>CAJQUW010014582.1:0-1326120 GCA_907163375.1 Prostheceraeus crozeri | reverse complement strand
ATATCAATCAACAATGAACAGAATATAAATTTGTGTAGTAAAAGTACACAATGAATTCAAACAGGTAGGGAAGACTATACCTCGACTGTACTAAAGAATTGTATATCAAAGTTGCTACTACTGCTACGGAGTATAAACATCGATCTGGCAGTCCACGGCAGTCGAAGTTGCCACCGGTCGACCAGAGGCAGTAGGGCGACTGCTACCAGCTACCATTGGTCAGCGAGTGCCGGCGATCTGCGTGACGTGAATGCGGTCGAGGTGACCGCTGGCCGATTTTTGTGTATTCATAGCACCACAAAAAATGAACGCATCATGAATTAATGCCATACTTAGTTCTCCGCACATTTTGGAAGTGTTTTACATAAAACAGCATGAATTTTGACAATAATCTCAACATTCGCTGAGTGGAGATAGATTTGAAACATCTCAAAATGGAAGAATTTATTTCACATTCCAGCACGTCACCGGGCATATTCCCCATAGCCTAGATTGGAAGCTGAAATCGTGTGATGTTTACATGTTGCTATCAGAATTTTGTAAGATAGATGATACAATTATATTTTTGATGCTCTTCTGATCTCTCGGATGCTCACATTTTATTGTCTTTCATCGATTCAAGGGCGTGCTCATCAATAAAGGTTTCATAATGAAAATGCAAGCAATTTTTAGAGACAATTTGTTGAAGGAAATTGATCGGAACTATGTCTCTTGCATCCCAGCGAGCATTGACTTGTCAAATTTGGAAGTGATGTACGTTTCTCTATCTCCTGAATAAAATGCGGGAATTCTAAGAAAACCATTTGTAAAATTTCTCTCATTTTTGCGCGCTGTTCCAGCAAGTGGTTTGCGACGTTAAGTTAATGAATTCAATATCAAGATCTTGACCATTTTTAGACGTTCGTGATCACAGCGCCGAGGTCTCGACTATTCGAGATCAGATTCAGACATCAAACCACACTTTCAAACGTTTTCTTAACTTTTTGATGTCAGCAGAAACACTTGAAAATTTGGTGCATGTGAAGTAACAGTATCACAGAATTAAATATTTTGCTTATCTGCTTCGGTTTGCTGGAAGCGTGATTAATGCGAAATCGCCGGCACATCGATGAACCTATTAAATGGGCAAAAAGGAATTCCTAACACCTTACAGAGATAGGAAAAAAGTCGTGCGTCGCTTGCGGATTAATGTGAGTTCGATCAAATTACCTCGATCGCCACAATTCCTTCAGATTCGAAGAATTCAGATCATTGCGCACAAGTTTTCTCCATAATGTTGGCCCTTCCGATCATTATTAAAAAAGTAGCAGGCGTGCGAAAATTAGTTCACTTGATGATTTCACATCCTCTCCTCGGCATTGCTCACTGTATAGTGCATACATTGAATCGAAGGCACGCATCGATGTGTGTTTTGGTGTGTACGAAGTGATATCACAGCACGCACGTATCTCTCAGTGGCTCTGGTGTCCTCTGCTGACAGTTTATTGTTTGCCATTTCCAATAGCAAGTGATACACGAATTATCCATTCGAGAAGGAGGAAGCTGTCTAATTCTGTGATGTGCCATTTCGATATTAAGGCTAGATACAATCCTTCCATTCTAGGAAACCGAAGCGCGCGCAGATGAATCTAATTCTGTGAACAACATGCAATGATTCTACAATATAGATCTGAATAACATTTTAATCCTTATCTATATTACATGTTTAGGACAATAATCGAGATGATATTTGCAAAGTTCAACAATGAATGTCCAGTTTGAGATATGGCCTGTTTCTGATGACAATCATGGATGTCCACTCGGAGCTGGGAACAATGACAAAGCATGAAAATTATATGCAAATGAAATGAAATGATGTTATTGAAAAGTGCTTCAAATGGACAATTGTTCTGAAATAGAAATAAATAACAAACTAAAATGACAAAGTAGAGGACACTCAATTTGCAATTTGAACCAAGAATAGCATTTGGATGAATTTCATTTTGTTTCAGCATCTTAGTAACGGTCCATTCACACCGATGTGCCGGGCTAAAGTTACTCCCTACTAAAGTTACTCCCCCTAGGAACAAGTTACTCTCCCAGTAATATTTTGGTAAAAACATTTTTAGGTTTCTTTGTAAAGATTTCCATCAATACTGTATGATTTCCACACAAAACTTGTTAAAATATAGCTTTATGTGTTGGAGAAGCTACTAGCTTGTCAGTAAATTAGGCTGCTAAAAGTTGTGTTTGAGCAGCCTTAGGTTCCACTAACTTAGGAATTCAAACTGCTATACTTTAAATTCGCATTCCGAAGTAGTAACTTCTTATTTCTGAAATCTAATTCGAGATTCGTAACCGACCGGCTTAGATTGACAAAGTAGCCCTTATTTACTCGTATAATAGAAAAATCGAAATAAACAGCGTCATAAAAAGGGAGTAACTTTGGCCTGGAGGAATTAACTTTAGACTGTTATACCGGACGTAGCGCGGAGCGTCCAACCAAAATGCCTGTTCTCACCAGGCGGCGAGGCGAGGGGGGGACAGGGGAATGTAGATGGGGCAGCTACAGATGCCATATCATTATGTGCGCTTCTTATTGCTAAATAATTAACATATTCACATTCCTTGTGCTACATCCATTCAAATGAACCCAAACAAGACACCATTTAATATGACATTTTCCCGGGATAGTTAAATGATGTAGGCTTCTCAGTTTTCAGTATTTATATGACATCAGATGCAACATTTCAAGCATAATGACTCGAAAACGACTCTCTTCGAGAAAAATACGAAAGCATTTTGCATTAGATTTACGAGGGTGAACAAGGTGTGATATAATCAGGCTCTTAGATCTGCAAGTTTCATCAGACGAGAACGGCTCGTTATAAATTGAAATGTTTCTGGGGACAGTCTATTTTAGAGCAAAATTCGAATAATTGTATGAGTATTGGTCGACCATGGAAAATAGGGTCAATCTGAGAAGATCACTGAGTTCAGCATGATATGACGACAAAAAAGGCATTCCGGCCGGCCGTCTTGCTAATTTTCGATATGTAAATCCGAATCTACAGAAATTATTCAAAATCTATAAGTTGTAGTTCTCGTATGATTGAATGAATATCAGATCAAATATTTCACAGCCACTTTATTTTCAATTTATATTCACACACTATTTATAAAAACCAAGCATAGACAATCATGTTGTGAAGCTGGGAACACAATTATAAACTAATCGGCTGTTGTCACGCACTGCGCATGCGATGAGCGATATGGGCGAACATTTTTGTGGAGAATGAATTGTTGCTGGTTGTAAAATAAACATCACCATCATCTTCTTCGTGAAATTTCCTTTTATATGATGAAGTGTGTTTCAACAAATTTGGCGAAAATTTCTACAATCTACATCATATAAACGATAGTGGCGTTTTAATGACTTCATCGAAATACTTGAGGGAGTGAAGAACAATTGCAAACAGATGAAAGAGACCGACATTGCTAAAGTTATTTTTTTAATTGCAATTGTGGCACGGAATACTTTTCAGTGATTGACATTGTAAATTTGTTGTTAGGATGTGGGGATTGCTATAAACTACATGATTTTACGATAATTGATGATTTGATATTTCACATTTGCAAAGAATATGGTTTTTGGGGACACATAGGCCTATATCATTTACACATTTTCATTTATACTTTATAGGATGAGAACAAGGCACATGTGACAGATCATGAAATATAATTGAACACGAATTGACTTATGACACAGGCTAACTTAGCTCACAAGATGACCTTTATTAACTTACATTATCGACAGTATCACTCTATTGAAGATTATCGCACATCTTCGTTTCCGATACTCATTCTGCAGTGAATAAAATACCATTTGTCTACAAACACATGTAGGCTACATTCATTAATACGAATTCATTGTTGACAACTATGTAAGTGCAGCGATAAGGGATTTTAATGCTCATTTGGTCATGTTGTCCTCACAGAGGTTAAGCATTGTCGAATAGCTATGTCGAAAGGCAATCATTTCCCTGCACGAACATTAGGCAACATGTAGTGTCAGGTTTCAGTGCGGGGGAAAGGAGGCCGCGAGGCGGCTGGGCGCGGGTTGGATTTTCCTATCTCGTTAGCAAACCGCGCATTATTTCAGAACTTTTTTCTGAAATAACTTGGACATGTGGTCCCGCGTGTATCTGTATGAGCAGCCTATGGGTTTGTTAAAGTTCTGAACGAAAATTCTGGACGCGTGAGACGCACCGCGTCCGGTGTGAATGGACCTTAATAGCTATTTCATTGCTTATTTTATATATTTAATCTCAACAGACTTGTGTTGGAGTTGCAATTGCAATTGCAATTACGTAATTGCAACTACAATTACTGTAATTAATAATTATAATCAATTCAGAGTTGGAAGTGGGTCAACGAAACTTGATCCACGACCCACCCGATCCACGAATTCACATCTGATTCACGAAAACATGGCCAACGACCCACCTGACCCACACTGCTCCTGACCCACGACACACCTCACCCACCACATTTTGGACCCACTTGACCCACATGCTGCAAGCGGGAGTGATATGATTACAATTTCCTTTTCTGGTATTATCTTTAGTTTCATTTTCATTCAAGGTTCTAGGTGTAGGTAGAGGCCTTCCAGTATCAAAACTGTTGCTAAGATTTATTATGAAGATTCAAGTGTATCAGATCACTTGTCACATGATAAATAGACATGTAGCCTTATCAAAATTATCTTCTTATCAAAGTGCATCCACCATAACTGCTTTAGGTTCTAAAAACATTTGAACGCTTCTGTTTCTTGTAGTTCTTGACTATCTTTTGTAGTGCAGCCTATTTTACTTGTAGAAAGATGATTAGTTAAGTTAGGTTGAGTGCCCTACAGACTAGGATTACAGCATTGACACTAGATACCCATACAAACAATTTGATTTTGGCTATAGGGATAATCTGTCAATAATATATTATAATAATATGTAATAATCTGCTCATTCGCTCATTCCATGGCAGCATATCTATATTTCACATAATATTTGCATATTGGCATATCCCCGATGTTTAATGAACTTTAAGATATCCCGCTTGTCTTTTTTTGCAAGTGAGGTGCACTACTTAGAACATAATTTGGCCGAGTTTTGTAAAACGTTTCCTCATTAGATTTGAAATCACCAGCAATAATCCCGAAAACCATCAACTGACATAATTGTTGGATATCATAGTTGTGTTTTTCTTTCTAATAGAGGTCAAATTTGTTGATAATAAGATTGCAAACAGCAGAAAAACATTAAAAAGTGCATTTATCGGCATTCAGTTATACTATTCAAAAGTATTCATGTGCAATAGTATCATGGTAAAATTGATGAAGGAGAATTCACCTTCACTGAATAGTTTTAATAATTTCATCAAGAACCATTTTCACATGCCTCAATCCGCAGTTTTTCCTTTGATTTGGCAGCCTTCATCCGTCATACTCCAACACTTGGAAAATGTTCTGGTACCGCTCTTCGCGCTTGGGAAAAGATCATGCGCCAACGCCACTCCACGCTCTGCACTGTCATTTGCAACCCTCAACGGCTATTCACACCATCAGATCTGCATGAATGAATGAAACAATCAATGTAGCTTTGATGATTGATAACAAACATGGCGTGTTCGATAAGCGTGCCCGGCTAGCTCAGTCGGTAGAGCATGAGACTCTTAATCTCAGGGTCGTGGGTTCGAGCCCCACGTTGGGCGCCAAGTTTTGTCTCGTCTCATCAGTTTTCATGTTCAAATATAAGTGATACTTTTACATCATCCCTGCATATACAAGTCACGAAAATAAATTTAGATGACATACTTGCTATTCACAGACAATTTTAAACAAGTTCTACAAGCTTTCACTTTCGATTATGAGCAAATACTTGGGATATGTAGAATTCCTGAATTTGGATGAAATGTGACATAAGAATTATGTTATCAAGGTGATTCTGGTGTCCAATCGTTATTGGAATTTTGCATTGCAAGTGATTACAATTGTGACAAAATGAAAGGTCACACCGAGATTTGAACTCGTCCAGAGTGCTAACCGTTACATCATGGGACCACCTGTCATTCAATCACATTACGCTGATATTCACTTTTCGATTGATTGCCAAGCAACATAAGGCTAGCGAAAGTTTATTCCTAAGTTATTGAGAGCGCAAATCAACAGAATTCGCAGCACGTCTAGAGTATAATGAGCACTGCGAAATAACAATTTCGATAGATACAACGTGCACAGTCCTGAAGTAATGCATTTTATCAGGTTGCCTAATTGCTTAAATTTCGAGTACCTCTGTGCAAATCCACAAAAGGTGAAAGCCTCTTTATCTGAATTGTTGTACTTTGTTTCTGATATTTTAACGTGCAAAATTGAAGGTTTCACTGAGATTTGAACTCGGATCGCTGGATTCAAAGTCCAGAGTGCTAACCGTTACACAATGGGACCGTGCTGCAGGCGCCAGGCCACCATTCAGTTTGTGCTTATCGCTTATGTTGTCGCTTATGTTATGTATATAAATAAGTATGATTGTAGGATCAGCCAGCTTTCGTAACTTGCTGCGAAATGGTGCTTGCTCGCCTATGTAAATCAAGGATGTGGAGCGGTACAATTTTACCGCTCCGCTCCGATTACACTTCGCTTTCGCTCCGCTCCAGTCATTTTTTCGTACCTAGCCACTCCGCTCCACTTAAACTAAATCCTATTAATTTACCATACCATAGATAAAACGATTTCCTTGAACTTTTTAGGTTGTTTGACTACTGTAAATTATGACTGACTTCCACTCTGATAATATGCTTAACTGCAAAATATTAGCCTTATGCTTGTCGAATTTTAAATACGAATTATGGCCGATAATCATGAATGATTTTAAATAAATAATGATTATAATTGAACAATACTTCGAAAGCGGATGGCACATTAGCATTAATAGTGATTCTACACTTATCATGTGATAATAACTTAGTGACTCACCTGAAGAGTAACCGCAAATATGTGTGACAATCAGAAAATTCATTCTGTTGCAGCCTCATACTAGGTAGCAATACGATGCTATCAGGTAACGATGCTCGCTCATACTGATATAAGCATGAATAATAATTAATAAATTGTAGTTTTCTGTAGGCAGAATTTTTCTTGTATTTTTGAAATGATAATTTTGTATCAGAAAAATTTGATAAGAATAATTTTGTATAAGATGCAAGGAACGATACATCGGTACTCGGTAGTACGATAAGAACTTTGCATTGAAGAATTAATGAACATCTGAAAAACAAGACTTAATCCATCTATAACATCTCATCACATGTCAAATAGCCTAGCAAACTATATCTGTGTCAATCATTCATTAACCTAACATTCCGTGAGCCAATGCACACTAAAAATTTGAACCCATCCATAGGAACGAATATGAACTGTCGGACTTCCATTTTTTACTTTCAGATTTCTTTCAATTTTAAATCATATCTTTATTGGCTTTCTTATTAACGGTTTATACAACCCTTCCACTTACTGTATAACTTCAGAATGGAGTCTTATCTCCGAATAATGTTGAAAAAATAAATAATAGACTAATATCTTACGAAAAATAGTGTAATAATAATGTAAAAAATCATTAATTATGATAAAACTTTGTTGACTCTGTCAACATCAGGCTCTCTCCCACTCCACTGCGCTCCGCTCCAGTCAAAATTTTCTTTACTACCGCTCCGCTCCACATCACTGATGTCAATAAGGTAAGTAGACTTGTAGTAGGTGAAGCGCGTGTCCAACTACACTTGCTCAATAATTTGTCCATTTTTCCATTCCTGACGTGTAAGCATCGTCATTATAATAGACCTCAACAGGAGCGCTCATAAGTTCGAAGACTCTCCGCAAATCTGGTCCATACAGTGCTTGAAGTTCTGTGCATTTTGAATAGATTGATGAAATATCAATTCTCCAAAACCTGTCCCATGATTATTCTGGTGCGAGTTAATTTTCTTTGACTAACGGATAGAATCGGCCTTTCTTTTGCTATATGAATGAATGCAATGACCCATCAAACATCGATGACGATAAAAGAACGAGCAATCATTTAAGATTTGTTATTCTCCTGTGTGCGGCATCAACTGGTGTTAAAGGTTCCCTTTGCTTATCTGAACATTTTCGATGGAAAAAATTATCTCCGACATCCATCTCGCTCTGTGAGTTGCACTAGGCTTCTGCAAATCTGAATTTTTTCATTTGATTTCAGACAAAGCAATGTCAGTTTGAGCAATTCCTCGCTGTATAATCAGAGCGTGGGAGTCTATCAGAATCTGAATTTCGAGCACTGTTCAGGAATTTGACAATGCGGTCCTCCGCTGTTCTACAAGAAATTGTTCAGTTCTGTTATCATGAGTGTATGGAGCTCTCATCGTTACAAACTCCTGAAATCGTTCATGGAATTTAATAAAGATCGATATTTCTGGACCTGATACCTCGATTTTCAAAGCATCTTATGCACAGAATTAGATTCATCTGCGCGCGCTTCGGTTTCCTAGAATGGAAGGATTGTATCTAGCCTTAATATCGAAATGGCACATCACAGAATTTGAAAATTTGCTCCTTCTCGAATGGATAATTCGTGTATCACTTGCTATTGGAAATGGCAAACAATATGCTGTCAGCAGAGGACACCAGAGCCAGTGAGAGATGCGTGTGTGCTGTGATATCACTTCGCACACACCAAAACACACATCGTCTAGATAACATTCGATTCAGTGCATGCACTATGCAGTAAGGAATGGTGAGAAAACGGTGGTGAAATCATCAGGTGAACTAGTTTTCGTGCGCCTGCTTTTTTTAAATAATGATCGGAAGGGCCAACATTATGGAGAAATCTTGTACACAATGATCTGAATTCTTCGAATCTGAAGGAATCGTGACGATCGAAGTAATTTGATGGAACTCACACTAATCCGCAAGCGACGCACGACTTTTTTCCTATCTCCGTAAGGTATTAGGAATTCCTTTTTGCCCTCTTAGTAAGTTCCTCGATGTGCCAGCGATTTCCATTCAATCACACCTCTAGCAAACCGAAGTAGATAAACAAAATATCTAATTCTATGATCTAATGCTTTGGTGAGATGCTATTGCCGACATGCGGCGCGCACATCATAGCAGAGCTGTGCCTACATTTTCTCTTGAATGCGAACACAAGCCGCGGGCAAGTGACGACGTGCTGTTGGACACCGTGGAAGAAATATTATCCGTGCAATTCCACTGCTCTACGAAATCAATAGTTGCTGTTGAGATACGATCCCCTGCTTTTTCTTTAAATTTAAGTGGAACAAGTGGAACAACAAGTAGCTTAACGCCACTAACTCCAAATATGTTAGAAGATGGTCATCAAGCACATATCTATTAGAAGTGATTTCCATCAGCTTGCCGTCCAGCAAAAAGCAGCAGGCATCGGTGGGATCCATTTTGACGCGATTTGTTCTGCAATTTTAGACACTGGACCCTGTATCTGTACAAATCGCGTAAAAATCAGATTCAAAGTGTTGGTATCACCATGGTACGTGTCGATAATTTAACGGTAGAGGCCAACTTATTTCACATCATATCTTCTTCAGCCTTCGGTATCGAACCATCATAGATTGAGGAATGACTGCAAACATATCATCTTCATCAGAGTTCCCTTCTTCAGGATGTCGTTGTTCCTCCTTGTCTAATCTATACTGATCTTTCAATTTCCTGTCTGGAACTTTTTCTCCGTCGTACTGATATTTCGGTAGAAGCCGGCAATCGAAGCACCTCTGCTTCCCATCATGTTTATCAGGAACTCTCGTTCTTCTGGATTTTTAACTCGCTGATGGGCATCTCTCGGCCAAATACAAAATGTGCTTTGAGGAATTTTCTCGAATGTCGCTATTCTTTCAATTGGCTTTCCATTGTCACGTCGAGATTCCGTTAGCCCTTTAGCATCTTGCCTTTCCTGATAAAAGGTTATGACTTTCTTCACCCTTCATGGATGATAAGAATACGAATAAATGAAATTTACTAATGAGTCAAATTTATCATGGGTCAAAATGGCTGGAAGTGGGTCAACGAAGTCTGACCCACGACCCATCTGACCCACCAACTTTTCTGTCTCGCTGACTGTCTGATTTTCCATTTTATCGCATGTACCTGACGATGCTAGCCGCTCGGTTAGTGAAAATTTGTGCCTTTTAATAAACACATAGTTGGGTTGAACTTTAATTTTCATAAACATTCACTCTATATTGAATTGATCTTGTATTTATAAACAACGCTTCAAATCCGTAGTTTTATTGTTATATAATTTTGTTGGACTTCATATAATTGCTGTCAAATTGAGACAAATAGAATACTTAAAATATGCAGCACTTTGAAATTCAAATGCTTCCACTTGCTGAATTTCTTGAAAGCCGTTGAAATAGGAATAAATTTCAATCAACCCTCTGAAACTTTTTGTGGATTATTGTCTCAGGAAACTTGTCAAAATATTTTATTAAAAGAAATAATAACCAGTGGCGTCGCGTGGCTGGTTCACATTTTCACTCGGCATTGGAATACTATTTCTATACCAGACATTTTTTATGTTACAACATTAATTTTCATAAAAGTTGAATTTTTGATAACAATTTCCCGAACATTTTCTAAGGGCCAAGTGAATGTGCACATGAGAAGTGATTGCTCATGTCACTTAACCGCCTTACTCAAGAAACTGATTACTATATCCGCTCTCTGTCCAGACTACATTTTCTAGAGAAAAAAGGAGGCATGGTCAACAGTTTCTTTCTCATGGCCGGTCAGCCACTCACATGGTTGAAATTTTGATGCATTAAAATGTCTTGTGCATTTCTTATTTCTTTCTCTGTGAAGTACTTTCAATTTTTATATCAGGTGTTGGCCTACCTTGCTTGACGACTGTCACCTTTTCAGTATATTCCCTTCGGATGAAAGACGTGGTTATGATCTCATCTGCAGTACTAAACATAGTGTCACATCAATCAGGTGAAAACAAATTATGGAATTCTACCAAATCTGGGTGTTCGAGTCAGATGTATTACTCTGCATTCATTGGAGAACGCTCATCATCTGATTGCAGTTTTGTCTGAACGTCAGCCATCTGCTACTGTTGACTTAGTGGCCTCTCTTACATTAAGCGAATCCAGGAACAATTGGGTTGCGCTTCCCTTACTATATTTAGATACCGCGCCTCGATCAAAAATTGCGTAGAATTTCATTGCAAAAATTGGAGAAGGCAATTAAGGCATCATGTCTTTCGGGAACGCCAATATTGTCGCGGGTGCGTGTGCTTACTGCCTCACACGCACACAACTCTCTTTCGCTCTGTCTGAACATCAGTGCTCCGTCTGAACACACGACTAGCTTGTGTGTCTAATTGTTCGAAGATAACAGCTGTGATTCGAGCACGTGCTGCAAAACTGTTCACTCTTGAGGTTGAGCGTCTTATTTTGAGGCGGAGGCTGTGCACAGCTATCACAAGAAGCTATCGAATTTAAATGAATGATGACACTTTTCATTTTTATAATTGTTGGAAAATGATTTTCGAGGATGCGCCGAAGGCCTCGCAGGTACGGAGAAGACGCCACTGATAATAACAATCACGAATAAGTGACATTGGACAATTGCAATTAATTGATTGATTGATTTGTGTTGTATAATGGCAAAGGTCAATTGGGTGCTTCACTTCCAATGCCTTCACCACTCATCATCGCAGACAGAGCTTTAAGCGGGCCTGAACCTGAAGTATCTAGTACCCGGGCAGATGTTTATTACGTCTGAAATTAGAAATATCTTCCTCACTTCATCATTTTCATATGGTGGCCTATCAACATGGTTCTTAAGCAGCAATATGAAAAAAATACTGCCATACGATGGATTGTCATCATACCAGGGGTGCAGAGTCGGAGTCCAATTAAATGATAGGACTCCGGACTCAGGCCTGCAACTACATCCGCATTACAATACAAGCAAATTATTTATCCTCGTGCATAGCTGTCACTGTCTTGATGTCAACCTTCTCCGTCAAACAAAAGTACAGAGACAGCAGTGCATGCAAGGCTTGCAATAGTTGAGGGAATGAACCGTGAGAGTGAGAAAAGGATTGTCTTTTCACTCGGTGATTTAGCAGAGAAGACGAGCAACCTCCTAGTCTCGATCACACCTACGCACCAAAGATCGCATTAGAGACAAAAATGAAATGAAATACTAGTTTGTTTGAGAACATTACCCTCACGTTAATCGTGCATGATGTCTCCTCCAAAGCGCATCTTAAAATCGGAAGTTTACTCATATTCTTGAAGAAAGGGGGATTTTCCTGCATGGTAGAGACTGCAGAAGAACCGTGTGAAGCACACATTAACAAGAAGGGAGGAGCGGAGTCGCATGCATCCGACTTAAAGCGAAATTTGATAAACTTCCATCGATGATTGACAATTCATACAGCAATGATCACTTAAGATCGGTTCA
This sequence comes from Prostheceraeus crozeri, assembly GCA_907163375.1. Taxonomy (NCBI): domain Eukaryota; kingdom Metazoa; phylum Platyhelminthes; order Polycladida; family Euryleptidae; genus Prostheceraeus; species Prostheceraeus crozeri. The sequence continues at coordinate 1,313,603 of CAJQUW010014582.1, read as the reverse complement.
GGTAAGCCTGTAATGATCTATGATGTAGGTTACCAGTTTTTTTCAAAAACTAGGCTATTGTCACCCGGAGTCGGAGTCCTATCAACCCCCGGAGTCGGAGTCAGAGTCCTATCAAAGTGATAGGACTCCACATCCCTGCATCATGCATATGCTTTCTCAAAAAGTAACAATCGATAGATGATTAAAACATGCAATATTTCGGTACTTCTATTCTTCCCCCTTCCACATTTTCCAACTTTTCCAAATTCATAAAGTTTTGGCAAAGTTAGTCACATTGGGTTTAGAATACACTTCATGTGTCACTGAGTAACACTACAACACGACTGAGAAGCATTTCTTGACTCCTGGGATGAAGGATTCGTACCTTGGATAATCATTTGGAATACAAGGTACAGCTGTGATCATGATCTTCGTGGCATTGTTATCTACAGACAAATGACGAGCAGTCTGTAATGTTGAGTCTGTAAATGTTCCACAAGTCAGATAAGAGGAATTTTACACACTCAATGCTTTTGTGTAGTGAGACTGCCCTTGAACAAGAGAAGATCGTTAATGATGCAATACTCGCAGGTGTCAACAACAAAAATGTGTGGGGGGAGAATAGAAGTACCAATATTACTCTAGAATTTTGGTCAAAAGAGTCGATTGAATATCTAGTTCAACTTTTGACTTAATAACCTCGCTTTTCAAATGGACGTTCTGACTTCCGTGCTATTCGTTTGGCAGCTATCGCCACATCAAATAAGATCCAAATTATTTGTGATAGGCAAGCGTGTTATACATGTACAACATGTGAAAAACAGCGAATGAATGATGCTCAACAGTTATCAATTTAAATACAGACCATAAAGCATTTATAGGCAGTAAAGCATGCGATCATGAAATCAACAAGTAGATCTTTTTGAGTGATTCTCAAGGCAATTACACTCAACTTATCCACACTTCTTCGTCTGCTCTCGTAGTATCGTGTTTAAGTGTCATTACTCGTGTTTCTGAGTGTTTGCTGGTGGAGAGTTTGGTATTGTTTTGTTCGCCATCACCCGCTGGATACGTTGGAGTTGGTCTTGTGTTTGTCCTGCTATTCGTTTACTGGATAATAGTGATTTTCCTCCTTCTTTCCACTTCAACGCGTTTGATCATCGCTCATTATTTGTTGGTGTCACGAATCAGTGTTGGTTATTCCAAATTGGATTTCCGCAGTGTCCCTGTCTCGCATGGTCTTAGGGCATAGAAATTGTTCGTGTCTTGTGCTGCCATACCTTGTTACAGCGGCTTTCTCACTGAATAATCGTTGTAATCAGCTGATTTCATACTTTGGGCCGTAAACCCCTGCTCGGTGATCATTCAATTATCGATTTTTTGGTGACGTCATTGGTGGTAACTTGGCAACTGTGTCTCTCTTTGGTTATTATTATCTTCATTTCCTCTACATTGTCTAACCACTATGTCTGCTGGAGAAGCCGATCAATCTTTGTGCTTTGATGATGCCAGGCGGCTATCAATGTCACAAATTAGCAAACTGTCCAAAAGACAATTGGCAGAAACTCTCAAAGATGCGATTAGATTCGCTGATGAAAGTGACAAGGTACAGACGGGCTTCGACCCCCATTCCCTAAAGATGGTAGTGGCAGATGCTGTGCGCAGCTTGAAACAAGAATTAATGAACGAGCAAAACCAGAAACTTTCGATCTTGAAAAATGAGATGGATCAAGCTATGCTTAAACTCAATGGCCAATATCTTGAGATGAGGCACGAAATAGAGACGGAAATAATTCAAGAAATGAAAGATAGAGAAAACCGAAGAAATAATTTGATAGTGTTTGGCTTGTCCGAATCACAAGACAATACAGATGGTGAAAATCACGATAAAGTTGGGATACGCGAATCTGTTGGACGGTATAGGGGAAAATTCTGACGACAAGAATTTCCCTGTACATTTTCGCCTAGGTAGAAGATCAGGCAAAATTAGACCTGTTAAGCTGGTGATTCGTTTGATGAGAAACAGCGCGTAATGAAAGTATTCTTTCGTAAACGTAATGACGTAGAGGTAGAATAGTTCAGCAGCCTTTTCGTTCAGGTTCGGACTACTCCTAACATGAAGCCTCCCAGTACATGCAGTGATTCAAAAGGTTTCACCTTCTCACCTGACATTAGATCTAAGAATTTCTCCTGTAATTTGTTGAAAATATCGTGTTTTTTAGCTAACGTTCGATCAATCTGTAATAAGCTGCATGCTCTCAAAACTTTCATTAGTTTTTACGACCCCGACATTTTTGCTGTAACAGAATCATGGGGCCGTCCAAGCTTAACTGATGCTTTGCTTGCACACCCAGAATATGTCGTTTTCCACAAAGATCGTTTGCATAATTGTAGTGGTGCTGTGCTGCTATTTATCAGGAAAAAATTATTGCCAGTTACGCATACATTTACCGTATCAAACGACTTTCAAGACTCTGTTTTTTGCAGTGTGAAAGTTTCTGATCAAAAGCGTGTGCTAGTTGGATACTTGTATCGTTCACGGGGAAGTTCTCAGATGAATGACGTAGCTTTTGTTGCTGTTATCGTTCACTTGTGCGATTCATTTTCTGGTCCCATTGTGTTTTTTGGTGATTTGAATTGTCCTGACATAGATTGGTCTACAATGTGTGGACCTTCAAGCTATGACTTCCTGATTGATGCCTGCAACAGTAATTTTCTTAACCAAATGGTTGTTTCTCCTACGCGTAATGACAATATTCTTGATGTTGTTATAGTCAATGATGAATCTTTTGTCGAAATCGTTGAAGTTATCGAGCCAATTCCCGGTAGTGATCATAATGTTGTTTGGTGTAAACTTGTCTTTTCCTCTGATCGTGCTGATAATGGCGTGCTTGCCCCTCTTCATATGTCAAAACGCTTCGATTTTTCTAAAGCTGACTGGGATAAATTCCGTCTCATTTTAAGCACTTCAATTACAGACAGTTTCTTTGACTCGACGGACTCTGAGATGTTGTGGTCAACCCTAAGAGACATTATAATTCAAGCAGCTAACGATGCAATACCATTAATTCAAAGACAGAAGTCTCTCAGTGGTGTTTCCTTGAGAGGCGAGGTCCTGCGCGCTTTCCGAGCGAGGAAGAGAACTTATCGAGCGTGTGGCATGTCTACATCTTCAGTACGTGAGCAATTGCGAAAGGAAGCGGATGAGAAACTCAGTGAAGCAGTTTCTGATTAAAACAGAGAACATGAACAATTAATTGCACGCAATTGTAAGCGCCATCCCAAAACATTCTGGAGATACATAAACTCCGCTCTTTCTTGTTTTGAAACCTGATGGTCATTTTGCTGTATGTGACTCCGAAATTGCAGAAACTTTTAGTAATTTTTTTGCTTCGGTTTTTTGTAATGATGATGTTGTTCCTCCGTCTTGTGACTATCCAGTTTTCCATCAAATTTCAAATGTAGTTGTCACTGAAGACATTGTTTACTTTCATTTAAAGAGTTTGAAACCATTTTCAACACCTGGTCCTGACGGTATTTCAAATAAAATGTTAATCGAAGGTGGCCCATGTCTCATAAATGTTCTCAGCCGTTTGTTTACATTATTCACACAACAAGGGTTTGTTCCCTCTGATTGGAAAGTTGCCTGTGTAATTCCTATTTTCAAGAAGGGCTGTAAGTCGGATTGTTCTAATTATCGACCCATCAGCCTTACTTCTTCAGTTTGTATGTTATTAGAGAGAGTTGTTTAATGTGTTTTTCTTCATCATGTTATCTCTCATTCCTTATTGAATAACTCGCAACATGGCTTTCTACCTGGTCGGTCAAGTACAGCCCCTCTTTTGACTTTTCTTGAGTGTATTTCATCATCCGTAGATAATGGTAACTGTTTTGACTCAATTTTCATTGACTTCTGTAAAGCTTTTGATAAGATTCCGCATAAACACCTCGTTGTCAAATTAAGATCTTTTGGCGTTTCTGGTGCTTTACGTAAGATGGCTGACATCATTTTTGTGTTGTAGAAAGCAATATGTTCGAACTAGTGGCTCACATTCAGATCTAGTAAGCGTATCCAGTGGTGTGCCCCAAGGCAGTGTGCTGGGTCCTATACTGTTTTTGCTTTATGTAAACGACATTGACAATTCATGTAGCGGGTCTTCGCTCATTTTAAAATTTGCGGATGATGTTGGGATTTACTGACCAGTGTCGTCAGGTACTTCTGCCATTCATCTGCAAGATGATTTGAATTCTTTACCAAATTGGAGTAAAAAGTGGCTGTTATCCATCAACCCAGACAAGTGTAGATGTATTCATTTTGGTGACAATAACCATCGACAATCTTACAACATGAACAACATCGTTATCCCAAATGTGAGAGAAATTTTGGACCTCGGTATCCTCATCTCTGACAATCTGAGCCCGTCTAAAGAGTGTTTCCTTGTTACCAGCAAAGCCAATAAAATGGTTGGTACCATCAAAATGGCATTCAAATCTCTTGACAACCATTCCATGTTAACTTTGTACGAATCTTACGTTCTGCCACTTGTAGAGTACTCGTCAATTGTATGGTCACCCTACTTCGTGAAGGATTCCGACGCTGTTGAAAGAGTCCAACGACGATTCACCAAATACTTACGTGGCATGAGGGATTTGACTTATGAAGATCGCTTGAGAATTCTAAACATACCATCTCTTCGGATGCGAAGACAACGTGCGGATATGATTATAATGTTCAAGATAATGAAAGGTTTCGTTAGTCTAAACGTGACAAGCTTCTTTGAATGTTCCGACTATTTTCGAACTCGAGGACATATATATCGCCTGCGACGTTGCCGCGCTCGTTTAATTAATCGGCGTAACTTTTTCACTCATCGTGTAGTTTCGAAATGGAATGACTTACCTGCTTTTTGTGTTGATGTTCGCACTATCAATTCTTTCAAACGAAGACTTGACTACCATATGAGTGTATCACTGTAACTTTGATTTTTGTGTACTTGGCTCCGCTCGGAGATTATTTTGATCAATAAATCAATGAAACTTATGTCTTCATAAAGGATAGCAAAGTTCGCAAAACGATCAAATTTCTCACCCGGGCCCAGATACAAAATTCATCCCGGCCGGGCCCGGGCTGATACCATACGGGCCAAGGCTGAGTCCGGGCCGAAAAAAACGGCCCGGTTCCTGCTTTGATCGTAGAACAAATATTGCGCCTTCAGTTACATATTTTGATGCTTGACTTACTCTTTTTCACAAACTGATACACTTTCAAGATTCTAATCCTGAAGAATTTGTTTCACAACCTATTTAGTATCTGTATCCTGCTGTATTACAAACTTTAATTAACTTTTTTGTTGTAGTACCTAGTCACGTGTGATTGTTCGTTCACCTGTTTCAATAATTGAGAATCACTATAATTGTGATGCATGAACTCATTGTAAGTCTGTCATAACATTCATCAATATTTGCATCCAATTAAGAATTTAGTTATGCGAGCATGTGTTTCATGTAATCTGTCTACTCAAGTCACTATCAAATTGATACGACTTGTATATTGTATATGCAGGCAGTGGCGTCTTCTCCGTACCTACGAGGCTTTCGGCGCATCCTCGAAAATCATTTTCCAACAATTATAAAAATGAAAAGTGTCATCATTCATTTAAATTCGATAGCTTCTTGTGATAGCTGTGCACAGCCTCCGTCTCAAAATCAGACGCTCAACCTCAAGAGTGAACAGTTTTGCAGCACGTGCTCGAATCATAGCTGTTTTCTTCGAACAATTAGACACACAAGCTAGTCGTGTGTTCAGACGGAGCACTGATGTTCAGACAGAGCGAAAGAGAGTTGTGTGCGTGTGAGGCAGTAAGCACACGCGCCCGCGACAATATTGGCGTTCCCGATAGACATGATGCCTTAATTGCCTTCTCCAATTTTTGCAATGAAATTCTACGCAATTTTTGATCGAGGCGCGGTGCCTAAATTTAGAAAGGGAAGCGCAACCCAATTGTTCCTGGATTCGCTTTATGTCAGAGAGGCCACTACGTCAACAGTAGCAGATGGCTGACGTTCAGACAAAACTGCAATCAGATGATTAGCGTTCTCCAATGAATGCAGAGTAATGCATCTGACTCGAACACCCAGATTCGGTAGAATTCCAAAATTTGTTTTTACGTGATTGATGTGACACTATGTTTAGTACTGCAGATGAGATCATAACCACGCCTTTCGTCAGAAAGGAATATACTGAAAAGATGACAGTCGTCAAGCAAGGTAGGCCAACACCTGATATAAAAATTGAAAGTACTCACAGAGAAAGAAATAAAAAATGCACAAGACATTTTAATGCATCAAAATTTCAAACATGTGAGCGGCTGACCGGCCATGAAAAACGCAAGAAACTGTTGACCTTGCCTCCTTTTTTCTCGAGAAAATGTGGTGTAGACAGAGAGGGGATACAGTGATCTCAGCTCTTTGAGTAAGGTGGTAAGAGACATGAGCAATCACTTCTCATGTGCACATTCACTTGGCCCTTAGAAAATGTTCGGGAAATGGTTATCAAAAATTCAACTTTTATGAAAATTAATGTTGTGAGAAAAAAGTGCTTTGTATAGAAATAGTATCCCAATGCCGAGTGAAGGCCTATGGTCAGGGAGCACGCGACGCCACTGTGCAGGTCCATGCAACAATTCTTGAAAGTGGAATATCAGAGCAAAAAATTCAAATCAAGAATTCATTTGTTCCGATGGTGATAATAGTGATCAACTGATTGATTATAAATTTGAAAATCAAAACACTGTGCTAATTGATGGCCACGTTATCTGAAGTGATCTGCAACAAGACAAAATGCTATATGTACAGCCGTTGTTATGTGCACGTAAAAAGACCGACTTCATGTCTTGAAATTAACTTGAAAATTTGCTTCTGAATTTGATGTCTCTGAATGCTACCTTTTGCTTTATTTATTGTAGTAACTGTAAATATATTTTCTATGATTTCTGATATTTTAGAATGTGCTAGCAGCTGACATCATCATTCTTGTGTACTGCGTTTTTTAACTTTACTCACTAGCTCCTGTTATTATCTTGTGTCAATGTTTCAGCCACAGAATTAAATATTTTATTTATCTGCTTCGGTTTGCTAGAGGTGTGATTGAATGGAAATCGCTGGCACATCGAGGAACTTACTAAGAGGGCAAAAAGGAATTCCTAATACCTTACGGAGATAGGAAAAAAGTCGTGCGTCACTTGCGGATTAATGTGAGCTCCATCAAATTACTTCGATCGTCACGATTCCTTCAGATTCGAAGAATTCAGATCATTGCGCACAAGTTTTCTCCATAATGTTGGCCCTTCCATAATCATTATTAAAAAAAAATAGCAGGCATACGATAATTAGTTCACTTGATGATTTCACCATCGTCTCTCACCATTCCTTACTGTATAGTGCATACACTGAATCGAATGTTAACAAAGACAGCGATGTGTGTTTTGGTGTGTGAAGTGATATCACAGCACGCACGCATCTCTCACTGGCTCTGGTGTTCTCTGCTGACAGCTTATTACTTGCCATTTCCAATAGCAAGCGATACACGAATTATCCATTCGAGAAGGAGCAAATTTTCAAATTCTGTAATGTGCCATTTCGATATTAAGGCTACATACAACCCTTCCTTTCTAAGAAACCGAAGTGCGCGCAGATGTATCTAATTCTGTGGTTTCAGCATTTTATCTTGTTGTAGTTCACTTCAGACAAAAAGCGAGGCCATGAACCAGCAAATAGTGTTTTTGATTGCTGATCATCAAAATATTGCAATTAATTGATTGCTTCCTGAGACAATTAAAATTAGTAGATTGTTTAGCCAAAATTAATTGCAATTAATTTTTTATTAACCGTGGTCTGACCTTCACTGTCATTCTTTGCCATTTCATCATTTAATGTCAGCAACTTGCTGATGGTTTCGATTTGCGATCTTTCATACTCTTTACAGTATCTTAGCGAAAAATGCCTCACGCCATCCTGATAGACCGAGAGCCTCTCACGACTTTGAGAAACTTTGACTTACAACGTTGATGAACTGGAATGGAAATGTTTCATCCTGGATACAAATAAACCTCTTGGCTACATCATCCCTGAATTACATCATCTATCCGCTATATACCGCACTCTTGATCGGAACTTATGCAATATCTGTTTGACCGATATGAAAATGTCTGAATATTTGTAATATTATATAATTGCATCATTAAGGGTCAAGAATTTCATTATCATGTGACTGAAGGATATACGAGGAAGATCATCTGACTTTAATTACGAGACGGATTTCCTGTTTTGTGTTTTACAGGTAAAGCATTTAATGAGCAATATTTCCAGTATCCTGCTTACAAACCGATTATACAATCAATTTTAAGTAGTATTGATGCATCAAAAGTAAGGTAGAAAAAAACTCCCAAAAGTTTTGGTCGTTTCTTAAATTGAAAGTAAGTAAAGTGAGACGAGCCTTCGGTGCCCAACACCATCGACCATTCGAAGGCGCTGGACGCCGAGAGCCCGTCTGACTTGACTCACTTTTAATTCAAGAAACTATCGACCAAAACTTTCCCAATTTTTACGACTTATATTTCAATAAATAAAAGTGCGAGTCACCCGATGCGTTTCGTCTATACACAGACAGTATCAAGGGTTAAATTGTTGCTGTACAAGTGGGTTTTTATACATAAATCAGTCAGTGAAAGCAGCTCATCTGGTCATCTCATGACGTCTGTGTTTTTTTGGCATGTTCGTCGCAATATAGCGGGATTCAGCCACCCTAGTAGCAATCGCTGTTAGTTGTTGATCAATAATTTTGTAGTCGAAATTGTTAATGGTCATTCATCACTTTATCACTGTGGGCCTTCATCGAATGTTCACTAAGTGCACTCTTCTGGTCTTCATACCGTAAACTGCGCTCATGTTCTCTGTAGCGAACTCGAAATGGACGACACGTTTGACCTATGTAACTCTGGTCACATGTTCTGCAAGTAAATTCATAAATAATATATTTACTTTTGCAGTTATACTTTGGGCCAGTTTTTTTACAAATACTACACGAACAAGTACTTTTATCCGATTTTTTGAAATTTGAAACAAGCTTTTTTCCAGGTTCACTAGTGATGCGTATCAGAATATCGTATTTATTTTTTATTTTATTGATTTTTCTCAAAAATCCATCGCCAACAAAGTCAAGGTTCAAAATTGCATTATTTTCTTCAATGTTAGATTTTTTATTCCTATTTTTGCGATACATATCAGTTTTACTAAAACCAATTGTTATTTAATCTATTTTTCATGATATCGTACGCTTTTTCTGAGTCTCGACGTATCGGAAACTTTTTTTTATAAAATTATTTTTTACGTAATTCGGCAGCCAGCTATCTTTACGCAAACGTATTCCAGAATGGCAAGGTTTGCTATACCAACTATATTTTAGTTTTCCTTTTACTGAGATGCTTATGTCCAGGAAATTGAGATATTCATTTTCTGGAACTTCTAAAGTATATTGAATGTTATCGTTTATTGAGTTAAACGTTTCATGAATATTCTGAAGTACATTTTTATCATTGGGGAAGGGATCCAAGATGATATCGTCTATATATCTTTTATAAATGGTTGGAGAAATTTTGTGACTATTTTTCAATTTTTCTATGGCTCTATTTTCTACGCTATTCATATAAATTATCGCAAATGGAGGTGCAAAATGTGTCCCCATTGAACAACCTTTTATTTGGAGGGGCGTCTTATCATTGCACATAATCTCATAATTATGCGATACAAATTTCAGGAAGTCTATGAGATCCTTGACGCTGAAACCATAATTTTCTGTGTGACTCCAATGTTGTATAGCAAAGGCTTCTATCACGGTTATACCGTCCTTAATAGTTATACTAGGGTATAAATTTTTAGCGTCAAGTGAGATGAATATTTGATCACTATCATTAACAATATCATGACTTTTACTTTTCATTTCATTTTTCAAGGAGTTAGTACTATTAATAAGTGCCGGTACATGTTTAACTAGCTAATTAAGAAGAACACTTGCCAACCAGTCAACTTTCTGGGTTGGTGTACCTATAGTTGACGCTATCGGGTGCAATGGAAAAAATCCATTTTCTTTGTCCCTATGATCTTTTATACTAACTTGAAATTTGGCTGGATGGCTCCCTGTTACGAGAAGTTTTTCGTGGTCGATATTTGTCATTTTTTTGCATTTAGCTCTAACTAACCGATTAGCTTGGTTTTCTATTGCAGAATTCTTTGAGATTTCTCTAATTTTATAAGTATTTGTATCCTGAAGGAGACTTTTGGTAAGGTTTTTTATGCTTTCTTCATCACAAATAACGATGCGATTAGATTTATCTGACGAAATAAAAGATAATTTATTTTGTTTCAAGAAGGTTTTAGTTTTTCTATCTATACTATTGATATTTTTGCATTTCTTATTTTTCTGTAAATTTTTAGCTTCTTCGTGTAAAGCACGTATAGCTTCTATTTCGAAAAGTTTTAGGTTATTTTAGATGCAAAAAAATGACAAATATCGACCACGAAAAACTTCTTGTAACAGGGAGCCATCCAGCCAAATTTCAAGTTAAAATAAATGATCATAGGGACAAAGAAAATGGATTTTTTCCATTTACACCCGATAGCGTCAACTATAGGTACACCAACCCAGAAAGTTGACTGGTTGGCAAGTGTTCTTCTTAATTAGCTAGTTAAACATGTACCGGCACTTATTAATAGTACTAACTCCTTGAAAAATGAAATGAAAAGTAAAAGTCATGATATTGTTAATGATAGTGATCAAATATTCATCTCACTTGACGCTAAAAATTTATACCCTAGTATAACTATTAAGGACGGTATAACCGTGATAGAAGCCTTTGCTATACAACATTGGAGTCACAAAGAAAATTATGGTTTCAGCGTCAAGGATCTCATAGACTTCCTGAAATTTGTATCGCATAATTATGAGATTATGTGCAATGATAAGACGCCCCTCCAAATAAAAGGTTGTTCAATGGGGACACATTTTGCACCTCCATTTGCGATAATTTATATGAATAGCGTAGAAAATAGAGCCATAGAAAAATTGAAAAATAGTCACAAAATTTCTCCAACCATTTATAAAAGATATATAGACGATATCATCTTGGATCCCTTCCCCAATGATAAAAATGTACAATTTTGAACCTTGACTTTGTTGGCGATGGATTTTTGAGAAAAATCAATAAAATAAAAAATAAATACGATATTCTGATACGCATCACTAGTGAACCTGGAAAAAAGCTTGTTTCAAATTTCAAAAAATCGGATAAAAGTACTTGTTCGTGTAGTATTTGTAAAAAAACTGGCCCAAAGTATAACTGCAAAAGTAAATATATTATTTATGAATTTACTTGCAGAACATGTGACCAGAGTTACATAGGTCAAACGTGTCGTCCATTTCGAGTTCGCTACAGAGAACATGAGCGCAGTTTACGGTATGAAGACCAGAAGAGTGCACTTAGTGAACATTCGATGAAGGCCCACAGTGATAAAGTGATGAATGACCATTAACAATTTCGACTACAAAATTATTGATCAACAACTAACAGCGATTGCTACTAGGGTGGCTGAATCCCGCTATATTGCGACGAACATGCCAAAAAAACACAGACGTCATGAGATGACCAGATGAGCTGCTTTCACTGACTGATTTATGTATAAAAACCCACTTGTACAGCAACAATTTAACCCTTGATACTGTCTGTGTATAGACGAAACGCGTCGGGTGACTCGCACTTTTATTTATTGAAATATAAGTCGTAAAAATTGGGAGAGAACCTGCTTTTTCTTAATCATCATGACTGACCTCCCGTATCGACAACTCTATCAGTGTTTGTAACCCCAAGAATATGTTTAAACGATGGCAAAGACGTCAAGGCATATTTTTCCTGCAGATACTTGAAAAATCATCTTCTGTGGATGAATTGTTGCTTAACATCATACCAAGATTTTCCACTCTTTCTTTCACGGTGACATCTCCAATTTTAATTGATGATGTATTTCAGGCTTTCTCAATAGTCATGTTGATCCAATTATAGTCAGCTAACTCATCATTCGTTTTGTGAGATAAAATCATTCCAAGTATAATAGCTTGCACACATTTCTCTTTCAATAGCTCGTATACAATTAAAGCTAACATTATCTTTCGACAATCAGCTTGTGCTGGAAATAATATTACAGAAACGCAGAGTTCAAACTTGATGAATATAAACAGCCCATCCGATCTCTGTGTACAGAATGATCAAAAATTTTAATACGCATGATTGCTTAGTTTCAAGAGAGATCATGCACTGGTCATAAAGTTGGAATCAGATATTCGACATCAATTAAAATTTTCTATTGAGGTCGAGATTATATGAAGCATGATTATGTCCGAGAAAAACATTTTCATCGATAAACATAATGTTCCATGGCCATGTGAGAACAAAATTCATGATTTCAACTCCTGAAATATAATTATGACCACTGTTCAGCACTGTGCTGAGCAATGCAGCCAACAATGCTTGCTGCGAATATGTTGGATGTAATGATTCAATGGTCAAAAATCGACCGCTGAGCAAGGGAACACGATCTTAGTAAGCGCTGAGCCTGTCTCTGGACGGAGGCAGAGGTAACCCTGAATTTGGTAGGAACCCGGGTTGAGAATGGGTTTTGATAGAAAACTCTCTCGAACTGGAAAAGCATTGTTGCGCTGCAGCAGAGCAGCTCTCAAACGTGAATTTGAATTTGAAAAAGAACAATGTACAGTTATTTACCAATGGAGATTGCGCAGCAATCTCGGTTAAGAAAGGGAGGAGAAATGTGATTCTTCACTATTGAACTATTGAACAGATCATCTGAAAAAATATTTCTGTACAACAATTAGGTATAGATGATTCTATTGCATTATGAATTGTTTTTATTATTAGGCCCTACAGCATCCATGCTGATATGTATCTACAACCGCAGTGGAATATGATTTAATTCATAATGAAGATTTATATTATGAATGGTGGGATGATGGTGCATGGTCACATTATGCAGCACATTGGCTGATAGGTACCTCCCTGAAATAGGGTTCAAGGAAGATTGCTTGTTGTAAAACAATGTTTTAAAGCACGATTTAAATGCATGTTTTTTTTAATTTTAAAAAAATTGTCTTATGTATTTTTTTGAGAATTTCTCATTATAGTGTGCAGTTTCTGAAGGCATTTGATCCAACTTTCGATTATAATTATAGAAATTAATGATTGAAGTTTAGATATCATAGTAATCCTTAGTATCAACTGTTGTGTGTTTTTACTGTAATCAAATACTGAGTTGCATCCCAAGTTGAAAAATGGGAACAGACCTGAATAGCAGTCATTTCATCCAATATGCTTTCCATGTGTTTTTATTGTTATTTAGGATCATTTCAAGTGGAACAAATGCACTTAATGAAAGTTGTGCTGTACCTTCGGCACATAAAATTAAAAGAAAGTCTCTCGTTTGGTTTTAATAGCCGATTGTCCTTACTCCTTAACTCATGCGAGCGCAACTCACTCGTGAAGGCATGACAATAAACAGCAAGATGGAACTTTTTATGTTAGTAAAAGACTGAATTGTGTCAGATTTCAGTAGGCAGCCTGAAGAGGTCCTTCATTCCTGCCTGTCAATAAACTAGCAGCTGTTCAGATATGTAGTCCAATTCAATCTGTAATCACCAGGCACCGGGATAATTTGTATTTTGCATGGAGACAGTTTATTTTGTCCGAATTCCGGGAAAGCGAAAATGTCTGGTCTCGAAATAAATCCGCTATAAGCTTGCTGTCTACCTCTGAAGGCGCAGGACGTCGAAGGCCGTCAGCTTACTTTTACTTTAAGAAATAAGCTTACATCGAGACAAAAAGTTTTCTTTCTCCCGGGAGGTCAGACAAAATGAACTGTCTCAATGCAAAATGTATTCAGTCTGCAATAAATCGCTGCTATTATTGAAATCATCGACTTGAATAGTGCGAATGTGATGGTCCAGTTTCCCAATTCTTTGATGCAGGGATGCGGAGTCCTATCATTTTGATAGGACTGCGACTCCGGGCGGCAAGTATATAAAGCCTAGTTTTTTTTAAAAGATAAACTGTTAACCTACATCAGATCATTATAGGCTTACCTGAACCTATTTTTAGTGATCATTGCTGTATAAATTATCAATCATTTTCGATGAAAGTTTATCAAATGTCACTTTAAGTTGAATGCATAAGACTCGGCTCCTCCCATCTTGTTGATGTGTGCTTCGAACGGTTTTTCGCAGGTCAGAGATCGAGACGAACATCGTCTCGTACAGAGTAATAACGCCGGATGGCGGATACACCTCTAGGAGAAGTTTTAGGCAATGCAATATACATGTAGAAGCGGAATGACCGTGGTTTTTGCTTGTTTAGGGGCAGATGCGGGCAACTTATCACTCCTTGACCCTCAGAGACAGAAGGGGGTGGGGAGGGTCCAGTGGACCCCGGAGCCATCTATTTCACTTTTTGTGCTGTATATATATCAACCACTCATGCCCATGTAAAATCATCTTCATTGACAGCGAATCTGCATGTGCTTTTCAGTTCAATTGAATCAGTAGAAGTATGGCAGATAGGCCAAAGGGACCCTCCTCAGGTCTCAGAAGGTGTAGAAATTCCCATCACACAATTTTTGCTATCAGATGAAAAATGATTTTGTGCATGTCCACGATGGTGCATGAAGATGGAAATTCATTCATTCAATATTTGTATCGTGCTCGTGAATGTGCGTTGTGTTAGAAGATCGCAAAATGTGAATATTTTATTTTCGCACATGATCATGCATGCCTAGTGTGCCTACATGAACAGCTCAGCATAAATCAATGTTCAATATAAAAGCTATCATTATACTCATAGTTCAACACTAAAAATAGACTTTCGGTAAAGTTTTCACAGCAGTGATTGATGACTTTGAGATCTCCACAGCTGTTCTGACGGTCTGAAAGTGTAGCAATTATGGCTCATTTTAGGCCTATTTCGGATAGGCATGGATAAATATGAAACGATGGACAATGTGTTCTGCTGCATGAAAAAATCACTTTCATTAAATTCAGCTATCGGAAGTTTTATGTCAACAGGAAACATCTTAAAATCACCTCTTATTACAACTGATGCTGCGCTAAATGTCGTTAAATTATTATAAAAAACACCATGTGTTTACTGAGAAGGCTGAAAGACACTCAAAGGATTAATTATATCGACTTGCTACACGCAAACATGATTGTTTTACTTGAAATCAACTTTCATAATGATTTGACATCGATTTAAGCTGGAAAACTAAGAACTTGCAAATGGGCTACTTGACCCCCCCCCCACAACTCATATCTCAGAGGTTGTGAAAATCTCAGGTCTCTGGGGGTCAAACCATGGGTCAAACTCTCCAAAAGAAACGTCAGCATGACAGCAAAATTGAAGCAGACAGAATGAAATTTTCCATTGATGAAGATGCTGAATTTCAATCAACCTTATACCATGTGGGATGATATGTTCAGTGCTTTGCGTCGGCAGAGCAATTAGGCAGTGTCATGGTCAGTAGTGGTCAGCAGACTAAAAAAATGAATTTTTGGTCAATTCAGTCACCGATAGACTACTTACAGACGAAACTACGTGAAAATGAAAACTAAGATTATTGCCAGTGAATCAATTGTGTCAAGCTTTCAAGTGATGCAATTTTTTTCGAATTTCGACAGGGTAGTTCCATATAGTAACGTTCGTAAATTCTCAGCATTCAAACCAATATTTAACATGTATGAAAGAATACTGCAAATTTTATACAACAGTCTCTCAACTTCTGAGTGGTGTGGAATCACATTATATAATCACATTTTCGACAAAGGTCATATATTTTTTTCTCAATATTGATATTTCGGGCGGTAACGGTCGTAAATCAAAATTAGCATGTGAAAAAGTACTGTTGCAGCATCAAGGATATCCTGGCTTTTACTGGAAATAACCTCTCCAAACTTATAGATTATTACTTTGATGTTCCCTAGCTACGTTTTCTAATGCTCTTTTCATAAAAACTTACGTTGCCGATGAGAAATATGTCAAAACGATGGTAACGGTCGTAAACGTGAAAGTTCAATGGACAAATATGCATCAAATTACTTATCATCTGATCAAAATCAAACTGAACATTGAATCTCTCTGGGGGTATAAAAACTCTACGATAAATGATATTCATGTACTTAACATAGCCCTAAGTTGTACATGTACATGTATGAGAACTCAACTAAAAAGTTTTTCGAACAAATCGGTACCTTTATGGAAATCCGATTGGCATAAAGCATACTGCACTCTTGAGCTTGTTGAAGCAGCAATTACGGGCTGAGATATTGAGCAAATAATAGAATCACTTGTTAGTGTTTGGATATCGGATGTCGAAGGCCAGTCGAAGCTATTGATAGCAATCCTTCGCATGAAGTTAACATTGATGTTGTTTTGGCAAATTTCATGAATCATGCCAGGATACCAAGCTCCATCAAATTCAGCACAAATCCAATCAGATGTAGATAAAGCATTCGAGTCATCAGATTCTACGCTTTCACATTCTTGACCAGCTACAGATTCATCAGATGAAGAAAGTTCATTGAATTCCTTACTCAATCGGAACTCAAAGTTAGTGTTTTCCGCTATGAGCCAGCAGTGTGTTTTATTGATGGAGGGAATCATTGGTGCATCAATAAATGTCCATTGTAGATTTTTGAACCTTTCATCTATGTCGTTAATCAGATGAACATTGATATTATCAAGATATTTTTTGGCAACATCAGCAAATTCACTAGCACATTTAACAATAGCAGTTCGAGATTTTACAGCATTCCATACGCACCGTTTTGACACTCCACCAACGCCATCAACACTTCCTTTACCATGTGAGGTAGTGAAAAAATTTCATATCACAGATTTCAGTGAAAATTTATGTCTGCTGTATTTGCAGAAATCATACATGAATCTGTTTTTAAATTGAGAAGCAGGTCCATCTGACCAGTTATGCAAGCCGCGGTATATACACACTGTGAATAGAGACACTAGACTTTGGTTCCAGTGGGCCGACATTAATCATGCATGATTAAGCCTTTGGGGCGAAACGTCGCACACGCAATAATAATCGCTTGAAAGTACCCGAAGAATCTTTTCTTTTGAACCCTTTATATTATGGAACCGGGTACGTGGAGGACTCGGCCTCAGGGCCATATCACAAACTTTTGTGTAGTTGACCTAAATAATAAGATATAATGGAAATCTATTGACAGAAAGAAAATGTTAAAAAATCGCTATTTTTGCATATATTATAGGCCTAACAAAAAATGAAAAATCAACTTCATGAGTGAGCGAATTTTTTTAGACAGCTCAGATACTATCTAAATTTGATGGCATGCATGTTTGATAATGAATCAATTTGAGAAACTAGCTCAAAAGATTTCCATAGCAAAATTATGTCAAAAATCAGCTTTCTGGTAAGATTATCATAAACTTTTTTCCACGTCTGTAGATGGTAACGGTCGTAAACGATTTTGAGGCAAGTTTTCATGCTTCTGTACAATACAAAAGAAATTACAACACCATCACAATGTTGCTACATGTCCATTGTTTGAAATATATAAACATGATTACATCTACTGAAATTGCTGAAGTAGGGCATAGAAATATAGTTCATTTTGGTAACGGTCGTAAATCGTTTATAACGATGAAACTGTGCACTAGCAAGATGATAACATCTAAGGTTAGCGAATCAACTCAAAAAGTAATTTATTAAGCATGCCAAAATGTATAATTAGAGCGAAAAAATTGAAAATACTTCTACAAAAAGTCTTCCAAAAAAAAATACGAAATATATCGATGAATTTTGCATATTTTTCAAAAAAATCAAGATTATTTAATGAATACCCGTCGAAATTTCACTTAGTTGCTCAATTGGATATCTCAAAATTACCCGGTTACGGCTGCAAAATTAAATAGCTTAGATAGGGAGTGGTGTCGATGTTGAGAGATGTGAACAAGGCCTGCTGATAATTCCTGATATGTGATGAAATGGCAGCTATTCAGGTGTGTTCCCATTTTTCAAATGAGGATGCAACTCAATATCTCACAATATCTAGTAATTAGGGACCTGCAAATTGTTAAATTTAGAGTCGAATCGGGTTATGATTCGCGAATTGTCGTGGTAACCATAGAATAGGTATATTAGGTAGAGTGGTAGCTCCGCATTTATTAAATCCCCAATGTTTATACACTTTCGATTTTATTGAATGAACTCAAGGGAGATACCGGTGGTATTGTCACCAAATGATAGATATGCAAGTTTTGCAGAAATTACAACGGAATTGAGTGATCATGATTGTAATGCGGAAAAAATGATGGTATTTCACAGATTCTCATGACAGCCTTGGAGATTTAATGCTTTCTAAATTAGCAATTCGATGGGTTCCTATTACTTTCATGCTCAACCTCAAGAGCATTTTCTTAAGCGCGATCATATCACAGGCAACCTGTCGCTCATTGGCAGAGCAAAATAACATAATCAAAGACGATGATTTCATTTAACTTTGAAAGATGCAGATGGTTCCACATCACTATTCAGATTCAAGAAATGAAACATGAATTTATTGAATCATAAAATCATGCCGGTGAAAATTGAATTAAAAATTTGAAATTTCAGCCAAGAAAGCACGAATAATATCGCGACTTTTTCATGAAGACTTCCATTATAATGCGGCTCATGAACTCAAAAGGGATGCTTATTAGCAAATATTCATTCCTTTTGATATCCAACTTGTTTCATTCTACTTATGTAGGAGAGTCATCTCGGTAGTATATAAATTAGCAAAATTTTGACTACTTTTAAAACTGCCCAAATAATTTTTTGGATGACGGGAACGTAATCTCCGCAAAAAACTGAATATTTTCATATAAAAATTTTTACTGTATACAGATACTTTTTTGAGTCGACACTCTACCTATATACCCCTACTCTATGGTGGTAGCGTCATATGATAATGTGCATATGACACATATTGTTTGTATACACTAATTATATATTTGCTGAATGACAAATATTGTAAACGAATTAAAATATATATACGCGTAAATTCCAGGAAAGTGCTTTTGCAATCTTCCACTGCGGAACTTTGGCTACATTTGGTATCAAATGGTGTGTGAGTTCTATTTTCAACATGAGAAAATTGTTTTATTGATATTTCTCCAATATTTTTCACCTGATTCATTGTTTCATATACTCATATTTTTTTGCTCTCTAAGGTGAATTAAACTATTTTATTGTGTTATATTTGCTACGTAACTCATTCAAGCATGCCAAGACTGTTAACCACAAATAAAAGGTTGATAAAACAGTTTGAAACCAAACATAGAATAACTGAGATACGCAAAAATGATGCAAACCTCATCATAAGAGATCCTGACCAAGTAGGCTGTTTCACAATGAAAGAGGAAATTAATAACCTAGAGCAGGAACTGTCTGAGCTCAAAATTTACTATAACCAAGCCATTGAAGAGTCAGAAAACGTCATTACACAAATTGATGATCAATATGATGATCACAAATCGAGTCGAATCGCAAAAAACGCACATGCCTAGTTCAAGCTTGCATTCATGTGCGATTTCTGAGCTAGTTAAATCGGTAGCCTTTATGAAACTAGAACAATTAACGTGTACCCACGCGTATTTTACATGGCTTTTGGAGACACCGCGACACTCATAAAAAACAAGTGGTCAAATTATTGTATTTGTTTCTGAGATAATAAACATCTACACTTCATACTGTTATCTATTCGAATGACATATTGAGGCTAGATTATGAGTTAGATTGTGGATCTGTTGATTCAAATTTTGACATGTGAGTTCCCAATGACCTTGTCTATCCAATTAGGAAGCTTGATTGATGGGGATCGATGATGTATGATAGGGTTTGCAACCGCAGGCTTGTAAAAATATTTAAAAGAATTACACACGGGACTACCACACGGGACTGACATATAGCCTTTATCGACCATCCCCAAAAGATCCTGAGACCGGGAAAGCACAAAGTTTTCACGAACTAAAAACCAGGAGAATATATCATCTCTTTCAGTTTTAGGAAAGTAATGGGCTATAATTTTTGCAACAATTAATTAATTCCAATAACTTCCATGTTGTTGGTGTCCATAATGACTATCTAAATTATTCAAGCCGAATTCAAAGAAATTTATCACATAACGCAGATGTCTGCATAAATTCGTAACACAAGCTCATGCAAGCCTATACTAATAAAGGATTACAGAAGACTTAGAGCAATTTTTTATATGACTATAATTATTGCTTTCTTGGACTGGCCACTTTGGAAATGGAAAGCCAATAAAGTAGAGAAGTCCAGTAGCTGTATGAAAAAATAATTTAACTTTAAATAATTCAACAGTTTATACTTATACTTGCAGAGCATTCGTGCCAGACATGCGAATAATTTCATATTTAAGATACAGATATTTCAAGAAAGGAGGAACATTTCTCCTCCTTTAATATCATGGACCAAATCTCAACAAGTAAAGCATTCTAGTCAGCGCATCAAACTAGCCCATTAAGAAAACTGAACAGATTTCATTGTTTATAATCTATGATCGAAATTTGATTCGCAGACTAGACTTTTTGGTTAATATTTGGCCGTTCGAGATGGAATGCCCCTTTCTGTGGAGCATCAGTGTGTCAAAGACTAAGTCAATCTGTTGGTTGAAAATTTGTAGAGTTCAAGTCCAAAAACCTGCATAATATGTATAT
Organism: Prostheceraeus crozeri; assembly: GCA_907163375.1. Classification (NCBI taxonomy): domain Eukaryota; kingdom Metazoa; phylum Platyhelminthes; order Polycladida; family Euryleptidae; genus Prostheceraeus; species Prostheceraeus crozeri. The sequence continues at coordinate 1,292,757 of CAJQUW010014582.1, read as the reverse complement.
GTAAGCCATCCATGTGTAGGAAATTCCGTATTTTTCAGATGTTTTTGTGGCTTTTGAGGGGTTTCAAAGAATTTCTAAGGAGTTGTCAAAAGATCAGATGACCGGCTGATGCATAAAGCAATGTTATCATTTAGTAGATACATGCTGTTTGAGGTTTGCTTCCTTACATCATGAGCACAGGCTACGTTTAGAAAGAGTTTCCATTTTAGGATATGCATGTAGCATAATTCATTGCCGTAGGCTCAAACCTCGTGTGGTGGGCCAAAGAGTTCCTGACAGTCTGAAAAGTTCGTCTTGTAGCCTTAGTAAGATACAAGCTTTCGAGCCTGCATCATAATTGCATATTCCAAACAGAAAGATCAACCGAGTCCGAAGCCCTTATCTGAGCAACCGTAGCGCGTGCTATGGCTAATTCGAGTGGCGCTTAAATAATAGCCGACACTTTTAACCACTTTCAGCGAGAATCCAACAATTCAAGCATTATTGCAATGTCACGTTCAAGTAGTAAAGGATGGGAGCAGGCTATAAATCAAAGGAAAACAACTGAAATAATTTTTGACCAGCAGAGCGATTCGAAGTTTTCTCGAATCACAACTTCGAATCGAATGATCGAAGCTTCGCGGGTCCCTGCTAGCTATTTTATCCATGCCACAGCCTGTAGTGATAACGCAGCAATGGCGCGGTAGGAGTGGCGATCCTCTTTTACTGAAGGTATTTAATCGACGTCACGTTTGACTGCTATCGACTGGAGAAGTCAGAATTGTGGGTCAGCCTTTTACACAGTTGAAAGGCTTTTGTTTTTGTCAGTTGAACAATTTGAAAGAGATGAGAACAAGATTTGATTCAAGCTGGAGGCTTCTATCGCTTATAAACCTTTTTATCATTGCAGATAAACCGTCATCTCAGCTGCGGACATGATTGTAAAACTAATGAAATAATTCTTATCTTTAAATGTATAGATAATCAGCTGAGCAAACTGATAATAAGTCCATGGAGAGCTGCTGACCAGGCATTATCAGTGACCAAATGCAAGCCGAGACTAAAGGATGATACATGTATTCAGATTTGACTTACTGCGAAAGCTGCAAGCGCTTCTAATATGGCAATAACACTTGCCGTTATCGCAATGACTTTATTCTTGTTTTCATCGCTTGAATCTTGCATTCTTGTAATAATGAAAATAAATCTATTCCTTTATTGCCAAAATTAAAATTTTTTCTATATTTGGCAGTTAATATTGACAAAAGTTCCAAGTTTTACCAGATGTAAAATTTTTTTTGGACATAGCATAGATACATTCACGAGAAAATCGCAAGTACAGAAAGTCAAACATCAACGTCAGTCAATTTCGTTATCGAAGTCGCAGATCCATCCACGTTTGTATCGTCTGTTCGCTTTTGGAGAAACATTCTCAATAGCAGCAGCAGAAATGGGATAGCGAATAACTGCAACAAAAAAGACAGTTCAACTGATTGCAGACAAGGTCAGAGAGATTGGTTATGCGGCGGGTTAGGGAGCTCTGAAGCTACTTCAAACTCGAGACGTCTCCAAGTTCGGGAATGTCCAAGTTCGATAAATAACAATCGAAGTCAACCGGCATAATAACTGAAGCCAGATCCCTGCAACAGTGGTTCAATTGACTTTACCATGAATCCGACACTATTTTTTGCTATTCATACGATGAAAACAGTATTGTTGAAAGCAGCCTCAGTTGAAAAATCGAAACAGACTTGAATAGCTGCCATTTCATCCAATATCAGGAATCATCAGCAGGCCTAGTTCACATCTCCCAACATCGACACAACTCCCTATTTAAAATTGCAGGCATGTCCGGGTAATTAAATGAAATTTCGATTGGGATTCATAAAATACCACTTTTGAGGACACTACTGACATGTCGGCTAAGTTAGTGTGCCTGCAATAAAATGATACATGGAAAATTCACTTGACATGATTATTGCGTATCTCAGAATTGCATGAACAGCTGTAGTGGCTGCTTACCATTCTAATACGAAGAACAAACATCGGATTTTTTTCATAAAATAATGTAAATCCACATGTAAATAGATCTGAAGAGGAAGTGGATCATAGATCGAAAGCATTAGTAAATATAATGAATGATAATTTATTTACACTCAAATAAAATTGTTTGAAACAGTGAAATGAAATCAAAATATGAAAATTGCTACTAAGAGCTGTAGCGGCAGCTGAAACAAGATGAACATTTCTAAGCCTTCATGATTGCGGATTCAAGGATATTATTTTTAGTAAGAAAATAATGAGCTTCGCTTCAAAAAATCGCAATTGCTTAAAATAACAGATGGTAAACAGATATTAACATTTTCAATTATGTTTCTCTTATATGAATATTTCTCTTTTTTAATTATGTTTGGTTTACATAAATTGGTCAGTTTTCTTTTCATCATTCTGTGGAGTTATGTAGCTATTTGAAATAACTGTTTACATAATTTTTTAAATGACGAACATGTGCTTTAAGCAAACGTGCTGCTCAACTCCAAAAAGCCAGATACCGGTTTCTTCTAATAGTAGGAAGATGAAGACTGAAAAGGAAGTAAATGAAAACCGGATGGAGTATGAAAATACATTCTATTTTGTTGCAAACGCTACGTAATGATGTCTCATGATCGCAGAAACACTAGCTTTGCTAAATTTGTATATACAGCATTAGTTATTTTCTAATGAACGGATAGATGCATCAGTAATTTTGCTGGAGAGCATATTCGAGTAATAATGATAGTAACTAAACTTTTCTTGCATATGAGTATTTCAGTCTAAACCATGTTTGTACTTTCATAATAAAACAGTGAATTAAAAGAAATTCATTCTATTATGTCCTATGAGTCCTATGAATGAATAACTAATAACCATCACACAAAGATGTTTAAACTTCATAGATGAGACACTCCACAGAATTTCCTTGTTCGTCTAAGCTGCTGCAAATTTTCTTCAAAATATACTGTGTGGGATTGCTGCTGCATGGCTTGTTGATTAACATTCAAGTACATAAAATCGATTTAAAAAGTCCATTTAAATCCATAGACTGAAGAGTACTTACTACTGGCCGCTGCAATGAATTGACTTTTGCAGCCAATCATTTTATGGATGTCAAGTCAAAATTGTCTTCGTTCAAAGTGGTCTCTAAAATGGTCTTGATAAATCTGTCCAAAGTAAAGCCACAAAATAAAGTTTTAGCTGAAAATTCAACAGCCAGTTCGAAAGTAGGCCTACTGCCACAGGCTGCCAGAGACTGTTGACTTTCTGGTTAAAATCCTAGCATAGCCATAGGTTTTTGATGTTGCTGAAATCGTTTCTGTTACATAAATTCCAGTTTGCGCCTTTCCCTGGTTCAGTTTTATCAGAACTTAGTTTCTGGACCATTGCGTAAAAAGCAGTGCTCCGACAGACTTTTTCCCAATTTTTGGGCATTCTCTTTGAACTTTTTGTTGGAACTATAAGGGCACATTTTCAGCAAAAACATCTTTGTGATTAGGAATTAACTCGTCATTTGTACAATATTCCACAGGTCATCAAACTATAAAAATCAGCCTTGCTTGATAGCTGTGGAAACTATGAGGTTGTCAAAGCATACAGCTATGATCTTCATAATTTCCACAGCTATCAAGCAAGAAAAATTTCTCTCCCAGTTTTACGACTTCTTTGTATTTTAAAATAAATTACCCGACGCGTTTCGTCTACACAGACTGTGTCAAGGCTGACAAACTGATGCTGCAGAAGTGGGTCTATATACAAATTTATCAGCGAAAGCAGCTCATCTGTTCAGCTCATGTCTTCTGTTTATTTTTGGCATGTTCGTCGCAATTAAGCGAGATTCAGCCACCCTAGTAGCAATCGCTGTTAGTTGTTGATCAATAATTTTGTAGTCGAAGTTGTTAATGGTCATTCATCACTTTATCACTGTGGGCTGTCATCGCATGTTCACTTAGTGCACTCTTCTGGTCTTCATACCGTAAACTGCGCTCATGTTCTCTGTAGCGAACTCGAAATGGACGACACGTTTGACCTATGTAATTCTGGTCACATATCTTGCAGGAAAATTCATAGATGACATATTTACTTTTGCAGCTGTATCTCGGGCCAATGTTTGTACAAATGCTACAAGAACACATATTTATATCCGATTTTTTGAAATTCGAAGCTAATTGTTTTCCAGGTTTACTAGTAATGTGTACTGTAATGTCATACTTGTTTTTTATTTTATTGATTTTTCTCAAAAAACTGTCTCCAAGGAAATCAAGTGTTAAATTCACTTTGTTTTCTTTTATGTTTCTTGATTTGTTATTTCTATCTTTGGGGTGCATATCATTTTTACTATAGCCATTGTCACTTAGTCTATTTTTCATTGCATCGTGTGATTTATCTGAAGGGTCAGAGCATCGAGCCTCAACGTATCGAAAACTATTTTTTATGAAATTATTTTTCACATGGTTCGGCAACCAGCTATCCTTGCGTAAGCTTATGCCAGAGTGGCAAGTTTTACTATACCAATTATATTGCAATTTTTCTTTTACCGAGATGCTTATGTCTAGGAAATTCAGACAGTCAGTTTCTGGAACTTCTAAAGTAAATTGTAGATTATCATCTATAGAATTAAAAGTATCTTGGATAGTCTGAAGTAAATTGCCGAAGGTGCTATGTGTAAAACCATTATGATCAAATATCTATTGTCAAAATAAATCGAATAATTGGATTCATATTGTCTGCTTTTGATTAATACGATTCACTCAGATGTGTGTTAGTGCTGAAAAATATGATATGAAATCAAGAGAACAGAAGTTTATTTTCATTTCACTTCGCGATGCTATCAACCGAAGAACGCATCTCCATTGTCCTGCTAATGGCAGAATTGAAATCTGTGACATCTGTCCAGAGGAAGTGGCATTCTCTGCATGATAGCAAACCACCAGCAGAAAAGAAAGTGCTTCAAAAAATTCAAAGAGACTGAATCTGTTCACGACCGTGACAGAAGCGGTCGACCATCTCTAAATGATAGTGATGATATGATCGAGCAGCTGTTCAGTGATCATCAATCAACGTCACTTCGTTCAGCATCTAATCAATTGAGCATGCCTTACTCAACTATCCGATATCACTTGAAGAGGGATATAGGAATGAAGCCCTTTCACAGTACAACGGTTCATACCCTGTACCCATCTGACAAAGTTGCCAGACTTGAAATGTGCACCGAGTTTCTTACCAGAATAGCGGAGGATGACGCCTATCTTAACAACGTATTGTTTTCCGACGAGGCGACATTTCATCTGAATGGCCGCATCAATCGCCATAACTGCGTTATCTGGGGAAAAACAATCCTCATGAAATTCACGAAGTTCCAATAAAATCTCCATCAGTTTGTGTTTGGGCAGGGATGTATGGCGATCGAGTGATAGGACCATTCCTATTTGAATCGACGGTCAAGGCCAAGGACTACCTCGAAATGCTGCAAGAATTTGCCATTCCTGCGATGAAGAGGATGAGACGTTTTTCAAAACCATCTTCATGCATGATGGTGCACCATGTCATTGGGCGAACACAACGAAGTCTTTCCTTTATTCTAACTTCGGTAACCGCTGGATCAGTAACAATGGCCCATTCCATTGGGCTCCACGAAGTCCAGATTTGACCCCGATGGACTTTTATTTTTTGAGTGACGTTAAATCTTTGGTTAAAAAACAAGCGCCCACCAGCATCACGGGTCTCAAGTGTGCGATTCGAGAAGCGTTTAATCAACTTTTGCCATCGCATCTTGACTCTGCTTTTCAGTCGTTCGAGAAAAGACTTGATCTTTGTGTGTCAGTTGATGGAGGTCATTTTGAGCAATTGCTGTGACTAAATAGATTGTAGTGGATCAAAATGCTTGTTTTGGCATAAAACTTTAGTGCATTCTTAATTATGAGACGAAGAATTAGACTTAAAAATATATTTGCCTTGAAACTACAGGCTTTTGAAATCAGGGAGAGACTTTCCGCTCACCCTGTATTAGGCTAGGGTTTTCCCGGGATTCCCGGCCTATATTTTCATTCCCGATTCCCGGGAATGAGATTCGGGAATCCCGGGAATGAAACGAAAAAATCATTCACCTTTAAAATTCTCCAATCAGTCGTTATAGGTAAAATCTAATGAAGTTAAACATTTTACAAGCTCGTTACTTATATCGGTAATTATTTTTGACACTTTTTGTATAAACAGAAACACAAGAATGAATGCAAACTCAATTTATCGTCTATTTTCAATCGACCTTGGACTTGGTCTAGTTTGGAGCTTCATCAAGAAGATGAATCTTCATCCCATATCATAGCTTTATTTCATATCATGATGAATTTATTCCATCATTCATCATTCATAGCCTTCAATGTTATCGACGACTGGAAACTAATTGTGCCGCGGTAGTGACTATAGAGTCCTGGCTTCGGCAACCCAAGAACTCTAATGCACAGAGATTTCAATAGGAAGGACGAAATCCAATCGCACTAAACTTATTTGTACTCTGAGACAGCGCTGCTGCCAACTGCCTCGCTGGTCTCTAGCCATAGAATTAGACAACTATTACACTGTTGTTCAATGTTGTCCAATTCTATGGCTCTAGCGCATATGGAGTTCTTTTCTTGGAATCGCCAAGTCAAGCGATTGAGATATTGTTGTGGCATTAGGGAAAATCTAAGCATACCATAGCCCCCATTAGCGTAACCCTGCTACTAACCCATAGAGATGGATTGCTCGCTCTCTCCCTCTAGAGAGGACATCTATTTATAGCGCGTGGTACGAGCTAGTTCTCTAACTGCTACGTGGGCAAAAGCAGACTCGAAATACGCTCGTACTTAAGGAGGATTTTGAGGAAATCCGATTGCGGATGCCTCTATCGAGAGATATACTAATCCAATCCTCTCCATTTTTGTTGCGTAAGACAGTATGGAATCGCTAACATTTCGTCTCGATAAACATGCGGAAATATTCATATTTTTAAAAAGTTAGTACGCATGAGAAAATTTTCCCTGGTTTACCACCTTATTCTCGGATGCTTGTTGAATGGCGTTATTGAGAGACGCGTGCTGATTGGTTGATTTCATTTAATCTCCAACGTAACCATAGCAATATACTCGTAGAACTTAGCACTTAACCCAACGTTATTGATTAACTTTGCCGATGAAATACGAACGAGTCAGTTTCGGCCACCATTATTAAGTGTCAGCTATGTCGAGTCGGTCGCCAGCTTGGAATTTTTTTGATCGTATTACGGCGTCATCTGCTAGGTGCAGGCAATGCGGAACACTTCTTAACACTTCGGGTGGCTCGACAAGTGGTCTCTTGAGACATCTGCGTATCAGACACGACAAGAACTGTGAATCTTCATGCAAACTCGACGATACTCCTCCCAGCTGCGAATCAGCCTCGGGAAGCAAACGGCCTGGAGCCATTGAGCCTGAACCCCAGCGAAAAAAACAAGCGACCCTCGGATTTAAAGTAAGACCTCATCGAAGTTTGGAGGAGTCTTTGGCAAGACTTGCAGCTGTGGACGGAATTTCTATCAATGCCATCTGCAGAAGTGACTTCATCTCGCATGCCTTTGAAAGGCAAGGTTTGCGCCTACCGAAAAATCCGTCGGATATTATGACTTTGATCGTTAAATTTTCGAATGAGAAACAAAGTGAGTTGAGGCAAAAGCTTCAACAGATGAAGGAACAAGAACAACGTTTCTCTCTCACTATTGACGAGTGGACGAGTACGGCTAACAAACGATATCTCAATGTCAATCTACATGGAAACGGCGACTACGTGGCATGCTTGGGCCTGGTACGCATAACAGGTACTTTCACTGCGGAGAACATGCTTGAGGCTGTAACTGACTTATTGGCGGTGTTCAATATTGACATGCAAGAAGACTCTGTCAGTGTCATAACAGATGGAGCAGCTGTCATGAAAAAATTTGGACGTTTGACCTCGTGTGAAATTCAACTATGCTTCGCTCATGCTCTGCACCTCAGTGTTTGTGATTGGTTATACAAAGTGACCGAAAGCACGAGTGACGATGATGACCATATTCCGTTTGACGAAGAAGCTGTTGAAGAAGAATCGGGAAGTGAAAGCTTTGATAGTGACGACAACGACAACTTCACCAAAGCAGCTGATGCTTACCTTCCGTTGGCGGGAAAAGTCGGACACATTGTGGAAAAGGTGAGAAAATACGTTATCCGTTTTCGTCGCAGCAGCAAAGATGATGAGAAGCTTCTGAGTTACGTGAGAGACGAGCATGGCCAAGAACTGAAGCCCGTTCTCGACATAAAGACTCGGTGGAATTCTCTTCGCGCTATGCTAGCGAGATACGTGCAACTCAGATCTAGCTTGAAGAAAGCTTTAATTGATCTCCATGCTGCGTCAAATGTCAGTGACAAAGAGTTCGAAGTGGTCCGACAGCTGGTTGATATTCTTGAGCACATTCAAGTTGCCAGCGATGCATTGTGCCGAAAGAATGCAACGCTGCTGACATCAGAATCTGTCATCAAATTCCTCACGAATACGCTCTCAGAACTGGAAGGACCCCTCAGCAACAACTTGTTGGCTGCAATCAAAGCAAGATGTTCTGAGAGACGAAATGTCATGACAACTTCCCTCCTCAGCTACCTTCATAATCCTGACTACAATCTGGAGGTATCAAAGAAATCGGTTCAAAATTTCGCGGTCAACTTGCTTACAAGACTGAAGGGAAGCAGACAGACTGAAGCTGCAACTAGCCCTGATGCCGATGAGGATCTTGTTATCGTTGACGCAGTCCAGAACGCATCTGTGAATGAAACGAGGAAGCTGAGCCTCGCTGAGCAACTTCAAAAGTGCATTTCTGCAGATATCAGCGATCATTTGACTGAGGTTGTGGAAATCAAATCTCTCTACCAAGAATTCAAATTGTTTGAGCAACAAAGGCAGCGAACACCAAATTTGGAGTTCATTTACAATGCCCTTCTAACGATAAAGCCATCGTCTGTCGAGGCCGAAAGAGTATTTTCTACGTCCGGCAACTTTGCAACGAAGATTCGGTCTCGCATCAAGGACAAAGCACTGATATCATTGGTGTTCTTGAAAAGTACTTTAAAACCAGTCTTAGTGGCCCTGGTCGTTGAGTTGACTGAAGTTGAGTTACTCTTTACAACTGACAGACAGTTTGTTTTTTTTATTAATAGAACATCATGTAATTACGTAATAGAATACGTATATGAATTTTCATTTTCTACATAGAAGCAGCAGGTATTTATTTATGATAGTTCAGTGTTCAAGTGTAATTGTGTATATACATTTATGTAAGTAAAAAAGTAAGTACCGGTAAATAAAAGTAAGTAAAGTAAAAGTAAAACTCTGTATTGTGTACAGTATATACATGTAATATGTAAGTGTATATAAGGTGTATCATACAACAAGATGAATCGACCATAAGCTTAAAATTCAAGGGGTTATGTGTATGATACATGTACAATTGTACACCTAAAGCCAAATTATCGTAACTGAAAAAGACTATAATTTACCTTGTATTAATGGAGATAATGTATCGATAATGTTCGTGATACACTTAGCTTTTCCTCCATACACCTTAAATTAGCAGTAGTAGGTGTATGATACACCTAGAGCAAATTTTTACAAAAAAACGTGATAGGTACACATTCCCGGGAATTCCCGGGATTCCCGGGAATGGAGGCTCGGTTGTTCCCGATTCCCGGGAATAGAATTTTCGGGAATAGGAGAAACCCTACCCTGTATTTGGTCGTCTTGATGATTGTCTTGTCTGGAGATCTCTAATCGATACTCCCAAGCGGCGGGTAGTCTTGTCTGATTAAGAGATATGAAGATCAACAACACCACACTGTAAACTGTAGAGTCCGAAAGCTGGCTGATTTTTTAATTCGAAACCGATGTACAAAAGGAGAACAACAAAATATACGAAGACGCTATTGTTCGTGTTCATAAACTACGTCATTTGTTTAGGAAAAAATGAATGAAGAAGAGGTTGCAGCAATTTATTATCAATTTGTCGCGGGAAAGGGTCGCCAAGTGCGCACTCTGTCATATGCTGCAATGCATTGTGGGTACTGGTCACCGCGACATCCGCCAATAAAACCAGTTAACAATCAGTGGATCAAAAGACTTAACAAGGAAATAAAATTAAATGAAATTGATCAAGAAAATAAAGATATATATATATATATATATATATATATATATATATATATATATACATATAACAAAAATAAATTTAAAAAATCAACGTAGTTTCAAGATAAAATTGTTTATTCACGAATTTTTGTCTACGACTTCATCAGGTGAACGAAGTAAAAAGGTCAGTAAATGTGCACAACTGCCGCTATTGGTCAACTGATGATCTTCATTGGCATTATAAGCAGCCTATGTATTCGGAAAGGACAACCAGAAGATTTGAAGTAGCGAATCATGATCGCTGCTATTATCGATTATCGTCGTCATCGAAAAAGAAGGTGGACATTGTGAATATGAATATTTTTAAATCTTACTTCTGAAGTTACTTTGAGCTTTCTATCGACATTTATGAAAATTGAAATGTGAAACTTTGAAAATAATTGTCAAAAAATTATCAATTGATAGTTCCAAAACTATGAAGCAAAATCATAGATACAGAGCAACAAGCATAACGACAATATTATTGTTTAACTAACAAAATCAACAATAACATAATTAATTAACGATAGCATATGTTATGATTTACAAAATGTTACAGTCTAGTGATCATATTACAGGCAGCATATATATAGACAACATATATCGATCAAGATAATAAAAAGGAGAAGCTTTCAAAAAAATGGTCCTCTAATCATCCAATTGAGGTACACAACAACCATATATAAGAATGTTACTACTTTCACAAATATGCATCGCCTCAACAGATCGTCTGACGTTCGGACGCTGGAAGTTTCAGTCAAGAGCTTTCCATGACAAGGGCAATCTCTGTCTGCGCTTGCGGTTCACCAATGTTGTGAAAGTGTGATAGGTATTTTTTTAAAATTTAAAAACCGTAAAAGTGATATTTCACTCATATTTTCTGGCATCAAATACAAATTTTATACCATAGAAATCCGGCACTGTAATAATAAAGGACTATGACGGACATGAACAAATGAAAACAACTTCAGCAAATATACGATTTGCAATTGGGTGCATCATTTTTCTCTGTAGGTTTTGCGAAAATTGTTGTTAAAAGGTCTTGATGATTCATCATTCATGACTAAAATGTGCTGCTGACGCCATCGAAAGCTCGAATAATAGAAGACCTTTTAACAACAATTAGAGAGTTTTCGCAAAACCTACATAGAAAAATGAAAACAACGGTGAGTCGTGGAATGCGTTGTCTTGACAGCGGAAGTTAAACGATGACGGCTTCCAGTGGTTGACAATGAGAAGGCATCGGCATTTTTTTAGTATACCTATGTAAGTAAAGATTCAGTTTTTATCATTTTCACAGTGTTCAAAGCTGTGCTATTGAACTTCATCATTTGCTAGTGCTCTCAACAAGTATTTCTTTGCTGTCAACATTGTAATTAATTTTTGATTTCAATTGCTTGAAATAGACGAATTTCTTTCATTCATTCATTCCCACACCAAACCATGCGGGAATTCCCATTTCCACTGTAATTCTCAAATATTTGTCTAATTTGTGCAACCTAATTTCAGTCATTCTGTAACGTTGTTACGAGCTGGTTCGTATGACTTATTCATTAATTTTAAAAACACTTCACCAGAAAAAGCAGCTAAAGCTGAATTTTTCAATCACCTGTGTGTAAGTTTGACCAAACCTTGATGTTGACACACGTATTCTGAACAATTATCTCCCAAAATCAAAAGAATAATAATTTGATTCAAGTATCGTCCAACATTCAGTGCAGTTATCAAAGCATGTTTGCATTGCAAGCTCTCATTACTTGTAGCAAGATTCGATGGAGTCATACGACACCATTGCCGATCTGATTTGTACCAAGTTCTGATCATACTATTTGATACTGCAATTCATGTTTCGAATAAAGAATTCAGAAATTTAAGAAGTGTTTGAGTTGGTGCTGATTTCAATCTGCATTTTACAATCAGTTTTATTGCCTCGAGGGCATCAAGTGAAACATTACCATCGACAGAGGAATTTGAACACCAAAATGTTGCGAAGTCTAGTCATTGGAAACCGCAACATCCTCGCCAGCTTTGGGATATAAGAGGTGGACGAAGGTGGGCTGATCAACAGTCGGTAATCATGCTGCTACGATTGACCGCATTGGTTCTAATCATCACTCTTTCTGTTGAGTCAGACTGCGCGAAACCTGCAGAAAGTAAGGGCGTAAAATGTCTTAGAGTATCTTGCGCTGCTATTCCGAAAAATATCACCCTCAGTGACGGATGCAATTCGATCAGATGTGTGAACGGCGAAGGGCAGAAGAGTAACACCAACAAATGCAGAATAGAATCAAAGTCACAGAAGAATGACACCAGAATTTGCAATTCACTTCGAAAAATAGCCGATTCGATGAAAAGAATCAGTTGTGAAGTTGTTTATTGCACCAACATTCCAGATAAGAAATATATTTGGGATGGATGCAACAACTTCAGATGCATCGATGAGAAAAAGAAGCAGCAGTTGGGGAAGAACAAATGCCCTAGTGAAAATCAACGTAAACATTATTCCAGAATATGCAAAGGAGTTCAAAAGAAGGCGAATAAGTTGAGAACACATGACTTAGTCTCCTGCGGAGGAATAAAATGTTCGCAAATTCCTGGAAGGAAGGAGATTTTCAATGGCTGCGATAAAATATTATGCACTAATGGGAAAGAAAAAAGACGGTTGACCTTTAACCAATGTGTTAAAGAGTTCAGTGCCCTAAAGTATAAAACATACTGCGACAAACTGCGAGCAGAAGTCGAGTCATTGAAAAGAGCTATCACATGTGAAGGTATATCATGCTCCAATATACCTGGTAGGCTCCTAATAACTGATGGGTGTAACTTAATGTTGTGCAGAAATGGGTTGGAAGCTGGTTCATCCAATATTAAATGCCAGAGAGAGTCTGAGTTACCAAAATTTAAAAGCTATTGTAATGGTATTCGAAGACAGGTAATGAGAGAGAAAAGGCCGGTGACGTGTGATGCCATCTCATGTTCAAATATTGCAAATGTGACAAGAATTTTTGACGGATGTAATTCCATGCTATGCATTAATGAAACACTTGCAAATATGACTGCCAAGAAATGTGTCAAAGAATCCTACGATACTGGTGACTATTGTGATGAAATTCGAGTCAAAGTCAGGTTAGTTAAGGAAACTGTAGCATGTAGTGGTGTATCTTGTGCCAACATAGAAGGAAAGGTGTCCATTTATGATGGATGTAACACAATCAGATGTATTGACGGTACAAAGAAAGGTATAACTAAGGCTAAATGTGTGAGAAGCAGAGAAACGGCGAGCGACAAGACGTATTGTGATGACATTCGGGCTCAAGTCAATTCACTAAAAGAAAGTCCAGAAAAGGTACAATGTAAAGATGTAAACTGTTACAATATCCCTGGGAAAGCCACCATTAATGACGGATGCAATGAAATTCGATGTTTTAACGGAGAGGATGAAAGTGACACTTACCAACCATGTACGGGCGAATCAGTGCTTGAAGAGGCGCATTGTGATAAGATCCGAGCCAAAGTCAATGCAATGAAGGAAACTGTTACATGTAGTGGTGTTTCTTGCACCAACATTCCTGGAGAAATGGGGATTTACGATGGATGCAACACAATCAGATGCATTAACGGGAAAAATAAAGGCATAACTCGTGTCAAATGTATAAGAAGCAGTGAAACAAAGAGAGATAAAAAATATTGTGATCAGATTCGTGGAAAGGTCAAGTCATTCAAGAGGCATGTGACATGTTCCGCTCTATCGTGCTCCAATATACCTGGTATTCAATCATTTTTTGATGGATGTGAAATGGTTATGTGTGAAGACGGCGCACAAAAGTCAAATCAAAAATGCAAGACAGGTGTTGAAGCGGAGAAAGATAAGGATTATTGTGATGAGATTCGAAAAAAAGTCAACTCATTAAAATCGAACTGAAATTGATTTAAAAATGTGTATTAACTTATTGTTAATTCCATATGTCACTAATTCAATGAATATTTTATTCTCACTAATGGAATTTCTAAAGTTCTAATTGAGAATTTTTCATAGCTTTAAATCGCTAGATTGGTCATAAAAACCGAATTTGACATAAATCATTGCAGGAACCATAGAGTAGGGACATGTATTGGTAGAGTGTCGACTCAAAAAAAGTATCTGTATACGGTGAAACTTTTTATATCAAAAAATTCAAGCTTTGGAGGAGGTCACGTTCCCGTGGTCCAAAAACTTATCTGAGCAGCTTTAAAGAAGTCAAAATTTTGCCAATTTATATACTACCAAGATGACGTACTCTTTATAAGTAGAATGAAATATGTTGGATATCAAAAGGAATGAATATTTGCTAATAAGCATCCTAACTAAGCGGAAATTAAGCAGATTATCAAGGGAATTTCATGAACCGTCTTATAACGGAGGTCTTCATGAGAAAGTCGCGATATTATTCGTGCTTTCTTGGCTGAAATTTCAGGGTTTTGAGTGAGTTTTCACCGGCATGATTTCATGATTCACTAAATTCATATTTCATTTCTTGAATCTGAATAGTGATGTGGAACCATCTGCATCTTTCAAAGTTAAATGAAATCATTGTCTTTGATTACGTTATTTTGCTCTGCCAGTGAGTGACAGGTTGCCTGTGATATGATGCGCTTAAGAAAATGCTCTTGAGGTTGAGCATGAAAGTAATAGGAACCCATCGAATTGCTAATTTAGAAAGCATTAAATCTCCAAGGCTTTCATGAGAATCTGCAAAATACCATCATTCTCTGTGCATTACAATCATGATCACTTAATTCCGTGCTAATTTCTGCAGAACTGCAAAAATTTGCGTATCTCACATTTGGTGACAATACCACCGGTATTTCCCTAGAGTACATTTAATAAAATCGAAAGTGTATACACATTGGGGATTTTATAAATACGGAGTTGCCACTCTACCTAATATACCTACTCTATGGACGGAAGTATTACCTTAATGTCCTCTTGAACGAATTAGGCTTGACCTTGACAGTATGAATGCCGTTGGTAATCAGACTTGCGCACCATCTCTCTGTCTTCGATCGGTGACATTATTGCCGAACATTGCACCACCCTACGCACTGGTATAACGGCAAAGGATAAGCTTATGGTTCTACCTAAACTTTTCTGGATGCCCAAGTTACACAACAATCCATATAAAACCAAGTTCATAGCTAGTGCCAGAAACAAAGGTTTACAATTAGTCCGGGACAAATGTAGTAGTTATTGCCTCTCCATCAAGAATAATTCGTGTGTGAATGCCTTCAGAAGTATTAACTCTTCTGGGGGATTTCTTCACAAGATGTCGGGTTTGGGCCACTCTTTATAAGTTTATGATTTCACTACACTACACAGATCTTGATTTGAACCAGGTTAAGGACTCCTTAAGAGAGTTATGTGATCTACTATTCAACAGTTCCATGAGCTTCATCAGCATTGGATATTATAGAACATTCTTCTCGAGTAAAAAGTACAAAAGCTGTCATGGCGGTCCAAAACCCAATTCCTCACTGCTATTGATTTCATCCTAGATAACACATCTGTTACCTTCGGAGGGCTTGTCTTTGAACAAAATTCGGGATATTCCTATGGGGAAATTCCAGTTCAGTCTTTCTTCAGTCCAGTTCGACGGGACTTCTTGCTAACAAGAAATTTGGGTTGGCCAAACTTCTGTCAAGCAGCACCAAGCATGTCAACGACGTTTACATCTTTAATTGCAAGCACTTCGACAAAATCCTTCCTAAAATCTATCTAACAGACCTATTGGTTAGTAGATGCGGCAACAATTTTTTTTGGATATTTTTGGAGTGGATATTTTTTGAGACCAGTGCGTGCAGAGCACGTCATACAGCGCGTCCCGAATCCCAACAACTTGCAATTGGTTCAGCAATTGTCTGAAATGATCAATATGTCCCTGAATCTTCGGAAGTGTCGTCAAATGATAATTCTTAGAAAGAAACACAGGAAAACATACGTGTATCCCTATGACAACATCGAACTAGCATCCAGCGTCAAGATTGTTAGGGTTATGCCTACTATCAAGGACAATTTGAATTGGAATAGCGATTTTAATATGGTTACGTTGACTGCCTCACGCAGACTTTACACCATTCGAACTTTGAAATCGTTCGTCTCCAAGAATCGATTGCTTGAAGTTTTCCATTGTTTTATTTTCTCCATCTTGATGTATGCATCACCTGTATTTTGCAATCTTCCAGCATCTGTCGTCACCAAATTGAGAGGTTTCGGAGGCAGGCACACAGAATTATTTGCAACGAAACTTGCCAGTGTCTCACTATCCCTGACCTGATGCAAAAGTACAAATCTGCATCTCGCAAGTTCCTCCTGAATTGTGAGTGCATTGGTCATCCTTTAAAACATTTTGTGCCTCCAAAGCTACCAACTTCTGGTCACTATCGTCTACCACCATCTTCAACTGCAAGACGTTTGAACTCATTTTTCCCATACGCTTGTTTGATGTACAATTCAGGAAAATGACTGCGTATTCGCAATTTTTTTACTTGAAGCGTGAATTTGACATTTTCTTGATTGTTATCCTACCGTTGTGACTGTGATTTTCATTGATTCTGAATGAACGAAATAATGCATGCTTTTGTGCAGCTTTCTATGTCTCCAGGTTAATAATTCCCACAATCAGGTCGCTATATAGCACCATAATTACCTAGATATTTTACCTGGATAATTTACCTACTTTGCACCGAAATAGGTGATGACTAAGCCTAATAGAATTAGAAAAATAATCTGGATTTCTGCCTTCAGGTTTGAAAAGTTCTCTAATGGACTTGCAATGGATCACTTTGCTTTTGCTGCGGTAATGAATGTCTGGCAGTGCGTTCATTACGGGAAACCACTTTTTTGAACGATGCCAACTTCGATTATTGTCGTTCTTTGTATATGCTAAGTGCAGCTATAGCTCTACCGTGGATGATGTATGTAGAAAGAACTTTATGAC
This sequence comes from Prostheceraeus crozeri, assembly GCA_907163375.1. Taxonomy (NCBI): domain Eukaryota; kingdom Metazoa; phylum Platyhelminthes; order Polycladida; family Euryleptidae; genus Prostheceraeus; species Prostheceraeus crozeri. The sequence continues at coordinate 1,275,568 of CAJQUW010014582.1, read as the reverse complement.
AAAATGTCTCTTTAACTGCACAACAATTCATAGTGAGGTATATCAACTACATGCCACGTTCCAGTCATTATCAATCGGTATGGAGCTAGAGCGTTTCTTCGGATGATAAGCAGAATTTTCCTCTTGTTGCTTTGTCATTAGTACGTGATCAACCAAATACATTGCATTCCTTTACAAAATTTCGCAAGCCATTTTGCCTGCTTTTTCGACTGCTACCTGTCCATTGTTCATACATCTGTCATAATCCGTCAAATATCATTTTGGTTGTGCTAAAATACATTAACCTTTTCCAATGTTGATCAGAATTTTGTGAAAATTATGACGTTGACAACCATTCACTATTCCAAAATATACCAAACACCACAAAATCATGCCATTTAGAAGGGCATCAAAATTCAGGATAACTATCTCGTCGATGTATTGACGGTTCACTTCAAATACGAGCTCCTGGATTGACACATCCTTATCAAGGTGCTGCTACAAATTGCATGCTTTCCATCTCTAGAAGTTTGAATCTCGATAATCACGTGAAATTTACCATAGCATGGTGACCTGCCATGTTTCATAATGGAAAATTGCTAATCAGAACTTTGTGAAATATCAAGATACATACTTCAAGATATACGAGGGGTGATTGATAAGTTCGCGGCCTCACATAGAAAGCTTAAAGCCTGGCCATTATGCACATGTGGATTGATACAATGGAATGTGCTGACGGCGCATGACGAGTGATCAGTCGATCCGGTGAACTGTTGGTAAACCACAGCTACTTAACTTCAGTTACTAACATCAGTCAGTTAGTCAGATAAGTGTTGCGTAAGATGGATCACGTTTCAAATCGAGCTGTCATTCGTTATCTCGGCTTGAAAGGACTCACACCAAAGGAGATTTATGATGATATGGTTCCGATATATTCCGATATGGCACCATCGGACTTTCATCTCTTCCCAAAAATGAAATTGGAGCTCAGTGGTCAGCACTTCGCATCCAACAGTGACGTCATGGAGGCCGTTGAGGAGTATCTGGACACCAAAGACTCACACTTCTATGACCAAGGGATCCGCGCATTGCAGCATCGTTGGGCTAAGTGCGTTGATTGTAGGGGCGATTATGTCGAAAAATAAATATGTATCGTATGCGAAATATGCTTTTTTCTATATCGGGCCGCGAACTTTTCAATCACCCCTCGTATGTGTCTAGAGGTAATTATGAGCGATATCCGTGTACAGAGGTAATTATGGAAATTATTAACCTCTTCTGAAACATATCTATAGCATGCATTATAACAGATAATGGATGATATATTTCGGTCATATAGAATTTATTAACCTCAGGCGTAGCGGCCTTCGGTTAATAGGTTCTATAATGACCTCAAAATCATCCATTATCTATTACTAAATGATTATCAGTTTAATAAATTGATTATCAATTTTGATTTCTTTCCCGTCTCCCTTAAGGCATGGAATGGTGCATTATTGCACTCCAATATCGGACAGAAATGCATTTCAAGCGTATTTTGATCATTTCTATCAATTCAAAGGCATACAATGCGTCTTGCAAGACATGATATCAAATATCTACACTTTCGGGAAAATCCAACATAAAACCCTATTGATTTGGCTTCACCGCCTGCTAATGCCGTTTTTTCAAATTAGAAGCTTCATTTCAATTGAATAAGATAAAAGAGATGAACCAGTCAGGGTGCTTAGTTTTAATTTGGGTTAAGTTGGGCCTCATGGCATTCATGCTAATGAGAAAGCGCAGCAAAGCATGCATCTCGACAAGCAGTACATTTGAGTTGTTTCACAATAAACACTTCTCTCGATCAGCCGATGATTTGTTTGAATTGATATAATTAATTTCGTCTACATGGTGTTGTCGAAGATTCAATTGAATAACAGCTCATTTAATCTGATATAAATGAACAAGAGAAAAGGGAATATCCTCTCCGTTTATCAGCAAGTAATCACATAATTAACATCAATTCTATTTTCGTCTATACAACAAAAATTCTTAATTTCTCTATCGACTGCTTCGGAAGGTGCGACTCAGTTTCATTGATGTGTCTCTTTCCGCAAATTGTCACCACAGAACAGGCTTCTCAAGCGAAAGATTTAACAAAAGGGGTTAAATAACATCAACAAAATCTAAACAGCTGTTTAATTTCTAATTTTTCAGAAAACACATTTTATATAGTTGACAGAATTAATTACAGTGTCCACTCTTGTACCTCACGGGAGCGCTCTACATGAGGAAATTGTGAAGAAATCGTCTTGTAATCATTAATACTCCATCAAAATTCGGAAATAGAAATGCCTTCCTCCCTCTCTCTCATTTCTGCACGTTTTAGCCATGTGAATTCGCAGAGGAGCTACTCAAACCGTCAGTCATTGTTACATTGTCAAATCATCAATTTTCTTGTTCCCAACGACATTGGAATTGTGTTATTATTATGAAAGTTGAGTCATTTGATTTTAAATGTAAATGATGTGTAAAATGTCCGTGACATTACAGTCAGAAAAGATTTCAAGATAAGTTCTCATCTATTTATCAAGAACTTCAAGAGTTCTCTACTTCATGACTCTTGAAGATCGATTGGAGCTCATTCCCTTCAACAGCTGGTTGATAAGACGGATGCGCTGATCTTTCATATGGACAGAAAAATCTTGAAGAAAGATAAGAAGTCCTCTTATCGTCTCTATGAGCAGCCTGATGAATAGCATCTTTTCATGGAAACCTTAATCATATTCTAAAAAAGCGACCTATTTTCCTGTCAATTCAGATGAAGCGAAATCTGTTGTCTGTACATTTAGCAAGTAGTTAAATGTCTTTAACTCGTCTATGTGAATAATATTTTTAGAGTTCTATCTTTAGATCTCTTGGTCTTGAGGTCGATGCTCGAAAATGTTACTGGAAGTCGGCAGGAAGGGCAAGTGGATTAAAAGCATCACAACGCTCATTAAGTATGACAATCTCAATATCATCCAAGCCTCCGATAGGGCAGTAGAGACGCTAGGGCTTCATTTTTTATTTCCAAAAAATCATTCCGTCTGGTCGTTTATTTCAGCAACTTTGAAACATTTTGGTTACCTTGAATTATTAGTCCATACAGCTATTTTTTGTAAATAGTTCAATTTAAGATAGTTGGCAGTGGAAGATGATACGAAAGATGGCAGAGGGGACTTGAGATTGAGTCTGATCTATCAAAGCAATTGTTTGGATGAGAGGAAGATCAGATTCAGTAGCTTCAAGACTGTTTGAAAAGGACAAGTACAACATGATGATCGACAAATCTGCGTCCAGATGTTTGCTTTGGAAGAGTTCTTGTCCATTCTCGATTGATAATTCCTCGTCGTGGTTCAGCTTGTTTACAATATTCTTGACTTCGACGTGCATGTACACCGTAATTCTTAGGGGTAGAACGCCTAATTTCCTAAAATTAATACATCGCCTTAGAGGCCTAGCGCCTAGAATCCTGCTTTTGAGTCCTCCTCAGTTGTGTACGAATACTTTTGTGAACGATGCCCCGATCGTTACATTGGAGAAACTCGACGATAATTGCAAAAACGAATTCGAGAGCATATTACAGGGAAACCAGCATCAGAAATTTCTATGCATATCCATCCACCTAACGACAAACTTCAAAATATTAACAAAAACAAAACACACAAGAATAGCAGAATCACTCATCATAAAATCACGCCAAAACATCATGACCAATCAAACATCATCCGAACTTTTACATTTATTTTAGTTGGTGACCATAGAAGTGGATAATAGTACATTAGAATGGAAGTTTGATATCTTGCCTATGTACAATGCATGATGGCACATGGAAAAATCTATCGTTTGTAGATCATATTCGATCTAAAACATAGTCGAACCATTTGCCAAGTTGGTTGTCGAAATTGTTGACAGCAAATCACAAGATCTTCATGAAGAGAATTTTAGTGAGATGGTGGTATTGTATCATGTGAAATAGCCTACTATTCCAAGGATTAATATACTGTGTCTATTTGTGCCAGTCATTGACAACTATTATACAATTTTTCAACACTGGAATACGAATTAAAATTTGGTTCAGTCATATTGAAAGTGGTTGCTGTACTGACTGGAAGAACATCTCAAGAATTCACAGATAAAATTTCTAATTTTTGGATAATTTCTCGGTCAAGCGGCTAAGAAACCTAGTGATTTTCTGGAATAAGGACACTGAAAGCTTGTTTACCTACAATTATTTCTCAGATAAATAGAATGTCGCTGGAACTCTTCAATTAATCATTGAATGACTTATGTGATATAATTTGATGATATTTTGGCAGCTGATATTCGAATGCATGCAGAGATTTTGAAAATTGTTCAAATATAATGAACAGGGGCCCTTTAAAGTCAAATAAATGCTCTAACATTTCTTGGCCTCTGATTTCAAGCTGGAGTAAAGTATGCTCTGTAAACCGACATTACAAGTTGCACATGTGTCTGATTATACTCTTAATAGATTATAGGAGCGATATTTCAAAATGATAAACGTACAGAACGGTTTAGAGGATTTCCTTCTTTGTCATCCTGTGGCAGCAGTATTTTGCAAATTCATTATTGCTTTTGTGTACACGGTCTTTGGACAATGGGCAACAATCGAGATCACAGATTGGCTTGATAAATATAAATGCCAATCAGAAAACATGGAAACCAGCTCGTACAATTTGCATTTTACCCCAACTAAGTTCCCCCGGCGTGCGCCATAATTTTCATGCAATTTCCATTCTAGGACTTTCTATCATAGAAATAGATTGTTTAACTGAAGTTGGCTAGAATGGAAATTGACTCAAGGTCACGGCACCGCCGGGGGAACTAAGTTGGGGCATGAAGAACCAATGAAAAGCTTATAATTGCACATGTGACTGATTCTAACCCAATGATGCAGTTGTTGACAAGTGTATCTAAGTGAAAGTGAGTGCGATTTTTGTGCCACTATTGTGTATTGCATTAAGCTTTACTTCCATTCTAGAGGTTTTATTGTTATCAGTTTCTATGCTTTCTATGGTACTGTTAATTTCTATGTTGGTGACCAATTTTATTTCTATGTTTGCTGACAGATATTTCTCTGTCAATGCGTGGCTCATTCTATTTTTAAGCCCACTGACGATTTTAATTTGTACTCTTGCCTTGCGACTGTCCGGATCTCTTTTTTTAAATATGTTCATCATCGATTTCATGTCCAAAATTGTATACTATATAGCCCTGTCCGTTTTTTGTATTATCGCCACTGATGATGGAATGATAAACACTTACAGAAAGCGCAGCCATTGCGGACGATGTCGCGCCAGACAAATATGCGTGGTAACGAATCCAAGACTCCATCGCTGGCAGACAGCCCTGGAAGAGTAAGAGACTGGGCTACAAATATCTCGCAGCTCAGTACCTTGAAATCATTATCACAATAGACCTCTCAAATTGCAGTCTTTAAATGGTCCAGGTTCAGAAATCCGAGTGCTTCATTTTTAAGTGGAGTTCGGATAAGACATCAACTTCTACTCGGGCAAGAGGAAGTCGGGTGGTTGGGAATTGTTCTGATCATTTAGGACGTCCCCAGTATATTTGATGACAATTAAAGAAGCAACCGAACCCATCATAATCAAAACTTGCAATAAATCGGAGTGAATAGGGGAAGCTGCCCTAATTGCGGCCGTGCCTTAATACCGGGCCTCTGGTTTAAACGGAAATTAATTGCGATGGACCTCTTCCGACACTGCCAAACATGTTCATATATATTAACACGAAAATTTTGGCCGTTGACAATTATTTTGTCGTCTTGAATTTCTATATTTTATTGCTACAAAACAGCCAGCTAGCTGACTTTGTCTCATTCTTGCCAGAAGTTCGAGATGTAATCTGCTCAACTTTAAGCTATTTACCTTGTTTCTGCTAATAACTCAGTCTAACATATATGATGTTAAGTGAAATTGTGGCCCATGCCTTAATACCGGCCAACCCGACCGGTATTAGGGCATCTACTCTGATAATGTAATTGAAACCTCGCATGATCCGAAAGAATCCGTCACGTTTCCCCATTGGGACACGCATCAGAGCCGCATCTCATTTGGTGACAATGTCGGTAAGGGTGGAAATTTTTACATCTCCAATGATGACGAAAGCAGTGATGCAGTTCTGCGTTCAAATAGATCAATAGTCATCGATGATTATTTATTCGATGATATCGATGTGGAGGTCAAAATCGGGGAAGAAAGTTGCATAGATGTTCGTTGCTAAAGTCACCTCAGTGAGCAATGACGATGCAGTGGTAGTTTTCTTGAAACAGAGCTCGTCCTTAAGTCAGATATGTTGACTTCGTCAAGAAAACTTAAGTCGTCAATATTCTCCCAAAACCCCTGCCGTCTGGGGTTACCAGATGACCAGCAGAGATATTAATTTCTCCCACTGACATTGAGATGTTCAGGGTTTAATTGACGGTATTATATACTCATTGACATGATTAATGAAACAAACTATCATTGGCTTGACTTGAAGTTTGTTTCATTTTTTCTCAGGTATGATGCAATATCTCGCTATGTATTACGATTCAACAAATTAGAGAATGGAGAAAGATCTATGTGGTCAAATTTCAAATTTTGATATCGATACAACTGTCACAATTGCTTTTTCAAATTGAACATAAACGTGAACTGAAATCCAGCTTTTGTAAAATAAAATGGCACACGATCATTTTACCAAAGGTATGGCTATTGGAATGATTCGTTGTGGTAGAAGTTGTGCGAGTGTTGCCGAAGAGCTGCAACTATCGAGAGTCGTTGTTTGGAGGTGGTGGTGTCGATGGAAAGCAGAAGGAGATGTTAAAAAGAAGAAGGGATCTGGTCGACCAAGAAAGTCTACAGGAAGGACAGACGCACGTCTAGTTTTAGCTGCAAAGAGGAATAGAGTTGTGTCAGTCCCAAAGCTAGTCGTACACTGGAAGAGTGCCTCAAATATAGACTGTAGCGTTCGAACGGCTTACCGAAGATTGCCAGAAGCTGGAATTCAATCGCGACGACCAGCTGTCCTAATTCCATTGAGTTTTGAGCACCGCAAAAGACGAGTTGCCTGGTGTGATGCCCATCGCTCATGGAATGACCATCACTGGCAGAAAGTCTTGTGGACCGATGAATCGAGATTCACTCTGGATTTCAATGACGGTCGTGTCAGAGTGCATCGTCTTCCAGGTGAACGCTTTGCCCCATGCTGTATTAAAGAACACGACAGATATGGTGGTGGAAGTGTTATGCTGTGGGGTGGCATTTGGCATGGCGGACGAACGACAGCAGTCATCATCAAAGGCACGTTGACTAGAGAGAGGTATCTCAATGAAATTGTGCTTCTTGTTGTTGCCCCAGTGGTCAGGGTGGAGGATCTCGTCTTCCAAGACGACAAAGCAAGACCACATCGCTCCTCGGCTGTCATTGCCATTGTTAGGAGATTGAACATTCAAACCCTTGACTGGTCTGCACGCTCACCTGACTTGTCACCCATTGAACAAGTCTGGGACGAGCTTGGGCGGCGAGTGAGAGACCGCTATTCACTTTCACCAGTGTCCCTGAATATTCTCTCTGAAAGACTGACAGAGCAGTGGCTTCTCCTTGAAACATCCTTCATTCAGTAACTTTGTGAATCCATGCCATCTCGGATTACTGAATGTATTGGAGCTAGAGGGGGGACACGCGCTATTACAGTTGAATCTGCTACATGCCCTTTTCTGTGCTAGCGACTTGGTGGAGATTGTGACTAAATTATCAAGGTATCATACATACATGTATATATACCAGTCAAAAAGAAAGAAGTTAAAGAACTAAATGTTTCAAAAATTTTGTCAATGAGTAGTACCAAATGTATATGTATTTCGATTGATGGAAGTTTCCGATTTTATTTTTGCTTGATTCGATCGAAATTTTGTAATTTCATACATCCAATCATAGCATAGATTACAGTGACAATTTTCGCATTTCCTTGATACAGGTGGAGAATTTAATAAAGTTTATTCGAAACACAGCAAGAATAAATTATGCGTATGGAGATGTGTACCATGGAGATATGATGATACATATACAAATGGGAAATCACTCCACGGTGACTGCCTATTTCTGTTTTATTCTATTCATCCTGGTTCCAGAAGATGCTGGGTGAGACAGTTTTGCCTTATTATCGACTTCCATCTCGGCCGACCAAGGTCGTCCGCTTCCTGGGCTACAACACGGTCTTCTTCCAGCACGTTTCCCGGGCATTGCTGACTTCCTGTTCCTCCTTTACCATCCACTTCCATCCGCATAACTTCTCTTTTCTTCTTGCCATTTGACCAAGCCAGCGCAGTCTTCGCCTTCTCGGAATGTCTTTGGTTTTCTCAAGACCCATGTGCTTTTCCTGTCCGATGGTCTGACACCACACATCCACCGTAGTATTCGCAGCTTCACACGTTTGAGCATCTCCTCATGGGATGAAAGCAACGGCCATGACTTTCAGACATAGAGCATAGCTTGTCGCACAGAGGCTTCATATACACGGCCTTTGGTTCGCAATTTTAAAATGGCCCTTCGGACGTCAGTTCATGGAATGTGCACCATCTGCATCTACAGGTCAAAACTGTTCATTCAGCGTTTCTAAACTGGGTTGTCGCTGCCTTGCCTAAGAAAAATGGACTATTCAATCGAGAATTTGCAGGAATGCCACCCAAAACAGTAACATCAAGTAACTTGATCTCTTGTTGAAGTAGCTATCTCGTGTGGATTTACAGGTCGCTTTCATATGATGACCGCAGAACTTTTAACACAAATAAAGGTTCAGTTTCTTGTGGGACAACAACTGCATTTGATGGCAATTAAAGATTATTTTTCTCTGAATAGCATTCTGTCACTCTCAAACCATTGACTTCTATTAACTTTATAAAGTAATTCTATTACCATATAAGGCAATAAAGTAATCAACAAAATTTAAACGGTTACAAATTGTGTTTCAAACAAGAATCAGTCATCATCTGTTGATAAAAGCACATTGTCTCTCTAGAAATTGATAGCTTCCGTCACTCACAGTATGACATTTCTTATACTTCTTATCGCACAGCGGACGATAACAAGATCATTGCAATTACATCATCAACAGGAGTTGAAAGTGAAGCCTGTTTGCGGATGATAAAGCAATGCATGAAGTCAAGTCTTGGTCATGTCACACAAACACAGTAGACAAAACATGTTTTGGGTCTGACGCTTACGAATTTGTGGTATTCAATGTGATTTCTTTTAGTCTGCGCTCCATAATCGGGAAAAATTGTTTCAGACGAAAACATAATGCATATAATGCGTGAAAACCATAATACATATAAAATTACACATAAATACGTGAGAAGATAGACAACTGACACCAAAGGAAACGTGCGAGACTTTACTGCTCCTAGAAAATTGATCACACAGTCAAGTGGAAGAAATTATCGATGTTGTGGAAAGAAAGCGGTCAGCTCTGATATAGCGATAAAATGGAGCAAAAACATGGAACATGTACACCTGTCGAATTCTTTGTCCGCTTGCGTCTCACAATCTTTAAATTTCTCAGACTCCAGTCCAGACTCACGCTACGCGCTCGATTGTTCTTCCAATGCAATAACTATTATACAGTTGACCATGCTGGAAATTTGTTTCTAAGTTAAAAAGGATGGAGTTTGAGTTAAAAATGATCTCTAATTATGTTGTCCAATAAATGATGTTAGTCCTCGCCTCAATTCATGCAAATGTTTTGGGTACGGTGTTTACTAAATATCATTTCGCATCCAGCTCCATATCCAGAAGTCCAACAGTGGCACTTCTAGACTTTCTGATGAACAGGGAGTAGGCCTATCCCGACCAATCCAACGATCATTCAATTTTGATGCCTGAGGCTCACGTTTTCAAGAGCCCTAAATGGTTGTGTCTCCTCCATCCTACTGATGCATCCGTGTTCGATTTCGTAGCTGCGTCTTCACTGGAAGTACTTTGTCAAATATCCGTGCATCGCTTTGACGTTGACTGCTTCTTCCGTTCCTTGGCAACTTATCCAACCGTAAGGTGAGATGAGACCACAAAAAAGCAAATCATGAAAGATGATCACATCGGTTTCGCGTCAATCAAGTGAAAGTGAGGTTGATATTTCCATTGAGAAAGAATGTTGTCTCATCACTTAAACGGATATTAAAGATGAAATATAGGAGCCTGTATGTGAAACCTTCAATCACTAAAAGATAAAATTGAAGTCGATTAGGAATAACTTCAGGTTTCAAATAGCTTACTGTAAAACGGTATGCTTTAAATGTTTGATAACCCTCCCTTGAGTAGCCTACTTTGCATTCGGGAAGCAGAGGAAACCTGACTTCTTGTTTAATCAATCATTCTTTGCAAATTGATGGAATCATGTTCGAAAGCTACAATGATATTTTGCCCTCTTGACATCCGACGGTCATCGCGCCTTGTAATCATCCACACATTTTCTCGGAGCATTGGAAGGAGTTTCCATAATCAGTTTTCCAAAGAAGCAATGCTTTTGCTAAAGAATCTTTCTGTCGATGTCAAAATTCTGACTGCGTCTCACCTCACGATCATGTTATCACAGAAGTGGCAACTGAAGTTATCTCAGTCACTGATAGGAAGAGGTCAGATAGTAAAAGTTAGAAAACATTTAGAAAAGCATGGTTAACGTCCATCAAACCAACCAATGCGCTCCATTCCATATGACTGATCTTCGTGTATCTGAAGAAATGAAACTGAGACTGATTCAATGACAACGGCGTGAGTCGTCGAGTATACTTGAATATAGTTAATTTATCCAACAACTTTGTTCAATACGCAGTAGTATTGACCGTAATATTTATGACCAAAATCCACAAGAAGATCGCGAACACCCTGTATTTCATTCATGTAGCGATTCCTCACACTAGATGTCGATGGAATATTATGCAACATAATTGAAACCGGTACAGAATTAGCCAGTAGGGACAGCGTATGCAGTTTTTTCTCAAGGCTTCAATGATGAGCGATGATATTTGATTTTAAAGTTAAAGTTTCTCACTAGACTTTTAGTTGTTGATCATTATTGGTGCATTTTTGATTAGCACAATCTTCTACAGTCTAGGTCAATTCAAGAAGGCCTATAAAGTTTCCAATCACAGACCTACATCAAATGTAAGGGTCGATGCTTTTCATATTTCTGATCTTTCCTCCTCATTTGTTCTGATGACAGTGAAAGATATTTCTTCTTTGTTTGATGATCTTCCGCGTTCTTCCTTGTTAGAATTGAGTCGAAGCATTATAGCACACTTCGAATAAAAAGAGAAGTTTCGTAATCACTCAACCATTTTAATGATGTGTTATTCTGTGCACCTTACTCACAAACATGAATATATTCTAATCACTAGACAACGACATCTTAGGTGAATTTCTTGTCATTTTATGTTTTTTATAGGTGAATCATTTTACAAATTTAGGTTGTTTATTTAGGTGAATCAAAAAATCCATTAAAATATCTGGATTCATTGAGAGCAATGGTATTTTTTGTTTATTTTCATGAATTGTGCTCTTTTCGGTAACTAATATGTTAACAAATACCGCGACAATAATCTGCGTATAAGTTTAAAAAAAATAGAGAAAAGAAAATGACAAGTGAAACCTAGATTTAATAGCGATTTGTAACGATTTTATTTCAAGCTATATAGCAACTGTACAGATCAAACATTGACGACTAAGTACGTATGTTTCAATTTGTATACTGACAATTCAATTGTACAAGTGTGTATGTATCAAACAGATCAAAATTACTCCTATTTCAAATGCAATATAAACTCTATAAAAACTCTATAGCCTGAATGTGTATAAAAAAATTAGAAACTATGACCAGAAACATGTGGCACTGCCCAGAATCACTCATCAGTGTCTCCATTATTCCGATTGTAAAAGTAATTCGTTACCACGATTTTCTCAATGTTTTCCAATGTGAGTAGACTACATGTAGATGAGTTAATCAAATAGCAAGTTTTTGTTGTAATGGCAATATTTAGGTGATTTAGGTGTTTTTGAAAAAATATCCGGAATAAGGTAAAAAATTCATTTTAGGTGATTTACCTAAATTGTCGCTGTCTACTAATCACAATCATCATCAAGAATTTTGAATAATGCATCATCTCGGTCTTGTGGATACGTCAGGCAAATGCCTCGATGAGATTCCCTATCATCGAGGTAGATTGTGCGATAAACAGACAAGCAAATCCAAAGATGCTCACAGAAGCGGATCCTTGGCTCATGAAAGGTGAAATCAACAAATTATCAAACATTCTAACTACGCATAAGTTGGAATCAATGTTTCCAACCCCAAGGTGGGATAAAGCATTGAAAGGTCGCATGATAGAAGCGGTGAATGGAAACCTTCACACAGATCATAGAAATATATTGTTTAGCTGAAGTTGATCCACTTCTATGACGAGAGAGATTTCTATGACACAGATATTTGGCTACCTGATTGTATAGCATTTCTGGGTGTTCTGGCCCATCTGCTGTTGCCTCGCCGCATTCAGTCGCATTGTTTTCTCTGTACACAGGTAGACAGCATGAAGAGGGAATTGTCCACATTCTTTCTTCACAAGTGGTCCAATCCATCTCCCATAGCAATCCACAACATGACATCTGAAAATGATGAAATTATTTGCTTGACAACATCGATTTCTCATCAGTTGAACTGTTTAGAGAAAGAGGTCGAAAATGAATGTCTAGAGATGACACAGAGATCGGAAATCAATGCTATCATAGGCGACGCATCAAGGGGAGGAACAATGTCCCCTCACTTTTTGAGTTGGAAGTAAATGTCCCCTTGTTTCTGTAATTTAATGAAATAATATTTAGATTTTGGCGAATTTATCCACCACGCATTGTAATGCGCGAATATTGCTTGAAATACATATTGGACTACAAAACATACATACGGACGTGGTACACTTCTTCGACATGGACATTTCTTCGACAAATGGATGTCTATGTTTTCGGTCTTTTCTTCAACAGTACTTTTCTTCGACACAGACACTTCTTCGACAGTATTTTTCTTCGGCACAGACATTTCTTCGACAGTATTTTTCTTCGGCACAGACATTTCTTCGACAGTATTTTTCTTCGACACAGACACAGACAGTTAGAAACTGTTGATCATGCAATTCATGTTTGCGATTCAAAGCAGGTTTGTAGTGATAAATATCCTTAGGTTCAGTAATCCGAGTGCGGACAGGGTCATTCTGACGATCAAGAAAATCAATGTTGAATTCACCAATGTTTAACAAAAGAGTGGAATGATCATTCATAATATGTTCGGCAATAATGCTCTTGTTATTATGATAGCAATAATAGTGCATGTATTTATTTGCCGCTTGCACATGATGTTTTAATCGGATACAGATGAATGAATAAAAACAAATCAACACTACACAAACGAAAGAGCCGTATTCTAAAATTTCACATTTTGTCAAGACATTCCTTTTTAAGCCTTTTTCAAGCAACCAATATCAATGTCATTGAATTACCATTTTTCAATGTATATATCCATTCCATCTATCATGCATAATCAGTCCATTGAATTCCTTATACGTCATACTTTCAAACAGTTATCATCTTATTTCAATATCGTTGTATCGCATTGACTGTTATATGATAGTGTATGTAAGCCATGATGGCATAGAGAGCGACAGTGACCCACTGGCTTGATAGGAGCACTGCTATCTCATCCTATTGTCAGCTATGACAGCTAGAAATCGAATCTTTCTAACTTATTGATACTTCTACGATGAATACCGGTGTACAAGAGCGTGAAACCAATAATTTACAAATTATTAGATCAAGTAAGAATAAACCAATGGCAGTGTTGAATGGCTACACTTTTGTTATAGACAGAACTCGCAATGATAAAATATATTGGAAATGCAGCAGGACTGATATTTGCAAAAGAAGGATAACAACAAATGACCCTTATGAGTTACTTAACGGCGCAAATTTAAATGTACACGAACATGAACAATCTGACATAGAAAAAAGAATAACAATCACTAAAGTAAGAGAAATGACAGAAAGCCAAAAATTCGCCAAACCTTCACAAATTGCTCTGAAAGTTTTAGCTGAAAAAGATCCTACTCGAGCTGACGTTCTTCCATCTGCCGAAAGTGTCAAGGTAATGGCAAGAAGGTTTCGAAGGAAACCCAAGATGATCGAGCCAACAAATATAAGTGAAGTAAACTTTGATGACATAACTCTTATCAACGGAGACCACTTTTGTCTGTATGATAATCGAAACGATAGTAACCGGATTGTGATATTCACTACAAAGGATAATATTGCAAGACTGATGGGATATGATGCGTGGATGTTAAATGGTACCTTTGATATTGTTCCATACATGTTCTATCAGCTGCTTACTATAATGGGATGTCGTTATGGAAGGTGGTTTCCACTGGTCTATGCACTGATGCTCGGAAAACGTGAAGAAGATTACAAAGAAGTATGGGAACAAATTCTAAAAAATGCCCCAAATGAAGAAGGTGTCCCTCCGTGTAGTATCACATTACAAGTAGATCTGGAAATTCCATCTATGAATGCATTTTCATTTTATTTTCCTAATGGAGAAATTCAATCTTGTCTCCTCCATCTTGGACAAGTAGTTTTCAGGAAAATGAAAAAGCTTGGATTTTCAAAAAAATACAATGAGAACATTGATTTTCGAAATGCTGTCCGGATGCCATTAGCCGTCGCTTTTTGCCTGTGGAATGCGTTATTGAAGGTTATCTGGAGGTGTCAAAGTTATTGGAAGAAGCCCCCGAACTCCACAATTACTTCGACAATACAATTGTCAGGGGTGCTCCGATCAGAGGTTCAGGAGAAAACACAGTCAGAAGGAAACCAATATTCATGATTGAAAAATTGAATGTTTACAATGGAATAGAGGAGGAATTGGAGAGGATAAACAATGTCATAGAAGGATACCACAATGCCATGAAGATCTTGGCAGGCAGAAGCCATCTCGGCATTTATGAATTGGCATCCTTATTGATAAGTAAACAAACCTGAACCCTTCACGAAATACGACAACATCTGAGTAATGGAGCAAGGCCACCCAAGAAGACCAAATTAAATCGCGAGAGGGAGAATGCAATTAAGCATTTGAAGAAGCTATAGGCCTATGATGATAAAGAAATGCCAATCCTTGATTATTTGCATAGAGTTTCTATGAACATTGCATTAAAGTAATTTTTTACTGTTTTCCTCGATACTGAAAATCTTGTCTAACTTGAATAATAACTCGTTAATATAGTTTCATGTCATTATCAAAGATTATTCTTAAATATATATTTAAATAGTATCGTTAATTACACTTTCCTGTCATTCACAGAATATTTTTAGTACCAACATGACGTAATAACAAACGTTGATAGAAAAATACAGACGGGTTAAAAATCATACGGTTGAAGCAATAACTGGAACAGTCCTAATAGTAATGAATCAATGTCTATATATCAAAATAAACCAATATGTGTCGAAAAGTCAAAAAAAAGTACTATCGAAGAAGTTTCCGTGTCGAAGAAGTGTCCGTGTCGAAGAAAAGTACTGTCGAAGAAGTGTCCGTGTCGAAGAAGTGTCCGAAAATTTGTCGAAGAAGTGTGCGACTACCATACATACATACATACATACATATAAATTACAATGTTTTATACTTCGTACATTCCCTATTCCGAAATTAATATATTACACATGCACTTGGTCGTCCCAAAACTTTTCAACTGCACGATATGCATGGGCTACATCTGAATAAAATAAGAGTAATTTGATATGTAAAGTAATAAAACATGTAATACATCAGATATATTAATTCTTATATGATTTTGATGGAAATGATCTTATAAAAGCATGAGCTTGAGTAATGCGCCCATGTGAGGAAGTAGGCCAAACTTAATCAAGAAATTTCTTCCCCCCTGATTTCAAAGTAAATCGATCCCATTGTTTGAAAGTGAGGTGGAATTCTTTATGATAAACTTTTCAGCAAAGATGGAAAATATATCAACATTAATAGCGAAAACATCAAAATTTGGATGATTGATGGCGATACACGGAAAGGTTGCTTATTTTCATCGTTCCGAAAGCGAAAACACTCCCTATTCTTTTAATCGTCTTTGCTCAGTTAAAATAAAATTTGTGCCTTTGCAATATTGTAGTGCAACTGAATAAAGACGAATATAACGACGAATATAAAGACGAAAACTTGAGAACGATGAGTTTTCAATGTAATTAGCTCTTGTGCCGCGGCAGTTACGTCTACGTTTGCAACTTTATTAATAACTTTCCGTTTGTTACTTGTTACTTTCAAGATAAATGAATTTGTTAATTTCCTTTTGTATGTCTGCTCCCCACGATTTTCAATACTGGGGATTTTTTGAAATAAACGATTTATTATTATTTATTATTATGGAGTGTGGAATTAAGAATATGGAGTGTTTTCGCTTTCTAAACGATCTGAATTTGGAGTCTATTTTCAAAATTTTACTCATATCTACTAAATAATGCGTTGTACTTAAAAATAAATTTCAGACTTAATTATTTTCTATATTTCTACGTTTCCCTGTTATTCATGTTGCTCATTGCGGTAGGCTTTACATTGACGAAAATAGACAATCTGTATAGATACATGCGCAACACTACGTACGGTTAAATTGAATAACGTTCCCCAGATTATGATTTCCTACCGCCCCCACTTTGGAAAATGATGCGTCGGCCTCGTATCAAAGTCTAAAGAGAATATAGAGACAGGCAATCAATACTGTCGAAGTCAACAGAGGACATGGAGGTAAGACCAATGTTATTGAAGTCCAGGGAGGATGTCTATGATTAACAATCCTCTAGACTCTGACAGCTGGTAGAGGCTCCACTCTCGGACAATGTTGATATTGAGATAACTTTGATGCCAAGTAGCTAAACATTTTCACACTTAGTAAAATCGGCATGAAAGCTTTTGTGCTTGACCTTCGAAAATATAATTCGTAATAATGGCTGTAGACTTTCTGAAAGAAAATGATAAAACTGCCTCATGGGACTGCAGTCCCGCTTACAATGGCTCTTCATATCCGATTGTAAATACTCCTGGCTAGAAATATGTTCAAGCATACATTTGAATGATTCTACAAACGATTCTTGCTAACTTCACTGGAATTGTCAACTTTATCAAGAATATTCAAAAAGTGGGTACAGTCAAATTTGCTTACAAAAGTACTGATATTCGTGAATCGCTTTTGAATGCAGACTTGTGCTACATTTCTGATTAATTTGATGAAATATATAATATGTACTTGCTTCGTGCGCGCATACTTGAATTTTGTGCAGGCTACGAAATATTAGTCAACATTTGCAATGTCGCCATCCAGCATTGCTCGATATATAATCTCTCCAATACTCTCATTAAGCATCTTAAGCTCAGGCTCAAGGCGCTCACTGCCAATTGCATGCTTTGTGGACTTATTTTATGATCTCCTGATTACGCGTTGGAGAAAATTGAAATATGACTTTGAGCATCTGACTGGACATTTCCTCACATGGTTCTTAAAACAGACTATGATGCTGAAGATATTCAAAATATCTTACCTCTTTCTGCAACAAATGAAAATCAGCGCTTGTATCGTTTGTATAGAAGATATCACACAATGTAGTTGTGTTACCCCATGTGGGAATCAGTTGCCGCGGCTGAAATGATAAATTGAAAGTTTCCCACAAAATATGTTTTCATGGACAAGAATTTTCATGGCCGGGAATGAAGCTTTTTTATACGTCACTACTCCCCATACTTGGGGCTTGGACGGTGCTGACATAGTCAGACTAATGGAACGTTGTAGTACTTTTAGTTCGGATGCCCTTCCTGCCGACTTCCAGTGACACCTTCGGGGCTCGACCTCCGGATCAAAAGATCGCAAGGCCAAGCATTTAACCACTGTGCCACGTAGACCACAATGAAAGCAATGAAAATAAATTTCTCTTTTCGAATTTGTATGCTCAAGCTGATATATATGTTTTAGAACTCACGGCAAAGGCTAGGGTTAGAGGAACAAGGTGTGTTTGAAATCATGCTGCTTTTAGAAAATTCCAAATAGTGACATTCGATATAAATTGATGTTATTTAAACGCGTCATATTTCAGAAGTATGAAGACGGATGAAATACAGAGGCAAGCAAGCACCTTAGTGGAAAGTCCAGAGTGCATAAATACAATTAATACTTAAAACTCTGAGAACCATACCTTCATATGGAGCAAGATACAATACGTTAATGTCAATAGTTATACCTGTCTGCCAAGTCCCATCTCAAGCAGGGTGGAGCAGGTCTTAATATCTCCTGTTAAAACACCTGCTAAAACCCTGTCAATCTAGGTTTTAGCACCCTGTTAAAACTATGTAAAAGTCGCTGATGTGAGTTCTCAAATCTGGCAATTTTTTGTAAAACGTGCCTGTGAATGGGCAATTTTTACAACATATTTCGCATTTACAATTATATTTAATGTGAAAACCAATTATTTGAGTAGTCTGGATAGTGTTCTTTTATGATCTTGCTTTTATTCCTGTATCCATGTATTGTAGTATTGCATCAGAGAACTTGATGGCTCAGATGACCAGCAGTCACAGAATAATCCGAACTTTGGATCTTTGCATTTGTTTTTTATACTACCAAATTCTGTTAGCTTCTCAAACCATTAATTAATTTTTTGCGCATGATTTGTTATTCCTTCCAGTTGATGCGTTTGTTACATCGGTTTTAGTCAATTTTCGAGAGTTTCGTACATTTTTTGTTACTGAAATTTGAATACAGATTTGGCATGAATTAATGGACTTTTCAATGGATGATTTTTTATAACAAAAATACATTTTTGAAACATAACTTTATAAGTTATGCGGTAATAATATACTACAAGAATTATATTAAATTTGGGTTTTGACATGTTTTAAGAGAGTGACACCTGTTAAAACCTCCCCACACCCCGACCTGGTGCTACCTTGAATTCTCAAGCTATCAGATGAAAACATCCTCCGTTATCAGTCATTAAATAATCCGGAGAGAGAACAGCTCGGCCATCTACTCTGCCATGATCACGCATCATCTCAAGTCCTTAAATCTATTATCGTTTTGCAACAAAATTCCTGAATCTTTCCACCCACAACCTCCATGTGAATTGCTTAGGCTGCAGGAGAGTGAGGCGCAGACTAGACAGGAAGGATACCACACTTTAATCTCTTTATTAATTCAAGTTCAAAGTAAAAGAATTCCCAACATATACACTAATAAGTGTCCCTAGGCAGCAGATGAAATGATATATAACTGAAAAACATACTGACTGAATGCGAACCAAAGCTCGAATGGAAGAGATTTTGGATGACAATGTTCTACAGAAGGATTAAAGATATCCAAAATAAGAAGATTTAGTCAAAGTGAACCAAGGATCACTGGTGATGAGGAAAAAGTCATAAAGCTGCAAGCTGCTGTTCAGACATAAGAAATTTCACCACTCCCGACCTGTGTAAAGTCGTCGATGTCATTTAAGTCAAAACGGAGACAGAAGCTGAGGCGCCCACCTCCTTTGATCTTAAATTATAAGCTTTTTATTTCCAAGTTTCCAGTGGCACTGTGGCAACAGTGCTCGCTGTGCGCCTAGGAGATCTGACTTATAACCTGGTGCCGTTGCCTTGTGGTCGAGTATTTGCTTTGCATGCAGGCGACCTGGGTTCGAACCTGATGCCGTGGCACTGTGGCAAGAGCGCTCACTGTGCGGCCAGGAGACCTGGGTTCGAACCTGGTGCCGCGGCACTGTGGCAAGAGCGCTCACTGTGCGGCCAGGAGACCTGGCTTATAACCTGGTGCCGTTGCCTTGTGGTCGAGTATTTGCTTTGCATGCAGGAGACCTGGCTTTGAACCTGGTGCCGTGGCCTTGTGGAAGAGCGCTCGCTGTGCGTCTGGGAGACCTGGCTTTGAACCTGGTGCCGTTGCCTTATGGTAGAATGCTCACTCTGCGTCGGGGGAGTATCCTGGAGACTACCCCGTCGTCTTAATTTTCTCAAATAAGTGCGATTCTAATTTTTGTGAATTCAGAAGAAGAGACGATCTGTCTAATTCTGTGGATACACCACTCTCGATTAAACTCGCGCTCGTGTAATCGCTCGTTGTGTAACCTTCAAATATTCTCGGACAGACGGCTAATTTCTCTTTGGATGAAATATCTTACACTGCATCGCCTTACGATCGGAATCTACAATTGCTACAGGTTTCCGCAATTTCATTCTTCTTACAATTTGGTAAAACGGACCTAGGTCGGTGCTTCAATGATCGTCAAGAAGACGCCAATTTAGTCTCACTAACTTAAACCAAGCGAAAGGTCGGAGTTCTGTGGTCAGAACCATCATCTTTAGCATGAACGTTGAGATAATTTCATCAATTCGTTTTTTTTTCTAATAAATTAGTATTAGTCGTAAAGTTCAATCAAATTTCCTGTATTATTTGCTAACCATTTCTGTGGAAACATTCCGAGATTTCATCATCACATTTATTTATGAATTCCAATTTAATTAGTGGATAGCACAGAATGATTCAGGCTAATATCCACAAATGTCCGAAGAATTCTATTCAAAGATGCCCAGGGCAGTTAATCTACTTAAAATTAAATTTCCTCTTGGCAATATGTTGCATGTCAGCGATGACTCTCCGACATTTCGAAATCAAAGAATTAATTAACAATGAACGTTATCACATCCTAATGTCAAGGACGGCCTCAAAGCAATGATTTCAAGATGTCTTGTTAATAATACAAAAAAGAAGTAAGTTTATTTCAATTCAGAGTTACCTGTGCGGTCGATAATGCAAATCGATCGGAGAGACAACTGGAAGAGAATGTGAACTGTAAATGAATTCCCGTGAAGAAGAAGAACAATCAGTAATTAAAAAATAGACAAACTTTTTTCATTTTCGGAAGCACAATAGGCAAGCGCCTTTTTTTCCAAATTCACAAACATTTCACTGTATGCAGATACTTTTCTGAGTCGACACTAAACCTACTATACTTACTCTATGGTATTAACCAAATTTATCATGTTAATGTCAGACGAGACTGCTTGCCGATTCACAGAATTAGACAGGTCGTCTCTTCTTCTGTTTGACTAGAAAGGAAACATTGGAACATGTAACGTTCATGAAATGGCACAATCTGCTGACATAATGCCATAGCAATCGAACAATGAGCAGCCAGTTCAACATTCAACACGCCAAATTGTGCAAAGTTTCAGTGACTGTTATCAACCGGATTACACAGCAAAGTGACGCAGTCGATGTCAAGTTCTACAGAGAAGTTTGTGAACGCTTTTTCATGCGCCTGCAATCTTTTTTAATAATCATCGGAAGGACCAACATTATCGAAAAGACTTCTGCGCAATGATCTGAATTCTTCGAATCTGAAGGAATCGTGGCGATAGGAGCATTTTGAAGGAATTCACAGCAATGCGCAAGCGACGCATTACTATTTTTCCTCTGTAAGGCATTAAAAAGTTCTTGTTGCCCACTTGTATGTTCCTGCATGTGCCATCGTTTTGAATCAGTTTGCATTTCTAGCAAAGTGACACGCTTAAATAATCTAATTCTGTGGGTGTAACCGAATTGTCGCCACAGTTTTCTGCTAGAATTGGCATTACTTCCTCAATGTATGAGTAGTATGAATCATAGATATCGGACCGCATGAAGGATGATTTCTGAAACGTTTTCTAAACTATCGACAAATAGAATTTCATTGTCTAATTGGTTTGTCGGTTTGTCATAGACTCACAACGCTCAAGATCTACCCAAGATTGCTGCATTTAGACAGAAATCCATGACTTGGACAAGAAGCATTCTTTGTCAACTTTCACGAATGTTCTCTATTTCCTTTGTGTTTTCTATCCTTTCTGTGGATAACTTTATGATTAACTTCCTGTTGTTATGATGAAGAGAATGGACTTCTATGGCATGAAATGATTAACTAGAGCACGCCTTTGAGTGTTTTCTCTTAAGACATCGTAATCCAAGATCATCTCTGCATGGATATCAGCAGCTCAGACGGGTCTTTTAATCTTTGAAATGTTCATCTTACCGTTGGTTATTCATCAGAGAACAAAGTTAGACGACCTCTATGTTTGAAATTCATTCATTTTTGAATCCTATTGTTGAATTGTTAAGGCAGAGTTTCTACAATTGAAGGTTTCATCACGAGTGTCGATCGATATAATATACAAAATTTTTATAATGATCAATAAGTAATATCATGCGTCCACTGTTTTTATGTTTCGTAGATTTGTCAAAGGTATTTGATTCCATTCCTTAAAACAGAATGATTGATAAATTAAGACGTTTGATCCCCAAATGCAAGATTTAAGCATTAATTATAAGCATTATCATTAAAAAAGACTACAAAGTATTGCATAGCGGAAAAGACACGCAAACCTTTAAACTTGAAAATCAAATTCCACAAGGAGACGTCCTATCACCAACCCTATTCAGTATTGGTATAAATGATTTCATTGACATCTTAAATGCTAGTAAAGACGAAATTGATCATGTTCGGTTTTTTTATTTGGAAATATCATCCCTCATATATGCGGATGAAATACTTTTAATGAGTGAGAGCATGCGAGGTTTGAATAGTCAGTTTAAAATACTTTGCAAATTTTGTGCAGCAAATGGCCTTAATATAAATCATGACACAAAATTACACAAATTTAGACAAATTTGAATTTAGTCTCAATGACAAGCAGATATCAATTGAAGTGGTTGATAAATATGAGTATCTAGGAATGTGGATATCGAAAAAAATAAGTATCATCCGAAATAGTTGATGGCTAAAGGTAAACCAGCAGCTTATCTCACGGCTAAACAATTTACAGAATTTGAACAAGTTTCTGGTGAAATTTTGAAAAACACCTTTGAAATGCTTGTATTGTCTATAATGAAATACTGTGCAGAATTCTGTTTATTTTCAATAATCTTTAGAGTTTGGATGGATCAGATTCAATACCAGTTTTATAAACGATAACTTAAAGCCGACTACACCAAATTATTGCTTGATCGGTGAATTTGGAATACATCCCATGGATATTCATTTCTATAAAGCTGCAATCTGTCTTCGGATAAGAATAATTACAAATAATGGAAATAGCTTGTAACAGGTATATAATGCAATCTATCTCAACGTGATTTCAAATAGACATGAGAGTAGATAACAGATTGCTTACAAAACTAAACCTATCAAAGCTATGGGATGAACAGCAAACGGCTGATAAAAACATGCTTGAGAATAGCAAAAGACCAAGTATGTCAATATAATAGGGAAAAATGGATATCTACAGCAAAAGAGAGCCATTCTGGCTCGGCTTGAGGAAATCTTGAAATCATACCTGAATTCTGATGTCGATTGCAATGATGTAATATATTACTAAAATTTAGGACAAAAAATCATTTAAATTTTATAACAGGCAGTTATGGAAATAGATTGCGATATGAACATCTGCAAACTTTGCGATGATTCAAACGTAGAGACTAGGGATTCCAATCCCAGAATTGGAGGATCAAAATCCCGGGATTTCAGATATTAATTATGCAGCTGTATTCCGTCTAAAGTATGGCAAATGGGCGAAGATAAAACTACCAGAATTCCATCACGATATATATACTTCAACAGATTTATTCTTCACACTTCAATAGGATCGCAAACGTTGTGTTTTCAATAATTCATTGAAGTTGCTGTTTCAATAAAGGTCGAGACTTAAATTTGAGCTTGTCATGAATTTAGATGAGAATTGGCGAAGATGAGCATGTTGAAGATGAGCATTGGCGAAGTAGCCTATAAGGCCACACAATGCCGCAATTAGGAATTGAGCTAATCCTCGTGATTGAGATCTAGGAGGCGAACGACACAATAGACCACAGTCTTTTGTCTACAATTAGCCTCTGGTTAACTCAATGGCCTCCGGGGAACTAGCCTCTGGGGAACTTGGGATTTTGGAATCTCAATGTGCTAGTGCAATGCATTGAGGAAATAGTTGTGATTTTGATTATCTTATCATTTTTCTTGTATATAGCTACAGCTGTATTCATTAATTAGTTCATTACCGGTAAGCAAAAGTTTCTGCATGATTCATGGCTACGCTTATCTTCTAGTTACGTTTACAGAATGTACGATTTCACAATAATGGGTTGATGGCAAATCGGAAACTATTGATTCACTGTAAGCATAGAAATCTCATAAGCTTGCGGTACATAGTAGACCATAGAAATTGACAACAATAAAACCTCTAGAATGGAAGCAAAGCTTCTTGTAATACACAATAGCGGCAAAAAATCGCACGCGTTTTCACTCAGACACACTTGTCAACGGCTGCATGATTGGCCTAGAATCAGTCACATGTGCAATTCTAAGCTTTTCATTGGTTCTTCATGCCCCAACTTAGTTCCCCCGGATGTGCCGCGACCTTGAGTCAATTTCCATTCTAGTCAACTTCAGATAAACAACAATCTATTTCTATATAGTAAACCATGTCAAATACATTTGTGCGATTGATAACAAAAATCTGCGTTTTTATGTTGAATATCTAAAGATAGTCCGGCAGCTAGAGCGAGTGGAGTTTCTGCAGGGAGTGAGGCCGGAAATGAGACTCATAAAATGATGTACACCTTATACCTGCTACAAATCTGCGCGTCTGCCGAGTTCTGCCTGGTTTCAGTTCTTCAGACAGGATCACGGAAAAACACTTGTTAATCCAATGGGACGCAGACTGCAGGTTTTCTATGTTTTCTCTTATCAGCCGAAAAGTAATAAGTCTATAGAGTCATTTGGCTCAATTGTAGGATGCCCAAAAACACGATCAGTGTGTAAGTGATGAATTCTTTATTCCGCTGAGGCTTTTCGACCAACAATGTCGGTCATTATCAGAGACACTGACAGACAACTATAGCGCATTGCCACATTGTATGCACGGGACAAGATAAGTCTAAAACTATGCCTTTTGATGTGGAATGTCTTCAGGATCTGGAATGTTTTGATGTGGAATGTTTTCTATCATCTGTTGGTGGTATTATGATGCTTCTGATCGGCGATGTATGAGAAAATGTGATTCATTGTGGATAAAGTGAGCCAGGATGTTAGCGTTTGCCGACATCAGGAGGCTTGCCAAATCTGAATATGTGTAGCTTCATCGTTGAATGTTCATGAACATGACAAGAAAATGACCTGAAGACATTCCATTTCAAGAATTAGACTTCTCTTAAAAAAATTAGACTTAGAAAATCTCTAGACTTAATTATTTTCAAATGTTGAGAGAAAGCATAAAATTTTTCATTTTTACCAAAACCGACAATCTGCGACCCATTGGATTATGTCTGGACTTTTCGCTGATCTTGCCTGACATGAAGAGGAACTCACTAGAACTCGGCAGACGTGCAGATTCATAGTTTGGAGAGGGTACACATCATTCTGTGAAAGTGAAAGTCTCATTTTCGGCCTCGTTCCCTACAGAAACTCGCTCTGACTCCCGGACTAAGAGAATGATTACCCGACCGCACTTGCCTGACCAAGAATCAAGCCGAAGTCCGCGGTGGAGACGATCTCACACTAGGCCATGTTGACGCGTCTATTAGATGCTATTCGTCAGTCTACTATGACGTATGTTCATATCATAATACCTATTTTTGTCGTTATCGACTGAGTTGATTTCTCTAGTAAACCATTGATAGATCTGTCATTCTCTTCTCTCCCTGTGAACGTGGCGTCCTATCAGCAAGTCTGCATGACATTCATCAAATGGTGAGATCTAAATTAAGGTTCAAGAACATGGGGTATGAAAATGGGTATAATACTGCATGAAACCTCATGTTTTAAGGCACACCTTAATCACCATCTCTGGTTTTGAGCGTGGCTTTGAAACAATGCATAAAATTCGATTATGAAATCATGCTAAAGCAGGTTGTAAAGGCAATTGTAAGTAGGTAGTTCTAAAGCTGTATAATTTTGTTCCATCGGCAGTCTGCTTGTAGAATATTGGAATTATTGCCACATATAGGAAAATACAACATGCGGCAGTCGTGTTTTACCCTAATTAGTGGACAGCTGCTTTATGTAATTTCATGAATGTGCAATTAGTGACCTCCCACCTCAACAGTGGTAACTTAAGATAATTGTAAAGGGTAGTAATGTGTTTTCAAGGCTTGGTAATATGCCCTCAGAAAAGGGCGTTGACTCGGCCGAATCGCGGATGAAATCGCTTTAAATTTTCGACGGTCCAATTCTATTATCCAATTCGGAAATTAGTTGTTGTTTGGAATCAGAATTAATTCAATATCAGTAACTTAGCATGACAACGACGTGATTAATGTCTGTCATAGCGGTTCAACCATCGGGGCACTGCCAACCTAGCAAATGCTGAGTAATTCTGTACAATTCTCTCATGAGCAAGCTATTTAACAAAATGCAGTCTGGTCCAGTCAAATAAGAAATCGAAGCTTCGGTTACAGATGTACCATCAAAAAGATGCCCATTGCATATATATCATGTACAAGGCAATGAAGGACATGCCCTCATAATGGCATGAACACAAATTTACTCGAAGTTGTCACACGACAGAGAAACTGACGGATTTAACACTACATGAGTAGACATGAACTCACTGGCAGTTTGAAACAAGCCCTCATCATTTCTCATTGGTTTATTTTGATCTCAGTTTCGCCATTGGAGAAACAATCGCTTTTTATTAATAAGTTTCGAAGAGCAGAACAATATATTGTGCAAGAGCGCGCACCCATACAACAAGCATTCATGGTGACATTTTCACAATTTCAAGTTATTCAATTCAAGTTATTATATTCAGTAACGAAAGCATTCATTTCAAGTCTGGTATAACGACACCATCAAATGAAGTCAAATTTCCAGAATATGCCTTTAACCATTAATGACAGTAAGTAGCACATATTGCATAGCGAAAGACCAAAAATTGCAGATCAAGCTTGAAAACTTAAATTAAAAATCGAAAACTTCGAAAACTAGTATAGTAAACTGCTATCTGTTTATTACTTCGTATGTTCTTACCTGAGGGATGTGTCGGTCAACCGTCTATGGATTCTGTGTGACGCTTCTATGGCTTCCAATGCGTGTATGGCAGCTGACTCAAAATTACTCTCCAGTTGATGTTACAAACGTATATCATCCGCCTGATGGAAGCACTAGAAGACGAAGTAACTGAAAGACTCGTGTCATATATACCTTTGTGTTGCAGATGCAGGAATTCCCTTTTACCATCCATTTTGTCAAACTTTTTGTAGAACTCTGATTTTTTGACTTGATGAACTATTTTAAACCTCCCTTTGTGTATTACAATCAGCTACAGCTGCTTCATTCAAATAAATGCATATCCTCATCATCAGCCTCACATACAAATTGATAAACAACATCGCCTAAGAGAGATTTTGGAGTGGACGATTTTAAGCTGCAACAGTGACCTAATTTTCTGGCATCAAATACAAAGTTTTTAACATAGATATCCGACACTGTAAGGACTAGAACGAACATGTACAGTCATTGTCATGACAACGATACCTAAACGATGACGCCTTCCAGTGGTTGACAACAGGAAGGAACCGGCAGCTTTTCAGTGCACTTTGTAAATATGGATTCACGTTATTATCATCTCTCTTTATGTTTGGATGCATTTTGATAAAATATCATGGAATAAATCGCCTTTCGGTCAGAATCCACACCTGTTGCATGCTTCAGGGGATTGATTCTTCTTGAGATCTAGCAACATTGATTGATCCGGGCCTAAATGAGTGGCTGAAATGACCATCAACAAACTGCAATTGGCCATTCCAGTCTAACATCAACAAAGCGAAAAGTCGGATTTCTATGATTAATACTGAGGTCTATTCCTAGAAAATGCTGCTTCAATCGCGTTTTTCGATGATGAGATTATTTGCTAATAAAAGGAATTATTCTATTATTCAGAAGCCTCTATTTTGTCCAGTTTGTTCATGAAGACTTTTGCGTGGTCAAATTTTGAGCACATAAAATATTTGATATGTTTCATTGTGAAGTCTATTGGAAATCCGTTCAATGAAAAATACATGTATATGAGAGAATTGACTTTTTTTGTGAAAATTTGGTAAAATCGTGCTTTATGTAATACTGTGATCATTATAAGTTTCTAGTTGGGTATTTATACCCAGCAATGCAATATATTGATCTGTGGAAATGGAGAAGTTCTCTTTTCTAACATTGTTGTTGTGATTGACATTTTACCAATTCTGACTGGTCAGCAATCACAATCCTTGTATTCAATTCGAATTATCTACAACCGCTGGAATGCTCTGAAGATGTATTCACCTGGGAGCTGCCGGGTACGTATCGAGGGATCGATTAAACCTGATGGAACACTGATCTATCGACGACTTCAAAGGATCTTTTATCATCTTCCACGGGATATCAAATGTTCTCTAATTTCCCATTAAAGAACTAATTTTGAGGGACAAGAGGATGAAATGGACATCTCGTGATGATGAAAAACACTCCCATGTGAGCATCCTCATCGAAAGTGTCAAGTTGTAGTCTAAGGAATTTGAAATCGTCATTTCATCATCTGAGGTCATTCGCAAGGCGAAATGATGATCAAAACCAGAGCAGCTATAAATCATAATTATCTCTAAGGAGTGCTTTGTTTTTAAGCACACCGGAGTTTTCCACTTAATATACCCGGTATATTAACTGGAAAATGACGAAATTGCAGAATAAGTTTGTATCAGGTTAATATACCCGGTATATTAAATGGAAACACCACAAAATAAGCATATTTAATATAGAAGATGGAATTCGTCACTTAAAGCAACAATAATTTGCTGCAGGTGCTTATAATTTGGTACATTAGGTAGCAATTGTTCACAATTGTGAACAGATTAGGCAACATCTCTTCTTAGGCAGATAGGAGCTGTATCAAGATGGAGTAACAAGGCTATGAACAAGGAACATGGATATATGATGCGTGAAACGTGAATGTTAAGGCGATGCAAGAACTAACACGTGTATACACTTCTTACGATCAGTCTAACAATAGACACTTGCAAACTCGAGACAGAGCTACTCCCATATAGAACTGCATAGAATAATATGCTTATCGTCTATCTCAACCAATTCATTGATATCAAAAAATAAAAATATGTGCAGGCTGTCGACAGAAAGAAAGAGAGAGCGCTATTCATACAGGCGCACTAATATCTAATGAATTTTTGAAGCGATTATTATACAATATTGGGCTTTTACCAGACGTCAGAAAAATCGCGGGATTTGCATTTCGATTCGAAAATCTCATCCCACGTTTTAATTCGACAACGCATATTGCGTGCGATAACCAGATCTACTTATTGCTAAAGCTTATGTTTGCATGTGAAAAGATAACTTATTATTTATTCATGGACATTAAGGCACATGTCTATCTGATATCATGCATCGTCATCAACGTACAGTGCCATCGTTCAAAATACTCGTCAAAAGAATTTGAAACAACGCCTAGTATTGTCCAGCCTACGCTAGCTTAAGCGCACTATCGGTAAATGAATAAAGCTTGATAATTCCGGGATCAGAAAAAGTCGGGATTTTGAAAACCCTAGTATACAGGTAATTAGAATTATTCCTTCGCCTAATCTTCTTCCGGTGTGACTACATGCGAGCTAATATACCCGGGTATATTAAGTAGAAAACTCCGGTAAATCAACGCATTTAACCAAACTGTTGCACTATTTCAGAGTTACACTCTTATGAAGTTGCCAGCGAAAGAAAAGCATTATCAAAGTAGCGCTATGAATGAAGTGTGAAATGATAAGCGGTTACTTGAAAAAAATCATGGCAAAAACAGTCATATCAACTTTGAAAACACGCTTGAGAACATCGAGAATCTTGTCGTGTGTGCCAAATTTTGTCAGATGCCGATTGACCTTAATGTCGCATTTTGTCACATTCTGGGCGTATATGACCAAATTTTGACACATGCCACGGACTGAATCTTGCAAGTTTTTAATTTTGACATTAATGCTGAATTCAAAAATGTGTTTGCAGATATAACCTAATATTCAAATAAAACCACCCGGTATGCGTGTATAACAATCGCGTTGAAAACGGACAAAATAGACAAACGTTCAATTCTCATTTCTTTCCTTCAATGACGAAATACAATAATAGCCCGGCAGCCAGAACGAGTTTCTGCAGGGAACGAGGCCGAAAGTGAGACTTTCACAGAATGATGCACACCCTATGCCTACTACGAATCGGCAAGTCTGTCGATTTCTAGTGAGTTCCTCTTCTTGTCAGACAGGATCAAAGAAAAACACATGTAAATCCAATGGGACGCAGATTGCAGTTTTTGGCTAAAATGAAATTTTCTATGTTTTCTCTGATTAAACGAAATGTACGAAGCCCAGAGTCACAATTTTTGACATGGAATGTCTTCAGGTCATTTTCTGTGATGTGCTTTTATCATGCATCCAATCAGCAAAGTATGTGAGAATGTGGTTGAATGTGGATAAAGTTGCTCAAAAGGTTTGTGTTTGCCGACATTAAGAGACTCGCCAAATCTAAGTGTGCTTAGCTTTATCGACAGACTTGCCGATTCGTAGTAGGCATAGGGTGTAAATCATTCTGTGAAAATCTCACTTTCGGCCTCGTTCCCTGCAGAAACTCGTTCTGGCTATAAGGACTATAAGGACGCGAATGATAACAGAACCAATCTATTGTGCAATAGAGACCAATGATTAAGTGCTTGATATTTATCTGCAATGAAGAACCAGACTTGGCAATGAGGCCTTAATTCAAGCGCTTATTTTCACGAGATTATTGTGAGGCCGGAACAATATTATACAGTTAATCAACTGCCTCTATTAATTCAATCTCCTTACAGTTAAGTCATTTTTATCTCTTAGTTTATACATTCATTATGCCAAATGCTTCACATACATGCATGCATGTGTATTCTTCACTTGTTCCGGACTTCTTATTGATTAGGTGTACGTCTTAAGAATTTTCTCAGCGTCTCTAGATTACAAACCTGTACAATCTTGTTACGATAAACTTCTTAACTGTTTAACCTCCAACAAACTTATTCAGTTGGAAACATCGAATCTCGATGTGCCAACTGTGCCACGCAAAACATTAACAAAAGCAATCAATCTTCATGTAAAAATCAAATTTAAAAAACTTTATCTCCGAAGGAGTTAGGTTAGTGTAACCAATTCTCAAATCAATATTACCCATTACCCAAGTCGTTTTACACCACATAAATCACACCAACGGGCATGCCAGGTCAATACAGCAGAATCAATCAAACATTCGTAGTTATTCACTCGCTCAAAAAGGAGATATTAAACATCAAAAGCGCATGCCACTCAGAGTTTATAATAATAAAATATAAAACGGCGCAGTCATCTTATATTTCGAGTGTTCCAGTACTGAAATGCATGAATCTCACGCAATTCTATGTGCCACGCGTCAGTTTTACCAATTTCGGCCTCCTTCACTCGCTCAGCCGGTGGTTGTGCTGGAATTAGGGTGTGTTGCATTTGAACTTTGAATTGAGTTTTGCGAATGAAGCAGGCCGATAAATGGCACATAATCAGTGACCCCAAATTGTGTGAGAGACATGTATCTCAGCACTGACACACTCGAAATAAATGATGATTGTGCTGGGCGCAATCAATTGCAAACTTTGCATGTTAAATGCAATATTTTTTCAATTGCAAACTTTGCATGTTAAATGCAATATTTTTTCAATTGCAAACTTTGGCATGCGCTTTTGATGTTTAACATTTTCTTTTCGAGCGAGTGAATAACTACGAATATTTGATTGATTCTAATGAATGTTGACCTGGTTCTCCAGATGGTGTGGCTTATGTGGTGTAAAACGACTTGGGCTGAGCAATATTGATTTGAAAATTGGTTGCGCAAGCTTCACTCCTTCACAGAAAACGCTTTTTAAATTTGATTTTTTACATGAAGATTGATTTTGTTAATTTTTTTGTGCGTCACATAATCAGACATGGATATTTCACCGCTTGTAATAGGATCTGTTGCTTGATATGCTGATATTTTGAAAGTCAGAAAAAATGGTTGCACGAACTTCAAAACACAACCAATTTGAAATTTAAATCAGGGGTGTAGAAGTGGAAGCAGAAGCGATCGTTTTCATTGAAAGCGGAGGCGGATGTCCGACGATCGCTTCCACTTCCGAGAGCATCATGATACTAATTACTGATGCAATCCGCGTGTCAGGGCGAGGCGAGGCACTTCTGACTTTTGACCTGAGTCTTGATATGAGTTAACTAATAGTTGTCATATGTAGTGCTTACCCTACTACACCTAATTACAAATTGGCACCTGTATTACTAAATGTAGTTACTTCTAATTTTCTCATTATGATGAAAACGAAGGTGTATTATCTCAGAATACTGGCATTCGAAATCAGAAAAACTCAGTATCATCTTATCAATGACAACTTTACACAATGCGGATTGGTGTGTCTTGACACAATTTCATTGTAGTTTTCTCAAACACTCTCTTGGTCGTTTCATAATTTTTTTACTACACATGTGTTGGGTAAAAATGACGTTTTCATTTCACAATTTCCAAAAGGTCAAAATGTTCAGTAAATTTGAAAAATATCTGACTTTTTGGCAGTCAAAAAAACGCATCCAAGTCAGCTAGGGTTTACCACAGAAAGTTCGTGGAGACTGTGAAGTGCTAACGTCAGAACCTATAACTCGTAAAAAAGTGGAAAATGAAGAAAGGGGGACTCGAAATAGGGAGGTGTGTAGCCCATGTCCGGTCTCCAATAATTGGAACCGGAAGCGGAAGCGAATCAAAATCACTCGCTTCCGCAGCCCTGATTTGAATGGCGCTTTATGGCCAACGAAGGCTGAATTTCATGAAACTGAGTTGCGGCACATGATCAGCGACCCCAAATTGTGTGGTTAAGGTGATTTTTGGGAGTTGCACAGTCGAAATAACAATGGTTGGGATAACTTCAAACGCGTTTTCAATTCTTTACCAATATTCGCATCAGGACGAAATGCTTCGAGAAGTGACTTGTTGGACTTGCTACTCCGGATGTCCGGATGTGGAGGTGTTACTGCGAAGTCAATGATAAAGAGTCATTGCAAAATTCACTCATTTTATAGAAGTATACGAAATAAAACTTTTCTTAGCCTTATTCTGTTAATGGGTATTAACCATAAACCGCAAAAGAATCTTTATTGGTATCGAGATGCGCTGAATATACAGGATATATTTGTTACTCAAGATTCTGTAGGGAAAGAGCAGTTCAGACATACATGTACATGCACATGTACACTGCGATTCATTCCGTTATTACGAAGATCTCCAACGTGATTTTCCTTATTTCACAAGAGCTTTATAGTATTCTAATGTCCAGTGCTTCACTTCGCATTTAATGTTTGTAAAGAATGAACCTCCAATGACCTTTAAGTACGAATTATGCAAAGTAAATAAATAGTAAATAAATAAGTAAATAAAAAGTGCATAAAAAATTATATCAAAATGATCGGCAAATTGAGCTAGTTGTCATCATAGTAAAATCAATTAAGTGACTGGTACACTTCGATTGCAAATGATAAAAATGCAGCAACGACGTGTGATACACGGTGAAGATATTTCACATCTTTCATTATATGTATGACACGTCATTGTCCCAAGGACATTATTTGTAAACCAGTCTGCACTTCAGATGTTTTTCTGACGTGCTCTACAAGTCATTGTCATATACGGAAATACAACTATTAGCGAACAGGTTAACACCATGTAAACTCAACACTGAAAAACAATGAAAAATACTCAAAAATGGAAAAAAAACAAAAAAACAATGAAAAGTTCACTCTAACCTTTAAAAACACATTTTGTCACATCGGCTCACCCCTGCGTGTAGGAACTTCTGATACGTGGTTTTGAAACTGGTAGTTTTCCTCTTTTAATAATGCAACCAAACCTTAAAATCCATGCCCCTACGAAGATTCGTTAGTGCTACTCGTGATGAAAAAAATAGCTTGAAATATCTAGGGTGGCTGAACAAGCAGATGCTTGCAATCTTTACAATTATATCACTGTGTAATCTTTGCTATTATCAACCTCACAATGGTTGAACATATTGGGGCTGCTCAACAGGCTCCTATGCTATTACGTAACCTGGCCTTGCATGAAAAATGCTAGAGTTGCTTATTCGAGCTGCCACTCTACAATCTTTATGACAACACAGCACTTTTACAATTTCGAAAAATTATAACATCATTTCAACATGAGGTCCTTGCATGAAATAAAACTTCAGATCCCATCTCAAGACCAATAGAAGACACGCATAAGGGCCGGTGATATATTTCAAAGCCAACTTTCATTAGGTTATTTGAGTAAATTGTCTTTCACAGGTAACTATTTGAAAATATCTATAGAAACAAATCAACATATAATCTTTATCTTGAAAAAAACCGAATCGATTATGACGCCAAAAGCACTACGACAAGACAAACAGTAGACTAATACCAGTAGATGATAAATAAATGAAATTCCCTTTGCATAAGTTTTGCCCGTTGCCTGAGCTCCGACATCAGAACTATTCAATTTCAAGTCTGTCTTCTATTTCTTTTACAAATAAGATACGAGGAACGTAGACTAATGGTGAATAGAAAGATTAGACAAACCAAACCTCAGTTAATTACATCGAATTAATTTGGACAACCAGAGTAGAGCAGAGAACTCCACCCATATCAAGACATGGCAATTACACCATGTTTGTATCGTATATCATCAATGTCATTGTACAAATGTTGAACGAAGACAATATGTCATTCAATAACATCGTATTTAGCCATCAGAAGCCCTCAAAGGGAGGGAAAACGAAATGGCAACGAATCGGAATCTTTGCAATAATTTCTTCCGGAGGTAATGAGGTTTCAACTATGAGCAAGTAGACGGAAGATGAAACGTTCGTTCGAACGGAAACAATTATTCTTCTGCTTTGCATTCATTCTGCATTTTATGAAAAAGATGCAGCGAATAAAAAAGCAGCATGACAGCAATAAGTGGCATGATTGAATCATAAAATATCATTATAGAGATGAAAGAATATTGCTAATTGAAACTGATGATGTAACCTTTGTAGCAAGACATTTCACAATTAAGCATATGAATGGCGGACTTTGATAATTAAGCAAATGGAAAGATACAGAACATTCAATTGAGATAACAATTGATGAAGGACATGCACTTCTCAACCGTCGTATCATCAATTAGACTTCATGCATTGAGTACTACACTTCAGGCATTTATGTCATTTGAGTGAATAATAATGTCAAAATTGTTGCTAACATCGATTCTGCGAGTTATGAATAATTGATTATTTTGTGGGGACCGTCACGCTAATTTTATGATTTCAGATAAAATTAGATATAAGAATAAATCACTCTTTCGACACGCCTTAGAAATAATAATAATAAAGTCGTTTACTGTGGAAGAACCTCGCCTCAATATTGGGAATCGTGAGGCGTGGATACAAGCACTTGTTACAATTTAGATATCATAAGTCATAACAAAGTAACCGTGGTAAATAGATAACCAAATAATGATGGTGCTGTCACACTATCACAGATTAAATCCAGTATTGAAGAGTTTAGACATGCACACAATGAAACTTTTGGCCCTCAGAGCTGAGGAAATGATGGGTAAGCGAAATTGATTTGACAAAGTCATCTTAGGCAAAGTCAAATGGTGGAAGCGATGTTCAATATCAGAGACAACACTTCGGAACAATTTAAATCCGAAGATCTTTCGCCGATATACGAGGGGAACAAAGTTCGAACACTGACACTCAGCTCCACAAGCAATTCGATGTGCTCTCTTCTGAACTCACTCAATGTTTTCTTCCAACATCTTGTTCAAGTCCACAAATAACGGTGCAGCATATTCCAAAAAACTTCTCACACAACAAATATATACAATTATGAGTTGGTCTTTATATTGGCAACAACGAAGTTGATGCAATACAAAAAGACGTGAAGATAGATAATTCAATGTTGCAACAATATTATTTATATATTCGCCTTACAGGCCTCGTCAGATAACACATTGAAAAAGATGTGAATACAGATATGATATAAAAGTCAGGAATTCACAAATCTTGAAGTCCATCAATGCTACGTAAATATCTGTAATCGAGGTATGGTTATGTAGTTCCATTCGCTTTTGCTGTTCATGCATAAATTTCTATTTTCTATCCTCAATCTTGATATTTGTACTGATTCAGGCAACTGTCTAGTCATGGCGTCATTGAAGGTGCCGGTCACTTCCATCTTGAATTTCTGTATGTTCTTTCCGTGCCGCTCCTCACAATGTTTCCATAAGACTGAGCTTTTTGATTTGCTTTTTAATAATTGTTGATGTTCATTCCCTCTTTGCCATCCACTCCTTGATGTTTCACCGATATGATATGCTCCGTGTGCTTTAACGTTGACAATCCCCTTTTCATCCACTTTCGCAAATCATGCATTCTCTCTTTTGGCAACGTACTTTCACAAAAGGGTCTGATTTCTGCAACAGCCTTTTCAGTGACACCCGCTTGTTCAACTGTCTTAATTTTAAATCCAATTTCTCAAATAATGTTTTCAATTTCCTTTTGCAATTGAGAGTTCTGGCACGAATAGCACTGAATCATATACTTCTTTCTCATACTATTCGTTCTTTGTAGTTTTCATTTTAATCTTCTGATTTCTTCTACAAGATCTTGTTCGCTGCATAGGTAGCTTTCCTTTATCACATTCTTCGACTATTTTCTCATAACCACTCAATGCAGGGCTCAAAATTTCATGTCTCTTTGTGACCGGAATATTCCATACTTGCCATTTAAATCGTTTACATGTTTTGCCTTTCTTTCCAATTGTGAAGTTTTATCACAATTAAATAGCACCCGCAGAATTTCTTGAGTTAATACGATTTTTTCACAGTCATTGATAACGCAGAATTCACTTGCATAACCATATTAGATGTAGAATTCTTTTGTAGAATTCATGCATATGTTTCACTGCAGTTGTAGTGACATTTTCTTCAATCTAAGCTTTCTTCAACAATGTCCAGGTTACTTGTCTTAACATGTAAGGAGTAGCGCCTGAGTAAAGCGCCTTCAATATGTGGTCCGGTGGCCTATGATTGCACGTTCTCTAACTTCAACGTCGCTAGATCGGACATACCCACCACGACTGATGAAGAGGCCGAAGTTGTTAAGATTTGATGAAGTTGCGTTGGGCCGTGTATATTATTCACAGTTAGCAACTGTTTCATGACATGTCTTCATCTTGTAGTAGAATGACTGGGAAATTTCTGTGATTTCGTTACATGTACACTGTACAGCTTCAACAAAGTACTTGGCATTAATTCAGACTCAGTATGATGGAGTTTACGAAGATCACACCTAACCGTTTCGAATAATGAAGAAATTATGTTCAATATTGTAAATCTTGCAAAAGTGAATCCAATAAGGATAAATACTGTAGTTTACTAATTAGTTTAGTTTTCATCCAAATTCTATTTGAAGCGATACCTTGCTTTCTAGACTGCTAAGGATCAGCTGATGTCAGCGGAAGACAAACGAATGGATACAAGACAAAGTGAAAATATCAGATAACAATGGAGTACTGAAGACCATCAAGCGGAGGAAATGCGCAAAACATGTGCATAGGAAGAGGAGACCCGACAGCCTCGTGCCGGCGACGATCGAAGGCGAACTGGAAGGACGAGCGAGGAGATGATGCCGCAGAAAGCCGTGGATTGACCATCTACGAGGGACGTCCACAGCCCGTCGAACGGGCTACGGCACTGAATCTAAACCTGATGAATGGAATTCTACAAAATTAATTAACTACTTTAAAAATATACTTTGTAAATGTCTACACAATTTATCTCACATTTAGTTCTCCCAGGAATAAATGAGAATTAAGGTCAAAGAGTGAATGTATTCTTTAAAAAGAGGCTCTTAACGGGACTACAGCATCCAACGCCTTCCGGTGTCAATGGGCACGTCACTAACTGCTCTCCTTGTCACTTTGAAGGATGCTAGAAACCATGTCATATTTAGATGAATACAACATGCGGTAATCATTTCTTGCACTAATGTATACTGCATGGGCAACGACCATTTTTACATTAGTCAACATTCATCACCTTGCATTGCAAATCTTCTATCGCATGTCTATTTCAAAAATCATGATAGCAATTGTTGCGGTAGTGCGATGTGCAGTGATGGCGCGTCTCAGAGATAAATCGCATTGTCTACATGATTGAGTATAGAGATGATTTTCCTCAATACTGATGGTCAGGGTCACAACAAGTCTCGAGGGCCAACTTGCATTGAACGTAGTGCAAAGTCAAGCCTGAATTCTGACGAACCACAAGATTCATGTCACATTAAACCTATACACTACAAAGTAAGTAATATTACAGGAGAGTAAGCTAAGAGTCGACATTAAGTCACATTAAACCTATACACTACAAAGTAAGTAATATTACAGGAGAGTAAGCTAAGAGTCGACATTAAGTCACATTAAACCTATACACTACAAAGTAAGTAATATTACAAGAGAGTAAGCTAAGAGTCGACATTAAGTCACATTAAACCTATACACTACAAAGTAAGTAATATTACAAGAGAGTAAGCTAAGAGTCGAACGATGCGAATAATATTTCCATTTGAGCCACCACTGTCATCCTCTCGACAGTATCCTCCGTGCTATGTTTCGGTATATTTCATTTTTAAATGACATTACAATTTTATCTGTACTTCACTGTATATATCATTTATGCTAGCCGCAAGTCAGCAATATAACATTAACGTGGATTTTTGAGGGCAACAATGTAGAACATTTGAGGGCCCTAAGCGCCGGAAACTGTCCTCCATTCTTGCCCGAAAAAATCTATCTTAGTACTATTGTGCGTAATTGAAATGGACTGGGCAGCAATGTAGGGAAAAAGTAGGCAGAAATGCTATGAATACACATGTAGACATGTATATACTACCTGAGATTTCTAAAACATCTTTCATACGCATTGATGCAGATATCATCATTGCGCGGTAGAGTGTTGCCTTCTTTTTCCACATTGTACAATAGCTAAATTACGCACAAAAAAACTTTTTTGACTTTGACTTTCCACTTGACGAATTTATCACGGAGGAAAATTGAGACAACTGTACGTACTTTTCACTAGACAGTTCTGCCTGCAATCTGAACGTTGAGGGTTTTGTGTTCGCTGATACGAGAGACTTCTGAAATGCTCACTCT
The DNA here is from genome assembly GCA_907163375.1 of Prostheceraeus crozeri. Classification (NCBI taxonomy): domain Eukaryota; kingdom Metazoa; phylum Platyhelminthes; order Polycladida; family Euryleptidae; genus Prostheceraeus; species Prostheceraeus crozeri. Next base: position 1,236,132 of record CAJQUW010014582.1, on the reverse strand, counting down.
TGACCAATCACGCAAGTCATGTAGAGACGAACAGCTTTGCGAATTTATGTTGCTTCCTACCATTGTGTGTAATGCCTGGGATATAATTACATGTAACTCCGCTCTAGACTACGAGTAACCCACACGCAAATAAATCTGTCTCTGTGTGGCGCGCAGATGGGCTGTGGGAACTGCTGTATACCTGCGCCAGCCGGCTCTTTGTCATCAGGAATCCTGGGTTCGTCAAATAGACAATTTTCTCTACTCACATTATCAAACAGTTGAAGTGACCAAACTCCTGCAAGACCATATCCACAGAATCCAAGAGCGAGAGGAATGAAAAGCTGAAACAAAAGGCGGTCATCAATCATACACCAACAGCAAGATAGCTGGCAGACCATGTAGCAATGAATAAATCACTGACATTTGTTCAAAACTGTTGCTAAAAGCTTGTAGTAGGCCTCCTGCATTAAGGAGAAATCACTTTGTCTTACTTCTTCACCGAAAGGCTGAAGTTATGTAAGCGACATTTTGACAAACGTGAGATTTTGCAAAGTAGAAAATGGTAGACAAAAAATGACAATTGGTCAATACCTTGCCATACTATCACCCATCTGCGAGCCAACCACTCAAATTACTAAAAACCGCACTCTATGCTATCACTATCAAAATATTTGCAAAATGATAGAGAATGCAATCCTAAATTTCATTATCACTCAGTTTTTTGATTTTCTAGAGAAGTGAAATTAATACCCTTAAGCAAAGACAATGGACATTATCTTTGCCCTTAAGACTGTAATACTGAGCATTTTACAGAAGTACACCTTTGAATCAGTTTGAATCGCTTATAGACAATTGATAAAGTGCATATGACGATATAATCAACACATTCATTCATCCACGGATGCATCTGCAAGCATGTACCCCGGTAATTATCATGTACAACAGCAAAAACACATAAACACTACTCATAGTAAATCTATGAGTAATATTGTCAGTTTTATGCCACAAATAGTTGATCGCAAGTTTTAAAAATGATTAAATTATCATGCCTCATGATACATACATTTGGTGCTTCACTTATTTGGATGATTAGTTGCTGCAATTTTCTGCACAATATATAACTAAGATAATAGTAGTCATCACTTTATTTACACACTCTCAAAAATCTGTGTTTGAGTTTTAATCTGCACGACTTATCAATCCCACTGCTTCAATCAAGCATACTCTCAACACTGTCATAGGCCTTCGTTTTCATATGAAGCGAAAAGTTCTTTTCAAGCGAAAGTCTGGTAGATTATCAGCTACATGATGTCATGCTAAAGTTCAGCAATGTAACTTTTGCGATCTTCGCGGCCATTTAATCTCACCTCATATATTCTCTAATAATCCCTGTCTTCCGCCTATAGCCCGGAACTCTTATTTCTCCCTCACATCCTTGCCATTTCCCACGTGCGGCCAAACTATCTAACGGATATAGGTTAGAGGTTTTCTTTCATGTAAGAGAGTCTGTGGAGAATCTGGTTATTTGAATTTGTATAACATATCCTGACATTCAAGAACTTACAGCAAAACCAAATATTTGATCATTTCTTACTGTTTACTACGACATCTCATGAAAAATAAATGCTTTTTTAGTTTAGGCTTTCGTGAATTAAAAAATAGCCTTTTTAGCTGATCAGTAGGGCAATTTTTTTATGACATGTCATATTTTTAGGGTAAGGTAATATTGACATAAAGTATTTTCTGTGTCTGATAATAAGTAGTCATATTTTGGTCATTTTTCTGTAGTTTTAGACTTGGAGTTGTCGGAAAGAGGGGAGAGAAAATGACCGATGTTTTCAGAATGACGCAATATCGGTCTTCTCAGCAGCGCGATACAGTCTGAGGACAGTTCCAATGCGTGCATTGCCTACAGATGTGAATTTTACCGGCGACGCCAGGATTGTCTCGGTTGCGTCTGCCTTTCCTTGACAGTCAACCTCTGCTTCGGTAGAGAGTTCTTCTCCATGTTGAAGAAGATGCTATGCAAAGACAAACCGTTTTTAACATTACATCAGGGGTGTAGTGGAGGGGCAACGCGGTATAACGCCGTTACACTTCCTAAGATTCTGGCCGAATCAGCGTTATACTTCCTAAGGTCATCAAATTAACGTCAAAAGATGGTAAGCTGTATGTGGCAAACATTTAATGTAAAAATGTTCATACTTGATGTGCATTATTGATGAAGATCTTATTCAACTTCCTATTTTTGCATTTTGTCATGAGCATGCATGCTTTCATTATTACTTGGATTCATGTGGAAGTCCTTCAATGATAAAGTAATCGCCGAAAGGGGATGAGAGCGGTTAAAAATTCTGAAAGGGCGATTATGTAGCTCTAGGACAATCCGTTGTGGACAATAGTGGCACGAATATGCGTTTTTCAGCTGATACACTAAAAGTCAAAAGACTTGTCACCCTTGCGCATTAGTTAACATTGCATGTGCGACAAGTCTTTTGGCTTTTAGTGTATATACATGTCAAATTTAGCGTTATACTTCCCAAAATTCAGCTGAATTTTTAGCTCTTAGCGTTATACTTCCTAAGAATTTACGACTACACCCCTGCATTACATGAAGCAAATTACATTGCTGTTTTGTACAACAAGCTATAAATGGGCATGCCGTGGTGGAAGTTTGAAATAAATCGTTTAATTTGTCTTAAATTGAACCTTAGAACTTTTCGTCTGAAAATGGAAACATAATTTTTGATATATTCTAAGATTTCCAAATCTTGCCAAACAACAATTAACGAATTTTAGGTCATATTTGGTTATATTTTAAGGCTCGTTAGGTCACATTCTTTCGATTAAAAAGTTAGGGTCATTAAAAAAATTGCCCTACTGATCAGAGCATGTGATTTCACATGAAGCTAGCATGCAAACAATAATAATACTTAGTGCTACTTCGTCGGTTGGCGAAAAAACAGTTCAGATTAGCAGATAAATGTCTATTAATTAGTTGCAGCAACTTATTCTCCACTTGCAGCTTTTAGATTATCATAACTATATTATGATATTATAATTGCAATATAAGATTTACAATAAAAATAAAGGCGACTTTCACACCTTACGATAATTTTATCACCGAAGCGATTAAAAAGATTAATTTAGCCACAAAATCGCTAATTCACCAGATAATCTTTCTATATTAACAAGCTACGTTCCCACAGGGCAAGTTATTAAGACAGATCAATTTCCAACAGATAGTGGAAGTCAATTTTGAAAATTTTTAACTGGGCGGACTTCAGAACAGTTTCCACGTACCAGAATGACGATGCAGGGACCTCTGCTGCTGAACATTGCACATCCAATACCCAAGACCGTCATCAGAATGAGGACAGAACTGCCGATAATGGTAAATGTTAGCAAGGTCGGCAAAAAATCTTCAAAAAATGCTGCAATGATGACCTGACTTCCAAGAAAGAAGAGAAGCACTAGGATGAGGAGAACTGCAGCGCCGAGGAAGAGAATACAGACATAGATGATACTGATAATGGCCACAGTTCGCTCTCCACAATGCAAGGATAGAGGAGGCTTCTCCTCGACACTGTCATTGTCATCGGAGTCAGACATGATGAGATGAGATCACAAAACGTGACACTGATTATATGTACGGACCACACATACATCCGCTAATCATCGATGATGTGAGCAGTCAACTCTATGGCGCTCTGTGATGCAGAGAGATAAACACTAGAATCTGTAAGGTGGTCGGCATCACAGATGATGCTTCAGTGGTTAGATTCATACAGAAAATATTGATCATTGCCAACAATCAAAAATTTCCTTCTAGTTAACACTCAGGCAGAATCATCACATTTCAAGAGGCTTCAGATATTAAACTTAATTTTATAGAAAATATTGTGATACTAAGAAGAATAGGATAAAAAAGCCATGTCGCTTATTGTAGAAAATCACATTTTACAAGGTTATTTGTGATTAGTGATTACCCAAGCCAATTTTACATTAAGTTATTAAATCCTTATTATTGAGACTTCCAAATATCATGCATGCATTTGATCGAATAATGCAAATATACCAATACGATGGAGATCCTATTTATTATCGCTGAGAATGCAGGAATGTGAAAAAAAGGATATGTAACTTGTGAAAATTTTTCTAGTGATGTAGTAAGTCCCAGTTCCATGGTTAGCGCAAAGCTACCAAGCCACAGTTATATTGCGGCAGTCAGAACGATGATGTACACCATATGACCACCACGAATTTTATGCAGAGTTATATCCGGTTCCTCATCTTGTCGGCCTGGATCAAAGAAAACACATGTTAATACACTGAGAAGCAGATTGAAGTTCTCGGTTAAATTAGATCTTTTATATTTTTTTCTGATTAGGAGAAAGTTTTAAGTCTCGAGCGATAATTTTTGACATGGAATGTTTTCAAGTCATTTCCTATCATAGGCTGCTTTTAGTATGTTTCTGACACATTATGTATGTAAGAACATGATGAATTGTGGCTAAAATTGGCCAAAAGTGTTTTGATTGACATTATAAGATTGCTTACTAAACCTGTAGGTGTTTAGCTTTATTGACAAAGGTGCATGAACATAGTAGGAAATTGTAGGCATCCTACATCACAAATTGTGGCTTCAGACTTAGAATTTTTCTCTTCATCAGATATACATGTATATGGAAAGTCTAATTTTTAATCGAAAACTTCAGTCTGCTTCCCATTGGATTCACATCGGTTTTCTTTGATTCTATCTGACGAGAAGGAGAATCGAGCAGAACTCGGCAGACGCACAGATTTGTAGTAGGCATAGGGTGCACATCGCTCTGTAAAAGTCTCATTTTTGGCCTCGTTCCCTGCAGAAACTCGTCCTGGCTGCCGCATCATCCTTAGAATCGTTTGTGATTTAAATTTCAACAAGACTGAGATATCATACAACAAACATCAGATCATAGACGTCATGGATTTTACCCCACCCAAAGCACACCAACAAGAGTATGGAAATTACCAAATTCACACTTCGCGCCATCTGAAGAAGTTAATTTTTGTAATATTTCATCTTAGTGTTGCATGGTATTATAGCCCAATGAAGATGAAGATCATGTCGATCTCTACATCAATCAGTGGACACTAATACCGCAGTTGACATTATTGTACGCTGAATTACATTGAAATTGCATTGTATGTCACTCTCGATGGCCTTGGAGGTCATACAAATGATTGAAATAAGTTTGAAACATATTTCTCCCACATTGGTACACAGCGGATATGATTGCACTGGTCAAAGAATAAGAGCGTTTTCGGAAACGTTACAGCTGTTCGGGCTGCGACAAGACTTCTGACACATTTTTCAATCTCGAAGACTACGTGGTCCGGAAGTCCCATGTCAAGCTGATTATGTTCAACGCATTGGGAGAGAAATTAAATGTAATCCAAAGTGTTTCTGATCTTATGTGAGAACCTGGAAGTGCGAAAGGCGCATCCCAAAATGTTGTGACTCATAACAACTCGCGTTACTGCTCGTTGAATATATTCAAAGCGCTCTGCAGCTACTTTCAATCACTTTTTGTTGCTAGGTCGGATGTCTTTCCTGAAATCATATGATGTGCCCTTTTAAAGGATGCTTAAAGTGACTCCGTTTCGAATGAAAAAACGATTTTGAATTTGGACAAAAACTGTTTAAGTGGTTTTGAGGATGTACCAGTTGTCTTTCTTGTAGTGTGCTGAACAGCTGTGTGTTCCTCCATCTAGGATAAACTTTCGATCACATCTGGTGAATATCCTTCTCTTCTCAAATTGAATGATGTTGTGCCTATATATAAACAGAAGGGTGACAAGTCATGTGTCTCCGTATATCGCCCAATCTGTTTCCAACATGTTGTCAGTAGACTTTTCGAGAAGATTGTGAATGATTCCTTGAAAAGATACATGCGCGATTTTATCTGTAATCAACAGCATGTATAATTTATTCCTACCAAGTCTACAACGCCCACTATTTTGCTATATAGAGACTTCATCTCTTCAGCCTTCGATAGAGCTCTCAGGTCCATACCATCAACACTGACTTCCACAAATCATTTGATTCTGTAGCTCATGAGCTGAACAAAACTGGAATGCTTTCGCAGTTACCTTTGTGAAAGATATCAAAGAGCTGTGTTGAATGGAATCTCATTGCATCCGCGAGGGTCTATCTTAGGGCCGTTCATTTTCATAATGCACAAAAATGACATTACATCGTATTTCAAAAAGTCACTATCTCTTATTTGCTGATGACTTGAAAACATTTAGGAGAATTTTTGTCTTTGAGTAATTGTTGGAATCTTCAAGAACACTTGGAGAATGTGTCGAAATGGTATGAAGACTGGAAATTCATAATGAATCTAAGTAAATGTTACTCAGCTAATTTTTCATTAAAGCGGAAGCTGAAAATCTCATTTCAATATTCGATTAGTTATTTCTTCCTTGAGAGCATGTCAAAGATTAAAGAAGACGTTGGTGCATAAATATGCTTGTGATCTTTCATTTGACAAAGAGTCAATATACTGAGTAACTGCAGTCTTTAATTCAGTTGAAGATTCAAAGTGATGTCCGCGAAGATATTTTTCAGGAATAGAAAATAGAAGTCACTTGGAGCGATATCAGGTGTGTGAGGGGATGGTTTAAAACAGAGAATCCGACGCTATATGACAGGGTTGCGGAATCTTCTACATTTTTCGGCCGCCATTTCGAAGGCCGAGAGAATCACGGCCGCAGTTAATATGTGTGCAAGCAACTAGGTCAATAGCCAATCCTCTTCATATTCCACTGCTCAAATTAGCTTTCTCTGATGAATGACGAAGTGAAAATCGCATAAAGGCCTACTTCGTAAAGAATGAGGTAGCAAGTGAAGCCATATACGACCGACGGTCATTTTTGACCCGAAAATATTTTAAGCTTTAGGTGTTATTAGCACTTGCATCCTTCTTCGGGTCATGGATTTGAAGCTAACGCGCGAACAATTCGAGCAAGCTTCAATTGTCCCTTTTGCTTCTTTTAGCTGATGACTCTAGCCATGGATGCACATGAATGTAACTTCCCTAAAATATTCTATTCATGAGTTATTGAACTGCTTGAACGCCTTCACCGCGCTTGTGGGCGCGCATTTTTCCAAGCAGCATGGGCATAAAGATGCTCGACAGTTACAAGGTGACTAGTATACCATTATAGTGACGATTGTTTTTCGATTGCCATGAACTCCAGAAATATTTGTAAGATATTCTTTTTCATTTACTTCTTTCTTTTACTTCTCATTGTCACGGCCGCACTTTGCCTCTGGTACGGCCGCAGGTTGCGCACCCCCGCTATATAATAATAAAGAACTAGAACGACAGGACTAGCAACACTTGACCTCTCATTTCGCGTCAGGCGAAAATTTTCGCGTCAACGCCAAATCGGTTGATTTAGCTATAAAGTAGCCTATACATCATGGTCACGCTTATCAATCAGCACAAAACATCATTACATCATCATTTACATGATAATTACTTTTAATAAGAACTCGTTATTTCATCGATCTAATAGATGTACTATATATCAGACTATCACGATAAGAAATTGCTGTCAAAAATGCATGCATATGATCATCATGAGTGAATGTTATTATTCATTCAGCATTTAGGTCGTTTCGATGATGGGCCTTCTTTTCTTGAATCATCAATGTGACGCTTCAAAGCCGACCGCACAATCTGATCAGATAATCATTTTTGTCACTGGTCCAACTTGAGCTGTTCTGACCGCAGTTCCTCCAATTGCTGATCGGACCTCAAAGCTTGACGCTGGGCCTCTTCGAGAAGTTTGTGCAATCTCTCCTTCTCCTTCAGTTTCTGGGTCACTTCTTCTTCATTAGCCTTCATCTCTTCGTCTATTTTCACTTTCTTTTGTCATTTCTCTTCATCTGTTCAATTTCATGAGATAGCTCTTTTTCCAATGCTTCGGCTTTCTCGTTCTTGTCGTCGTTCTTGTAGCATTGCTTGATACTTCGAGTATGCCGCTGCGACACTTTGATTCAGCTTAGGAGTAATCGGAATGGTCGAATTAGTCCAACCCATGCCCTTCACAACAGATTTTGTAACAACCAATGCTCTGATCGTCTCTGGATGAAGGCATCTTCTCTTCTTTGCTACAATATCTGACAGCATCGAGAAGCATCGTTCGAATTCCGCATTCCCATGAGGCAATGTGAATACAGCCTTTACTACCTTAGTGAGCATCGGGAACTTCTCACTATTGTCCACTTGCAGCCAATGCGTTCTGATTTCATTTGACAGATCCTGTTCTTGTTGGTCATCGAGCCACACTTGATATAGTCGAATTTCGACCGTCAGCTGGGGTTTTTCGGATTTGTCAACAACTGACGGTAAATTATCGGCGACCTTCAAAACCCATTTCTCGAAGCTTTTGTTACGCTGCAGTCTCGGTTCGAGAAACTTGCAATATTTGAGGAAATGATTCCCGATAGGCAAATACTCCTTCAGTTTCCTTGCGCCTGTGATGTAGAAAGCTCGCAAAGCCTTGATGGCCTCTTTCTGATCGAAGGCTGACATTTCGCATAGCAGTTTATTTGCGTTTTCGCTCATTACGATGTGATAGTTATGGAGCCAATTTTCGGAGTTCTCGAAATCAGTTTTCCAAACTTTCTTTTGAATGGAAGCTGGTTTGATAAAACGTAGTAACCAGCGTCGGTATAAATCAACCATTGCCTCGTGTAATTCGTGGACGTATCATCCCGATCTCTGGAACAGTAGCTCAAATTGACGTAAAGGCTTCAGCGCATCAGATAGGAAGTCTAACACAAACAGTGTTTTCGGGTCTTTCAAGTTATTGTATATGCTATTGGCTCGATCATTTGTGGACTTCTTTTCCTCGAAGAAATAAAGCAATGCATCGAATAGACGAAGAGCACGTGTGACGACACAGAGAACCTGGAGCCACCTGAAAATAAAAGAACTATTTAACTCATGCTAAGACAGTCTCTAGAACTCTAATTCAAAATATTTTCTTTGATTATCACTAACATATTTAGTATTAAGCTGCAACTTTTTGTTACGAAGTGCTTTCAATCTTCATTATTTCCAAATTTATAAATTCAGTTCATGAAATTCATTCATCACACTTTTGAATAGGCTATATTCATAATTGACCGAAACATTTCGGAGTTTAGTCCCTTTTCAGTTATTTATTTGGATAATCATGAAGCACCGTTGATGGTTCATTACAAAAAGAATTAAGTGCACTTCATACTAAATCCCATCATTGATTATTCTGCGATGTTAAATTAATTGAAGAAAGTCAAAAAGTTACTTATTAATTCTATTATGCATTTTTAGAAATTTTAGCGATCATGAGACTGCTGTAGACTTATAGGCTGTTCGACTGTTATAAGGATTTTGGATTCATTCGAAACCAATAAAGTATAGAACCAACAAATGTGAACAATTCTCAGAATTTTCAATAAATATCTGAACAATAACTCATAAAAAGTAACAACTGAATATAACGACCGCAACATTTTCAAAGACTTTAATATACCTGTTCTGAACCAAACGGATAGCACTCAATTTCTTTATCTCGAGATAATCTTCCACCTGTAAATACATTATGCGTGCGTGTTATCGCACCATGAATGTAAATAGCAGAGCCGCAAGGAAATGTGTACTCAAATTTCATAATGTAAAGTCTACATTCTAATCAATTGATTATTGTTGATTTTTTGCAGACTGTATTTTCACTTTTACTTTAAGAATAAAAATACTACATACCTTTTCAAACGCTTTCCGCATTTCTGGCGCCTGTTTGAAGAAGTAATAGATCTCTTGCAGCGTCGCTTCAACGTTTGTATCAAGAGCAGTAACAGCATATTTTGCAGCATTATGTATGTGATGCAACGAGCAGCCACCTATATCTATCAAATTGCCGTCTTCCCACATATTCTTCAACTGAACAATTACCCCACTTTTGGCACCTACATCACAATAACCAATAATGATTAAAATGTGCATCTTCGAGTATATTCATTGAATATTTCTTACCTCTCATAGTATTGCAGCTGTCAGTCATTACTGAAAGACAATTCTTGGTAGACAACCCATGCGCACGTATAATTTCATCAACTTGGTGTGAAATCATCTCTGCAGCACATCCTTTGATGACGGGCAAATCTAGACAGACTGATCGCAGATCGCAAGCACCTTTATCACACTTCAAATATCGCAATACAATACCGAGGAATGAAACTCCTTTTGTAACTTCATCAACATGAATGGAATACCAAGGGGACGATCGCATTTGTAATTCCTCTTCAATAACAACTTCCAGGTAAGGATGCAAAGCTGCGGTGATGACGTATTTTACTTTATCGGGTTCTAACCTCATCTTCTGAGCAATCGCATTATCAGGAAACATGGATACCAAAGTTTCTTTTATACCTTCCTGAGACTCAAAGGACATATTTTTCGGCAACTCGAACGCACCATCGTATTTCAGCAGCACGAGCTTCATCTTTAACATCGTGTACTTTTTGGAGAGGTTTGATAAGCTGCTTCAGTGACTGACATGATCTCTTTGATATTGAAATATTTCTATGTGCTGCTCCGTTCGCATGGCTGTTTAGATTAGCTATTCCATACTTCACTACGAATGTTGGTTGTATTACACTAAATGCACTGTGCCCTCACAGTTCCATCGTTTTCCTCACTCTTGTTGCGACACCATTTACCAAATTCATCTCCATTTTGATCTGCTTTAGATAACCACCCAGGGTCCCACTTCACTGCTTTTCGTTGACGATTGGACGCCTGATATATAAAAATGTGTTGTAATTATAAAGAAATATATAAGTATTCGTAAAGCAGCATCAGAAATAGGCATGCATATTATCCTATATTAACTATGCATATGTTTACGGTGCACTACATGATAAGCTGTAGCATTCATTAAAAGACAAAATACTAAGTGTTAGATGCACCTGTAGGATAGCTCTTGGGTGACATTGCAATTTTAACATGCCAGGTCTTTAATAGGAAAACAGTGAAACGTTATACCATCTCTTTACTAGACAGGAAACTTTAAAACTAAAAGATCGAATCATGATATCATCGATTCACATTAAATTTCAATATATTCGCATACCATGTAATTTTGACAATTTTACAGTGGAGGATTTTCTCAAATTCGTTGCTAGAAAATCACACGTTTTTCAGTCCTGAACCTGACCGGCATGTATCCAGTTTCATCTGTGAACATGAATTATCTTTTGTCTGCTTCAATAACTGATGTTTGTCACGTTTGTTTGGTTAATTGGTACTTCTTTCTACGAGCGTGTCATGCAAACTTTGGATTGATAATTGTAATAACATCTCCAAAAATATGATACATTGTCATACATGTTTAATGTTCAATTCACACACACTTCCATCCACCAGGATGCACTTTTTTACACAGACATACAGTTATAAAAGTCCATAATATTATCAAATATAGATATGAGAATTTCGCGTATTCTTATCCTCTGATTTCGCGTCGAAGGCTCTCATTTCGCGTAATTCGCGTCAAACGCTTCAAATGAGCGAACTCGCCTGATATTCGCCATTGTGCAGATTCTTGCTTAAAAGTAGATAAAGGTTTTAAGGTGCTTCATCTTCTGTAAGAATATCGCTCATGATCTGACTCTCGTGCTTCTCGTACAAATCCAAATACGACTGCGCCACAAGAATTCTGCATTCGTTCATTTCAGGTGAGAGAAACTTCGATACGAAACGTATTTATTGCACTCATACCATAAATTGCAATTTCTACCTGCGCTCCACAATCTGGGCGAAGCGATGAATATAAAGAAGTGTTTCGAGACTGCCTTTGTCACGTTTTGTGTAACACCCCATGAGAAATCGTCTTTCTCGGAGGCGACTTAAATGGTCATGTCGTGCGTGATACGGACGGTTTCGGGAACGTTCATGGTGGATTCGGCTATGGTACATGGATGGTACAAGTATTCTTGCATTCGGAGAGGCAACAGGCATGGTTATCTGTAACACGTTATTGCGCAATAGGGAGAGCCATATGGCGAAGTATGCCTCGGACGAATGTATCGCAGATAGATTTTGTGCTGGTTAAAGACAGAGACATGAAGCAAGTGAGGGATGTCAAAGTCACATGTGACGTAGAATGTGTTTCGCAGTACCAATTAGTCACTGCCCAAAAACTGGTTCGAACTGGACAAATGAAAGGAAGAAGTTCTCATCAAAAATACATATGTGGGAACTGAAAATAGATAATAAAGTTGCGCTATATAGTGACGAGGCTCTGAAAGGAGAGACTGAAGTTAACTTGGTGATCGGGTGAAGAGAGAAAGTGGAGAACAATTAAGAGACTTTGGTTGCAAGCGGCAGAGTCATGCGGCATGACAAAAGGTGCACCCAGACACATTGACACAAGGTGGTGGTGTGAAGAAGTAGCCGCAGCAGTGGAAGAAAAGAGAATCAATTCGTGAAATGGAAGAGGACTCAAGACGCATGAGATAAAGAAGAATATGTGAAGACAAAGAGGAATGCCCGTAAGATTTTTTGGCGGTCTCAAGAGAGGAGAAGGAAAGACTTAATGCAATTATTAACAAGTGAAGAGGCCAAGAGGAAGTGTTTCTGAATTGCAAAAAATATGACAAATGAACGATGGCTCAATCAGGCAGTTTTGTCACTCAGAGTGGTCAAGTCCCGAATGTTTGGGAACAGGAGGATGTGATGGATACGGAATCCGAGTGCAGTGGGATTGACGACGATGACCCCTTGTTGAAGGTCCGATGTGTTCGCTGTTGTCTGAGGGAATAAAGTTGTTCTGAACACATTGCAAATTGAATAAAGCACCGGGTCCACCTTGAATAGCTGGAGAAATTATGAAGGCTTCAGGCGCAATAGGAGTACAGTAGATGACAGTGCTCTTCAATGACAGTCTGACTGAAGACCGCATCCCTGATGATTGGAAACCAAGCACCCCCGTTTCTATTTGCAAGCAACAGAGGACTCAAACTCACGGACTACTCTGAAAGTTTTTGAAAGAGTACTTGAGAGGCGGATTACACAGCAAGTAAAGATCGACGAGATGCAATTTGGTTTTATGCCTATTCAGTGCACAGCAGATGCAATTTTCATAGCACGCCAATTGCAGGAAAAATATCTGGCCAAGAAGAAAGTGGTATATTTTGCTTTTTTCAACCTTGAAAATGCGTTCGCCCGGGTTCCCAGGGACGTGGTCAAGGGGCACTCCGAAAATCGGGAGTTCGAGAATGACTTGTTCAAGCAGTTATGAAACTGTATGAAGACGCCAGAACATCCGTGCTAATTGAACAGTGAGTTTGTCGAAGTAGTGTTGGTTTGCACAAAGGCGCTGTTTCAAGCCCACTGCTCTTTACATTTGCCATGAATGCCACCAGTGCGGGTTCTTCAGAAAGTTGTCATCTCGAAATTGTTTGTGAAGATGATCTCGTATTGACTGCAGAAAGTGAAGAGGAACTGCAAAAAATCTTAAGACGTGGAATGTCTGCCTAGCATCAAAAGGTTTGAAAGTAAATTTAGCCAAAACAAAAGTTTTGAGAATTGTAGTAGGGGAAAGAAAGACCATAATAGCATGCAAACACCCGTGTTGTGTCTGTTCGGGCAGTTTCGTTTGCAACTCAATAAACTGCAACGACTGTCAATCATGGACCCACGGACGATGTAGTGGCATAGAAAGACAGTCTGACAAGATCGGCGTCGAACTTTTTGTGTGGCAGATGCCCAGGTGATATGCCCGTTGTGAGAAACAGAAGCCCACTGAAAGCGATTACACTGGAGGAAGGCAAGTGTGGCATTGTTATCCGTTTCTGATACTTAGCAGATATGTTGTATTCTGGTGGTGGAACGGAAGAAGCTATGACGGCGCGAATTCAATCGGACTGGAAGAAATTCCGGGAGTTATCGCTTATCCTGAGCAGTCGTGCTACTCCATACTAGATGAAGGGAAAGATTTACGACTCAACGTCTGAGCCTGCATGATCTGCGGAAGTTACGGACTTGGACTCGGACTCGTAGACTTGGGCTAAGACAAATGTAGAAAAGAAGAGAATGGAAGTAGCAGACAGAAGGATAATCAGATGGATGTGTCTCTCGTAGATAGAATTGCCAGAGAAGACATTCCTCCGCGCCTGAACCTGCAGTTAATTGATGAGGCCATGAGCGTGTGCAGATAACGATGGTCCCGCCTTGACCTCTCGTTGTTCCGTGAATGTCTGATGAACTCCATCCTTTGTCAGAGTGAAAGATGGCTCGCTCACGACACGGACGAACTGGCCACACTATTTGATGAGAACATTACAGCAATACTCGATCTTCTGATCCCACTGAAAACTTCCAAACTCCCCCGTCGGTCATCAAATCCATGGTTTGACGAGGAATGCCGACAGTTTAAACGACTTGCGCGCCGGCTAGAACGAAGCTGCCATAAACTGACATCTGCGAATTCTCCGTCGACCGTGCTAGCTCATGCCCAGTGGAAGGAGTGTCTGAGAGACTATCATTGGCTGCTGAGACTCAAGCGGTCCGAATATTGGAACAAGCTAACTCAGTCGAGGCAACACATTTCCCGCGATCTTTGGCAGGCCGTTGACAAGCTGATGGGTCGTGGCCAAACACGTCACTCAGAGTCAATTACAGCAGATGAATTTTCTCAATTCTTCCAACAAAAGCTAGCCTCAGCCCAAGCGTCTTATACTTCGCCATCACCTACTTTCCTGGAAAACCGTAATAGCCAGTTTAATCTTTTCCATACGCTCGCACAGAAGGAAGTGCTTTCAGCCATCTTACATCTCCCGAACAGACATTCATCAACTGACTGCTTGCACACAGGCCTACTGAAAACATGTGCTGATGTACTCGCTCCGTTCCTCACCCATCTGATGAACTCATCTCTCTCTGAGGGTGTGTTTCCACGCCGTTGGAAACATGCTCAAGTGACGCCAATCTCGAAGAAGGACTCAAGTGATCCTACTGACGTCAGGTCCTATCGCCCTATTTCTAGTCTCCCAACGATATCTAAACTGCTTGAAAGGATTATTGCCAAACAAGTGAGGATCTACCTAAATACCAACAGTCTGCTACCTCGAACTCAATCTGCTTACAGACCTCACTATTCCACCGAAACTGCGACTCTACATCTGCTCAACGATATCCTGAGCTCCCTCGACAAAGGAAACATTTCTCTCCTTATCTCCCTGGACCTATCGTCAGCATTCGATACCATTCATCACCCAACACTCCTCCAAAGACTTCACACGACTTTTGGTTTCAGGGACACATCACTGGAGTGGTTTCGCTCCTTTCTGACTGGCCGTACTCAATCAGTCGTCTCAGGTGGACACAGGTCTCATCCCGTTCAAGTGATCTCCGGAGTTCCTCAGGGCTCAGTACTCGGTCCCTTCCTTTTCTCCCTGTACATATCCAACCTCTCCCGCTCCATCGAGCAAAGTGATCTCAATGTTCATCTATTTGCTGATGACATTCAAGTCTACGGTTCCTCTCGTTCACATCAAACTGACGAGTTAAGTAGACACATGTTCACCTGTATCGAAGAAGTGAATATCTGGCTGAAAAGCAATCACCTACAGCTGAACGCTTCCAAGTCGAATGCGATATGGTTCTCGTCGAGAAAAAAGAAAGTTCTCCCATCAGCCCCTGTATCCCTCTGTGGCCATCCATCAACTCCTGTCGCCTCTCTGCGACTCCTCGGAGTTATCTTTGATAACCACTTAACCTTCAACACTCACGTGTCTCGAACTATATCGACCTGCTTCGGAGTTTTGCGTCAAATAAAGTCAATTCGGAGATCTATCTCTCGTTCGCTCACTATAAAGCTTATTGTGTCGCTAGTTTTTAGTCGACTTGATTATTGCATCACTTCCTTAGCTGGCTTACCTCAGTCTACGCTGAGACGTTTACAGAATGTAATCAATGCCGCTGCTCGTCTGGTAGATTCCATGTCACGCTACCACCACATCTCACCCTCACTAAAGGTACTTCGTTGGCTCCCTATTGAATGTCGCATTCAGTATAGACTTGCGACTATAGTGTACTTGTGCCTTCATAACTGTGCTCCCTCCTACCTCACTGATCGCCTCGACTTCTCATTCAATTCTTTCATACGTGCTCGCCTCCGTTCTTCCTCCTCGCTACAGCTCATTACACCTAAATCCCGTTGCCGTACTCTTGGTGGTCGCTCATTCCAGTGTAATGCTGCTCGCGAGTGGAACAAGCTTCCATCCACCATCACGAAAGTTCCCACTCTATCCGCTTTCAAGTATATGTTATATTCATTTTTGCATGACGCTTACTTTACCGATAGCTGAGTTGTCTGTATGCAATTGTTTTTGAAGCATTATGTTATGGCCTTGAAGTCGATAATCGACAAAACGCCACTCGCATGTACGAGAAATTCACTGAAAATAATAAATACATAACGGTCATGTCGTACGGAAAGATTACAGCGATTGGGTGAAAAAGGTATGGGAACTGAAGATCAGCGGACCAACAACAAGAGGCGGCCCAAAGAGGACCTGGGAAGAAGCAATGTCCACAGACAGTCGAAAATTGATGGTTACAAACAACAAGCAAAGTCAGATTGAAAAATTGATAAAGTACAAGCATAGCCATAGCGTCCAAGATATTCACTCAATTCAACCAACCAACACTGCAAACTAATGTCAATGATCCCAAAGCAGGGTTTCGGAGTCGGAGTCGGAGTCGGAGTCGGAGTCCCCCGGAGTCCTATCATTTGGCCGGAGTCGGAGTCGGAGTCCTATCAAATGATAGGACTCCGGACTCCGACTTAGTAGTAAAATTGTTGTAGCCTCAATAAAAGATGGCATTTTCAAAAATATATTTTCCATCATTTTATCTTCCGAGTTTCTCTAGCGACATTAATCTACATTCTAGACAAATATCTTTATTATATTTAATCATTTGATCATTTTATACAATTAATATAACTTACTTTATACATAACTTAACAAGTTGATTAGCCTACATCAAACATTCTAGCTACTACTATACATAATTTGTTATCCTCCAATTGATTTGATATAGACGTATAGCTATGAATTGAAGTGAAAATTTGATGCTCAAAGTTATTTCTTATTAAGCCTATGGCGCACGCGCAGTATTGGTCATTTAATATGAGAATGTCTGTCAATTGTTCATTTTGCATGGTTGGTGGGACTATTCCTCTGGGGATGATTAAGAGTAGATTACAATGATACTATGGAAGATGTGGAGGCCATTCAAGTGGCTCGTGACGCAGACATGTAAAAATGTCATTTACATAAATGAAGTTTATAGTTGCATAACTTAGAGCCAAAATTGTGAGTTGAGAAGACTGGAGAATCTTCGGTGCCCGGAGTCGGAGTCGGAGTCCTTAAGATTTAGTCGGAGTCCTTAAACTTTGAAAACCCGGAGTCGGAGTCGGAGTCGGAGTCCTATCAAAATTTTAGGACTCCGAAACCCTGTCCCAAAGGATGCACAATTCAGTCCCCATCCTCCTGCATGCCCTGCAACGGACACAGCAGGCTCTCAAAGTTGACCTAATTTCACGGATTTTACGAAATTTCACCATCTCCTCTACTAATTTCAAGCATAACCACAGCGTCCAAGATATTGGACGATGGTGAAATTTCGTAAAATCCGTGAAATTAGGTCAACTTTGAGAGCCTGCTGTGTCCGTTGCAGGGCATGCAGGAGGATGGGGACTGAATTGCGCATCCTTTGGGATCATTGACATTAGTTTGCGGTGTTGCTTGGGTTAATTGAGTGAATATCTTGGACGCTATGGCTATACTTGAAATTAGTAGAGGGGATGGTGAAATTTCGTAAAATCCGTGAAATTAGGTCAACTTTGAGAGCCTGCTGTGTCCGTTGCAGGGCATGCAGGAGAATGGGGACTGAATTGCGCATCCTTTGGGATCATTGACATTAGTTTGCGGTGTTGCTTGGATTAATTGAGTAAATATCTTGGACGCTATGGCCATGCTTGTACTTTGTCAATTTTTCATTATAACTTTGCTTGTTGTTTGTAACCAGCCTCGAAAATTTGGTCTTAAAGAAGCCATGGAGAATCATCTTTTAACCCAACGGAGGTGCAGAGGACGTTGAACGGATGAAGTAAAATGTAAGTAAAAGTAATTTTTCTTGCATAAAATAGCAATGATTAATAGCAGCTAAATATCTGTGAACAGGCAACCATAAAAATCAGAAGCAATTGACAAAAAAGGGAGAGTGACTGATATTGAAGGACAGACTGACAGTATATACGGTAATAACCCTTTTCATGCAACACCTCGCTTATCCAACGGTGAATGGTTGCACAGCGCTTCCAACACAAAACAGTCTACTGAACTAATGAATTTTTAGTCAACTTGACATGCACCTATGAGAGTGCAATTTTTCATCAATTAAGTGATTAGAAATTAGATTTCTAAAATCCATGAAATTCGCAAATTTAATTCTATAAATTGATCAAATCGTAGCACTCAAACAAATTTTGAAGCAATAGGAATGATCGTTATGATTCTCATTGCATTTGCTTTATGAATTGCATTGATTCTCATTATACTTGCTGTTATTCTAATTTCACGGTAGCTTCGTTTACCTTGGCGTGAGATGAACCTGTCGGTAAAACTGTTGAAGCAATAGATGAGGAAGTAATCTAGTTATAAAAAGAAGTAATCGTTGGATGAAGAGCAATTTAGGGAGGTTGGAAACATGACATGCAGCCATGCATGCAGCTCTCATCAAATAGAATGCGTGCAATAATCAGACATGGATGCAAAGTGAACGATTTCTGAATTACATCTGCAGGAGCCAGTTAGACTAATCTTCGTCTGCTGCCTGAGCAACAATGTTCGCCTGGCTCGACTATATACCATGTATCCCAGAGTACAGTGAATGTGATGACAGGGTTGTTAGCTATAACCTTCAAATTGTCACTGATGAGGAAATCATTGTCATGTTTCATCTAAAGTCACATATATCAGATCGAGATTAAATGATAATTTTGATTGTGTTAATTATCAGGAGTGTAGAGCACTTTGCCTTGACATCATTGGGCATCACTGGATGTTTGTTTCTTTGACCTGATGCATTTTAACTCCAACTTTGTTACCACTTTTGAAAGTGGCCTGCGTCACGTTTCGGTCTCACGACATCATCTGTGACACGTAATACAAAATTTATCATTGTATATATACGTGTTAGAAATAGTATCATCAACTGTAATTAATGTAAGTTGTTAAACTAAAATACGTTCGTCTTCCTGTCATTGTAGAGCTAAGATTGTCACATCCTACCCTATGTATTACTGTATTTGTAAACTTCTGAATTGGAATTATTGTAGTACTCTTAATCAGGATTCCTTTTTTTTGGTGAAATATCGAAGATCAATCAGAGGTGTTGACCTCTTCGTTTATTTAAAAAAATTAAGTTGATCTTAGATAGGGTACACCAGAAGCAGCAAGATTTTTCATCTGTATTATCCATCTCTTATCCTGACCTTCATCTCACCACTAGTTAGACATCATGACATCCAATATGTCCTAGCTTTCAAAGTCACATCAAAGTTTACAACTGTTTTCTGACATCAGAAAGCATATAACGAACTGTTTAACTTCGACGCAATATTAGATACGCATCATGAAATCTAGTATTATTACTTTTTAGATATCATCGACTATCTGATATGCAAATTGTGGAAAAGTGTAGGAAGCTATTGTCACAAATTAAGTGGAATGTCGCAATGGTTGCTGTAAATATAGGATCAATACTTATTCAGACAAATTGGTAGGAGAAACCTATGCGTTGGATAATGTTCCATAACTCTCTCAGTTTCTGGTCTCAATCGGTCTCTTAGTCGCCGACTGAAGCACCAAAATGTTAATAAAACAGGTGATTTTCCAAGAAATATATGCAACATTTTCTAATTTTTGCGATGATGGGCTAGCCAAACTATAGGAACAGCTGTCATAAATATTCCTGTGTAGTGTGTTGCCCCCACCGATTGTTCTGAAAGCGTCTTTGCTTGTTTGCTTTTTGACCGAAAACTATGGTTTTATCTGTTTGCAAATTTTGCTGTGGATATTTACATGGTAACAAACTTTCTGAGATGCTCTAGCAAGTGTGCCTAATGTATTCTTTTTCTACTTGGGTCCCTTGAAATATGAATTTACGAAGAAGACCCCGTTCTGCCATTCTCAACCCTCCATTGACGGTTGTCATTCCAAATTTCTTGTTTCTCTAAATACATATCTTCACAGTCAAGAATATGGAACGTTTAGCTTTAGCGGCACAGAGGACATGTTCTAGCTTCCCACTTGCCGAGTTCAGATTGTTAGAGCAGGACTGTTTCCCATCTTACACCATATTACTCATTTTTATCATTCAATCTCCAGATGCACTTCTATCGAGTTCTCTTGCTTTTCTTTGCTGGAAGTTGGTTATTAGGGGTCTACATTTTCGACATTTCTATACGTCTTATTATCATTTTCTGCTTGTTCGGTCTTTTCTATGTCGAAACAGTTGCATTTGTTCTACAACGTTGCTGTTAGATAACGTTTTCAATTTTGGAGCCTTTTCTAACCTGTTTATTGTGTGGGAAATGAATGTCCCGCAGAGAGAAAAAGCGTCCACCAACATTTGTTTCCATACCTGGGTTGAATAGAGGGTTGAACCAGAGTATGTCTCGCAGTTTACTGTTTATTTTGATATCACTTGACAAGAATCTATCGAAAACACTTCAATGTGTCCTTCAAGTTTTCACTTTTTCAAGCTTTGTCAATGGACAAATTCGACATACGCCTGTGATGGATTTTGTTTCATGATTGATGTTGTCTGACTTGATTTTTTGTTTTCATAGGCCCACATGGTTGTGCTGATTGATTTGACGAAAAGCCCACCTGCCAAGGATGACTGTACGAAGCAGTGTTAGTTGTGTCTAACCAATCTCTTGCAATTTTTAGAGGCTTATTATGGTGCCCACAGAAGAGTTGTTAGAGTTTTGTTTCAATCCATGCATGATAATCCCTTTGAGCAACACTTTTTATGGTGAGGAATTCCGTTTTTAGCTTCAGTTGCCATGTGATGAACTGAAACTCTACAAGCGTAGATGTGTATCCACCAGTGAGTTTCCCTCTTGGGAAGTAGCTTCCGTGATTCCTATTCCAAATAAAGGTTCACACTCCATTCCATGTAGTTGCCGTCCTATCAGCCTGCTTCCAATTGCTGGCAAGATTTTTGAAGCAGTGATTAACTAATATATTGTTACCGTCCTTGAAACTCAGAACCTTCTATCAGAAGAATTATATATATGGCTTCAGGCACTCTCTATCAACAACAGATCTTTCAAGTCACTGAATACATGAGTCGTGTTCTTGACAGACAAGGTGAGACGAGATCAGTTGCCCTGGATATTTCCAATCCATTCGACAAAATCTGTCATCGGGAACTCTTTATTGTAACTGAAGTCCGCTAACGTTCAGATGACCTATACAATAAAATTTAAAAAAAATCTTTGCATATAGAAAATGCAAGACAGTCCTGAAAAGGACTCATTAACCGTTCACTGGGCTGGACACGTATTCTCAAAAGTTTACAAAGATAAGAACGAAGATATAAAAATAAAACTGGACAAAACAGCACTAAAACAAATATATACAAGAATATATACAAGAGGCTCATCAGCAAGATGACCAACTGCTTTCGTCTCGCTTCGGTCCTTCAACATCTTGGACGAATAAGCGGTGACGGACCCACGCCATAGCTTAATTAATAACGCCATAGCATTAGGAAGCTTAAATGTTATGGAGTTATTGATCAACCGCATAAATTTCTTTCTTCTCTCCTTAGTTACCGGCAGATATCGGTCGTCTTAGATAGCCAAAAGTCTTCCACCAAGGTTGTCAACGCAGGAATTCCTCAAGGGATCAATTTTGGTACCCAATCTTTTTCTACTGTACATCGGCGACCCTCAAGCTGCCTAGTGAACAAATTGGTGATGTATGTAGATGACACGACACTCTTCAATTCCAAAGACCGAATAGCAACAACGTCAGAACATTCAGCAACGTCGGCGGATATGAGACGTTTTTAATGAAGACCTACTGAATGGGGCGTCAAATGGCTTGTTTCCTTCAATCCATCAAGAACTCAAGAGTATTCTGCATTCACGACTTAAAGAAGATGATCATAGCATTAGGATTTCAGAAATACGAGATTCCATCTCCTTGGATTTGCGGTTGCGAAAGACTTTTCATGGAAGCCGTACATCTGGTCCATCAGCAAGGAGGCAGCTCAACGCAATGGCAATGTCTATCTTGGCAGCAGCTATATTCCACCATAGACTGTCTGTTGTCTTTCCAAGTCCACTATTCGTCGTCTGATGGAGTATTGTTGTCATCTGTGGGCCAGCGCACCGTAAACACATATTAGCGTGTCAAGAATCTTCTGGGTGAAAACCTTGCTACAAATTGCAGCCGCACTCCGTCAGACGGTATGTTGATTCACTGAGTCTCTTCTACAGATACTGCTTCGGTTGCAGCAGCTCTGTAGCAAATGAGTGCGTACCTAAACCTAGGATCTTCTCCAGAAGCACGCGCATAGCTAATGCACTCACATGCCATTATGTGAGCTTAGAGCGCGCGCGTACTGAGTCGCTCGAAAAAGCTTTTTTTCGCACGTACCTTTGGAATCAGCGTCCCCTTAACACTCACTGACCAATACAATCTTGATGCTTTCAAGAGGCGTGCGAGCAGGTTTCTGATGGGATATCTTGATCAGATTAGAATATTTGTTTTTTTTATTAAAAAGAATACAATTTATTTATTTTTCAAGCTTCGCTCATGTCTCATGGCTGTGCCAAGGGTGAAAACTTTGTAAAAAAAGCGCATTAGCCTACAGACACAGAGAGTGACGATTATTCGTTTCTATGCATTTGCGATAATGAAACTTTCGAATAAACAAGTTAAAGAAAATTGCGGTATTGAAGACAGATTTATGAACAGCATATTGACGGAAAGAGCTAGCTTCCTTATTCAGCTACCACATAGCAAAAACACAATTAGTGCTATTGTCATTGCCATGCAGTGCATGATGAGAGATACTATCATTCTTTGTTTCCATGCAGTGGTCACGAAAGCTTTGCATAGGTAGGTGCACACACTTTAGGAAGGTCATCAATCTCCTGCTTTTAGATCAGTGCATGACAGCGGCAAGATTTCTAATCTCGGATCAGTCGGTAGACGAAGCAAACGTCATCTGAGATGAATTCACCATTTAGTAAAAGGCGTTCAACAATAATAACATCTAGATGCTCACAGAAAACGATCACAGATAGGCTGTCATAAAGCCAAAAATGACTTAACAGACCCCAATGTGTTAGTGACGGTGTTAGAGTTTTTTTAGCCCATCAATGTTTCTGTGCAGTCGCCCAGATGATTGGTCGAAATGCACATTCAGAAATTGCGTCGATTGAACATTGTACTCTGCTATTTTTTTTAAATTATGTTCTATGAATATTCTGATGATAAATTTCTGTATTCAAGTAGTCATATCTTTGAGATGCTGTTTACCTGCTTCATTGTATGCTTCTCTCGATATTATGCAAAACTCGTTCCTTTGTCTGAGGGCAACATTATCCAACTGGTTTTGTTTTGTAAATTTCTGTATTCTGTCTAATTCAGATGCAATTTGACCACGGAATTCTGCCAGACCATCTTCTCCAAATAACCCGACATGTTCTCTTTCAAATCTGTCGTATGCCTATGAGTTATTTTTTTTAATTTTAAAGAGGAGAGCGATATTTTTTCAGGATTTGTAAGACCACACTTTGTAGATTCTCTCCTCTTTACAACAAAATGCCTTCATGGTCAATTATCTATATCAATATTCTACCACTACAAGTGTACATTTGGCATCAGATCACTCTGCAACAATAGGATTTGCTTATTGCTTGAAAGAATGCGCTCGGTTGGAACTCAAGGATTTTTATAATCTTTCGTCCACCTGTTCTTGTGGTTTGTTGCACGAAAGTATGTTTTAGACAAAGGATGCAGACAAATGACTGAAGCGCACTCTTCGCTCGATGGAGGGAGCGCTCTTCAAGAAGTATGCAAGATCGAAATTTTAGTGGATATTATAAATTTTGGATGGGTATCATGATCATAGAAAAATATGCTAAAAGTTTGAAAGGTACTAACCGATTCAAAAACAATAACTTAGCTTCGGGTTGTGACTCACCTTAGTTGAATTGCTGCAAGTCAGAAATTTAAATTGCTTGTAATTCTCTGAAATATAGCTATCAATCTCAAAGCGCGCACTCATCAGACTCATATTTCTATGTAGCTCAGATGTACATCTATTTTATAGAAAATCCATAGATCTTGTTCTTCGAGATATAGGTATCTTCTCTCTCTTCTCTTTGATGAATAGAATAAGGAAGCATGAGTGAGTGCAGCAACATTAAAAAGAAAAATACCATAAACGACAAACAGAGAAAGAAAGATCTTACTTTATCGGAGGTTATACTGAGTGATACTGATGACTGGCAACATCAGCAGTTAAGTTCTATTTGAAGGCATTTGATATTATCAAGTAGTGTCAGAAGGGAAGATTCACAGCTACGAATGCAGATGAGAAAATGATGATGCAGCTGAATAAATTTATGTTCCCATTCTGCCGTCAATGGAAGAGGCAATTCATCGACCTCTTGCTAAAGTTGGACATAAACAGTGAAAGTTTTGGAAGATTGTAACGACAATTCACGTTTTATGTCGTGAACCTTTTGTATTGGTCTATCCCCTTTCTTCTTGCTATAGTACATATCCGCTCATACGTTTTTGCGCCACACATCTATGACACATGAAATGCTATATTACTGCTTGGTTATCATGTACTGTTACATTGTTTTCATCCCTACCTGTGGAATTTTATTTCATGATACTTTATCTCCTTGAGATCGAATCATAGAGGGATCGAATTCTTTCTCGCAAGATGTTGTTCCATTCCTCAGCATCTACTTTCCAGAGGTCTTCGCGAGTTACTGGATTCTTTTGAAAAATCTTCTCCTTCAAAACAAAATCTGCCTGACATTCTCGATAATTGAGAGATCTGGACTTTGAGGTGGCCATGACTGCAAAGGATAGATGTCATTTTCAGTCAAAAAAATCTTCTGGAAGACGATCGGTGCGCTGGAGCTTCATCATTTCGGAAAGCATATTCTTGGTGATATACAGTGCGTTCATAAAGTCACTGTGCACCTCTTCTAACGTTGTTTTGCCAAAGAAAACAGTCGTAATCTTACAATTGTAGATATCTATCACATGCACAGAGTCACTGGCTCGTTTGGAAAGCGCAATTGAGTAGCTTGCGACATTCAACATGATTGTAATTTAAATTTAACTTCACATCTGTCAGCTACTGACTCGGTGAAGATCTGTACGTTGCATTTCGAAGCTAAGCATGGTGATGTCAATGCGAAAGAAGAACTTCTTGGTCAAAAATGTTTTTCGCGCCAATGGGGAATATACTAATGAAGTGAAGAAGGGGTTTTTGGAAAGACTTCCTGCATTTGATTTGCCTCATCGAAATGTTGATTGGAGTCCAATCAGTGAGTTCAGAAAAGCTGACTCGGTGCACGATCCATCACGCTCAGATCGACCATTAATCTTAAGCGATAAAAAGGTTATTCCTGAAAATGTTATTTCTGAAGCCATGACTCATTGCCCAAACAAGTCGATGCGTCGCTTATCCCAAGAAGTGGGTCTATCTCTCGGGGCGGCTCATCCTGCTGTAAGAAAGAACATAGGCCTATATCCGCACCGCATCTCTGGCCAACATGAATTGAATGATGCCGATCATGACAAGCGTCTTCAGTACTGCGTTTGGTTCAAGGAAAATCTAAATGAAAATAATGTGCTCGATAAGACTTTCTTTTCTGATATTGCTTGGTTTCATCTATCAAGGCATATCACTAGCTAGAGTTCCCGAACATGGTCTAGTGAAAACCCACACGAATTTGTTGAGAAGCCATTACATTCTCTTATGTCAAGAATACGAATGCTTGGGCCGATATTCAACTATTATTGCAAAAGTTATTTGACAAAATGATTGCTTCACTCGTTGACGAATTAAGTGACGATGAAAGTTTGACTGCTTATTTCTAGCAAGATGGAGCAACTGCGCATACCGTCAATTCCTCAATTCGATATTTTAGTGGAATATTTCAAACAAGAGCTATCTCTGAAGGATTTGGCATCCGAGATACCGGATTTGAATGTCTTGGACTTTTACTGTTGGTTAGCGGTGAAGCAGGAGGTTTACGGAAGCAGGTCACGAAATCTACAGGAGTCTAGAGAAAACAGCTGTCAGCAAATTGACGCTATCAGGCACGAGGAAATTCACCGAATGTTTGAGAATATGAGACGTCGAATTGACATTTGCATTCGTGAACAAGGTGGACATTTTCAAATGTTTTTGTAGTATGTAAATAGATATTTTGTGATCACACAGAAGTCGAAGTTTCTACAAGAAACTTCACTTTTTATAGTGCCGTGGCAATCTATTTCTAAGCGGCAAAGTACTGCACATGCATTGATTTATTAGGTGCACAGTGACTTTATGAACGCACTGTATATGAGGAAGACCGACACTCAGAACTCTGGTATCTCCGTGAATCAACATTCCTGTTGCATCGCACAATAACTCAGGAGCCGTCTCTTCTGATAGCACCCCAAACCATTATGTTAAAGGAAACTTGACCGATGGGTGGATATCCTTAGCCTTTAATCTGTCGCCAACACTCCTGCGCACATAAAACCGCCGGTCTGGATTGAGCTCCAACTAACATTCATCGGAGAAAATTACTTTTTCTCATTTTGCCAGAGACCACGCTGATTTTTGTAGACACCATGTCAACCAATTTCTGCGGCAACGTAATGACAGGAATGGTTTTCGAACAGCAATGCGTCCAAACAATCCGTACCTTAGTAGAGCTCTTTTCACTGCACCAATACATACCATATTAGTCATATTACATTCCTGGTGCTGTCCAAGTGGGAGTTACTTTGGTAGTACGAACAATTCGACGCTACATCCTCTTGATCATGAGGCGAGGTTTTCCGCATCTCGGACAGGCTATGACAGGTCTGCTATCCCTGAAATTCTTAAAAATATATTGAACCGAACGCAGACAGATCTTCATTAATTTTTTTATCTAAAACTAGTTTTTAAGCTATTTCTTTCTGTGTAATCTCATTGTTTGACAGTTCAACAACTGAACTGCGTTTTTCAAGTGAAATTTGTGGCATATTTATGTTTGCAAGCCCGTGAACGTAGTTGTTCTAGTCTATGGTCGTATTGTGAACAAATTGGTGATATGTTTTTAGGACAGCTCATTTAAAATCAATAATCGTTTAAGGCGCAAGGATTTCTGAACGACATTCATTTTTGAAAAGCTGACTGAATGTGTCAGATATCAGTAAAATTGTCACTGTTGTCTAACATCATAATTGACAAGCTTTCTATGTAACTTAAGAATTCAGCCTAACGTAATTTTTTAAGCAACAAGTAAAAGAGCTCGAAAATTCGCTAATTTCCACGTCTTCAAAGACGGGCACTAAAACTTATGAAAGGGTCTGAATATTAAGAGAAAAATCATTATGATGGATTGTACTCTGTGTAGCTGATGTATTCAAAAAAAGTTAAAAATATGACAACGATTACTTTGATATCGCGTTTGACTCAGAAACATTATTAATCCGCTGGTCCCCGGGAGCTTTATTCCTCTACTTCAAATAGTCTTCATGCAAAATGATGTCCAATATGGTCTTTTTAAAACTCCAAGGGATAGTCACAGTGTTAAATTTTAATAGCATTTACCATTTCAGCAATATCCATAACCTCGGTTTCTGTTAAAATTTTAGCCAGAATGCCTACTTTCAAACTCACAGGCTGTTGAGTTTTGGGCTAAAATATTAACAGAACCCTAGATTTTAGATTTTGCTGAAATCGTTTCTGTTATTAAAATTTTGTTTCGCGGCTCTCGCATGGACAGTCCTACAAAGTCCATTTTGGAGACCGTTTTGCACGTTTGACTTGATTTTGACCATTTTGACTTGACACCGATGTATCTAAGAGTTATGCCCATGTCAGAAGCATCATTTTTCTCAAATGTTTTTCATGCGATGATTGATTTCAGTTGAATTATTAGCAGCAGGGTTGATGGCAAAACGGTTACATTTTATTCTCCTCGACAGTCGCAGAGTGTGAATTTAGAACAGATGCTGAATAATTTTACGCATGTTTATGCTGCCTATATTGGTGCATTAAGTGTGACCCTTATGATGATTATGTCATACTCGTGTTTCTGCGATGTATTCCAGTTGGTCTATCGATGGACAACTTAATATCAATGCTCAAGATGATGGTGTTTATTATATTCAGGGTTTGACGCCAAACCATAGACTAGCTTTCACTGCAGATAATGATGAATTTAAGATCTCAACTATTTTGTACGTCAATGGCTGAATTAGCTGCGATTGTGGTAGTCTGTTGTCGATAAGGGTTGATAAAGGTAAAATATTGATCATGAGATTTGGTTCTACAACATGCAATTAATTGATGTCGTTAAAATGAAGTATCAGAGTCTTGCTTTAGCAGTAAACAGCTTGAAGCTTCTTCAAATACAACCAATCTTGATCCGGTTGACTTACAATTTTGGAGACAGTCTGATGACATTATTTTACGTTTTCTATAAAGGCTGAGCGACTCAAAATATTAAAAATATTATGCTAAAGTAACATTGCTGTTTTCATTTACTATTGTATTTGTTAATGTTTTCAGTTACATTTCTTTATTAAACTATTTGTTCTACATGTATTCGTATATTTTGACAACAATTGAAGCAAGCAAACATAAAATTCATTAGAAGTGATCCATTGGACTCCTCTCAGGTCTTTGATGAATGAAGGTTCAGGTTTGTTGAAGGTTAAAATGAATATTTTTGACATAGTCGCTACTAAGCCTTTATCACTGCTTGACGTGATTGTCATATTTTTCAGTTATTGGCATGTCAACTTATCAAGAATTTATCCATCAATGTGAAGACAGAGACGGTGTTCGATTCTCATGGAATATCTGGCCAGCATCTCGCCTCGAAGCCACACGTCTGATTGTTCCTTTAGCCTGTCTTTATACTCCATTGAAGGAGCGACCAGATTTACCTCCAATTCAGTATGACCCAGTTGTGTGTTCTAAAACGAGTTGCCGAGCGATATTGAATCCTTATTCTCAAGTGGATTTCAGAACGAAGTCATGGACTTGTTGTATGTGCTTTCAAAGAAATTCGGTGAGTTTGTAAATGTGATGTTTTCATTGAAGTTAGCGAGCAATCCAATTATGTATTGTAGCCTACTCGCTGAATGATTGGTCATTGCTGTCTCATTAATTTAATTGCTTATTCATTACGTATATTTCTAATTTAGTCGTAACAATGTATATTGACCGGATATCGCTAGCTTTTTTAAGGAAATCATTGAATACGTAACAGAACATACCTTGCTGGCAAGCATAGATATTTGCAAAACCATAGAAAGTCTTAGAATGGAAATTGCATGATAATTATGGCACACGCCGGGGGACTTTAGCTGGAGCAAAATGCAAATTGTACGAGCTTGTTTCCATGTTTTTTGATTGATGTTTATATTTATCAGGCAAATTTGTTATCTGGATTGTTTCCCCTTGTACAAAGATAATGTACACAAAAGCAATAATGAATTTACAAAATACTGCGGCGACAGGATGACAAAGAAGGAAATCCTTTAAAGCGTTCTGTACGTTCAACATTTAGAAATATCTCCTATAATCTATCAAGAGTATAATCAGACACATGCAGCCCCCTGTTCACTAAATTTGAATAATTTTCAAAATCTCTACATGCATTCGAATATCAGCTTCCAAAATATCACGTTTCATTCAACGATTAATTGAAAAGCTCCAGCGACATTTCATTTATTTGAGAAATGATTGTCGGTAAAGAAGCTTTCAATGTGTTTATTCCAGAAAAGCGCCAGGTTTCTTAGCCGCTTGAAGAAGAAATTATCCAATTATTAGACTTTCTATCTGTGAAATCTTCAGATGTTCTTGCAAACAGCACACCGACCACTTTCAATTATGACTTTGTGAACCAATTTTTAATTCGCATTCCAATATTGAAAAATTGGAAAATAGTTGTCAGTGACTGCTACAAATAGACACACTATATTAATCCATGGAATAGTAGGCTATTTCACATAAAACAATGCCACTATCTCATTTGCACTTACAATTCTCTTAATGAAAATCCTGTAATTAGGTGTCAACAACTTCCACAACCAACTTGGCAAATAGTTTCACTATGATACAATGTTTTAGATCGAATCTGATCTACAAACCATAGATTTTTCCATGTGCCATCATTGTACATAGGCAAGATATCAAACCTCCATTCCAGTGTGATATTATCTACTTTTATGCTAGCAAGGTATATGTATGTCAAGTTTGCATTTATTTCATATATTTTAGTATTTTAGATGGAGCGTTGCGAAGTATGACATTTAGATTTTATGAAACATGTCTATCTAAAGACAATACTTTTCAGGCCAGCTTAAGTATTAATGCAAAATGTTTAGTTCCACATTTATTCAATATGCGTAAAACACTTGTGCTAGGGCTGCGTTATCAATGCTCGGTTTCCTCAGGCACAGTGCTGCGACGACACGGGGTTGTGGGATTGGTATTCATTAATTTTTCGAGATTGGGATTGACTCCTACAAACCTAAGGGAGTTAGGCGTTGTATAGTTGGTAAAGACACGAGAAACATCTGCCAAGTACATTCATTGTTCGACAGCGTGCTCTTCTCAACTTGTAAGTTGTAATGCAAATTGCCTTATGTAATTAGCTGAATTGTTGTCCAGCAACAAGCTTTTCGGAGAAGTACAATACAATACAATTGTAATTGATAAAAAACCCAAAAGGATCACAATTTTGAAACTATCCGGGCTATCCGTCACGCATAGCAGGTAGCGCAAAACCCCGCCTAAGTTACACGGGTCGCCATCCCTAGTTACAACTCAAATCCTAGGCAACGATTGTTAAGTTATCCTTCTAGGATTTTGTTGAGCGAATTGGAAAGACATGTTGGGAATTAACAACAATGAAATTGAATAAACGATAGATCAAATTGCCGTGCAAAAGATGTGCGGCTGGTAGGATTCGAACTTACGACCAAGGTTGAATAGACCTGTGCTCTGTCAACTGAGCTACGAGCCACTTATGCGACTGTGTAAATTGGCAGGATCAAACCCTCACCACCACACATCAGTTGTCATAGCAATTATAATCAATGAATAAATAACTCGAACACACAGCAGCAGCCGTCAGAGAGACAAAGATCTTTGATTCCATGTCGAGGTTGCAGCACTTTCTATGACTCACTCATCAGTAAGAATGATAGCCTAACAATGGAAGAAATTTCTTCCGAGCTAGATGTATGTGATCGATTATATTCCATAAATTATCTTTCCAAGCAACTTTTTGCTACCCACAGGTTGGGAATCATTGATGTGATTTTCATAATGAAATAAAAACTTTTATTATTATTATTTGCTCCCCTAACGAAAAGTGATCACACTTTTTATATCACGTGAAATGTGTTGGCCCAATGCAATCAAGACCTTTTCTGATAGTATGGCACCCTCAACATGGTTGACGTTTAATTGAAATCCGTTTTGTTTCAGTTTCCACCTCAATATGCCGGTATGAGCGAACAAAATCTCCCAGCAGAGTTAATCCCACAATTCACTACGTTGGAATACACAATAATGCGAGCCACTTGTCCTCCACCGGTATTTTTGCTTGTCGTTGACACCTGTCTTGAGGGGGAAGACTTCGAGGCGGTGAAGCAATCGCTGCAGCTCTGTCTGTCGCTCTTGCCATCTCACGCGCTCGTTGGTTTAATTACATTTGGTAAAATGGTGCATGTCCACGAGCTCGGATGTGAAGGGATTTCAAAGTCATGGGTGTTCAAGGGCACAAAGGATTATACTCCGAAGCGGATTCAAGAGATGCTTGGTATTGGTCGGGGAAGTGCAATGTCAGGTCCGGGTGGTCCAATGACAGGTCCAGCAGGCGCTGGAGGAATGCCTGGACAAGCTCCCCAAGCACCAGGCCAGTTACCCTCCAATCGCTTCTTGCAGCCCAAAGAACGTTGTGATGCTTATTTGACTGATTTGTTGAATGAACTGCAGCCTGACCCTTGGCCAATACCCGAAGGCAAACGGGCCTTGAGATGCACTGGAGCGGCAATGAGCATGGCTGTTGGTCTCTTGGAGGCCACATTCCCTAATACCGCTGCGCGAGTGATGCTTTTCATGGGCGGGCCATGTACGCAAGGGCCTGGTATGGTGATCGACGAAGATTTGAAGAATATTATTCGATCTCATCATGACATTGAAAAAGATAATTGTAAATACATGCGGAAAGTAAGTTAAAGATGACAATTTCTATTAATGACGCTGACTAATTGTATTCACTTTATAGGCAATGAAACATTACGAAGGATTGGCTCAGCGAGCTGCACAGAACCAACATGTGATAGATATCTATGCGTGCGCACTTGATCAATCTGGTCTGCATGAGATGAAATATTTGCCAAACTACACGGGCGGCTATATGATCCTCGGAGATTCTTTCAATACTCAACTGTTTGAGCAGACATTCAGTCGAGTGTTCGCCAAAGACGCCAAGAAAGATTTCCGAATGGCATTCGGAGCTACTACAGAGGTCAAAGTGTCGAAAGAATTGAAAGTGTCCGGTTGTATTGGTCCTTGTTTTTCTGCGAACATGAAATCCGGAGCCATTGCTGAGACGGAGATGGGAATCGGAGGAACGGTGGCGTGGCGACTGAATGGTATTAATCCAGCGGCTACTTTAGGCATTTACTTTGAAGTAGCGAACCAACACAATGCGCCCGTGCCTCAGGTGATTATACTGTTGGGTAATTATTCTTGGCCGCTGCATTGCGCTTCAAGTTATTTCTCGGCATCAGGCTAATTGATTAATTTTACAGAAACAGCTTGAAAACGTTAATTTACACCTTTTTCTTATTGCTTATATGGTATGCATGAATTGCACTAACCGATGATTTGAAGACCCGTGCCAGGTTGAGGTTTTTTAACCTCTTTCCTGGGCTTGAGAGTATCTGAACGCTTGTCACGGGAATTCGGTTCTAATGCCTTGATTTGAACGTCC
Source organism: Prostheceraeus crozeri (assembly GCA_907163375.1). Classification (NCBI taxonomy): domain Eukaryota; kingdom Metazoa; phylum Platyhelminthes; order Polycladida; family Euryleptidae; genus Prostheceraeus; species Prostheceraeus crozeri. The sequence continues at coordinate 1,202,760 of CAJQUW010014582.1, read as the reverse complement.
TTTATTGATTGAGAAACCTTGTTCGAGACGCTCTAATGTATTGAAGGCTCTTGATTTTTGGTCAAAATTTGTCTTATACATGTTACACCCTGAATTGCGTAAAAATTACTCGGATGAAATTGATCATAGATTTCATAAAGCATAGGGAAAAGCTTGACAATTTACGAAATGATCTTAAGAATCCTAAGTCTCTGTTAAGGGATATTCGGCTCTAATAAGGCGACATACGGCGTCGGCTAATGTTATTTTTCTAGTAATCTGAGCGAACGAATGAGACCAAGATTAACTTTGTTCTGTACTTCATCTATTGACGAATAGGACAGAATAGCAATGCTTTGATTTCACCTGCATAAAAAACCGGCGTCGGTTAAAGTACATTTTAATTCAATGACAATGACTTAAATATTTCTTTCTTGAGACGATAGAAAAGATAGAGCCTGAAAGTAGTCAAACTATCTTCTGGTCGAAGCTTTTGCATGGAGTATTTTCATCAGACAAATGGTACGAACATCATCAATAATTGTCAGCTTAGAAAAATAACCCCAAGATAATTCTGATCTATAGGTTTTCAAATAATTATAATTGATTTTAAATAATGATCCCTGTGCTCATGTACATTATCTGAAACAAAACCTAGATTCTACCTTCACGACTGCTACCGAATTGAAAAAAGGACAAAATGAAGAGTTTTAGGTGGAATTCTCAAATACTTAGCTGTACTTTGTTAATGAATGGCGCTTGGCTGCCAGGACAATATCCTTGACATGTTTCTTGGTCTTTTTACAAAATGGTCGTGAAACTAAGTTTTTATGAAACTGTCCAAGGAAAAGCCACAAACTGTAATTTAAGTAACAGAAGCGCTTTCAGCAACATACAAAGCGTAGGTTTCTGTTGAAATTTAGCCAGAAGGTCAGTAGTCTCTGACAGTTCGTGGAAGTAGGCCTACTTTCAAACTGTCAGAGGTTGTGGCACTTTCTGCCAAAAATTTAACAAATCCTCGGTTTTATCTATTGCTGAAAACGTTTCTGTTATTAAAATTTTGTTTTGTGGCTTTCCGTGGGACAGTTCTCTCAAGACCAGTTTGACTTGACACTACAATGATCAATTGGATTTGTTCACGCAACGTCAAAATTATTTCTTCATGTCATATTCGCTGAGAATTGGATATTCTCATTGGGAGCTCTGTAAATTTAGAACGATTATATTGTACATGCACTTGGCAAGTGAAAACTACGGAGGGAAATTGTGGTATAATTGTGTTGAAACCAATCGTGTATTTCACAGTATACCGGTTTAAGATATTTTGCGATTATCTGATTGATGAGACAAATTCAAATTGCGGGTACCCGAATGAATCGAGGAGCAAGACATTCCTCTACTAACTTCGTGACAACTTTTACAGGTAGCTGTGAGGAATTTCGTAAGTAGCGCTCATTCAGTTACCCGTTCAGCACCAACCAACCCTCCTTTTCTGCACCGTTCCAAGTCCTTTATGTAGGAAATAGTAGCTCTTGACTCAACACCATGCAAGCTTTCAATGTGAGGATTTATGACCCAGTCAGCTGCACTGTTTAGTGTGAAAAGTGTCTCACGTTGCATTTTTACCTTATTTCTTTTGTTAGTGCTATCGTTATTGCATAGTGAAGACTTTCCGGATCGCGCTGACCGCGCTATTCGTGTTGGTGTCATATTGACGCAACATCAGATTGTAAAACAGATTGTGATCATTGATAAACATAAAACATCATTGCATCGTCATTTGGACTTTGATTTGCCGTATCAATATTTGATGCAGATGCTTTCTAGTTCACAAATGAAATTCCTATACACCTAAGTCAATTAACCTTAAACTACCAGTTTCGTGAAGCAAACGTTAAAAACTAGCAGATGTAAAGTATCATGACAAAGAGAAATTTGCCTGAAAATGTGGATTGAGAAATTTACATATCTATTGAAATTACCATTCACTTCTACAGTTGACAGTGTGTATAGCTTCTGAATTAATGTGTGATCGAAACTGGCTTGAGAGACTGGTGATTCCATTTGATAGGTTGCCAACCGCAACATGTCAAAAATGAAACTGAAAAAAGAGGAATATAGATTAAACCTGAACAAGAAACAATGTATCTGATGCTTGAAATAAAATATGTACCATGGTTTCATTGCTAGCTATTTGACTACTTTTTGGTGAACACGTACCGTAGTTTAAGGCTCCCGATTGGGAATTTTATTAGTAATGAAAGAAGAAATGAAGGCTACCTTATTATTGCAATTTATTATTATTATTATATTATTATTATTATTATTGCAATTTGCCATTTATTTATTGGTTTGATCTTATTATCAATCTTTCTCTTCGTTCACTCTTGCATTTTTTTTAGGATTCGACGTTAATTTTCTTCCATGTTATTCTAAGTATTAAGGTGATAAGCTATTACTGCCTTCAATATTGTATTAGCTGCTAGTTTTGATCCGGTTATAAGATTATGGAGTTTGGCCGAAATCCTAATCGCCAGGCATTGCTAGTGTAGGTGGGAGGGTCTGTTTAGATCCATTGACTGTTAACGCCCGCCTCAGCGAGGCAGCCCCTCGCCAATAGGTTACAGTCCGGCCTGTTGCCCTTGGGCTTTGAGAGCACATAGTCCTAGAATTTTGCCTTATTCGACAGACAAGGGGTAACAATAAAAACTTTGCTTGCGGCTTCTAGAGTTAGATACCATTACCCTTACAGTATTAAGAAAAAAGGCTTATGTAGCCGATAGCACGGGTTCCTTTTCTATTGACAGTTGTAATAGAAAAGGGTGCTTGTGTTGTGGGTCCATACATAAATCTTCCTTTTTCGTATCAAACACCACTAGAAAGGCTTTTCTCATAGATTTGAGTGGTTCTTTCGATTGCAAATCCAGCTTTGTAATCTATCTCATTTCTTGCAGCGAATGCGGGTTCCAATATATTGGCAAAACCACCCAATCTTTAAATGCTAGGTTGAATGGTCACCGTCACCATTCATCCTCAAAACCCACTACTTTCCTTTATGAGCACTTTAGGCAAGATGGTCATAATTTTTGCAACATTAAATTGCAAATTATAGACCATGTAGATTCCAACTTCTCTGATAATTCTGACCTTAGGGATAGGGAGCTTCTGAAGAAGGAGGATTTTTGGATTAAAACACTATGTACAATCTTCCCACTTGGCTTGAACGATAGAATTCAAGGTTTTGGTTGTGTCTCCAAAGGTTCCTTACATAAGCAGTACTTCTCTTTTCCGGTCCTTAGAAGACCTAGAGGGCATGGGATTCGCAGTAATAAGAGAAATGTCTTGGCTAAATGCTTGGAGTCTCTCTACGATAAAATTAATAGCCTTTGTTTTTTTTCCAACATGTTTTACGAATTTTACATCACTTTGAAGTCTCTTAGTCGTACCACACTTAAGCAACTTCTTGCTTTTACTCTTAGCAAGCCGGGTACCTGCTCGTATCTAGTCGAATCCTTCTGTTCGAGATTCTTAAAAGTCGAAGATTCCATTGATAAGATCGACAGGGAAGTTATTATTATCCCTTTTGAGTGCAAAGAAGTAGATCTCTTAAAAGTTTCTTCAATTTTCGCTGATTCACATGTTAACAGTATGTTGCCTAATCCAATTCGTAGTAAATGTCCACTACAGGTTTTCTTTAAATACACCACCCCTATTGGTCGGAAGCTCCTCAATTACAACCAGATCTTGAAGAATGCTTCTATTGATGAAATCAGAGAATTTATTAGCAAGCCTTGTCTTTGTTCTGATTCTATCTTCTGCTACAAGCCCGCTTCACATGTGGTTACTGGTGACTTGAGTATTATATCCAACCCTAAACTTAGGGATTTGATGGCTAAGGGCACTAATTATAGAGAGCCTATTCACAAGTCTTGGGATTTTGTTAGGGTCAGTGTTAAAAATGCACTAGTTGCATTTATTGAAAAGTCCTGCAGAAAATACGCCCTTAAGAATTCTGACTTCCAGAATTGGTCGGAGGCTGTCCTTAAGATAATTAGAAATCGCATTTCCTTCCTAAGTTCTAGCTTTCCATCTTTGCATTCGCACGAGGTACTAAGATCTAAGGAGTGTAAAAACTTCATCTCAAACTTTCAGAAGAATTACGTCATTACTCCGGCGGATAAGGCCGCCAACAATTTTGTCATTGTGTGTAAGAAGTATTACCTCATTGTCCTCTTGAACGAACTAGGCTTTGACCTTAGAAGTTTCAATGCTGTTGGTAATCAGACTTACGCACCAGTAATTTCTTCCATTAATGACATAATTGCCGAACATTGCACCACCCTCAAGGATTCCTTTGGTATAACGGTAAAAGATAAGTTTATGGTTTTACCTAAACTTTTCTGGATACCTAAATTGCACAAAAATCCGTATAAAAGTAGATTCATAGCTGGTGCTAGGAACAGCACTTCCAAAGATTTGGCCATACTGGTGAACAAAGGTTTGCAATTGGTCCGGGACAAGTTTAGTAGTTATTGCCTTTCCATCAAGCATAATTCTGGTGTGAACGCCTTCTGGAGCATTAACTCTTCTGGGGAATTCCTTGACAGGATGTCGTGTTTGAATTGCCACTCCTTACAAGTTTATGATTTCTCCACACTCTATACGAATCTTAATTTAGACCAGGTTATGGAGTCCTTGAAAGACTTATGTGAGTTAATTTTTAGCAGTTCCAAGAGCTTTATTTGCATTGGCTATTATAGAACCTTCTTCTCGAATAAAAAATACAGAGGGTATCACTGCTGGTCCAAAACCCAATTCCTTAATGCAATTAGTTTTATCCTGAATAACACTTTTGTCACTTTCGGGGGACTTGTCTTCAAGCAAATTCGAGGCATACCTATGGGTGGGAATTCCAGCTCGCTCTTAGCTGACATGTTTTTGGCTTACAGGGAGTTTTATTTTGTGAGGGGACTCCTAGCGAGTAAGAGATTTGGCTTAGCAAAACTTCTCTCTCGTACCACTAGGTATGTCGATGACATTTGTGTGTTTAACTTCAAACATTTTGATAAGATCCTTCCTGAAATCTACCCGGTAGATCTCTTGGCTTGCAGAAGCGGGGACAACAACAAATGTGTTAATTATTTGGATGTTAAAATCAGGATCGAAGATGGTGGCCATTACATCACAGAGGTTTACCATAAGGTTGATGAGTTCAGCTTCCCAGTGGTGTTGTATACTTCCCCGAGAGTAACATGCTTTTGAACACTGGCTTAAACATCTTTGCTGCCCAACTCATCAGATTCGCTAGGATTTCATCTGATGCTTCCGCCTTCATATCAAGAGCTAAGGGCATTTTTGATATCTTTAAAGGACGGGGTTATAAGAATAATTTGCTGGTTAATTCTTGCATTAAGTCCTTCTCCAAGAATAGGTTCCTCGTTTTTAAGTTTGGTTGTTTTTCACCGATGCCATCCATCATTGGCATGTTGGGCTAAGATAACCTCTTCTAGTTTCAAGTGCGTCCTTTTGTCCTAATATATTAAAAAAAATTATTTTCGGTTTGGTTCTGCTATGTTTCCTCAGGCTTGGAGAGACCTTCCATATCGTACATTCGATATGGTTGGCCTGGCGCCGCCATGTGGTATAGGTTGGAGGTTAGGGGCCGAAACCTTGCTTCATGCAGCCACATGGTTCCTCCCTGATGACTCCATACATAGCAAACTTAATTTTGGTTTTTTAGGTTTCTTTCTTGTTTGATAAAAATTAAATCGTTTATAAGTTTTAATTTATTTCCCTTACCGTCTTTAGTTGAGTAGACTTGCCTTTATACGTATTTCAGTACCTGCTCTATACTAGAGTAGGTTACTCTATGTTGTCAGTATTATTTCATTCATTCATGACTTTTAATTACCTAATTATTTACAAGATTCTCCACTAGGGTAATTGTTTAACTTTGGCGTCTTCCGTTTCCTGGATCCTTCGAATTTTTTGACCGTGTCGTGTCTTAATTTGATTACTCATCCTCTGATAGCATGACTACATGCTTTAAGTGGGCAGGGATAATTAACAATCTCTATGCGTATCTCTTGAGTACGTTTGATGTTGGATCACATCGTGATTAGGCTTATTTTGAATGAATAGTTGCAACAAGTAGTAGACATGTTCGATCGATCGTAAAATGTTTCACTACAGCGTCACCATTACTTCATTGTGTGTAAGTTCGCAGTTGCTATGAATTAATTGATGAAAGCTTATTGCGACTATTCTTCAGTTCAACTAATTAAACAGAAAATGGCGAGGTGAATCTCTTTGAATATTTGCTAAGGTCTATGAAGCTGAATTTTTTCAGTGATTATCTTCATTCCACTTGTTGACATGATTATCCATTTCAAGAATTCTTTTCAGTATTGAAATGCAACACGAATATTCATCTATTAGATCAGATGGATGGATGTTATCAGGTTAATCTAATTTGGTCAGATTTTTGTGTGAAGACACAACTGAGGTCAAGCTTAAGTCCTGATCCATTCACAAATTTGCTGCCCTCTGTGTTTCACATCAACTCCAATGGAACTTACCTATTTTCTGTCGAATTGGGAAGGATCCCCTTTAAAGTGACACAAATTTCTATTAAGTTGAAAATAGCATGGTGAAAATGCACTTCCAATACTATAAAGAAAATGACATGCAAGAGATTTACTCAATTTTTTGTTTTCGAAATAAGTAAAAATAAAAAGCATTGCTATATTTTATTTGAGGACTTTGCTCCTCAATATTCGTGAGTCATTGAATTCAATTTAAAAAATTTAACATTAGAATTTTCATCTTTATTTATCCTAATGTGATTTTGGAATGGAGTTACTAACTTCGCTGTTTTCAAAACGTTCGTTACATTACGCTGTATAATATAGGGTTCATGCTAGTTTTCCAATCATATGAACTGTTTACGCCTGAAGGAAAGCCAAGCTGAATTCAAGTTCTTTCAGATATCTCTCCGACACCACGATTTTTATGACTTCTTGGCCCTTCGAAAATTTGAATCCAATGCATTTCACCATTATTTGATATTAACCAATAACGTTATTTCATCGAACTGATTAAATTGTATTATCTAAAATAATAATAGTGTTTGAATATGGGGTATGCAATGCACGCATAAATTATACACCGTGAATTTCACATTTTATTGCATGTGTCGAATTCTTTATCGGACATACTTGCTGATATTCCTCTTCGTGAATCAGCATCCTGTAGACCTCGGGTCAAACTTCAGACTTTCGTCAAAATACGCTAAGCATTACCGTGAAAGAATTGTGATGTAGCACGATGTCTCGCGAGCGCTGGAACCGGATCTCTTGTTATCAATGGGCTGACCATTTTGCTATAACGTTCACTGCGTTCCACAGCCGTAGACATGCTGAAAAACATGTAAGGATCCCAAAACTTGTCTGGAAACTGTATTTCAAGTCGTCCTAAGAGATACATGCGAATCACTTTTCAGGAAAGCCATCTTATATATGTGTAAATGATTGTCATGTTTTTGGTTGCACGTAATTGGACGTTAGTTGTAATGGAACTGACATTCGATTTGTAAACTGTGCAAGAAAATTCCTTCTTCAAAACCCTCATTTTAGCCCTATCTATTTATAAGGCCATTCTTAAATCCCATTAATAAACAATTATACTGGCTTCCTGTCGAACAAGTGGACATTCTATTTTGTTTTCAGGGTGGGCGCGGTTATGTCCAGTTTGTCACCCAATACCAGCATCCTAGTGGTCAGCGTCGAATCCGCGTGACCACCCTCTCCCGGAATTGGGTCGACGCCGCACAATGTGCCAATCCTGCTACCCTGGCCTTCGGGTTCGACCAGGAGGCGTCGGTGGTGTTAATGGCTCGAATGGCCATGTTCCGGGCGGAGAACGCAGATGGTCCTGATGTCCTACGGTGGTTAGATCGACAACTGATTCGTTTATGTCAAAAATTCGGTGAATATCACAAAGACGATCCTAATTCCTTCCGCTTCCCTGAACAATTCACCCTTTATCCTCAATTCATGTTCCATCTCCGCCGCTCCCAGTTCCTCCAGGTAAGAATATCGCTTGTAGAAAGTTGAGGTGGATGTAAATAAGTTAATATGAATTGCAGGTGTTCAATAATTCACCGGATGAGACCGCGTACTATCGTCACATGCTCCATAAAGAGGATTGCAGTAATTCCCTCATCATGATCCAACCTTGTCTCTACGCCTACTCCCTCAATGGTCCTCCTGAACCAGTTCTACTTGACACCAGCAGCATAACTCCTGACCGCATCCTCCTCATGGACTCCTTCTTCCATATCCTCATATATCTCGGCGAAGCCGTCGCCAAATGGAAAGCTGACGGCTATCATGTAAGAGAATGAGCTTGAACTCGGAGGAGCATGCAATTTGATGTCTCCCTTTTCTTCCACAGAATCTACCGGAGTACGCACACTTATCAGAGTATTTCAAGGCTCCAGAAGCAGATGCTCAAGAGATTCTGCAGACGCGCTTCCCAATGCCGAGATACATCGAAACTGAGTATGAAGGCTCTCAGTCCCGTTTCCTCCTCTCCAAAGTGAACCCATCTCAGACACACAACACCAATATCTACAGCATGGCTCAGGTGAGTACTTGACTAGAAATAACAATACTAACAGCCTGCACTTAACCCACACTCCAATTTCAGCCAATCATGTCAGAGGTAAGTCTTTTATATCCGGTGTAAGACATCAAGAAAGATGATGTTGTTGCCAGTGGTCCCGGTATTGTTTTCTAGCGATTGGTATCTGAATGTGTCGTGTCCCCTCCTCTCTATTTATATGCGGTTAAAGTTGTAGTTCTGGTATAGTTTCAACATCGTTGATTAGAACACACGAAGACTAGAGCTCATGAAATCATCAGCATGACTAGATCGGCTTGTAAGATCCAAATCGAAAGTTTTTGGCCAATTTCTGTTTCAATGATAGGTAGGCAGATTGTGATAGGATTTGACTTAACTGATGATATTCTGTGAAGAAGCAACGTTGAAAGCATTCTAGGATCACACGAGATAGCGCTTGCTGTTTACGAAACTTGAAATGACGTGAAAGACGGTTATTTTAATGGTTATGCCGTGGATCTCTCCTCGCTGTGCTGAGACGCTGCAAAAGAAGCCAATTGGACTCGCCATCTGTACTTACTGATTTAATGTTGAAAGCAGACAAGTGGAATGGATGTTTTCAATGTCATGCACGATCCTTTGGGTACCGATTCGATAACCGAAACGTATTTCTATCTTTTATAAGATAGGTGTTTCCAACGCCACCGACATAGTTCGGCAGCATTCATTGAGTTCTCGACTTGTTACCAATGTTGTAAGTTGTGTGGAATTGATCTCTTTCTGTAGAGATAGTCATTGAAAGCTGCTACCGTCATCGAGAAGTTTATATCTCTCGAAATTGTCTTTTGATTCATGTTCAGGATTCATGCAGGAATGAGTTCGGTTGTGATGTAGGTAATAGTTTATGATGGCAGATCAAAGTAACCGCAGAAAGATGATTCGGATACGAATATGCATGACTGTTCTGTTGCGGATACATCTCGCGGTATTCAGCTAGCACGTTTGCCGACATTGTACAATAATGGAATAAACATGGCCACTGTAGAGCATTATTCTCTAGGGACGTCTACAGTATATGAAGAGCTTCATGTCATGTACTGTATAATTCTTGTTGTAAATGCATTCATGGGTTTCCTTTTTGTAAATGTTTGTTTCTTTCTGAACTATATTTTGCTTGATATTAGTGGAAGATGTTTTGTGGATGAGTTAGTTGAGCAAACAAAAACAACAAAAGTTAGCGACATTGACAACGATTTAGTGAATTTTCATTTTTTGAGGCCATTAAGTCTCAAAGGTTAGCACATCTTATATTAGCAACCAGCTGAAAAGGCGCTCATCTTATTCTTGAACACAAAATCCTTTCAAAAGGAATTAGCTCACATTCCTTTCTTTGTTTCCCGAAATAATCTATCATAATTACGAATTTCATTGCGCGTGAGATTTCGTCATCAAGCAGTTATAAGTAATTGCCAAGCAGTTAAGAAAGATTTACGTCCACTCATCAATGAATCATTTACTACGGACAGACTTTCCTGACTTGTGTACTTCTTTTCAATTCAACAGTAGTACATAATGAAGCAGTTACTAAAAACGCAGTTAAGAAAAGATAAAGATTGAAGGTATATTTAATCAGCACAATAGATCAGGCATGGAAAAGGCTACGAAAGATAGAAAAATACTACTGAGAAGGCAGTCACTTGAGAAGACACTTCTATCTTTGATCAACTAAATATTGAAGCATTTCATCTTCATCTTCGTGGTTTACTTTTTAACATCTTGCCTGTCGAAGAGAGGTGCTCGAAAATTCCCTTATGAAATACCGAATACAAAGCTCTCAGACCTACAGTTCAAAAGGGCAATATTGGTAATAATGTTCTGCTATGTATAAACATGTAGTTGCATGCAACATTTATTGATGGAAATAAAGTTTTTGAGATGCTGATCATTATTCAAGGAGTTGTCTCTCCTTCAATTCTTTAATAGCCAGAACAGAAAGTAGAACAGTAAAAAAAATAGAAAGAACAGTTAAAATTATGCACAAGCCCTATGCGTTTCAAGCGTTCTTCCTCAGGGGAGCATCGCTGTTGGTTGAAGGAGAGACGACGAAGAATTCTGACGGCGACCATCTTGCACATGAAAACACTAATTTGAGACTGAGCGATCAGTCACTTGCTGTCTTACGTGATGTCTTGACAGAAAACCGAACTCAAATGTGATAAGTACACATGTATATAGAAAAATGCGTTATGTCTTGAAGCCGACCGACGTGGTGCATAGTTAACAGAGTAGTGCCGTGAGAATTTATAGATTGATAACGCAATCAGTATGGGGTTCAGATTAGTAATAAATGAGCAGGTTACAAGTGAAGTAAAAAACACTCGATTTTGGGATTTTTGAATTTCAAATCAAAGTTGTTGAACTCCCTCCTTTACTTGGACTTATCATACCAATTTAAAAGAAAGATGTTAACCAAGAAAATGACGAAGAAAATCGAACCAAAGCGAATTGCAGCGCTGGAAATCGTGTAACATTTCTTAAACCTGACAGTTTGAGGTGATCGTTTATCCGACAAGATTTCTAACATATTGTCAAACATGACATTTAATCAATGTTGACGCTAATTGACGACCTTTCTCAAAAACTACCCAACAGTGATTAAAGAAGCAGAGATTTCCTAAGAAGAGATCATGCATCGTCGTATCAAATATTCATCGATATATCGAAGTACCTCGAATAATTTCTCTTCTGAGTGCGATAATTGACAAAAATATTGTTGCGAGATTACATCATGTGATGATTCAGTAAAAGAAAAGTTTTAGAAATTACTTTGCTATTATTATCGTCAACAATAAAATGCACAGTACTTTTATATTACTTTGCATTTCTTTTGTCATCGGTTGGTGGAATCACTGGCTGGATATAAAGATATCTGTTTGTAGTCATCTTGTAGTATGAGTGATGATGATATCTTCTCATCGGAATTTGTTTCAGCTTCTCGGCTTAAAATCGAACTGTCTTATTTTTGGTCTGCTTGTATCGTCGAAATACGAACAAGTTTCTGATGAGGAAAACTTGATCAGATTAGAACATTTGTTATTTTGCTTTTATTTACTTAAAATAATGCGTTTTATAACTTCTTCAGTGAGCAACCCCTGACTTCCTTCATGGGTCGTAGCTGTGCTGGAGGTGAAAAGCGACAATAATTGTTGATTGATAGGGAGTTACGAAGAATCATCACTTACATGTTTGAGCATTAATTAATGCTAGTGAATTTTGTGAGCAAATACTTAATGATACAGAAAAACTTAGTAATTTGTTCTGGTTCACATTATCATGAGGGCTTACCTTTTATGATGAGTTGATGATCTGAAACGATCTCCTTTCATTTGCAGGATGGAAGTGCAGTGTTGACTGACGACGTGAGTCTTCAAGTATTCATGGATCATCTGAAAAAATTAGCCGTCTCCAGCTCGACGTAGACTGCATTTCTCTCGACGATCTGACCTTGTAGAATCCCTTGATGTCGATGGGAAATGGATTCTTCGTCAACCTTTTCTTCAGTCAAACCGCAATCGACCTTATTTTGTTTCATGTTGATGTATCACATTGAATTATAATTAAGATTGACGATCCATAATGTCTTTTCTATTTTTAATAAACATTGAGCTACAGTATGATTCGCGACAGAAGTAAAAGCACGTTTGTCGTTGTAAAAAAACAAATCCTACCATCTGCAGATCCGACCCAGTGGCAAAGTCCATGTTGGCTCCATCTGGGGGAGGTTTCCGTTTCCACCAGATTATGCCCTTATGCGGATCCCAGAAAAAGCTCTTATTCGATATTTGATTTACCTCTTGAACTAATTATAGTGTGCAAAATGGAGAATTTTCCGTCTTTTGTAATTGATTTTTTAAAAAATTAGGCGAGTTCTACCGATGTGCTAAACGCAGAAGGCATCCCACTACAAAAAGATTCACCGGAAAGACGTCGGAATGATGTAGGCCTATGGTAGACGGGGAAATATTTTTGACCCTTGCTGACCTCATTTCTTTGAATTCATGCAGAAATGTTGATAAAAATGGGTTTTTTGATTGAGTTAATTGTAGCATAGACAATGAAGACGTGCGGATATGATTGTGATGACATTGATTGCTCAAACAAGCTCCGCAGAAATGTGTATGTATGGAAAGGAAAGTATATAATAATTAATTTCTGATCAATTGCCCTTTTCATGTAATTCCATAGATATACCCTACATTAATTGCTAAATAGCAGGTAGGAGGCCCAGAGTGCTCTTTTTATAATGAGGCTTCGGTTTCTGACGTCTATCGGCCATGCGGACATTCTGTTCCTCGGAACGAGTTCGTTGTCGACCTCGGACCGACGTATTTTTTTGTAGTGGGCTTCTAATTTAAGAAATGTTTCAAGCATAGAGTAAGTAGAGCGGCGACTCAAAAAAATATATCTGTATACACTGATTTTTTTTCAATAGATAAGTTGTTTGCGGGAGATTACGTTCCTGTGGTCCGAGAGCATGCAGTTTTTAAAATGCTAGATTTTTGCAAATTCATGTAGCCATAGTAATACCATATTAGGTATAGGTTACTAGTCATTTCGACCCCATAAATTAAGTCATCTTGACCCCAAGAAATGGGGTTATCTAATCTACGCTTCTGCATAGTGCGTTGGCTACAAATATAGATAAATTGATGTGCTCTATTCAATTTCCTGCCTACTAGCTGGCTGTTGCAAGCTCCATCTGCCTGTTTCATCAATTTCAACATCTATCAAAGATTTCAAATTCCGCGTGATGTGGGTTATTTTTCCTGATGGATATTTCGGCTGTAATTTGCATTCATTAGTTAAAATATGGCTCATAGTGGTCTATTCTGCCTATCTGAAGTGGATTCACTCAGTGATGATCAAGCACTGACGACCAATCCCTAATATTGGTCGAATTACAGCATATTCGCGTAGGAGGGTCAGGGTTATCTTTATTATGGAGAATCAGACCTCGGCTTTGCGCTCAATCGAAAGATCGTGACCGATTTGCTCAGATTATGCCTGTTGCCTTCTTTGGAAAGAGATGAGAAATGCAGGAAATGGAAAAAACTCAAAAATAGCCGAAAAACGGGGTCGAAAGCATCACACCGATGAGGTTATTGCCCACATAGGTTAATACGTGCGAAAATTGTACTCAACTTATGAATAAACTATCCTGAAGCTATGTTATGCCTATTAGGAAGAAAAGTACTGAGGTGCCTTTGCTGAACGGGCACTTTTGCATCTGGATATTTCAACATTAATTTCAGCCATTTTTATTTTAGATACAATTGCAACTTGTTTGAAATTGACTCTACTTGAAGTTGCTACAGCTGATTTTAACTTAGTGGTAATTTCCAAACTGATTAAGTAAATGTGCGAACATGCCTCAGAATATGCTGAAATATCGCTCTCATTTGCCATTTTCAGGCGCATCAATATTATTGTTTAGTATCTGAGCATCAAATGTAACTGCCAAGGCATAACATGGCGCAAAGAACTACATGCACAAAAAAGCGACTGACTGTCACTCAGCAAGTTGTTTTATGGCCTGAAACACAAATCGTCGGAACTATTCCAATTTACGTATTGACTGTGGTTGACTTTATTTGAAGTCGCTACAGCTGATAATTGCTTAAGCTCACAATCTAACAGAAATTGAAAATCTGATGAAATAAAACTTTGGCATTAGCCGCGTAGAAATCTCCCCTCCTCATCGGTAGCAGTGCGAGGTTATCGCGTGTTTATAGATGCTAGTTTATTTAGTCGTGAATCAGTTACGTCAATTCATAAATTCAATAAATTATTACCTAGACATATATTGACTTCGGGATTGTCAGACTAATTGGATATTTCAGTCGATTCCATGGAAAATCCATGGAATTTAGTTTGTATCAGTTTTTAGATGAACGTAAGTTGCGGCAATTGCCATTTAGTGATAAAGGTAGAACAGCTATCATTTTCAATAGATTTGAAATACGCGCTGTCACTCACGATTTCAAGCCCGTGATTCCAAGAGAATAGAGATGCAATCAGGATTGGGAAGTGGCTATTGACGCCACAGAGTGCACGGTGTCTATTGTGACCAACAGAAAATGCATTTTTTCTGTGCGATTTTGATGTGGAAGTTGTTGATTTTCTATGCATAATTCGTAGGTATTTCCAACCAAAGTGACAAATATGAAATTCATTTTTGTCATCATTCCTTCTTAGAAGTGATGCAATTTTGTATTGTTAACACACAGTTATTGCCAAATAGGCTATTTTGCATTCTTTATTTAAGGAATGTATTTAGCTAGCGAGTATTGAGCACCGGTACGTGCTTCTCAGCAGTGGATGTAGGATTACACGTTGATAAAATCATAGAATCCAACGTATGTAATTAATAATTTATAAGAAGACATTCGCCAAAAGGTGGATGCATTCAGTCATTTGGTAATATAGGGTTGGCAACAAAGTTTTGACCGATGCAAAAATGACCATATTTTTTCATCAACAAATCGTATGAGTTACATGTTTTACCAAAGCAATACCTACTACAACGCATACACTATAATCCTCATTTCAAATGGATGGGTCATTCCTCTCCCTCGCATCGAGCCCCCTCGCAATAAAGCTCGTTTCCTCGCCGCACCTCATAGATAGAAGAGGTTCCTTTCGATCTTCAAATGGAAGTGATCGAGTTGAAGGTGAATGATTGTCTTGTGAAGCAGTTTGAAAGTGGTGGTTACATGAAATATGGAGATCAGCTGTGGAATATCCAAGATTGCGAGAGTTGTCCTAAAATGTTTTAGTACCATTTGGAAGCACATACGCCTGCGAGGCAGCGATCTATAAATTGAAGTTCATAAAGAACAAGTACCGGACGCGCTTAACAAAAAACAGTCTCGAGACTAGTTTACGTTTAATGACATCCTCTCAAATGCCTGATTTTTGAAGTTTGGTCAACCACGGACAACAGCAAGTTAGTTAATTTTTTCACGAGATTTTGTATTTCTACCTATTTAGATTTTGAGAATTTTCTTAAATAAAATATGTAAAAATTTCAGCTGTGCTTTTATTTCACATTTATCATTAAATTTAAGGCTCACATTTTGGGTTGCGAAAGAACTGCATGATTAGAAATAATATGATACTATATAACTTCAATAATAACGCAAGGTAGGTACACGAGGTGACGCCTCGTTTAATCACGCGTAAACCACGCGTAATTACACAATACCCTAAACATCCGTGGCTATGCGGGATATTGCTGCAATATCTGTTATATAAGTGAGTATAGTTGGCAGTCCTGTTATATAGACTTTGCGTCTCATGTGTCTGCGTGTATCAGAAGCTGCAATGTGATAGGACCTTAATTTCATGCTCAGGGAAGACAAAACATGCTTGGCGGTTCGTCAGTGGTTCAAGCGGCAACGCAGACAACCGTAGACGACGCGCAAGCTATAAACGCCTGCCCGCGCTCATAAAAATTCCGTTTTAGCAGCATCAGATCAAGTGATATCTGACTCTTAGTGCAGCGCGCATGTACGCGGGTAGAAGAATAGAATGTCCTTAACCATGGATGCTTGGGTTGTTCCGCAATTACGCGTGTCATGTCACTGGCGTAGGCTTACACGCGGGGTTCTAGAAATGCGTAGGCCTATACGAGTGAATGCCTAGAATAGACCGGCTCGTGATTCCTTTATGAATTATTACAGTAGCTTAAAGTGTTTTCTCCTTCGGTTGACCTTACAAAAGCATGCTTTCAACTTTTCAAGTGATAATAACACCTTAAGCTTAAAATCTTTTCAGGTCAAAAATGTCGACCGTCGGTCGTATATGGGTTAACTTGCTAACTCATTCTTTAAGAAGTAGCCCTTTATGCGATTTTCACTGCGTCATTCAACAGGGAAAGATAATTTGAGGTGTGGAGTATAAAAACGATTGGCTATTGACCTAGTTGTTTGCGCACATTAAGTGCGGCCGTGCTTCTTTCGGCCTTCAAAATGGCGGCCGAAAACTGTAAAAGGTTGCGCACCCCTGGTCTAAATCAATAGATGGTCGTCCTAAGCGTTGTGCGTCTGAACAATCGACCTTGCCGTCGTCGAATTTTGATACCCATCTCCGGCAAGTTCTGACCGATACTGTTCCTGGACCACGTGCCTCGTTGATATTTTTGCAAATATCGGGTGGAATAAAGCCAGACTCCCAGAAAAAATAGATGAGTTTGCGAATGTCTTTCCTATCAAAATCCATCGTTGTACAACTCGGAGCAGATGACGGTAGAATGATGCAGTGACTTAAAAATCTAATCGACGCAGCCGACTCTGCTTTCTCTACTATACACAATAGCAATCAAATTAACATTGAAACCTAGCATATCAAGTAATTGAAGTCACATGACTATTGTCAATCAAATCTTCGTGAAACGATCATAGATATCGAACAACACTGTCTATGTGCCTTCAGTTTGAAATGATACATTTATTAGATATCTGACAATACTTTGTGATTTCAATAATTAACCCATTTCAAAATGGAAGAAGATATCGCATCATACTAAAACAGGTCTTGTAATGCTCGCTATGATACCGGTATTGAGGTCGTGAAGTATCTAACGTATACGATGAAGTAATAAAGAGAAATATGCAGTTTTCCATCGGTCAAAACTTAGTTGCCAAGCCTATATATAGTGAATTATGGTTAGAGAATCAACCATTCAACAATTGAAGTCGTCATGACATCGTGCCAGACATTCCTAAGTGGTAGCAATAGCCTGTCGGTGTCAAATTGTTGCTGCTTTGTGGTAACACTAGCCACCAGCTAGTGATTGCAAAGATTGTGATATAATTGCATGATGTCATTACAGAGAAAATTGAACAACTAATTTAGTTTTGGATAAGTTTTCAGTGGAATGAATAACTTGTGGTTGTCTTATTGTTACCACACGGTCGGAAGAGTAGTTGGTACTGCAGAGCACACTTCGCATAGTTTGTGCGAGCAATTATGCGCAACACAGCAGCATGTAACCATTTACACGTGGACAGTCATTTGTTGCGGGGGTGGGTCATTTTTATGGATTTGTGGCAATGGAGAGATGAATTTCAAAGGAAATTTCAGCAGTTATGCTAGAACATTTTCCAACATTAGGATTACATGTATGCTGAAAAGAACTGTCATCTTCAACATTTTTCACACAGATATTCAGCCAAGTGAAGTACATATAGCTATTAAAGATCTATGCAATCCTGCTCTTGCAGTAAGGGAGCCAATTTTTCTCCATGTGCTCATGAAGAGGAAGTGTCTGCAGTGACATGTGTCGAATTTCAAAATTTATTTTTTTAGTGTGGAATTAACAGTCATCATTAATCATTATGCTCAAAGCACAGATGGCTTTAATCTGTGACTCGAAGTAGCATAAAATGGAGTTTTGTGAGATGGGCATCTTCGTTATCGAATTATACCTAAGTGCAGCACTTACCGGTTTATCCGTCGCCCGACGAAAGACGTAAAAGGATCTATCCGATGTAAGTAATTAGTTATGCAGCATAAAATTCAAAAACTAAATTTCAGCCTAAAACCTGAAAATTCGCATGCCTTAAACGAGACGCTTGGTCATCGACCTTGCATCTTATGTCACAGCACAATATACCTACAAATTTGCATGCAGTAGACTTGAATCAGTCAAAGCATAACGTGAATCACGTTCTGTTTGCTATCAATACTGAGGTGCAGTCACTCAATTCCAATTGGCGAGTCCCACCACGAACTGCTGGAACCTATTGAGTTTCCGGTAAGAAATTTGAACATAAACATCACATGCTTTGGATGTCACTGAAACATTTTGGTTTAAAGTTTAAGTCGAAGCTTTCGGGAGACCTTTGGAAACAGGTTTCAGAACCATATCATTTCCATTTATAGAACCAAATATTTGTCGGTAGGCTTGATGCGGATTGACAGTTGATGCTATTTGGTTGCCTAACATCTTCGATGTGAAGGCTTGGCTTCCCCAGTTGACACATTCTTCTTTCCATAGATTTAGCCCACTACAGGAATTCTATACAGGAAAATCGACCTATTCTTAAAATCCCCTCACGCATAAACCACCGAAAACTCGGGTAGGCCTGCATGTTTCTCTTTGATTCACCGTCTGAGGAGGACATTGTCCGCCTGAAACTCACAACCGGCAAAATTTTCCTGACCGTGCCACCTCTGTTCATTGACCGGGAGGCTATTCAGGACAGTGTATTTCTTGAAGTAGTTCCCCCAGACCGTCCCACCTACTTTTTGAAACGACACAAATGCCGGATCCACATCGAAAGCGATGTGGTAAAAGTAAATCTTCCTTTAAATCAATGAAAATAATCACAAGTAGAAAACGCAAGAAATGTCAAAACAGTTGTCTATTATTTGTCATTCAATGTCAGGAACAAAAAAATAAGGGTGTGGTTTAAACTTCCCGTAAATCTAATAGCGCTTTACATTATCACAATGTTATGTGAGATTAATATGTATAATGAAATAAAAAATTAAAAAATATCAGGACTAGAAAGAAAGCATCATGTATGTCATTCTTGAACAATTATGTCAAAACTATCAACCAATGCCTCATGATCAACTGAGATACTCAAACTTTACAATTACTTGAGAAGATCCAGTGACTGATGATGTGATGAATATGGCATAAGAATCGACAATGCAGTTTGCGGTTAGGGTTATGATATCTAAAATATGATATTTTAAATATATATTTAAAATTTATGTCATCTATGGTTAAAAAATTGTGTTTTTAGCTTTTTAAAGAAATTTGCTACTTTTCTGTGGAAGGCATCTTTTTTCAACACACAATCCAAAATCCTTAAGAGGACGTAATCCCATCTGTGTATGAATAATTGCGAATGAAATGTCAGTAAGTTTTTAGACAAATGCAATCTCGTAATACTAGTAGAGCGAGTGCAGTTTACTCGATACACAGGATAATACACATGGCACAGTTACAGCGACAATAGAATCCATCATGGCAGCATGTATGTGGATTTGCGGTGTTATTGCTGATTATCAACAGCATGACCATGGTAAGGTTACTTAACTCATGTTAACTGCTTTTGACGGGAAGTAACTATTCATAGCCATGTTAAAACAAGTTATTCCGTTCCCTGTACTTTCATTGCAGGATGAGGTAATGTAGTTAGAATAAAAACAAGTAAGTGACTAATAAAAACCCGACTTTTACTTACCCGACGGGTTACTTAACTCATGAAGATTGTGTGTAACAGCAGACTGTAAGAAGACATTTTTGTAAATGACTTTCTTATTTAATTACGATGAAAGTGACTTTGTGTGTTTTCAATGATGCTTAGTGTGTTGAGTGAATATCCGTAAAACAAGCAATAATTCAAGTAAGTCGGGCCTAATTCAAAAAATTATAAATTTTGTAAAATTTGACTCGAAAAGTTGTCTTAAGGAGGAACTATCAAAAGTTGATCATGCGTCATTCAGCATAACAAGAGTAAAGGATACGTGGTTATGGACTAATTCGTCAGTGGTTTTGGGAGTAAAAAATAACAAAGTTATATCAAGCAGGAACGAGCGAAGGGTAGGTTAAATGCAATAACACTAAATTTGCGCGGTCCAAATGTAATAAAGGTCGAAATGCTAAACATTTTGGAATGTTGGAAGCTAAAAAGACAGCAACTTTCGTATACCCAATTTGAAAGGGAAATCATACATGAAGTTTACCGAAAGATGACAGGTCTATCTGTATTCGAGGCTTAGCCATCTGCTGTGCATTTATAGATGAATGAAACATAGCAATCCGATTCGAACTTAACTAGTATCGGTAGCAAGAGCAGAATATCTTTACAGTAATTTTACATTGACATAACATGCATAATGCAGCTTAGTAAGATTTTATGTCGTCATGTAGGAGTGTATAATAGGCCACAATTTATAATATATATTGTCACAATGTATGAAAGGCCTACCGGTGGTACTACTTAAGGTTCTGAAAATCGAAATGCAATGTATTTGGGTCATTCTCCACAAAAGAGCAATATTTTCAATTTTCAAACTTGAAAAAAAATCTTGTGTTTTGC
This sequence comes from Prostheceraeus crozeri, assembly GCA_907163375.1. Taxonomy (NCBI): domain Eukaryota; kingdom Metazoa; phylum Platyhelminthes; order Polycladida; family Euryleptidae; genus Prostheceraeus; species Prostheceraeus crozeri. The sequence goes on along the minus strand of CAJQUW010014582.1, from coordinate 1,182,040 downwards.
GATGGATAATCAATGTATAGGATAGTTGATGTTGAAATATGTTGATTTTGATGGTTTGCTGTGAATTTTTCCCATCTAATCCCCTAGTTTTTATTCCTATTATGTTCCGGAGTTGACATATAACGTTCCGGAGTTGACATTCACCGTTACGGAGTTGACCATCCTTGTTCCGGAGTTGACATTCACCGCTACGGAGTTGACAATCATCAATCTTTCTATAGACTTTATCGGTCATAAGCTTTCGACAAATTGCCAAACAGTCCTGATCGAGTCTATAGGTCCTTAGCTATAATGCAATGCAGGCAGGCCCATTTAAAATGTTTCCTAAATTCAAATATTGCGTGCGTACATGTACGTATAGGCCCACTTAAATAAAAACAACCCATCGAAATCGATCACGATTATTGAGTAGTGATGAAAATTTTCCGGAAAATTTTAAATCATAATTTTCCATGGAAAATTAATCACCAAAAAATAAATTTCAAAATTTTCCACTGGAAAATTTTCCGGAAAATTTTCCATTTGCATCACTATTATTGAGTAAACTTATATTTCAAATACAAAAATAACATGCTTTGTGGAAGCCCACATCTGATGGTGAAAGAAATCTTTCATCACATTTCCATTCCCACTCATTGCCCACTCTTGTTCAAACAATCACTATGAGTTGTAAGTAAGTGTCCCAATCAGTGCTTGATAAGGAATAATGGCATCTGCCCAATGTAGGTGGGCTTATGATAGCTTTGATGTCGGTGCGGCCATAAGTTATTCTGTCCTCACGTAGTGGCCAGTTGAAGAAGTTCATCCCACGGTTGTCCATGACCTTGATTTCGAATAAGGCGCTGTCGCCGCTGTTTGAGATATCCGTGACTTGGCCTGAAATACAGCAATTCAGGTGGAAATGCATGCTCATACTTTATTTCATTTTGAAGGAGTAACTTACCTGCATACAGCTGGTTGTCGTATGCAACAAGGACCCATTAGTCAACTTCGATTTCGTCATTGCAACCATTCATCATGCGCTCCTTGGTATTCTGAAAGTAGAATAAACTTAGACCGTATTAAGGAGCTAAGCAAATACTTGTGGAGGATTAGAGGATACCACAGTCATAATAGGCCTAGACAAAATCAGTTTGATACACGTATGCCGTTCAATCAAATTAGCTCAAAAGGAATGTCATAATTGATTATGATTATTGACGCAAATAAAATATCATAAAGGCCGGCGCGGATTGTGAAAGGTTCACTATAAGACTTACCGGTTTTTCAGTGCTTTCATTTGAAAATTGAAAATAGTCAGGTTTGAAACAATTGCAGTCATCTGGATGCTGGCAATAGCACCCCAAATGGCCGTACTTAATCAATCCATTTCCTTCAGTCAGTATCTAAAATTGTGAAGACATACCTTTTACATGAGGTTATTAAGAGTGCATTGTGCATATACGAACCTGATGAATCTTCATTGTGTGTGGGACTCTAGGAATCCTCAACGGAATCTCGTCATCCATATCATTGAGTTCTCTCGCTGATGTGTAAAACAGCTTTATTGATGAGCTGGGCTGGTCAAGAAGCTCAAAGAATGTTCTTGCATCTGGTATGTCAATACCTATTAAAAAATCTATGATTAGTACATGACTAAATTAGTACGAGAATATGTATTATTATCTACCTTTCGCGATCATTGCATCGGCTGAACGTTTTAGGGAGGCTCCCACACCATCTGCAGGACCCTTGCCATGTCCAGCACCCGTGAAGTTCCATGTCAGCTTGTGTATGGAATTAAATTGTCGCTGATAGACCGAAGAAATCAACATAAAATGGGTTTTGTTCCGATATTGTGTTGTTGGCCCATCTGACCAGAAGTGTATCGATCTAATTGATGCTTTCTCGAGGATCCAGGTTGTCACCGGACAGATGTAAGACCAAACAGCTTACAGCATCATGACGCTTGCTGTTGGAAATCGTTGCAAATGAATAAGCTTTCAATCCGGCTGACTCCTTTATATAGACAACTCCATCGTGAATGGTGGCCTGATCACGTGATGCACCGAAATGCACGGACTGCACTTCTGTGCTGTACTTACACAAATAATTTTCGGCAAAATCGATTATCATGACAGCTTCATCTTCTTTGACCTTCTCCTTTATTGATCGCATTACTGCCAATTGGTGTCTGCTATGAAGTAGGTGTTGCCGTCCACGCTAATCAAATTCATATTTGAATTCTGATAATAATTCATCCAGAGTGCCGCATCTTGCCTCTTTAGCGGTGATCTTCATTCGATATTCTTCTCCCGTACCATCTCTTCGATCTTTTGCATTGATCACTTTGTTGCTCCACTACTTCCATGAAACCAACTTGTTCATGTTTTCGTCAACGTTGTTGGAGACAACGTTCTTTTCACCGCATCCGCTGCAGACTGAATAGTAGCAGTCTTCTTTGACCTGATCATGACACGTCAAGGAGCAATATGAAGCTTCAAGCATATGCATCAGATTGTCTGTTGCGATGACGTCATGCTGCTTCAATTTTGTAGCCATCAATCGCATATTTTCGCATCGTTGACAGAGACACGTCTCGCGTTTGTCGCAATCAGGAATCAGAACCCAGCATGGTCTCAGCTTGCAAAATTGAGAATACGAAATCTTTCGATCGTCAGACACTGATGCTGCATATTTCTTATACAGATTCTGTATATCGTCCAAGAGATAGCGTCTCTGCCGTTTAACCCCACCTCGGGTTATCGTGTCCTTCTTCCCTGAGGTCATACGGGAGACATTTCCCTGCTCATAGAACTTTATGACTTCTTCTTTTATCACTTCAGATTTCTTCTTCATTTTCATGGTCCGCTTCGTCCTAACCCCGAACGTTCTCTTCAACCATGTGCTCATCCGATATTTGCGCAAGATTCTATCGGATAGCATCTGCGCAACACTCCTTGATTTATTTTTCCTCAGACGTTTGATAACTACATCAGTGAATCTCAAGTGCTTCGCTGTCCTTTTGTCGATGACCATCCCCGCTTCTACAAGTTGGTCTTTTGAGGGCCTAATGCTCGATCGCAGTCTCGAGAGTCTTGTTCGTATCGTTGAATTGATAACTCTTGCTGTTTTACTCTCAGTTTGTATTTCTCTAACTCTCTTACAGTTGCAGATCTTTTTCTTAGAATCCGCTTTCTTCCTGTGACGGTTCTGATGTTGCTTTCACTCACATTGTCTCTTTCTGATGGCTCTACTAAGCATTCGGAATGCTGCCTTGCTTTTTTATCACGGCATAACTTTTGGGATTCTCGTCATCTTTTCCTCTGTGCTTTCAAGTCCCTTCGACTTAGATTCTGAGCTTGTTTTACTTTCCCTGATTGAACCCTTTCCTTCCACCTTTGCCTTTCCTTTTCACGTTGCTTTTCTAACATTTCAGGATTGTTCTTCAGTTTCAATTTCCACTTTTCTTTTCTTTCTTTACTACTTGTTGCTGCTTTTGATTTCATTTTACTACCGACCCTGCAATTGCCATATCCATTGAAAATTCCGGAAGACACTGCATTAAAGTCAATTACAGCTACGGGTCTAGAGAAAATTATATCTTTTAATCTAATAGGCCTATGAGCATGGATCACTATTCATTATTATTCATTAATAGGCTATCAGCTTAATTATCACACATCATGTACCCGTACATACAAGCTCTTAAATAGACTACACGTACATATCACATTCCGAGTTTCACTAGCGCCTTACGGCGCTCGTTCACTCTCATGTATCTTATATACATGTATGTATCAATTCTTCGCTTTAAGCTTTGATATCGCCTATACGTGCGCATACCTCTTTGCATTTGCATCCTGTTATTGAGTACCAGTATCTAAAAATGCAGTCTTTAATAATCAAGGTGAAGCAGATTGTTTTATTGCCATAACAAGCGAAGTTTCCGGAAGTTTTTTTTTGCATTTGCAGGCAATTGTTATGTATAGCTGCCGACTGGCGCGGTGACACCGTGAGTCACAAACTAGCAATTGATCGGAGAGGTCGTGAATACGTTATAGTGCACAGACGAGCGTAAGACAGTCGGAGAAGTGATCTATACTCACCTTGATAAAGAAGGTCAATTTTATGAACTTCGACTGCATGAAAGTATCTAACCATAAACAATAATAGTGGCTGCAACTATAATGGGAGACATTGGCTCTCGTACGTTAAAACATTATTTTATGTCAACACCGGAACGCTTTCGTCAACTCCGGAACGACGCTTCAATTCCGGAGTTGACTGTTCCGGAGTTGACAATTCATAACATCTTTCTACTTCTGAAATAAAAATAGATACATATTCACATACAACTATACTTCGGCTGAACACTACTACCTGCAAATGTCATCAAAGTAAAAAAATAACTGAGTTTGATTACATAATCAATGGTATCAACCCGTTCCGGAGTTGACATTCGATAAAAATACGCAGAAAAGTAGTTCAACGAATTTGATATCTATAACGATACGCACACGTGAAGTACAGCTTAATAGATATTGTATAACCGCATAATGGTCTGATTGATTGATTAATGTATCACAATTGGCATTATAAGGAATAACCCAATAACGAGATCCTTTTTTGTATCAAGTGTTCCGGAGTTGACATATCAATTTATTTTTTCATTACAAAGGCAAAAGCATGAATAAATCTCAATTGTAGTATATTAGCCAAATATTTAATTGTTTCATGTAAATATGCATCATTGGTAATCATAAAAATTTGATCAAAGTATATGTAATTCATAAAGTGTCTTGTAAGTATGGGAATATTTATTTCATATCAGAAACGTTACACATAAAAATCAGTCTAAAATCACCCAAAATCGAATTCGTAGTTAATTTTACAAGATAAACATACATGGCCATCGAATCAATTTGCAGGCCATTATTCAAAACTGAATTCTTCATGCACCCGCAATAAACAATCGAGGCAGAACTCATTTGCATAAAATTCGTGAACGCGTTACACAAAGTGGCCACTTTTCTGGAGAATGACCCATTTCAGTTGTAGGGATAATCAATATTAAATCATCTGGGAGTATGATATGTACATTTGTTGCCAATTGTGCAATTTCAGTAGGCTAAACTTGCCCTTTAAAACACAAGCTTATGTAACTTGATCAACTAATTTTGTTTATTTTCCATTGTCTAATATCATACCAAATATTGTTAAAATTTGCATCCTAGTTATTGCACAAGTTACTCTAACTGCGGTCGAGGTGGTGTCTAAAAGTGATTTTCAGGGCTGACGTTTTCGGTAATCGTTATTTTTTTTCTCCATAAAACATATCAAACGCAATCTTTTATAGAAGTCGACATAGATATCGTCCGAACTACTGCTGACATGATTGCCGCATCTCCGAAGTACTATGAGAGCGCAAGAATTTTGGTATGTGGACGTTTGTCTGGATGATCGAAAGAGAAAACCTGAAGTTGATTTTTTCTGCAAATTGGGTATAGTTACCGGCAAGAATTGAGCAAAATAAAATTTCGTTGACACAATCTCAATGAACTGAAGTCAATTACAATATACAAATATTATCAGCGTCGTGTCTGTGCATTAGAATGTAGTCTGTCTCTTAATATCGTGATTACATTTGCAGCTTTACAGATCGATACATGTACCTATGGTTACTACAGTTGCATTCATTGAAGATGTACAAGCTAAAGTACACATCTGTGACTACTAGTGTAGACACAGTCTCTGTGTCTTTATCTGTGACTAATACGATACAGTGGTGACACCACTTCCATATCACATCTTTCTACGAGAGATGTGATGAATTCAAAATCATAACTCAATTATCTCCTTCTGACCTTGCTAAGTAATGTCATTTTAGGTAGGGGTTCTACATGGATTTTGTTACGTATGTCTCCTGCCATAACTCATACCATAACGTGTGCGGAAGTTGAATTTTGTTCCACGATATGAGACTGACTACATTCTAATGCGAATAGACAGCTGATGCTTGACGCAGCAGCTGTCTCGCTGTAATCCTACCGTCGTTGAAATCCCGCCATAAGTTTTGGATGCGGGATTCCAAGCGACGGTAGGTACGTCGCCGGTTCACTTGCAGGCGGCCATCACGAAGGAGCTGGATGTCGCTGTCCACAGCGCGGGTTTCCTGGTGCAACAAATTCACCAGCTGATAGAATGGCACCCTGCTGTGACCGCACAAACTGTTGAGCCGATGGTGCCACCCTTCCACTGCATTGTTGGTGCGGGTCCTCCTCAGGAAGACGCACCAATCTTGGGGTGACCAGTCCCGCTCACTGAACCAAGTTCGGTCGACATAGGTGAAGAACTCCTGCAATGGAAGGGTGGTGGCTCGCCTAGAAAGTCTGTTGAATTGTGGTCTTAAGCAGTTTTCTGGCAGAAAGGGAAGTGCCAGAGTCCTCCTTATGAGACGGCGGATGCTTCTTTCCTCCTGATATTGGGTTTGGAGGCCCAGTTCCTGAACCTTCCTCCAAAGGCACTGAGTCCAGTGAAAGAAGCATCCTTGAAGACGTACGTGTGGAGACACCTCCCTCCAAGCCTGCCAGGAGGCAATTTCAAAGTCCATGAGGACTTCTTCAAGCTCAATCGTCCAAATTTTTGGAGGAGGTTATTTTTCACTGACCTGCAAGAAAATGTAAAGCAATACAGTCAAACATTGTAAGCGCCGCAAATTTAAGCATAATATTGAACACGTGGGAGCTATGATACATACTTCTGTCATATATGGTTCGTCGATTTATGTACTGCATGTGAACATTTTCTCTTAGAAGGAAAGGAGACGTACAGATCATGCAATGATTTTCACATGGCCATACCAATCAACACTTCGGCATCCGTTCTGCTGAACATTGTACAAGCACTATGAGTGCTATTAAATTCTCAAAAATTAAATTCAAATTCGGAAGAAGTGAAGCAAAGTTCGGAACCTATTTATAATGCTTTGAACTTTTTAATGTTTGTGGAGCATGCATAAGTATACTCATACGCAAGTGCAGTCTGTCAATTCAAAATTTATGAAATCTTTAGAATTGATGCTTCCAAAATAATCAAAGTGTCAATAATTAATATAAAATATAATATGCAACACTTCGTTTTCGAGACCACTGTCAGTCGTTGCACCTGCCATCGCTACATTACACGATGAGTTATTCCTTGGGAGCTCGAAATGGAAGAATGAAAATTGAGTTGAAGGTCTCTGCTTTGACTACAACTTCAAGCTCAACATCAAAGTGTATACTCCTTTTGTATTTTGTACCTTTTGAGCAATTGTTAGACCTTTGCCAGAATTCATAGGTCGCTGTAATAAGCAACAGTTCATAAGTTAAATAGAAGTATTCATAAATAACAAGTGACGTGCTGTTTGATAAGAAAATAAAATTCACGATTAATCGGCCGATTATTGACGCTACAGAGTGATAATCGGTAATCGGCCTATTATTTGCCGATTAGTGGACTTTTGAAGATTTTTGTTGATCTTCATTCAAATTTGTTGACTGATTGAACGACAAGATTTCAAATATTCAGATAAACTTCACTCTACATGCTTATTGTGCATTGAACTATTAATCTAAATTCAAATGACTTCTTTTTATCATTCCAATGATTAAAAACAGCTGAATTTTTCCATAGACTAGATTTTCATAATGATTATGAATCCTGGTAAAGAGTTATTCTCGCATATCATCTATAAGTACGTATATCCTAAGCATTTTTTCGCCGAGTCTGGGTATAGAAGAGGCCAGAATGGGATTTCGGTCCGGGCCGTCAGCCAATTCTTTGAAGGCTCGAATTCTTTGGTTTCGTTACAAATTTGATTTTTGGCCCAGGCCCGTCTGATTTGAAATTAGTAGCCATTTGAACATATGCGCAAATTATGAATGAACAATCAATTATTATATTTTGCATTATCAAGATTCACTTAAATCAAGATTCTTCTTGCTCAGAACAAAGGGATATGAACATTCAAAAGCCAATGTACATAGCCACGAACTGAATGCAATTTTTGATGTATGTCTGCAAGTGAACATCCATATTTTCATATTCGTGGATGTTGCGTATTCATGATTCGAAACATGCAAACGCGTGCCTGCTTTTCGCCATAATTATGATTCGCACCCGTCAAGGATCTGTTAATGTTATCAATAAATTACCTCGAAAATAAAATGCTTGGAAAATTCCGCCATCTCGAAGAATGACCAAAAAAGTCATCTTGCTCCGCGATGGCCACAACAACATTACATTTTATCTCGAAGAAATAATGATTCTAGCGTTCGCCATGATGGACATGATTGTAAACCGCACAAATTATGCTCGATTGCGCATCATCACAATACATGTAATAGAAATATCAGGTTCTAGAGGACGACAAGGAAAATAACCTTAAGAACGAGCGACCGGTTGTGTTTCTAAAAATCCAGGCAAGGGATCGGTTTCCACTCTGGAAGAACCGCTGATCTCAACTTTTCATGCTTTTCAAATTCTAATTAGCCCTTGGTCATGTCATGATCCCGTCTCTGGCTGACTGCGACATGCAACCATTCGCTTTGCAGCTGATCAGCTGCTATTGTAGCCTTGTGATGGAGCACTCACTAATGTAGCTGGAATACTTGGGTTCGAATCCCAACGCGGAGTATCAGCCTACATATTGTACTATTTTCCGTAAATAACGGATGAATTTATCATCTATCAAAATGGAGTCCTATTGTCTAGTAAGTAATTACGAGTCACTTCAGACCGCTTCGACATAATAACAAAGGTCGGTTCTGTCCTTTCATGTCACCATTGGTTAGAAAATGGATCGGTTTATCCGCGTCTCATTTTAATGATGCTGAGCATGATCCAAGATTTTGCTTGGAATGAAAAGCTTATGCAATCATATGAAATAAACTTCTTGATATATATTTCGGTCACCAGTATTACTTCTAGGATTAACAAGTAGCCTACTACGGAATCAAAACTGTAGAATCAAAAGCAATTGACAAAAATTCAAAATTATTCAACTGTACGTAGGACTAGACTAGCATCGCAACGACTTTTGCATGGAATATCGGCCCGATTGATCGGCTACCTTCCACCGATTAACCGGTAATCGACCGATTATCAAAATCACGAATCGGTGCTCCCCTAACTTTTAACATATGTCACAATTGCCACTACTTTCGGTTGGCAAAACACATTTCGATGAGATTCATTTGTATCGGAATGTAAAGCTCCACTCCGGTGTTTTGGGAGTAATGATACAAACGCTGACTACCTGAGCATGTAACTGGTGAAGATGGAAGAGGGCTTTTGCCGCTATTTCCCATTGCCTGGAGGCTGAAATATAGTCTCCAATTTGTGTTACGACTTATGCTTACGATAGCTATCTTTGACATATGGATAGGATAACTGAAATGGGGGATGCGCATAGAAGACAATATTACAATGTCGACACGCGCGGTAATGGCAAGTGCCTAAAGATTGGAGGCTTCCATTCACTGACAATTTTTGCTAAGTGCGTGTCAATACATTTTGTTTAGATTTCCGATTATTGTCAGTTATTTTGACGTATAAATTTACAATTTTTCGCCGTACGGCATCAATAAATTCTTACTGCGTGTTTCAGTTATAAGATGCTTCTTTGAATCCCACTATCAATATTAACCTGGAAAAGCTACATCGATGCGTAACATATCCATTGAAGTGAACATCAATAAACGGAAGGTTCCCATCTTAGAAGAGGGCTGAAAGTTAATTATCAGGTAATAAGTAAATTGCTCATTAATTTGATTCTTCAAATTTAATCTTCTTATGTTTTCTTATGTACGAGTACAAGCATCCACATTACAAACATCGTCATCACTGATATGTCAATGTTGACATGTACCTGAACTATATTCTTGCTAAAAAAATACATAAATCAAAACTATCTCTAATAATTCAAACTATATAACACAACTGATCTTTTAAAGCATACAGGTAAGTCACCCAGTTTTCAAGTTGAAGACCTATTTCGTTACCGGTAGACATTCCATTAGGTTAATAATAATGCTTCAGAATTCATCACAAGAAGGGAAAATTTAGAAAGACAAGACATCAACAACACTGGTTGCACCATAGAAGATGTGACATGCGTAGACAGATATCGAAATTATCATGTCCTAAAAATACTTATCAATATGCCTTTATGTCTTCCCAAGATTTATTGAAGAGTTGAACAGCATGCATGAAAATTACTTCTTGTCAGTGCCATCAGGGAGACTGCATGCAGTGAAGCATCCATGCGGTGTGACTTTTGAAAAGATGAGACCAAGTGTGGCGTGGCTTGGGTTCCTATGTTTTGATTTCTCTATGCACTGGTATATTTGTACCAATCCTGTGATCCCACCAGAGGTTGTTGAAAATCGGAGTAATCCGGGACTTCTCGAAAAAATACGAGCCGTGCTTCAGTCCTCATTAAGCGAAGAGTCAGATGCCTATAAACAGGGTGGCGGCCGAGCCCAGGAATTCCGGGTAGCCCGGGAATCGCCTTTAAATGTTGGCAAAATAGTCAATTAGCCCTTAACTAGCCCGGGAATGCCAGTTTGTGATATTTTACCACTATGTTCAAAGAGCATAATTTTTTGATTTCAACTGCTATTAATGACTATCACTAAGCCTACTATTTCTATTAAATTTCTTCGAATCTTAATTGATACAACCTAGTAAATATACATGTTTGCACAAAATAGGGATGAAATATTCATGACTTTATAAACTTGTTTCTTTTCCATGTGACTGTCAATGATGTCTGTGAGGCGTTGGTATTGTGTCGTTGACGCGTCGCCTATAATGAAACCGTTGATGATGAAATTTTGCATATGAGTAACGTGCATCTTATAAAAACAATTTGTGATTATTCACATCGAAGTCGTGTGTACATGTATAATTGGGTACCTTTAGTGCCCTGGTCATCAATACGGACCACATGGACCACCTCGGCCCTATGACCTCAAACTAGGTCACTACCATGCATTTCCCATTGCAGGTCGTAAAATCACAATGGAGACGTACTGCTGTGATGTAAACAGCCATCTTTAGTGCCCTGGTCATCACTGCGGACCACATGGACCACCTTGGCCCTATGACCTCAAACTAGGTCACTACCATGCATTTCCCATTGCAGGTCGTGAAATCACAATGGAGACGTACTGCTGTGATGTAAACAGCCATCTTTAGTGCCCTGGTCATCAATACGGAGCACATGGACCACCTCGGCCCTATGACCTCAAACTAGGTCACTACCATGCATTTCCCATTGCAGGTCGTAAAATCACAATGGAGACGTACTGCTGTGATGTAAACAGCCATCTTTAGTGCCCTGGTCATCAATACGGACCACATGTACCACCTTGGCCCTATGACCTCAAACTAGGTCACCACTATGTATTTCACATTGCAGGTCGTAAAATCACGATGGAGACGTACTTCTGTGATGTAAACAGCCATCTTTAGTGCCCTGGTCATCAATACGGACCACATGGACCACCTTGGCCCTATGACCTCAAACTAGGTCACCACTATGTATTTCACATTGCAGGTCGTAAAATCACGATGGAGACGTACTTCTGTGATGTAAACAGCCATCTTTAGTGCCCTGGTCATCACTACGGACCACATGGACCACCTAGGCCCTATGACCTCAAACTAGGTCACTACCATGCATTTCACATCGCAAGTCGTGATATCACATTTGAAAGGTTCTGATGTGATGCAAACAGCTGTCCTTAATGCCCTGGTCATCACTGCGGACCGGATGGAACCACATAGGCCTTACTCTCCCACATCATTATGCGCTCTCCCACAATTTCTTTTTCTGGGCAGATATGCAAAGGTTATTTTCAGATGCCACCCGGAAAAAAGACCACTCTTGCAACATTTATATTAAATTGTCACCTTTTTTATCCCCCCAGCCCGTGTTTCCGCCGTACATCTCTACTGTATACAAGCTGAAGAAAAAGTGCTGTGATATCGAGACTTATGGTTTCCAGTGGAATCACATCTCCGCTGAGATATAAATTGATTTATGTATTTGAACTATGGCTTCTAGAAGAGTCTACGTGTCTCTCCTTTTCCGAGGAGAAATTGAATAATAGGGGTTTTCTGGTTTACATTTTCCGATCAGCATTTAGGGGGGGGAAGGGATATCATAAAACCGTCACTTGAATTAGATTTTGACAATGACCTTCGTAATAAATGTCTTAGAAAAAGAAATACCTGTAGTCGTAATCCCGGTGGACATCGAAGCATTTTAACGTGTTATCGACGAGGAGAGTTAAGAAACCTAAGCTGTGTGCTAATCAACAGAACTGACTGCAAAGTAATTGAAATAACCTCTCAATGTCATGGTTAAAATGGAATTGATTACAATGACTAATTACAGCAATTGCAATCCCTAAAAGTAATCGCATTTACAATTATAATATAACTCTGACTTCCTTGTAATAAGATATCATCAGTAATGCGCATGTACATGTAAGTAAAGGAGAAACAACAATTGTGTTGGTTGTTTGAACAACAATTGAGAAACAACAATTATTCTCACATAAGCAAAACAATAATAAAAATAGATTGCAGATGTACATGTATAAGCATGCAAATTGAATTTGGTTTACAGAGGAGCAGTTGCAAAATCTGCTGATAATTGTGAAAATGTAAAATCAACAAGACGTGACCATTTAATATACATGTAGTTCACACAAAGGTGTCACTTCATGAAGCATTAATCATATCGATGACGTTAATAGCATTTTATAGCCTGCGATCGTAAGTTATTGCACGTATGTACATAGTCAATGTCAGCCATATACTAATGTGTGACGGTGAATTATGTGCCGGCATACTAAAAATACCTTAGTGAATTTTAAATAAAAGAAATAAATTTCTTCAAGGCATTACTTGGAAGATGCTTCCTAAATCGAATTTTGTCAATATGTAATTGCCATTTATTCTTTTTTAATTCATTCTTTTTGTCACTGAGTATATTTGGCTTGATACGATAGCCCTCGGATTACGCTCAGAAGAACACCTGACACTGTTCCTTTCTTTGGTCAACATACTTGCGCTAACACAGAAGCCACTCTCTACTGTGTTATTGGAAACAGAGACAAACTTCAACGAATTTTCGGTCAAGTTCAAGTGACTTGATGTCTGACTGAAGCTGCCTCCCACGTTCTTCTCGCTAATTCGAATTCGAAAAGATCGGGATAGATCGCATTTTCGGAAGATAATTTCCAGACTCATGAAAAAAGATCCAGACTCATTGATTATCCTAATTTAGCCTAATTCACCCAAAAATTTTGGTTTGGTTAACCTATAGGGAAAAAAGTTGGAAGAAGGAACAGCTGGGCTGTATTCGGCAATCAGAGAGGTAATGACAGAGTCCACCGACAGAGATGAATCACTCAGAGGACACTCCTATTCACTGATGAAAAGCGGAGTCGAAACATAGCATACTAAATTCTGAAGAGAACATGAAAATATACAGGAGCGAGTGCAGTAAATTTCGGAAGGCGGTACGATCCGACATGAAATATGGCTGCAGGAGAAATAAAGATTGATTGAGCAAAGTGCGCAGAAGCAGAGACACGCCAAGTATACCTGCTGATCAGATCAGAGATATCAATACAAAATAGGAACCGAAGCAACTATTTACTAAAGATCGCGATGAACACCTGTTCCAGACATCCGAGAGAAACAGAGCGAGATGGACTGAGTACTGCCGAGACCTGCATGCGGAGACGCATGATTATGACACCACAATAGTGACGGAACTTGAAGACATAGCACTCTAAGACGACGACAGAAATGGCGAAATACTCGGGTGTCAAGTCGAAACAGCGACCAAGAGACTAAAGCCTCACAAGGCTCCCTGCACAGATGGCATCACAGGAAAGATGCTGCATGCAGGTATAGTAGAATTGGCAGAAGCACGCTCATTATGTGCAGTCAAGCTTAGTTTGATTTGAAGAGAAAGTTCCTCATGAATGGAACAAGTCGGTTATAACGACGCTGTCAAGGATCTACAGCAACTATCTAAGCACTATCTAGATCTAAACCTCATCTCTGATAAACCACGTGTGCAAAGTGTTCTTATTGATCAACCTAGAGCGTCTGAAAGCTTCTGTAGATCCATTCCTCGTATAAGAACAAACAGGCTTCCGCAGAGAACGCAGTACTGTGCAACAGATCCTTGCTGATGGTCTGCTTTATCGATTTCTCTAAGACTTTCGGAAACATTTCGCAGGACGCCATGTGGGCAGTAGGCCTACTGAAATTATGCGGAGTGGATGCTAAGATTATCCATACTTTGAAGACCATGCACTGCAGTGCCAAGGTTGCAGTTAAGACTCGAAAATGAAACTCTTGACTGGTTCAGACTAGAATTACAGACAGGGCTATCCCCTGTGATGTTATTTTGCGTTGTATGCCTGGAACGTTTCATAACAATGCGGCAGGGGTGTCAATTCAGGGACGGCCTATCAACAACCCAAGCCTTGCCGATGATACAAAAAACTCTCGGATGAAAGTTGTGTGAATTGGAGAATAGCCCAAACCCCTCGTTTCTTCGGATGCAGGAAGATGTGGCCGTCATATCAACACCGATAAAACGAAGGAATTGGTGATAGTGGAGATAAAATAAGAAAGCAGAGCTTCCGATCAACAGTGCAATCGAGACAGTCCACACGTTCACCTATCTTGGAATCACGATAGATGGCGAGGGATGTGCAATTGAATTTCGTCAGCGCATTGGCATGGCCAGGCATGTTAACATTCAGGACGTTAGCAAGTTTTGTCAAAATATGGAGGAGTCACGTGATTGGCACAAGAACTGTAATGCAAAAGTGTTGCAAACGTGTGTTTCTAGCGTGCTGATGCATACTCCGAAACGTGATAAGCGGATCGATAACGTGTCGGATAAGCGGCGTCTCGATGCCTTTGAGTTATGGTGCTTTCGAGGGATTTCACGTGTTAGATTGCTTCACCGCACCACCAATTATGAAGTCCTGAGAAGAGTAGAACCAAAGTTACGGCTTGTGTAGTTGATTAATAAGCGCAAAGTGAGTCTGTTCGACCACATCTACCGCATGAAAGATATTTGCCCACTGAAGATCGTGCCGTTTGGTATCGCGAATGGCAAGTCGTAGAGCCGATCAATGGTGTGGTCGACAGAAAGCATCTAAGGTTGGTGCGAAGCTGACCACGCGATAGCTACGATGACATAAGAGACCGGCGGAAAGTAACCGAACATGTACCTGAGTACACCAATAGATGATTAGACCTCAGTCGCAAACCAAGCAAAGTGAGCAAAATGATTGCTCAAAAATAGTTAGTAGTCCTAACCAGTGCATTTTAACTTTTTATTGTAAATGAATGAGGCTCTTTCGTTCACTAGTAAGCAAAAGAGCTCAGCAGACAGGATTTCGTAGTAAGTGCCACTGAAATAAACTTTTATTTTCCACTTCATGTAACTGACGAACGAACTGAACTGATGCTTTTCAGCTCAGTCTTACGTTTACTATGGAAGAGATTAATTCTCACATCGCTTTCCGCTGGTAAGACATAGACAGCTGTTTAGAACAACTTTCGCTCAGACAAATCCGCACTGTTGTCTCTGGTCGTGAACATATTATAGTGCAATGTAAATGAATAGATTAAAGATCAGACCAGACGGATTTTTATGATCATTTTAGCCGGCGCAGCGCCGCATAAGAATTTTCGTGAGCATTATGAAATATTTCATATCATTTCTCTCGATTTCTGCATGGCGACAAATTAACGGCTGTGGTAAAATTCGAAGTACTTATGGCTTCAAATATTTACGAATTATATAATTCTGGGATATAGACTAATCAATTACTTGATGAATTTGATAGCACAGGGTTGCCATTTTTCCTGGAATCCCGGATTTGGAATTGGATGACTTCCTTGTAGTAGCAGCTTTATATTTGTCAAAGTCGACTTGTGAGACAAAGGCAAATCAGGTACAGCTTTCAAAATTGACAGAGTGACAAAGTAGGCCTATAAGAAAGAATGACAGGCACTTTGATCAGTAGTTCTTTGATTCTCAATGTGGTCAACAATTGCTAAGTCCCACAACGTTGCTACCAGTTTCCTTGGATGAAATAATTGCTGTTCTTCAGCTGTCTCTTGTTGGTGGAAGAGCAATGGGTCATTTATGAAGTACTTGGGTTCGTCGAAGTCAAAGAAGACTGAGGAAGATGTCTTCGGAATAATCGTTGTGTGAAGTTCTGCAATATGAGCATTGCGGAACAATGTAAGATTGTTATTAACTTAATCTATATTTTTCTATATTACTCTCTTTCTTTTATTCAAAACATATTGCATTACAGGAACTACTATATATTTTTCAACTGTGTCAGTCGACCAGTCAGGGAAATTCGCAGGTGCCAAAATCATTGTACCGGCTAACCGGGTAAGCGCTCAATTCACTACTGGTAAATTAAATGAAAACTATTTAATAAATATTTTTTAATGACTATTTTATGACTATTTTTAATGAACTATTTAATGAATTATTTTGAAAGTTATTATTGAATTACAATTTTTTAATCTGCTGAATTAGTTCTAGTTAGTTAGGAATGTTAAAAAAAAGTTTGAAATAGAAAGTTTGGACACCACATTTTTACTAGTAAAAGGCAAGCAGAAAGCACTTCAAAAACTTCCACCACATTTCATGAATAAAGCATTTGTAAAAACGCCCGACGTTTCCTAATTATAAGCACGTGAACCATTGGGACCTGTCACACCATCAATCACAAGGAGCAACAAGCTATTTCTCTACCACTAAGCTACTTCTCTTTCACTGTACAAATTCACACTTGTGCGGCAATGACCATTTGTCAAATTTGCCAGAAATTTGATAGAAGTGGCCAACACATAGATTTCTGAAAAACACGGTGCCTACCTATTTTTGACTAAAGATAAATTGTGTAAATGCAAAACATTTCCACGTCATTGATCTAACAATTGAATTGTAATTCTTGCAAAATCTGGAAATAGATAATTGTGCGCGTGTGATTTATATACACTAGAGAAACTTCTGACTTAATCGTACACGATCGACTTGCACGTTCTTCCCCGATCTTAGATGTCTCATGCAAAGACACTGACACGATCGTATCAGACTTTGCATGACGATTATGAAATGTACGTCCTTATCAGATCGTGTCAGAAAATGTTCGTCAATCTACGATCGTGTCAGATTAAGAATGATCATGTCAGAAAATGTTCGTCAATCTACGATCGTGTCAGATTAAGAATGATCACGTCAGAAAATGTTCGTCAATCTACGATCGTGTCAGATAATATGTCGTTGACCTCACGTCGCCATGATAAGCGGAAATTCCTAATCAGAGTGAAATAAACTCAGTGAGAGATTCGAACTCTCATTCCGACTAATCATATCGACGTGAAGATCTACCGACACCACAAAAGAGTAGATTAAAAATCATACGTGACACCGCAAATGAACATTTTACGCATCATAACAACTGAGATAATTTCATGAAATTCACGATTTCATGTTCTTTGAAATAACAGTTCTTCATTCCTTTGAAGGCTATTTAGCCAGTACAGTTCGGTTGCTGCAGCTTGCTCAGCTATAATAGATGCCATCGTTTTGGCCACATTAAACCGTACTGCTAGGTCCTTAATGGACGAAGCCATCCTATGCATTTGTAAGGCTTGAAGTGCACACATCACATCAAAGTATTATGTTCAACAGGCATTTACTTACTGTAGCAATGAAAGGCTCACGATGTTGCTGTGACCAATTCCAATACCTCAGCGATATAGGCCAAAATCCCTCTTCATCAATTACCGCTCAATGGAGATCCGAACTGAAGAATAAACAAAATCATTAAATTATTTTTCATAATTGCCTCCTGAACATTAAATAGTTCACGGCCCTTCATAAATATCACAACTGATTTGCGTATTGCGCATGCTCTAAAGGAGTGCAAATACTAACGTTCGTAATATATAATACTCCACTGCAACTAATTTTCGAACTATGCGTAAGAAAGTGCGAAAGTAAATGAGTGGTGCCCCAGGAAAAAATGCATGCACTAATGCAATGAAATTTTCTGCTTGAGAATGTAAGGCCTAAGTAGGCACAATCTCATTCAAAGATATTTCAATTGATTTTTCCAGCTAAAATGTGAGAGTAGGGTTTCAAGACATGAGGTTACTAACTAAAACAGAGTTGTTTGAGGATGGCAGACGGCGTCTGTTGAAAGCGCTCGCAAAGAACCTTGGTGGTTTTCCCTTTGCTTTGGGTTACATCGACCCTTGGGATGTCCTCCGAGACAACTAATGGAATTCCATGTCCCTTATTTACTCAATGAAGCATGCTATAAATCATGCTATGAAAAATAGGTATGTATACTCATACCATACACGCAAAGCTTTCCTGAGAAAGATTATTTGTATGAAACACACGTAGGTTTTATATCATGAAATGAATGTCTGTTTAATATATGAAAATGGAGCATCAATGATATGGATACAGTAATATCATACGCAAAAGCATCATAATACATAAGTCCACATTTTTCATTTTTCATATATTCGATAACTACAAGTACACATGCATTAATTCATTCAATGTGTCATACTTTGATCTGAAATGGGACAAAAACAGAAACAGCTAGCATCTCCTGTAACTTCATGTTACATGCAAATCAACTGATATGGACAGAACATATAATGAGGGAGACATTGATCAAAAATATTATAAAATCAAATAATAACTATAATATCGCATGAATTGAATCACATTTATGGTATTCATATGTTATAACACAAGCGAACGACGTACCCATTTGATCTCAGATTGAAATTTTCGCATGTTGACTTAGAAGTCATCAATTTCAAAAATGTAAAATCAAAGCTTGAGGAAAGCGGACGGGACCATAAAACAAATATGTTCCTTAGCAGAATATAAAAAAAAATTAAGTTAATCAATTAATAAATTCAGCATTGAAAAATCTACTTGTTAGCATTTTCTAATAAAGACAATCTTAGAAGAAGTTGCCACCATTGAAAAGCATGAGTCATGGATGAGTGTGATGTAATTATTTCATTGTGAATAATTTTGAGATAATTATCTGACAATAGTAAATCAATTCCATAAGAAGGACACATAGCAAAACATTTTCCAACAAAATGATAAAATGGAATCACAGCGAACAGGAAGTATCGCAAAAAATGAATCGTCACTAACTCTGCAAAATAGCTATTAGGTATCAAACTTTCCTTGTCAGCGGAAGCTGATACATGTAATATTTACATGCTCTGTTTAAGAGCTTTTGCATCCTACACTTCCAACATACTAGAAAATGCCTCTATCTTGAAATTTGAAAGCTTAATGGAAAATAAAAATCTGTATATTTACCTAATAGAGATTACCAAACTAATTTCTAACTGTGTTTTGCACATGTAGACAAAAATATCAGATCACTAAAAACAAATAATACAAACCCTGGTGGAAAATTTATTGGCTTGATTTTTTAGCTTCGCACCTGATACAGAGTAAAGCCTAGTATAAAAGCTTTTCCTGGAATTTAAATTGCTGTTTACTTACACTAATATTTCCAACGAATTTTATTGAGAAAGGTCGACCTCCAGCAACTGATAAAAGATCAAGCTAACCAAATTTGTTAATGGTTTGAAGCGCATATCATAAGCAAAATCGCAGAGTTTCTGCATTTTCTTGCAACCTTGTTATTATCAAGGATTGCATGTATATTTCATCAACAGACCTTTAAACTCTTGTTTCCAACTTGCAATAGAACAACAATAAATTAACCTTAGATCAAATGTACTGATATTTTATCTTTAATAAGCAATGAATTAAATATTTTGTTTATCTGCTTCGGTTTACTAGAAGTGCGATTAATTCGAAAACGATGGCACATACAGGAACTTGTTAAGTGGGCAAAAAGGAATTCCTAATACAATACAGAGATAGGAAAAAAAGTCGTGCGTATTTATGAGTCTCTTGTAAATTAGAAATGATTCAAATAAGATATTTACAATAACCAAAAAACAGTAAGTAGCTCTAAGTGCAAAGCTTAACTGTATTCTATTTATGTTTAACTACTTATTGGTATTTAGTTATTTCAAGTATCTGATTATAATCATTTCAAATTTATAAGGGACCCATAAATCCTTCGGCTGTATGTACACAGCATCATCAAACGAAGTGTAGCAACGACTTTCAGTATGAAAGATCTGAAAAACACGGACAACACATACATCAGAGTTTCATAAGAATCAGAATTATTGACGAATTCGTCATCTGCAAATAATGCATTATTTATTTGTTAGCGAAAAAGTTTCATAATACTAAATAAATGTCACCAAATACTAAAATAATTACTTCCAATAACCTAAGATAAAGATGGGTACCTCGTTCATCGAGAAGTCGAACAACAAACACAATGCAATGTGTGTATTCAACTTAAGTTATACTTGGTATTACCCATTGTCTGTCTAGATGACTGATAATCACCAGCATCATTGCATCTGGGTACAAAATGCATATGAAAACTTAATATAGAGAGAAATAAGAGACAGTTTTTGTTGAGAAGAAATATCATGAATTGGTTCTAGGTTAGACAACGCAGACTGAATGAAAGCTAAAAGTAATCTGAAATGTAATCACAGCAACATAGCAGATGATGTATCATTCATCGTAGTACTGTTAGAAACATTTAACAAATGCTTATTACATTGCGTTCTGCACTTCATGTTCATATACGCTATATTTATATTATCATTCATGACAATGTGACATATTATCTTAATACATATATAATCGACATTCATACCATTACATACTAAGCTTCATGGCATATTAATGCATACGTAACCGAAGTTCATATTAATATAGATAAAACTACATGTATGTTACATCGCATGTTAATACACACGCTTGCGAAATTCATGCCAATACATACCGTGCTTCGTGGCATGTTAATTCATACCTATGCATAATATGTTATTATAAATGTTTCATAGTATGTTATTACATACGCATGCGCTATTCATACCAATGCATGCTATGTTTCATAGCATGCTATTACATGCGCGTGCGTAATCATACTATTTCAAACTATGATTCATGCGGAATTATTTCTCTACGGGAGCATTTTGAAGCCTTTCCTGGACATTTCTATCAAAACCAAGTTTCAGAAGCATTTTGACCAGCTATCAATGTGAAGTAAATAAATCAATGCTTATTAATGGACGCAGAACAAAAATTCCAGCTACTCAAAAAAGCAAGGCTATGGAGCAAACATCCAGTTTAAATACAAATTGAGCCAAATTATTTTACAATTAAAAATCTTTTATTAGTTGTCTTAGAATTCTGAACACGAAATTTCATTTAGACAAATATTCAGAAAACCTTTTTCGTAGCTAAGTTCGTATATTTCGTGAATGGAAAGATTCATAAATGTATTCGTGCATGTAGCTACACGCATCGTGAAGTTAAAACTAGCTGCTATCATATATTTCGGTGATGACAATTATTTCATTGCACAAATATATAATTTTCCCAGATACATATATAATTAGTTTGAGTCAAAACCTGTTTTTGCAGCCTGCACAAGTTTTACTAGTCATTAAACGTAGCTGAAACACAGGAGACTAAGATCATCCATCATGACTAATTAAATGATTTTTCAGCTGCACGCAGGGACATTTTTCTAGAGTTATGACTATAACTCCGATAAGTTTGGTAAAGCGCTGGTCAGACGTAAGACGTGTGCGGACGGTATCTACATTATATTGTTTGTGTGTGATTCTAGTAGAGTTGTTTTCAACCGCTTTAAGTATGTGCACTCGGTAGAATAAATCAACAGTTTCGTAGATATTACTAGCAATATCAAATCTTAAAATTTGCAGTCGACTCCCGTGTTTTCTAGTTGTGTGATTGATACTCGCATTACTCAAAACAGTTTCTTGCGTTGAAAAAACGGATAATTAGTATGAAAAAATGTATGTATCAAATAAAAACATAGCATGCAGACAATCTGGCAACCTTTAACTAACATGCGTTGTTTTGCAAAACAAAGATCATTTTCCAGCAGTCGTTTAAGCCCGAGTATTAAAGACGATAATACCAGTGACTAGAAAAATCGTGGAGTAAAACCAAAATGCTTCAAAAATAGCCCTCGATATAATGAAAGATCTATCGACAGTAAGTTGCGTAATAAAACAACAGCATACTATGAACGGAGGGAAGTGCCTTTCGTGAAGAACGTAGCTTATATTGTTGCAAATAGTGAGCCTGGGTTATTCATTGTAACTTGAGGCGGAAACCCAGTAAGGCTGATAGTAGCCAAGAAAACCAAAACGTCGTTTTGCTACTTAAAATCGCTTAGATCTTTCGACCGGCACTGCCGGCCATCATCAGAGGAACTCAAGAACACCAGTTCCTCTGATGATGGCCGGCAGTGCCGGTCGAAAGATCTAAGCGATTTTAAGTAGCAAAACGACGTTTTGGTTTTCTTGGCTACTATCAGCCTTACTGGGTTTCCGCCTCAAGTAGCTTATATTGTTCTCTTATAGGAATTAACCAATGGCAGCATCGTATGTCGAAGTGTATTGCTCAAGATGGACACTATTTTGAGAATTTTTAAATAATGAACGTTTTCATTTGTTCGTAATGACTAGGGCGGTTTTTTATTGACCTAAAAAATTACGAATTTTGACTTTATTTTCAAGTAAATTTTTACCTAAAATTTTGACTTGAATGTAAAATTTTTACCCTATCTTTTTACCTAATTCAGTTTTGTTTAACCAAAGAAAACATCATTTCAGACTCACAAGAAAACGTTACTTGTTTTAATTAAAGAAACACATTTTATTATTGAGCCCACAAATACAAAGTTCTTCCCGAAAAGAAGGAATGCCTCTTAAACAACGAGTTAATTGTTACTGGCGTTGTAATTCATTATTGCATAGTATTTAATGTTATGGGGAGAAAAGTTTCTGTTAAAGTTCTGACGCGGTGCTACCAGTACGATCCGGAAACAAAGCGACAAAGCATGCAATGGTGTTCACCTGGATCTCCGAGACCAAGAAAAGCTCGAATGTCTCGGTCGAAAATCAAGACAATGCTCATCTGTTTTTTCGACAGCACAGGAATCGTCCATAAGGAATTCGTGGAGCAGGGAACAACCGTCAACCAACACAAGTACCTAGAGATTCTGAAAAGGCTCAGGGAAGCAGTACGCCGTAAACGCCCGTTACTTTGGTCCGAAGGATGGATCCTCCATCACGATAACGCTCCAGCACATGCAGCACTCAGTGTTCGGGAGTTTTTGGCAAGCAAGTCCATCACTCTTCTCGATCATCCTCCATACTCGCCAGACCTTGCGCCATGCGATTTTGGCTGTTCCCAAAGCTTAAGTCTGCTTTGAAAGGCTCGCGGTTTGAAGATGTGGATGACATCCAAGACAGTGCAATTAGAATCTTGAATGCAATCCCAAGAGACGATTTCGTTCAATGCTTCGACCAATGGCAGCATCGTATGTCGAAGTGTATTGCTCAAGATGGACACTATTTTGAGAATTTTTAAATAATGAACGTTTTCATTTGTTCGTAATGACTAGGGCGGTTTTTTATTGACCTAAAAAATTACGAATTTTGACTTTATTTTCAAGTAAATTTTTACCTAAAATTTTGACTTGAATGTAAAATTTTTACCCTATCTTTTTACCTAATTCAGTTTTGTTTAACCAAAGAAAACATCATTTCAGACTCACAAGAAAACGTTACTTGTTTTAATTAAAGAAACACATTTTATTATTGAGCCCACAAATACAAAGTTCTTCCCGAAAAGAAGGAATGCCTCTTAAACAACGAGTTAATTGTTACTGGCGTTGTAATTCATTATTGCATAGTATTTAATGTTATGGGGAGAAAAGTTTCTGTTAAAACGCAGGAGATTTTTCAACTGGGAAAAGCTTCGTTCGGTCGCAGCTGTGGTTGATTGTGCACACAACAGAAGATTGTATTCAGTTGGTGAAATATCGTCACGTGCCAAGTTAACAATCTCCATGATATCATTCTTAGATAAACGCAAGTTTATATATGATTGATTTCACGGCGATCAATTCCGAAATCCAGACTGCTTACGTCCTGTATTACCTGACGAATGTTGTAGTTGGTTTCTTCGCATCGCTCCATTCGATGATGCAGAGGTCTATACGTTGCCACATCCACACAAGTTGTTCAACAATTACTGTGCTGGAAACTGCAGATTTTGCACGACTTACAAGTAATCCATCATCCTCGAAACCAACACAATTTGTTTGACATCGGAAAAGTGGTCTGCATACCAAAAAGCCGCATTTAACCATGCTCCCCACCGGGTGACGACCGGCTTTGGTGGACTTCCTATCGATGCAAAAAGAAGACGGCGATCACCATTTTTAATAGTGGCAGCCTTGATTGAGGAAATCAAACTGTCGACAGCCTCATACTTCGACTTCACAAGCAATGCACAGTTGTGCAACAGGTGCGCCATACGTTACATGAAATAATGATGGATACATAGACTTCAAAGTTTTGCCCGCAAGAGTCATATAACGAGCTGCATCAGATAGCAGTAAAAGGAAATTATTGCGATGAACATTTAAATCTTTAACAACATCATCAATAGCATGGTACACTGTTTGATGATTGATGCGTCCTTCTAGCTGTCTACAGTCATATAGATAAGTAACTTCAGGCTTTTCTAGAATTCCGACAAGAATGTTCATAAACTTCCGACCAGAAATTTCCGTTTCGTCCACCATAATAAATATTTTTTCTCCATTTACATATCGAAGCAATTTCTATTGTTCTAACTGAAAGAGTTTTGGCACATGTTGCCGACATGATGACTCAGATGGGCAGTGATGACCCATAAAATCAAATAGATCTCGTATCGCTTGATGCTCCAATTTATGTAAAGGAATGTCAGCGGCTAAAAACGCTGTTGTTACATGCTTAGCCAGATCAGGTTTGAAGTTCAAGAGGGTCTGACCTTCATGCTTTGATGAGGTGGGTACTGATGATGAAGAGGTAGTTCTTTGTAACTTCGTCGCAAGTTTGGCACTTTTACGATGACTGTCAATCATAAACTGTTTCGCGTATTTCACCGGGCATTCACAAAGCACACAGAAAAGTTCATTCCTTGGTGTTACTTTAAATTCTTGAGGATATTGGCAAGTAATTCTTTAGCACCTGGATGCATCACTTTCAGCTGTCTTGGGCATTTCGAACAATCGAAGATAGTCAGTGTCAGTTAACGTGCGTTGAAATCCTTGCGAGAATATTTGGTGTCCCAATAGCTTAGCTTTTTGTTTTGATTGAAAAGAGTTCGGGAAACCCAGATCTAAAAATAGCGCTTAGGAAGGCCAGGTGTCTAAAAATAGCGCCTGGGAAGACCAGATTCCTGAAAAATTTACTGTCTTATTTAAACTTTTTGACCTTATTTTTACTCTATTGACTATATTGACTTCATTTGATTATTTTGACCGTATTTTTACTTTGACTTTTTGACTTTATTGACCGCCCTAGTAATGACTTATTCTTTCATATTATTATACTCGTGGATTAAAGAAACTCGTTTTAAAAATGCTAGAATACTATTCCGGGTATTTAATTGTCGCACCTTGTATTAAATTATTACACCTTTTCAACTTCAAATTCGGAATAATCAACTTCAAATTCGGAATAGTCAAAATCAAATTCGGAATAGTCAAAATCAAATTCGGAATAGTCAAAATCAAATTCGGAATAGTCAATATCAATTTCGGAATAGTCAATTTCAAATTCGGATAAGAAAAATGATTTTTATAACTAATATTTTCCCTTTAAAATGAAAACTATTAATTTTGAGGGTCAGTCAAACATGTTTCAAGCAAAAAGAATGCTCATCCTCAGTGACAGTAAGAAACATAGAACAATAAAATTTTACTTTATATACAGAAAGAAGGAAAGTGAACTACATTCCATCAGTTCATAGATCGCCGGTACATTTGTAGTTGTGGACCTTTGGTGAAAGTTTATAACCAGCAGTGCAGTCGGAAATCTTGGTGGCATTCAATGCCGGTAAATCTTTTCCTAAAGATTTTGAAAGACCTAAAATCTTCGGAGCAAATGTCAGCGGTAGCCTATTTTCGGCTAAGAAAGTGATAAGATTTGCCTGGACCCTCACAATCCTATCGCTAAGCGAGATGTGTTGTCCTAACGATACTGAAGAAGAGCCCGGAAGAATAACCATATTCGCTACTGATGCATTGATGTTCCGGTGTTTTTTTGGTATCACTGTGCTTCTCAAATTCCCTTTTCCCATTTAGCCCATTAGCCCATAAGACGGAAAAGACGGAAATTTACGAGCCCTGAATAAGTGACGCACATGCAAGGACGTACTAACTTGCACTAAGTTGGGACGCATATACGCGTCATAGCCGTTAACGGGATTCTTCTTATCCAGTTCTATACGACTGACGTTTCTCAAGTCACAATTAACATTAAGTCTGAAGAAAAAGCAGAGCTTGAACATAGCACTCATAACATAATACGACCTCACAACATATAAAGAGGAACATGGCGTGTATTTGATACGTACGAGCGAAAAATATGCACTGAACATTCAAAAATATCAATTACTGCATGTGCGGAAAAAGGCTCACATGGACAGAAATTTATCAACGATAATGGGGAAAAAGAGAGCTACCTATGCGAGCGCAGAGCATAGGAAGTCAGAGAATGGTGACAAGTAAATAATAACATTCATTCATATTCATGTAAAGCAGCAGTTTCGAAAACATTATACATATATTTTTCAATAAATACGCGACTCATCTCTCCCTCTTCTCACTCAAACGACATGATTGAGTGACAGCCATAACTCCAAAGAAAAACAGGCCTAGTCTTCGACTAAACAAATTACGAAATCAAAACTTAGCATTTGATAACTTTCTAAAATTTCGTACCTCAACCACACCAATCGTGTTTCTAGGATTATCAGACTTTTCTAAAAATGTGAAGCTGTCACTCTTGTGCCAGAAATCTGGTGCGCATCAGGCTAGTGACATGATAAATGTATTTCCCAAATTAAGTCTGGCATGTGGGACCACAAATATCAGCGATATGATGTTTGGAATAATTGAATGCTACATAAGGATGGTCATCCTGACCTGCCTGAAGAATAAAGGTTCAAGCATACTATCACTTTATAATCAATAGGCTACCTGTAGTTATGGCCAAATTTTAATTTTTACAATCAGAGAGAGAGCAGTCACTGCTAAATTCCGAATGTCATAGCGAGCTTATATGAGCGAAAGCCATTTCGTAGCTCTAATTCAGATTTACGCGACTCATCTCTCCCTCTTCTCACTCAAACGACATGATTGAGTGACAGCCATAACTCCAAAAATAATTGGCCTGAATTTGCTTTGCCCTTGTAGTACATGCATGGAGGCTTATTCTATGTATAGAAGTATTTTTGAAATAATTCTATCATCATGTCGTGTACTATCTTCAAATTATGAAGAAAGGAGATGCAGGATAAGACCATCCATTCGTTCAGAAAATGTGTCAACCCTACGATTCAGTGGCCAACATTTGGCAATTTTAACAACTACTTGTTCGCAAAAACGCAGAATTTCTAATCGCTAGATGAAAACCATGTTCTCACAACGTGACCCTGTCTGTTTGCCTCAACTTAGTTTTGAGAAATAGAAATAAAATGACATGCCAGCAGAATAACATTCTGTAGCAGTAGGTGTTCATAATGACAGCCCACGTACAGCCACAAGTAATATGGAACATGAATTACAAGATAAGCTTGTGCGATGAGTGTTCTGCTGTTGAAGCTTGAGCTTCTATATTTTTCTAAAAATTCATATACTACATGCAAATTTGGGGCCTGCTATTATGGGCAGTGGAAATTCATATTTTAGGAGCCAACGACGGAAATAAAGCACAATGCAAATAATAGGACTCTAGAGCCTCCCTGAAGATCGATTTTTGAACTCAAGAGCTTCAGCTTAAAATCAAACCCTTAAGCCGACACACCATTTCACATGTCAAAAACATCTATGAAAATTTTGAATACAGTGTGTTGTCCAATTAAACACATTAATACATTAATATTACATTAATAGGCAAGCTCTCAACACCAAATTTTCAGTGAGACCGCGCAGAAACGTATTTATAAGTACGACATAGCTGACTACAAAGAACTCAACGGAAGAATGCAAAGTTAAACAAATACCCTAATGGAAATTCCTAGAAAGAAATAGTCCATTGAAAGTCCAAGGTTCAATAAAATAAAAAACTAGAAAATGTATATCCACTTTCTTGCCAGGAGTATGCATAATACTAATGGTGAGGCAAGAAAACAAATAACCCAAGATAGAAACTATATCCAAACACGACATACTGACCGAAAGAACGAAATAAAAGAAATGAATTTATGATGGCATGGACCTACATGCTACTTTAACAACTGAAACCACATAAAACCAGCCACGCATGAGATCATAAAAAAATCTATCGTTAATGTTAAAACGTGACGTTAAGTACTACTTCACTGCATGAGTTTGATAATATTAGAGCCACCATGGAGCTCATTTTACAATTTGGCAAAGTGGCTTTTACATCTTGTAAGTAGTTAATGAAGCAAATCTGTTTAACACGGCTTATCTAGACAGTTCCACAACTCAGAAAATAGTTCACAAATTGAAATTTCCAAAATGTCAGTTAGTAGACAAACAAATGGTCAAATCAGTTTTTTCTGTCAGAGTTCAGTTTACTGTGGAAAATCATGTTAACTTTTAAAATAGTAGAGTATGCTGCTTTATCGCTTCATTTAGTACCCAATTGAAATTCTCTAAATTGCTAGAACTTCAGCTGATGTCATGCAATCACAGCTATCTGAAGAGTGTTAGGTGTAGAGGTTTATGAAATTGGACTGTATTTCCAAATGGAATAAGTTTTAGTGAGTGATGTGTTTGATAGAACCCAACAAAAATTGTAGCTTCATGTCTACCTTGTGTAGGACTCCATATTGACATATGCAAAGAGGATGGATATCATACACCCGTAGCGGAAGCTAGTGTGATCTTTGTGTATGACAGCGCGCTGGCTAAAGTGGCATATCTATTCATTTCAGTCATAATTATGTCACTAATAGAAACAACTTGCAGAAAACTTGACCAAAGCGGATTACTTACTCTTTCAGGCACTCCATTCTCTCTTTCTGAAAGACGAATATTCATTGTTTCAAATGTAAAACAAGCACTGGTCGTGCAAGACCATGATGCGGTCGCTCATTATGTCAAAAGACTAGAACCTCAATGAATGGTAGAAGTGTTGGCTCAAAGTGGTTTAAAAACAAATCAGTTACTTCATGCACATAGACTGAATAAAACACAATGAAAGAATTTGTTTAAATGGGTATTCTATAACAACACATACAGCTCCACATTTAAAGTTCTCAGCTGTGGAAAATCCAACATGACCAATTCGGCATCAAGAAGTAAATGATGCACGTGGAAAATGTAGAACTATATTGATCAAAGTTGAATGTAGATGCAATGAATAAATATAATTTCATCAATTAAAATTGGGAATATTTTAACTTTTCATAAATACCTGGAATTATCTTTGTTTATAAATATAATTTAGATCACTGTAAATTTCTTCAGTGAAAATGTGTCAAGTTTGCATCATCAGGAAGTGCATGCAGCATATGACAAAAAGGGAATGAGGCATGATTGTTGAAATATGTGGATTCCCATGGCCGCTCCAATGCAATGTTAAATTATATACATTGCATTTATATTCCGCATATTGCATGTCACTGTGCGTACCACTAATATACAGTATTTTAAAGTCACCATGCCCGACTGTTTTTTTGAAGATCATTTAGAGCGTAGAGTGGCACATTCTTGCAAAGACAGACAGTTAGAGGGTGAAAGTTTTCACGGCCTCGGGTCTTTAAACGGCTGCATGAAACTGGCCTCTTCTAACTATTGCATGGGGTCAGGTAATGGTAACAACGAATTATTTCCATAAACTTATCATACGAAAGATTCTCGTTTTTTGAATATTGCCAATAATTGGTCTAGAGGAAACAAGCATTGTAAAAATTGGCATAAATGCTGCCATCGATGTTAGGGAAGCATGAGAGTTAGCGCATATCTTGGAAACATTTGTCTCTGTAATACTCAGCGGTTGATAATGAACTCACACCACGCAGTTAAGCCATGGAATACCATTAACTTCGATAAATGTTTCGAAGGTCATAACGTCATCTAAGCATGACTTTCCTGACACGATTCTACATGTCTTAACGTGTCATGCGAAGAAATGCACAAAGACGTACGATCGGACATGATCGGACACGATCGGACATGTTGCGTCAGATCTTTTGTCATATACGATCGTAGATGTCTTTTCATAGTATGACTGACACGATCTTGCTTAACTCTGATCGGACATGACTTTGCACGATCGTGTCAGACTTTGAAAGTCTTTGCAAGACGTTTCCTCTAGTGTAAGCCTATTTATAAAAACGCAAGTCAATGATTGATGTCACCATCATCTAACCTCTTTGTCGATTCAAATAGCAATAATTCAGACATAAAAATGATCATGTCAATCACCCTCAATAACCAGATGCAATTGACCATATGGGTAATTTAAATGAATGAGTCATCGATGAAAATGAGTCATGAAGAAATTCAGACTACAAATAATGTCATGTCAAATTTAGATCTCATCGGAGCAAATCGCTGTCGTTGATAATGTGCTTTTAACAGTTTACCTTCAACAGAGCTCCGCTGATTAGGAATTTTAATTCTAACCATCACCGTAAAAAGTGAAAAATACCCATTTACAGTAGATCCTTAATGGGATCAATAGCCTGGGAGTCTTATTGATACTATCAAGTTATCGGAAGCAAATTGGACGATCAAAGAAACATACTTTGGGAGGTAGGATCGTGGAGTGGAATAGTTCCGACGATTTGTGTTTCAGGCCATAAAACAACTTACTGAGTGACAGTCAGTCGCTTTTTTGTGCATGTAGTTCTTTGCGCCATGTTATGCCTTGGCAGTTACATTTGATGCTCAGATACTAAACAATAATATTGATGCGCCTGAAAATGGCAAATGAGAGCGATATTTCAGCATATTCTGAGGCATGTTCGCACATTTACTTAATCAGTTTGGAAATTACCACTAAGTTAAAATCAGCTGTAGCAACTTCAAGTAGAGTCAATTTCAAACAAGTTGCAATTGTATCTAAAATAAAAATGGCTGAAATTAATGTTGAAATATCCAGATGCAAAAGTGCCCGTTCAGCAAAGGCACCTCAGTACTTTTCTTCCTAATAGGCATAACATAGCTTCAGGATAGTTTATTCATAAGTTGAGTACAATTTTCGCACGTATTAACCTATGTGGGCAATAACCTCAGCGGTGTGATGCTTTCGACCCCGTTTTTCGGCGATTTTTGAGTTTTTTCCATTTCCTGCATTTCTCATCTCTTTCCAAAGAAGGCAACAGGCATAATCTGAGCAAATCGGTCACGATCTTTCGATTGAGCGCAAAGCCGAGGTCTGATTCTCCATAATAAAGATAACCCTGACCCTCCTACGCGAATATGCTGTAATTCGACCAATAATTAGGGATTGGTCGTCAGTGCTTGATCATCACTGAGTGAATCCACTTCAGATAGGCAGAATAGACCACTATGAGCCATATTTTAACTAATGAATGCAAATTACAGCCGAAATATCCATCAGGAAAAATAACCCACATCACGCGGAATTTGAAATCTTTGATAGATGTTGAAATTGATGAAACAGACAGATGGAGCTTGCAACAGCCAGCTAGTAGGCAGGAAATT
Source organism: Prostheceraeus crozeri (assembly GCA_907163375.1). NCBI lineage: Eukaryota > Metazoa > Platyhelminthes > Polycladida > Euryleptidae > Prostheceraeus > Prostheceraeus crozeri. Next base: position 1,150,052 of record CAJQUW010014582.1, on the reverse strand, counting down.
GAATAGAGCACATCAATTTATCTATATTTGTAGCCAACGCACTATGCAGAAGCGTAGATTAGATAACCCCATTTCTTGGGGTCAAGATGACTTAATTTATGGGGTCGAAATGTCAGGGGGTCGAAATGACTTGACACCTGCACGCACAGTAAGAAGCTCGATAAAAATGCACATAAATTTGATCGTTGAAATAGCGACAATGAAATCAGACGCTTGGATAAGCCTCTATAATTCTGTGTGGAGTGATTGTTCGTGCCTATGTGACTGTGCGTGCGTGTGTTTTCCTCAAATGAGCAGCGCTGCCACATGCGGACAAACAATGACCATGACTAGTACTCTGTCGAATTTGAAGTTCATACGAGTTAATGGGATCTGAGCTAGAGACCGAAGAACTCAAATTACCCATATTAGTCCCGCCTCCCCTACATCATTCACGCATCTCACTAGTTCACATACTGCATACAATCTTATCTACATGTTGAGCTCTTTTATGAATATCACTTTGCATCTATTTTTGGCTTAACTCTCTAACTACGGACGGGTCAGATTGACCCATTTTTTAAATTCAAATTGTTGTAGATCTCAATTATATAAACGAATGAACTTGTAACTCATTGACTTTTATTTTTTACGCATCTTGAGTAGATAACCAAGTTATAAACGTTATATCTCACATAGAAGAAACTCAAAACAATGTTTTGTCAAACACTACACACTTAGTACGAAATGGGTCAAACTGACCCAGTGAACTTTTCCGATGTATCATTGAAGTATATCAATTTTCAACTTTGTGACATTAGTATGAGTTACCATACATAGATAGTTAACGATTGATCATAGATATTTCAGGATTCGCTCGAAGTTGCAGTCTATCTTCATTGTCTTTTACTGCATTAGACAAGATAAAAGTACTTTTGTGACAGCACAAATGCAATTACAAGAAGGTGTCAACAGTAGTAAAACTCAAACCCTATTCGAAAGGTTATTATTTCACTCGGTTGATACAATCGCTGACATATATACAGGACGGCGAGGAAATAGTCGAGAAGTTGGGCAAGCTTCTCGGGTGGTACTGGAACTACTGATTCCATTTCTAATTCCGGGCGGAATATAATTGCAGATAACTTCTTCTCAACCCTGCATTTGGTACAGGCTTTGCTTGGGCGCCATCGACGATGCCTCTTCCTCATACATCTATCACGACTTCTTATTCAGAGCAATGATCAAGATATTTCAAGTCAACAACCAACTTCACAGAATCACATGAAAGTTCAACACAAAATTCTAAACCTCAATATCTCACAAATCGCCGGAGATACCGACTTTGTGGATCAAAGAAAGGGTGAAGTTGTGCAGGGAACGAGGTAGCACATAAAACTTTCACATGGCATAGTACACCTCTAACCTACTACAAAACTTCGCGTCTGCCGGATCAGATCATTTGCTTTTCAGAAATAGAGATGATAACAAAATCCTATGTATTTCCAGTGGTAAAATTGTGACATTTAAGGTGTTGACTCCATTTTTTCGAATTTTTGCTCATAAAAGTTACACAAATTGGTATTTTGTTGAACTGGTTATTATAGAAATCATCTACAGATCATGATCTTTCAAATGAGTTATCATTCAGTGACAGAGGATGAAGTAAAGTGTACAAACAGACACTTTTCGTTGGCGTAACTGCAAATTTTAACATAGAAATTTCAGGAAAATTGTTGATATACTTTAACGAAAAGTGTCTGTTTGTGCACTTTACTTCATCCTCTGTCTCTGAATGATAACTCATTTGAAAGATCATGATCTGTAGATGATTTCTATAATAACCAGTTCAACAAAATACCAATTTGTGTAACTTTTATGAGCAAAAATTCGAAAAAATGGAGTCAACACCTTAAATGTCACAATTTTACCACTGGAAATACATAGGATTGTGTTATCCTCTCTATTTCTGAAAAGCAAATGATCTGATCCGGCAGACGCGAAGTTTTGCAGTAGGTTAGAGGTGTACTATGCTATGTGAAAGTTTTATGTACTACCTCGTTCCCTGCACAACTTCACGCTAGCTCCAGGACTATTCCCTCACTTGACTCTGATCTGATTGTGAATTATCAATGCTGTAGTCCTGACACTGCCATAAAAGTCGTTAGTCATTATTGTTCGACCTGTGCGCTGTTCCTCACAACGCGTTACTGAATAGTTGATCAAACATAAATCAATAAAAAAAGAAAAAATGAGCGAATACTATTATGTTGATCAGCGATAAAATAACAAAGCTACAACGACTAACTAATGATTATTTAAACGATAAATTAATCTATTAAAACTAAATAAATAAATTGAATTTTTATGAAAGTGTGAAATCTTTGTAGTGTCGGTTCTATTGAAAATCATGGTCCAAGTATTCCCCTCCGGGTGACGGCTTGTGGTTTACGACTTATGCGTATACCTCCGGCCATGTAGACGCATGAGGAAAACAGAACATTTCTCACGAAGTTCACTAACATCCCACGATTGGCGATAACTGATACCTATAACTAACAGGCATACAATGGAATCAATTTCTCACCTTCGAACGAAAGTAGGAAAATGGCTGAAAATGAAACGATTCCTGACGTTCTCATCGTGTAATGAATGAAAGTTGTACAAGCAAAGTACATCGAAAGTTTTGTGATACACTTCAACTGATTCAACTTGCATGATTTATAAAACGAAGACAATGTCAATAATAAAATGTATTGAATAGCTTTCGACTACGTCTTTGTCAATTGATATGAAAGTTATGATATAAAAGTAGAAATCTTACAATGTAATTTCACTGACGTTTACGAAAGCAAAAATTGTGACGTGTGTGAAGTTAGCACCGCCACTCAGCACCGCCATCTTGAAAATGGAATGTGCCAGTCAAACCAACGGTCAGAATCGATCTAGATGGAGTGTGCCAGCATGTGCCACCCATTATTTTGAAAGAATTCCCCCTAGTTTAGGAAAAATCGCTGCTCGAAAGTTCGACATGGCGGTGATGTGAAGTTAGCACCGCCACTAAAACTTTTTTTCCAAAATACACAATCAAAACATACAAAACATGCACAACAGATAGAAGACCATGAAAAACATTGTGCCAGCAAGTTTCAGCACCTAAATCCCCGTACTTGCTGAGAAATTAGTCCCCGAAGCCACAAAATGGCGGTGATGTGAAGTTAGCACCGCCACTGAAGTCTTTTTTTAAAATACGCAAATAAAACGTACGAAGCAAGAACAGCAGATAGGAGACCATCAAAAACATTGTGCCAGCAAGTTTCTTCTCCTAAGACGCCGTACTTGCGGAGAAATTAGCCCCCGAAAGCTCAATGCGCTGGCGGTGATGTGAAGTTGGCACCGCCATCTTGAAAAATGGAATGTGCTAGTCAAACCAACGGTCAGAATCGATCTAGATGGAGTGTGCCAGCATGTGCCACTCGTTTATTTCACGAAAAACCCACCACAGTCGGTGGAGAACCAACCCGAAAGCTCAATGGCGGTGATGTGAAGTTGGCACCGCCAGTGAATGTTTTTTCCAAAATTGGGACCACTCAATGGAGGTATTGTAAAATTTTCCACTTCAACATTAAACCGTTTACTTACTGGCTATACAGATATCAATGCAAATGCGAATATCTCGACAGGTGAATAAAGTCATGTGCCTGAACTGTTAACGGAAAGCTGAAGCTATTACTTCGTTCAAAACTCTGTAAGACAGTGAAGGCATTTGACGAGTATATGCAATGGCATAACTAGGAAGACTTACTTTCTTATTAAAGGCCATTTATGAATGGCATTCGATTCGTTTATGTTTCCCCGCATGAAGGAGCCCGCATGAAGGAGGAGAGTTCGCGACTTACAACGGCAAAACTATTGGTAATAGTTTGAATTTTTCATTTGACCAACGACGTCCCATGATTGGTCAGTTTTCGGTTATCATATGATCAATATATCGATAAACATTTTCATCTGTTTGCCGTGGAAAATATATTCACGGCATGCGATTAATTACAGCCTGTACAACTTAAAACAAGAATGATTAAATAGATGTGTTTAACACACACCTGTGGAATTCTAAAAATTCCCGCAATTTTGTGCGGATCGAGAGAAGAGATAAAAATTTTCCAGACAATTAATTGGGTTATGCAAACCATCCCTTCGAATGTTTTTCAAAACCTCGATGGGTAACCATCGTCAAGAAGGCTGGGTCAATTTAATGAGAATCTGTTTCCACTGTAGGTTAGAACCTACTCTATGGTTTGAACGATGTAGTTTGATAATTCCTTTCCAAAAAAGATTGCGCACCTTGGAAAGCATAGAGTAAGTATATTAGGATATCCCATATATCCCTACTCTATGTTTGAAAGCACCACAAACTCAATTGAGCATCATGCTTCTTCGATGAAGCAGTCTGACAACACTGGAAATATGCCCTTCGATCTCCTAATGTTATTGCTTCAATTGTTCATCAAGATCATCAAATGTGATAAAGATGTACGCACATCATGACACTAATAATGTTGTAGATATTGCCAACATTGTTTTCTATCAATGTTTCAATTGACTTCAAGAATTTCTGATTCACTGGATGTGCAAGAATAATCAAAATTGAAGGGATATTGAGACTCATCTACTTCATATGATCTAGCTAGAAGTCACAATATCTAATCTATTCGTAGAGTATTTTCATTATTTCATAAACACATCTATTTAATCATTCACTTTCACTGTCTTACAGAGTTTTGAACGAAGTAATAGCTTCAGCTTTCTGTTAACAGTTCAGGCACATGACTTTATTCACCTGTCGAGATATTCGCATTTGCATTGATATCTGTATAGCCAGTAAGTAAACGGTTTAATGTTGAAGTGGAAAATTTTACAATACCTCCATTGAGTGGTCCCAATTTTGGAAAAAACATTCACTGGCGGTGCCAACTTCACATCACCGCCATTGAGCTTTCGGGTTGGTTCTCCACCGACTGTGGTGGGTTTTTCGTGAAATAAACGAGTGGCACATGCTGGCACACTCCATCTAGATCGATTCTGACCGTTGGTTTGACTAGCACATTCCATTTTTCAAGATGGCGGTGCCAACTTCACATCACCGCCAGCGCATTGAGCTTTCGGGGGCTAATTTCTCCGCAAGTACGGCGTCTTAGGAGAAGAAACTTGCTGGCACAATGTTTTTGATGGTCTCCTATCTGCTGTTCTTGCTTCGTACGTTTTATTTGCGTATTTTAAAAAAAGACTTCAGTGGCGGTGCTAACTTCACATCACCGCCATTTTGTGGCTTCGTTCGGGGACTAATTTCTCAGCAAGTACGGGGATTTAGGTGCTGAAACTTGCTGGCACAATGTTTTTCATGGTCTTCTATCTGTTGTGCATGTTTTGTATGTTTTGATTGTGTATTTTGGAAAAAAAGTTTTAGTGGCGGTGCTAACTTCACATCACCGCCATGTCGAACTTTCGAGCAGCGATTTTTCCTAAACTAGGGGGACTTCTTTCAAAATAATGGGTGGCACATGCTGGCACACTCCATCTAGATCGATTCTGACCGTTGGTTTGACTGGCACATTCCATTTTCAAGATGGCGGTGCTGAGTGGCGGTGCTAACTTCACACACGTAAAATTGTGAGGGATATTTTATCAAAAACAAAAGGCCTGGAATCCATATAATGTATGGCAGTATGTAAAATGATATCTTGTCTAACATTCACCATAATATTCAGTTTGCATTCTGTTGCATTCTGTGATAAACTGTCAAAAATGTTTTCCTTCTTTTCTTATTGCTCTGTTAGAGTTAGTTGCTGTTTTATTGAATTGACAAAGACGCAGTCGAAAGCTATTCAATACATTTTATTATTGACCTCGTCTTCGTTTTATAAATTAAACAATTAGGTCAATGGTGAATCAAATTTATTCAACTTGCAGTATGGCGATCAGCCAATTAAACGGTTTGAAGGATTTCTCAAATGAAAACCATTTCAGCAAATTACATATTTAAAGACAGTCAGAAACAGAGGAAAGAGTCGGATGTTAGAGCCTTAGAACGCCAATTAACTTCCACAAGCACATGATGGTCTGGGTGAATAAGCCAACTCACTTTCTACGGGTAATGATGTACGTGACATAGGATAAAACGGCACTTTTTAGTATACACCTTGTCATCAACGTGCTCCAGCAAAAAAATGTTGGAGAGAGAAGGGGAAAGATCCGATGGACGCGGTGAAAATTTAACAATTCAATGCCTCTAGCTTTCACGAGGTCAAAACGATATTTCTATGCGCCTTATGGTTCTGGAACAACTATGAAAAATGGCTTGCCTCTGGGAATCGTATTCAGTCCTCAAACTGCTAACGCGGCCTGAAGATCATCGCTGGCTTTAGAATGAAAAGCTTATTTAGCAACTTCATTTGAAATGAAACCCAGACCATGGTGTCTGAATGGAAATCGAGGTCATCTTTTACTACGATAACAATACATTTAATGATTTTCTATGTTATGGTGTCAGAATGCGTCAAAATGATATCATGAAATCTTGTTACACGCGACGCTCCGAAAAATTAAAGGAAGCTTATGCGAATTCTCTGCTTAATGACAGTAAGATGAAAGCACTCTAAAAGACAGTTAAACGTGAGTTTCTGTGAGCATCAAGATTACAGATCTTTCAACTGTCATTAACATGGTTTCATTAAACTGTCTTCAGCGTTAAACGACGTTTATACAAATGACGCGTTGCAGGACAACCTCACTCTCTTCCTGAGATGTTTTTAGACTCCGACTGCGGGTGGCAAGTATATAAAGCCTAGCTTTTGAAAAATTAACTGGTAACCTACATCATAGATCATTATAGGCTTACCTGAACCTATATTTAGTAATCATTGCTGTATCAATATCAATCATTTTCGATGAAAGTTTATCAAATGTCGCTTTAAGTTGGATGCATGCGACTCTGCTCCTCCCATCTTTTTGATGTGTGCTTCACATGGTTTTTCTCCAGTCTCTACCAGACAGGAAAATCTCACATCTTTCTCCAAAAAAAGTGAGCACACTTTCGATTTTAATATGCGGTTTAAAGGAGCCATCATATATACGATTAACGTGAGGGTGAGAGGTAATGTTCTCAAACAAACTAGCATTTCATTTTTGCCTCTGGTGTGACCTTTGACGCGTAGGTGTGATCGAGACTAGGAAAACTTGTCTTCTCTACTAAATCACCGAGTGAAAAGACAATCCCTTTTTTCACTATCATTCCCTCAACTATTACAAGCTTCGCATGCACTGCTATCTCTGTACTTTTGTTTGACGGAGAAAGTTGACATCAAGACAGTGACAGCTATATGCATGAGAATAAATAATTTGTTTGTATTATATTTCGAGTCTAGTTATAGGCCGGAGTCCTATCATTTGGTAGGGCTCAGACTCCGACTCCAGCAAAAATCATAGAACTCCGGGACTCCGACTCCGCATCCCTGTTTTTAGATAGATAGAGATACGTTTATTCATCAAAAATGTGAATCTAAAGGTATACGTATCATATGAAATACAACATGAATGAGCAAAGAAAATAATCGGAAGAAGGTCATCAAGCGCAGAAAGTTGTGGATTGAGCAATATTCATTTGAGGCAAAAATGACCTGCGGCGCGTGGTAGTCCTGCAGAAAGGAATGGACAGTCGTCCAGATGGAAGAGAGATAAAAACCAACTGTTCTATCAATGTGTCTTGATACATCAAATTATTAAATAGTCATGTTGCCATAAATATTCTTCGTAATGTAAGATCTTCAGCGGATAAAGAGCCTTTAATCTCGATCCACCTATTCTGAATATTTTGAAGACATCTTGAGTAATTCGAAGAAACACTACTGAAGGCAGGGCGGACATGCTCAATAAAACTTCGCATTAAAGCACTGTATACAATAGTAGCTGTTGTATTATGGTAGCTCTCATAGACTTTTTACATTGAGATTTTGGCGGTATGCACTATGGCATTGTCTTGAAGGAACAGTGGTCGCATTTTCAGATTTCCTGGGTGAATTTGTGGGAGTTTATTGTGCACAACTTGGAGTAGGTCACCATAATATTCAGGGTTGATTGTTTGGCAAGGTGGACAGAAGTCAATGTGGATGACACCATCGCAATCCCAAAAGACAGTGACCTGAAACTTCCCTATGAATGTAGCAGATCGAGCATGAACGGGACAAGGTTCTCCAGGCATAAGCCACTGCATCGATTGGCGTTTTGTTTCAGGCATGAAGTTTGGGACAGGAGCTTCATTCGCTGTGATGATCCGTCGCCAAAAGCGATCTCCCTGCTGCTCCAACATTTGCAGAGATCCAGTTGATAGTTGGACTATCGCAGCCTCGTGATCCAATGTCAGTACCTGGGCACTCATCGAACAGTGAATTTTCTCATATTCAAATGCTCGTGAATAATGCGATGTAGAGTTCCCCGTGTATAACCGGTAGACGCTTCCAATTCATCGAAGGTCATTCGGCGACCTTGCTCCAATAATTCCTGTACGGTAGGCACCTGATCTTCAGATGTGGCAGCACAAGGAGCTCCACTACGTGAGTCGTCTTCAAAAGAGGTTCTGCCGCATTAAAATCGGGACATTCACCTGCTCACGGTGGACCTGTCAGGTGTAGATACGCCAGTGGTGATTGAAGCGTACACCGAGTGAATTCTCATCACTAGACATTCTGTGCTGTCGGCATGAAGAGTCAAATTGATCTACAACAGATTAATTGATCTGATATTGACATAGATATCTGTGCAGAACTTTTGGAACGCCCCTCATACATATTTCTTTCTGCAGTGAGTGTCTCTTACAGTTGAGAAATATGAGGCGTGGTAACAGACATGGAAGAGTATTGCACCGAAGATTGTATTGCAGTAATAGCTGAGAACAAAATTTTGCCGGAGCTTCTTCTAGTATCGTCATGATCTCAGGGATAGTCAATATTCTTCTAGTATCGGCATGATCTCATGGATAACCAACATTGTCTTGAGGTACATATTTCTGATTCTTTTTTTGATTTTTGATTTCTTTTGATATGTTTGGAATTCTGAGATTTGAGCAACTTATGGAGTATTTGAAAATGGGTTCACTGGCAATAATAGATCAGAACATACTTATAGAGAGATGCCTTTTTTCTCGGCTCTCATGGCATAGCAGATTTCTTTGGTAACACTAAATAGTAAAATGGTGAAAAGCGTAAACGAGCCGAAGTTTCTTTAATATCGCTCCAAATTCAACTCAGCTTCACACAAACATCAATAAAATATAACTTCACCTCAGCATATATCATATTTAATACATTGCCATCCAGACTTAACGCAACCAAAAGTAAAAGCAAATAGTTAAAGAAAGTTGAAGAAGTTAAAAGAAGCTAATTTCACTCATCTCCTACAAATTTCACAGCACAGTTTCATCCTATAACTTATGATTTTTCCTGTTGTCTATTTCTAGATATTTCTAGAATTGCATTTATGCTCACATCACAGTCGACTCCATACCTCCTTCTCAAACTGCTATATATCTTAGGGTCTTTCAAAACATGAAGAGCATTTTCTTCTACTTCACATTCCTTGATTTTTCGAGGTTCGTTGTTCTTCCCCTTTTACCAAATTCAGTTGATTCTAGTTTCTTGCCTTCCATTTTTGCTCTGGTTTGAAATAATATTTCAGATTTCTTTTCACTGTCTCAGGAGTTAAATCATTTTCGTTATCGAATTTATCTAGCTATTTAGTGAAATCTGTTTTACTTCATTCTATCAGATCTTCAAGAGTCATGTCAATTTCCTCAGTTTTGATTTGCAGTGTTCGATCCATTCTATTCCACTCTTCATTTATCTTAGATTTCAATGTGACTGTATTTAACAAAACGTCCTTTAACAGAATAATGTTTCCTCCTAGTTCTTTATGTACTTGATTTGATATTCCCATCACACCTTTTGTAGGAACTTATCCAAGAAATTTCGCAATTCCACGAAATTTCGAGCTATTGAATTGGCGGGCAAAGTAGTTTGAAGTATTAGATCATATATTAATTAAAGCTTTTCTTTAACTTCGACGTGACCCTGTCACGGGTTTCAATGCAGCAAATATGCGATGAATGCATTCTATTAAATTCACAAAATTGATTTTTTGACTCCAAGCCAACACCAGGTACATTCTAAATATGAAAACACATCAAAAATCAAATTAATTACTTCCTACCGTATCAATTGTCATTGCATTGAAGGTTGACCAATCCATCACGAATCATGATCAGGGTCTATGATGAGATCAGGAGCAATAATATTCTTCTTCTAAATGTTTTACTCCTACGATTGTGATTTGAAATGATGAATGAAATGATTTAATAATTGGTACAGATGTTGATTTTGAGGCGTTTTCCATGTTATATAACATGTATGGTACAATAATTTGAAAATCATGGTAATTCTGCAATTCATTTTGTCTGTTCAATCTACCTAGAACAATGATGCATCATTCTCTTGCATACGAATGTTTATTTGACATAGTAGAGGTGAAATTGAACGAAATGATCCCGAGAAGAATTGTTTAAATCCACATCTTCACACCTGATGCCACTCATTTATGTTTTTAAGATTTCTTTCTATTGTATGTTCTACAATTTTGTCATGGAATGCTGATATTTTTCTCAACTGTTTCTAGTAAACGATCGTCTATATTTATGTATTGATTTCAAGGAAAATATGCAATTAATATTCTCTAAATTATTTATGACTCAGCGGCCGGTGAACCATCGAAACAATGATCTTGAATAAGGCTGTTATTCACTTGCCTCTCTCTCTTTAGTCTTAGCACGACATTCTTCATAGCCTGCGATTTCAATACCTTTAATCCTTCAGTGCAACCGTGTTGATTTGGATTCCTTCAGTTTTCAAACTTTCTTGCACGCATAATCTGAAGATATATTTTTGCTCACTAATGCTCACATTCTGACATGTGATCAGCTGATCTACAACTAGCGACAAATCGAAGTCGAGAGGCGTCGAACGTATATTTTGCATTTCAAATCAAATTCACTTGATAGGGTCACTCCTGACTTAAGTTAGTAATTTGACTTGGACAAGTTGATTCCGACTGTAAACGATGTACAAGTAGCAAATCACTCATGGTGAGGTTGGTCCCTACCACCATTGCGTCGTTATAACGACTTTTTTCTTTGTACGCACGCATCAGTGCGTAGGAATAACAAGGCCACTGAAGCGGACACGAATAGTCATAACTACCCACATAAAATTCGGTTACTTTTACGAAGAATTCGGTTTGGTACCGTAAGATAGGGTGACCTTGGACAGCGGGGTGACTCTGGACAAAATCAAAATCTGTGCATCACACTACTTTCAAATGTTTTCACAACCTTTCAGTCGTTGTGGAATCTAATATTAGGGTGCACAAGCTACTGTTACATGGCGTTTGATGTTTTAATAAGATTTCATATATCATGAAATATTTGAATTATAAATTGCATTGCAAATCTCTCCAAAAATGTTATTTAAAAAAATGGTAGCGCTATTTAACATGTGGTTATCATAAGTTGTGGAATTTAATGCATGCAACATGATTGAGAAAATACCTAAATTATGTTTTCAGTTTGTTGCACTTCTTTAAGTAATGATTATAAAAATAGCATGTCTGTCCATAGTCAATCCATTCTATTTGGGCAAAATGGCGGGACTTTGGACAGCGGATGTTCCGACATAACAGCACTTCACTAGAGCAACTGAACCATAAAGCACATATTTTCAATAAGGAAATCAGACAATGTCTTTTGCTTCTAACATGTCCAACTTCAACGAATCTGGAATCGTCAGACATTCATTCTTGAACATTGTTGCTTTTGTGATATTCATATTCTATCAAGTAGACCTTTGAATTTTCATCACAATCTTTTTAAAATAAGATGTAATTGTAACAGGTGCCTACCAATTCATCCACGTTTCAAATCGAAACTAAATTCGAACTTCGAGCCAGTATTCAACTGCGCCATGATTATCAAAGTTCATCACGGGCCTATCATTTGTGTGACTCTATTTTCTATAAAAATGTGTTTCTGTCGCAAAATTATGGTAATTGAATTTTGCGCTTTAAATAACCTGAAATGAGCGCTTTAGAGTTGACCATAATGAGACCTCACATTTTTTATATAAACCCAGTACTTCATTCTATAAATCATCAATTGAAACACCTAGTTGTTTTGATTGGCTTAAACAACTGACTAGTATACTACAGTAATCCAGGATGTTCTCTGTTAACTACCTGACATATCACTATACTAAAATATCATAGCATCATCGCTTTTCATATTACAGACCTGCTAACTGTCCCGATTTCATCGGGACTGTCCCGATTTTATTGCCGTTTTCAGCAGTCCCGATCTTCTGACAAATGTCCCGATATTTTAATTTTTTATGTTGTAAGATTTTTACTAGTCAGTTTTTAAATAAATATAGCAAAATAATTCAAAATTTTTCGCGCATTCCGTATTCACATGTTTGCTATGATGTATGTGTGTTGTCGTGCTCATAAGATGCCACTCTCTTTTCATAGTCATGTATTATGTCATATATATATTTTATGATTCCATTGTCTCAAATTCAGAACTGATCATAAATAACGGACTACCTCCATTTTGCTGAATTTCAACCGATTCTCATGCCCTCCAGTCGCATCGCACAACAACGTGCCATACATCATTCGAGAACTTCAAAATGAGATATGATGGACCTGTTTCCGTCATTGTATTTGCTGAGCAGTGCTCAGAATGCGAAAATCACTCAATTTACAAATTGCAATTTTTCAATAGGAAGACATGTGAGTGTGATAATGAACTTCAATATTTTTTCTCATTTCATTTTCGCAAAAGTAAACAAACACAATGTAAGGTGAACGAAGGTTCAAAACAAGACAATTGGCGAATGCATGTCTTTGTTCTCTCATAGCAGCTGCCAATTGTTTGCCTTCTTTTTTTGTGTACTTTTGTGGAGATGAGAAAAAATATTGAAGAAGTTTGAAAAAGAACTATTGAACATATATTCGTACTCCTAACATCGCATGGATTCTAAATATACCAAACACTAATATTTTTGATGAAAAAGTGAAAGCATAACATTTTCAACCAAAAATGTAATGATTGTGTGATAGCTTCACGATATCACTAATTTTTTATAAGTTCACCGATTTTGATGACCAGTATGTTGTCATAAGAGAGCTCAGAAAATGCTCTTTCTCCCTGTGGCTGATTCATTATCACACTCACATGTCTTCCTATTGAAAAATTGCATTTTGTAAATTAAGTGATTTTCACATTCTGAGCACTGCTCAGCAAATACAATGACGGATACAGGTCTATCATATCTCATTTTGAAGCTGAGAATGCAAGTTCTCGAATGATGTATGGCACATTGTTGTGCGATGCGACTGGAAGGCATGAGAATCGGTTGAAATTCAGCAAAATGGAGGTGGTCCGTTTTCTATGATCAGCTCTGTAGTGCGTCGTACTTTAATGCATTTATGTTCAATAGCATATTCAAAATAATGTAGATTTTTTAAATATATTTGGGTTAGTTTGCATACCTGATGATGGTGACCATGTCCCGATTTTGCAAATGTGAATGTTGGCAGGTCTGATATTAGGTGTAGTCGGAAAACGGAATTTATTCATGATCGATTTTGTTGTAAGACCTTCCATATTTAGACAATGCCGTTTGACAAGCAGTGTGCCTTTCGTTAGCTCGGCGATGAATGGGCGAATAGTTGATTCGAATTGCAATCTCCATAGCAACTCAACCTGTCAGAACACATGGCATGCAAAGTTTTGCATCCACTTTGAGCTTTGAATTTATGTGTGAATTTACCAACGCAATTTCCAGCGTTGTTAGTTTTCGGACCTAATTAAATGTTTGCTTCTTTCACTTTACCACGCTCGACAGCAGACCAATCAAATGACATCAAACTGAAAAAGATAAGCCAATGTCATGGAGCACTGTTAATGTTAAGAAAGCAATGCGATGACTCAACTGTTGTCAATACATTCGTGTGAAAGTCTTTAGTGAATTCATGCTTCGTCTTTTATCTATGCAAGCTTTATTAAAATCGACATGCATTCCTATAGATCCAAATATGAATCGGGCTATATGCACAGCTGATAATCCCCAAGGCTAACATTTAGGCAAATAGGCTATGCACAAGACGGGACAATTCAGCTCCGAGAAATAGCTAAAATTCTTCGAACCATGTCATTGAAATTGGTTGAGCAATGCTGTCTATTTTTTTCAATGAAACAACTTTGAGCACGATTAGATCAAAAGAAAGCATGATGCTATGTGTGACTGAACATTCCGAACTCACTGTTTTAGTAAACAGTAAAACAAAAGTGTTTCATGTCGATATTTTCAGAAGAATCTATTCTATTTTATCGCATCTCCATAGACACACGGACACACGCATTTTTTTAATACCGTAGCAAATGTTTGATAGTAGTGACTCTTGGTAAGCATGTTGGACTGGAGATGCAACTTTTGATAATAATTGTTTGGAGTTTTTCAACTTTTAAGCTAAATGAATAGCTTTTGAATAGCAACACAGCCTATAGGATTCGATGTAATCTATGTAGCAGGGATGTGGAGTCGGAGTCCCGGAGTCCTATGATTTTTGCTGGAGTCGGAGTCTGAGCCCTATCAAATGATAGGACTCCGGCCTATAACTAGACTCGAAATATAATACAAACAAATTATTTATTCTCGTGCATATAGCTGTCACTGTCTTGATGTCAACTTTCTCCGTCAAACAAAAGTACAGAGATAGCAGTGCATGCGAAGCTTGTAATAGTTGAGGGAATGAACCGTGATAGTGAAAAAAGGGATTGTCTTTTCACTCGGTGATTTAGTAGAGAAGACAAGTTTTCCTAGTCTCGATCACACCTACGCGTCAAAGGTCACACCAGAGACAAAAATGAAATGCTAGTTTGTTTGAGAACATTACCTCTCACCCTCACGTTAATCGTATATATGATGGCTCCTTTAAACCGCATATTAAAATCGAAAGTGTACTCACTTTTTTTGGAGAAAGATGTGGGATTTTCCTGTCTGGTAGAGACTGGAGAAAGACCATGTGAAGCACACATCAAAAAGATGGGAGGAGCCGAGTCGTATGCATACAACTTAAAGCGACATTTGATAAACTTTTATCGATAATCCAGTTAAATATCAGGACATCGGAAGTCCTCCGTAGTTATAAAATTCCTTATTTTAACCAGCTTTATTTGCCTAAATTCTCGGCGTCCAACGCCTTCGACGGACAGATGTCAGTCGGATGCGATATCAGAAGCGTTACTCATTTCCAAATTTAATCCCTCCATCAATAGGAAACATGAGATGATTCAACATACCGTACAAATCACTACAGACTAGAGTTCTGTCTCCCAATTTAGGAATGGCTCCGTGACGAGGTAAGGAAGTTTCCTTTTCATATGACGTAACTTTTCACGAGACTTCTTGTGAACAATTTTCTCTTCCTTGTACATTCTACATCTGTCCGTCGAAGGCGTTGGACGCCGAGAATTTAGGCAAATAAAGCTGGTTAAAATAAAGAATTTTTATAACTACGGAGGGCTTCCGCTAACCTGATATTTAACTGGATTATGAATCTGCCCTGTCGACTGATTAACTTTATCGATAATGATTGATAATTGATACAGCAGTGATCACCAAAAATAGGTTCAGCTAAGCCTATAATGATCTATGATATAGGCTACCGATTTGTTTTTCAAAAAACTAGGCTTTATATACTTGCCACCCGGAGTCGGAGTTCTATCAAAAGCCGGAGTCCTATCAACCCCCGGAGTCGGAGTCCTATCAAAATGATCGGAATCCGCATCCCTGCGATGCAGGCATATAGAAGTCAGCGGAATTCCCGCTGCAGCAACACTGGTCAACGCTCCGCAAGTCTGTATGTGTCTGTCTCAAAGGGATCTGTTCCTTGAGGATATATCTGCATTCATAACACATAGCACTGCGTAAATTTACGTAAACAGTTGAAGTATAGATGTGTTTGACGCATACGGTGTTTGAATGACTGTTGACGAACAGGTGCATCTTCAAGGACAGAAGTTGGTGCAGATTGATTCAGTCTTGTAGGTGTATCATTAATATTAGATAAGAAAATGAAGGACCCATAGTTCAGATTAACAATTAGCAAGTTTGTAAAAATTCGACGGGCTTTCATTAAATAATCACTTCGAATACACCACTGGCAATTCGTTGGTGCGCCTGCAATAATCAATAAATGCTGCTTTATGCAAGTAGAATAAACAATGAGTTGCATCCTCAGTTGAAAAATGTCAGCTGACCTGAATAACTGCCACTTCATCCAATAGAGATTTGAAGTAGGCCTGCTGGCGATTCCTAATGTTGGATGAAATGGCAGGTAATCAGGTGTGTTTCCATTTTTCAGCTGAGGATGCAACTCAATGTCTAATTATTCTATTTACAAGACATGGAGTTCCTTCATGTAGTTACATTGCCATTTATGAAACAACATTGCTAGTTATGAATTCAAATTTCATGAGATGATGCAGTCTATGTAGTAGAGATATGATGAAGGAAGTAAATAAAGATGAACGGATGACTTTTGGTGGAGATATTAATGAAGACAACAGACAATTAGCGCGTTCCCCATACGGATAATCCAAAAGTAGTGGACATCGATAAACTTGATGTGACTGTTCATTACAAATGATTTGTGTGTTTAATTTCTCATGAATCGTATGACGTCGTTCATCATCATTAGATCCATCAACTTTGCGAAATGAAGTTGAATCCAAAGCAAGACAATAATCATCCAAGAATGTTTGCATATCTTCAAAGTTTGTAGTGTCTGACTCAGGCATTCAGTTTCCCTATGTCAATCAGTCGAACCATTTTTTGCCAGTTAGATACTGCACGAGCATTGCATGACATTCATTGACAGTTTGATCATGCAGTAGGCAATAGGTTTCTCAATTCCACGGGATTTTCATTTTTCAAGTGCGATTTCGCAGGTGAGTGCAATTGAGAGATAACAATGATGAGAATTGCTATATCTGTCAATGAGAATCAGGTTGTCTACAAAGGCCTAAAAATCCTTGATGTGTACAAAGTCTTAAATGTTCATAGATATCCTCCGTTTGCCAGATCGGCTAATTGCAGGCATATAGGAGTTGATATTTCCAACAGTCTAAAGATACTGTGCCAATCTGAGCAATTCATGAGTATCTTCAGCCACACTTAGAAGCCCAGAAGCTTGGCATTGATCGAAAGCATGTTCAAAATTATCTTTCGTATAATTTAATTATCCGGGATTTATACCCAATCACATGTTCTGCAGGAAGGTTCCATAAAATACTAATAAACTCGTTGCGCTTCGATAATTTCTATAGCTTCTAAGTTTCAGCATTAGGATGTTATTAATACAGATATCCTAACTGCTGATTATTTATCTGGACTACCTAACTTGGAAGTTACTATGTTGAAATATTTTTGAACATTGCACATTTTCTTTACATTCAAATATGAGATCAATAAAAAGTGAATTATGAAACCAGAGATTTCAGTTGACCACCTCTTGCTTGTGATTTTTAGTATCTGTTGCCATGTTATTAAACGAAGCTTTTTATATTAAGAAGAATATAATTTTACTTATAAGAATTCACCTTCTTCTTACTTAACTGTTACACGTTCACCATTCATGATTGGCTTCATCGTTGTACTTGATGCAGAAGGCTTGACTTCTACATTAGGGAGACACCGGATTTCAATCCCGGCCAGAGAGATTTTATTTCTAACTCAGGTCAGAGCCGGATGGTTTCTAAATACTGCATTTGAGTGCCAGAAAATTGAGTATATGGATGTATTTGACGTGATACCATTATCTATTATTCTTTTATTGAGCATAGTAATGTTTGAATTTAGAAACTAGATTGAATCATCTACGAATTAATATGAAAATCATATTACTACTCTTATAATGAATATATTACCTTAGAATGAGACCAGATGTTCAATCATATTTATTTTGCTCTTATGACAACCGATCGATGATTCTATCGAAAAATACCTAAATGAGCGACGGTAGGCATGTCTCATGAAATTGAGAACAGCAATCATCGGTTCGTCAAATAACTTAATAGTTGCAGTTGCAACTTGTTTTCGGCTTCAAAGCATATCAAGTACCTTCACAAAAGAATACAAATTGATATCACTAAGATAATTTTTTACACGTTCTGGGAATGGAATCAAGTATCTGAATATAGAGCTCAAATCTAAACTCGTGATGATCTGATCCGAGTTGTCTACGTCTGATAGGTACCTGAGTGCTACCTTATATTCTTGTAAACATTAGTATTTCGATTTGGAGTACTAATAATTTTCTTCTTCGCAAGATTCGTGTTTTTGTGCAAAATAAAAAACAAAATTTAGCAGTTTTTCACGACAAGAATTATGCGCATAATTCAGCATGCGATACACTATCTGAGTTATTGAAATCGACATTATTCTGTTAGAGTACGTGAACCAGAGTAAAAGTAATTCATAGCAAGGTTTCTGCAGTGTGGGGATTCAATCGTTTTTAGATACTAGGTGTAGGCTACCACTTTAAAGGAAAGGAATAAATTTACATTGAAACCCGGCGGATTTAAGTTCCAGTTCTGGTGTGGTACAATGGGAAAATGTGCCTATCAATGTATTAATGATACCGGTATAGGCTATTTTCAGAAATTCTCCCTGTCACTGCAGATTATTGTGATCATAAAGCATTTGTTTCACTGTTCTCTGATGTTAATCGATCATTTATTCGTTTTAGCCATGGTCATGATTTAAGCAAATTTTTAGAATGATGTGTAGACAATTGAAATTTCCCGAAAATATTAATTAACTTTTTCAAAATAAAGTTATCTTGTAATTGTCTTGTAATGTTGTCTTGTGGCCGCATGTAGACGAAATTCGTGTTTATGCACGAATTTGGTAATAGGTTCACGGATATACACGATTATATGCGAATTTTATGCGTGATACACGAAATGCAAAGGCAGTGAGTAGTTGGAAGAAGCGTAGACTGCAGATTGAAGACTTTAACGGTTCTAGCTAATTTTTTCATGAAAGAAAAAACTGTACATTTCCTTCCATTTCTTATATCAGGCCGATTGTTTTAAAATTGCACTCAGTTAGGATACTTGAAAGCAACTTTGAAAAATCCGTCCTGAAAAAAGAGCAATAACCACTAGGTTAAAAAGCAGACCATAGTCATTGTGTATAGAATTCAGCCAAGCATGTGGCCTTTATTCAGCCAAGAAAGGTTTCTTGGCTGAATAAAGGCCACATGCTTGGATGAATTCTATACACAATGACTATGGTCTGCTTTTTAACCTAGTGGTTATTGCTCTTTTTTCAGGACGGATTTTTCAAAGTTGCTTTCAAGTATCCTAACTGAGTGCAATTTTAAAACAATCGGCCTGATATAAGAAATGGAAGGAAATGTACAGTTTTTTCTTTTCCTTTTTACGAAAAAACGCTTCAAAATAGGTATCACATTTTTTTAATTAACGTCATGCAATTAATCATTTCATACCTCTTTTGAGGCGTTTTTCGCAAAAAGGAAGATGAATAAAAATAAAATAAAATGTATGGCCAAGTATCTAAAACAGAAATGTACAGTGTAACTTGACGCAATTCAAATTCAAATACAGCGACATTAATGGAGAAAGCAATAAACTTTAACTTTGGAAGCACAGTCGGACACCGAATATTGTACTCGAATCAAATTATAGGGAGCAATAAAACATAATGCATGCAATTTATGTTGTAGGATATCAGCTGAGTACATGCTTTCCCTTCATACAATTAAGCTCCTTCTACCTTGCGCTAGCTGCATTGTTAACAGAAAACTCATACGAGGATCGTTTTGGGGGCATCCATGGATTTGGTATTCCGAAACTGATTGAAATTCAGGAATATAACCAAAGGAAATTATATAAATAGATTTATGCATCTTATTGATTAATAATGCGTATGTCTGATGACAATAAATAAACAATAAGTAATGCGCGTCATGAAACTGTATACAGAATGAGGATAAAGAAGAGAGGAAAGATCGATCTTTCTTTGAAAAGACAATGATGATATTTTATTCTTTTTGTCCAATCTTGCATTCAACCTGACCATCAAGATGGCTAACTGTCTGAGGTTCACGTTTGGTTGAAGAGGAACCGCCTCTTGATTAGCGCCGCCAAGACGGATATGATATGGTTTACGTCCAAACGACATCACCTTGCCCCAGGGTCTCCAATCTTTGGAAACGACACCATTAGTCTGCCCGATAAGATTCGCAACTTTGGAGTGCTCCTTGATCTATCCCTCTCATTGCAACCAAGCGCCTCTAAGACTAGACTACTGTTACGTGTTTTAGCACCGTGCGACAACTTTGTTCCATTCGGAGATTCATCCCTCACTCAGTGTTGAAAGCTCTCATGATTTCTCCCATGCATTCCCGCCTTAATTACTGCTCCACTCTCCTTCGTGGTCTTCCTGAAATTACCTCCCTAAACTCTAATCAGTTCTCCACACCAGTGCCCCCGACTCTTATTCAAACCCATTCTCGTGACCACGTACCCTCCCTACTTAGTCCCTACAGTGGTTGCCCATACGAAACCGTATAACATTTCGTCTAGCAGTCCTTGCTTACAAATGTCTCAGGGGTGGTGCCCCTTCCTGTCTTCAGCCTGTGTCTTCCAACCCTTCCCGCAGCCATCTCCGATCTGCCTACAACTTCTCATTCCGACTTCCGACTGAAGACAGTTAGTGCTAGAGCTTTCCCAATAGCTACAGCCCGCACCTGGAATAACCTTCCAACAAACTTGAAAGCTGCTCCGTCAGTGGTCACCTTCAAGAGAGGCTTGAAGGTCTCCGAAGAGCTTATCCTGGCCTTTCCTGACATAGATAGGTTTAACCATATTAATGTCTTTCTAAAACTGAACTTGTGAATTGCCCTTGAAGTCCGATCGAACAATAATGTCACTTGAATATGTCTCGCTCAATAAAGAAGCAGTTTTTATAAATGAACATTAACAGGGTTGCCATACGTCCGGATTGTCCGGATTTTTTGACAGAATCTGCTGATGTCCGGATTTTTGACAGAATCTGCTGGTCCGGATTTTTTGTCAAAACCATAAAATTTCCGGATTTTTATCGAATCCATGCTAATGTTCGTCAGTTATTTCTTTACCCGTTTAAAATCATTCAACTACTTGCTTTGGACTAAAGCTGATTCATCCGTATCATTTTTGCAAACTGCTTTTTTCACAGACTAATAGGGTCCAATTTAGGTAATTTTGTACATGCACTATGCTGTGTCATAACAGTTTACTTCTTGGATTTGCACAAATATATTTTGACTTGTCAATGTGTTTGCAAATTGTATTGTATAGAAGAATTCATTCTACCGTAACTTCATTACGGTTTTTGCATTCTACCGGTTTTTGACCTTACTTCATTTTGTGAATCGAGTTCTCACGCTCCTTGATGCGCTTCGAACCTATTTCGTCCACTATTTGCCCAAATAAGGATTGGCTGATTTGGCAAAGAATGATAGGTATGAGCGACTTCGCAGCGCATTTGCATCAAAGAAGACAGACATCTACCTCCTTTTTCTATCGGAAGCACTTCCCCTATTTCAAGAAATGCAATTATTTTTACAGAGAGACGATCCCATCGGGCCGGAGTATGTGTATAGAATTTGTGGTATGGATGGCTTCTCTAGGCGGACGATTTTTGCTGCCTTCTGTCTGTGAAGACATCGTCGTGTCGAAGATTTCAACATCAAGCACGGCCCCTGAAAAATCACTTATCAGACGTTGACATTGGCCACCGAACCGAACGTTTATGTCTGAAAAATTTGCAGTCTGCCGAAATGACCCATATCAAACTCGAAGCGAAGGCTTTTTATTTGGAGGCTTTCCACGCAACCATGAGCAATCTCAAACTTGATCAAAAAGAACACATGCGTTTGTGGCGAAAGTTGACGTTGCTGTGTTCACAAAACCGCACGTTTCAGTCGGATAAGGACAAGACAACAAAATTGAAAAACTTGACGTTTCTTGCAGGTCTCATTCCCACAACAAAAGTTAATGACATGCAACCATTAATCGAGGAATGGAAACAGCTGGCAATCAACAATGATACTCAGCCACTCAGAGAAGAACGGATAGCTGCTTATTGGAGCAAGATATTCGAAAAGCACAAATATCCGCTGATCAAAGTTCTTGTGCAGGCATTGCTTGGTATTCAGCCACACAATGCTGCTGAGGAAAAAGGATTTTAGTGTAAATGCAACTGTAGTCACAAAGGAGAGAAATCGTCTCCAACCCGAAACTCTGAACAGTATCCGGCGAGTGCGATCTCACTTGAAAAATATCGATGGATTACAACATTTTTCAGTAACTCAGTCCCTCATCGACTTAGCTCGAAGCTCATCCCGGCGATACTTCCAATCATATGAGCACGATGAGTGCTAGTGATGATGAAGAATCATGAACGTAAATTTTTAGACTATTTAAAGAATTGTTTTTGCCAAAGAAGAATTTTTTATCGGATTGTTTTTATGGACAGATTTCGGTGAGCTAGATTGTTTATACTTGACGTGTTTTTATTGATAGTGATCATTTGTTTATCAGTGATGTATTATTATATAGACTTGTTTTCTGGTAACGCAATCACAGATGCAACGTTGTATTCTTTATAGATTTGTTGATTCATAACCCAACCATAGGCGCACTGATGTACTTTTATGAAAATTTGTTTTTCTGGTAACGCAATCATAGGCGCACTGATGTATTTGTATATAGATTTGTTTTTCTGGTAGCGCAATCATAGGCGCACCGTTTTATTCTTTATAGATTTGTTGATTCATAACCCAACCATAGGCGCACTGATGTACTTTTATGAAGATTTGTTTTTCTGGTAGCGCAATCATAGGCGCACTGATGTATTTGTATATAGATTTGTTTTTCTGGTAGCGCAATCATAGGCGCACCGTTTTATTCTTTATAGATTTGTTGATTCATAACCCAACCATAGGCGCACTGATGTATTTTTATATAGATTTGTTTTTCTGGTAGCGCAATCATAGGCGCACTGATGTATTTGTATATAGATTTGTTTTTCTGGTAGCGCAATCATAGGCGCACCGTTTTATTCTTTATAGATTTGTTGATTCATAACCCAACCATAGGCGCACTGATGTACTTTTATGAAGATTTGTTTTTCTGGTAGCGCAATCATAGATACACCGCTGTATTCTTTATAGATTTGTTGATTTGTAACACAATCATTGGCGCACTAATGTATATTTTTATAGATTTGTTGATTCAATCATTTAACGAAATCATAGACGCGCTGATGTATTTGTATATAGCTTTGTACTGCCTATATTTGTTAAAAGGATTTGTGAAATATTCTCAAGTCTTCTGAGATTTATTGATGTATTTGTTAATTGAATATATTGCGGGTTCATAAAAGTTGCGATTTTTCATTCAAAATCACCTGTCATTTATGAATGACGAGGAAAAGAGATACGCATGATATTGATGACAATCTTGCGCATAATGATTATTTTCCATTCACAGTTAAGTATAGAAGGCAATTAATGTTAAGAGATTACTAATTAGTCTTAAGAGATTACTTAATTTACTCTGATGATATAACATTAGAGCGTCCGGATTTTTTTCTGGACGAGTTTGGCAACCCTGCATTAATCACAAACTCTTTCCTTACTTCTTTCTCTAACGAATCATGTAACGGAAATCAACTTAATTCTGCCATTATGCAAATATATTAATAGTGCGCACTTCTGTTGAAACGCGGGGATGCACGAAAATTAATGAAATGCATAAGCGAATGTACACGAATTTTTCAAGAAATTTATGCGGCCACCCTGCTGATTAAAACATTGGCCTATGAAATAAATGTCACGACATGTAGAACATTACAGCTATCTTCAAGCAAAGTCCATGTAGCCGAAGTATTGGGTGTCAGTTTTTTTCATGTTCAAACTCGGCTAGCTTTCCCATAATGTCCTTCTTTTGAAATTAACCGCTGCCTCTCTGCGTCGACGTCGTTGTTCATTTGGATTAGATGAGTTCACTTTGCAAGATGCTAGCTTCCTTGCTGTTGATTCAGCCTCGTACCAAAGCTCAGAGTAATCTCCATTAGTCCATCGCTCACAAAAATGATGAACAGATGGTAGGTAGTTTGTGACGTTTTCCGGCACGTTTAACAGAAGGCAAAACGCATTTCGGAAGTATAAAAAGTTTTGTCCAAACTTCCACTGAATTGCTGCAGTAAACCTCTTTTAGTGCATCCGATAGAATCCTTGCAAAAGAGTGTCTAGCGGAACATACAAACTTGAGGGTTGGCCGTTTCAAGGCGAATACTTCCTCCATTGATGGTAGAGATTCCGCAATAGTACAGTTTGGATTGCTGGACCTATTACATAATTTCTCAGCATCGTCAGTAGACTTATCAGCACAACGTTGAATATGCCAATTCTGACGGGATTCAAATACAATCCGTTTACACTGGCAAATGAATTTGCTGTGTAGTTTCAGCCACTCTTTTGGCACAAAGCCGGGGAAAATTCTTGGCAATGTCGTTCCAAGTGTGATACAACTTGACTAGAAGCTGGCTGGTGGCGACAACCTGAGACAGGACATTCGAGTGAAATTTTCTTGATGTCCGTACCAACCTTGCTGCCAACATTGTCCGTACCATCAGATGCACCAATAGTCAGGAGTTCTAATGAACCTCCACTGCAGTTGAATGCAGACTTTGATATGATCAAGATATTACGCACATTTCCTAAGCATACTGCTTGTAGACCTTCAGGACTAAGGGTACAACACTTAATTGATGTATCAATTGAAACTCTTCAGACACCAACAGCTACTTCTCTGCGACATGTTATCAACATTCTTTTGGCTGGGAAAGCTGCCTTGACCTTGGCTCCCACAATTGCAGGCGCCAATTTTAACGGACTACAGAAAAATGAAATGGACATACGTCCTATAGCTGCTGGTGAAATCATTCGGCGATTAGCCAGTAAATGTGCCTGCCATCAAAGTTTAGACAAGATGAGTTTCTTTAAACCAATTCAATTTGGAGTTGCGTGCCCGGCAGGGGCCGAGAAAATTGTACACAGATTACGCCATGTCGTGTCACAACATTGGATGAATCAAGATTTCGTCATTTGCAAGGTTGATGTGCAAAACGCTTTCAATAGTTTTTGCTGGAAAACTATTAGATCAGTGTTGTGAATTCTTTCCAGAATTAATGCCTTTGACAACCTTCTGCTATTCACAACACCCTATCCTTTTTCATTCGATGGGTCAATTGAAGTCAATGTGTGGAGTTCAGCAGGGAGATCCGATCGGTGCATTTCTTCTTGCTCTTATGCTTCAGTCCGTCAAAAAAGAATCTTGACACTGATAATCGTCTAGATTTTCATGCCTGGTACCTTGATGATGGCATCATTTTTGGGAATAGGGATGGTATTCTCGATATTATGTCGAAGTTAGAACAATCCACTCCAATTACTGAAGTATGAAGCATTCTCCAAATGAAGCATGAGAAATGCGAACTCTTCAGCAGCAGAGGAATGCAAGATTTTCCTGCGTCAATGAAAATATCAAAAAGTCCATCATTCGTCATTCTGGGAGCCCCATAGTTGACGAAGAGTATTGCAAACGGTGCGTTGAAGACAAACAAAGAATAGAAATGGCATTACTTGCTGAATTACCACTTATTGGAAAATCCTCAAACTGCAGTAAGTTTATTGCGATTATGTGGTGGGTTCAGTAAACTCGCTTGTCACGGACAATGCTACCTTCTTTGATTGCAAAAACTTTGAAGCTTTCGACAGTGATGTTCACCGTTGTTTTAAGGAATGTTTGGCAATAGAAGCTACTGATGCTGCTTGGCTTCAAGCTCAGCTAGGTTTTCGGTTTGGTGGCCTTGGACTCAGATCTTTGTTTCACCATTGCAGTGCTGCTTATATAAGTTCATTTGTGAATTGTGCAGTTAGTTCCTCATGGAGAATTTCTATCTGACGCAGTCAATCGTTTTAATCAATATCTTCCATCTCACCATCATATTGATTCCGAAAAATTGTACGCCAGCATTCCTAAACAACATTTTCTTTCTCAGATACTTGATAAAGTTGATTTTGAAAATCTCATTGCGACATCGTCAATGTCTGACTAGACACGGCTGCGCTGTTTACCTTCTCCAACCAGCTCTTATTGGCTACGTGCTAATCCTTCTCCTGGCCTTGCCTATGATTCAAAAAGCGAATGAAATGTGTTTTCTTGTTAAATGGTGGCTTGGTCTCAATTCATATGCCTATGACAGTACTTGCGTTAGATACTACCGGTCATCACGCTTTGAGTTGTCGAAGGGGACCAGATGTTACGACTCGCCATAACATTTTACGAAATGCCCTCAACAGTTTCTGCCGACAGGCTCTGCTAAATCCAAAGTTAGAGTCTAGTGCTGGTTTTGACGATTCAAAGACACGACCAGCTGACATTTTAATTCTTGTGTGGAACTTGGGTCGGCCAGCTGTTGTCGATTTGATGGTTATGCATCCACAAAACATCACACATATTGCTGATGCGAGCACAACTGAAGGATCGGCAGTAGCCTCAGCCGAAAAGATGAAGCTGGACGAAAATGGGCCAAAATGTGAGAGCTTGGGCTGGACGCGCGTCCCCTTCGCTATTTCCGTCTTTGATGAATTAGGGGAGCATGTCACCGAAGCGGTTGACCGAATTGCAACTCGTTTGGCGACACAATCTGACATTTCGTTTGGTGAAGCCAAGTCCACCATATTGACTCGCTTCAGCATTAAGATCATGAAAGCTAATGCGCGGGCATTAAGTTCACGGTCGCCAATAGGCCAACAAATTTCATAGGATTTTTTTATTCTTAGATTTGCTTACCAAATTTTTTCTGCATTTTGTAAATGACTTTTTAGCTTATATTACTAGAACCCTTTGTTACTGTTTATTATTCTCAATAAAAAAAGCAGATCTCAGAATAAAAAAGAAAAACTGAGGAGATAGATTATCCAGTTATAAATAATTATCAATCAGTCACTAAGTAAAATCACTGAAAGTGTCAGATAAAAAGTCATAAATTTTGGTCTCAGAAGAGTCCTAAAACTGAGTCTCAGATTTTTGGTAGACACTCTGGTCGTTAGTGTCGGATATCCGGTGTGCACCTGCGCTATTCTCATGATAATCTTATATTATGGATTGAAAAGTCAAATTTACATGATTTATTTAACGTCTGTTTGTGCATCCTTTTATAAATTAGCTCTTAAGTATGCTTCCGGTGTTTCCGATGCGTCGCCTTTGCTATAATTATCTCAAGATTCAATTTCATAGAACCATCCACACGTTTTTTCCAATTTTCCCTGTCATGGTTTTCTAAGAATGCCATTAGCGCCTACAGAACTCATTGTGTATACATGTTCGTTTATTTTATCATTCCAGTTTTAATGTCATGAGCAACAACACAAACGCTCCTCAATTTCGTATTTTGAAACGTCCGAAAGATGCCGGCGAAGGTCAACTCAACGGGAATGGTAGGCAAAAGAAGTAAGTCTGAAATATCTGCTTTAGTCTTCTGTCCGCGATCACCTCACTACAGTCATTTTCTAGCGTGTTCGCATCACTTAAAAGATGAAGTTCGTGGTTTCTTTATACGTGGTTTAGAAGGAGAGCCATGGATTTTTTCGATGCTCTTTTCACTCTATTTCGTCACTAGTGGCAGATACATGGATTTGTTTCCTTGAATTTTTCATCAATCCATGCTGAAGAATTTTCTAATGACTAATAAATTTTCAAATCTCAGTATTATGCAACGAACTATAGAGGTGACTAAATGATCCAATTTAGCAGTTCGGCAGGATTTTAGTATCCACAGTCAGGCTGAACCTGAAGTCCGGCACATGTCTATTGTAGAGCAGAGGTGTGAACCCAATTCAAATATGAGTTTTGTTCATCAAGGAATCCCTTATCGAATTCAAGCCTGGTCGACAGTGACAGGCGCTTTCTCGGCAGCCTCATAGAGTCGATCAACGAATTCAATAGCGCTGACTTTTGTGGCAATCGGAACTCGAAAGCAAATCGAGGACTGAGTTCATTTTCCTGCTGCAAGGCCGTTTTCTTGGTTATACCAGTAAGAAGACGCTATAAGATGATTACTCGACATCGTTAAATCCAAAGGCATTGAATTCGTAAAGATTGCGACATCTAAGTCTAACTGCGCCAACTCAGTTCAAAAAACGATATATCAGTCCTCCCGTGCGTTGGTTACTATCAGTTGGTGTATCTGCTTTGATGGCGATGAATTACCGAGGTCTCATAAACCTTAGAAATCTCTTCAGCGCCGTCACACACGTGGGTATCAAGTGACTCGATGATGCATAGGCTGCAGAACTTCTGCTTGTTATAGCTTTTCCTCTAGTTGTTTCTCTGGCATGTTGTTGGTTTAGTAACTAAAAGAAAGCGACAAGATTTTTTTGTGATTTCTCTCTTTGAATTAACGCATCGATTGCTTCAAGGTTAAAAAAGCGATCTACTGAAGTATTTGAAGGAAGTACTAAATTATTTTTCTGGAAAAAGTATTATTTCACTTATGTGCAGGGTGGGCCGCAAGTTAGTAGTACTTTTTTCATAGATTTTTTCGATGACATTTATCTCTTAGTGCATAGTGCCTTTGTCATTTCTCGTTCCAAATGCATTAAAATGCATGTAGAATATGTAAAGTCACATAAAATGCTGCCACTTCGGAAATATATTTGAAAATATAGTAATTCCTACTAATTGGAAAAGTGCAACAGATTTGTGGACCATCTTGTTAACAAAAAAATCAGCGACATTTGAGACATGATACTTGTTGAAATCAGCTATATTTTGTTTGAAGGATTTTGCCGAGGTTGAAGCTATCAAAATCATTGTCCATTGTAATTTATTCAGTTTTAGGGTGCGTTTACTGAGACAAATGCATCGAACTCATCAGCTTATTATTCTCTAAGTGTCAGCAAAAAATATCAGCTGAAGTTGCGCCTTGTTCAAGTAAAGCTGTCACCTCTTACTGACATTTAGAGGATAATAAGCTGATGAGATCAATGCATTTCTCTTTATCATATTCATTAAATTGCCATTGTCTGTGGACACATGTCTCCATGTCTCCTGTTTCCGTTTGTCAATTCTTGTCTAACTCATCATGGATCGAAAAGTGTCAGCGATCAAGTTGCAAGTGTAAACGGACCCTTCAATGCAATTGTATATATCTTGTTTTCCATAAGCTGCTTCGATTTTCGGAATGGCAGTTATTATTTCTGAACCAAAAACGATGGGAAGCATCTTTCTGGACGTTTGTAATCATATAGGAATCAATCTTATTTCGCATCGTAGTTTTGCAGATCTCTCCTTGGACTTTGGTCATGGTCAAGTGCGCATTCTTATTGAAATTATTAATATAATTATGCCAATGAGAGATCGTGACCTCTACATAATGATTAGCTCAGATGTGTGGACTCAATTGAGAAACTTAATATCAGCTACCTCTTCGTATGTGCAGGCCTGTGATTACTCCTCAAATTCCTCAGATTCCTCAAATTTGTTTATTACTCCTCAAATCCTCAAAAATTCCTCAAATATAGATAAACTATGAGACATTCCTCAAATATGACACACTACAGACTCAATGTAGGATAATGTATTGTTTTTTGGCGAATGGCGATGATATGTAAAAGAACATCTAAACAAGAAGCTAAGATAGAATCCTATAACATGTATCCTACATCCATACTGCTAATCATGAATCACTCATAATTTATTACTTTTCTTTTTCGTTTCTCATGATTTATAACTTAATAATTTTTCTCTTACACACCTGGTAGATTTTAGATAGCGTGTGCTAGTTAGATCTGATATTTTGATTGGAAACATACCTGTCCTTTTATCATCTGAATGGGCAGACTGTTAAATAGAATCTTTTCAATATATTAGTGATAACCATAATTTTGAAAAGAACGACTTGCTCACCAATTCATTCCATATGAGGAGAGGAGAACCGTTGTCCTTCAAGTATTTTTAAATTTCTAGACATTCTAGGACATGATGATTTTCTTTTAGGCATGTCCTACTCGTATTTAGCCAGTCGTTAGCTTGTTTTTTTTAATTTTGTTACCTTGACGCATTTTGTTACGTTGAATTGATCTTGTTTCATGTCGTTTTCTTTTCTGTAAGCTTCAGGGCTGCACATGTTCTTTTTCGTGCGGACTTATTTTGCTAAGCAGAGAAGTTGTCCGAAGTTATTGTCTGTCGAACTCCTTAGTGCAATACTTCCACGTATTTAATGAGTAAAACACAGCGATCAACCTACAGAAATTGTATATTTGAACACCGCAAGCAATTCTTTTACTTTTAACTTCATAATATTGCTTAGAATTCCAACAATAAAATGCATATTCAATTATTTTCATTAATTATCTTGACCTTTTTCACAACCTTCTTTATATGTTTCTGCGACTATATGGCTGCTAAATGCATGCCTGTACTTCTTAAAGAACTTAAGGATATCGATCTTCTATATCCATTATATTATAACACGTAGGTCGCCCAGCCCACTTGGATTTCTGTGCTCTTATCAACTGAAGCGTTTGTTTCACTCATTCTCTTCCATTTTTCCGCTGAACATGAACACATCCGACGGGGTAAAGCGGATAGTCCCTAAATTTAGTGTCTATCTGCCTCCTAGTATGAAGCTCTGCTATCTCATGAGACTTTTTGCAGCTATGTTTTCCAGGGTGTACCGACCGACATTTATCCTGGATGAATTATTCACTTATAGATCGTTTTCATAATTTGCTGAACACAGGTTGGCGTGAAACTAGTGCACATGTTGCTTATCGTTGCATGCGAAATTCTGATTAATTAAGACATTGAACCACATAGTACTGGGTTGGTAGATTTTCAACCTGGGTCTACTGCAAGATGTGGATGTCAATATCTTTGCGCAACTTCATGCGAATAGAGGTGATCATCTTTCACTCTTTGCCTGTATGAGACCAACAACTTAATTGGCAAGCCTGTTCCCGACACTTGTTTTGTGTTGTATGAGAGAATTCATGTTCATTTGAATGTAAATCGGAGCAATGTGATCAAACGCTAACAAGTAAACAAGACCCACCAAAACGTATGCAGTATAAAGTAATATTAATAAATTAGTGTAATGTGGCGTATCCTTCATAATAAATTACTGACTTTTTTAATTCACAAGCATTTCGTCAGCGATTTTAAGCTTTCTATACTTATGGGTTACTCTCCTCCCAAATTTGTCCGTAAAAAGTGATCGTTACAAAGCCCCAGATGCATGTAGTTGGGGATGTATCCTACATTCAAAAAATTACAGTATACAAATCTGACAAGCATCATTGAATTGGAGACGATAGCGTGGAGCAGAGCGATATCAGCAGCTTGATCTGACATCCTCTGTTCGACACATTCTAAGCAGATAATACTTGAGGCAACAAATTAAATTCGTAACAACGCGGGAAGTGATTATGACCAAGTCAGTATTCCTTTGCAATATACACAACTTCAAAAAGTGTGGCGGAGTGTGGTGTGGTCAACCCTGGGGTTACCTTCTTCTGTGTGACTTTCATGATTTGAAGTTTGGTCCAAAATCCGTGCTAAAATTTGTAGTTTTTCTCGCAATTATCATATTAGGCTTCATTTCCATTCCTCAAATTTTTCACAAAAAATCCTCAATTTTTTTCATAGGTTAATCACAGGCCTGTATGTGTGTCAGTCTCGATTTAGAAATACCGTATTTCTTTGAATATGAGACGCCCTTGAATAAGGGACGCCCTCGAATAAGAGACGCATCCGTGAGAGGAAAGAATTTAATAAGAGACGCATGTACAAAAAATAGACTGCTATAGACATATTACATGCAGGCTATTGTAATGTGGTAGCTACATCCGCCTGAGCGATTATTAGGCCTACTTATCTTAGTAAAATAAGTCAGTCTACTAGTAAATACCGGGTATCATGACCAATATTGTATAATATATAAGGCTTCTTGTTGTTGTACATGCAGTACATGCATGTTGTACATACAGGCCTACTTACGGTTACTTCATCTACCATTTAAGGAGGCATTATACGGTAGCTTCCTTTGCATTTCGAGTCATTTACCGGTCGGTAACTTTTGCTGTAAATACTACTTGATTATCGGTATTTTCGTTTCGGTAAATTCAGATCTAGTCTTCATGTACAGTGGCCAACATGTACTGGTATATGAATGTATTAAATGAGTCTACAGGATATGCTACTACAAACCATAAAACTCCTTTCATTTCCAAAAATATTTCATTTCCCATGAAATAGGCCTAAGTGAAGAATGCAAAGGTTACCTAAGAGAATAGTAGCAAAAAACTAAGACATCTTTTTCTAATGAAAGAATAAAAACTTGAACATTTGATAAATAAGAGACGCCCTTGAATAAGAGACGCCCCTGAATAAGAGACGCATCAATCAGGGATCTGAAAAAAATAAGAGACGCGTCTCTTATTCAAAGAAATACGGTATATTTAGGTATTGTGACGTCATCTCGATCATCTTGCTGGACCCAAAACAACAATGAAATTTCTATGAAAACCAATGCTCAACAGAAACTCAAATGATAATTTTAATAAATGCGGTGTATTGTAATTGTAAGTGTTAGATAGAATACTTATTTCGAATGCTTTAAGAGGATAAGACACGAAGACCTGAGTGTTCTATTTTCTTAAAGCATGAGAATAAGGTAATCTAATTTAAAGCTTGTCTGCCATTTGAAAACAGTGCTATGTTTTCTCTTGGAAAGCAAAGCAGCGACATGGAAAATAAAGTTCGGTTATTCCAGGTACATGTGCAATTTGTTGGAAGTTATCCGAGATATATGAGATATATCTTCGATTTACGGCAACTTCAAATTTCAAAGTTCTAGATCTATAATTGATGTCCAGGGTGACCACTTGGTACGAAATTTCGAACCAGTGGGAAATGGTTCGAATTGGTACAAAATTCGGGACCTGGTTCGAAAAATTGGTTCGAGTAGTTGGTATTTACCTAAAGGACAGGAGCTTTCGCCTGCGGCGCTTTATAAAGCATAGAAATTCTACTAGATATAGTCCCAAAAGGATGGAAGTTTTCTGCGGGGCTATAAAAACATAAAAATTCTAGTTGCACTTCTGCGGCTCTTTAAAGACACGAAAATTCTTCCAGTTATAGTCCCAAAAGGCTAGCGGTCTTGTCTGCTGTACCTTGTCTCAATATTTGGTTGAGCTCTAATTAATTATTATCAGTGGCCTTAGTGCATTAATAATCAATGTATTTTTTGGTCGCAGCATAGTACAGCATAGTACAGTAGTGTAGGCGCATGAAGATCCATTACTTTAAAATTTACTCTTGGATTACTTGTAATCACATCAAAACTGAAAATGGGCCCCAAAAAGTAACGTATGGACACTAGAATAGAAATTTCGGATATTTTGTGACACCACGCTTTCATCCCTTATAAATGTATAGGGGACCTACGTGCTAGCAATATGGTTCGAAATTTGCTCTCAATGAAGTGGTCATCCTGTGATGTCATGAAGAATTGAATAATTTTGGTTTGAAATGAAGTTCTATTTGAAAAAGTAGAGTCTCATAATGGTAGTGAAGCATGATTCAAATCAAATATATAGAATTTCATTCACATTCGAATGAATAAACATTGAATGTGATACGGTAATTACAAACATGACTTCATTAATACATGCAGTATTTCGCATTCTATTCAGTTACAAAAGTTTATTCTCAAGATAAGTTGTAGATTAACTCGGTATTGAGATTAACAATCATCTAATGAAATGTATAATGTTGTTGAAATGAAGATATCAACAGACTTTTGACTGCTTTTGTCTCTTTACAGGCCCCAAGCACCACAGAAGACGTTGGCGCAGCGAGAGGAAGAGTATGCCCAGGCGCGACTACGAATTATGGGTGCCGCTTTCCCCGAGGAAGAGTCCAAGTGAGTGGCTAGGCAGGAATGTTGTGTGTCTGTTGCGACCTAGTGCGCGTAGTTGGTGTAATTCGAATAAAGAACTGCGAAGACATCATTTCAATAGCCTATAGAAAGTTGTCTGTAGATTTCAACAATTTAAGCTCAAAACTTTTGTGGCAACCAATGCGTTTCGCCCTCCAATGCTGGCTAGTTCGGAATGGCCCAAACTATCTTAGCATATCTGGAATGACTGAAGAACGTGAATAATCACTCAGCAGACTCTTCTGTGTTCATCTATCCTACCTTTGCCGTGCGGCCGATTATCATAAAGATAGCAGAGCGCCAGTTCACCTTGTCATAGAACAGAGAGATGTCATCAGACATCAACAATTAGCGCATAAAATTCCCTCGAAGTGGCTGCGTTTCGCCGTCAGTGC
Organism: Prostheceraeus crozeri; assembly: GCA_907163375.1. NCBI lineage: Eukaryota > Metazoa > Platyhelminthes > Polycladida > Euryleptidae > Prostheceraeus > Prostheceraeus crozeri. The sequence continues at coordinate 1,115,431 of CAJQUW010014582.1, read as the reverse complement.
GGCTCGGAGTGGCCCAACTAGTTTAAGACACCTATAATGATTCAAACAAATTCAGTCTTAACATCTGTCGAGAGCATGAATTGGCCAATAAGGTACTGCTTTCTCGCAAGCACGGGGAGGGTGAATTGCACTCCGCAATCACTTGATGTTGAGCATGAATTAGGCAGGAGGGCACTGCTTTCCCGCAAGCACGTTGAGGGCGGATTATCTGACACTGAAACGTTTCACACGTAACCCTGCTCGTTGTTAAATTGATCAGATCTCAACAGAAGCATTGCGAAAATGATTAGTCCTACAAAACTCATATTTTGCTTACGTTGATGTAGTATTGTTGAGCTATGTAGATAGATCATGATTTGTCTGGCTTCTGATGATGGCGTCCTAAGATGAAGGCTACATTGATAAAGCACAGAGACGAAAATTAATCAATCTTTTAACATTCCAAGCTCTGTTGTTACTTTGTTGTAAATTTTACTTGCTGAGGTATATTTTCAACTTCAGGTACCGGTACATTTTTTTGACCTAATGTTGTTTGATTTCTTACTTCAACTCTCTTCAACTTAATATAGACTCTATCTCGGACGATAGTCATCAGTTCAATGCCTTTGAACGTACTACAATCGGAAGTTACATGATTCAAATCTCCATTAGAGTTTTGTTTTGGATATCTGCACGCATTCTATTCATAGCTACATTTTCCCAACTAGCCTGCATTCGGTTATCACAGCTTTCCATGTTTACGAAGTGGATGAACACTTCACTGATAAATTATAAATAGCCACGTATAAAGTCATTCATACCTTTCCAAAATGTTGTAGGCGATTCACATCGCATTTTGATTATCTTTATCAACCGTCTACCTGTTTGAAGGCATCTGAATAATAATGTGCAGATATTTCTAGTCTATCAGGAAGATATCTTCTGCGACGAAATTCGACTTATTCTAAAAGAAACCATTGCGAGTTTGAAGCGTCTCATGAAGTGAAGCAAAGTTGTGCGTCATTCGAAGGGGTTCTAAAATCAACTGTTTACAAATGATTGGTCTCTGCGTTTCATTTTTCTGCTGATTTGCAATTATTACAGGACAAGGGAGTATATATTCAGAAATAATGAAAATCATAATTTTGCATACAGGATTAATTGACATTTCATGTGAAACGACATGCATGTATGAGTTTAGGGCGATAGCAAAGCTCGTCATGAAGGAGTATCGCATTAGCGATATATCTCAATTGATACATTTGCTTGTAGGGGCACCAGATATCCGGCACTAACAGGTTCCGGTCGGATAGTAGGGTAGGGTGGGACTAGCTTCGCCGCGATGATAATTCGGCCACCGCTTCAATTTTCCTAAATATTGCATTCATGCGACAAGTAGTTGGTTGAATGCCTGAAAATTTATAATTCATTTACCTAACATGGGTGGGAATGAGCATCACACCCAAACATCTTGCTTGGAAAAATGTTTGATGTAGACTGGGTACGAATAATTCTAGAAAAACAAAAAATCAATCACTGAAAATTTTAAGCACCAGAAACTTCGGTTTGAAATTCTTTTGAAATATCTCGAGATATTCCAAACTTCACTTGACTTTTATCTGAGGTATACATTTCGCCTATCTGTCAGCTCAAAGATGTATGTTGACTGACTTACTCGCAGGAGCGCTTTTTCAAAGTGGAGATAATTCGGTCACCCCTTGAGGCTACGTCATCCACCAGAATTCCACCTTTTTTTCAATTTTGTCGACTATGTAGAGATAAATAAGACTAATGTTCATTTCACAGATTGATGCAATTAAACATATTGATGACACACAGTTCTCACTCTGCTCCACATCAGCAAGTTAGCGAGCTAATTCCCGAGTTGCAAGTTATTCTGCTCCACCATTGAATGCAACGCTGGTATAAAGCAGGTAATACAGTAATACAATAAAACAAATGTTTACTTTTTAACTCAAGAAATTCATCGGACTCCGGTCAGAAGCTGTTGTTGCACGACTGCAAGGCCCCCACTTAAAAATTTCGTGACACTAATCTAGCGCTTGTTTAGTTGGTCGTACTCAGACATAATGTTCGTCCAATCAGAAGAATATTCAGAAGTTATTAAATTACTGCGTGATGGACAAAAGAAAAAAACCATCAAACAGGGGCGACCACACAGAAACAGTCACAGATAGTGAGTTGCTTGTGTCTAACAAATTCCTAACAAGTTATGATAAAGAAGCTTTCTTACGAACAAGTCAAAGAAAATTACGGCATTAAAGCATAGGTTCATAAATAGCATATTGATATAGCGATTCGATATAAAATATTGACATATGATGAATAGCGATTTCCCCACGGCTTTAGTGAATCCTCACGCCTGTCAGCTATGTCAGCAACCACATAGCAAAAGCAATGAGTGCTATTGTCATTGCCATGCAACGAACAATAAGAGCTTCATGCTTTTTCACCATTCAGTGGTCACAAAAGCTTTGCGTAGGTAAGTGAACTCGCTTTAGGGAAGTAATCAATCTTCTGCTTTTATACCAATACATGAAAGCAACACGATTTCTACGAGCAATTACTAATATCGGATCGATGGAATGACGAAGCAAACGTCATCTGCAATGAATTCTCTATGCAAGGCACTCAACAAGTAACCTCTTGATACTTGACGAAACCAGTCACAGATAGGCTGTCATAAAGCTAGCGATCACTAACCAAGACTGACTTAACACTCCTTCTGTGTGCTCCCTAATGGGTTAGTGATACTGTTAGAGATTTATTAGCCTATGTTTCTATGCGGTCGTCCCAGTTAAGTCCAAAGATGAGTGATGACTATCTGATTAGAAGTTGCGACGGACTTGATACTGCAGGCTCAGTCCTATTAAATAGATAGATAGGGACTCCTTCGTCTCCCTATCGAGTTTTTCGCGGCCTTGAATAAATGAAGCTGTGGCTTTCAAGGTTAAGAAGCATAAGGGTGCGTTTGCACGTGCAAATTTATTGCTGACACTCTCTGAACCATGATGAGTCAGAAAAGAATAGATACAATGGAAGCAAGAGTATGCCTTCAATAATCGTGCTTCGTGCGTCACTAGACATAGTAATTTAGCTAATGATAATTAAAGAGAACTGAATTTATCTCATTCTCAAGTGGCGCAACTAAGCTGCCACTTTTCACTGACATTTAAGAGGATGATACGCTGATGAGATCAATGCATTTCTCTTTATCACTATTTACCAAATTGCTATTGCCTGGTGACGGTTATTGAAGGCGTGCCTTCGCCTCAATTGTTTGTCCATTCTTTCCTGACTCATCATGGATCAAAAAGTGTCAGCAATAAAGTTGCACGTGTGAGCGCACCACTGATACAACATGAATCTCGTTCCTATTAATTGATATGTAGCCTAAATGAAATTAGAGCTTAATATCAACAGTTGCGAATTACTGATGCAGTTGCCTACCCCTTAATATATCTGAAAAATGGCTAGTTCGTTGTCTCATTTGTTTTCAGCGATTCAAACAACGGAGCGGCTCACAATAAAAGTGGTTCAAATTCGAATGACATTGATAAAGAGGAGAACGATCTATCGAAGGCAGTTTGCAATCAACAACAAACCTAACACTCGGCATTCATCGTCCTCTTCATGGATCTGTGCCGATTATCGATGTGACAATACGAACCTCGTTCTGGTGCTCCAATTTCGCTACTGTGTAACGAAAACAATGTTGCATAACGCCGGTAATCTATTTACTCGGCAGCCGTCCGAAGAAATTGAGCAGCGGTCACTGGGAGGGCCATCTCTGAAGGAAACTGTATGAGCAGCTTGTCACGCGATTAGGTCGTGTGAGGAATGGGCCGTATGAAGATGTGAGAGAAGAAAATCGTCGTCATTATATAAAAAATATATATAATTAAGTGCTACTGATTATATGCATGAGTAGTAGAAAAGTGATTTATTATATGTTTTATAACTGAAATAGAAATCAACAGAAAGAAACACTTCTCTCATGTCTTCAGGCCTTCTGATTGATCGACAAGAAAACACCGCCTAACTTCGACGTATTTTCCTTGTTGTCTTTGTGCAACGAAACGACGACGTTCAACGAGTCGCATGGAAGTGACAAAGCAAACTGTTACTAATCGTACCTCGGTGTAAATTGTAAATATAGGAAGGGTATCCTTGCCTCTTCTACACTCCTTCCTTTTTCCTTATCTATTAATTCTGTTTGTAATTTTCCGTGTACAGCTAGTCATCTCATCGACTTTGTACAGTATTTAGGCTTGTCTTTACTGTCTGCTCGTATTGACGTGATTCATTCGGAATAGTCGGAACAGCAATGAATGTTTCTTAAATGTTTTGTGTGTTGATTGAATCGTGTGATATTGTACAGTCATTTAAAATGTGAGAAGACGTTGGATCAAGTGACGGATTGAGATTGGATTAATTATATGAATTGGAAATATTGACGGAGAGGATGTGAGATGGCCTGAGAGGAAATTCCGTGTGAAAATGATATCGAATCTCAGGTTTTGACATTTGCTCAAGAGTGAGCAGCTCATAGCTATCTCAACAAGGATAGCTATTAAGGTCAAAAGCCCGCCACCATGGTCAGATGTTAGATAATCAGTTTTATGAAATTCTGAAGTAACTGTTGCTGAATAGAAGCTTCTCTAATGAAGACTATTCTCCATTTCCATTTTCATTCTCTTGAACAGAGCATGGAAGCACACATGGTGGAGATTGGATGATAATTTCGGCCGTCTGACATCCTCGAGTTAGTCGTTTGTGATATGAAATTAATTGTTAAGAATTAATCCCTACCAAGTTACGTGTGTAAACAATCGTTGCGTGATTTGGTTGCCGTTTGCATTTCTTCCCTCTTGCACTGACGACTCTGCGAGTCGAATTGGCCTTCCTAGATTTTTATTTTCTTGATTGTGTTCCGATTTTCTGACTGCACTCCTCATTGTCCCATTCCTTTATCATTATATCGTTCTTTACCACATTTCTCCTTGTTAAATGACGCAGTACATGGAGTATGACTACTGATACTGTTCGTGTCTTACACGACCATATCATATTTGTAAAGAAGCCGTGATAATAACCAATGACGTAACTTTCGCAAACTGTTTGTTTCATTATTCGTGTACTTGCTATCGATCTTCCATCAATACCAGCATGATGGTTTTCTATTTATGAAATATATGAATGACAGAAATGGTCGTATAGCTACCAACTATTTGTGAAGTCAATTGTGATGGACAAACGTTGGTGATTCTTTTCACTTGTACAGTGCGATCCTCGCGAGAATTGGAGGATCCTTCGAGCCGGGCAGCTTTATCTTCGATAGGGTGTTTCCAGTGATCGCACTGGACCGGAGATTTATTCTACATATATTGTTTTATTTCATTTTTGAGTTTTTCATTCTTGAAAGTCAAATAATAGCAATGCAAAATGGGCAATTAAAGAAAATAAGTCAACGCTGCTGAATTAAAGCTATTTGACACTTATTGTGCTATCATTAGATTATGGCACAGTATAAGGTAGAAAGATTCGTGAAGTAGAATTGAGTTTCAAGGTTTAATTCAACTGATGCGACTTACTTCTAAATCAAAAATATGAATATATAGCTTGATAGCGAAAATATTTTTTTCTCATTATAATTTTTGATTCAATCAATGACATACCTAACATAGTCAGTTCTATCCACTGCAATTAATTTGTCAAAATTTTGACCAGAGCCTCAGACAGTTCTTGGTGGTAGTCCTAGTTAAGCCTGGTTTCAAACTGTCGGAGGATAGTTTTCAGCTCAATTAAGTTGTAACAGAATCAGGCCCAAGGGGGACGGGACTAATGGGCACCCTAAGGGTTATTCGGAATTATTATTTAGGCCTACAAAAGTAATTCTTTTCATCATGGAACAACTCACAGGGCAAGAAGAGCGTATCAGCCAGCTTTCCAAAAATCAATAGAGGCTCTAGGATTCATTAGAAAAATAAGCTTAATTAAAAGCGATTTTGTAAAAAAGTATCAAAATGCGGGTAAATCCAATTTATTCCACAACATTTGACGAAATTGTGTCTTTGATTTGTAAAATCCATATTTCTGAACCGATTTCAAAAGTTTTTTTTAATCGAACCGTAAAGATCTCATCTATTATGGCATGGTTTTTAAAAAGTCACAAAGCCAAGACCTTCTTCACGAGTTGCCGTTTTTTGCCGAAAAAAGACAAAAGGCATGTCCAAAGTTGCAGTAGGCCTACTCTCACTTCAACACGGATTTTTGATTAGATACATTCAAATACACCCACTAATATTTATATCATCTGAAAGAAGAAGATCAGCTCTTTAAGACAGTCTAGTTTTAAATATTATAATCAATATTAATCATTGAATTTTCACTGGGTTTCCATTGTCCAATGAAAAAATTGTCCTCTGACCGAGACGTTTTCTGTCCTCTGACCGAGGTACCTTTTCTCGAAGAATATTGATTTTTCCATCAAACGTTTTGCACCAAAAGAATCCTCTAGTGTGCTAGTTTATAAATCCGTAAAGAAAATTCAGTTTGATGCCGTTACAAGTGAGTAATATTGATTTAAATATATTTTTATCCGTTTTTTCGACCAGAGAATTTGAATATTCCCAACAATTTCATATGGATGCTGAAACCAGAATTTTTGCCAGGAATCGATGAAATTTCACAGCATAGGAGGGATCCATGCTCTTAACATCTATGCAAAAGAAATTTTTCATTTATATCAATTAACCCTCTCAAAATCTCCAAAAACCATGAAAATGTCCTCTGACCGAGACCCTAAAAAATCTCGGTCAGAGGACAACGTTGAAATTGAAGATCTCGGTCAGAGTACAAGGGTCTCGGTCTAAAGACATGATAAATTGATAATGTATGCAATTACATTTAGATCACTTAGTTTTACGCGTTCAAGTATTCGTCCTAAGTTCCCGCAGTCTCATGAACCCAAATGCACAAACCGAAGAGTTTCCTGTTCGACATCAATCTGTCCTCTGACCGAGACCTTAAAAATCTCGGTCAGAGGACAAGGTGCGTCACGGTCAACGGACATTATATGTAATACGTTACATTTTGGTCACTTCGCTTTCCGCATGCAAGCATTCATCCTAAGTTCCCAGTTTCATCAGCAACCCAAATGCAGAAGCCGAAGAGTTTCCTATTCGACATCTATCTGACCGAGATCAATTTGTCCTCTGACCGAGATGTAGAAAAAATGACTTTTTAAAAATGCTAGATTTCTATGGAAAGTTTTTATTTGGTGTGGTCGCCGCTAAGATTTTCGTGTTCAGTGTAAAAAAATGAGTATGTATGCAAATTTTCAAGGAAATCTGAGACCCAAAGTTGAAAAGACAGAAATGTTGTGGAATAAATTGGATTTACCCATACCCATTTAGTCACCACGGAGCACTGACTTAATGGAGCTATGGGTTTTGCATAAATAATTGATGTTTGCCAACGATTTTATCGGTTCATCAAGACAAGAAATGTCGTGGTGAAAACATGAATTGCAAGAAAATCGAATGCTTTTATATTGTAAATTAAGCCGTAGGCCGTAGCCTACACTAGGTGACATGCCACGTGTAATTAAGGAGCAGCCAAAACATCCGTGGTTCTACGCGCTGCACTAAGAGTCAGAAATCACTTGATCAGATGCTGTTTAAGCATGTGGGTAATGTTTGTGAATAAGCGCGGGCAAGCGTTCTGCAGAAGCGTGCTTTACGGTCGCTTACGGTTGTACGTTGCCGCTTGAACCACGGATGAACCGCTAAGCATGCTCTGTCTTCCCTGAGCATGAAATTGCACTAGGTGACATGTCACGCTCATACGCGTAAAGTACGCGCAATATGACCCTAAACATCCGTGGCTATGCGTGACATTGCTGCAACATCTGTCGGCAGTCCTGTTATATAGACTTTGCGTCTCATATGTGTCTGCATATATCAGAGGCTAAACAATGTGATAGAACCTCAATTTCATGCTCAGGGAAGACAGAATCATGCTAAGCGGTTCATCCGTGGTTCACGCGGCAACGCCGGCAACCGTAGACGACGTGCAAACTGTAAACGCTCGCCCGCGCGTGTTCATAAACATTCCCCATGTTTTAACAGCATCAGATCAAGTGATTTCTGACTCTTAGTGCAGCGCGCATGCACGCGCGTAGAAGAATAATGTTGTTAACCCAGTGGCGTAGCGTGCTTCAAACCGTTTCCGGGGCTAAAGTCAGTCTTGACATCGGTATACCATTTTAGCATGCAGCATATAGGCTATGCAAAGTACCCGTTGGGTTCAAATCTAGAAGTCACTTTGATGTTTTCAAATAATATGAAATAATGAAGAAGTGAAGGTATGCATCTGTAGACACATACAGACACATGAGAAGCAAAGTTTAAAGCCTAGGACTGCCGAAAGATGTTGCAGTAATGTCACGGATGTTTAGGGTCATGCGTAATTACGCGTACTTAATGCGTGAATTACGCGTAATTGAGCGTGGCATGTCACCTGATGTAATACGAACTAAGAAGTTGCGTCAACAATTTTATGCGATATAAATTATGTGTTGCAATTGTAGCAACAATTAGGACTTGTGATAAAATGCGGAATGGGATGCACCTTAGGCCTGCACATCCGCGATGCTGTAAAGAGCAGATTCAATGCAGCCCCACAGAAATTTGCAGAACTGTCACAATCAGGCTACATCTTTCATGCGCTGTGAAATTATTAGCATACATTCAAGAATTGACCCCATCAACGACCTATCTATCTTATACCAGGGATGTGGAGTTCGCTCGCGCAAAAAAAAGTAAGATCAGCCATGCGATGGCGACATGTGCGATGTGAGGACAAATAAGCTATGGGAGCTCATAGAAGGTAAGAATAGCTCAGCTTTACATCAAGGGTGTTGCCCATTCCCCAAAGCGCCAACTCAAGCGAGCACCAACTGTGTGGGTGAAACACAATGTTTAGTGGTGGCGGATTGCATGCATGGATTCTTTCAAGTAAAAAGTTGTTGAAAAATCATTTTTTGATTTAAGAGGAGAAAGTGCATGTGTTTCTTCAGTTGAATAGCACACAGCACACAGCTATAGGATTAATAAATGTCTCGGTTGTGGAGTCGGAGTCATTTTTGCTGGAGTCGGAGTCCTATCAAACGATAGGACTCCGGCCTATAACTAGACCCGAAATATAATACAAACAAATCATTTATCCTCGTACATGGTTGTCAGTGTCTAGATGTCAACTTTCTCCGTTAAACAAAAGTACAGAGACAGCAGTGCATGCAAAGCTTGCAATAGTTGAGGGAATGAACCGTGATAGTGGAAAAAAGGATTGTGTTTTCACTCGGTGATTTAGTAGGAAGACAAGCCTTCCTGGCCTCGATCACACCTACGCGCCAAAGGTCACATCGGAGACAAAAGTAAAATACTAGTTTGTTTGAGAACATTACCTTTAACCCTCACGTTAATCGTGTGTGATTTCTCCTCCCAAGCGCATATTGAAATCGAAAGTGTACTCACATTTTTTGGAGAAAGATGTGGGATTTTCCTGCCTGGTAGAGACTGGAAAAAAACCATGTGAAGCACACATCAAAAAGATGGGAGGAGCCGAATCGCATGTATCCAACTTAAAGCGACATTTGATAAACTTTCATCGATGATAATTGATACAGCAATGATCACCAACATTGGTTCAGCTAAGCCTATGAGGCTACCGGTTTGCTTTTCAAAAAAAACTGGGCTCTATATACTTGCCACCCGGAGTCGGAGTCCTATCAAAATGATCGGACTCCGCATCCCTGTCTTATACAGAACTTCTTTTGGAGCTGTATCGTTTTCGTGCATGTTTTCGTTTTGTCCATGCCTGTAAATATAGGATAGGATATACACTATGTGACATGCCACGCTCAATTCACGCGCAAGCTGCGCGTAATTACACATGAACCTAAACATCCGCTGCCGCGTGACATTGCTGCAACATGTTAGTAGTCCTGTTATATAAACTTTGCGTCTCATGCATGTATGTATCAGAGGCTAAAGGACGTACATTTCATGCTCAGGGAAGACAGAACATGATGGTTCAAGCGGCAATGTGGACAGCCGGACGTCGAGTAAATTCAGTCGCCCGCGCGTATATTCATAAACATTCCCCATGTTTTGACAACATCAGATCATGTACGTGATTGCTGACTCTTAGTGCAGCGCGTAGAAGTGTAAGCTGTCCTTATTAACCATGGATTTTATGGTGCTCTGTAATTACGCGTGGCAAAGTCACCTTACAGTGTGAAGCTTTTCATTGAAATCGTTCGAAGGCATTGAATTCAGTGAAAATTTCTTTTGTAGTGATTATATCGTGTATTTTCAATCTCTTTTTTGATGCTCGAACTTTTTTCCTGATTTTTTCTATCAACTATTCCACAAATTTTTCTATCCTCTTTCATATAGACCGCCAATTTCTCTATCAATTTTTGCTGATTCGTTCACTTCCTGATCATCAGTTTGATACTATATGGTCCAGTCTGCAGAATTTCATAACGCATTTAAGTACAGGTGAAAAGCTATCTTGCACTCTCTTAGGTAGTTTAAGTCTTCGTACTCACGCGACGCGTGTAAATACTCTGCTTTGCGGAACCTCAGAATAATTACTAGTCTCTGGGGCTAGTATAGAAATGAAACTCTAACTTAATATTTCAATGAGTTACTTCCAGTGTCCACTGACAATCGAACAGAAACTTGCAGTGAAATCAGAGATGGTACCATCCTCAATTCCAAATGCTGTAAAAAACAACCTCTTTGAATGAAAAAAAGAACGAAATAATTGAATTCCGAGTATCTGTATTCATAAGCAGTTGAAAACACTATCAGCAAAGAAGTCATTAGGAATGATAATTGAAGTTAAACATTGGAAAGTGACTCATACGAGTCCGGTAATGGTCTTTCCTCTCGCTTCTCAACGCTTCTCTTCACCCAGACGTCAGTGCGGAGAATGTCGGAAGGAGAGGCCAAGTCATCATTGAGCATATGGTTACTGAAGGACGTGTTCCCCTCATCCTGTACATTCAGAGCCTCCAGTCTGGATGAGTCCACTTCACTGTATACCGTCTTGTCCACTCTCTCACTCAGAGTACAGCTGCTACACCCGCAGAGGCAGAAATGAGGATATGAGAGCTGTGCACAGTTTCCTGTAGGGCCCATCAGAGCGAGAAGAGAAACAAAGACGAATGTAGAGAAGAACCAAGCCCAAGCCATAAGTGTGATGAGAAATACTGCCATCTGACGATAGACAAGTAATTTGGTGGGCAGCATTCCGACTCCTGCCAGAGCTGTGGTAACTGCTGCGGCGGTAATGGGACTGGACACAGCGATGAGAGCGTCTTTGGCCCGCTCTTCACGACTTCCAGTCCTCTCCTGACGACTCCCACTACGCGGCCGTTTGTACACACGATAGGCAACTCCATAATGCAGACAATAGTCCACAGCGAGACCAACTGCCAGTGCCATGATGACCGCTTCGATGATGTCCAAGTTCCATCCGAGGAGGACGAAGGTGGCAACAGTAGTGGAGAGGATGGAGAGTACTGAGACCAAGGCCAGCAATGAGAGAATGAGGTTGAGGCTGGTGAGGAGACACACTGCGGCGGCGATGAAGACCGAGAGGGAGACTGTGATGGGCAGTGCCGTGGCGATGTCTCGATGAAGATCATAAACACGCAGATTACTCGTGTAGAAGCCTTTACTGAGCCCCGCAGGGGCTGCGGAGATCTTCCTCTGCCACCACGCGTTGACTTCCGCCAACCAGGCCCTCATCTCCGGATAAGGAGCGTCGGAGGACACATTAACAGAGACGTCGATCACCAGTCCTGCGAGAATAGGGTCGTCGCCAGCCATCGTCTTTGAATTGAGGGGGAAACGCAAAGCAGAATTGGTATTGAATCCATGACTTTCAAGTGAGTATTTTGCAAGACATCGTCGAAAATCTTGACGAGTGAATGGGAAAGGACGTTCCTTCCAACAACAACCGCTTTGACGAGTCACAGGAACCGACTTGTTATCACAGCTGACGAAATCTGCGAACGTTGCGAAGCTGAGTTGTTGAACTGTAGAGAATGGACAAACGAATTGACCTGAGGACACATCTACAAGGGAGATACAACAAACAGTTAGTTCAGAGAAGAGAAGTTCAACTGCACCATGGATAAAAGTCACACATCTGTCAATAAATCAACAGAAACTAGACACTTTCGACATTCCTCTGCTTGATACATCAAACTGACGAAACTGGAGCTGTCGGTAGTGAAGATGATATTCTTTTTCTACATCATATATGAACGCACAGACATCAATTGCTACTGTTTAATTATTGATCAGTAGCAAATAGAGTATAGAACTTTAGGGAGAGGCCGTTAATTTCGAGGCCTAGCTCCAAGTTGAAGGAGTATTCCGATCCGAGTATCCCATGATTCATTCCATTACATCCTTGTTCAGAACGGCGTGACGCGTCCCTCTTCACGCGTCCGTAACTTTCGTTCAGAACGTTAATAAACCTATAGGACCGCGCTATAGGTCCGGTGTAAATGGACCTCTAGTCGCCAAATTTTGTGTTAAAAGATATATTGTGTAGTTTCAAATTCATTGAGAAATAGGTATGAAGTTTGATGAAAAGTGGATCATGTTGAACTCCAATTGACATCCATACATCGAATAGAATTCTTTTCAAAGACCCACATGTGGCTTGTGCAAAACTCGAATTGCGTGTCGCAAAATATAATTCCTACAAAAATGATAATGCTTAGTGATGATCGTAAATAATGAATAAAACTAGAAGCGAAGTTTGTGAATAGCCCTGTTGCAGAACTCGATGTTTTGCTCCCGTCAGCCATGTATCAGCAGTCAGCAAGCGATGCGTTCATTGCATACAACGACCTGAGTTGTTTATGAATACACGCACATACACAACAGGCGTCAGAGCATTTAGAGACATCGGTTGAGGTTCGCACAGCATATTGTCAAGGAACCTATCGTCTTATTCTGAGTGTAGGATAACAAAGCAGCTCCTTAGTTGTTCAGAAAGCAAAAACGATAATTGTGAAATGCCGGTGTCATATCATGGGAAGAGAGGAAATTTGGAATTTGTAGTTTGGTCTACCCTTTTTGCATTCAGTCGAATGGATTAGAAGTCGAAGACGCGACACCTGCGACACCCTGCATACGCCACTGTAATTAAATTGCGATTGAGAGCTGAATAGAATACCGGTAAACTTGGTGTTCTCATCATTTTATCCGTTTGCCATCAGTCAAGCGATCAAAAGTATGAGCGATTCGTCAACCGATTTATTCGAGTAAACTGCGACAAATGCACAATAGAATATAATGTGCCGCAGACGTTTCGCCGTCGGCTTGTTCACTGCGCAGTGAACATCATTTATTACATCTGCTATTATTCTATCCGTTATTTATCATTTGATGGTCGTGTTCAATAGAACGAAGGATTTCGTGTGCGAATAATGAGAGATTTATACGGACGTCTGAATAAAATGACTGATATTCGGATTTATAATTATAAAATTCTTAGAATATCTCCTTTGCTTTTTTCATGATATCAATATTTTAAGTAAATGCATGGTGATTGAATATATATTTTTGATGATATCAAACATCAAGCCAGAAAGATTCTTGAGGACATAGAAAAATAATGAGACATGGACACAGTCTTTGCGCTATAGCAAAACAAAGAAATACCAAATATTCAAAAATTCTATTTTATTCAATTTTTTATTCAGTTTTTCATAAGACAGTCGGTCATGCCTAATTCGACGACTGTATAATATATTCGTGTACGATACGAAAGGAAAATTCAGGGATACAGTTGGAAGTGGGCCTCTGGTATTCTCTACAGAGCAACTGATAAATGGAGGACAGTAATATCAGCGACTGTGATAATTTTGGAGTAAGTTAGATGACCAAATACATTCATAAGATCAGATTATTGTACATACTGGTGACGAAAAGTGAACGAAAAAGATAATATGTCATTGGCTTTCGACCCATGAAAATCAGTCGGGACACAGTGACTTAAAAACAACTCGTCTAATGATCGTTCCACAATACAGTTTCTTACTTTTTACGGCCTTTCAGTAAAAGAAAACGAACGTCATATCTACCGACAGCTGCTACTCGTCCATCATACACATTGGAAATTCATTATTGAAGTTATCCAGAGAATCTATGTTTTCGAACGGCTCCTCAGCTGTACATCAAAGGATGGCAAAACAATTTACATCTTCAATAGGACTTCACCTGACTCAATTATCGCACGAGAGCTCAAGCTTCCTAGAATTTCAGGAAGTAACGTGAAGAGTCAGTTTGCTGAACACTGCTCACTTGCTTCATCCTCTCCACCACTTAACAGCATGAATGCCTCGGAGAATAATATTACGTCACCGAAACTCACTGTTATCGTCTTCCTGCAGCGGTAGCTACTACACTTTAATTACCCTTCAAATTTCATCACTATACTATCCAAGTTAGTTTTACAACAATAAAGTTCAAGGAAAAAATTCTCATGATTTGTGCACAATATGGACGATTTATAAGTCTGAGGAAGCATCAGATGTATTCTATTGTACAGAAGAAAATGCGCACCGTGCTGGTGCAGTGGATAGAATTCCTGCCTTGCCATCCCGGGATATGTCACGATGTGCAGACCACAGAATTAAATATTTTGTTTATCTGCTTTGGTTTGCTAGAAGTGTGATTAATACGAAATCGAAGGCAAATCGTTACTAAGTGGGCAAAAAGGAATTCCTAATACCTTACAGAGATAGGAAAAAAGTCGTGCGTCGCTTGCGGATTAATGTGAGTTCCAGCAAAGTGTCTCGATTGCCATAATTCCTTCAGATTCGAAGAATTCAGATCATTGCGCACAAGTTTTCTCCATAATGTTGGCCCTTCCGATCATTATTAAAAAAGTAGCAGGCGTACGAAAATCAGTTCACTTGATGATTTCACCATCGTCTTCTCACCATTCCTCACCGCATAGTGCATACATTGAATCGAATGTTTGCCATACAGCAATGTGTGTTTTGGTGTGTGCGAAGTGATATCACAGCGAACACGCCTCTCTCACTGGCTCTGGTGTCCTCTGCTGACAGCATATTGTTTGCCATTTCCAATAGTAACCGATATACGAATTATCCATTCGAGAAGGAGCAAGTTGTCTAATTCTGTAATATGCCATTTCGATATTAAGGTTACATACAATTCTTCCTTTCTAGGAAACCGAAGCGCGCGCAGATGAATCTAGTTCTGTGGTGGAGACCGTCCGACTGCATCATTGGTCTACGTGACAGTGCAATGGATAGAAGTCCTGCATTACAATAAAGAGACAGGCTTCGACAGGCCAACATGATGACCAGACCCACTAATTTTCTGCTCGCAGAATATATAATAAGTCTTGCTAAACGGCAGGGAAAGCCGAAATCAGTTCATGTAGAAGAATTCGGTAGTATTCTTCTTTTATTGTTTAATGTCACCCTGCATCGAATGAATAGATAGGAAGAGCGGTAAGGCATAGTAACGAAGTATGTAAGACAAAGCCGAGAGATTCATTTAAGTTGGATAAATGCATAAAATATGTGAGATAAAGTCAATACTAGCATGACTCACATGGTCTGTTAGCTGTGAGGTTTCAAATGTTTGCACAGTTGCTGCCATTGATGTCAAAGGAATTCTGTAAATGGAAGGATTGAAGAAGCGATGTCCAGAGACTTGTCTGTCACCCTAAACGTCGATGCGATCATATCATTATTCCTTGGACAAAATTTTGATGATGGCAGGTAAAATTCGTGTTTTACGACAGCAGAAGAGCAATGTGTCTAATGACGGCATGACTGACAGTCTCAGATGGAAAAGGTTTCTAGCTCAGAACCACCTCGATTCCATCAGGCACCCTGTGTTATCCGATTGATCACCGGCGTAAATGTCCTGTCAACGCCGAACGCTGGGCGGCGGTCAAATAACCTGGCATACCCAAGTCGGAGAGTGGCAGAGCCCTGATAGAGTAAATGTCATGAAAACTAGATGCATTCACATCTTCGCAGCCTTTTCTGGTTGTACAGGTATTACCATAGTTGTTTAGACCAAAGATTGGTGGCATCCGTGATACACTGGTTAAGCGTTTGGCCTAGCGATCTTTCAGTCCAGAGTTCCAGCCCCAAGTGTCATTGGAAGTCGTCAGGAAGGGCATCCGATTAAAGTCTGACTATGTCAGCACCGCCCAAGCCCCCAGTAAGGGGGAGTGTGACGCTAAACCATCATTCAGCGTAAGAACTTATAGAGAAGTGTAAGAAAATCATCAGTTCATTAGGCGAAGGGTTGCGTCAGGAATGGCTTAATATGATAGGCCGATAATCAAATAGAAGACGCCTAACATATCATCTTCTTCTGGATGATAAAGAAAAAACAGGTTCTCTCTCAGTTTTTACGACGTTTTATTGAATCAATAAAAGAGCGAGTCAACCATCGCGTTTCTTCTATACACAGACAGTATCAAGGGTTAAATTGTCGCTCTACAAGTAGGTTTTACACATAAATCAGTCAGTAAAAGCAGCTCATCTGGTCATCTCATGACGTCTGTTTATTTTTGGCATGTTCGTCACAATATAGCGGGATTCAGCCACCCTAGTAGTAGTAAAAACCCACTTGTACAGCGTCAATTTAACCCTTGATACTGTCTGTGTATAGATGAAACGCGTCGGATGACTCGCTCTTTTATTTATTCAATAAAAGATCGCAAAAACTGGGAGAGAATCTGTTTTTTCTTTATCATTATGACTGACCTCCCGTATCGACAACTCTATTATTTTCTTCTGAATGACAAAAAGGGGTGAGTGATTGAGCAAGTCACATATCTTGTGGTGAACACCTGTAAAGATTTTTTGTCGCATTTCTGACATTTCTATGTCAATTGAGCAGCTTTCCTACGCGATATTCGTTTCCAACGACGGAGTATATTTCCATGAGTGGCAGGTGAGTGAGCCTTTCTATCAGATGAGGAGTTGTCCATGAATTCAAAGGAAACAATGCGATCCGTTTCTCGTGAACTGCGACAAGTTATTTGTTTTGATAAATTCTCTTTCTCCTTCAATACAACAACAGACTTTTCATTATATCTACGATGATAGGGAACTTCATTTCAAAGTTGTTCTGACGTCTCAAAATGGTTGATTTCATCAATGAAAATGCTGTCTTCAGTTCAACATCGTCATGAAAATGTTTGAAATGTTTCAAATATGTTGAAAATGTCTCTCAACAAAGAAAAGTCATCGACATAACTAACACGCTTGAAAACATTTGTTTCTCGAATCCAAAATTTTATTCGTACAAATTGAAATGACAGGCGACTTTTCGTGGAATCGAAAGTCGCCAGGCCAAAGTCGCAGAACACTGTGAGTCAAAGAGCTCCGCTTCCTCGCTGCCTCGCGTACTGCGCTTAACTAATCATCATTCGTCACCACTTCGTCTTTCTTACCAGCAGTCTGTTTTTCACAAGATCTTCTTCGTTCGACTGATCCTTCAAACCTGACTTCTCCGGTTGAATTAATCTGCAGCGGCCTCGACACAGAATTACACTACTTGCTCGGCCATCGTTCCAAGAATGGATGTGTCGTATATCCCATACTATTGGAGATGGCACACACTCAAACAATAAGCTGTCAGCCGGCTTTTGCACACCAGCCAGTGAGTGGCGTGCGTGTTGTAGTATCATTTCGTACACGCCAAAACACACATCGCTGTCTGGCTACATGCAGTGAGGAATGCTGAGACTGCTACCTTCCTTAATAATCGAGAAAACTTGTGCGTGATGATCTGAACTCTTCGAATCTGAAGGAATCGCGGCAATCGAAGCACCTTGATGGAATTTATGGCAATCCGCAAGCGAAGCACGACTTTTTTCCTATCCCTGTAAGGTATTAGAAATTCCTTTTTGCCCACTAAGTTCCAGCATGTGTCATCGCTTTGAATTAGTCTTCACCTCTAATAAACTGAGAGAGTTTAACAATCTAATTATGTGGGCCTGGTGATGTTGGAGTCGAGTGCGGAGACTGTTCTTGGTCTATCTAGCAACCACCAAACTCATAAACCATAAAGACAACCAATCTCACATCCATCCCACAGCTATTTCAGTGATCGACCGTATGCTGAGGAAGACCAAAGTTCGCATTCAGTTTATTAAATGGATGACATTAATTCGTTGTCAATTATTAACAAATGTCTTCAATTGAACAACGCCGAATCCTCACACTTTTCAAAGCGATGTTCATGCGAACAGTTAAAGAGCAAACCAGTGAATATGTTAACAGTTGTACCAAAACATACTTGCCATCAAGGATAGACACATGCCCAGAAAGTGGCATTGTCACGTATATATGCATAATTGACATAAATGTTTTACCACGTCAATAGTCAAAACCCCTACTTCATCAAAATCTAAAAATGGTTGGTTAATCAGCAAGAACTACTCATGATTGTGAAAATTCAGCTTATTCGCATCGCTAATCAGATTTTAATATAGAAACAACAATAGTGATGTAGTGAAATTGAATGACAAACAGGTTCACTTTATAAAATTGTTTGCGGCTTATTTATGATCCTTGAGAAAACGTTCCCTTATTTGAATGTGTAAACAAAAATGTAGAGGAATTTCCGAGATTATGAAAAAATCGAGACAAAGATGAGATCAGAATGAAAAATTCTCGAATCTATCAATTATTAAAGAAAAAGTACAAAAAATACACCCGCTAATAAAATCTTACAAAGTGGTTTTACCTAAAACACACGCATTGCATGCACAAATTTATCCATAGATGAACATTTGACGTTAAGTTATATACAACGGTATCCCACAGGGTTGCTTCCTGTCCCTGGATATGTCACTGGTTTGTTGAAGCTGTTATCGCTGCGTATCATCATATATCTCACTCACCGTTGGGCAATGCACGCGGAATGGTGTGAATCTCATCGCACAGCTTCCGGAGGAAGATTTGGGCCTCAGCGGTCTCGGGATTGAAGTTGGGGTCTGGCGTAATCGGTGTTACGGAATCACCTGAGAAAGGATCACGTCGATCAGATGGGAGAACTCCCCAGACTAATGTGAGGACATGCCCTTGACGACGCATCATTTCACTCTCAAAGTCGAACTTGTTCTTCTGTTGGCTATACATTTCTGATGGATGGTTCCCTGTGAAGAATACCGGTTTGACACCACGAGGGAAGGAGAAGCCGGGCTTGTAGAAGATGACAAGGACGGAGGCGACGGCCAGCAAGAAGCCAATGATAGCCCACACGTGTCGGAAGCGGATGACAATGAGAGGAAGTGTCCGGACAAATATCCGAGTGAAAACGGCTTTCTCTACCTTGTTCAGCCACATGGGAGGTCCTCGACACGGCCACAGTGACCGCCGTTCCACTATCACCCATGTGGCGGGAATACACGCCAGGATCTGCAATGAAGATTCATGATGTTTATTTCTGTTTATGCGTACAAGAAATCTGCTCATTTCTCAAAGTTATCACTAAATTACAAAAATTCCAAACCATTGAATTCAATGCTGTAGACGATGTCATTCTCCCCACCAGTACATGGGTACAAGGACTAGTCAACAAGCTAATCTGAATTCTATTCCGCGTCTCACTGACGAAACGCAGTGTCTACGGCTGCAATGAGATTTAGTGCTCAAATTGATCTAGTCAGAGGACATCTTTCTGTTCTCGGCCCAGGAACTCTGCAATCTTCAACAATGATTCTGTCGGATTTTATGCCATCACCGATTTCAAATGCCGTGGCATCATTGTCGATAATACAACAAACGGACAGGATTATACACAAGTTTGACATGAAATCTTTGAGGAACACATTTAAAAAAAGGGGACCTGGACAGTTACATTGAAAGACTGCAGCAAGGTCAGTTCCCCAGTGCCCCGGTGGCCGGTCTCCATCTCTCTGTTGACTACATAACCCAGTATATTCATTATGAACAAACTACTAATAAAGAAAGTAGGTTGCTTCGCTTCATTCGGTTTCTGATATCAAATTTCTCAAAATTATTCTATGCATATTCCTTGCGTTTTGAACAGTAACTGAAAATAGCGCAAATATCTTGGATGCTCCATAGTGTAGAAGTAAAACCTTCATTTTCTTGGTACATTCATGAGAGACAGTTGTTATTAGCAATAACCTCAATAACAGTTGACAAACTTAACATAGACTTAGACAACTTACCAGTACAAAATTCACCAGCACAACTATGCCGGAGTAGACTGCAAAGCATTTGACAGCGACGATGTTACTGCAGGCATTGGCGAACAGAGCGGCTGCTGTGGAGAGGCTGGTGACAAAGATGGACATTCCCGCGTGTCTCATCGTATCACTAACAAGTCTGGCCAGTGTAGCGTCTCGTCGGGCACCCTTAGCGTCCGTCCATACACGTGTGAAGATAAAGACATCATCAGCGCCGATAGCTATGGCCAGAACGGCGCTCATGACGTTAACGAAGGGGAAATACGTGAGATGGAAGACCAGCGTGTACAAGAAATAGGCCAACACGAGGCTGAAAGCCATGAGCAAATGGGAGACCAAAGTGACCAGCAGAGAGCCACTGAAGGTCCACACGAGTATAAAGATGCATGCACCACCGAGAGCCAGCCAGCGAGTGTCTTTCTGAAGCACCGTGTCCACTAACAAATCACTCAAGCCGAAATCCAAGCCCTCCACGTAGATATCAGGCCTATGAGCATGTTTGAGGAATTCGCTCACTTCAAGGGCACGATACAGCTCTAGACTGTGGCCCCGATTGTAGACAGGCAATAGAGAGAGTGTTCGCTGGACTATGGCGGCAGAAGGATCGATCTGTTGTTGAGGCAGGACAATGTGAAGCAAGCGGAAGATTTCAGCGGAGTGGTTTTTACAGATCGGAGGGAGGGAATGACAATTTGAGGATCCAAGCGATGGCCGTGCATGCCAGCACATCACGCGCGATTCTCGACGATATACAGGCAGACATGTAGTGATGAGAGTTCGAGTCCGATTGACATCAGCGGCGATGATATCTTGACACGATGAACGTCCATTCAAAGCTGCTACTAAATTAGGCAATGAGAGAAGGCGACAGCAGCGTCTTTTGTACGACAAGCAAGAAGATTTGAATGTTTTCAAGTGGCGCAGAGATCGTTGAAGAGAACACTGTTGACGTAGGGCGGAGAGAGACAAGAGATCGATGGAAGGCTTCACTCCTGAGATGATCAGTCGACTCAATCTCCACACGTTGTTCGGAATTCCTGCAAGTGGGAGGCAAAATTATCAACGGTTGCGTGATACATGCGTTATCCAAGTCTTAAACAGCAACCTGCAAGATAAGGTCATCCAAGGCATATCCTGTGCATTTGTCAAGATACAAAATAACCTCATAGCAGGGTTGCCAGCGCACCCTGCTGTTTTTCAAAATGCTTTTTTTAAAGCATAACTCATATTATGGTTAGTAGCCTGTTTAGGCAACAAAACCGTCAAAAATGATCTCCTTTATATCTCATTTTATCATCATATATTGCATAAAATTATAAGAGGCAAGTTTTTAGTCATCAAAAAATGCATTTCTATTTTATTAATTTTGAACCACCGCACGAAACGAAGTTATCAAGGAATTTTACGACTATTATTACATCTTCAGACAAGAATTATTCAAGAGCTTACTTCGATTAACAAATATAGTATTTCAAGAAGTATACCAAAAGGAAAGCCTACAATATCAAATAAGTCATAAGTTGCATAAATACGGCTACAGGAAACAACTGTTTATTTTGTCTGAAATATTTTTAGTTACGTGACTCATAACTACAAAGAATTGAAGGTGTACCAGTGTATGAATATATGGGTCAAAAAAATCATTTAGAAACAGCCGATATCTATATTTTGAACAATATCAAAAAACAAAGTCTGTAGAAAAATTGCTTGTACTTAGTCAATACTAACAAAATTGCTATACAAGTTTGCGTCGCTTGATTCTTACGTTTCCTACGGTTGCACTTAGTACATGATAAGAGAAAGCATAGAAAATTTCATTTTTTTCCAAATCTGCAGAATGTTCAATTTGTGTATTTCTTTGATCCTAAGAGGAACTAGCCAGAACTCGGCATGCAGATTCAAACATTTGAAACAAAAAAAACAAAAACAGATTCAGACATGCAGATTCGAAGTAAGCATGCGGTCTACATCATTTTCTGAACGTCTCATTCTCGGTCTTGTTCCCTGCAGAAACCCGTTCTGGCTGCAGGAATAAGTCGCTAGCAATTGCATTTTAACTTCCATGCAATTTAAGATCAATTTAGATTCTAAGATTTTATTGCTATCAACTTCTGTGAAGATATTGCAACATATGTCATCTTTGTCTAATTCAAAAGAAGGTTGTGAATTAGCATCAGTGACAAACCGCGAAATGAGTGTCCTGTTTGAGATCTGAAGGATTTACATTTTGTTACACTGCCATTTAATTTGTTTGCTTTTAAGATGGTGTTTGGTAGGCACGATTTTTATATATTTGACATTTTGCTTGCCTACTGCAGTTTTTTTATTAGATTCAAGCGATATGCTACACATGGAGCGAACTGCATATAGAGTTGAAATATTTCCGTTGAATTTTATCATACCCCACATGCTTGTAATAAGTCTCATTCAATTAGGAGCATGTAGAAGATGCTCAAAGTCATCGCCGCCACCAAATCCATGAAAATGAAAACTTTTTGCGTTTTCTATAAAGTGTTTCATATACTGCTAGTTGAAAAGACTTAACTTGAAAGATACTTCGTTAATCATCACACTTGGAGAAAGGGAGGTTATACGGGCGATTGCGAAGCGTATTGTAGGTGGAGGAAGCAGCTCTAAAAGTCGAGAAAATAGATTTCCCTGGTACCTACCGTGGCCATTGCACGGTCCTTAAACAGCACTAAAAATGCACTTGAAGGAATTGAAATCACAGCCTTCGAGACAATCGGGTAATTGACTAACCACTGAGCTAATGCGTTGATGATCGACCTGATGCCACTGACGTTTCCGCAGATAGGCACGGACTGGCTGGTCTGACATGTTTTACAAGAGCTACTCATTTCATCTGATGATGGACAATAAAAAAGGCACATCTCAATTATTTCTTTAGCACTTCTAAGATTTAACTTGTCACTTTTACACTGTGACAGCAGCTTGACGTCGCTCCTGCATATCTGTGCTACAGTGCATCATTTGTCCCGATCTGACCTTTCACAACGGCCATCTTTGGAATTTTTGACACCGATCTCCGCGTCGTTTGATCCAGTGTTCTTCTGTATCTTTCATTTCTTCCAATATTCAGTCGTATTGGAGTTATTTCCCATTATAACATTCATCGGAGTCTTTGCGAACCTCAGTGAGTAAAATTCCATTCAACGGTTGGCGTGGTGGAAACTGGTCATTTCAAGGTCATTGTTGTTGTCACTCGAGCAATTTGTGCTTTAATTGGAATAAGAAAACACTTCGAATTCGTGTTACGTCGTGTTGGTACAGCGCAACAGTCAAAGTTTGTAACTAAAGCTGCAAGGAACCGAGTTCGATTTCAGCATGCATTTATTTTTTTTTCGTCGTGTTAATTTCTGATATCTGCCATGAATAATCGTCAACTTCGATCAAACTCAGTCAACAGCTCGCCAAAACCACTTACATTGCGCGATATTCGAGAAATTGTAGAGGAGTCGAAAACTGAGGTACTCAAGTCAATTGAGGCAGTCCGCGGTGAATTTGAATTAATACGCGGCCATCTTTTGCAACTTGACACACGTATGACTCAAATTGAGACCACCTCGCTGGAAACACGTGAATCCTTAGAAGAACAGTCAGTCAAAATAAGTGGACTAAAGAAAATGATATCAGGCTTTGACGATGTCCAAAACGCCAATATTGAATCACTTTTCTCAGAAATTGAAGACAGAGAGCGCCGCAGAGACAATGTGATAATTTACGGATTATCGGAGAATTCAGATGGTAGTCTAAAAGATCGCAAGGATCACGATAACAACCTAGTTCAGGAAATCGGAACTGTGGTCGGTTTGAATGACTTCAAAGTCACAGAGACTTTTAGACTCGGGAAAATGGTTCCAGGAAAACATCGCCCTCTGAAAGTTCGCATCAAAACCCGTTATATGAAGTCAAAATTGCTGCAAAATGCCAAGAAATTGAAAAATTCGGATAACTTTCGTAATGTGTATATTAGTGACGATCTGACTCGGAAGCAGCAAGCTGATAACTAATAATTGCGGCGAGAATTACGAAAGCAGAGAGAAGAAGGCTTTGATGTAGTGATACATAATGGTAAAGTGACACTCCGAGAAAACTTGCGAAATTTTCAAGGCTGATTTTAACACGTCCGAAGTGCCCATCAATTCTTTTATTAAACGCCAGGTCTTTGTTCTATAAACTTGATGAACTCCGCATTGTTGTCGACTATCTTTCACTTGGAATTGTCTGGGTTACAGAAACATGGTTTAACTCCGAAATACCAGATGATTGCGTTTCTGTTGCAAACTATGAAATTTTTCGTTCGGATCGCAGTCAACGTCTCGGTGGTGGAGTTTGTATGTATATTCACGAGTCATTTAAGCCTGTCAGGATAAACCAACCTGAAATAAATGGTATTGAATCTCTTTTCATTAACTTTCCGGACTTGAGCTTATCAGTATGGTGTTTATACGTACCTCCACAGATTTCTTCATGTATTCATCGCGAAATCTCCGATAAACTGGTGAATATCTATGATTCAATCTTGCACTCGTTTCCTGAGATGAAGTTTGTCATAATGGGTGATTTCAATGATTTGAATACGAACCTCTTTCAAACTAATTTTGTTTGCATAAATCGGGTAACCAAGCCTACACGAGGAGATGCTATTTTAGACCAAGTATGGATTTCTGAGGAATTAGAGGAATCCTTTCCAGCAGACGCAGAGATCGGGCCACCACTTTCGACGTCAGACCATTCAGTGGCATTTCTAAAATCCACATTGCCTTTAAAACGAAACATGGTAGTAAAGACAGTTTTTGATTATCGCCGGAATAATATCGACAACTTTCTACAACGCTTGCATTCATCCTGTTTTCGAAAAGTTTACGATGGTGAAAATGTTGATGAAAAATGCCATGCTTTTTATGAAACATTTTTTGATGCACTATGCATGATTCCAAGACGTGAAGTAGTAATGACTATGCAGGACAAGCCTTGGATGACTCCCTTATTAAAGCTTATGATCGAAGATAAATGGGTCGCCTATCGCACAAGAAATTGGCCAGTTTTCAACCACTTGAAAGAGAAGATCAAACTCGAAATACTGAAGGCTAAAAGAAACTGGAGTGATCGAATTCAGAAGCGGGACAAAAATGTTTGAAACATCGTACGAGAAATTCAAGGTAAACAGAAGAACAATACTTATCCAGATATCGGACCTAAAGGAAGTTCTTTTGTTTCTGAATTGACTGATGTATTTAATTCATATTTTAATGACAGGCCTGATACAGAGCTAAGACATCTTTTGAACGAAGATGGGACATAAATGTTGATTCAATGGTTGTCCATCACCATCTTACACGTTTGAAATCGAATCAAGCAACTGGTTATGATGGAATAAGTGCTTTTCTTCTACGCGAAAGTGCTGACGTCATATGTGAACCTCTGGCACACATTTTTGAGTCCTCAATAAGATCTCGAACTTTTCCGCTGTATTGGAAGAATGGGTATGTGAAGCCAATTCCCAAGGTGAGAAAACCAACAATCAATGATTATCCCCCAATCTCGTTATTATCAATAATTTCGAAACTTTTTGAACGCATCGTTATCTTGAATATGAAGAACCTGCTATTAGAATCTTTCCGGCTAAATCAGCATGCCTTTCGGCCGCTTGGCTCAGCCTGCAGTGCTCTAATAGATATTCACAATTCTATTACGTCCTTCATGGAAGACCCAGAAAATATGTGTGTCAGGCTTACATGTTTGGATTTTTCAAAAGTCTTTGATAAGATACATCACAACAGACTGATGAATATTTTTATAGAGCAAAATTACAATGGAGGATTTATTGCATGGTTGTTTTCATTTTTGTCAAATCGTTGTCAGCGTTTACTTGTTAGTGACAATGTTGGTCCACCATCCCTTGTCACTTCAGGTGAACCCCAAGGTTCCATTTTTGGACCGTACCTTTTTTCAGTTTTCATAGGCACAATGTTGATGGGTTCACGAAATGGAAAGCTTGTAAAGCATGCTGATGATCTCACTCTTATCGAATCCTGTACGATAGACGATCCCAATCCGAACCATTTGTCTAAGATTCTTGAGTGGTCAATCACGAATAAACTTTTCTTGAATCCCGCAAAGTGCAAGCAGATGATTTTTCATCGCAAACGTAACATAATTCCGTGTATTTATGACAATATTGAGGTAACCATTCTTGGTGTGACTGTAACGGACGATCTCAAATGGAATGAGCATTTTGATAAAATTTTGTCTGCTACTCGTCGTTTGTATGTTATTCGCACACTCAAACCATTTGTTTCGAAAGAAAAATTGATTGAAGTTTTTCAGAGTTCATTGTTTCGTTATTCATATATGCATCTCCCTTATTTTGCAAATTGTCGGCTGAATTATCTCAGAAGATTGAAAATTTTCGTAAACGCGCACATTATGTAATATGCGACTATGACTGTAGATGCAATATCATTCCTGATTTTGACGAGATGCGAAACATTTTCGGATGTAATTTTCTATCGAAGTGCCGATCTCCCGCACATCCTCTTCACGAATATGTTCCACCAATTATGCTACGCACTGGAAGATTTCGCCTGCCTTCATTTTCAACTCAAAGACGCCAAAACTCTTTTTTTGTGTGGTACTGCATGGTTGTAAATGGTGAAGTTTAAGCATTTTGGAAATAGTTCATTATTTATTTTTATTGATCGAATAATATGCACTGAAATATGAAATTCATATCATACTTCACGGTCAGCAATAGAATGTTTCATGTGTAAAATTGCAATTTCAACCATCTTGTCATAAACTCTTGTATATTTGATTTCTATTTTCTTTCATTAGACACATTACTTACTTACTTACTTTTTTTATCTCTTCAAACACTTCTAAGAACTTCTGTTCAATGAAATGAAGTCGCGAGTAATTGTCATTTATTGCCTTTCGGTTGCTCTCCTTGGAATATAACGCGGTGTCGGACAAGTTGCGATGTAAAGGTGATTTCAAGTCCCTAAATCATGAGAGCGAATCATTTGCCAGGTTTTTACGACCTGTACATCAGAATTCTGTAAAGTATCAGCACAATTGAAATGCTGTGTTGTTCAGAGTCTCAAAATGGCTAATATTTTGAACTTTTATCACCAGCGCAAAACATTCCTGCCAATAATGATTTCATACGAACATTCATTACACATCATTCCATTAACTACGAGATAATTAAATTCAATTATCTTTGTCCTCAGATATGGAATGCAATTAGCGCCTGATTAAAATTGTAATTATTATTTTGCGTTAAACAGCTCTGATGATAGCATTCATAACAACATCATGACGTCTGGTGGACGCCGAATTCAATATCATATGATGGATAACTTTCATTTATCAGGCATCGTCGCAAATAATTGTCAATTACTTATCTCTACTTTGTTGACTACGATGTTACTGTCAGTTCATAGGGTGCATGCTGACTACAATGTAGGGTGCGGCGATTTATCGATCTGCAAAGAATCGATCGAAAAAAATAAAAAGATTTAATTCGCATTCCGATTTTCATAAAGCAAGAACGGAGAGCTAAATTGTCTTAAATTTTCATAATTGTCTTGGATCTGTTCATCTTAAACTGAAGAATTGGCTCCACCTGGATGTTATCTAGAAGCTTGCAAAATCTTGAGATGAAAGGGAAGAAACACAAATGAGATTGGAGAGCGCGTAACTTATGAGTAGAAACGATATAGCACTCCAGACGCAAGTCCAGACAGTAGGAACTTCGAGCAGGGTTGGATCGTTCCCCCAGGGGTGGCAAAAACCAGTATTAAAACCATAGAAATGGAGAAGGTTAAAACTACTACTTGTGATTATATTACTGGAATGAAAATTACCAGATATGTGAGGATAACTATAGCCTATGCGGTGTATTTTTAAAACGTGTTCAATCTCAAGATTTAGGCTATTTGATGTAGAATCGGCAATATGAAAACGTTTTGAAATTCTCATTTCCACTCATTATGAAACGCATGATATGTGTAAGATAAAACGTATTCAGGCAGATATACATATTATAGCATGTATGTATATTAAAGCATCTGGTACTTGAAGAGAAGATTAATTTCATCATCTTCCATGAATGTCTAAGTAAGAAAAACAACCATACTATTTCTTATAAAGCACCCCAAATCGCATTGAAGACATAGTTTATTTTCTATGTTATCTTTCATTGATCACGTATTTCTCTATTCATCATAGCTAATTCAAACCTGACTAGCTTCATTCGGTACTTATCGGTTATCTCTCGCCAGGTTTTCAAATTTGTCTAAAATCTGCAAATATGAATCAATCGTCACCAAACTTCAGGTAAACGTACTTAAGTATATTTTCTACCCACATACAGAATTTTATGCAAATCGGACCAGTAGTTTTTGCATTAGAGACGATAACTTGAAGTGTAGCGATGTCAACAGCTTGATCTGACGTCGTCTGTTCGACGCGTTATTGTTATTCGTGTGTACATTGTTCTCTCTCTCCCTCTTCGTCTCATCCACTGTTATTTGAAATCTTCCTACGACCACTACTTTGCCATACCTTTATTAAGCCAAGCTTATCAATATAAGGGATGTGGCCTAGTCATCATCGCTTCACGAGTTGTCGGGAAATAACTTTGTTGACCTCAAGTGCTTTCTGCTGTGACGGTGAGGTCAGAAGAAGTCACATCAAGCTGCCGGAATCGCTGCACTTCAAGTTATCGCTCCTAATTCAAAAATAAGTACTTAAGTACCCTTTATTCTTTAAAAAAATTTCATTCTAAAATCATTCGGTGTATTCGACTGACGAAAACAGAAAAGTGCTTAAAGACAATAACATTATTTCCTACAACATATCCCATGAGAACATGATAATGTTGTATTGTAGTAGATAACCGCAATGATTACATTGATGACAGAGCATGCGTGCATTCTTCAACGATTGCGTGCATTCTTCATAGAATTCACTCCTCCATCAGAAATATTCAGTCCACAGAGGCTCTCATGGCGAAGCCTGCAGCTTATGTCTTCACCAAAGCGAACAACTCAAGTACCCACGTCCCACCTCTTCGCTCTGTGAAGAATGCCGACTATCAACTATTCAATTATCTCGCCCATTGTTCACCAAAGTTCGTTATCTCCCAAATCACGCGCTTCTGTCCTTTTTTTATCCTCTCAACCTGATTGAATCATATCTAAGGAACATTGTCTGACCGTTGAAGAGGAAAAATGGATAATTCACAGATTTCACTGACGAAGGCAACTTGAGAATAGGGAATTCCTGAGATCGTTGCGATGCAGATATTGACTTTCAAATGGGACACAGGCTGAAGGTGAATTAACGGAGCCAGTTGAGATTGACCAGGTCAGGACAGAAATCAATATCTGCATCGCTAACGTGTGTTGATATTTGCTTGACCTTACATATTTTGCTATTCAATTGAATATGTAAAAGTATCATCGATGTCTTATGACTGGCTTAGCAATGAAGAATACCACATTATGAGATATGCACGTGTAGAGTGATAAAGTAAGCATCCGATTGACCAGGAAATAAATGCTCAGAATCTATGAGGATCGAAAGCTATTAGTCCGGGAGCTACTGACACTTTCATCCTAAATTCGCTCACAAATGGCTTAAAATAGCATGGATTTGTAGATCTTGAAACGCTGAATTCAAAAATCAAATTCTTTAGTGTCACAGCCAGTCGCTTTCGGTTATAGGTAAGGTTAAAGGATTTCCATTGGAATCCGATGGTAAGATTCAAGAAATATCTATGGATTGTGAAACATTTGCCAATTTTCGTGCATTTTATTTTACAGAAAATAAACTATTTATCAGAATGCCATGAAATTTGAAACATGATTGAGTTCAGAACATCATCTTCGATAAAAAAGTTGAAGTGAGTCACATGATTCAGTATTTGATGTCTGAGAGCCTCTACAAAATGAATAAATGTCATGTTTTGACTTAATTTTGGCGATTTTACTCATTTTGTAGAGGTTCTCAGACATCAAGTGACTCACTTCAACTTTTATATAGAAGTTGATGTTCTGAACTCAATCATGTTTCAAATTTCATGGCATTCTGATAAATAGTTTCTTTTCTGCAAAGGAAAATGTACGAAAATTGCCAAGTGTTTCACAATCCATAGATATTTCTTGAATTTTACCATCGGATTCCAATGGGAAACCTTTAACCTTACCTATAACCGAAAGCGACTGGCTGTGACACTCAAGAATTTGATTTTTGAATTCAGCGTTTCAAGATCTACAAATCCATGCTATTTTAAGCCCTTTGTGCGCGAATTTAGGATGAAAGTGTCAGCAGCTCCCGTCCTATATGTATTCTCCGAGCCTACCGCAAGGCATAGCTTTTGATGCGAATTGATTGGAACAAGATAACCATAGAAATTAACAATAGCATAGAAAGTCTACTATTATCTACGTCTATGAATATAACATACATGTGGATTTTTGAGGGTAATCATGTAGGACATTTAAGGGTACGTAATCACCTGAAAGTGTCCTACATAGTTGCCCAAAAATTCTGATAATATTGTGCGTAATTGAAATGGACCGGCAGCAAAGTAATATTACCGTTCTAGCTATTGAACCGCAGGATGCTATGAGGCTGAGTGTTGTCAGGCCCGAAGCCATAGCATATTGCGGTTCAGCCTGTTGAATGGTAAGATTTTT
Organism: Prostheceraeus crozeri; assembly: GCA_907163375.1. Taxonomy (NCBI): domain Eukaryota; kingdom Metazoa; phylum Platyhelminthes; order Polycladida; family Euryleptidae; genus Prostheceraeus; species Prostheceraeus crozeri. The sequence continues at coordinate 1,084,385 of CAJQUW010014582.1, read as the reverse complement.
GTGCCCTATTCGTTTATCTATTTTTCCTGAACTGCAACATACCTCACATTGCAGTTCAAAAAATGATATCCAGAAACAGTTGGGTTGTAGTTTGAACTTTTATACAAAGTAGTGGACCGAACGATGCCTATGCCTCTTGATATTGCGTGGGCTGCCTATATTTCTATGAAGCTGAACCGCAATGTCCGGACATGGGGAGACCTCAACACAATGTAGGAAAAAGGTGCACAGCAATGCTATGAATACACATGCAGATATGCGGTAATTGAGGCTTCTAAAATTTCTTTCGCATGCTTAGATGCAGATATCAGCATTACGAGATGCATTGTTGCCTTCTTTTTACCACATTATAGCTAAATTACGCACAATTGGACAAAGCGCATTCATTTTCTGATTCCATAGCTATGAATTGTCCGGTTTCGTAGATAAACAAAGTCGACTGGTTGATTGAGCCCCACCATGTAGGAATACCACATGAGATTTCAAGCTAATGTACAAATCAGAGGGTCGACGATTTGTTCATTACTTACCGAGAAATCTCATGTGGTATTTCCATTGTCTACTTATATACATCTACATCTATCCATAGACTTCCTGTAACAAAACAGTCTTCTGCAATTTGGAAGTCTGTGATCTTAGCAGCAACTTCTATGTTATAAATATATGAAAAATGACAGCCGACAGCAGGCAGCAATGTACAAGCTGCCATTCATTATTCGATATCATTGCACCATAGATTTGGAAATATTCGTAGACAATCTACCACAGATTATTGAATTTATCTCCCAGGCAACTTTCGGTTCTATTCTATTTCTTGCCTTCAAGAAATCATTGTTTATATGAAGTGTCAAATTTTCTACACCTTCTTATTACAGCAAGAATTTCACCTGCTGTAGTCAGTCTCATGAGTGCATCTCACATATCTCAAATCGTTTTTCGTTGAGGCAACTGTTGAAGTTTCATCATTTTTACTTTTTAATCGCGTTGTCTGTTAATCAATTTCTTAGAAACGAAATAATTCTTCGCTAGAAGGAAAAGTCACAGACGTTGTTATTGGATTGTTGATTGTACTAGAACGAGGTATTGACAGCTATTTATAGAGCTCATAAACTCGACCTTCTCTCATATCCATGTAAAATTCCCTATGTGAACATTCCAAAAATTCCAGTATTTGCAAGGTCTCTGCCTGCGCGAACTTGATAACGGGCGAGGGTCCCGAAAGCTTCCCAATTGAACAATTTGATAAGAGAAAATATTCTAAAATGAAGAACATTTGCAGATCTGCTTGAAATTTCAAAATTTCTTTCTGTCACAGTTTATGGTTATATACTGAGAAGTTAGATTTTCATTCTCAGGTATCGCAGTGATAAAGAAGCGTGTAATTATTTGTAAAATGGGTGCAGAAGGCTGCTACTCTTTTTAAATCAAATCTTGAAGATGAGCACCAAAGGTGTCCCTCAAAAGAAGATGAATGACAAAGAAGTAGACATGCGAAGAACACACTGGAGTCAGATATATCTACATTCACTGTGGGTCTACAATGCAGACAAATAGACGAACCTTGTTTATACTTGAAAGTACATTTATTTATCCTGCTCATATGTTTTCGTGCTGGGTGTTAGCAAGAATATAGAGTGCACCCACTTGAAAAGTCTTAGGCTTGATCTGATCAAGATTTGAAGCCTAGTTTCCAGGACTCAGACCGGACACTACCCACAGAGAAATATGCGTTTGCGTGTGGGTTAGTCTAGAGCGGACACACATGTAATCCTATCCCACCCAATTGCATGCAGTGGTAGAAAGCGATAGAGATTAACATAGATATTCATCTCTCTTCGGCTTGTGTAAATGGCGAAGCGCGCGCATTTCAGAATTAGCTCTTATCAGCAAGCCCATGAGCCTCAACGGTCAGATTGCACGCAGGTCCACAGAATTAGACAGGTCGTCTATTCTTCTGTTTGACTAGAAAGGAAGCATTGGAACATGTAACGCTATGAAATCGCACAATCTGCTGACATAATGCCATAGCAATCGAACAATGAGCAGCCAGTTCAACATTAGACACGCTAAATTGACTTGTGCGAGGTTTCAGTGACTGTTATCAACCGGATCACACAGCAAAGAGACACAGTTGATGTCAAGTTCTACAGAGAAGTTTGTGGACGTTTTTTCGTGCGCTTGCTAACATTTTAATAATGATCAGAGGATCCAGCATTATCGAGAAAACTTTTGCGCAATTATCTGAATTCTTTGAATCTGAATGAATCGTGACAATCGGAGCATTTTGAAGGAATTCACAGCAATCCGCAAGCTGCGCACGACGATTTTTCCTCTGTAAGGCATTGGAAATTTCTTTATTGCCCACTTACTATGTTCCTGCATGCACCATCGTTTTGAATCAGTTTGCACTTCTAGCAAAGTGATACGGTTAAACAATCTAATTTTGTAGGCAGGCAAGTGAAAAATGCACATCTTCGGCTCAATTTGTCGTCGTGATAAATTCATCAAATGGAAATATTATTCACACTGCTCGACTCTTCACGATCTAAATTTACTGACTGTGTGCGTTTAATGGTGTCAATCTTCTGGTTCGTCAGAATTCAGACTTAAATTTGCATTACGTTCAATGAAAAATTGATCTTCCTACTCCTCGAGACCAGTTCTGGCCGTGACCACTGTACCGGAAACAAGAATATTTTCAATTATAACTTTACGTAGAATTGATGCCATATCCACCACATTTGCCTTTGAAGCTGAAGAAATATTGAGAATCGTGACAGCACCAGTTATATGGACAGGAGTGGCAGACAGGGTGAGCCACTTAAAGAAGGTCTTCTTCTAGGTCACACTACTGATGGAAATAAGAAGCTGTCTATTGACGAAGAGGTCATTGCGTGTTCTTGAGTAACAAGTTTCGAAAATCAACACGATGGCAAGGCTAAACAAAAGCAACAAAACGCTGACACTTGCTTTAAAAACCAAAAGTAGATACAGCATGTCTTGACAAAGTGGTCTCCGTGGCAAAAGGGTTAAGTACTTGGCCTGGCGATCTCTCGGTCCAGAGGTCGAACCCCGAAAGTGTCATTGAAAGTCGGCAGGAAGGGCATCCGGACTAACGCTCCAGATAAAAATCTGACTATGTCAGCACCGTCCAAGCCCCACTAAGGGGAGTAGCGACGCTAAACCAACATTTTCTTTAATTTATGTCTTAAAAAAGAAAATTGAAAGATTGTCAACAATCAGCCTTATATCACATTTTTGATGTGGACTTTGATGTCGTTTGACCTGGGATTTTGGGACTTTCAATTTAAAAGCATTTTCCAACTTTCTCCAAAAAATGGTTGGATTTGGTTCATTTTGAAGGTCTGAATCTTCATTTTGTGTAGATCGATTTTCAATATGACTCTATAAATCTCATGTGAGCATCGAATGTAGTACTGGAAATTCAAATGTTGTGTAAATAAAGATTATCAAAATTGTTAGTGATAGTAGTGGTGAGTTCGATAAAGTATCAAAACTCTGTCAAAATTGATTCTAGACTCTGAATTGCTATCTATAGCACGAAGATGATGGAAATGGATCAAATGGATGCTTTCTGGCGAACTAGAACATTGACACCACATTAAACGCACACAATCAGTAAATTTAGATCATGAAGAGTCGAGCGAAGTGAATAATGCTTCCATTTCACGAATTCATCACTAAGAGAAATTGAGTTAAAGATATGTACTTTTCACTTGACTGGCCTGTCTGCAATCTGACCGCTGAGGTTCGTGTGTTCGCTAATGCGAGTTACTTCTGCAATGCGCGCGCTTGGCCAATCACACAAGCCAAATGGCATAGAAATTGATAACAATAAAACCTCTAGAATCATAGAAATAAACTGTTTATCTGAAGTTCGCTAGAATGGAAATTGACTCAAGGTCGCGGCACATACGAGGGAACTAAGTTGGGGCATGAGGAACCAATTAAAAGCTTCGATTTACTCATGTGACTGATTCTAACCCAATGATACAGACGTTGGCAGGTGCATCTAAGTGAAAATGCGTGCGATTTATGTGCCGTTATTGTGCATTGCATGAAGCTTAATTTCCATTCTAGAGGTTTTATTGTTGTCAATTTCTATGTCTAGAATGGAAGGAAATCTTCATGCAATATTCAATAGTGGCACAAAAATCGCACGCATTTTCACTTAATACACTTGTCAAGGGCTGTATCATTGGGTTAGAATCAGTTACATGTGCAATTCTAAGCTTTTCTTTCGTGATTGATGGCCGAACTTTGCTCCCCCGCATGTGCCGCGACCTTAAGTCAATTTCCATTCTAATCAACTTCAGATAAACAATCTATTTCTATGACAAAGAGAGAGGAATTTCTATGTCAATTTCTTTCGCTTTCTACCGTTGCATTCAATGGGTGGAATAGGATTGTGTCCGCACTAGACGAACCCAAATACAAATGAATCTATCTCAATGATACATGTCATAGAGATCAGATATCTATGCTATTGTCCTCTCTTGTCTAGAGAGGACAATAGAAGACTAGGATGGCACCAGGCTGAACTCTGACAGCGGGTCTAGTTCATCACTTCTCCGTCTTTAATTTAATATAACAAAATGCCGTACACATTTTAATACCGAATAACATCCAAATGCGATATGTCACCTGTTTGAATATGAATGAAATTGGACCGTTAACAAAGCCTGTGGACGACATGAAAGAAAATGATAAAAATTGATCTTGTACCCGCAGACTTGCGATTCATGTTTCCGTTTCTTGCAGATTGATCTTCATAATCCATTGCAAACGATCGTGAACAGAGTGATATTTCAGCATGCGTCTAGACGATTCTACAAGCGATTTTGTGATTTCATCTTAATTGGTCGCCCATGTCATTGATTTTCATAATTGATAATCGTTTCGAACGAATTATCTTTCATGTTATCAAAACACCAGTCTCATTCTATAAGACATCCACTTGTTAACGGTTCATCAAGAATTTTCAGTTCTATTCGGTAGACTTTTCGTGACTTATCGGCCACAATTATCACCGCAGTTGCAATCATTTCAGTTATAATTCATTGATGCTATGATATAACGTCAATGAGAGATGTTCCATACGTCCAATGTAAGTAATTATTTAGTATTGAAGTTTTCCTTCTGATTTATCCACAGGCAGAATTGCAAACTATATATACTAAATGACACATTCAGAAATGACTCTGCTTTCAATTCATGTTGTCTCTGTTTGAATACATGTTGGAGATATTTCATATCCGCTCTAGATAACATAGATATCTAACAATCCTATTCTACAATACATGTCATGAAAATGTGTTTTTTTTGAAAGCCACTACTGCATCATAAAATAACCGTTGCAGTTCCTGACGTTTAGAAAAAAGTGTGAAAGAAGTTCAAAAATTTGATAATTCAAGTTCACGGCAAATCATTTTAGAACTTAGAGCATCTCATAGTGAATACTGTGTACCCTGCTGTTATCTTAGCATTCCAACGGCCAACGATCTGTGCGAAAGTTTTCGGGATTGCGATGACATTGCAACATCACTAAGAGACTGCCTCAAGTCGACCTATGTCGAGATGATGACCTATCAATTTGTTGATTGCGTTGACATTATTTCGAATCTTTCTACATTTCCTGGTGCCACAAAATATTTTTAAAGAAGCAAAATACGTTTATAACAATGATAAAAAATAATATAAAACTTAGATAATAATAATTATACAAAAGTAATGCATGCGTTCCGTCCGCCACTAACTTAGTAATTCAGTCATTGTAATTTTTCTACTATTTTTGTTGCGCATCTGTATAATTTCTCCTTTCACGCAGTCCTATAGAATTCTTTCAGAACTATCATAGAGTCGCGCTGGCGAGTATGATGAGAGTCACTTACAAGTATTGGCAAAATGAAATTTCGAGGATCCTATTCAAGCATGCTCCAATTTCATTGACAGTAAGCTATTAGAATTTTCCTATTACTTTGTCATCTTTGCATTGAATCCTAGAAAATATGAATATTCGTTATAAAAGACAGAAACCTTAATTTCAGTTCATAGGACTATCTAGAACACGAAGAAGCTTATATGTCGTCTAAATTTTGATAAGTGCTGTAGTGTGACTTCAAAACTGTTCTGTGCAGCGGTGCGAGGAGGTGCGGCTAGAGCACAGCCCTAATGAGACAAAAAATGCGACGTATCTGTGATGTCGATGGTCCAGAGCTGGAACCGGCCCGCTTTTTCCGACCCGGATGAATTTTGTTTCTGAGTTAGTCATTTGCCCACTTTACCATCTTTAATGAAAATATCAATTACGTAAGTTGAGTGTAATCGCCTTAAGAATCATTCTAAAAAGCTAATCATTGATTACATGATCGCATGCTGCAGGGCCTATGCACCATCTGTAAGTAAATTGAAACCTGTTGAGCAGTGAGGTGAACTTTTAGACATTTAATTTGCATCTGTTTTAAATATTGTACATGTTTACGCATTTGTCCATCATAAATACATTGGATCTTATTCAATGTACCGATAGCTGCACATTCTCCCAATTAACAACAATTAAATTAAATTAACGCTAGATCAAATTACCGTGCAAAATATGTGCGACTGGTAGGATTCGAACCTACGACCAAGGTAAACTAGACCTGTGCTCCACCAACTGAGCTACGAGCCACTAATACGACTGTGTCAATTGGCAGGATCAAACTTTCACCACCACACATCAGTTGTCAAGGCAATTGTAATCAATGAACAAATAGCACGTCACAATTGTGACCGCCGACATTAAGGAAAGTAGCGGAGATTGATTTTCCACCAAAGCATCTTAAACCATATGTTATATTTAGGCTTTTAAAGAAAACGAAGCACCTAAGACATGCAGCCTATTTGAAACAGTGAAGTCATTATGCCGGTGTTTATTTCATCTAATTGCTTCAGATTCATGTTGATAAGCAATCAAATGAATTGAATCAGATGAAAGCATTTTCAATTCCAGACGTAATAAATACCATCCCGGGCACTAGACATCTCAGGCCCGGCCCGGCCCGGCCCAACTTCCAGCTCTGTGATGATCAGATTTCACCAAGTTAAGATTCTCACTATTTCAAAAAGTGCAATTGGAAAATTTCAAGGCATCAGAGACATTGCATTCAAGACGCACTAGTGAACTGGAAGCGTCCGCTCCGATTCAAATTCAAAACCAATAAAGGAAGAACTTACCTTGATTATCATCACAGAATCGAATCGGTCGCCGTGACTTCGCTTCTCTTCGATATCTGGTGAAATTGTACGACACACTCTCTTCGGGGAAATAATGGCTCAATGTTTTCTTCTGCAATCTTTCTAATTGCTGGTACTTTCGACTGAGAGGAGTATCGATGGTTTTGAACGCCTGGAAAGACACTGACACGTAGACTTGATTCATAATCAGATGAAAGACTCACCTCAACCGGCGATGTCCGAAAATCAGGCCAAACGTCCAGGATAATGAGGGAGACCAGCGCGGCGGAGGATACAAGGAAGACGATTACGAGAATGACCCACGGATACTTGGCAATCAGACGGGGATAACTGAAACAGGAAAACAAAAGAGGAGAATAACCCAGGGATACTTGGCTATCAGACGAGGACAGCTGAAACAGGAAGACAAAAGAGGAGAATGACCCACGGATACTTGGCTATCAGAGGGTGATAGCTGAAACAGGAAGACAAAGAGGAGAATGACCCACGGATACTTGGCAATCAGACGAGGATAACTGAAACAGGAAGACAAAAGAGGAGAATGACCCACGGATACTTGGCAATCAGACGAGGATAACTGAAACAGGAAGACAAAAGAGGAGAATGACCCACGGATACTTGGCAATCAGACGAGGATAACTGAAACAGGAAGACAAAGAGGAGAATGACCCACGGATACTTGGCAATCAGACGAGGATAACTGAAACAGGAAGACAAAAGAGGAGAATGACCCACGGATACTTGGCAATCAGACGAGGATAACTGAAACAGGAAGACAAAAGAGGAGAATGACCCACGGATACTTGGCAATCAGACGAGGATAACTGAAACAGGAAGACAAAAGAGGAGAATGACCCACGGATACTTGGCAATCAGTCGGGGCAATTAGCCCACTGCAGCATGCATTCGACAAATGAGCTGCGACAGACCTGCATCCGTTATTTTGTCTACCGGAGAGTGGTCAAAATACAAATATCTCAATTTACAAATCGTAATTTTTCTGTAAGAAAACATGTGATCATGATAGTGAATTAGGCACGGAGAGAAGCATTTTCTGAGAATTTTTTGAATATATATTGCACATCGAAATATGCGGTTTAGAAAAGAAATAGTGATATCGGAGAGATATCCCAAAAAGAAAATATCATATTCCCACTTTTTCATCAAAAATGTCAGTGGTTGGTGTCTTCAGAGTATGATCACAATGTAAGAAGTAAGAACATGAAAGTTTCATTGAATTCAGTACAATAGTTATTTCTCCTGACAGCAAATTCTATTCAATGACTGGACGAATCTGAAAAGTGAACTTGGTGCGGTGAAGGAACAATGACACGCGTTCGCTTATTGCTAGTGCGTCACTGTGCTGAAAGAACATGACATTGTCAACCATTAAAGTGTAGTTGCGATTTTGTGATAATTTTGTGTTATTACTATTCTTCGATGTGCAAGATATCGATTGAAACCTAAAAAGTTACTCTTTCCCCTCGTGCCTGATTATACACTCATTTTTCTTATTGGAAAATTGCGACCTGTAAATTGAGCTTTGCTTATTTTGTCCATTGTCTAGCAGATGAAATAATGCATACAAGTTTATAATAGTTCATTTGAAAGCTGAGAATGCAAAATCGCGAATGATTATGAGGCATAAATATTGTGCCGGTATGCGAAAATTATTAACTTCACAAAGGCGTTGTTACTCCATCAAAATAAAATGATATAACATTAATTGAAGTATAGTATCAATGAAGACTTTTCCAAATAATGACTCTCATAGCTGTCACAGCAAAGTTTTGTTGCACCGGAATAAGGCCTCTCTTTCAAGGTGCTGTTTCGTAGGCATGTTTCATCTGCCCGGAATGACACCGGCCCCGAATAAAAAAAGTTTCCCTCTCGAAAAGTTTAAAGGTCTATGATGTGAATAAATTTGAAATTCAGATTTCTATCTAAAAATGATTTGAAACATCCATTTACCAAATCATTCATTAATGGATTCTCAAGCTGGAGTGACGGACGACGGTTCATGGCTATCTGGTACGGTGAGAATTCTATGTGAAATTGGTGGGCATAATGGTGCATTATATACCCTCCAATGCCAGGCAATAATGCATTTCAAACTCATTTCAATCATTTCTATGACCTCCAAAGCCATCGAGAGTGAAATAAAATGTAATATTACAGTTCAGAAATCTGACCGCAATATGCTGTAAGGCCGAGGGACGTACATTGTTGCCATCTTTTTTCCACATTGCACCATAGCTAAATTACGCACAATATGCTAAATCGGTATATTGCTGTTCAATATTTCAACGTTTAAACATATACGAACCTTAACACAATGTCCAGAAGATGTGTAGTTTGGTTCAAAAATCATCCGCTTCGCGGCTTCGGATTTCTACATGTTCTTGTCCGTCTGGCCTCATAGAATACCTATTTTCCTTCCAAACATGTAAGCCAACTGTAGCATGCAACTTGTAGTTTGTCGAATTCCGAGAACTAAGTTGAAACGTCATTCCGTTTCACTTGAAAAGTACTATCTGTCTCGTTTAACGACATAAAAACGAAAACGAACATGCATGAAAACTGTCGGTTTCGTTTTTGATAGTTTTCGTTCTCGCTAACGATAGCAACACTACTGTAGTAGTCAGTTATTGCGTATTTCACTTAAGCTCCGGATATGGTTGCGTCTTTAGATGAGGAGCTGTACGACATTATGAGATGTTAACTAGGCCTGCTAATGATTCCTGATATTCGATAAAATGGCAGCGTTTCAGATCTGTTCCAATCTTCCAACTGAGGATGCAACTCAATATATTACGATTCTATTAAGTGCCCAGAATTGTCCACTGCACGATTTGGAATTAATTGCTCTGAAACGATTTTCTCTATCAATTAGTCTCAATAATTGCAATCACAACGTACTGATCAACTGCAACTAATTTACACTTCTCGTTCTACGATCTGTTGCCGTCATAAACATTGGGGATACGACAATCCAATTTCTATGATCAAATTCTCTCTTTTAACAGCTTGTCAAAATAATGAGATATCACCGCCTCCTCACTTGTCTGCAGAGTACAACTGCTGGTTCAATGCTTTGTTAGTCAAACAATGACTGGAAGTTCTGACGCTCATGACAAATTCATTCATTTGAAAGATAAACCCGGAGATCCGGCGGAGGAGGGATCAGTATTCTCTTTGTTTCGTTGACGCCGCGGAGTCATTGAATTGACGATTAAATATCAACAAGAGAGTAGTTGAAGACAATTGGACTTTGTTAACAAACCCGGACACTGTTTCGATAATTTCGAGAGAGAATTGAACGGCAGATTCCTATTTTTAGATCACAATAGTAAATCGGAGAGAGAAATAGCGGAAACAGACTTGGCAGATTTGAAACTGAGAGCAGAAATCACTGTAACGTTTGTTCTACGTCTGGCCATTGAATATTGAATAATGAAGTCGATCATAACGTCTGACTTCGGGATTTCTGAGGATTTGCCGCGCTGTTGTCTACTTCTTTTTACATTAAACATTTTTGACAAGTAACTTGGCACCTCTCGAGATTTGATAAATTAAACATTTTGTAATGGACTCAATAATAATTACTATCTTAAACATAGAGTAGGGATATGTAGGTAGAGTGTCGACTCAAAAAAAGTATCTGTATGCAGTGAAAATTTTAATAACAAAAGATTCAGTTCGTTCCCGTCGTCCAAAAAAAATTTGAGCAGCTTTAAAAATGTCCAAATTAACATACTACTGACATGGCACCCTCTTATAAGTAGTATGAAGCAAGTTGGATGTCAAAAGGAATGAATATTCGCTAATAAGCATGCTCTAAGCGGAAATCAATCTAATTTGCATGGGAATTTCATGAGCAAGATTATAATGAAAGTCTTCATGAAAAAGTCGATATCTTATTGTGCTGTTTTGGCTGAATTTCTAGTTTTTAATTCAATTTTCACCGGCATGATTTTGTGATATGCTCAATTCATGCTTCAGTTCTTGAATCTGAATAGTGATGTGGGCCCATTTACTCGTACATCCTTCAAAGTTAATTGGAGTCATTGTCCTTGATTCTGTTATTTTGCTCTACCAGTGACAGGTTGCCTGTGATATGATCACGCTTAAGAAAATACTCTTGAGATTGAGCATGAAAGTAATAGCAATCTATCGAATTGCTAATTTAACAAACATTAGCTCTCCAAGGCTGTCATGAGTATTTGTGAAATGCCATTATTCCTTCTGCATTACAATCATGATCACTCAATTCCGTTGTAATTTCTTCAAAACTGCAAAAATTTGCATATCTCACATTTGGTAACAATACCACCAGTATCTCCCTAGAGTTCATTTAACAAAATCGAAAGTGTATACACATTGGGGATTTAATAAATGCGGAGTAACCACTCTACCTAATATACCTACTCTATAATAACAATTACTATCTTAAGCGCTTTCGATGACTCGAATCTTAAGATAACGTCGTTTACAAAAGTATTCTAAATAATCTTGCACTGAAAGTTGTAGACATTCAAATTGCATAGATAATCTTGCACTGAAAGTTGTAGACATTCAAATTGCATAGCTAATCTTCCATGACACACACAGAGGGCCTGAACCGCTTCAATACAGTGGTCTCAGTGATCTTGACCTGAGGCATATTTCTACAATATGCAGTAACAGAGAAGCAATACTCGATCTTGTGTCGGGAGAATAGATTGCAGTCCCAGACATGCCTGCATATTGAGCTGCTCAATCTTGTTGCCGCTCACTTGGGATAGTGCTCTTTGATACAGATACCAAGACATCTCGTTGTCCGACCAATATAACTGCATCCGCAGTCGCATTTGAAATTATAACGACATAATCAACGAGAGGAACTGGATCCTTCAAAGAACGACAAGGGATCCTCATTGTCTCAGGCAGTACAACAAGCTATGCGGTATAAAAAGTTGTCGAAATTGATTCACTTAGCTGTTTCGAGACTGATGAGTGAAATCTGTCCCCGAGAGATGGGATTCTCAGACACTTTCTTTCTTGACGGACCAATTCTTGGTTCTTTTTCTTTCTTTATTTTATGCTGTTCAATAAATTGGTCCGGATAGCCACTCATTTTCAGAGTTTTAGTTAAAAACTCAAATTCATTTTCTAAAAAACAAGGAGAACAGATATGTCTAGCATGAAGGAAAGACATTTTACAAGATAAATTCTGTACCTCTTGGGCTACAGTAAAATAATGCAAATAGAGACCACTCCATGTCTTCTTTGTGTATAAAGAAGTCAATATTTGGCTCTCAGATCGAATGATGATCTCATCGAAAATATCGATTTTTTTAATTTTCATTGCTTATCTCGTGATTAGAGTCATCGAAAGCGCTTTTGATAGTGCTTATTTTACTTGCGTAAATTCTGTGGAAGAAAAGACTCTTAAAATTTTGCAATGGATTAACCAGATATCAGGAGGAGTGGAATCCCCCGCTGCCACTGCGGGGAGGTTCAGTATACCGTCAGGTGTCGGTGAGTTCCCTTCTTCCTGCGTCGCGGATGAGCTCCGCATATAAGTGTAGCGGGGGAGGACATATGCTTTGTAGTGTAGGTGTTGTGTGCCTGTGTCGTGTGTGCATTCTGTGGCGATCATGAGCGCTTTGTTCAGTGTATTGCCTGTAGATTGTCGATGTTTGTTTATGAGATGGATGGTGACCAGATAGCGGATGTGGATTTCAAGAGGGGCGTGAATCGGCATTGTAAAATTGCCTCTTGCTGTCTCCCTTTTCAAAATTATTCAGTCTCGATCTACAGCCATGGCCAAAATAATGGTAAATCAAGCATTAAGTCATTAAGGCTTTGAATGATCTTTATGTTTTCAATAGGTCAAGCTGATGCATATAATCAATGCTTGTATTATAATAAAATGCGCAATGTACTTCGTAAATCTTGGCATGGTTTTCATAAATGTTGAGATTTGCTTGACTAGGTGGTTTGCTTGTTATTGAGTGGCGGTAGGTCCTGGGCATGACGTAAAAATGCATCCCCGATCGCAGGAGGAGGAGTAGCACCTTACCCCAGGTCTGGGCCCGATGGCACCGGAACATGTCCCGCTGGTAGTCCTGGTCTCCACTCCTGTGATTGAAGTGCTTGTGCCAAGCAATCCTGCTGCCTTGTAGGTACTCCAGTCTTTTGGCTAGGAAAGGCTAGGCCCACCGCTTAGAACTGTGGTTAAACCTGCTGCCTTGTAGGTACTCCAGTCTTTTGGCTTGGAAAGGCTAGGCCCGCCGCTTAGAACTGTGGTTGGCGTCAGCAAGGGCATGCGGTCGGTAAAAATTCAGCACCAAAAACTCAACATGATGACAGTTCGAAATGGAATGGCCCCCAGTGCCCGGCAGCCTTTAACTAGGAAGGGGGTGCGAAGAATCACCGGGGACGATAATCAAAAGTTAATCATGAGATTTGGCTCATGGAATGTGGGCAGTATGTCGAAGAGGTCAGGAGAGGTGGTGGAGGTCTTGAGGAGAAGAAAGGTCGAAGTATGTTGTGTCCAGGAGAGCAGATGGAAAGGAGGTAGTGCTCGTTGGCTGGGATCGTCAGGTTCACGGTTCAAGTTCTTCTGGCAAGGTTGCTCGGGTGGTACGTCGGGAGTTGGAGTGCTCGTTGCAGAGAAGTTTGCCGAGCAAGTCGTAAGCGTGAAGAGAGTCAACGAGAGGACTCTAGTGGTTAAGCTGGTGATGGGTCATCGCATCGCCAATGTCATCTCAGCCTATGCGCCACAATCTGGAAGGAGTATTGCCGAGAAACTGCAGTTCTGGGACCTGATGCATGAAACTGTTAGTGACATACCCTCGTCTGAGTCTATTTTTCTTGGAGGAGACTTAAATGGACATGTGGGAAGCACCGCTGATGGTTTCGATGGCGTCCATGGAGGATTTGGGTATGGTGTGAGAAACACAGAAGGAGAGAGCATTCTGGAGTTCGGAAGTGCGACTCAAATGGTGGTGTGCAACACATTCTACAAGAAGTCTACTAATCATCTAATTACGTATGCCTCAGGAAATGCTTGCAGCCAGATAGATTGTGATGTTGAGGAAAGAGGATCAGAAGACCGTAAAAGATGTGAAGGTGATTGCAAGTGAAGAATGTGTCTCAGCACCGTCTTGTCGTAGCCGACATCGAAATGAGAACAAGAGTGAAGTTGAAGAGGAAGTTTGTGCCAAAACTGAAGGTTTGGGAACTGACGAAGCCAGAGATCGGTGCCGCTTTCCTAGAGCTGGTCAGCAAGAGAGAACGCGAGGTCACTGATGCGTCCGGTGTGGAGATGAAATGGAAGGGCATGAAGCAAGTTTGGCTCCAAACAGCTGATGGAGTGTGTGGGCGCACGAAAGGGCCAGCGAGGCACAAGGAGACATGGTGGTGGTGCGATGAAGTAGCACATGTGGTGGAGTTGAAGCGCAGTCTGTGGTTGAAATGGAAAAAGTCGGGCACCAACGAAGATCTTGAAGCCTACCGGACAGCGAAACGGAGTGCACGCAGAATGGTGTGGAACGCACAGGAGGAAAAGCGTAAAGAGCTGGCACAGCAAATGACGAACGAGAAGGGGAAGAAGTCATTCTTCAAAGTTGCAAAGCAAAAAGCGAGGGAAAGTAGAGATGTGATCGGCCCAACATGCATGAAAAATGAGCACGGAGACATAGTTGCGACGAAAGAAGAGGTGATGACAGTTTGGAAGAAGCATATGGAAAGGTTGATGAACATCGAGAATGATTGGGATGGCGTTGCAGAAAGTGACCCCGTTCAAGGACCGTGTTGTCGTCTTGAAATTTCAGAGTTCGAAAGTGCTTTGAAAGAGTCATCTCTGGGCAAAGCGGCTGGTCCTTCTGGTGTGACAGTGGAGATGATGACGGCATGTGGAGCCCTCTCTTCGAAGTGGCTAGCCAGTTTGTGCAATGCAATTCTTGAGGAAGGTCAAATTCCAGATGACTGGAAGATGAGTATGCTGATACCAATCTTCAAAGGAAAGGGCGATCACCTCTGTTGTGGGTCGTATAGAGGGATAAAGATAACAGAACATGCATTGAAGATATACGAACGAGTGTTGGAGAGGCGGATCAGAGCGCAGGTTGATATCGACTCGATGCAGTTTGGATTCATGCCCGGGAAGGGAACTACTGATGCGATTTTTATCGTTAGGCAGCTCCAGGAGAAGTGTTTGGCGAGGAAGTCCGATTTGTATCTCTCCTTTGTTGACCTAGAGAAGGCATTCGACCGGGTGCCAAGGAAGATTGTGATGTGGTCTCTCCGAAGATCTGGAGTTGAAGAATGGCTAGTGAAGGCTGTGATGGCTCTGTATACAGATGCGAGGACATCAGTGGCGTTCGGTGGAGGCGGGAGCGACAGCTTTGAGGTGACCGTGGGAGTGCACCAGGGTTCCGCCCTTAGCCCTCTGCTTTTCGCTATTGTCATGGATGCAATCTCGTCGGAAACCAGAGAAGGCTTGCCTTGGGAAGTTCTCTTTGCTGACGACTTGGTGATCATGGCAAGGAGCGAGGCGGAACTCATGGAGAAAGTTGTGAAGTGGAAGACATGTTTGGAGGCGAAGGGTCTGAAGGTGAACAGCGAAAAGACGAAGATGATGATATCTTCAGATGGGGCAGGCAATACAGATCGATCGGGAATCTATCCATGTGGTGTGTGCAACAAAGGAGTTGGTGCAAATTCCATAAGATGCACGGACTGCGGTAGATGGATACACAAGAGATGTAGTGGCGTGAAAGGACGCATAACATCAGCTACCGCAAGGGGATTTGCATGCAAACGATGTAAAGGTGACATATCATCAGCAACGAAGATGGGTGACGGAATAGAAGTGGATGTGGCAGGGCAGCGTTACGAAGTGGTGAACAGGTTCTGCTATCTTGGGGACATGTTGGATGGCGGTGGTGGTGCGGATGCAGCTGTGTCTACGCACATACGTTGTGGCTGGAAGCGATTCCACGAGCTGTTACCATTCCTGGCTTCAAGAGGGACACCTCTCTGGATGAAGGGGAAGGTTTACGAAGCCTGTGTGAGGAGCAGAATGTTGTACGGCAGTGAGACATGGGCCATGAAGACAGAAATGAACAAAATGAAGATGGTAAGAGCCGAAAGAAGAATGGTCAGGTGGCTTTGTGGTGTTTCCCTTCGAGATCGAATCTCCAGCGAAGAGCTCCTCCAAAGGCTTGACTTGGTTGGAGTAGAAGAAGCCATGAGAAGAAGGCGACTGCGATGGTATGGCCATGTAGTTCGGAAGCCAGATGAAGATTGGGTAAAGAAGGTGTGGAAGATCGAAATACCAGGACGGAAGATCAGAGGTCGACCTCGTACCACCTGGGAAGAAACTGTTCGTGGGGATTGCAGGAGATTGGGTCTCTGCGAGGATCTCTGCAAGGATCGTGGAAGATGGAGAAGTGCCATCAGAGGAAACCGTCCAACCCAGCCAACGGCGGAAAAAGGGACGTTAAACGTATGATGATGATGATGATGATGAGAGGTAATTCTATGCCTTCTTTTCTTGCTAACATTCTTCAAGCCAAGGTTGAAGACTTGGTAAATGGTCAAGAATTGCAAGTCAGAAATGTCGCAACAATCAAGGGTTTTGAGTTTGGGACTGGAAAGCATTTGGGAGAAAATCCCTTACATATTGAATAGTTTTGTACTGCTGAAATATAAGTCGCGACTTATTGGAACTTTGTATGACCGTGCCAGGAAAATCTTTTCGAATTCCTCTCTTCCGAAAGAAGAGGAATTTTTGTTCGATGATGAAAACATGAACGATATTCCGAAAATTTTATCCGGAGCTACAATGTAGAGCCTATTGACATTCCTGAAGTTCTAGGGCTGAAATACAAAGCTGTTTTTCTTGAGATTACTTTTTACTGGAGACTCTCACTGTGGTATTGTCATGAAGCGCATTTATTCTTATGTCAAGCAAGCTTTTCATGCTGCCAGGCCTGTATTTTTATTTGACACTAAACATATCTTTATCCTATCTTTAAAAGATTCCACACCATTTGTCAACCGGTCTTATGTCATATATAATTCTCAATGCGACTGCGGGGTCAGTTACGTAGGCCGGACAGAGAGGAACTTGGGGAAGCGCATCAAGGAGCATCTGTCACGTTGGATTCGTCGCCAAACCCGTGGATCGTGTACATCCTCAGTGTGTAAACATGTGGTTGCTTGTGATGACTTTAAAGGTAATTCTTCCGGGACTTATTTTTCTATTTTGTGCT
The DNA here is from genome assembly GCA_907163375.1 of Prostheceraeus crozeri. Classification (NCBI taxonomy): domain Eukaryota; kingdom Metazoa; phylum Platyhelminthes; order Polycladida; family Euryleptidae; genus Prostheceraeus; species Prostheceraeus crozeri. The sequence goes on along the minus strand of CAJQUW010014582.1, from coordinate 1,066,863 downwards.
CATCCAACATATCTTTGTCTCTGCGAATTCTTAAAGCATTGTTTATTTTGAAACTTGTCCCTCGCTTGTGTATCCATAAAGAGTTTATTTATAGTCCATTTTTACCTTATTTACGTCCATTATTGTCTTGATCTCTTGCAGATATCTTCATTTTGTCTAGTGAATACATCTCATTTTGTACACAATCATTCTGTCATTTTACTTCATCATTTCGGTCGTTGCACGCATGATTAAATGCCTCGAAAGCGCTCGCGTTATGTTGCTCATCAATAAATGTTTCTTGGGGACTACGTTTATTTATGCGAGTATCGGAAAACACCACTGCTTCAAAATCCTCTACGTTTCTTAACATGGGAACAATTTCCTCATATGTTGATTATACAAGAATACAGGTTTCATTCAAACTTGAAAAAACAATGAAAGGACCACGATGGAGAAACTGGTCTACTTTCATGCACGTCACAGATACTGACTTCGCTATCGTACGTACAGAAGTGAACCTACAAAACTCGAAGACGTTTCGTTCTTCTCGCCTTCAATAGTTTCCTCATGGAGTATTGGATTTGATAACTGAGGTATTGACAATGAGTCCTCGTGAGAAGGATGGAAGGTGGGAAAAGTCTTTTAAGTCAAAAGTTCGTCGTGGTTGAGCTGAGACGCGGGGAAATATTTAAGGAATTTGTTGCTAATCTTTCTGCCAATATGGGATAATTATCAACTGTCTCGTTTACATGAATTGTCATCACTTTTCAACATCCATGAGGAAAGAAAGGGAAGAAAGCTTTTAGAAGAAATGTGGAGTCGATGCTCGATCTGCAGAAAATGTCTGATGAGGTGAAGACAAGGTGATAAGACTCCACAAGTACATAGCATCACCGAACTCTCCACACACTGTCACCGCTACTATCTCTTCCAGAACTTCGAATAATGATGCCGAGAGCCTCGACCACAGAATTAAATATTTTGTTTATCTGCTTCGGTTTGCTAGAAGTGTGGCTTATTCGAAATCGCCGAGGAGCTCTTAGTAAGTGAGAAAAAAGGAATTCCTAATACCTTACAGAGATAGGAAAAAAGTCGTGCGTCGCTTGCGGATTGCTCTGAAATCCAGCAAGGTGCTTCGATTGCCACAATTCCTTCAGATTCGAAGAATTTAGATCATTGCGCTCAAGTTTTCTCCATAATGTTGGCCCTTCCGATCATTATTAAAAAAATAGCAGGCGTGCGAAAATTAGTTCACCTGATGATTTCACCATCGTCTTCTCACCATTCCTCACTGCATAGTGCATACACTGAATCGAATGTTAGCCAGACGATGTGTGTTTTGGTGTGTGCGAAGCGATATCACAGCACGCGCCTCCCTCACGGGCTCTCGTGACCTCTGCTGACAGTTTATTGTTTGCCATTTCCAATAGCAAGCGATACACGAATTATCCATTCGAGAAGGAGCAAGTTGTCTAATTCTGTGATGTGCCATTTCGATATTAAGGTTAGATACAATCCTTCCATTCTAGGAAACCAAAGACGCGCGCAGATGAATCGAATTCTGTGGTCTCGACATTCCGTAACTTGAAGATTTTAAACAGAGAGTTGTTGATGTGGACAGACTATTATGTCATAATTAGCAAGATGATTGTCACACTGCAACTTAATCTTCAATTACATGCAGTGCAGTGTACAGTGTACATGCAATCTCCGACAGGACAGTTCACATGGCGACTCTACATGTCAATTTTACACAGACATCGCATTATCATAGACATGTCTCTACTTTATAATTAGATCATTTATTCTGACACTCTTTGTTGCTAGACAAGAAGGAACAGAGAATATACATGGACATTGAGGTTGGATATTATTGCCATAGCTGCCTATATTAAGACAACAAAGATAGCCAACATATTGACCTCTATTAGTCCGGCGGCCAGAGCGAGTTTCTACAGTAACGATGCAGAAAATGACTTTCACAGGTTCCAGGTTCCTCATCTTGTCAGACACGATCAAAGAAAAGGATATGTGAATCCAACGGGACGCAGATTGAAGTTTTTCGGTAAGGAAGAAATTTTCTAAGCACATTTTCTAAGAAATTGACATAAAAGCAATCCATGTCAAAAATTATAACTCTGGGCTCAGTGTTTTTCGCTTAATCAGAGAAAACATAGAACATTGCATTTTTAACAAAAACTTAGATCTGCGTCCCATTGGATTAACCTTTGATTCTATCTGACAAGAAGAGGAACCAGGTAGAACTTGGCAGATATGCAGATTCGTAGAAGGCAAAGGGTGTACATCATTTTTCGAAAGTCTCATCTTCGACCTCGTTCCCTGCGGAAACTGGCTGCTGGACTAATATAGCTTCACTGTAAAATGAGAGAATTCCCGTGAAGTGTCCATAGCAATCTATATTTAGGATTTCACGGTGCATGTCATGCACTGCATGGACACCGATAATTTCTAATTCACCGACATTAAGCACAAGTTTCCTTTTATTCTGTTCAAAACTTTGATACGTTTAGAAACTTAGATGCCACCCCATTACCAAATGACTTACCAAGAACAACATACACAGGCGCTGACGGGCGCAGGAGGTATAGAAGGGCTTGGAGCAAATCGTGAACTGTTACCCGATGCTGCACATTGTGCTCCCGCTGGTCGACACGATACAGGGAGTCCTGCCAGCATGGGAGAACCGTCCACGCGTGTACTTCCTGGACCAGTCAATAATGAACATGATGACGAGGAGTTATGCGCACGTGTTCGCGAACTGCAAGGGAAATGCATCGATCTGATGAATCGACAAATGAAAGCACCACAGCGATGCTTCATGCAATAAGCTTGAGTCTAGAGAGCATGTTTAGAATTTATACATATTACGGCAGCAGATTTAGACACCGCTTGAACAGTCATAGGATCAACCAAACCTACGCACGAAGCATCTTCCCCAATAGCAGATGCAGAGCTAACGGACTCAGATACTATCATCTGAACCTAGAACGTTACATGTACAGTGAATTTTCGATCCACTTGAGTAAATTTTCGACTTAATCTTCTTCAATCTCTGCAGATTTAACTGCTCGTGTAAACAGTTTTATGAGAGTAGAGTCTGATGGAGATTGAATCAAAAATTTACTCGAATAAGTTTTTTTTATATCCGCAAGGCAAATATGGCATGCAGATCGAATGATAACTAATAACATGAATGTAGGCGCTACAAATCAACGATTTTCACATTAAGATAACGCCGAAAATAGGATCACGATCAAGGGAACCGTGATTAGACAAAGGCTGAGAAACACCTGACTTCTTCAGATATTCTAAAGCGTTCATCAAGTGACCTAAAAGAACCCAAACCATAGCAGCTGATCCACAGGAGCTCTCACTTTGGTCCTTTATCCCTCTTTTAGCGGTGATACCGGACATCCAGACCGAGCACAGTGACTCGGGTAAATTACTTGAGTTTTCACCGCATAATTCATCTTCAAAGAACATGCATGTCGACTTCACTTGTTTTTTGTACTGTACACCAGATGCGGTAAGAGTATCTATTAGGCAGTTTAACATAACTATCTTCCTTTGACAATGAAAACGGATTTCACTTCATCCAGATAATCTAAACTAAACATTCACTCGAAAAACATATCCATTTCTCATTCCAATCAAAGCGACAAACAATTTCATGCTAATGTGCATGTAGTTCCCTAGATTGCTGTTTAAACATTGCATAAAAAACAGTTGATTATTTACGTTAGACATAAAAATAGATCAAAAGTAACATCCATGATATTACCATTCCATTGTGAGAGCTTAAAATTGTGTAGCGTTCAAAACTACAGCTAGATGAATTAATAACCTCCCTATGAGCTGTCTTATGTTAGCAATTAAGTTGATCAATCAAGCTACATACCAGTTTGATCGCACAAAAACGAATCTGAATCTTCACTTTTTTATAATGGTATTTTTTAATGTATTTTTTGAGGTTTTCACAATCAGCATGTGCAAGCATATTTTATCCATTGATTTCAGGAGATACCGTAAAACCTCTATTTGAACGGCACCTCTGATATAACGGCAGTCTAGAGGAGTTAAAAAATTGAATGGCACCCTCTAATTGAACGTCACCTCTAATTTAACGACACTTTGATGAATTCATCTCCAACATCAATTACATGACTGAAATAATCTTCCGCAAAACGTGTAAAATAGGAAAATAGTTTGTAGAATGCTATGGAGCTATTTTTAGAGGCTGGGAAGTCCCATTCAAGGCCAAAGTCAGACAGTTCTACGAGAATTGGATGTTGCACGGCGAGAAGAGCTACACCAAATCCGGCAACATGCGAGCGCCATCAATGGATTGTCGATGCCTGGTATCAGCTACCGAAGGATCTGATCATCAAGTCATTCAAAGGATGCGGACTGACCAACGCTCTCGACGGCTCGGAGGATTGCCAGATCCATTGTTTCAAGCCAGACTCGGACGGTCCAATTCAGACTGGTTTTCAACTTCTCCGGCAAGCCCGAGCCAATGCTGGTGTCGAACGTGGAATCAATTAGAACTTTGACGATGATGCTGAAGGTGATGCGAATGACGAGGACAGCTACAACAGCGACGTGTCACTTGATTTTCACTAGTGAGTCTGTGATTTCTAACCAGTGATTACCGGTAACCTGTGTTTGCTAACTTTCGTCAAATAGATATATGCAGAGTTTTTATGTTACATGCTTTGGCTTTTCATCTATAAAATTTACAGATTTAAGATAAAAATTACTGAAAATTTCATCTCTAAATTCTGATCAGCTAGTCGAAAAATAGAACGGCACTCTCTAATTGAACGGCACCTCTAATTAAACGGCAGTGCGGGGAAAGGTTTGAAAAATAGAGCGGCATGCCGTTCAAATAGAGGTTTTACGGTATATGTTACGAATATCAGAAGCTATGTATTCTCCGAGCCGAAAACAATATATAGCTTTTGATACGAGCTGATGGGACATTTATCTCCCGACATCAGTAGGATAAAACATGTTTATTTCACGATTTCATACCAATTATTCTCCAGCTTTGTAGATAGAAGTATATGCATGCTTCCCAGTTTTGTGGAAAAATGACATATGCAAGTAGATTAAGCGCCGCTCATAATCTACATTAGATTAATGACATATCTCAGGAGAAGATTCTGGTAACCCTATTCAACAGCAAGTACTGGTAACCTTACATCATATAAACACGAACAGTTAAAAAATGAATGAATGCTTCAAGTGTCGATTACAATTCGAAAGCTCGGTACTTCAAAATGATTGAATTAAGTGCACATCTTACTGCCTTACTCAAGTTTACCTCATTGCTCAATCGGATAGCTCCTTATCTAATTCATGTGATCACATTCAATCACGTGAGAAATTGGTGCCACAACTTTCACTATCATAAGGTAGCAAATAACATTACTGTTACGAACATAGAAATAAACTGTTTATCTGAAGTTCGCTAGAATGGAAATTGACTCAAGGTCGCGGCACATCCGGGGGAACTAAGTTGGGGCATGAGGTTTTATTGTTGTCAATTTCTATGGTTACGAAGACTGCTTTGAATACAAGACTGCATGTGGCATCTAAGTCAGTTGATTTCAGAGACTAGAAATCAATCTGCAGGAGGCTAAACATGATTCAATCGGTACTGTGTCTCAGTTGGACATTATCGGAGAGAGCTCGGAGATTATCAATCAGTACTTTGATTCATTCATGATCAAAAGTCAGCGCCTCATTCCGAAATATATCTCCAAATCCAACATGTTGATAACAAACCTACTTCAATTGCTTTCAGATCGCCAGATGCTCCAAAATTCGACGGCAGAAATCACTGATAGCAAAACGGGTCTCGACGACGCCACATCGTTCCCATTTGTTCACTCTGACCGAGCAATGTGTAATTTTCCACAAAACAAGGAAAAGTAATTTGCAAGAGGAAGTGACGCTTTGTAGTCCCTGGTGAGCCTCACCATCCCAGGATATGTCACGAGGTGGAGACCGTCCGTCAGCATCTTTGGTCTCCGTCTTCGCCACGATCCCGGGATATGTCACGAGGTGGAGACCGTCCGTCAGCATCATTGGCCTCCGTGACGGTGCAGTATATAGAAGTCCTGCCTCACCATCCCAGGATGTGACACGAGGTGGAGACCGTCCGTCAGCATCATTGGCCCCGTGACGGTGCAGTATATAGAAGTCCTGCCTCACCATCCCAGGATGTGACACGAGGTGGAGACCGTCCGTCAGCATCTTTGGCCTCCGTGACGGTGCAGTATATAGAAGTCCTGCCTCACGACACCAGGATGTGACACGAGGTGGAGACCGTCCGTTAGCATCATTGGTCTCCGTGACGGTGCGGCGAATGGAAGTTCTGGCTCAACATCCCAGGATGTGTCACGAGGTGGAGACCGTTCGTGAACATCATGGCCTCCGTGACGGTGCAGTATATAGAAGTCCTGCCTCACCATCACAGGATGTGACACGAGGTGGAGACCGTCCGTCAGCATCATTGGCCTCCGTGACGGTGCAGTATATAGAAGTCCTGCCTTTGCATCCCGGGATATGTCACGAGGTGGAGACCGTCCGTCAGCATCTTTGGTCTCCGTCTTCGCCACGATCCCGGGATATGTCACGAGGTGGAGACCGTCCGTCAGCATCTTTGGTCTCCGTCTTCGCCACGATCCCGGGATATGTCACGAGGTGGAGACCGTCCGTCAGCATCTTTGGCCTCCGTGACGGTGCAGTATACAGAAGTCCTGCCTCACCATCCCAGGATGTGACACGAGGAGGAGGCCGTCCGTCAGCATAATTGGCCTCCGTGACGGTGCAGTATATAGAAGTCCTGCCTTCGCATCCCGGGATATGTCACGAGGTGGAGACCGTCCGTGAGCATCATTGGTCTCCGTGACGGTGCGGCGAATGGAAGTTCTGCCTCAACATCCCAGGATATGTCACGAGGTGGAGACCGTTCGTGAACATCATGGCCTCCGTGACGGTGGTGTGGAAAGAAGTCCTGCCGAACCATCCCGGGGAGACTGGGGACCAAAGAGCATTTTTCACTCATTTTCATTTTTTGACGATATTATTGCAAATCAGAACTTAAAATTTTGCTTAGATGTGAAAGATATCTTCAAAAATAAAATATTTTTTGAAGTGTAACTCTAGCTTATTTAGTTTTTGCACAGGACATGTTTTTGTAACATGCAATGACTCTGCACATTGGTTCCCTGTAGCGGGGACCAATGTGAACTACATGGGAACCAAAGTGCACTGAATAAAAAAAATCATAATTGCGCAGGGAAATTTCAATTTAAGTAGTAGATATCGCCAAAACACATTTTTCTTTGATTTTTCCTGTATTCATTTAATTTTCGTGAATTAGTAACTAAGCAGATATGAAAATTATCAACTGGCAAAAAAAGAATTAATTTTTTACAGCAATTTTTACTAATTGATTATTGGACGCATCTTTATTACATTAATTAACTCTTAATAGTTAATTGGGATGTGCTGAGTTCAAAAATGATAATCATTTCCCCTTATGTCATGAGGTGGAGACCGTCCGTCCAGTGGCGGACCCAAGGGGGGGATGCCGGGATGCATCCCCCCCCCACCAGCTCAAACTTGATTGTGGATTGTAAATGCAGGCAATACATTTTGGCAATTAGTTCTTTAAAAGTACAAATAATGATCGTAGTCTGAAACATATTTGGCCCAGTTTCTCTTGTTATTATATAATATGAATGAAGACATGAATTAAGGAAAGGTGAGAACCTCTAACCAAGGAATGAAGAGGTCTCTGCTGAAGTTTGCTTACATTCAACTGTAGCATCTCTGACGCACGAGGCGCAGGTGACCTGCTGTTTAATGCCGATTTTAGAAGTTCCACTTGAATTATGTAATTTGCAGATGTTATTCCTATCAACTCCGGCAAGATTTCGTTTAGCTTGAATAAGTGATTCTGGACCTGACGACCAACCGAATTGCGCGAGCGGCGAGTGGCGAGTGAGCTATCCACTTGTTCCTGAATTTCCAATGAGAACGCATGATTTAACATTCTCGCATTATTCGTTCTTGATAGCTTTATAAACGATGTCAACTGAGAGGAGAGCCAAGTTGAATTGCTGCTGCTACTTTTCGTGCAAACTTTCATCCCTATCTATCCTTCATCATTGGCTATTTTGATTTAAAGAAGTAAGTATTCAAATTTTGAAGATGAAAATGATGAAATGATGCATTCACATTCAAGGTCGGTGGTACAATACGGTATGTATGGGGTAACCCCCTCAGCGGCGCCAGAAGCCCTGTCGCTGCGTCGTTTCTGACAGCAGATTCGACTAACTCCGGCGTGAGGGAACTCGGCCCCGGGTAACTGCCTGGGTGTTCCTCTTTGGTGGCAAAGCGGAAGAGCTCCGCTATCGAAGCTTCGCCGGAGGAAGAATAACTCAAGGGCTTAGTGTACCACCGACTTGGCCATGAGAAGTAGGATGACCCCAGTGACGGCTGGCCACCACTTTCTGTATGTTTTAATAGCAAATTTAGAACTCCTCCCCTACTTCGTCCGGATGACCTGTCTGGGTGTAGTGTCGAAAGCAACAACTTTGACAGTCTGAGAAGCTAGCAGGTACCCTGATCGGATGCCATCTGAGAAGGACCGACCTGAGAGTGGAGACGGAAGTTTAAAGTTGCGATCGATTCGCCAGCAGCTCCGGTCATGAGTCAGTAGCGCGTCTCATCTCGGAAGTAGTTAAGTTAGGGGTGAAATTTGAACTTGTATTTCCAGTTACTTTTGAGAAGTCGCTGAGGTTACACGTACATTAGCAGCAAGTCTCACAGCCAATTTTTTCAACTATCTTGTTCATCGTTGATTTTCCACAAGAATACACAAAAAATGACGAGTATTTGCTCTTCACATCAGATTTATAAAATTCCAAAGAAAAATCAGTAAAAATAAAATTTTGGACAAAAGTTAGCTATGAGACCTATGAGACTGTTTCTTGTAATAAGACATAAGAACGAAGGCAAATTCTTTAGAACAAAGTAGATTGCAAAAACAGACGACAACCTGGCAAATACATAGTATTTGTATTACCATGTATAAGCATGTATAATACATGTATAAGCTTATAATACAATATGCCATTTATTTGAAACTAGTAGCTACTGTAGGCCTATGTTATCTATTATCCATGGACATGCATATACAATTTTACATTACATGTACAACATTGTACATGTACATGTAGGCTCAAGACTACATGTATTTTGTTTGGGAACTAGTCTTTATTCTTTCATAAGCTAACTAGGCCTAAGTTTCATTTCATTTCATTTACAGCAAGTATGTCTGGTAAGGTGCCAAAGAAGAAAATGCGATTAACTTCCGACTTCTTCTCAAAGGGAGTAGGCCTATCATCCAAACCCAATACATCCACTGTGGACAACAGCATCAGTGTGACAACATTATCGGATGACGCTCCATGCAACAGGCCCATTACTTGTGTCACTTCTTCCACATCAACACCTCCATCTTCAAGCGAGCATATGACATTGTGCTCAGACAATGATATAGGCTGTGTCTTTAAGAAAAGTCAAAAAGATTCAAGTTTGGTGACAAGATTGGATAAATCTACCAAGCAGAGTCTACTAACTGAGCATTGGATGCCAACAAAGGAATTCGATTTTCCTTTCACGCAGAAAGGTGGCAGGCGTCTACAAAGAGTCTACTTGGGAATTCAGCAAGGAATTTGGAGGTGAAACAGCAAGAACAACAGAGGAAAATTAACAGAACCTGGTCAGCTAGTAGCATCTCCCCTTAACAAATACAGCCATCTCACTGGAGCAGGAGGATATCTTTCGTGCCATCTATCTACGGAGTATCACAAAGCCTCACAAGAATTCGCTAACCTGTTCCTGCAAATCTTGAACAAACCATCGATGGATGTCTATTCTCAGATAAACAGCCAGCACAGACAGAATGTCAAAGACTCAAGAAATCGCCTGATAATCATCATCAAAACAATAATTCTGTGCGGAAGGATCGGAATAGCACTCCGTGGACATCGCGATCATGGACAGCTGGATCTGAGTAAAGAAATAGAAAAGGAAGAGGGCAACTTTAGAGCTCTGCTGGCATATCGGATCGACGCGGGAGATAATGTCCTCAAAGAACATCTAGAAAAGGCAAACAAGAATGCGACTTACATATCAAAGACGACGCAAAATGAATTGATTGAAATATGTGGAGACTCTGTATTCAGAAGCATAAAGAATGATATTGATGAATCCCGATACTTCTACATAATTGCAGACGAGACCACAGACTCTTCTCACAAAGAACAGCTCTGCCTATGCGTCACATTTGTAAGCCGAGAAAATGGAATCAATAGAATAAGAGAGGAATTTATGAAGTTCAAAAGCGTGATCGATCTTTCTGCGGAGAATCTTGCAAATGAAATAATGGACAATTTGAAATCCAAAACTTTGATCTGGATTATTTGGTAGGTCAGGGATATGATGGAGCATCAACCATGTCAGGCCATGTGAGCGGGGTTCAACAACGGATCCAGGAAATGTGTCCCTCTGCGATCTATCTATGTTCATTGCAGCAGTCATGTGTTGAATTTAGTCCTAAACTCGTCAAATGAGGTCCCAGAAATTCGAGATATGTTTCAATCAGTGAAAGACGCCACTAACTTCTTCAATGACTCCGGCAAAAGAAGAGAAGCTCTCCGGGAAATTCTCTCGGAAGCTGGAAGCTCAATGGGAAGTCTGAAAGGATTTTGTGAAACACGATTTATTCAACGGCATGACGCACTGCTCACTTTCTGCAGCAATTATAGGCACATAGTTGAATGTCTCGAACGACTCCCATCTTCCACTGACCGTAAAACTGCTGACACTTCAAGATCCTGCCTGCGTTCAATCACCGAGCCCACATTCATCGTAGCTCTCTCTTGTGCCCAGAAGGTTATGGCTCTGACCGCATCCGTCTCAAGATATCTGCAAACTGTCAACCAAGACTTGGTTAACGCGGTGGAAAACGTCGATTTCGTCATATCTACTTTAGAAACATGGCGCAAGGATGATGCGGAATGGACAGATGAAGCCCATGGACCCTTCGAAGCAGCTAAGAGGTTAGCAAGCTCTGTGGGAGCTACTATCCATGTACCACGCCTTGCACTCCGGCAAACGCATCGAACCAATGTGCCTTCTGACAATGAAGACCAATACTTCAGGAGAGCTATTTGGTTTCCGTATCTTGATACCATACTTGAATCTTTTCGATCTCGCTTTTCATCCCATTTCACACTGGTATCAAAGATGACTGCCCTGATTCCGTCCAACTTCAACTCGAGTACATGGAATGATCTCCTCCCAGCCTTCGAAATGTACAAGACAATTTTGGGCTCACCAAATGAAGAGGAGGTGCGGATTGAATTCCTCAATTGGTTGCGATTCTGCCAAAGTGGAAATCACACCCCAACTACACCTTTGGAAGCTCTTGATTTAGTGCCCGAAAGGTAAGTAATCACATAGAAGTGTATGACTAAAAAGCTACAAAATACAATTCAGTTTGTTAGCGATTCACTGTGATCTAGTAGCATCTTTCAATAATTTCCGCATTCAATGTACTTTTAGTAGGCTACATACCTAGTAGGCCCTATTGCAATTGAAAATATTGACAGTAAAGGCCCTAGGTCTAGGCCCTACTTGTCAGACTTGCTTTCATTTCTGTTTAAAATGCTATGTTAATTTCACAATGGAATTTACAAAATGACTAATTACAGGACAGGACTAATAATTCAGGATTAATAATTACAGGACAATAATTAATAATTCATGGAATAATTCATGATTCATGATTTGAATATATTTAACACAAACTTCTGCACATTTTTTGAATTTATTTCAGGATGCCCACTATCAAGAAGATGCTCCAGATATTTTGCACGATTCCGGTAACAACCTGCTCTGCAGAAAGGGCCTTTAGTGCCATGAAATTGCTGAAGGATTATCTGCGATCAAGAATGTCAGATGAACGTTTGATTGGACTTGCCTTAATGTACATCCACCCAGAAAATAAAATTGACATTAAGCATGTGATAGATGTGTTCGCCAACAAGTATAAAAGGCGAACTGACTTTATTCTTTCATGAATTCCCTGTTTTGATTTCATTTTTATAAATAAAACGATGATCATTTATCAAATAGAATTCAATCGTTTAGGCCTTCATAGAGCCTACTGCACTGATCATAGTATGCATATACATGTAAGCTATAGCTGCTTTAATAAGCCACAAGTAATCGTCATATGAAAACATTATTGCGTTATCACTAACTTATATTGCATTTTAAAGGAATGGATTTATAAAGACTACACAATTACAAATTTAGCCTTAGGCCCCATGAATATTGCAGTCAAATTTCTTGCCTTAATAAGATTTCTCAATGATTCTAGGAAAATAGGCTGAAATTATTGCTGATAACCAAAGACTATCAATGCTATAACAAATTGTTGTCAACTAATGAGCTTGTTTGAAAAGAAGATGTAACTTATGAATGTTGAATTGTAAAGCATAATGCCGTGCCTGAATTTGAATCCACGGATTTATTCAACTAGAGCATCGAGGGACCTGTTTGACTGCTTGATTAGAACACCAATCATCCCCCCTACCAGAAATTTCTGCGTCCGCCACTGCATCCGTCAATACCATTGGTCTCCGTGACGTTGCAGTGGACAGTAGTCGACGGTGTAGTTGCACCTTGCGATCTGGGGGTGAAGAATGAAACATTTCATTTGTAAAATCCTTTGAAACATAATTGAACGAAGTAGTATAGACGATTGTACCAGCTGTTTACACTCAGACTTGGGAAATTATTCAGTGGATATTGGCTTGCTGTGATGTCGTTTTGAACTTGTGACGCAATGTTTGTGGAAGGGATATACAACACTTTACGTGACAGCTTCTCTCTGTCAGGGATATTTTCTTTTCTGAATTCGAAATTCCATCTCCGCTTGATGGACATTTAGAAGTTCTATTTTTATCTTCAACAAACTCAACACATCTAAAATAACTCCACACAGTGCATTTCTGCTTTCTATTTGAAGTCATGGAGAAGACATGGCAAGAAACTTGAGATCAGAATATGATTGAATACTTGCAGCTGTTGACATTGCATAATATTGTGCTGATTCATGCTATTCGTATCAGAAAGTACAACAGGAAATATCTGAATTGAAAAATTTAATCGGAACTGTACGTTGAGAGGATTTCTCCTTACTGCAATACGTCTGCATTCTCAGTGAGAGGAAGTCGAAAATCATGGAAGTGTGGGAGATTGGAATGATACTGACATTGATGTAGAAGCAGTTCTGATTAGAGGTGAGTGGTGGTCCTAGACGAGGACCGCCCAAGCGTGGATCACTTGCGGCTTTTAAATGGATTAATAAGCGGTCGTCAAATGCTGGACCCGAGGAAATCGAAGAGAAACCCGAATCTGAACATTACTGTAGAATTGCAACTTAACGCATTCATTCAATCAGCAAATTTCCGTGAATTTCTAAAATATCGGAATTTATCTCATCACTAAAAGTCAATAAATTTTGAATAATTGTATCTTGCACAATTGAAGCCGCTCAATTGAATCAGTTTTCACAGAAAACAACACTAAAATTCCACGATTGCATAAACTCGCATTTCATTTGGGCATTTACTGTACGACACAAAATTCAAAATACATCTGAGATGGCTGACTACGAGAGTCAGTTCATACCAATGTGTTTATTATATCTAGTGTGGTAGCTCCCCATTACTCTAATGTATTTTTAGTGGCGACAAATCCTCCATACTTTTTAGACAAGATCAATTAATTTCTGAAGTAGAATGAAGCTCCGTTATAGCAGTTTAGTTGATTATAATGATAGAAGGAGAGACATTATTAATTATAGCTTCAGGGGAGCTGTAATACATGCAAATATAAAATATATATAATAATTAATAACATCTTTTGCAGCTTTGGCTCTCCTTCTATCATTACAATTAATTTATATTTCAAATCAACTATCAACCTTGTATCAACATTCCTCTAACCATAGAAATCATAAAAATTAACAATACCAACAATGCCATTAACAACACCAAATTATCTACTTATGTGATAGAAATGGACCTTCATCTACGCATTTTTCTTCCAAACGTCTACGGATAGCTGTGTAATTTTTCGCTGATTCATGATTTTGACATAGCTATTCATTCCCTTCCATTCCTTATTTCAATAATGCATGATTTTGTAAGGCTTTCTATGTCCACAGGATAATACGTTCCACGAAGCAGGTAATTATTTTCCTGATTGGAAATTATTAGCCTGCTGCAGACATCTATGAAGAAGTCATGCATTATAGCAGATAATGCATGGATTTCTTCGGTCATTATTTGTCATAATAACCTCAAATTAATGCATTATTTATTACAAAGTATTCTGTTGTCAATCGTGATATCAAGCAAAACTGTATTCTTTATTAAGTTACCAAACATGTCTCAGTCATCAGTCACGACTATCTTCAGTGGTAAATTAACAGTGAACTTATGAACATAGTCTCAAATTTTAAACTTAAATTCTAGCTATATACAGCATTTAATAGAAATATTGGATAACCTAGTTTTCGAACAACCATGAAGATCGCAATTAAAAAGAAAAATGATAGCTAAAATGCTATGAGCATGAATACAGATGATAGGCATTAAAACAGATGTAAAAATTCTGATGTCGTGTAATTGTTCATTAATGGTCCATTGTATCCCTTGATTATCAGTGTGTCTGCTGGTTTTGCGTAATTTATTTTCATCACGATTTTGAAATTTGGGGCTGCTGGATCGCTATTCAGCCATCATTTTTCTTTTTGATTGTGATCTTCATGGTTGTCAGAAAACTAGGTTATCCAATATTTCTACTAAATACTGTATATAGCTACAGTGATGATCATAAAAAGTGGACCACCTAAATTTTGTCTGACTTAAATGAAATTTGTCAATTCCAGGTACAAATTCGGCAGACAAATAAAATAAACGTACTTCGTATTGTTTTCGACCGGTAAGAGATAGATTTCTAGCTGAAAGCAATCAGGAGTGCTGCCAACACCACCGCAACGAAGTCAGGAAGCTATGGAACATGAAGTCCAGTTAATCACATGTAGCAGTTACATTATTGTTGATGAATAATGGTGCTATACTGGCTCTGATTGACCGATTTTCTTTATTTTTGTTTTGCTTGATAGCTTTTGGCTTGTAGAACAACATATTACATAACAAAGGAAACAAATGTAATTTTATAAGAGTGAGGTATGATTTTGTGTAACATCGCTAAATGAAGTTCAAATTATCTACTACTTTTTTATCTATAACAGGAAAACAACTCAATATTCATGCTTGAAATTTCCAACAATGATATTAGTAAGCACAACTGACATATCTTCCAAATTTCAGAGAAATTCGTTCAAGTTTGGCGGAGTTAGACAAAGTTGAAGTTAAGGCGATGTTTAAGGGTGATCCATTTTTCATGAAACAATTTGTAGTTGACCGAGCGGCGAGAGAGACTAGCCATTTCTCAAAGAGTTCAAGACAGAACAAAAGTATCAGGACTCTGTCGGTAAAACGTTTATTGGTCGATCACTTTGAGTTAAGATTAAAAGAAAGACAGGGCCTTCAGCGTCCAGCGCCTTCTATCGGTCGATGTAAGTGCTAAACGGCAGCCTTTGTGAAGGTCTATAATGTACAGAGGTGAGTGATATTAAGAAGTGTGTTGTGCGTCGAATGTGAGGTGATTGAAGTGTGAAGACAGGATGTACTGCGGTAGTTCATGTTTTCTATTAATTTTGGGCTGAAGCTGTGTGATTGCTTTTGATTCAGTAAATGTTGTGTCTCGAGTTTTGTCGAGTTTAGCAATGAAACGGAACCGAAAATCCCCAAAATACGCAATACAACCTGTCTTCACATTTCAATCATCTCACATTCGCCGCACAATACACTTCTTAATATCACTCACCTCTTCATAAACCTTCACAAAGGCTGCTGTTTAGCACTTACAGCGACCGATAGAAGGCGCTGGACGCCGAAGGCCCTGTCTTTCTTTTAATCTTAACTCAAAGTGATCGACCAATAAACGTTTTACCGACGGAGTCCTGATACTTTTTAAAAAAAATAAAATAAAATAAAATAAATAAAAAAATAAAATAAAGGTTGAAATAAAATTTTCTCTGATGTTCAGTGGCTCTGTAGAGCCAAATGTCCATTAAAAGGGACAGTGGTAGGTTCACAGGTGGTTACTAATATTTTGCAACCTCACCAGAAAGTTCAATCACTCATCGAATCCCGAAAGACTTACTTTCGATCAGGCTATTGATCACTACTTGATCTAGACTTCCTTCCCTCTCTTGCCTTAACAAAACTTCAAGTCGAGAAAGACCATCTCCCGGAAGAATTTATCGACTCGCACCGAGCTTCAGTAAATGTCCATTTGCAATTTTTTACATTTCTATCGGAATTCATGTTATTCCTTTTGATGTGGAGTTCAGTTCGACCATCCATCCATATTGCAGCACAAGTAAGCAATCTTTTATCTCCTTGGTTCAGACAATGTCAAATGATGAGGAATTGCATCACCTGACCTTATCCGAACTCTCATCGCGACCTCGCAGACATACCCGGTACAGGCGCTTCATCAGTCCAAACAACTCGATTCCACTAAGAAAGTCAGTGGAAATGGGATATCGCCCACTTCAGCCTCAAGCTCTTTTGGTTAGCGGTCAATTCGATCCCTGATGGTCTCTTACGGCTTATGAAGTACTCACTTTTCGGACGACGTGTCACCGATATGCAGAAACCGACGGCTTAAGATATGAACTCCTCAACTGACCGAAGACAAAGTGGGATAGTTTCTCACCAAGCGAATAATGATCCGAGCTGTTTGAAAGCTTTATTTCTTTCCTTTCCGACAGGATCTAACTTTGAGTTTAAAATTTGAGACTGTGTTCATAAGTTCACTGTTAATTTGCCACTGAAGATGGGCATGTCTGATGACTGAAACATGTTTGGTAACTTAATACAGAACATAGCAAAATGAAATCTCTTCGGCTATTATCTTTGCAAGTAAAACTGTTTATAAGCTCTGGCTAAAAAGTGATGTCATAGCAGTCGCCACAACTCAGCCATTGATTCCATACTTCCTTTATATAAAGTAGACCAGATTATTGCATAGTTGTAGAATCGTATTTCAGAATCCCTTCTATATTTGATAGAGAGGGATTTTATCGCGGATATCTATGGTCCTGATAATCTGGCATACTTTGTAATGGATAGAGGATGGCCATGCGATTTTCTGACATAGCTCGTGAAATTATTTGATACATCCCTCGGGCTTAAGCCCTCGGGATTCATCAAATAATTTCCCTCTCTATATCCCAGAGAATCGCATAGCCATTCTCTATCGATTACACAGTAATGATGAGTGTTAAGACTTTTCTGTCAGGCAGTATACTTACTTTAGTTCATACAAATTCAATGACTCTTATCATTGTCATTTGAATGCCTCAAGCGAATTACGAAGATTGTGATATCATTTTTCTCCTGATTTTCTATCTAATGAGCAAAGTTTTTTGGCATGAACAGCCACTTTCAGACAATATTTTCACACGTGTAAAATGCCTGAAAACTCGTACATGACTGCGAATTTCTTCATGAAATATTCAAAATTCCAAGAATTTTGCGGTATGATTTAATGAAGAAGTTGAGTCGCTTATTCTGTTGAGTTTATGAAACATGAGGCTGAAGAAATCATCCAACCTAGATAGTGGGATGTCATATTAAACAATTATTTACTTGGAAACTCTCTGGCTGACATGTTTTATTGTCGTCTGATACAATAAAATACAATCAACGTGTAGAAGGAATCCAGAAGCTCAGATTGTTACTTTCCATCTGAAGTTGTACAAATGATAAATCAGAAGTTTCTCTTGTATTACTACAGGAAGCTTCATAATAGTCGCGCTTGGCTAAGATTGTGACGGAATGTTAATCACAGTTATTGGTGCTGTTTCGAAATATGTCTGAGAGAGAGAGAGTGCATACATAATGTGTGTGTATGATAGATAGATAGAGAGAGAGTGTGTATGTGTATGTGTGAGAGAGAACTATGAACTACGATTTATAGAATTTATTGAAAAAGCAAATACAAGTCTTTCAATCACACAGTCGTTTAGAAAACATATAAGGGAAGTCTTGATGAGTAATTGCAAAATGAATTACGATATAGATAACAACTTGGCTGTACTATGTTACATAATGACTTGTGAAACATCAAAGCTTTCGTCATCGCTTTAACATAGCTGAAATTGTAACGAGCAGTGATTATCATCTTTCGATGTGCTAACAAAAAGTTATACAAGGAATGAAAAGGATTTTGTTATTGATTTTGTAATCGTGTGTGTTCTTGCTGCAGAATGCCGAATGTACACGAGAATGTCGATGGCAGTTATCGAGAAAACAATCAATTTTCTTTACGGTGGTTCCATCACTACTACATGTATATACGGATTTGCCGTATCCTATTTTGGAGAGAATAATAACATTAAACACGATCAAATTGTCTTTGATTTTAGACAATCCTTTTCTAAGATGATTTTAGACGACCAATAAGCTCATGCATATGAAGGGTAAGTTTACAATCAGGTTGGAAAAATATGCCTAGAATTTTTTTGCTTCGTGACTTCAGATAAATCAATTTTAAAAAGAGAAGGAGAGAGAGATTGTGCGTGAGATATCTCTGCTCCAGGTATAGTTAAGTTTCAATAGGTAGTGAAGCCTCACTACGAGAATCCCTAAGGCTGGAGTTACATAGAACGTCACGTTTCACTTTTCATTTTTCACTGGTCATGCGTGAAGGGAAAAATGGATGCATTGCCAGAATAGAAATCGTTTACATAGAGTTTCATGTGTCACTTTTCACGTGTCTTCACTCTGCCATTCCTGTTTCACGCGTGAAAGGAAGAATGATTCCGACCATTAAAAGTGACGTGAAAAAGAAAAGATTGTATGTCAGCATCACAAACTGAAATGTGATTGGATGATGTTTTATAATGGGGACAATTTGAAGCAGTACAGGCTTTCATCTGTATTTGCTGATCGTGAAAAAATGGACGCTTACAAGGAAGAGTTGTGTGCCCAAGTGCAGGAAAATGAGCTGCTGTGGGATCCTACACATCCCGAATATAAGAACAAGGACCAGCGGAACATGGACAAGGAAATGACGTGATGCCTATGTGAATCGTGAGTCGCAAAGCGTGAAGCGATGAGTCGTGAAACGTGAAGCGTGACACGTCAAACGTGAAACGTGACGTTCTATGTAACTCCAGCCTAAAATCACTGAAAATCCAATGAATCCATGAAAGCTGCTCTGTGGCAATTGTTCATTTAGTAACCATGCCAGTGATATTTGGACAATTAAGTTCTATAACAGTGATATTCTTTTGTAGGCTCCAGTATCATGATGAAAGCAACATGAGCGGTCAGGCAAATCCGTAGAATGTTCTATCATGTACTGAATGGTCGTTTTTCTCCGGACTGTATCCAGTTAAACTGAACAATATCCAAGTGAAAGAGTATAGTTTGGCATGTGATTAAAAATGTCTTGTTTATTGGATTGGAAATGTTTAATCAAACAAGATCTGAAATCCTTTTCATCAATTACATCAGGTGATCGGCTGATTCTCTACAGAAATCAGAAATCCGACGTTTACAAGCCATTGAGGCAAAACATTTTAATATTAATCAATATGATGATGAAATGAATAATGATAAGATGGCAAACATAAAATGGTTCACAATGAAGCGGTCGCTCGAACATTGGCGGACAGGAGACATTTACGGCATATTCTGAAATTCAACGGAATAGCACAAATTCTTTAATCTGATTCATGAAAGCATCATTGACTTGGATGCAACTATTAAGCAGAGCCAAATTCAGTACGACAGTTACATTTATCATGAATAATAGATAATGCAAACACCATGACATTTCACAAGACATGGAAACCCATCTTCAAACATTATATATAAGTCAAGTCGTCGATGTGACATATACTGGTTTTTATTTATCAATTTAGTTGCTCAGTCACACTCAATCAGAACTATCATTTTATGAGTTAATAGACGAGTCATGTGTCTGAAGGTCCGAAGAGCACGTAATCAATATATCAAAGATACATCATACATCGATGCGCATAACTGCATTGATATTGAGCAAAAAGATATCATTGGTGCCAAAGGGGGAAACCTCAGACAGTGGCCGCATGAATATCAAGAAGTTAGCATAAATTTTGAAAAATTTACAATAACGAAGCTAAATAATTATTTTACTAGCAAGATGTTAGAGGCAGGATTCCAATCTGCTACAGATGCTGTGATGTATGGAAATAATCACTTGTAAATCCATCAAAGTCCATTGTTTATACTCGGAAGCACATTTGGCTTGTCTTCCCGTGACTGAGTTTTATTTATCCCACTCTCAATTTTCGTGCTGAGTGTTTCGCAAGAGTACAGAGAGTGCCTATTATCGGACCAATGTTTGAACCAGGGTCTTCCGGACGCAGAGCGAACCCTCTATCAAAAGGCGACAACGCCGGTCAAATTGAGGAGTCGAATACCGTCAAGGAGAATAAAATTCTCACAAGTTCTTATGCGTTCATGGGTGAACTTTTTTCCAATGCGTCTTTTTGTCGTGCCGCATCGTCATGGCAAAGAAACGAGCACTCGAATTGGTTCCCATCAGGAAAGATCAAGGCACCCGCAAGGAAGTCAAGCTTCGCTTTGTTCGTGCTCCGGTGTGGTCGATGTTAACGTATGGAGCGGAAGTATGGACAATAAAAGCAACAGACGTCAAGCGGATTGAAGCTGCAGAGATGTGTACTAAACATTAATCAGTTGAATAAATAAACAGGTCTTCCATACATAGATAATCTGTTATTTAAAATGATTGATTAATTGGATACATTATGCTTACTTCATGAATGCTACCCGGACATTTTGACGTCGTCTCACATCACTTACAACGGTCACAAAATTACACTCCACATTATTTACAAACCAAACCATTGACGCTCTAGCTTAAGCTCGGCTTATAAACTTCTAGAAATAGAATATGTCAAAACACATGGACTTGAAAAACAGAACAGTTTGAAGCAGCTAACCAGATATGGAAATAGAGAAAATGACTAGATTTTGATTGTTTTTAGAAAGTTGACGTGACCGTAGTGCGCGTACGTCAGCGCGGCACTATCATCCTGATAAAACTGAATAGACTGAAGGGTTTGGTTCGACATCTGCTACCAAAACTACGATAAATTCTGGAATCTGAATTGCTAAGAAAATGTTTTGATAAATGAATGCGCTTCGCTTCCGAGTCAACGTAGAAACGTTTATTTAGTAAATGAGAAAGCCATCCGAACAGCCCCGTCAAAGTTCTTTCCTTACAGAAAAGAAGAGAAACTGATGAAAAACAGAAAGAATGAATTTGATAAGAAATTAAATAATTATCGGTTCTGAATCACATACATGCACAGCATTAGATTTATTTGCGCGCTTCGGTTTCCTAGAAAGGAAGGATTGTATCTAACCTTAATATCGAAATGGCACATCACAGAATTAGACAACTTGCTCTTTCTCGAATGGATAATTCGTGCATCACTTACTATTGGAAAGGGAAAACAATAAACTGTCAGCAGAGGACACCAGAGCCAGTGGGAGAGGCGTGCGTGCTGTGATATCACTTCGCACACTCCAAAACACACATCACTGAATGCCTAACATTCGATTCAGTGTATGCACTATGCAGTAAGGAATGCTGAGAAGACGATGGTGAAATCATCAGGTGAACTAATTTTCGTACGCCTGCTATTTTTTTTTGATAATGATCGGAAGGGCCAACATTATGGAGAAAAGTTGAGCGCAATGATCTGAATTCTTCGAATCTGAAGGAATTGTGGCAATCGAAGCACCTTGCTGGATTTCAGAGCAATCCGCAAGCGACGCATGACTTTTTTCCCTATCTCTGTAAGGTATTAGGACTTCCTTTTTGCCCACTTAGTAAGTTCCGCGATGTGCCGGCGATTTCGAATAAATCACTTCTAGCAAACCGAAGCAGATAAACAACATATTTAATTCTGTGCATGCATGCTTGCTTGCTGTCGGAAAGCTAAAAAAAGCTAATACGCTACCTTATCTCTTAGATACTAATCTTCCTTATTCTCATAACGAATAGAAGGTCTTCATAATATGTAAATAAACGCACCTTATCAATAAACAGCATTTTTTATGCAAAGAAAGTGAAAAGTCAAAGCTGCTGAGGAAATTTGCTTCTCTGTTCTTCGCCAACCGGTCATCTCGAGAGATGCGGCTTTAAAACTTTGATATTTCGATGGTAAGAGCGTCGTATAAATCAAATGGTTCAATATTCTATTTATTTCACCGGTTTCGGATTAGAGTCGGTCAGCTCCTCCTACCTTCATGAGGAATAGGAGATGATTGCATCACATAGACTTGCACAAAATTCTAATATCACGAGCTGTCATGTGCCTGAAGGAAACTTTGGGTCAAGTGTAGGAGATCTTTGTAGAACATGATGCATATTTAGAGCATGAGGATAATTAGTCATCAATTGGATTATGAATTTAATTTCTTTTATTTTTCTTTGTAGTTCAGTTCTAACATTTAATTCTAACATGGGGACGGATATGTTCTTTTCTTGATGAATATGTTCCATACAATGGATCGGCACAACTTTGCTGTTATCGTCGTGACGTTGTCGATCGATCCGACGTCCGACGGCGCGGTGGAGACGAACTCGCTTGTCCACAAAAGAATCGATCCGACGTCCGCGGTGGAGACTAATCACCTGCGACAAGGTCTGCCTTACGGAGACGATTTCGACTGCTGACCAAGGAATCTATCCAAATTTCGCAAAGGAATCGATCCGACGTCTGCAGTAATGACAAGCACACACCTTACTTGATAAGTTAGGCTAGCGGTACAAAATGAGTGCAAGTAAATGCAAAAGCAAGCTCTAATTCATATCGACAATTTGGTGTCCCAAGTTATTCACCGATTAAAGCGAAACTGTATGACATGTCTTCCTGTGCTCCTTTTTGTCAATAGCTTTGCTTCTAACAAGAAATGGGAATAACAACATGTTGTTTGTCGAGGTCACCAATGAAGGATGTCAGTTATCTTTCGTTAATCTCATTTATAACAAAATGAATCAATTTTACTCCTCTCCTTTGTTTGCTTCGTTTAGAGTTCGGACTAATCGCTAAACATGAGTGTACGTAACAAATGCAAGGAAAATTCCATGTTATTGGGTTAAATAATTTATCGGAGCGTGCACAAGTTCGAGTTCAGAAGAACGAGGCTTCCCTTTGTTTCTTCGGGTCTAAAGATATCAAATAACAAGAAATTCATCTTCTTTCTCCACTGATTGCAAAGAAAAGAATGATGTAAGGCACGAGTTCATCCGAGCGGATGTCTGTTCTCACACAATTCACTCTCCAAAACTCTTTCCATAACCTATTGCTCTTCTTAAGGTTTCCATTCACTGAGACATCAATGAGAAATCCCTACATCTTCAGCCATTTCTTATGAATTGAAAAAACAAAATTTCATAGATTTGTCGGGGAATTTCGGGGAATTCCTGCAATGAAATGTTGTTGACTCTGAGATCATCGTAATACACACCGTACCAAAATTCATCAATTAAGAGACTCTTGCGAGTTTTGTTGCAAAACTATTACCGTTGGAGCGTGACAACGAAGAGGTCTGACGTTTTTACATCAACAAAAGGCTTGACAACATAGGTATGACGTACATTATTGAATATCTAAGGAGAACGACAACGATTAAGTCAATAAAAGACACCGACACCCTTGATTCCCCGACCGCACTCGCCTGACTGAAGTCCGCGGAGGAGACGAGCTCGCACCTCAAAATGGTACAAAAGAGGTTGGCTAGTAACAAGGGGTGTCAATAATTAATTTAATAAAAAACACTAACACCCTTGATACTAGCCCACTTCCTTTTACACCGTCAGCGTGGCCTGGAGAAGAAGGTGAGAGCTCGTTTCCACCGCGGACTTCGATTCGATTTCCGGGTCAGGCGAGTGCGGTCGCGGATTCAAGGGTTTTTAAGTCTTTTATTGACTTAAATCGTTGTCATCCTCTTTAGATATTCAACAAAAAGCTGTCAATGACAATTATTGTTGATACTTATGGATAATCCCCCCACCCCAAGTTTTCAAATTTGTCTTAAATCCACGAAAATATATCAATTGTCACATAAGTGCTTGAGTATTTTTTCTACCAATGCACACAACTTTGCACAAATAGGAAACGTGAAGTGTGGCCATGTCAGCAGCTCGATCTGACTTTGACTGTTCGATGCATGTTACTTGTGTGTGCATTGTTCTCTCTCCTTCTTCGTCTTATCCACTGCTATTTGAAATCTTCCAACGACCACTGTCCTACCATACATATTTGACTTAAAAATATTTTTGTGGAAGTGATGTCGCCTGGTCATAATCACTTCACGAGTTGTCACGAAATGACCTTGTTAGCTTCAAGTGCTTTCTGCTCAGGCGGTGAGGTCAGACGAAGTGAGATCAAACTGTTGATATCCCTACACTTCAGGTTTCGTCGCTAATTCAGAAATTAGTCCTCCGATTTGCAAAAATGTTGGTGTGTTGATAAAAATATCCTCACCTACGTTCACTTATAGGTTTGTGACGATTGATTCATTTTTATACATTTAAGACAAATTTAAAAATGTGGGGTGGGAGTGATAACCTATTAGTACCTCATTACTCAACAGTTGGTATCATAGAGTAGGAATATTAGGTAGAGTGGTAACTCCGCATTTATTAAATCCCCAATGTGTACACACTTTCGATTTGACGAAATGAACTCAAGGGAGATACAGGTGCTATTGTTACCAAATGTGAGATATGCAAATTTTTGCAGTTTTGAAGAAATTACAACGGAATTGAGTGATCATGATCGTAATGCAGAAGGAATGATGGTATTTCACAGATTCTTATTACTGCCTTGGAGATTTAATGTTTGTTAAATTAGCAATTCGATGGGTTCCTATTACTTTCATGCTCAACCTCAAGAGTATTTTCTTAAGCATGATCATATCACAGGCAACCTGCCACTGACAGAGCAAAATCACATAATCAAAGACGATGACTTCATTTAACCTTGAAAGATGTAAATGGTTCCACATCATTATTCAGATTCCAGAAATGAAGCATGAATTTAGTGATCGAATCATAAAATCATGCCGGTGAAAATTGAATTAAAAACTTACAATTTCAGCCAAGAAAGCACGAATAATATCGCGATTTTTTCATGAAGACTTTCATTATAATACAATTCATGAAGTTCCCTTGATAATCAACTTGATTTCCACTTAGTTATGATGCTTATTATCAAATATTCATTCCTTTTGATATCCAACTTGTTTCATACTACTTATATAGGAGAGTCATCTCGGTAGCATATAATTTGGCAAATTTTGAATTTTTTCAAAAGTGCTCAAATAATTTTTTAGACCACGGCAACGTGATCTCCGCAAAAACTGAATCTCTTGATATAAAATTTTCACAGTAGGGCCTATACAGGTACGTTTTTGAGTCGACACTCTACCTACATATTACTTCTCTATGGTTGGTCTTTCATTCTCAATATAAATCATCTACTCTACTCTACTCATCTACTTGGTCTGACTATAAATTCTAGAATTTTAGATGATCAATATTCTATCATCAAATATAACTGCTGCTTGTTTCAGAGATCTTTTGTAAGACTTACAGCTCTTATCAAAATGCTCGACTAATACTCATAAAGATGTCAGATTTCTTCATTAGAGGAACCTCTTGGAACAAAGAACAGTGCGAAGTTGAGTTTTGATCGTGAGCATCATCAACTGGTCGGAATGATTGCTAGTACAGTTACTACCAAAAAGACACTTCCTGCGACTTGAAATTTAAATCTTGAAATAAAATAATGCCACATGCCATCAGTTTAATTCATGTTCCTGTATTATTAAGATCTGCTTCAATTGAATACAATGAAACATTTAGTGGCTGCCTCCATAGTCAGACAGCTTCTCTAAGTTCCTAAGATGGTGCAGTTAGCGAGCTGATTCATCATAACCTCAAATCCTTCTTTAACATCCAATTAAATAAACCTGACTGATGTGAATGATGATTGAAATGAAGAAACGTTGCATCAAATTACCATGCAAACAATTGTGCTCCTGATAGGACTCCAACCTACTCCCACCTAGAGACCTGTCGCTCTAGCCAATTGAGATGCAGCCGCATGTGTGCCACCTGGGTTCGGCCATGATATTGAGATGAAAATGTAATAATATAGTCATTGAGCAACAATGTGACTGCAATGTAATTAAATGACAGATTTTCATATCAGGGTGTATAGATCAACAATCGGTTTGATACTTGATTGAATGTCTTCATGGATTGGCTATCACAAGCAAGCCTACTTAGACTTTACTTGTGTAACTCTTAAAATGCATAGTGTAAACCAGATGAATCAATGCACGCACTCGCGTACATCAATGCCTGCAGCCGCGCACATCAATATCCGTACCCACGCACATCAATGTCTGCACCCGCGCACATCAATGCCCGCACCCTCGCACATCAATACCCGTACCCACGCACATCAATGTCTGCACCCGCGCACATCAATGCCCACACCCGCGCACATCAATGTCTGCACCCGCGCACATCAATGCCCGCACCCTCGCACATCAATACCCGTGCCCGCGCACATCAATGGCCGCACCCGTGCACATCAATCAATGCCCGCACCCTCGCACATCAAGGTCTGCACCCGCTCATATCAATGCCTGTACCCGCGCACATCAATGTCCGCACCCGTGCACATCAATCAATACCCGTACCCGCGCATATGTCAATGCCTGTAGCCGCGCATGTCAATGCCTGTACCTGCGCACATCAATGTCCGCACCCGTGCACATCAATCAATGCCCGCACCCTCGCACATCAAGGTCTGCACCCGCTCATATCAATGCCTGTACCCGCGCACATCAATGTCCGCACCCGTGCACATCAATCAATGCCCGCACCCTCGCACATCAATGTCTGCACCCTCGCATATCAATGCCTGTACCTGCGCATATGTCAGTGGCCGTATCCGCGCACATCAATGTCTGCACCCGCGCACATCAATGTCCGTACCCACACATGTCAATGCCCGCACCGGCACATGTTGATACCCGTACCCGCGCATGCCAAGAGCCGTAGCCGCGCACATCAATGCCTGTACCCGCGCATATGCCAATGCCCGTAAACACGGATGTCACTGCCCACAGCTTGCATCCCGCCCAGATGATCTTGGATACCATTGGCTCCGAAACGATTCACATTCTGTGACATTTTGAGGCGTTCTTTTACTGTTGTTTTAATCAGTAGCGAATCTCAATTGACTTTTAAGCTTTAGAATTACATTTTAATTTCCAGTGCACGTGCATAGTCGGTCACGTTTATCCAAAGATTTTAAGTAATGCATGAACAGAACCGAGGCAAAGGTCGTAACTAGTAGCCTGTAGCCAGTATAGACAATAGTCGTCGAACCATGGCTTTCCCTCCGCACACTTAAATGATGCAAAGTACCACGCATCCAAGTACCACGGCAATGAATCACTGTTGAACGACATTATGCCAGTCCGTTTCTTCCACTGGATTCCGGAAATGCACGAATGTCAATCTGGTCTTACCTGTTGGGATACCGGTCACAAATGATGGAATTCCGTTCCGCCTTGTAGCTTTGAACCATGGAGAGTAGTGTTCACTGCAAGGAAAGGTTGATGTGGGTGAGAGAGAGAATATTTTCCCCTAACATGCTGAGACAAGTAACCGTCCCCAGCAGCATCCTTTGTTTTTTTCTCTCTTCCTCTTCCACTAAGCTCTTTACTTAGCCTTCCATCGTGTCTCAATTCATTCCAGCATTTAATCGATGACAACAATCATATCTCAGTTCGCAGGGGAAGAAAATGCACCTGCACTACCTTTGGCTTCATTATTCAAACATTTATTCAACAATTTGATTGCAAAGATTTCTCAGCTGACAAGATCTTGCAGCATTTTCCGCAAGATTCTTGATGAGTAACCGGAGTTAGAAAATCCAACTATCAACCTTTGTTTATGTTAAATTCGTCTAGAAGCTCAGAGAAGAGGCTTGGGGTCGAAAGAGACCCATGGTAATCAGAGGGTTAATTAAATTAACTAGATATGGGCATATTCAAACATCTGTCATGCTAAAACACTTTTCTTAGTTTTCAACTCCACAGGAATTTACTGCGATATTCACATTTGACAATATCTTTGTTAACTCAGGTCTATGCTCCTGCATGGACTCCTACATATCTAGGAGTCCATGCTTCCTGGAAGTCGGATGTCACAACTATCTAAGATAGCGAAGATAGCCAATAATCCGACCTCTATGTCCATACTCATTGAAAGATGTTCACTAGCTCCCGTTCCAGATAAACATCCTAATGAAATTGCTACTTTCTAATTGTAGTGGCACGAATCCATAACATTTTGGATGGAAACTGCTATCTTGACGACGATTAACACCATCGTGTGTCGAGGGCTTCAGAAATGATAGTAACAGCGAATATTGACAAAGTACACTAATAAGCTGCCGATACCTTCCAATATTGTCAGCCACTAGAAGCCACTATCGCATAGGTACCGTTTTCATGAAAGCACATGTTCATGATGTTCGATTGTTTTAATTAGATGTTCGATTAATTTAATATGTTTCAAGTTAATAACATTTCCCTCACTTGATTGCTTGAATTCTCTGAACGAATTTGTGTGATGGTTTATCAGCTGACTCTTAAGCAACAATGTGAAAAAACACAATCGATTGACAATCAGCAAGTGACATTTCTCCGGAATTTCGGTCACAAGAGTCGATTTAATATTTAGTTGACCTTTTGACTCAGTGACTTCATTTTTGTCAAATACACGTCTTCAATGCTTTCGTTTCCCCTGCTTACACAAGCCTGAAGATAGCTGGCAATACTAGGCAGCTATCGGCACATCAAAATTAAATGTGATAGACAAACGCGTTCTACATGCACACATTTTTTTAAACAAATGAAAACAACTATGCATTATATGTTTTGAAATTCAACTTAATAAACAGTAATCAATTTGCCTACAGATGGTACATAATGTATAGGCCCTACAACATACAATGAGGGAATGAATAATCAGGTTTTAAGAATGATTTTAAGGCGATTGCACTCAACGCAGATAGGTCACATTTCTTCAACAGTTCTTTAGAAGCAAAGGAGGGGATTCGGCACTTATGGGTTATCTCCCTTCACCACGTTTTCAAATTTGTTTAAAATACGTAGAAATGAATCAATCATCGCAAAACTTTGGGTACACGTAAGTGAGAATGCTCTCTACCCACATACCAAAATTTGGGCAAATCGGAGAAGTACTTTTTGAATTAGGAGCGAGAACTTGAAGTGTAGCGATGCCGACAGCTTGAAATGACTTCATCTAACCTCAGCGTCGGAGCAGAAAGGACTTGAGGTTAACAGAGTCATTTCCCGACAACTCGTGAAGCGATGATGACCAGGTCACATCCATTGCACTAATATGCTTAGCTTAAGAAAGGTGTGGCAAGGTGATGGTCGTGGGAAGATTTCAAATAACAGTGGATGAGACGAAGAGGGAGAGAGAACAATGCACACACGAGTAATAATAATGCGTCGAACAGACGAAGTCAGATCACGCTGTTGACATCGCTACACTTCAAGTTATCGTCTCTAATGCAAAAACTACTGGTCCGATTTGCATAAAATTTTGTATACGCGTAGAAAATGTGCTTAATTACGTCTGCTTGAAGTTTGGTGACAATTGATACATTTTTGCAGATTCTGGACAAATTTGGAAACCTGGGGGGGAGATAACTCATAAGCGCCGGGGATTCAAATACCCCCTATCATGTTATCGATGTGATTCAGAGCCCGGATGCGATTTATTTCCATCTTCCTACTTTCATTGGCGAACATTTCCGGTGTCGTCTCATTTCACATAATCTCATTTCGCATAGTCTCATTTCGCATAATCTCATTTCGCATAGTCTCATTTCGCATATCTTCCGTTGCATCATTACTTGTAGTTTCATTTCGCATAAATATAATAAAGGCCTGTATATTATAATAAAGGCCTATTAAATATAGATAATCGATAATTGTGTTATGAGCCCAGTTATTATGAATCAAAACCGCAAGATGAAACATTTGAAATATTGTATTCATGAAAATCACCCTCTTATCACACCTGTTTCAACGCACCAGCAACTGCACCACATAGTCGTACACAGCAATTTCTCTGTTCTGCAAACGTGTTTTCAGTCTCACGAGTCGGTCAGTTACATCCCTGTATTTCTGCTTTTGAGGTGGATTAACCCTCCAGATTGCAGCAGACGAAGTTTGTGCTCCACTTCTTGTTGCTTTGTTTGTAGCAACTCTATTCGTTTATATATGTTAGGATGTGGGCGGCCTAACTCTCTATTGAGAACACCATGCCAAGCCTCCAAGTGGTTATTGGTACGGAATCCGTCGATATTGTCAAAATGATTCCACATTTCCTTGGGAAATATTGCGGCAGAGGTATCCACCCATGTCGTAGTTACATAGTCCATGAATGGGATCACATCCTCATCAGTCAATTCGTTCAGTGCCTCCATCATACTTCATCAACAGACTCTAAGGAATCAGAGGGAGAGCCGAAGATCGACGAACAAGACGATTGAATGACTGATTTTTCGGTGTATTTGTTTGTCAATCCGAGTGCCTGTACCTTACGCCAAATTGCCTGAGTAAAGTGAAACAGCATCCACGAATCCTCGAAGAAGGGAATAGTTGATTTACGCACTCAATCATGGCTTTCTCAAAGTCAATACACACAGTTTGAGGTTGAAGTCGATGGCCAAAGCGTTCGGCAGCTTGTTGCAGAAGCTGAAACATTCTTCTGTAAGTCTGTGTGTCTCTCTTGGTATAAGGCCACCACAACAGGAACCATACACTCCATCACTTTAACATGTATAGAATACACTTGAGTAAACATTTCTGGTGCGGATTTAAATGTTCCATCCATAAATATTTCAGTAGCTAAACACAAATAACGAAGATTTTGCGCCGTGCCGAAAATCAAAATACGTCCCTCTTGCTCCATCGTTTGCTAGGAGGAAAGGGCGGCCATCCTTTGTTTGGGTCACTGTCCTTGTAAGTCAATTTCGCTTCTGGAATGTTGTATATTTGGCAAACTCTTTGATCTTGCCCTGTACAAAGTACATCTGTACTTGTTGAAAGATGGCAAGCTATCCATTGTGGTTTCGTCAGGGTTTGCCAATGCGTCTCCAAAGGCGTCCGAGAACAGCTTAATAGGTTTGAATGGCTGTTTTATCGCCTCTCTTTCACATTATTCAAAGTCTTTTTATTTCAATGTTCTTATAGTCTGGCGCATGATTGTGTAGGCCCGGAGTCTTGATTACTAGATCCTCATCGGTGACTGCCGTTACGCCGCAATTCTGTACGCGGCAACGCCAGTGTTGACGTTTCTCCATTCTTCGGTTGATAGATAATAGATATCCGTCGAATTCTAAAAGCTTGCCACCACGTTGTGAGGTTACAAACTTCGCAATATTTTTCCCAGTCTTCATCATAAAATCACAGCAATGAAAAATATATGCCTTCCGTTATGAACGGAATTTATTTATTTAACATTATGAACGGTTATCCCGTGGTCATTCGCAAGCCAATTGTCAGAAATTGGTATTTGATACTTCAGCTATCACTCCAATTTCCATTTCTATTCAATTCTCACTCCTAAACAGATTAGGTGTTAACAATGGCTTAATTAAACAGATAAAGGTGTTGACAATAGCTTACAATAGTTACAAAGAACAAGTTACAAGTTTTTCGAAGATGATGAAATTATGCGAAATGATATATCTGTGTTATGCCATTTGATACACATCGACGGATTAGATGATTACATAAGATTAAATTGCACAACAAAGAGTTATGCGAAATGAGAATATGTGAAATGATACGGAGCCACATTTCCACATTGACAAGCATTCACATTAATTAACTGCTACATGAGCACGTTTTGCGTCTCAGCTGCTGTCTCCTCTTTATATCCAGGACTATTGCAGCGATAAAGAATAATCATATAAGACGTATTAATTATGCAATCAATAAGAGAAAACAGAATGAAAACCTGATGAATGACTGATACTATCACATGCACATCACGACTTCCTACTGCAAATCAATCCTCAATAAATGTCTAGGTAGAAACATCAGACAATCAGTTTGAAAATGACTGAGCATCAAAGAGGAAATTTCATTATATCTTTCATCTCCGCTGATCGATTGCATCTTCGCTATATCATTTTGATTTCTGTGAAGCGTGCAGAAAAGATAGGTTGCAGGAGACGGAGCATTGGGAGGCTTAACTGGACTGGAAATGCATTTTGGTGGGTAGAATATGTTTGAGAAAGGAACCGGAGATTTGGCCCGAACAGACACATCAAAAGTACGCACATGTCTCCATCGAATAACAGCTGAGACAACATGCAGCGGCATGCACTGTATTGGTTACTGCTGACAAAACAATAGCATTCAATGGAGAGCGAAATTCATTTGCTGAGTGGTCTAGATAAGGGAAATATTTGATATAGCGATATCGAATGCGCAGTCGGACCAAGCGCTCCTCAGCCTTGCTTGCAGGTAGAGTTGTTTCCCGGGAATCCCGGCCCATTCCGAGAAATCATTCTCCCGGGAAATAGGACCTATCAATTAACCATACACATTGTGACATTAGCAAATGCCATCAATGTTCAATCAAAAGAGTCAGAGTTAAAAAATTTGGACCCGGTTTTCGGCTATTGGAAGCCCAGCGGAAGAGAACAGAGACGCTGGATTGTTTGTATCATGCTCTCATGACGTTAAACCAACATCCACTGAATCCGAGGGAGAATTTTCGTCAACAGGGAATTTTTGTTCAAAAATCAGATCAAGACTCGATGACAAGTCTTTGTCTGCACTGGTATTCCTCAAGAAACTTTTCAAAACTGTAAGTTGAATTTCACATTACATGCTACTTTTAATTGATCGTTCAGTTGAACTCCAGCTGGCTGCTGGACTGACTTTTGTAATTGTTCTGAATATTGAATACTATTATAAAATGGGGGCCTAATTAGCAGTCACAATAAGTAAGTTCAATAGAATAAAGTCGTTGAAGTTAGCATCAACATTAGCATTAATTTTTTCAAAATAATTTGTCCACACATCGAATTTTACCAGAAACCATTTATTAACACGAGGAATTTGCTCATTGCTATCTCAAAGCCAAAATGATAATGGAAATAGGTCAAAATGTCATTTGAAAGAAAAAACTTAATGCTAAAGTTGATACCAACTTCACCGGGTAGGAAAACGAATTTGCCCGCTCAAATAAACAACTCAGCATTCACAAATGAGCCACATGTTTTCAATACTCTCTGACCTCTCAAATAGCCTAAATACTCATCTATGTACCAAAATATTAAGATTAAGTTAATGCTAATGGTTAGATTAAGTTAGTGGTACATAGATGAGCATTTAGGCTATTTGAGAGGTCAGAGAGTATTGAAAACATGTGGGCAAATTCGGGAGTGGCTCATTTGTGAATGCTGAGTTGTTTATTTGAGCGGGCAAATTCGTTTTCCTACCCGGTGAAGTTAGCATTAGGTTTTTTCTTTCAAATGACCTTTTGACCTATTTCCATTATCTTTTTGGCTTCGAGATAGCAATGAGCAAATTCCTCGTGTTAATAAATGGTTTCTGGTGAAATTCGATGTGTGGACAAATTATTTTGAAAAAATTAATGCTAACTTCAACGACTCAATAGAATAGTGAAAGTTTAATCATGCCTTTTCATTATAATATAATGGTGATAAGCAATATACTTTGTTATGATTATCTCCATTATGTTCTGAAGTGCTGTTCATACAGAATCCACCGTGATTAGTGAGATAAGGCTACCGTTTTAGGGCTTAGGTTTTACCTATTCTATTTTCCGGGATCCCGGGAAATGTATTGAGCACTTTCCAATTTCCCGTGATATACAACAACCCTAGTTGCAGGGCATTGGGGTTCAGATATCAGAGGTGTAATATTACACTACTTTTCCTGCAATAAATTCGAATAGATTCCTATGATCAGAAAAGAGACCGATAATGAAAACAACAATTAAAAATTCAACATCATTGTTTTGTTTGTGTAATTATGACAGATTCGCTGTAATTTATCATCTTGTAAGTCGGAGATTGGGACTTGCCAAATGTGCTATAGGTTATGAGCAACACGACTTTGATTCGTTTCCTGCGGCCAATCTCCATGATGCATTATTTTGGTCTTACCGGAATGGTAATACAAAGGTAAAACTGTTCACAACAACATTCATTTTGACGTAATATTCAATGAATCGCATCTTCAGATCACGGACGGACTGTGCAATGGAGAAAGCAAAACCAATTACAAACGCGAACAAAATCTCGACAGGGATGGAATGATTCATATCATTCGTCTACTCGTCGAAATTCAATCTTTGCAACTTCATCTTAAAGAAATGATTATTTTCCTAGACTTGAAAACTGTTACCTTTCTATCTAACGAGACAGCAATCGATGTGAGGCATCCCGATATCGGATAGAAATCATTTGTTGCAATCTTCACATGTCTTCGTACAACATTCAGTATGAGGGAAAGAAAATATTCCTCAAAGTTCACGGGTAGCTATAACGATCCTTCCCTAACAGCCCGTTACCCACAGTCCTTCCTGACGACCTCCAATGCTGCTCTCGGTTGGTCATCGGTCCGTGACCCTCATTCCTTCCTGACCACCTCCGATGCTGCTCCCTCTTGGTCATCAGTCCGTGACCCTGAATCCTTCCTGACCACCTCCGATGCTGCTCCCTCTTGGTCATCAGTCCGTGACCCTGAGTCCTTCCTGACCACCTCCAATCACAGTGATCAAGATCTAGTGTGATTTCTCGTATTTCAATCTCCGGAACAACAACCTCTCCCATAAATTGCCCTATTTCATTCTCGAGTGAAGTGACCACAACTTGAATGAGTGTTTACCACTGCGGGTGAGTTTCAACTTGTGTTTGTTATTCGTGACAAGACAAACACACCAACTAGTTGAGAATGAAAAGAATTTCATTCATCGATTTCTTCCCATTCATGTTTTCCATTCATCTCATCAGCATGACTTTCATTTCAGATTCTCTCTCTCTCTTCATTCTTGTCTCTGCAAATGTCACCGCATCAATGGAGGCACTGCCAACTTCATACACAGAGACCAGACTACGCGTATCCTAATGGACTGTACAGACCCGCATTCTGATTTGCGTACGCAGGACTGAGGAGGGCCCGAACTCGCACTGTTGTGCACAATGACGAATTTCAATTGATTCATGAAACATGCCATGGTAGGGAAGGAATCTCATTTATGTCTTACACAAATAGAGTTTTTCGATCGTTGTGTGCATTGGATGTCACATGTTTCGCTCTTCTACAGCGGGGGTCCGCCAACCAGTTCATACACGATATTAAAGGACCCGAAATGCAAGTTGGTTGGTTTTCATGCTGACGAATCTAAAATGTGACTCACCGGTGTTGAGTTTTGTGTTTTACAAAACTGTATGTAATTTTACAATTTATTATAATAACATTGTTTTGTAACAACTTTCAATTTGCATGCCTTGATGAAATTTTGACTTTACAAGTCTGTGGAAACAATCTTCAGTCCTCTTAAGGACTAACTTAATTTCTGTGATTCCCAGTTAGGTATATATAGGGCCTATATAGGGGATAATCTGCAAAACTAGTAATCGTCAAAGTATTCCTGTTTGAGAAATCCTAGTCTAGGTATACTAGAAATATGAATTTATGTGCATTTATGAGACAAGAGAGGGTTAACATTACATGATACTGATAAGTTATCAACAGAAATATTCATAGGTAAATTAGTTGCAATTCCTATATTTTGATATTTTCGGTCACTATACACAATAAATACGCATTACCATCATCAGCATTCGCGATCCATTCAGAGTAAGTTGTCAAAAACACAGTGGCAGTTGACTGGTCAGAATAATAAGTTAAACAAAGAATAAAAAGTGAATGTCTTCTTTATAATGAATAATTGAAAGTTTTGGAGCTACTTGCTGGCCTAGTTTCAAAATGAACATAACTCTAAATTCAATTTAATACATCAAAAACGCAGCTACATAAATATAATATATAATATAAATATACATGTGAGTGAGTTACCATGGATGAAAAACAAGACCATCCCTACCGATTTAATCTAGCTTTCTGATGCCTTCGTCTACGTTTTAAATCATTTTATATGTTATACAGAGGATGAAGTAAAGTGTACAAACAGACACTTTTCGTTAAAGTATATCAACAATTTTCCTGAAATTTCTATGTTAAAATTTGCAGTCACACCAACGAAAAGTGTCTGCTAGCACACTTTGCTTCGTCCTCTGTCACTGAATGATAACTCATTTGAAAGATCATGATCTGTAGATGATTTCTATAATAACCAGTTCAAAAAATACCAATTTGTGTAACTTTTATGAGCAAAAATTCGAAAAAATGGAGTCAACACCTCAGATGTCACAATTTTACCATTGGAAATACATAGGATTGTGTTATCCTCTCTATTTCTGTAAAGCAAATGATTTGATCCGGCAGACGCGAAGTTTTGCAGTAAGTTAGAGGTGTACTATGCTATGTGAAAGTTTTATGTACTACCTCGTTCCCTGCACAACTTCACGCTAGCTCCCGGACTATTAGCCCAAATTCCTTATTTTCGATGACTGAAAGTATTTGAATAATGCTAGGCTACATACAATGGGATAGTTATTAAATTATACACAATAATATTCCAATTCTTTGGTAGCCTCATACACAGTACATACACTTCACATGATGCCGGTATTTGTTTTATAACATAGAATTGACTTTTCATAGAAATCATTTGTATTTCAAATATGGTGCCAAATCTGGTGCCATATCAAAAAGTCTGTGCACCGGAAGATCTCACCTCCCAAATCAAGCAATGTGCAACAGTCACTTATAATGCATTTCTACTTTTTTATAAATATACTAACTGTACTAATGCTTGTGACTGTAACAGGAAATCATGATTTGTAAGAACAAAAAATAATTAAATAACATAGTTCGCACCAGCAATCTTGATAAAGTGAGGCATAATGTATGTCTGAACAGCTTCAGTTATAATCTCAACAAAATAACATTTCCAGTAGGCTGTAAAATTGATCTTGTTAATAGAATCTCAGAGCGAAAAAACAATTTTGATATTATTGTGATATACAAGTTTGTTTAAAGTTCTTGAAATTTCCATATTTTGAGCTCAAATCAAAACTTTACTTCCAGTTTTAAATTCATGTAACATAACCTTATCCTCTAAATATGTGAGGGTAAATTACCATGTCATGAAAATTGTTGAAGGGCAAAATTTTTAATCTAGTCCTTCTGGTAGTGCAGGATAAATTTCATAGTAATTCTGTTAAATTAGTGTAATCGCAATGGGTATGGGACATTTGCCACAGATTTAGAAGACAAGCTATTCTATGAGATCAGCAGGGAAGTTAATCGTAGAAATCCGAGGCCAGATTTCTACATTTTCCTGCCCTTCTAGCTTCATGGAATGCCTGTTTTCGATCTTTTATATAGAGCCAAGTGATTTCCTTCCAGCATGGACGTCTGTTGCATCTTACAATGAATGAAATTCGTAAAGCAACAAAATGCGTGCACACTTAGAGGAACAATGGACAACAGCTTTATAACAATATTTTTTATAACAATTCATATTCCTACACCTATACTTGGAACATATTCTTGATTGAAATGCGATATTGATAGGTTTGAATTGTGAAAATATAGGCTTAAATGTTTATCGAATGATGAAAAAATAAAGTGAACTTATTGCGACTAACGTTCATCAATAAAGTAAGGAGAGAGGATGATCCCTTATATTGTATGTAACCAAAAAACTTAGGTATTAATGCTGGACAAATAGTTTTAGACAGTTTTAGCCGAAAAATGGGGACAAAAGCTGGTGGTTTTTACCAGGTTTTTACCGGTTTTTACCAGGTGGTTAAAAACCAGGGTGGTTTTTACCGGCCAACCCTGATATATATATATATATATACACACATATAAATATATATATATATATATATATATATATATATATATATATATAATTATGCTCTATTATTGCTAATAGTATTGAGCACTTTGAAAACAATTATTAGAACAATATCTACTTGATATACTTCGATTACCGTATTTCTTTGAATAAGAGACGCGTCTCTTATTTTTTTCAGATCCCTGATTGATGCGTCTCTTATTCAGGGGCGTCTCTTATTCAAGGGCGTCTCTTATTTATCAAATGTTCAAGTTTTCATTCTTTCATTAGAAAAAGATGTCTTAGTTTTTTGCTACTACTCTCTTAGGCAACCTTTGCATTCCTCACTTAGGCCTATGTCATGGGCAAATTTCGCCAGTAATTTTTCTTACATATATATGCTTTATCATAATTCAGATATTTTGGAAATGAAAGGAGTTTTATGGTTTGTAGTAGCATATCTTGTAGACTCATCTAATACATTCATATACCAGTACATGTTGACCACTATACATGTAGACTAGATCTGAATTTACCGAAACGAAAATACCGATAATCAAGTAGTATTTACAGCAAAAGTTACCGACCGGTACATGACTCGAAATGCAAAGGAAGCTACCGTATAATGTCTCCTTAAATCGTAGATGAAGTAACCTTAAGTAGGCCTGCATGTACGTATGTACAACATGCATGTACAACAACAAGAAGCCTTATATATTATACAATATTGGTCATGATACCCGGTATTTACTAGTAGACTGACTTATTTTACTAAGATAAGTAGGCCTAATAATCGCTCAGGCGGATGTAGCTACCACATTACAATGGCCTGCATGTAATATGTCTATAGTAGTTATTTTTTGTACATGCGTCTCTTATTCAAGGGCGTCTCATATTCAAAGAAATACGGTATATATATATATATATATATATATATATATAGTAAAAATAGCTGTGTCGAAAATTGGAAATGATATCAATACAAAACTGAAACACCCTGACGTATAAAGTTTCAAATAAAAACAAATAATTATGCACAACCGGTTTCACTTGTTTCCAAGCTATTCATGGGCGGAATGACATATATTTTCTTTACAGATAGTAGAAGTACATTCAAATCAAAAGCCTGAGACATTTTAATAAAGCATGTATATCATGACATAACCTTATATGGATCCGATATCCTGGTTTAAGGTAGAATTCAATACCTTCATGCATCGTTTTTCTTTTTGTTCCCGTAGAGATCTATTAACATTGGGAGATAGCTGTAGAATTGGCATGATCTTGAAAGGAGGATAGATATTTTTAGCACATGTAGATATATGATCACTAACTTTCAATGTTCTATATTTCAGTTCCCGAATTTGCTGTCTATGTGTTCGAACCAGAAAAATTAATAGATGATGCTATTTCAAAGTGTTTGCTAGAGGTAAATAAAGAAACACCTACAAGTAATGCATTATCGAATGATGAAAAGGTCATACCATACATTGAAACATATAATCCTAACAACCCTAATATTTATCGGACCATAATATCTCCAGTTTTTTCGACCTTGAAGTTAACAAAAACATTTTCTAACTATCGATTAAGACCAACCTATAGACAACCACCAGCACTCCTACAAATAATTCGGAAAAACAATCAAAAAACAATTACTGGAGTGAAAAATGTGGCGACGCAAGGTGTTCGTGCTGCGATTATATAATTGAAAGTATAAAATTTACATATAAAGAAGGAAACATAACTAAAGAGTTTAAAATAAGAAGTAACATGAACTGTTCATCTAACAATTTAATTTACGTCATACAATGTGGAGGTTGTAGTTCCCGTTATGTTGGACAAACGGGAGATGCATTAAGATCAAGAGTTCGAACACATAGACAGCAAATTCGGGAACTGAAATATAGAACATTGAAAGTTAGTGATCATATATCTACATGTGCTAAAAATATCTATCCTCCTTTCAAGATCATGCCAATTCTACAGCTATCTCCCAATGTTAATAGATCTCTACGGGAACAAAAGGAAAAACGATGCATGAAGGTATTGAATTCTACCTTAAACCAGGATATCGGATCCATATAAGGTTATGTCATGATATACATGCTTTATTAAAATGTCTCAGGCTTTTGATTTGAATGTACTTCTACTATCTGTAAAGAAAATATATGTCATTCCGCCCATGAATAGCTTGGAAACAAGTGAAACCGGTTGTGCATAATTATTTGTTTTTATTTGAAACTTTATACGTCAGGGTGTTTCAGTTTTGTTTTGATATATATATATATATATATATATATATATATATATATATATATATATATATATGTATGTATGTATGTATGTTTGTATTTATTTGTAATGCTGCACATCATTTAAAAAATTTCAGGGAAATCAACAAAAACTGAGGCTCGAGTACTTCACTTTGACTGGAACATTGGGATTTTTTAGGTATTGCGAAACCTTATCAGTGGTATTTCCATTATTTCTTGATAATTACCTATTAGATGCCTAATAGCTTACCTATCAGATTGGGATGATAGTCGTCATCGTCGTCGCTACATAATAAGAAGCATACAATTCTACGCATATATGGGAAAAGGAGAGGAGCATCGATGCTACCTTGTGGAAGGCACCGCTCATCAGAAATGATTCACTCTTGTTCCGTCCGATGTATTTCAATTACATCGGCCATTCATGCACTTATTGGCAGCAGAAACAAATCATTGAGTTTGTACCGTAAATCAGATTTTGACAGAAGTATATGTCTCCCTCATTAATACGCAATTCTGATAGCAATTCAACAATTTTCAAAACGAAATCGAAGTTCAAATTGGTCAACAAATTGACGAATGATATATGCAGCAAGTTGAATAATGAGAGAGCAATTTCTCTCCATTCAACTGATTTGCAGTTGTTGATAATGATATGTTTACAAATGAAATAGTCAGTTAAAGAATTTTAGATAAATTGTCTACAAACAAGCTTCGGTCTTATGTCAACCAATTCAGCTGAAACATGACATTCTTAAACAAGATAAGCCAGTGACATTATCCCTGAGAATATCAACACCAAACGATGTATTAGAGGTAATCACTCAGCAAGCATCAATTTCTTCCATTATAATGTCACTAGAATAAGCGAGAATGCAAGCATACCTGCAACTCAGACAAACAGTTCTATCTCTGTTAATGTCAATAGTCTGTCTCATTTGGCTACTCCTCCAGACATACGGAGACAATGCTGACTACTTCTTCCAGAGCAGGTGGTCATGGTAAATTGCAATTCATAATTGATTGTCAACTTGCGAACTTTTGCAATTAATTGCAACGTGCAAAGTACTGCGCATGATTCAAACTTAAAATTGATAAATTTCGTAGAAATATACATGTACCTATTCATTTCGGGGGCCAGGCATGCTGTGTCAATTAAAGGCCATATCACATCACTTACGTGTTGCGTTTTAAACGTCGTGTGAAACGCAAACATGTACATGCAGGATAACTATGCAATCATTTACTACACTGCCACGCCATAACATCGATGTCAATGAATAGTGTGATAAAGAATTATTTATCATACAGTGCGTTCATAAAGTCACTGCGCACCTCTTCTAAACTATGATTTGCCAAACAAAACAGTCGTAATCTTAATTGTAGATATCTAACACATGCACAGAGCCACTGACTTGTTTGAGAAGCACAATTTAGTAGCTTGTGACATTCCACATGATTTAGAAGTTGAATTGAACTTCACATCTGTCAGCAACTAACTCGCTTAGTTGCATTTCGAAGCTAAACATGGTGCTGTCAATGCGAGGGAGAAACTTCTTGGTCGAATATGTTCACCGCGCCAATGGGGAATATACTAATGAAGTGAAGGAGTTTTTAGAAAGACTTTCTGCATCTGATTTGTCTCATCGAAATGCTGATTGGACTCCAATCAGTGAGTTTAGAGAAGCTGGCTCGGTGCATGATCCATCACACTCAGATCGATCATTAATCTCAACTGATAAAAAGGTTATTCCTGAAAATGTTACTTCTGAAGCAATGACTTTATAGCCCAAACAAGTCGATGTATCGCTTATCCCAGGAAGTGGGTCCATTCTCGGGGCAGCTCATCCTGCTGTAAGAAAGAGCATAGGCCTATATCCGTACCGCATCTCTGGCCAACATGAAGTGAATGATGCCGATCATGACAAGCGTCTTCAGTAATGCTTTTGGTTCAAGGAAAATCTAACTGAAAATAATGCGCTCAAGTTCAAGTTTTATATTTACTCACTCGATAAGACTTTCTTTTCTAATGAAGCTTGGTTTCATCTATCAAGGCATATCAGTAGCCAAAGTTCCCGAATATGATATAGTGAAAACCCACACGAAATTGTTAAGAAGCCATTACATTCTCGTATGTCAAGAATACGAATGCTTGGGCCGATATTCAGCTACTATTGCAAAAATTGTTTGACAAAATTATTGCTTCGCTCGTTGACGAATTAAGTGACGATGAAAGTTTGACTGCTTATTTCCAGTAAGATGGAGCAACTGTGCATAGCACCAATTCCTCAGTTCGATATTTGAGTGGAATATTCCAAACAAGATCCCCGACTTGTTCCAGTCCGAGATCCCCGGACTTGAATGTCTTGCACGTTTACTGATGAGTAGCGGTGAAGCAGGAGGTTTACCGAAACAAGTCACAAAATCTACAGCAGTTAAGAGGAAGCAACTGACAGCAAATTGACGCTATCAGACACGAGGAAATTCACCGGGTATTTGAGAATATGAATCGTCGAATTGATATTTGTATTCGTGAACAAGGTGGACATTTTCAACAGTTTTTGTAAGATGTAAGTAGATATTTTGTGATCACGTAGAAGTCGATGGTTTTACAAGAAACTTCATTATTTATAATGCCGCGGCCATCTTTTTCCAAGCGGCAAAATACTGCGCCTGCATTGATTTACTTGTGCACAGTGACTTTATGAACGCACTGTAGTATTCATAGATCTTCCTGGTCATAACTGTCACGTCCAATCAGATTGTTTCTTGTTGAACATTTTTTAACTTCTGCGTCTTGACAGTACATTCACATTTCAGCATAAATATCAATAGTTTATTGACTATTTATCTATAACTTTGAACACGATGTGATGCGGCCTTAATTCTTTTACTGGACTAAATAGGTCTGCTGTCGGCCTTCTATGAACATCTACC
The DNA here is from genome assembly GCA_907163375.1 of Prostheceraeus crozeri. Lineage (NCBI taxonomy): Eukaryota > Metazoa > Platyhelminthes > Polycladida > Euryleptidae > Prostheceraeus > Prostheceraeus crozeri. Next base: position 1,023,244 of record CAJQUW010014582.1, on the reverse strand, counting down.
TACTAATGCACTAATCTGCTAGCATCTGAAGCTTCGTTGATCAAATTTACGGCTTGTGTACAAATTCAGAAACCTGAAGGAGGGAGTCTGCAAGAATCAGAACATGACCGCTGACTGAAAATTGAGATAAAATCAATCTTATTCACGTCTGATCCTTTTACAGTTGCATTTCATTATTGTCCAGGCAACTTACAGCGAACTACAGTTCAACTCGTCACAAATTGCAATAGTTTCAAGTGAAGGTTCATTTTGTAGAGAAAAAATCACTTATCAACATATCAAAGATCTTGGAAATCTAATCGGTGGAACACCCTGACTTTTCCACTTGAAGTCACGAGTCCTTTTCGAAATATAAAAACACATTTACCTCATATTTATGTGGAGGCGACCAAAACAACCTTGATGTCAGGTAAAATCGCTTTAATTCTTTGAAAGTATTAAAAGCTATTATTCTAAAGTATTAAAGCTATTTTACCTGACATCAAGGGCATGTGATCGCCTGCACATAAATATGACAAGCCACTATGACCATTTATTTGAAACGTTTACTCAAATAAAATCGCAGATAAAGATCGCAACCGCCAACCAAAATGAGTCGCTGCAGCTTGGTCTCACTAACTGCATTTTCCCTCTACATGGCTCTCGTGTCTCACCAGTTCTTTTTTTTGAATGATGTGTGTCCTTTCCAAGCGCCAAGATTTCTCAGTCACTTGTTCAACAATACTTCTAACTATCTGCAGATGTAAACTGAAGCAGATTTGTACATGTTAAGCCACAAATCTGCGAGTTTTACCATCGATAAGTGATTGCTTTTTGTAAATCGAAGATATCAACGCGTTAGTAATAAATCTTGCTAGTCCGTCAAGTCCATCAAGTGCAATTCTGTGAAACCCGCTAACCAATCGTAACCAGTCAAGTGTCAAAATAAATGCTCTCAAGTGGAAACCATTTCCCATCGTTAAGGAGTGTAAACAGCGGTTTGTTGGCAAAACTGTGAAACCCGAATCACGCTAGAGCGTGCCGTAGATCAATAATATAGCGACAATCGGATGAAAGTAATTTGTAGCAAACAATTCGGATTTCAGACTGAGTTGCACAAGTTGCATTTCATTTTGATGACTGACTCATCTTGCCAGCATCTTTTCCAACTGACACCTACTCCTTCAGCCACATGAATCTTTACACTGAGAAAATCATCTGTGTAACTAGCGTGCTATTCTCGTGTTTTCCGCTTCGCTACACACTTTCACTTGTTAAACATGTGATTGCTTGTCTTTTAACACGAATAAATGTGGCAGCAAGTGCCACATTCTTCGTCAGAACACGCTGAACGTGCGATCGGTAACACGCGAGCGTAGGTATTTTACACAGCAACATTTATCATTGAATAAAGGACTCGGCATAATCAAAGAAGGATTAGAAAAGTCCTAAGATCTGATAGCAACAAATCCTTCGCTGACAGCAACATTTGTAAGCGGATGAGTGTGTGTGATCACGACGGAGGAATAATATTCCACATTAACGATGCGCAAGCTTCATGACGGCTCATTTTACATTCAAAAACTACACGAGCTGTCGCAATTTTATGAACCCATAAAACACTCCACATAATACTTCATTGAATTTATGAGTAGTAAAGTATTTATTAATGTATTATTGTATAAACGCTAGCCATCAAAAGAAAAACCCTTGGAAAATCAATTTTATTGATCAGATGATCGATGTCTCGCCTATGAAGGTTAAAAGACGTATTAAAAGTTTTGCATAAAAATCCTATGCAAACTTTTTGAAATAGTCAAGAGCATAGAGATCCTATATATCCCTACTCTATGATCAAGAGATCATTTATATTTTATAACAAGCATCACAAGAATGTACGTTGGAATGAACATCAATGGAGGATGTACTTAATTAGTCTGATGTTTTGATAACTAAGTTTCATTGACTTTAAAATCTTCAGGAAGCGTGTGAGCATCAATGAATCGTTGAGTCTGGATGAAATAATTCAGTAAGATACTGCAGTACATATATAAGCGAACCTAAAAGAGATTAAAAATGAAGTATAAGAGATGGTCGTGATAGGAAGTTGTAGAGAACGTCTTCGTGTTACCAGAACACACCAGTGTGCTGAGTGCGCGTCAGTCGTGTAAACTTACACTGAATGTTTTCCCAATGCATTCTTTACACATTTTCATTGACAGCATCTACATTCGAACCTGTCTTATTGCCAATTCAAGGGACCGCCATAAAAGTTTGCATTAACACAGGTTTGCAATAATAGAGGTTGCAGACGATAACACCTATTTACTGCGATTTTTTTAATTAATACATCCATGCTTTCTATCAAGGAAAAACTTTCATGAACAATTACTTAGAAAAGAAATTAATAATCTTGACCTGTAAAATTCTGCGACCTAAGTCACGCATGACAGCTGCATCAAGTTCTAAAGTAGATTGTAGTGTATATGCAAGCCTACGTGTAGTACATGCGTATGATGTTAATTGATAGAACTGTGCATAGAACTCATGTAAAAGCATTTTCGGTACACTATGCACAGCACCGGTATGGTATACTCTTCGTTTTATTTATCCTGGGTGAAATCATTATCTTTGCAATGGCGTCATTAATAAAGTTATCAAGTTTTAAAGAAAAGCGTAGTCAGGCACAGAAGTACTATGACAGATGATGCTTTCAATATGCGTGCTGACAAGAATACCTATCTCAAACAGCTTGATATCGAGCTGTAATGAGTTACCCAAGTTAATTACGTGCAATCGACTACCGATGTTGATGACTTCCCCGAAACATGTAACATTGTACAAAGTGAGGAGAAAGCACGCTTATGCGACGTATAAGATCTACACGTTTATGTGTAGGCTGCTTATAATTAGGCTTCGTTAATATAGCCTATATGCAAAGAAGGCCTACATAATCTATGGATTTCATTTCCTACATTATCTGACAAGATTGGATTGTTATTTTATCTCAACGCTTTTCCAGATTGAGTGTTTTGGCAATATGAAAGGTAAAGTCTTTGAAGGGACCGCGAAAATTAATTGAAATAAGACAGGTTTTGCAATAAGAGAAATTGCAATAACAGAGGCTGCATGGCAGTGGTAAAGATAGGAAAAAATTTGGGGCCGAGACATTTTGCTGCAATAAGATAGGTTCGACTGTATTTCTACAGTGACCGGTGCCGAAAACGAGACTTTCACAATCACAATGATGTCACGGCTTCTACGAATTTGCGGGCGGGTCGAATTCTATCCGGTTTCTTTTCTTGTCAGAAGAAAAACACCAACGTGCCCTCAGATAATCGTCATTAAAGGCCTCTTCAGATGAAGTAATGAACAGTAATCGTTCATCTGTTGATTACTAAAAAATTCAATCATACCCAATGCGTAAGTATATAGCGCTGATAATAAAAAACGGACCACCTAAATTTCGCTGAAATTTGATGAATTCTCATGCCTTCCAATCTTGTCGCACAACAACGTGCCACACACCACTCGAGAGCTTGCATTCACAGCTTCAAAATGAACTATGATAGACTTGTATCCGCTACTGTATTTGCTGAGCAGTCCTCAAAGTGTGAAAATAAGCTCAATTTACAATTGCAATTCTTCAATAAGTGTGAGTGTGATAATCATTCAGGCACGGGGAGAACGATCATTTTCTGGGCTCTCTTTTGATATACTGGTCATCAACATCGGTTAACTAGGAAAAATGAGTGATATCGTGAAGTTATCGCACAATTATGACAGGCTTGGCTGAAAATGCCATATTCTCACTCTTCAGAATGTTCATGTTTGGCATCTTGCGATGTAAGGAATGCGGGTATGCAAGTTTTATTCAAATGCGCTCAATAGTTCTTTTTCAAACTTCTTCAATATTTTTCTCATTACCGCGAAAGTAAACAAACATCTGGTAAGGTGGACGAATGTTCAAAACAAAACAATTAGCGGAGCCATGTCTTCGTTCTCTGAAAGCGACAAATGCAGATTGTTTACTTTGATTGTTTGTGTACTTCAGTTGTAATATTATTCCAATTATACAATAAAGTATTCGGTAAGGGATGGGGTTTCGAAAGGCGATTTTCCAGTCGCCGGTGTTGAGAAATAAAACCGCGTAACAATCAATTACTGTACATTTACAAAAAATAGTTAATGGTTCCTTGAAGTCAGAGTCGTCGATGCATACAAGACATTACCTCGCAGACAATAAAAGTGCGGCGAATACACGATACATTGTAATTTATACATGTTGTGCTTGACGTCGAACACGGAAAGTCTAGCATGCATTTGTATCGCTTCTTACAAAATGCTTGCAATGATGACAATGCTAAATTACACCGATATATCTCTCGTGCCATTAACTGCATTGAACTCCGAGTTTGACGTTGAAGTTGTGGGTGGGTACTGAGTTCTAGTGATGATTTCCGGTCGAAGGTAAACATTGACAATAATACTTCAAAAACGGCGAGACCAGACTGATTAAACAAAGCAGACCAAAGTCATCTGTCGTTCAAATCTATGAAATGAGCTACAAACCTTTTAGTATTGAAAATTCCATGATATGCAGTGAAGATCTAGGCCTACAACCGTCGGGAATTTACCTTCAACACGACTCAAGGTTCTTTAGTCAAACCACGAACACGACTGCACTGCCTTAACACGTCAAGAGCACGAGATCAAATTCTCTGCCTATATCTAAAACGAAAGTAACACGAAATATTTTCTGAAAAATTCAAATCTGTTTCAAGTTTGTCCAAAGGCGGAACAAAAGTTATGAATTCTCCCGATAAATTTATTGACCAAGTAAACGATAAGTTGTGATACAAACTGACAGGGCCTTCGGCGTCCAGCGCCTTCTCTCGGTCGATGTTAAGTGCTAAACGGCAGCCTGCAACATAGAAACACTCGAGACACAACATTTAGTGAATCAAAAGCAATCACACAGCTTCAGCTCAAAATCAATAGAAAACAAGAACTACCGCAATACAACCTGTCTTCACACTTCAGTCACCTCACATTTGACGCATAGCACACTTCTTAGTATCACTCAACTCTTTACAAACCTTCACACAGGCTGCCGTTCAGCACTTACATCGACAGATAGAAGGCGCTGGACCTCGAAGGCCCTGTCAGTTTGTATCATAACTCGTCGTTTATTTGGCCAATAAAATTATCGAGAGAATTTATTTATAACTTTTGTTCCGCTTTTGGACAAACTTGAAACATGACTAACCTCTCTCGCCGCTTGGTCAACTACATTAAAAAATCAGTGCGAAACAATAATTCAGTGGAGGAGGCTCACCAGATTAAATCAATTCCGAAGTACTTTCAGTAGTATTAAAGTCTTGAAGAAAGCAATCCCCTTGCATAATTTGTAAATGCAAAAATGCCACGAAGATGTTGGTAGATGGCATTCCGTACTCCACCTAACAAGTCATCAAGGCTCCAGATTCGCAGATTGCGTTGTCTATTCTTATTTTTATTGTGACTCGCATTAATTTTCTTTTAATGTCTCATGATTGTCGTATGTAGATTTCTTTATCTTATTTCCTGCATCTACAGCCGAATTGACATTGCCATAATGTTAGCACTGCGTTATTAAGTTATATAACAATATTAGCTTCAAATAAACCAGGTTCGATTCCTGGACCACAATTAGTGATCCGCTGTTATACAATTTACACCTAAACAATTAATGATGGATTATTCAACTCCCAGCGATGATAGCCACCGACGGGTCATCTCAAACATTGTTAAGAACTATTGAAAACGATTAAAGATTGCGTGATAATCCCTCTAGACCTTTCCTAATCCTTTCCTGCTTTTCTTTGCTGTCACTCGACAACAATAACACGAATTTCCACACCAGACCGGCGAGCTGATAGGAAGTCTACTTGACAGCGCATCCATGCATCCGACATCTTGCAGTTTATTGATAAAGCTCTGTCATGTGCGAGACTTGCATTTACTCTCTATATTCTTCTGAAAATGCTGACTTATCGTGGGAATTCTGATTATCAAAAAACGATCTTTCAAATCAATTCAACAACTATTAGGTGTCCAACCTCTGCTCATCTGCTCTCTAGAATGCGTCAACCAATTATTTATTGCATAAACCCGTCACCGCCTACTTTTAATAAGAAATCAGCAGAACTTATCAAAAGATAATTGGTGTCAATTAATTAATTTAAAAAACAATTTTTGGTAATTCCTGGTGGTCATCGCTCAGAAATTCCCACGATAAGTCAGTTTTGAGAAGAATGTAGAAAGTTGCAAGTCTCACACATGACTGAAATGACTGAACTTTATCAATAAACTTCAAGAGTGGAATCAAGTATTAGTGATTGCAATCAAGTAGGCTTCCTATCAGCTCGTTGGTCATGTGTGGAAATTCATATTATTGTTGTTGAGTGGACTTCTTGATAATAAGGGAGCTCGCGCGTGTCGCGTCCTGTTGACAAAGGAAAATAATACAAGCATCCGTGAGAGCAGTGGACCAGGGTTGGAGCCAGCCAGGTATTTGGCGGACGGGACAGGATCGGTGGCCGGTGTAGTCAGAACCGGCCGGAACTAGGTCGGCGACTCTGAAATATACTAATTAAAACTGACAGCTGCTCAAATTAGACCGTTAGACATCTTTCTACTTTCGGTGCGAGCTTCTTTATTATCGAATGCTTTGTTGGATAAGTCTTTCAGCCGATGTGAGAGAGGCATAAAAATCATACACTAGTATCTGGATGATTTAAACATAATTCAGGACAATAACATCAAACAGAGATTTATTTGAAGGCAAGAGCCATTCATAAATCACGTGATGGCATAGAGGGGGAGGAGGGTTAGAGAAATTATCACGAAACATCATCAGGGGGAGGGGAGGCTTCTCTTCTTCATCACGAGATGTCGACTGATATCAAGCCAAAATGATAAAACCAACGGTGGAGCAGCCGTCGTCTCAAAAGCAATCGAGCGCATGACATGGAACTAAATGGTCCTTCCAATTGCTCTAAAGTAGGTCTATTTGAATAATACTCGAATTTAGAATCAAACATTTAATTATACCTGACGATATTCGAAAGCGATAGGTCTATGCATATTTTAAACGAGGCATCTCATTGCACGAGCCTGTACATGCTTAAGTAGGCTTATTCAAATGACACTAGACTATAGAACCAAATGATTTAGCTACGTTAGGGCCTATATGCAATTTAAATACATGATGGTATTAATTCGAATGCGACAGCAATATAGGATATTTTAACCGAGGTCTGAGATAAGTTTTACAGATGAAACATACGTTCCGTTAGCACATATTAGGCAATGAAGCAAATGAGAAGAGATTTTTACATTTATTTGGTTAAATGCTGTCAAGGGAGATGGGGCAGTCATGGCAAGGGAATATGCCCTATAGGCCTGCCATCCTTAATAAGACAGTTTCGTCACGTGATCTGTGAGAGGGGGAGAGGGTCAAAAATTAAGCATTTTAGCATCACGTGATTTATGAATGGCCCCAAAGCCTGTCTTCAAGACTTCAGATGATACAAGGAAAATGACACATTGCCCAAAATACAATTGATAAAACTATCGATAGCTAATGCGAAACGAAAGTGGATTATGGCACATCAAATGCTTATCGCGTATTCAGATAATCGCAGGACTCCAGTATAAAATGATTCAAGTCATCTACACAGACCACACCGTGATGCTCTTAAAAAACAATGCAGCACATCTGTTCTATAAAAGCAGTGCTTTTCATTATTGTTTAAATTTTCGTGAACACTTCCAGCAATTTAAGCTTACTGTATCATCACTGAGCATGAGCATGTCAAATACATTTTCAGCATTACTAAGTTAAAGTATTTATTAATTATCATTAAAAAATAACTGAAGTACTTAATTTTTATTAACTTAAATTATTAATTCAGCCCAAATTAAAAAGAATATGACGTGATCGACGAAACATCCACTTTTCAACCGACTCCTACACAGCAAGTCGGCAATATCGGAACATACGGAAATATTCACATGGAAGTCAGTGTGTCAGCTGATCAGTTTCCTATCGTAACTCCTACAGTGGATGCGAGAACGCGCTGATCTCAGCTATGATCAGTCCTTTCTTATCTTCTACATTTCCTGAACAGTTAAATCTGCTGTTCTCTCACAGGATATTTAAAGCGCATGTGTCCGCGTAGTCGCTCAATGCCAAGAGCACGAGTAAAACAGCACTATTACACAACTAAAGTCTTCTTAATCATTCAGTTCAAATCTTTGAACAACATGTCTCTGTCAGTAATTTCTCTTCATCCGAATTTTGACCTCATTTTGGTTCCATCCATTGTTATGTCATTTAATCAACAGAGATGATTGATCTTCAAAAATAGTAAATTTAATTATGCGGGTTAATGAAATCCTTCTACTAAAAGTGAACCTTCATGGGAACAAATTGTCTTCATACGGGCTCAAAAGAGGATAAATCATGCTGTAGTTCTTAGCATTCACCTGACGTGCTTCATTGAGTTGAGAAAATTTACTCAGGTTAAATGAGGTAATTTTTCAGTTCTGAAAAACGTCAATATTCATCTAGTAAATTACTGTCGAATGTCTTCATCTAAATTTGAACCGCTTCGTTCGATTAAGAATTTCTGTAAGCCAGTGATGATTATTTAACATAGCTTCTTTCGTGTATTTGTGTATTTACCGGCAATTGCACTCAAAGCTTTCGGTCCGTCCTCACAAATTGTTGACATCTATTACGGAATTCCAGTTAATGACCAATTTAACGCGCTCTCAAATGCCCTACCATCCTACAGTGTTACTGAGTAGCATCATAATTGCGGTCCGACACTCCATTCAATTGAAAAAAAATGGACAGGAAAGAAATCATTGTTGTCCGTTTCTGAGACCATTGACTTCTTAATGTTGGTATCTGGACAGGAACTACCGTCAGGTATATAAGCTTACAAATGTCCCCGGTCTTCAATTCAGTGCATGCTGATTGAACGTCCCTCAAATCAATCATGCATGCAAGCTCCGTTTATATGTTAGTAGCCCACAAATGCACGACTGAAGAGCAGTTTCCTGTCAAGTTACTAGCATTAAGAACTCTGTGCTTAGATATAGAATTCTATTGAAAAAAGCCGGACAAGAAGGATCACTGTGGTCTGATTTTTAGATATAGATTTCAATAGAAAAAATAGACAGCAATAACACTATCAATTCAGAAAGGATGTATTCTTCAACCGAGAGTTATATTGTAAAATAAGAAATAAATGTCACAAAACGTTTCACCCTTGACTTGATCACTTGTATGACTAAAAATTCGAGTGCTGTACATTTATGTCTGGGCGTTGTGAACAAATCTCTTTAAATTCTACCGCACGTCTGACATCAGTATTACGCAGACCAATGTGCACTATAGACCACTGAATATTGTTTGGGTCTGGAATCGCGGAATGTTGACACAGATGCAAATACACTAAAGATGATGAAATTTTACAATGTTCTCTTAGACGTGATTTCATTGTTCTTGTGGTTTCCCCTATATAAAATGATGGACATGATTTACATTGAATGCGATAAACTACGTTTTTGGACATGCAACTACCTGGCCCTTCACGATTTACACAATAAATACATTTACATGTACTTTTCTGACCTGTATTCAGTATGGAAGAAATGTTTCTGGATTTGAATGACACTGTGATATGATCATTAAGTTTGCATTTAAGTGTCTTCTCACTTCTCTCACTTGATTGTCACTGGAGTACGGTAATGTCAGAAACAATTTGTCCTTCTTCTCCTCTTGATCACCTGTCACATGTTGTCGACGTAGGTTTCTTATTATATTCCGCAAAATATGTGCTGGATACCCATTTGCCTTATATCGCTCCGTTATAGTTTGTATACCGATCTCTATTCCTGCCTCGTCTGATCCGTTCCGAGTTGCTCTTCTTATTTCATTCTTGAAAATATTTAGTTTCATAAATTTAGGTTGATGTGAGGTCCACGGAATTACACAATTTGAGAAGCAAGGTTTGGTATATAGGCTATGACTGAACTTATCATCCTCCACTGAATTGATCCTTTCTGAATTGATAGCCTATATACCAACCGATTAATTCCATGGATCAAGCAATGACACTATCATTGAAGTCCGGCAGGTCCGCCTTTTAAATAGTTTTTGTACATTTATTCTAATCATCCATCGAGTAAAATAGTACAAACATAGCATATGAGTTCCCCATGAATCACAGTGACAATGTAATTGCGGTTCTCTTTAGGAAAAAGTTTCGTGGGTAAACTTTTGCATGGTTTTATACTGCGCACCGATGCCCAACACTGTACACACTTAAAACTTCTCGAAGACATATCCTGGCTGAGTAATTCCACGCGACATCTCCGTCTAGACAATGGAGGATTGGCCGACGTCAGCTAAAGTGTAGGCGTTAGCTGAGTGACTCGAAGAGATCCTTTTGAGTTCAACAAATGGTCAACAGTTTGATGAACAAGATAACAAACCCAGACTACAAAGTGGTTCAATAGATCGATGGAAGTATTCGTAGATTTAACTACTCCAGTGTAGGAACTTCGAATAAAAATGTCGTAATTATACGAGAGAGTCAACAGAATTCCCTAGACAATTCTCGTTAGTTGAAAAATAATTAATTAATTTCATAAATTCTTGTTGTGTCTTACGACTTGTCTGAATTTTCCAATAGCATCAACGTAGATAAAGACACTTAGAACATTATTGAGAAAATCTTCCAATCTTTCAAACTTTAGTTAAATCGTTGATTATTTTCCTGAATTGCAACCAATTGGACATATTCGATACTTCGTTATGACCACATCCTGCACGCTGAACTACTGACTCTCCTACAGTTTGCAAGGTAGTGATAGTTAATAGCAATAATTCAAATTTCATTTTGAATTTCATCGGAAAGAGAACGATGATTTCCGAACCAAAAATTTACCAACTTTTCATTTCAATTTTCTGGCTCATTTTCATCTGGTGATGATTTGCGATAGTTGATTCACATCACGCGATTACCTTGAGAAATTGAATGAGGAAACCACATATTGAAGAATCCCTACGGAGTTAGTCTATAGACAGGTTAATAATAACGGCAATATTGACACAATAGGAAAGGAACGCTGCATCTCACCTTCATCATCGCCTCTGCTAATATTGACGCAGTGGGCAATCTGCTCGCTGATCATCCAACTGGAACTCTGCCGATAAAAATAATGTTAAGGAACAAGGCACAAAAATCACGCAAGTCTCTATTGCACCACACTGAAATTTAAACCTCTTCGATGGAAGACTGTGGTAGACAGAACGACGCCGTGTTCTCATTGGCTTGCCGCCAGAGATCAGGGCCAATCAGAGGCGCGCATTGGCATCTCACGGAAATGCATTGCAAGCTTAGGTTCTTATCTTTAGAAGAGCTTACAACGGCCCTGGCTGACTCGTGTCCTGCACACGTTGCGGAGAACATAATGAGGATTAGCATTAAGAAGTGTTTGGTCACCGATCACAAACATAACACACACGACAAAGCCGAAGGCGCCGGAAAGGATTGTAATGCACTACCACCGCTTTCTTTCTGAACAAATTTGAGAAGATTTTGAGAGAGAGAACCACAGTTCAATAGCTGAGGCTTATCAAGACTTGCAAAGAATTGCAATTCAGAAGGACAGAAATAAATTAATTGCAAATATTCTATGTTAGGAATCAACTAATTGCAAGGATTTGATGTCAGTAAACAATTAACTGCAAGAATTTGATGTCAGCAATCAACTAATTGCAATAATGCGATGTCACCAAGCATTTGACTTGAATTGCAACTGAATGCAATCAGGTAACTGTAAATTATGCAGCATAATGTCGGCTCTCAAGTTTGAATTTAATGCAGGCCTAAAAACCTTCACTTTTTAGAGAAATTAACGGCAAACACTTCTGCCGGAAGCATCTCAACGTCTCTCTCTCTTGCGCTCTTTGGAACGCTTCTTCTCAGCATGTGACTTAGTGCAGGTTTGCAGGCATTACATACTCATTAGGCCTATAGTTAAGCACTACAATCTGGAAAAATTAGGCCGACGGTATCATCGCCTCATCTACGGCCCAACTTGTAATTCAAAGTATCTTATTGAATTAAGTCAAAGAAGAGAAGAGCAGGCGATGAGAATCTTCTACTGCATGTTCGACGATGACCACATCCTGCATGACTGATGACTTGGTAGTTGGTACCCTCGACATTGACAACCAATGAGAAATTACTGCAACCGAATTACCTATTTCGAGCTTGACTTCATTAGGCCCAACTGTAGACAATTTGTGATCCATATACAATGCTCCAAGTTCCAGAAATAGTTTCTCTTCAAATTAGAGTTAGCTCTATCATGCCAAACATAGGAAAATATCACATTTCATCCTTCTAGCCAGCTAAGTACTTTTCTAATAGAAAATGCAACCTACTTGCACGTTAGTTTAGCTATCTCCAAACAATAACCTATTCAGATAACAAGTTTCAAGTCGTAGAAATAGTTTCTCTTCAAGCTACAGTCAATTCTATCGAGCCAAACAATGACCAATATCATGTTTTCATCCTTCTAACCGATAAGCAAGTATTCTAACTACCTAGTTCAGCAGTTTCAACGCTCGTTCGTTAACTTATTTTGCTCACCATGCCTCTATCTAACATATATGAACTTACTTTATGCCTGGAACCATCATTTTCACTAATCAAGTAGCATCAAAGACATAACCTCAACTGATAAATTCATCTTCTATTTCATTTTTATTTCTTTGACAGATAATAATACATGTCTTAACGCGTGTGACCGCACTGCCATGATTAATGCAATCTCAAATTCTATTGTTCATGGAGTCCATTAAATCTCTCTTGCTCAATAGTCTCAGCTCATTGTTCTACCAACATTTCGGAAAGTGCTTCGAGTTTGGTCGGAGGATGTGGACACGAGTCTTTCACTTTTTTACTTAGTTCATCCCACAAGTGCTCGATCGGTGAAATCAGGAGAACGTGAAGACTATGAGAGATACTCAATTTCTGATCTTTCAATTGCTGAGCTGTTACCACCTGGTGTGCTCTGTGAGGCCGTCCATTGTCTTCTTGGATGATGAGGCTGTGCTCCCTCGTTGTTGGAATGACAAAAGGAGTTGCAACTTCCGTGAGTTAACGGTTGCCATCCAAGTTGCTTTGATGACAGCAGAAAACGTTCGTTCACCTTGCAAATAAAGGCTCAAATCATGATGCTACCGCCGAACCTATCATGTCCTGAAATGCAACAGACTGTACATCTTACCAGGCATTCTGCCAGCACCACCTCTTCCGGTGTGGAAACCGAGGGTGAACCGTGATTCATTCGTCCACATCACACGAAGTAACTCATCAGTGCTCCAGTAAAAGTGTCGCTTGCACCATTTTTTCTGTGTTCGTGACCTGTGACACACATCTCCTTAAGGAGAAGCGTTCAGGAAAAAGTAAACTCTTGATCAAGGAATTCATCTCGAATTTGTTCAGTATATTTGGAGTCCGTGCCTTCTAATATTCCTCACGATCAAAAAAATGCTTTAAATACCCTAGTCGGTACGAGCAAACTGAACTAAGTCTGGTTTTGGTGTCCAAGAAGGCCCATCAGTATCAGAAAATCCATCAGCCATTCAAAAATAATTTTATGAAATATTTAATTTAAAACTTAAATTTGCTGAACATCTTCATCATCATTTTTTCTATTTGCTGCTGTAGATTGGAATCAATGCTGAACAAATTTTCTGATCTATTGAACTTGACGCAAATTTTGAAAAGTTTGCTTCTGTCACACACGATGCTAACTTCAACAATTTTGCCAATTAGATCATGTTTTCCATTGACATACAGTATTGTGTTTTAGTTGACATTTAAGCACCTGTGCAATCATTTCATTCAAAATCCAATATTTGACGATTGAGAAAATTGATTACGACTGTACTACAAGCGAAGAAATATTCATTATGAAAAAACTGGGCCACCGTTGAGAACACTGGTCGAACAAAGTTTTGAAAATATGCAAGACATTCCACCAGGTCAAATCCTACCTTATCTTGGATTAACAAGAAGTCACACGGTTGCGTTCTTAAACGTGAAAACTCAAATTTTCACGTTGTTTAAGTTAGTGACATTAGAATGGACAGAATGGTCATTTCATCTCTTTAGTCAGGCACCGACTTGAGTTATTGTCGCTAGATCTGAATCAAGAAGAATCTAATTAGTGAAACATGCAGCATTTTTGATTTTCTTTGTCATATGGTTGACTTCTTATCATCATACAAACCAACCCACGAATTTGTGATAGTTGGTGATTTGAATAATTTTCGTTGTAATAAGATTAACAGTGATTTAAATCTCATTGACGTCATCACTAATCCCACGAGAAGATATCGTGCTCTTGATGATATTTTTGTGAGCGATGAGTTTGTCGACTTTTATCACTTAATAATGTTGCATACAATTCACCAGTTCGTAATGCGGATCATTTATTTATTAGTTGTCGTCTTTCTTCACATGTATCTAACAACCTTACATACTATGTTCGCTATGTGTATGACTTTCGTCAGTCAAATATTCAACTTTTACGGGAAGAGGTTGAACATTTTGACTGATCTGAACTCTACAATGTTACTGATGTACGAGTTGATGATAACTGGACTTTTTTCACGTACATTTAGCATCATATGCAAATAAGTATATTCCGAAAAAAATGTGTCGTTATGTCATCAAAAGATAATGAGTGGCTGACCCTTCCAACCAAACTTTTGATAAGCGAACGGCGGAAATCTTACAGTTACAGGGAAAGAAACAAGCCGGAATATCAGTATTTGAAATTGAAAGTTGAGGTCGAAATTGTCAAATGCAAGACAATCTGGGCGAATAAGATTTATGCGAAATCACAAGGACCCTGGGGTTTACTTAATTCCTTTACTGGCAAGCAAAAGAAACCATTTGATGCATTTATCAATTCAAACGGTGGCATAACCAACATAGCTGTCATGATTGCGGATAAATTTTGTTTTGCACAAATTTTTTTGATAGCAACTCAAATCGACCCAATAATGATGATGATTGGCAGATCAACATGACAGTCATCGATGTGTATGAGGCTTGAACATCAACCATGACAAATAAATCTTCTGGCGATGACTGCATTCCCTCAATAATATACAAAAGTTTATTCAACATTATAGCTGCTCCATTGACTGACATTTTCTAAACATCTATCCATGCATCTATCAAAGCAAGAAGGTTCCCGAAAGAATGGAAAAGAGGCACTATCGCACCGGTTCCAAAAGAAAATCCCATCAGAGTCGATGAGCTACGACCAATTTGTCAAACCAGTTTGTGCTCCAAGATGTTGAACGATTTGTCTTCAATCAAATGTATGAAAGTCTCCTAATGCTCTACGGTCCCGAGCAGCATGGTTTCCGCAAAAACGGCTCCACAACCACTGCCCTTATCACAATCTAGAGTGGACTATCTATGAACTTTAATAACTCATCTTGTTACGGTTATATCCTGTTAACAAGCGTCCGAGAAGTTAAACCACACTTTGTTATTAAAAAAAGTTCCTGAATAAAAGTCTACCTGCTGGATTTATCTTGTGGCTCAAAGACTTTCTCCATGAAAGAACCTCTTGTGTACGCTAGAACGGAAGTTGCTCTAATCATTTCGGTATCGCTTCAGGAATCCCTCAGCTCAGGGAACAGTGTTGGCTCCGTTTATTTTTGCGTCCCTCTTTGGGGATTACAATCGCTCTCTATATCCAAAAGTGAGTTGTATCAAATGCGCAGATGACCTGACATTGGTTGTACCTGTAATGGATCCTGATATTTTTTCTGTCAATTTATTGATAAAACAAATTACCGATAATTTGGACGTTTGGTGCATTTGCAACGATATTTATTTAAACGTTCTTAAGTCCAAAGCTGCTCTTTGTTTGAAAAATGCTCGTTTAAGAGATTCAACTTCGCATGATTTTCCCTTAAGGATTGTACAATCCAGAAAAGTTTTGGGAGTCTCTATTATAGAAGATCTGAAATTAACTGTGCACATTGAAAATACTTTAAAAACAGTGAACAAGCGCTTTTAAGTTTTGAAATGCCTTCGACCATATTTAAGTGCACATGATTTACATTTGATGTACACGGCCTATATTCTTTCTGTAATTGAATATTCGTGTCCCGCTTTTGTTCTTTTGAATAAATCGTTGTCTCTGTGTTTAATGAAGATTGACAAGAGAGCTCATTATATCATTTTCGGAAACGATGCCAGAACATGCACCTGTGCTCCAGATGAAATTGAAAAACGGCGACAAAAACTTAACAGAGATTTGTACTTGCGACCCAAAGAGAGATGCAAGTCGCTGCCTTCATATCATGATCCCTAGACGACTATTGTACACCGGTGTACCTCTAATTCCCTAGTGCAGGTCCGATGTGCTTCGGATGTTTTTCTTTCCTTTTACTGCAACTTTATTAACTCATTGTTAATCATTACTTTCCTTGCTTCATGCTGTATTTATTTGCTCTCACGAATGTGTGATCACTATTTCGTGTAAACTATGATTTTCATTTTAGAATATAACACTTCTATTTTTATTTGTAGATTCTTGCCACTAGGCTATCTATTGTAAGTTATCTTATTAAGATGCATTGATATGTATGAAGAAATGATAATAGCCGTCAACCTTTACAAAGTGCAACTGAATAGGTGTCGCTATCTTCCTATTGTCAGCTACTGGAAGCCGCCAGCGTTTAGGTACCGTTGTCATGACCACGCAAGTCCACGACGTAGCAATGATTTCAATGTGCATGTCTGTTCTAGTCTATCATGACAACGCATGTCCTTTATTATTATACATTGTCGGATTTCTATAATTCTAACCAACACACGACAAGTGCCTGAACCTCCACCCGTTTGGATGAAGTTGATTTTCATTCTCTTCCGCCTACCTTTGATGAAGTGTTCCTCCAATCCACAACTAATCTCAACAGTCAGCATTTCGGAGTTGTTTGATATTCCTCCAATCCATTATCACATGAGACGTATGAATTTCTGCACAATAATATTTAGAGCAGTAAAACAATCATTCTATCGAGACGCCGTGTTTTAAAAGCTAGCAAATTCCTGAATTTTTATTGAGCAAACTAATAGAAGATGCAAAGAATCAACAATTTCGATCATAAATCATTCATTTAATAATAAAAACTCAATGTTTCTTTCCTTTGAAAACCAAGAAATTTTCCATGTGAAAATGTTCTGTGTAATGAAATAACTGAATCGTTTATTGTCTTCAAGACAAAAGTATCTATTTTCTCTACAACTGATAAGTTCCGCGCAGTTGATTGAAAATCTTTGTAACAAAAAATTGAAATGCATGAAATACGTAATACAAATCAGTTTGAAAACCGAAGCAAATTCAGAATTAACGATATCATAAACAAATTTTAGACTTCGCATAATTGCGCAATGCGCATATAATAGAAAAAATCAAACAGGAATCGTCAATGAAAATAGAGATCGTCTCTGATAAGCAAATGCGTAAATAATAAACACATATCGCTTATGCATTTATAGCCACATGCTGTGGTAGTACTCTTGCACATGTAGTGCACATGTATATTGTTTGATATAATGTGGAGAAGTTTTTTAGTACACTAACCCATAATATAATAGTGCTTTGTAGGTACTATATGACATCCCGCTTTTCAATGCAACAATGTAGGCAACAAGACACGGAAACATAGCAATCTTGCATGTTAAAACATAGTAATCAAGTAGTGACTTCAATGTGGATATTTTTAGCTGGAGGCAGCTACCTCAAGTTGTAAACAATTCAACTGCGGCATTCTGTTGGTAGCACTGACAGGGGTTCACACGGTGAAGAAAAAATTAACCAGTCAACTGCGTAGAAATGTGCACATTTTTCTTTGTGTTTTTAAAATTCACATGTGTGCGCTGGGCCCGGTTAATGCGGTGTGCTAACATCCGGCCGGGATCGAAATTAACAACATGCGCGTTGAACGTTGCATATCATGTTAGGCCTACTCGACAGGACAGAGCCTGAATTTCAAATCCTCGTCGGGATTGACAACATTACGAGTTAGAAGGCAATCACAGGGTTGCCGCGTTTTATCGAACAAAAAAATCATGTACAATTCATGTACATTTCATGCACACAGATTTTTTGTATTATGTTGAGTAGTAAGCATGAGGTAAAGGAATTAAATCGTTTACAATTAACTGATGTAGAAGGTCTACATATTTTCAAGGCCCATAGAGTTCACTATGCCTACTTTTACACGTGTTCGTATTTATTTTGATTAGTAAATTTCAGATTTCTATTTTGAAAAACAAATATACGATCTCTCTCTCACACACGCACATACTCACGCCACGCACGTACTTTGTAAAGTACTGAAAATACTTGATCATGGAGTAACTTGATTATCCATTTGTTAAATTCAAAATCGATATGATTAAAATGCAAGGCACGCAGTGTGGCTTGACCCACAGATGTACATGTAGAGGAATAAAACTTAAATAAAAGTTTACAAGTCCATTATAATCCTGTACTTCCGGCTCTTTATGTACATCACAAAGAGTTCGATGTTGGCTGATTTGAAAATATAGTGAGTCTTTATAAAAAGCACATCAAGCTAATGAGAGATACTGTATTGTATCGTTTATATTGTATATCGTATCAAAACTGATCAATAACAAAATCAATCGCAGTTTAGCGGCTTTTACTTCTTCCGCTTTACTGTTTTCCATTTGATGTCGCTTTCGACTCCTTTCTTCCAACGCAGCGTGATACCGGGCATTGGAGCCTTTCATTGCTCGAACCATCTTTGGTGACACCAATTCAGATATCATTTCAGAATCTCCAACAAAGTCAAAAATTCGTCGACGAGCTATCATCGATTCTTCTAAAAAGTTCTCGCACAGTTGATTTTTCTGTATCGAAAATCCTTTTTCCACAGTCGCATTGCCGTGTGGCAATGTCAGAATCTTTCTGATGAATAACCATAACTGGGAATATTCTGATTTCGATCCAACATGTTTCCAATAAAATGTGTCCAATCTCGGCCACTCGGCCTTCGATTTCTCTCTGAAGGCGCTCACAGTAGAAGAAATAAAATATTTATCTTCCAGAAGTTTTTCCCACTGCTGTATGTCAAGAACCCCTTCACACAAAACTTCTTGCACTAAGTGAAGGACCAGATCAGAGAAGAGACGAACAGCATCCTCAGCATTGTTTAATAGAGAACGAGCCTGCAATATATTAGATTGTTATTAGATGAATGAATTCATTACTTCTTTAACAATACACTACCTTCTGAACGACAGGATACTGTAATGGAGATCGAATGGCCATCTTCTTTCCATTTCAACCAAAAACTTCCTTCCATTAGTCCGAAATTCCAGAACTTCCAAAATCAGTTTGGTCACAATTGTCTACAGACGCATTTGTCATTAATTCGATAAGTTTTGTTCCAGATGTCTGAGCAATGTTTCCTTTGGGCAAGTATCTAAAAGGTATTAGATAAGTAAACGCGATAAGTAATAAGAATGTATGGCCTACCTCCGTGCAACTGACTTCATGACATCCAAGAGCTCATCGTAAAGAAATGGCAGAAGTAGCTGATCAGCTTGGAAGGTTTCGGTCTTGTAAGAGGACTCTTCAGTGCATTTTCAAGTTTTTCGAAACTAACTTGACTTTTGGTTTGGGTTCGACCTCTTTGCAATACTTTTGCAAATTATCGATGGAAGACAAAACGCTTCACAATCATCAGAGCCAGTTATTTCGATGAAGTCGGACGGCGAGGTGGGACTATCCTTAAACAGATTGAAAGCAGCATTCAAAATCACATTGACTTCAAATGAACTGGAAGAGTGGCCGCATTCGAAAGATCGATGAACAATATGAAGTACACAGCTTCCTACTTGTAACAACTCGGGAAAATTCTGGAGTCTTCGCTTGATTTCTAAATCAGTCAAAAACTTCCAGTTAACTGAAGGACCGTCCATAGACACGGCAATAAGATGCCTCAATTGATCAACCCTTCTAATTTCTCACAAAAACCTTTCAATAAGTCAGAAGCTTTAGTATGACCGAGAAACACAGAATCATAGAATTGTGTAACAACTTTATTCTCAATGGAATCATAAAAGCGAACGTGGATATCCATTTGGGATTTTTGGGAAACAGTATTCAGACTCTCGTCAAACATTGCGACATACTCTGGAACCGATTTCATGACCTCTTCCTGCTTTTCACGTAAAAAAGGACTGATTCCGTGACAAAGAGTGAATGAAAACTTCGTTCGACCCATACTGATTTTTGAAGCTATATCAGAATCAGGGCAAACTCCACTGATATTTTTTTGCCCAGTAATCAATGCTATTAGCCGACATATGTGTCTTCACACCAAGTAAAGTCATGACGACTTCAGATTTAGATGTCTCATCTTTTCTAACAAAACCGTCTAAAGTTGGTTCGGATGATGGATTACCTACATGTGCGTTTGATTGGACAGAGGTGGAAGAAGAAGATTCAGAGTTTGACATGAAAACAAATCATTGATCGTATTGCTTGATTTTCGTGATTCCATTCGATTCTGGTGTTTTTTCCTACAAAAACAAAGCATATCCATGTTTTAGATGAAAATTTAAAGTGTGAATAAATTAAAAAATATTTACTTTTGCATGAGACGTCAAAGCTGCTATACCTAAAGAGGAAAGACTTATATCGTTCGTACCGCATACTTCGCACCCAGCATATGCTCTGTTAGCAGTTGGCTTTAACCACTCTGAAAAGGCAGGATCATCCTTCCATTTGTCATTAAAGACATTACAGCCTCGCAATTGTCTTTTTGAAGTCATGCTGAAATACAATACACATGTATGTAGAGACCTGATAAGATTAAAATCTATAACATATCATGAACGATTAAAAAACAGTGATTCGATTAAAATGAGCCATTTCGATATGGGCCTGCATAGGAATACATGAATACACAGCAAATGAGAACATAATTTATATTGAATTATACAAAAAATCTTCAGGAAAGTGGACACACACGTACGAGATCACACCATTTTTTTAATGTTGACTTGCATGTTGCTTTATGCTTTATATAAGTGCATCAAACTTTTTGAGGCTATTTAAATTGCAACAACATAATCTTATATATTTGTATGGATAGCTTTCGTAATCGCACTTATTATTAGACCAACGAATAATCGCACATTTAAATTTTCGGTATGATTACTGTACATGGAATGTGAGTACAAAAGATTTTACTTGAATAGAAGTAGTCTTTATTATCTTTTGGCTTCAATAAATATAAAGCGTCATATCAACCAATAATATTGTGGCTTACCATCGTAGGTTTCTTATTCGATTGAGTGACGGCTGACAAAAAAGAACACATCATACGAAACAAAAGTATTTGTAACATGACACACAACAGTACAACCAAAATTTTGTAGAAACTGCAAAATTTCGTCAAAATTTGTAGAAACTGCAGGAACCAGCTGTTGATAGTTGAGAAAGCGAAAATATATGATGTGGGACGTGGGTCATACGTTATGTATGGTCATTTAAGAGATAATATCATACTTTCAATGTATTTGAAGTTCTTAAATTCAAGTTTTATGAAAAAAAGGATAAACTGTTGCTATTGACATGTACACGTATTCATTTAAATAATCAAAAAAATCATGTACAATTCATGTACATCATGAATTTCATGTACACTTTTTCGTTTTCATGTACAATTCATGTACATCATGAATTTCATGTACACGCGGCAACCCTGCAATCACTCAGATATCTACGTGTGGAGCCTACACAACATCATGGATCAAACACACTGTCAAAATAATAGTCATGTGAAAACTTAAATGATACATGCTCGGGATTGCAAAACTGGGCGCTTTTTCAAATCATAGACTAAGGATTTGCAAAGACAAAGGATGGATCCCAAAGGCATGCAGTCCCCTATGCACCGTTTCTTCACAATTCCGGGATTTACAAAGTCAAGGAGATAACGGGATTGCATTCCCTGACTTCATTTTTCTTCGGTCTAGGTATAGAAATCAATTTCCTTGGGCTCGAATTTATTGTCTATCAAGGACCGACATCTAAGACTATATTACTACATCCATGTAGCCTACATTTTTACATGCATAGAATTTTCATCGCAATTACTCACAATATTGCTATCAACTAACAAAGAGCCCTCCAGTCTATAGTGTGGGAGGTTTCAGGCATTTGCATACCCTCAAAATGCCCAAACTTTTCTCTCAAAAATTCTTATCAATATCATATTGAGTTGATGGGCACAAAATGTACATACCGGTCATTGAATGCATTAAAGCCAACATGAACACCATCTACAACATCTTCCCCAATCTAGGCTTCTCCCAAAATATTCCCATCTCATTCATCAAATTGAGCATCAAAATACATCGAAACCTTAACAAGTTGCTATACTGGTCGGTAAAAACCCTACAGAAGATTTGCTTCACGTTGTAAATCCCGTGGAAAAATTTATATTCGGAGAGCCTGGCTTTGACATGATATTGCTACAGAGGTACAAGTAAATAAATTACGCAGGTATTATCATAATCACTAACCGTGCGTCTTTAAGAACGTAGCGCAATATTGTGTAGGCCAGTGCATGTATTCATAAATTGGCAAACAACATGCAGGAATCATCCTTTGACACCAGTTGAGCGCACTATAACAATGACTGAAGGTCGGCACAAGACAATATTCTATGAAAACACAGACATCTGAATCTGTTCCTTTCAGGGATCACATAAATACCGAGGTCTCAAAGTCTTTTCAGGTAATCAAAACGGGCAATCCAAACTTTGCTTCATTTTAGACACTAAAAATCAATCAGTTGAAAGCATTCGAAAATAGAGGCTAACAGAAACCTTCCTTATCGACCACCGACTGCTGCGGACCTAACAACTGACTACAATTCGTAATTGTTCAAACATTCTTTCGCTGAATTTGGAATGATGTAAAAATGATTTCACTTATAAGAGCTGTATCCATCTTTATTTACGTGACTTCTCAGAGTGCTTCAACCATAAATATCGGACAACAACCTTTCTCTATGTCTAAGCTAGACGTCCCTGATAATCCCTAAAATGAGACAGGTGTACTCAAGAGAACAAAATACTTCAATTGTCATTGGAAATGCTTATGGAAGATATGAGTAATGTAAAAGCCAATTGAGAATGAAAATAAAGTAGCGACAGGAGCAAAAACAACAGTTCATTGTGTAATTTGCTCCACTAATCAAATAACAATATTGGACGTTTAATGAAGCGGCATTCTTCAAAGGTAAATCATCTCCTATTTATTTATGCGGTGCAGTGCTTCACTAATGACAGCCACAAATTGAAAATAGTCATTTTATTTATACAATCTGACTTCTCGATCACGAACCTGACAGTCCATACTCAATTTCATATAAATTCCTTTGTCGAAACCTGCAGATATATGTACTCATATATATGGATCATCCTAAAATTTGACTAAATAAAACATAAGTATGATACAGAAAGCATTTTTCATGTTATTTCATGTCCCTAATATATTTAAATGTCCTTATATAATCTGATAAGCTATGATACAGTAACAGTTCTTAAGAAGCTAATATTTTGTGGCCCTACCCTTATTGTCAATGACATTACCAATTCGTCTAGGCATTGATTCGATGATATCGTTGATTTTGACTGATCTAACTTTCTCCACTCTCTTTTTAACAGTGACGTAAGCTGTGATACGCCATCTGTAGATAGCAGTGAACGACGAACGTTACGTTTTAGAATACTCCATACATTTTCTATGGGATTCAGATCAGGAGAACGAGCTGGCCAAGATAATGTCCTAAGCCCTAATTGAGACTTGCATAAGTTGACTCTACTACTCCTGTGACACGTAGCATTATCATCCATAAATAACCAAGTCGATGGATCACCAAGTTGATCTGTCATTTGGCCAATGTTCATTCGTAAAACATTCACATAGCGTTCAGAATTCATGGTTCCTTGCTGTATGTGCAGTTCAGAGCGGCCATTGGTCCAAATGCCAGCCCAAATCAGTAGAGTCGCACCACCTTGTACCCGGGGACGATGTAAATGTCTCGGAATTTCCTGATCAGATTTTATCCATAATCTCAATCGACCATCACTATCCTTCAGACGGACTGATGCTTCATCAGACCAGACAACCCGATCCCATTGATTTTGCCAGTGACAATGACCCATTGCCCATCTGAGACGTCTTTTTGCATGCTGATCTGATAATTCGATCTGAGAGGGCCTCTTACAGCTCTTGAAATTCGACTCAATAAGTCTTCTACGAATAGTGGACTTAGAAATAGACGAGACTAGTGCAGCCATCTCAGTTAACGAGAGACTTGGATCAACTTTAACAAATCTCAAAATTAGGCGGTCTCTACGTTTGGATGTTTTGCGTGGACGACCAGAGCCCTCTTTACGACAGAGTCGAAAATCATCATTATGCCATCGATGCACATTTGTGTAAGGGACATTTAGTCGCTTGCTTGTAGCTCGCAAAGAAAACCCTAGTTCTAGCAAGGCTGACACTTTGCCCTTTGTGAATGCGATCTCGTTATTGTTCATTTGTGGTTTGTATTGTTTTCAACCGGTAAGAGATAGATTTCTAGCTGAAAGCAATCAGGAGTGCTGCCAACACCACCGCAACGAAGTCAGGAAGCTGTGGAACATGAAGTCCAGTTAATCACATGTAGCAGTTACATTATTGTTGATGAATAATGGTGCTATACTGGCTCTGATTGACCGATTTTCTTTATTTTTGTTTTGCTTGATAGCTTTTGGCTTGTAGAACAACATACTACATAACAAAGGAAACAAATGTAATTTTATAAGAGTGAGGTATGATTTTATGTAACATTGCTAAATGAAGATCAAATTATCTACTACTTTTTCTTCTATAACAGGAAAACAACTCAATATTCATGCTTGAAATTTCCAACAATGATATTAGTAAGCACAACTGACATATCTTCCAAATTTCAGAGAAATTCGTTCAAGTTTGGCGGAGTTAGACAAAGTTGAAGTTAAGGCGATGTTTAAGGGTGATCTATTTTTCATGAAACAATCTGTAGTTGACAAGATGAGATATCAACGCAGCAATGCGATGACTACAATGGTTTTTACGCAACTAGTGCATGATTGCTTCTATATAGCCATAGAAATTAACAATACCATAGAAAGTCTACCATAGTACTATTATCTACTTCTATGTATATAGCATACCACGAGTTAGATATCTTAAATGCCCTAGCCCGTAGGGTGAGGCATAGACTTCTTAATGTTAGTATCTGGACAGGAAACATGTTGAGGTGTACTATGAGGGTCTAGTCTTTCATCGACAACAAAGGTCTGTCGTAGTTCACTGAATATCTGAAGAGAATGGACAATTATGCTGTCGATATCACTTAGACATGACTTCTGCCTTCACTGAGTGACAGGACAGCACCACTGAGAAGTCTTACTTGAACCCTGTGGTGGTGGATCGGTCCCTTGAATACTCTGTCAGAATACAAGGTACAGCTGTGATCATGAACTTCGTGGGATTTTTGTCTGCAGACAATGACGAGCAGTTGTCTAGTTCTGATCTGAGGCTGTAAATGTTCTACAAGCTCATTTTACACACTCAACGCTTTTGCGACAGTAGTGATACTGCCCTTAGGAGCAAGAGAAGATCGTGCATCGAGAGACGATGCAAAACTCTCGGGTGTCAACAACAAAAATGTGGAGGGAGGGGGGTAAGAATAGAAGTCCCAAAAAGAAGATATTTTCTAGGAGCTGTACAAGACGCTCGATAACACACACAGTTCAACAGCCACCCCGTTCTCCCTCCTTCCATTCAAAGATGCCTCGATACTCGTCCTTCCATGTCGTGCTACATTATGGAATGTGGTCCTATGTCGTCGTTGTATAGCCACGATGCTTCTACACTACAAGACTTGCGAGATATCCGCAACCCTTTGTGATGAATGATAATCAGACAATTGATCCACGAATTGAGAGATAGTTGGAGAGCCGTCGATGTATTGCTTTCTATTTCCGCAGTAATATCGATGAGAAATGTCTACGAACCTCTGATAAACAGCCGTTATTGAAAGCCGCCGCGCTGTATGCTATATCCGTCAACCAGGAATTACTTTTGTATCAGTAGCTGTTGACCACGCACACCGGTTGCAAGAATACATTGACAGTGTCCGTTATCGGAGTCTCATGAACTCATTAGCGATACATGACGAATTGAGTAGTCGGAAAGAAGATAAGATTCATTAGAATGTCATTCAAAAATGAACTATTTGTCGTCCAAATTCATTATAGGTAGGAGTAAATGAAGAACGGCCGCGACGGAGTTGTCGCATGAAATGTTCCACAGATAAGTTACATTTTGCTGAAAACTCGGATGCACACTCAAAACATCACGTCCACGTCGATTTTGATACTTGTCACTCTCAACAATGTCTCGTCGCATTAAATCAATAGCGGTTTGAAGATCAGTGTATTAAATACTTGTAGATCCCCAGGTTTTCAACCCTGTGTTAGCTGTGTACCTGAATAAAACACCACAAAACTTTAGGTGTTAATAGACGAGTGTGATTTCTATCTGTAAATTAGTATTGGTTAGATAGTAGTGATTAGATGAATTCGGAGTGAAGTGCATGGCAACCACAACAAAACATGATAAAATGACAGACAAAATATTACGTGCACACACGCAGGCATCATCAAAAATTAACTCAATTTCAATTGATGAATTGCTCAGAAATTCCGTTTCCAATCAATTGACTGCTAAGTATTTCAGTTTCCAATCAATTGATCGTTCAGTGATTCCATTTCCAATCAATTGATCGTTCAATGATTCCAATTTCAATCAATTGATTGCTCAGTAACTCCAATTTCAACTGACAATTGACACGAAGTTTCCAAATATTTATCTTTAGCCAATGTTTTGTTTTTGTCTTAGATTTTCGTATCAGTTGAAAATTGATTGTCCTAAAGATATTTTTGAAATTTGATGATGCAAAATAATCAAATGCACGTGAAGTTAATTTTTGTTTTGTTTTGTGGTAACTTGACATTCTGATGGTCTTGAAATTATTTTGGCACGTCACAGTCGAAAAATTATGTATGTAGCAGTAGGCACAGATAATTTTGATCGTCATTGAAGATTCAGTTGAATAATTGAGGATTTATATGCCATCTAAACATCGACCGTTGGGGGCACTGGACGCTGAAGGCCTGTCTTTAATTATGTCCAACTTTTTATTTCATTGTATCAGTCAATAAATTGAAACAGGGGAGTTTTTGACATTGTCTGACTTTAAAAATAAATGAACCTTTTTCATACTCGGAAGGACATTGGGCGCGGAGCCTTCCTCCCATGTGACCGAATTGCCATTTATCCCACTCTCATTCCTTTTGTGCGGACTGCTTAGCAAGAATTCAGAGTGCATGTATTCTAAAAGTTTTAGGTTTGACGCGAACAAGGCTTGAACCAAGGTCTCCGGACGCAGAGTAAACACTACCACAAGGCCACGACGGCGGTACACAGCGCTACCACAAGATCACAGTACACTAGACCCTAGCCATATCACACTTTCTCTGAAAAGATGATCTTCCGTCACTTGGTCAACTATAGTAATTCCTATATTGTTTCACAACCTCACCAAGCTATAAAATTAAGATTATTGTCTTTTTAAAAATCCGATGAAACAGTTTCTTAACTCTTGGTACAATCAACATAAAAATTTAACAACACTAAAAGCATTGAATGAATGTGGAGATGTCGACCCTATTCATGTCAGCAGATATAACGGGAAGTTGTAGATGAGGAACAGTAATTGAATTTATTGACGCAAATAGCCAGACAAAAGTAATGTTCTAGGTAATGCATGAAAACCGTATTGTTGCAAGTTGCAAATATTACTTTCCATTACACTAAGATGGAAACTTCAGGTCATAGTGAAGCTTCTATTCTTCCTATTTTCATAGTGTAGGGATTCGGAGGAGACCAAACACTAACATTTCAGAGAAAATAACTGATCATGATCAAATGTGCTGTCTTAATCCTATCCATACCGAGTATCGAGATTCGCCCTCTTCTCCTCAACTTTTAAACAAATGAAACTACACTGAAAATGGTTCCCGTTTAGTCAATTTACATATAAATAAAACCACTAAATTCATTTTAAGAAAATTAAAACTAATGCCTTGCACAATGCATTTCGTCCACTCTTATTCAATTGCAAACTTTGAACTGAATGCAATCTTTAAAATCATATACTTACCTAGCAATTCTGTGGCAACCCTTTAACCCTTTATTTACCTTGGAAGTTTTCAAGTCTTCTTTTTTGCTTCTTTTAATATCTAGGTTAATTACTAAATTGTTATCATTTCATATTTTTAAGTCTGATAGGTTTGCATGCTCTCAATTTGGTTAGTAGATTTGGTATTAGTACATGCTTTTGTGCAACTTTCTATGTCTACAGGTTAATAATTCCATCAGGGACGTAGTCAGTGGCTACAGTGACCTTTTAACCTCCAGTCTCGAAACAGGAACTGCTATGATATATTTGAAAAGTGATTAATATTTCAGACTAATCTGGCATGGCATGGTGCAATTTTAATGGATAAAAACGCATTGCTTCATGATGAGAAGTGACGACATTGTGTCAAAGCGTCCGTTCGCTATTTGTGGAATTGCCCTTTACATAATTCTGTGAAAGTCTCATCTTCGGCCTCGTTCCCTGCAGAAACTCGCTCTGGCTGTCAGACTATTAATCGTAAACTGAACGTCATTGTTTCTGGTGTCAAAAGGCGGAGGTTGGAAGCTTGGACGATCAAAAAGGAAGCTGATGAAACTGTCATCAAGTCACTCACTACCTATTCAAGTACGAGTTGACCCAGATATTGTCACTTCCATTCGACGTAATGAAAAACCTAATTCTACAAAACCAAGGTTGACTCGATTAAGTTTCAATGATTTTATGACGCCAAGATGATGGTATTGAGAAATGCAGCTAATCTTCGCCAATTGAATGATTTCAAGAAAATCTATTTGAATAACGATTCCACAGTGTTTCAAAGTATGAAAGAGAAGACATTGCTTGACGAGCTGAAACATCGAAGAAATTTCGGTGAAGAAGTAGTTATTGCTTGAGGAGGAGAAGTTGTCTTGCGCAAAGACATTACACATTTTCACTGAGATTTTTTATGTTAAACCTGCTGCTCTACATATTTTATTAACCAACGTTCAGTCTCTTCGCCCCATAGAAGTAGATCATAGAAAACTAGAATGGAAGTTTGATGGCACATGGAAAAATCTATGGTTTGTAGATTAGATTCGATCTAAAACATTGTATCATAGTCAAACTATTTGCCAAGTTGGTTGTGGAAGTTGTTGACACCTAATTACAGGATTTTCATGAAGAGAATTGCAAGTGAGATGGCGGCATTGTTTCATGTGAAATAGCCTACTATTCCATGGATTAATATAGTGTGTCTATTTGTAACAGTTATTAACAACTATTTTCCAATTTTTCAATAGTGGAATGCGAATTAAAAATTGGTTCACAGAGTCATAATTGAAAGTGGTCGGTGTGCTGTTTGTAAGAACATCTGAAGGATTCACAGATAAAAGTTCTAATTATTGGATAATTTCTCCATCAAGCGGTCACGAAACCAAGCACTTTTCTGGAATAAGCACATTGAAAGTTTCTTTACCGACAATCATTTCTCAGATAAATGAAATGACGCTGAAACTTTTCAATTTATCATTGAATGACACATGTGATATTTTGGAAGCTGATATTCTAAAGCATGCAGAGTTTGAAAATTGTCAAATATAGTGAACAGGGGAACCCTTTATAGTAAAATGAATACTCCAAGATTTCTTGGTCTCTTATCTCATGCTGGAGCAATGCATGCTCTGTAAATCGACATTACAAGTTGCATATGTGTCTGATTATATTATTGATGGATTATCGGAGCGATATTTCAAAATGATGAACGTACAGAACGTTTAGAAGGATTTTTTTCTTTGTCATCCTGTCGGCGCAGCATTTTGTAAATACATTATTGCTTTTGAGTACATGGTCTTTGGACAAGGGGCAACAATCCAGATCACGAATTGGCTTGATAAGTATAAATGCCAATCAAAAAACATGGAAGCTAGATCACACAATTTGCATTTTGACCTAACTAAGTTCCCCGGCGTGTGCCATAATGCAATTTCCATTCTAGGACTTTCTATGGTATTGTTAATTTCTATGCTTCGCCCCAAACTTGACGACCTATCTGTAGTTGCTTCTTTGAAGAATCCTTACATCCTTGCGCCTTGAACATTTGTGATGATGAAATTCATACAATGAATTATTTCTTATGCCGCATGCGTGTAGATGGTAGAAAAAGAGGTGGAGTTTGAGCTTGCTTTTGAGATGACGGTCGTTTCCCACAACTCACTTTATTGCAGATACCTGTGGGTATTGAATGTTGAACCATTCACCAAACTGATTACAATATTTTACTATTACAGGTTTCGTGCAGGTTCCTGGAGCATTCACAAACTTTCACAAACCCTAGATGCTATTTCGGCAAGAGAAGACCTGAACAACTCAGTTAAAAGACATTTTTGGGCAATTCCACGTCAACTGGGACATGGGATGGGAAAATCAAATACTAAATCATTAATGCATTTCTTTTACTGTTTTCTATATACAATTTTCATTTTTCATTTCTGGAGTCGATTATTGTGTATTTTGATCAGAACCATTCTATTTTTAGATTTTATAATGATCCTCGAAAATGTCAGAAAAAACGCATAATTTCCATAAAAGATCTATCAGTCAAAATGTATCAAAAATTCACCGCTTTATTTAGTTACTGCGCTTAAGATTGTATTATGCATCACTCGTTACTATGGTAGTAGTTGATATCAACTGCTCACATTTACGTTCGATCCAAGGTCGCATGAAAAGCAGTTTCCAAAACTAACGTACAAACACAAAACTATCATTTATTTGAATTGTGAATCGATTAATAGACCATTTTTCTTTAAAATTGTGGATATCCTAGTTTATCCCCTTCATGACATATACAATTACACTGTAGTTCATTCGTGCATCTTTTGCTGCAATACGACATAGCGCAATTGTGCAACCTATTCAGAAACAACCTACACCAACAGCCGTGCTTTACTGCGTTCTGACAATCTCTTTTGAAGATATTCATACGCACTATGACTATGAGATACATCTATATGACTACGTCTGACGTTTAATGACGCCGATTCGATAGGCTGTGTGACTTTATTTGATAACAACACGCACCGACTCAAATATTTATTATGAAACACAACAGTAAGTGTCATATATATGGCCACGCTTTCACCGGGCCTATCGAATGAATGGTGTTTATGAATGAGTGAGTTTATCCGAGCGTGGAAAATGATTTCGAATGAAGCGAAACAATCCTGAACAGAAAGATGCTCAGATGCAACAGAATTATGGAACCTTGAAGAATAGACCTATAGCCTAAAATAATGGAACATGTCTAAAATTGTTTAACCAACCAACTAGTGAAGAAGTTTAAAACGAATAAAATGATTCTACTTTAAGTCAGTGCATATCCAAATGCTCTTGGATGAAAGCTGAACACCGGATAACCAACAATGATAACCAATATCACGGAAAAAGCGGAAAGTTAAGTTGTTGCCTGCCTTGCTGAATTGCAGGAAGCATTTCTATTGCTGCCAAATATATATCAGTAGCTATTCATAAGTTGTCAAGGAAGAGGTAATAAAATTTGATTGCCATTATGATGCAAGCATGTCCAAGTAGCATTGACTAGCAGACGCGCATGTGACGGGCAAATGAGTGAACTCAAGGCTGACGCTGGCTGAGGATGTTTGTGGATGACTTTCCTTAAAATTAAAAGTTCGAAATAGGATTTTGGAATCTCTGTGAATTTCGTCCACAACATGTTCAGAGATCCTCAAAGAATCCGATGAACGCTGCTGAGGTGTTGCCCATGTATGAGAACATTTGCAAAATGCTGTGATGCAGATGCGCAATTCTGAGAAACAGACCTACTTGGAGTGTTCCTATAGTTACTACTTATGTGCAGTGCTTACAAGTTAACATGATGTTAAATAATGCTATAGTAATGCATATATATTCACATGCTTGTTTGGGAATACGACCAATGTTTTTTTGGGATGCCATAAATAAATTTAGGGATGGTGCTGAAATGATTATCTTCGCTATGTAACGTACGAACGATCTCATTGAAACGTACGAACGCATCGTGAAGGTCGTCCAGTTGGTTGATCATGATAACTATGCATTCACGTAGTAGAGTGGATTATTTATTGCATTTCTGGGAAATATTGGCTTTCTCTCAATTGTAGGAGAGTAGAAAATTTTGATGGCATAATAGTAAGTGTTTTTCCTGTCTCCTGAGTGAAACGTGCGAACGATGACTTTAAACATTTTTTCTCCAAGATGAAAATAGGTATATTTGAAAGATTCTAGTCTGCACGTATTAACTACAAGAGTTCTGCAGGTGCATGGTAGCAGCTGCTGATAAATATCCTTCTTCTATCAAAAAGAAGTATGTTGTAAAATGTAACGTACGAACAAATGGAATTCCCTTTTGACGAATTTTTATTGAAATTTATGCCGGCAATCAACTGATTGCCACTAAAATATTGTAGTTAGAAAGCCTCCGTACATTCTTTCTTTTATATTCAAAATATTGAAGATATTTATTGATGGAAAAGCAAGCAACAACTGCAATTTACTAATAGGAAACAAGCACAAAAACGTGGATATGCAAAACAGATGATCATAATAAAAACTATTTGATCGAACAATCAATCGAATATGCATCCTTGTTGTCAAATAATTACTGACGCAAACAGTAGATGTTTACCGTTGCAAAAACGTGAATTTAAAGCTTTAGATGCAAAACAATCTAGCTATAAAAAATGTTTACATCAAAACTATTTGATCTGCAATATATATGCAATCTGCATGTATAACAAAAGTAAAGCATCAAAAACGTGCTCATGAAATTAAGGCTGTGAAGTGCCTTTGAACTTTGAAGTTCGATCGGACAATAATGTCACTCAAATCTGTCTCGTTCAATAAATGAATAAATAAATAACACAATAGAAGCTAGTGATAATCTATGCCTAACTATTAACTCACTCAATTGTAACAAAACAATTGCACATCGGAGGGCTGAAGTTGTCGAGAATAAGCACCACCAGCTTAACAAAATTTAAGATATCTGACTCGTAGGATGCTTTAAAGAGGCAATCATGCACTGGCTACGAAAATAGCTATTATTGCCACTGTCGAAAACGCATGATGACCTACCGCTTGCATGAGTTTGGGTGCTTAAGTCATCTACCCCACAGGTTTTCGATTATTTGCTATTTAAATACAAAATTCCGTGCAGATAGAATAGATTCTTTGAGCAACAGAAGTGCTAGTGTCAAGTGTGAGCGACCACTTGGTGAGATGACTATTCTAACCACCATTCTTCTCGATGAAATATAAATGTCTGACCTGGTAAAATGTCAACAACAATGCTGCGACAAAAAAGGGCATCGTCTCAAGAACGCGTGGGAAAAGTGATGAAGATAATATTTCAAAGTGATAATGAGATGACGTCATTCCTCCAAAGGAATTCACATTTTAATCCAATGAAACCAACTGCACCTTTTAATACCAGCAATTATCATTCACATGGTAAAAGCACACCCACTGCTCCACAGGGGGTCAGTGCTCAATTTCGCATCGAAAGATATTTATCACGATTTTACATTTAACTTGCATTTCCGAAATTCTACTGAACAGAAGTTTGTATTTATCATAAATTTAACGTGTTTTTCGTCTGTACAGTGCCGTCTGAGGACTCGCTGAATCATTTTTTGGTCTAACTTCTTCTCTTTGTCGGTGAGTTTGTCCTTTTCATTTCTTAATGCTTCAAGTTTCTCATCCGCCTCTTTTGCTTTCTTCTCCGCCTCAATCAAAAGCCCTTGTAGCCGATTCTTTTCAGCGATTTGCCGCTCAATTTCTTCTTTTTGTAATTAGCCTTCGCAAATACAAACTTTCGCCGTTTGCTTGCCTCCTTCTCTTTCGAGATCTCTTCTTGAAGCATTGTCTCCATTTCCTGCTGTCTTTTCCTCACTTCCTCTTTTCCTTATCTCGTTTTGCTTGCTCATAGGATGCCCCGGCGGACACAAACTGCTTAACAAATTCCTTATTAATAGGAATAGTTTCAGGAGACCAATTTTTGTCGATATCCCGTTCGTTGTAAACAGATGATTACACACATCATCAAGTCGCTTTACCCTGCTTTCATCCAGTGGGAAAGAAGTCTAAAAATACAGTTTGTATTACTTACAATCAAAATTATCATAGAATTCGAAAAAGCACTCCGGAGACCATAATAATAATTTTCTCATTAACACACTTAGTATCAAAATGCGTTCTACATCTTCATCTTTAAATTCGCGTCCTAAAGAGTCTCAATTTCGCGTCGGAAGTGAAATTTAACGCGTTCAGCGCGAAATTCACGTCGCTGTCGGAGCACTGCACACCAGTGAGGTCGCCCTAAATGAATTTTTGTATTTACTTCCTCTAGAAAGTGGATTCTGCCTTGCCAACGGAGAAGCATTATTGATACGATTGAAGACCAACAAAGAAGATGGTGAATTGAATGACTAATTGCACGACAAGCCTACATACGTTTGTTTCGTATTTGGCAGAATGTACCGGTCACAGAATTAGATTCATCTGCGCGTGCTTCGGTTTCCTAGAAAGGAAAAATTATATGTAACCTTAATACCGAAATGGCGCATCACAGATTTAGACAACTTGCTCTTTCTCGAATGGATAATTCGTGTGTCGCTTGCTATTGGAAATGGCAAACAATAAGCTGTCAGCAGAGGATATCAGAGCCAGTGAGAGATGCGTGCTCGCTGTGATATCACTTCGCACACACCAAAACACACATCGTCTAGCTAACATTCAATTCAGTGTATGCACTATGCAGCAAGGAATGGTGAGAAGACGATGGTGAAATCATCAAGTGAACTAATTTTCGTACGTCTGCTACTTTTTTTTTGATAATGATCGGAAGGGCCAACATTATGGAGAAACTTGTGCGCAATGATCTAAATTCTTCGAATCTGAAGGAATTATGGCAATCTAAACACCTTGCTGGAACTCACATTAATCCACAAGCGACGCACGACTTTTTCCCTATCTCTGTAAGGTATTAGGAATTTCTTTTTGCCCACTTAATAGGTTCCTCGATGTGCCTTCGATTTCGTATTAATCACACTTCTAGCAAACCGAGGCAGATAAACAAAATATTTAATTCTGTGATACCGGTACCAGTAAACCGGTTCCATCTCTGCCGAGAAGTCGGCCCACCATGTCATGGTGGGAAAAGTTCAGATGTGCAGCAAATAGCCAAATGTCTGACCAATAAACAGCACACTTTAGCGAAAAATCGTAAGAGGTGGAAGAAATATAGGACATCGTTGCGGGATCCAACCTGATCACCTTCTGACGGGAATTGAGGGTGCAAGTCAAGTCAAAAAGTGGATGCAACCCCATGCTAGAGGTCGGTTCTCCGGCTGGTGTATCAAACTATTTGATTTTCTATCAATTTGGTACTGTAGGTCCATGTACAAGCGCTACTATCAATAGAGAACGAAAATCTAGCTCACATGGTAATTATCAGGTTTAAATGAGCTCGAACACTGATACTCCGCTTAAGCGGGACAGAAATCTCGCTCCCAAGCCGTCCGCTTATCCGCTTAAAAGTTTGTTTAAACCTTCTCACTTCTTTGGAGAGATTTCGGATTAAAGAGATAATATAGAAATTCTAATGAATTGTCCATAAGATATGAAATAGTGGCGGATTCATCCGTCACGGATTGCCTCATATTTCTTGTAGTTCTCATCAAATCGAGTTCCTGACAAAAGTGTGACGTAATAGTAGTGAGCAGTGAGCGTGGTCTCAATGGCATCATTAATTAAATTGTGTTTACAGATTACTTCCCGTCTCGTCGATACTCATCGAATGCTGATTCGCGTACGAGAGGATGCAATTACTTGATATTTATTTCGTAACTTCAAATATCCAATTAACTCAACCGACATCATCACAACGAATATTTGATGAATTTTCCACATAATTTTAAGAAAAGCGAAGTTTTTATCCAAGTTGAAAAACCAAACAGAAATAGGTAATACACGGCTGTACCAATTCGTAATAGAAGTTCATAAGTTGTACAGAAATGAGAATGCGTGAAGATTTATAAAATGATACGCGAGAAGCCATCATCGCACTTAATACGCAGATAGATTCAATTGAAGGGACTCATGGTGATGTTCCATTTAAGATCTCTAAGCGGCTATCAATAAATTCCTATAAGCTGATCATTGTATCAAATGCCTCATAGAGCAAGCACTAACATTGGCAATTTACCCCTCCGACTATTTTCTATGCCATTGTCAGACTTGTGGACTCTTGAATTTAACTGAATTGTTTATATACTATTCACACAGCTTAGATTAACACAGCTTTGTCACACCTTTGTCACGTTTGATTATAAGTTGAATGCGACGTAAATGAGTACAAATTGAACTTCGGAAAACGCATATGCATATGCGTATGGACAATCGTACATACATTAAAATACAGTCAATATAATAAAAGATGAACGGACACTTTTTAACAATGTTCAATTGTACATGCAATTATAAAGTTGTATAAAAAAAGCGGCTTTGATATAATACTTAGTCTGCACATGACCTTGATGAAATGACGAGGAATTTTGCCATATTTGCCTTCAAATCTGCTTATTTGTAGTAGTCCTATTAATGTGCTGTTCATACGAGAAAAATGCAGTTGTTTACACAGAAAAGTTAATTTTGGAGATGAAGAATAATTTTTCTACAAACTGAAAATGCATCGACACATAGCCAAAATATTTTTACCAAACAAGCAAATACTCAGAAAAATGAAGTGAAATATACGAAGAGTACTAAACTCGAACACAATGTAAACTAACTAAAAAAAGTGCATATCAAATTATCACAACAATTAATCCCTTATTCACAATCAAATCTATGTCATCCATTGTAGTTGGAGTGGGTTAAGCTAAAGCTCGTTTGACTATTGCAATCTTTGACTCACGCGGGTGTTCACTTTATTAACAGTCGGAAAATAATTGCACTCTTATGGAAAGATTTGTTTTGTTATCTTATGAAGTGATTTAAAGAAACCTTATCTAATTGGGGCCTATCATTTAGATCAAAACTCAAACCGGTTTTTGGGCAGTGCCTACTGTTTTCGGGAGATAAATGTTCAGAATCCACGAGGATCAAAATCTATGTATTCTATGTAGACTATGCCGAAGGCGAGTTTTAACTTTTGATACGAGCTGATTGGACATTTATCTATATGAAATCAACGGGATAAAACAATTTCATTACACTATTCCAGTGCCATTTATTGTCCAGTTTTGTGGATGTGAGCATGCTTTCCTATTCCAGGTTTGTGGATGAATTAAATCTACTAGCAGATTAAAAGCTCACAATCTACTGCAGATTAATGACATGTCTAAAGGGAAGAGTGTAATAAATTCATAAATTCTTGTAATGGATTTTGAAATTTCAATAATAAAGAATTTGTTAATAAAGTATAACCATGTCAATACGCTACTTCAATGTCGACGAAATGAATGCTTTGCTCAGAATTGGTTGTCGGCCAAAAGTACGACTCCCATCAAATTTTATGCAGAAAACATGTCTCAGCTGAGAGTTGCTTGTCCGTACTTTGGTTAATCTCCATTTACACAACAGTTGAGAATCGCTAAACCCAATCTGCCGCTTTCATTATAAGGATGATAGAACAACGTTAAAATTTCTGGTTAAAATGTCGGTATGACTTAGCTTCTATCAATCCGGCAAAATGATTCAAAGCTTGAGTCTCATATTAGTCCGGCAGCTACCACGAAAGAGGCCGCAAATGAGAGTGATGTACACCCAATGGCTACTGCCAATCTGCGCATCTGTCGAGGTCTATCCCCTTCCAATTCTTGTCAGAAAGGATCAAAGAAAAGCGTATGTAAATCCAAAGCTGATGCTGATTGAACTTTTCTGTCAAGATGAGATTTCCTTTGAGTACCACGTCTGGAGCCATACATTTTGGCCCTAGCGAATATGTGCACTTCTGCGTATGAGGCTATAAACGCCTTCAGAATTAGCGAGTCTCCTAAGGTTGATAAAATAGTTTTGGACAATTTCAGTCACATTTAGCAACATTCTCGCATATATCACCAATCAGAAACATGATAACACATACACAAGATAGAACATGATTTATGTAGGCCTAAGCACACGTAGGCTGCTGTCTAAAGACATTTTCCAATATATCCGTGCCACGCGGTCAATTTATCGAGTTCTAAATTCGGCAAGTGCTGAGTCAGAGATATATACTATACCTTTTGCCACAGCTGTTGTCTTAACCAGCATAGTTGTTGGCAGTCTTTAAATATCTTCTTTAAATCAACATATTGGCTATTGGCAGAACGATCATAGTTATTGACACATCTATTCACAACATTTTAAAATCGGCATTGCTGTTGTCAGAACCAGCACAGTTGTTGGCAGTAGTTCAGATATCTTCACTTGAAATGATGGATATCATGATAATCAAAGAAAGATTGAGAATCATAATGCAGGGCATTCTATTCAGGTGATTTTGTGTAATGCATGTAAGAGTTGATCGTCATTGCAACTTAGAAAACAACTTAATTGGCGAGTTACTTGCTAACTTGCGATTCATGCTTAGTTTTTCAAACAGGACGGTTATCTATCTACTTTGATATACATATGAATTATCCGGGTAGCATTTTAATTTTTGCTCACATTGATTAAGCATTTCTATCCATATTGTTATACCGAAAGCGAAAATATGATGGAACTTTTTGCTTCATATTGCAAATTCCATTTTCAGGGATGACGAAAACGTATATAGATGCACGTGTTGCATGAGATGTTTTCAAAAAGAGTACATGTATTTCAATGCTAATGAAATACCATAATGATGACCATGGTAATTTCCTAACCAATAAAGAGGATATTCTTGAACTTTGGGCCAGCTTCTACGAAGACCTTTATAAGGAATAAGTCACTCCAATACATGTTCAAGATCCGCCGTGCGATGACATCAAACCCATCTTAAAGTGCGATATCACCTCAGCGATTAGCAAAATGAAAAACAGGAAAAGTATTGGCATTGACAATATCTATACTGAATTCCTAAAAGCTGGCGGCGAACCAATAGTCAATGCTCTGTCACAGCTATTCAATGCTATCCTCTCAACAGACAAAGTGCCTCAAACCTTCAAAGAGGCTCTCATAGGTGTCATTTACAAAAAGAACCGTAGACTCGACTGCAGCAATTATCGCCCTATAAGCCTTTTAAGTTATGTACACAAGTTTTTCATGAAAATCATGCCCCGCCCCACGTCTTTAACATAAAATCGCTTTTTTAGCAATAGAAATTATCTGTGAAAACGTCATAAAGTTTACCCAGGACAGGATGATCACGACAAGAAAATTCGTTTTCCTTAATGTAATAATGGACTTAACGTTCCAGCACGATAAAAAATCCATTGTCATGCATGCTCTAGCAAAAATATGATACCAACTCAATGCGGGAGCGCATTTAGAAGCGTCAGTTTAAGTAGCTAAGCAGGAAAGACACTCAAAAGAAGCGAATATTTCAACCTCGTTGCCAGTTTACCTGGCCCACTCCCATCCCTGTTTTTCACACGCATTGTTCTAATTTTTTTATAGTCCAGGTTCACTGTACAGGGTTGCCAACTCTCACGCATTCGACCCCCATATGACGCTCTCACGCAAGGCCAAAAAAATCTCACGCATTCCGAAAACTTCTCACGCATCTCACGCATTCTACATTTTGGCTGTACTCATTGTACGATGCAGCTACGTTCCTGATGTGATAAATTGTTGATGTTCCCACTTGTGCGTTCAGTCCATAGAAATCAGTCTACTGTTTGTCGAATTCGTTCACCAGTGCACTGTGATCAGTACCATGACAGCCAGTGAAGGACACGGGAGGAAGCAGTTGCAAGCAGACGTCGACCTCAATAAGGTAAGTTGATCAACAAGACCATAGACATTGAGCTAATTTTTAGATCTCACGCATTGGCACTTTCAAATGTTGGACAACCCTGACTGTATCAGACAGTCTCGATCATAGAGACGAATTTTCTATAGCGAATTATTCATTGACAACAAGTATGCTGGTTCTGCCAACAACTATGCCAGTTTTGAAGGCTTAGAATTCTCTGTTTGTCAAATGAATGCTATGACCATGCTATGACGTGCAAATGTTTCCATTAGATATGAGAATGACGCAGTGATCATAGAGCTTGTAGAAATCTAGAGTTGCCAACAACTGTGCCGGTTGAGACAACAACTATGGCAAAAGGTATACTTCTAGCATTTTCATATGTAAAGAATTTTGGTGAGCTGTGATGAATTCAATTAAAAGTGTATAGCTTCCCAATGGCAGAAGATATGGGATTCAGCAAACAAACTGCAGAGGCCCAAATTTTAAAAATCACATGAAATTTATGGAGTGCACGCCAGAGAGAAAACGGAAACTGACTCGTTGTGGTGTGGCTTCATTCCAAACAAAGTGTGTATGTACAGATAACTCTTCAACCTACCGTTACCACTAAGTAGCTTTGAGAATGCGTATTGGAATAATCTCGACACGCAGCATTATTCCCGATCACAATGAAGCAAGATAATCCTTTCAACAATGGAGTAGCAACTCGTGGAGCTTTGCATGCAAACTAGTTAGCATGCACTAGTAGCTATTACGGCAGAGAAAACGTTGTCAAAGACATTGTCCAAAAGGGAAATACTAAGTCTACTAACTCAGTAGCCTACATAAGCGATAACATTTTTGGATAAGCCACATGCCTGGATATTTACATGAATAAGCAAAAAAATCAATTTGGCTACATTTGGAATGCTGATATGAAACAGATTGTTGAAATAGTCGAAACGACATTAACGTTTGAATTTACTCGTACATTGAAATATCATGTACAAGATAGCTCCGAAGAACACACCATTGCACTGTGTCACATGCTAGCAGCAAGAAGAAATGCATTTGAGTTTGTCAATCTGCCAAGTAGAACACCCCAAGCGGCTGAATTTTAAACTGTGCTGACATGCCAGAAAGCAGAAAAAGTTAGGACACTTAGGACACTCAAACAATGGCGGTGGAACGCTGGTGATGTGCAGTCCCAACAGAGTTTTGAAAACAGCGACATGTTCTCCAAAAAGATAAAAGTATGATGTAACTGAAAGATAGACAAATTGAATATTGTGGAAAATGGACATCATACAGTAGTTGTATTAGAGCCTAATGTCGATAAAACCAGATTCACAAAAAGTAGAATTCTCAGCAACAGCAAGCCTCCTTTAAGCGTACTATCAGTGACGTACATGGAGATGCCGTAGGAAACAAAGGCATCAAGTATATATAGATAATACCAAGTGCCAGCATCAAGGAATAGAACGACATTAACACTTGAATGAATCCTTAAACGCGGTCGTGTAATCAAAGAATCGAGCCTGAGTACAATTTGAAATTACCAATCCACTGATTTGCGAAGTCAGAAGACATGTCGCTACTGTCTCGCATTTTGATCACTGCAAGATAACGATGGCAGTTAGAATAAGAAAGGCATATTAAAAAGCCCAATGTGGTTTTGAAATCGAGAATTTTTACCAACCCTGATGTCAGCATTGTCAATGCATTAGCTTTGTCTATGCAATACTGCACTGACTTCGATTGTATTTTCTGTGATTATGCGTTATGTTGGATATGTTCAAGTACGCGTCTCTTTCATGAGTGTGATCTGGTGGGGTTTGGTTACCTATCAATATATCTTTTGGAAATTGAATTTTATAAGTTTGTCATGGTAGCACAGTGTGATTGCAAGCATGGCGAATAAGTATAACACCCCACCAACTTTCACAGAGAAAAAGCCTTGCAACCGGTGGGTTGAAGAGATAGATATCTGGCAGGCGCTTACTGATGTTGAGGCGAAGAGCAGGGACTTGCAGTAACCTGAGGATGAAAAACCAATCAATTCGAGATAAATTATTCAGTGAACTGGCAGTAAATGACTTCAATGACCAGGATGGTCTCAATAAACTCATCGCATTAATAGACATAATTTTCAAAGATGACTTATCGGAAGCTCGTGAATCATTCGTGAGCTTGATAGATTCAAGCGAACAAACGATAAGGCAATGGATATGAATGTGAGTGAATTTGAGAAACTTTAGTACAATACGAAGCGTTTCAAGATGGAGCTGCCGGAACCAGTGTTCTCCATGAGTTCAAATTACTCGAAGGGTCGAATATCAAAAGCCATTAGAGACCGATTGTCCTTACAGGAGTAGCTCAGAAAAGTGTTGCATCTAAGAAATTCTTTTAGAAAATGCCCTTTAGAAATTCTTTGGGTAGCAGGTATTTGCGTTACAGGATCATGAAATAAAGCTGAAAAATATCAAAGTAGAGAACGATGTCTTCGTGGCGGAAGATGAAACTATGATTACTTACCTCGATCTAAGAAATCAGCCTGGAAGATGATGGCGGCCAGGGATGGAGATTTGTATATGAACATTACGGAAAGGAAAACCTGAGTTCCGAAATCAGAATTAATCTCGAGACTTTTCTTCAAGACGGATAAATCCACAGGTCCGGCTAGCAAGACATTGATATGTAAAAGCTGTGAATTTGGAAAGTATTTCATGAATGATTGTCTCGACGCACATGAAAACAGCAGTAAAAAATTCGAAAAGGCTGTGCCATTTACTGACAATAACAAAAGAGAATTAGAAATCCTCACATGTGAAGCCATCGACCATGCTGTGCGGGATAGTGCTTGTAGTTCGACGTTGGCTGGAGAATGAAAGTATAGGCCTATTTAGAGGCTCTTGCCCTTGAAAATGCTTCACAAGTCAAGACTTCCCACTGCAACTGTTTTTCGGTTTGAAGGAAGAAGTATTTCATGTATGTAGGAGGTGAGTGAGACAGTATCACTGAAGTAGTTGCAGACGACTTCCTCTTCCTCTCAGTAAGCCAGCGATGAAGAAAGCTAAGGTTGATATTTACTTGCAAAATGATAGAGCAACCATCTTTTGTATGAGAAATTAAATTGGAGAGCACGTCATCCAGTCATTATCGTGTTTCTCATGAACGACCTCCAACAGACTTTGAAGGCATGAAAACAGTTGTTATGAATTCGATACACGGACACAACTTGATTGACGGCTTGCTTCAAGATGTTCTTGCTTGCGAACTAAATGATGTATCAATTTCTATCGTGTGTACCTGTATGCAGACAACAAATCACTTATTGAGATTTTACATTCAACGAAACCTAGAGGTGAAAAAATAATTGGGTGTTGATATCGCCAGTATTAAGGAGTGGCCAGAATGTCCAGAAATGTGTAATTAATTGGATAAGTGCTGGAAAATATTTGGCTGACTGTTGAACGAGACGAGGATTCTCAAACAGACTGCTTTACGAGTGTACTACCTCTGGCGGGATTGACATCATTCTTGGAATTGAATTATACGACATTGATAACTTCAAAATAATTAATATCAGATGAATTCAAATGGCAAACTGCATGCTTAAAAGTAATTACTTGTCGTCATGCATT
The DNA here is from genome assembly GCA_907163375.1 of Prostheceraeus crozeri. Lineage (NCBI taxonomy): Eukaryota > Metazoa > Platyhelminthes > Polycladida > Euryleptidae > Prostheceraeus > Prostheceraeus crozeri. Next base: position 979,266 of record CAJQUW010014582.1, on the reverse strand, counting down.
TTTTGTACATTAATGTATATTACTACAATACAGCAATACATTTCAAATCATGTATTCAGTTTTATAATATCTTACATTTAGGTTGTTCCAGTGCTGATATTGTACATACCTGTTTGCTTCATCTACCCCTAGTTCAAAAATAATTGCACAGCGTAGTCAATCACGCAATATATGATGCATCGACTTTGCTTAAGGATGAGGAACTTGTTGTGCAGATTCATGACGATTAAAATCCGTTAGCTTGTCTTCCAATTCGCCGATCTATATAGTTTTGAGGCTTCCATCACGCATCCTCAGAATACAATCAGAAATTTGTTCAGCTTGAAGATCCGTGAACGCCTTCCTCAATGCAAATCGATCTCAGCACATTGAATGGTTTTCAGCATGATGATTTTCTAGCAACATGAGCATTTCCCGAAAATTGAAATGGTTACAATAGATGTTCTACAGCAAAGTAGGATGAGACTTTGATCCTTACGTCACCGAAGTGTCAAATGATCGGAAAGACCGGCGCTGTGTCTAGTGTCATTATATGCGCAATATATTCTTTCGAATTGATCAATATTACAAGAAAATGGTTGTAGATCATACCACACACTTACCTGACATATCACGTTGTAACCCTCGTGCTTCGTAAAATCACGTGGGTAGGCATTCAAAAAAATAGTAATGCTTTTTATATAATTTATTTGATGTAAACGAATCAATATCACCACTTGATGAAGTTTGTGGTAACCTACGAATGGATGAACTAATTAAACTTGAAACTGGAAGGCCTGTCCTTGCACCTTTGTATTGTAAAAATATAGCAAGTGTGTGTGAGACAGCAAAATATGAGTAGGAAGATGAAATTATAGAATCAACTTTTCATTAAGACATTTTTGGATAATTAATCTATTTCGATCATTGAAAACCATTGACATGTGCGACACACAAATTGATCCTAGCTAAATTCGCGTTAGCACAGAAGTGTACAGACAGATGAACATCTTCTTCACTTGACTGCAATTTTTTTTCAATGTTGCATCCAAAGACATCGCACAACAACAACTAGGTCCTTAATGATTAATGTTCAATGTCTATGGTTGCATCATATGCAATGGTTGAAACATGGGCTGTAGTCAACCGAACACAATAGCAGGGACATTATCACTCAGATGCGTGCAGTTTAGTAAAGGCGATTTTATCTCGAATAATTCGTGAGCAACTGCTCGCCTGTTGTTCGTTGCCTTCTAAATTTCTTGAAAACAACGACAAGTAATGCGTCCTGTTGATGGATAAAGAATGTCAAGAAAATTCCATTTTGAAAAATAGCAGGCATCAGTTGGCAGCAAAGGTGAGAATGTTCACCACAGAAGCTGCATTGTATCAGATGTTTTAACTAAATATATTGGTTGAAACTTAATCACAACTTACATGGGAGTGCAATTTCCTAATTTGTTAACAAACGGGCTCTGACCGACTAAAAGTTCCGCTGAGACTTTGACGAAGTTCATATAAAAAGCACGCATTTTTGCAAATGATCACCTTTTCGAGCTGCCAATGTCACATCGATTTGGCAAATCGAACAAGGCCATAGATGATAAACATGGCTTAAAACCAGAATTGTTTAAACACGTCATATATTTTTTAATAGCTAGCATATGTTTCAAATTCTGTGTTTACATTTCTTGGAGTTTGAAGTTCACGTGGTAGAAGTTTTCAATAATCAGTCAATTCTGCAGCATAGTCGTCTCTTGATCTGAATTTTTCGGAGTTCTCATTGCTCAAATTGATTGTTGTGAATGTATAATTATTTTTAATGATATCGCTGCTCAGTGGTTTTTTAACAACAACATCCAGGTCATCTAAAACGGCTATCGGTGTAGGCTATTCAGGTGTATCTAAAACAAGTAAGGTTGAACATATTTGTGCTAGTGGCATTTCCAATCTGGATATTGACTTCATTCAACAGTTCGTGCACAAGTTCCAAACACTCAGCTACCGAAATGGCTTTCCCACATTATTTTCTGCATTATTTAAACCTGTGTTTTAAACTGGCTTGAAGCGAACCATCATTGATCACATTGGAAGATCATCAAACTTTTCAGTAATAGGACTATCACTCTTAATTATATGCATGAGTTAGCCTGAATCGTGAGCACCATCCAGCCGATGCTGAGATGTAATGCGGCTCTTTGCAACATGCGCTTCTGCAACAGTAGCTTAAAATTACTAGCTACTAGCCTATATATGGGTTTCTAGATTATTTTGTTATTAAATTGCAATTTTTATCAAAATGTAGGCTTAACTTTAATGTAAATGAAGAGCTCGGGTCCTGTTAAGCTTTCAGATACAATATTTACTATCGTGAATTTATTGAAAGGCCCATCGTGTCATGATACCTCAATAGTGAGATATGCTAACTAGCCTGTTGTATATGAATGTGTAGGAAACTTGGTTCCCGTTGAGGAAACATTGACTGTGTGTACCTGTCTTTTAGGAACTTGAGATTGTAAATTCCCTGCATCTTGTCAACTCTTAGATTCCACATGTAGTAGGCCTATCTTAAAACCCAGGTTTTCTGCCAACCAACTTGAGTCCTGACATAATGGAAATCTTAACCGTTGGGAGCAAGAAATTCTGTAATAATTTATATGAAGTAGATCTTCTAAAACAATTTCTTGCTACCCCTTCCACCCTTTCCTTATAGATCTACACAATTTCGGGTAAAATGACAGAAGCGGTTGGTAAATGTATGCACTTTTGGGTGAATAGCAGAAAATCGATGTGTCAATAACACAACATTGAACTATTTCTTGGAAAAGTAAATTTTCATTTTGGTTTTTTTCAACTCTGAACTTACAGAAAGTTTTAGTTCAACTAACTACAAAAAGTGAATTTTGAGTGAAATCGTGTCTACTACCAGGTAAGTACAAAAGATTCTTGCATAAAAGGAATGTTCAAGGCTTGTTCTTGGTCTTCACTTTCTTCGGGACACATGTTCTCGTTTCCATACTCCTTTGCGGATGTTATTATCTTCCGGTCATGCAAATTTTATAATCAGATTTGCATCGACTTGTCCCTGCTTCTTAGCTCATGAGGATTCGTGAAGTATTTACCCATTTTGATCGAGCATTCTAGCTTTTTTGTCTTCCCCATTAACTACTTTATTATGTCGTTGTACCGTTTCGAGGTCGCACGATTTCATGTGTCACATATAGCGACCATAGATTTCAAATCTGACGAGATATTAAATGCAATAGGCCTACTGAGCTAGGGGAGACGGCTGATAAGGCTCCTTTCACATTATCCGCTACTTTCATTATTTTATCAAGTTGTTTAACATTGATTTCAGCTTAAGGTTACATCATTTAAATATGTGTTCATTGAACCGGAAGTGAAGCATGTGCTTTCTCCTGCCAATGAAGGCCGTTAAATCTAAGCGCGACGATCATTTTGTAAACATGATGTCATTGCTGCAACACGACTAATAGCGCATCGAATGCACGTCAGCATATTTGATGGATTTTCCCTTCCAATGGGTGAATGTTCGCTAATATTCCACTGCGTACTTAAGATAAAGCCATTTTTAGCAATCGGGACGAATTACTACACCCTGGGCTTGGCTCTTAAGCCAGAAAATTATGAATTCAGTTCGGGATAGCCCGGGACTAGGAGTCCAGGCTGCGAACCCTAATGAAAAGTTTTCGTTTTCCACGTCAAAAAGTCGAACAGAACAGTGTTGTAATTGTTTTTCACAATTTAAATGAGTTTTCAGCCTATGAGTACAAAACATATCACAGTCCTGTAAAGAAGATAATTTTGCTGGTGACTTAGCGCAACACGTGGATCCAATAGAACCCGGGTAGGGAGATTAAATGGTAAAGGAACCCAATAAAAGAAGAAATGCGGCGTGTAAATATTAAAAATTTGTTTGAAAATTAAGATGCTGTATAACGGTGAGATTGTGAAAGTTGTTAATTTGTAAACATGGAGAGTTGTATATTTTGTATGCAACCAAAAGTTTCTGTGAAACTATGATCTAAAGTCAACGGTGGACTGCAAGAAAAACGGAAATCCATTTGGGAAGCACTGAACCGCGGATGTTGAGATAGTGATTGGGATTGAACTTAAAAATAAAGAAGACTCACGAGGAGATCAGGTAGTTTGCTGGAAAGGGAAATGGAGCAAGACATGGAAAGGAAAAAGAGTCAAAGATGGACATTCTGCGAAACGCCAAGAGCATAATGAAATCAGGAAAGGATTTGAGATGCTGTAAAGGTTGAAGCACCGATTATAAACCCTAAAGCAAGGTGTATAGGTAATGTCAGAAGACGCAAGGAAGAACTATAAGGAGCTAAATATAGCCGCAGTTCAGGGGTATTGGAGAACCTCTTTGAGGAGGGAAGCACATCCCAAATCGGAACTGATGCCGAAGAGAAATCTGATGTTGATCACCCAGCATTTTCCACTTCCATCCCCTATCTTGCCTTTAGAATCTATTGTCGTGCTGTTACGCGAAATTCAGATTTTTTTCAAACTTTCGCACAGATTAGTGTAAAATCATCAAATGATGAAGAAAACTGATACATCATTAAGCATTCAACATCAATTTTTTTTCATTTTCAGTCACTCAAGTATCGTCCGTAATCGCTGCCTAAGAACATTCTAGAATCACCCGTTGAAACTTCCACAAAGAGAATAGAGGTGAGTGCTTCATAGTTAAAATAGCATTTATCTTGTCAATAATCTTGTGTACTCAGGGTTGATTGGAAATAGAATTATACCTTGAAGAGGAACCGTCCATGTTTTACATCACATAAATATTATGTAGGAGGGGGTAGTGAACAGATGAAATGCATTCTGGACGAAATCGCAGTCTAGTTTCATTGATGCCGATATGTACACGCATATTCGAGTTTACTCATCGAATTTATTCACGAGTCTCATTGGTATACTTAGTCGATAGCTCAACGGTATCTGCATGAAGGTCTGTGGTGTTATGCATAGAAGTCAGAGGTTCTATATGTAGAAGCAGATGATTTTGCAGATAGACGCATGTGGTTTTGCACATTGAAATCGATGGTGTTATACCTAGAACAGGCATGAGAATCTTCCGTCATTTCCGGCTTTTTGGATCCATTTTGGCGGGGTCTCGATGCCTGTTGCCTCTCTAGAAGAGCTATCTATGCACTTTTTTTCCAGAAGGAGCCATTAGTTCGCATATTACACGATGAACAGATCAAACTGTTCAAATGGTCAATCAGTTGTCCCATCAAAGACGTGTGCAACTACGAGTATATAACTTCCATTTTTCAGGAAGGATCTGCGTATTGACGGTTGGTGGTCATCCCCTCTTTCTGCACCGATTTTCCCTCACTATTGAAGTTGTTCTTACTATATTATCCTGCTATCAAGAATTTCAAGGTAAAAGCTTCTTTTTGTGAGATGAAAGTCTTATGTCAGATGAAAAGAAACCGAGTGCTGATTTTGTTCAATCTAATCTCACTTGGCAAGAAAGATGAGGAATGATTATGACTACTGGAAACTTTTCTTCAACCTATTTCCATCACCCAAAACACGAAGTGATAGTAGTAAGCTATGCATAGGACAGCCTTCACACATTGGCAACTCTGACCTTGGTGTTAGCATCGTTCTTCTGAGAGAGCAGATATGCTCAGGTGGAGAAACTCCAGTTCTGCACCCTATGTGTCTCAGCATTGATTGACAAGCTGAGCTACCGTGCCAACCTATCAACGGTTGCAAGAATTATTCGAAGAATTTACCAGTGAGGATTGATAATTATGCAATCTTTAAAAAATGATTCCCCTTTACTTAATTTACAAATAAATAAAGCCACTAAATTCATCTTTGATAAAATGAAAAACTAATTCTTGCACAATGCATTTCGTTCACTCTTATTCAAGTGCAAACATGGACTGAATATTGAATATAAGATATAAGTTTGTGCAAAATCTGAAATCATATACTTCTACAGTAATAAATCTATGAGCAAAATTGAGAGCATGCAAACCTGTGGTCTATTAGACTCAGGAAATGTGAACTAATAACAATTGAGTAAATAACCTATATATTAGAAGCAAAACAGAGACTAAAGCTACCAAGGTAAGTAAAGGGTGGAAATAAAATCTTTTTGCGAACATAAGTCGGGATTCTCGCGCAAAATAACGAGAGTCTGTGATTCCTAATGTGTGTTTGATGCTAATGTGATACTTAATGCTAAAATAGCTCACAGCAGTTTGTTTCAAATTATTACAGATCTGTAAATGTCTTATGATACTTCTAGGTGGAATTGCAGTGGACCTTGGTGGGCACTTCAAAGGGTTGGCTAACCACTTTGGAAGGTGTCCCGAAACTCTCTCATTCAGACATCTTACCGTCTTCCCAACGTACTTGCTTCCACATGTACAATGAAATTGATAAATTACATTTGATGTGGAGATGAGCGGCAATCTGTCCTTCAGAGAGCGCATCGCAATCCTTCGTGTAGTGAAAATCACTTGCAAACGAGCACTAGGAAATGCACTGAATGCTTTGTTGAAGCTATTTCTAAAATTCAACGCAATTTTGTCTCCGATAAATGGAAGTCTTAAGGATATTTTTTTCTTTTCAGGGTCATAAACATCTCTCACTGACAACTTTTTTATTGAATACTTGTCGAAAAATGACTCAGGATACCCATTTAATCGAAGTAGGTCCTCTTCTTTTGATGAAATCCAATTCTTCTTTCAGGGCATCAGAGGAACAAATTCTATGCGCCCGATATGCTAGCGTCTTAACCAATTTAATGTTAGCTTCATAATATTTTAAGTCAATTTTGTATTGCTTCGGTACAAAGCAATTGTCTCAATGGTCATCAAAAGAATAGGACCTACTTCGATTAAATGCGTATCCTGAGTCATTTTTCGACAAGTATTCAATAAAAAAGTTGTCAGTGAGAGATGTTTATGAACCTGAATATCCTTAAGACTTCCATTTATCGGAGACAAAAGTGCGTTGAATTTTAGAAATATCTTCAACAAAGCATTCAGTGCATTTCCTAGTGCTCGTTTGCAAGTGATTTTCACTACACGAAGGATTGCGATGCGCTCTCTGAAGGACAGATTGCCGCTCATCTCCACATCAAATGTAATTTATCAATTTTATTGTACCCATATAGTAAGTATATTAGGTAGAGTGATGACTCCGCATTTATTAAATCCCCAATGTGCATTCAGTTTCGATTTTATTAAATGAACTCGAGGTGAATACAGTTGGAATTGCTTTCAAATGTGAGATATGCACATTTATGCAGTTTTGAAGAAATTACCACGGAATTGACTGATCATGATAGTATTATGCTGAAAGAAATTATATTATTTTACAGATCCTCCGTGTCATGACAGCCTTGGTGAGGTAATGTCTGTTCAATTAGCAACTTGATGGGCTGCTACTGTTTTCATGTTGAACCTCAAGAGAATCTTTTTTAGCGTGATCATATCTTGTTCAATCTGCCACCGGTGGAGCACAAAAACACAATCGACAATGATTTCAATTGACTTAAAACGATGCAAATGGTTCCACATCACTGTTCAGATTAAAGAAATGAAACATAGATTTAGTGAATCATAAAATCATGCCGATGAAAATTGAATTAAAAACTTCAAATTACAGCCAAGAAACCACAATATGATTTCGACTTTTTCATGAAGACTTCCATTATGGTACCGTTCATTAGATTTCCTTGATCATCAGCATAATTTCCGCTTAGTTACGATGCTTGCTAGCAAATATTCATTCCTTTTGATATCCAACTTGTTTCATACTGCTTATAAAGGGCTGTCTTGTCGGTAGCATGTAAATTGGCAAAAATTAAGCTTTTTCAAAACTGCTCACATAATTTTTTGGACCGCAGGAACATAATCTTATCAAAAAACTGAATATTTTGATATAAAAATTTTCACTGTATACAGATAATTTTTTGAGTCGACACTCTACCTACATATTCTTACTCTATGATTGTACCTGTGGAAGCAAGTACGTTGGGAAGACGGTAAGATGTCTGAATGAGAGAGTTTCGGGACACCTTCCAGTGGTTAGCCAACCCTTTGAAGTGCCCACCAAGGTCCACTGCAATTCCACCTAGAAGTATCATAAGACATTTACAGATCTGTAATAATTTGAAACAAACTGCTGTGAGCAATTTTAGCATTAAGTACCACATTAGCATCAAACACACATTAGGAATCACAGACTCTCTCGTTATTTTGCGCGAGAATCCCGACTTATGTTCGCAAAAAGATTTTATTTCCACCCTTTACTTACCTTGGTAGCTTTAGTCTCTGTTTTGCTTCTTCTAATATCTAGGTTATTTACTCAATTGTTATTAGTTCACATTTCCTGAGTCTAATAGACCACAGGTTTGCACGCTCTCAATTTTGTTCATAGATTTATTACTGTAGAAGTATATGATTTCAGATTTTGCACAAACTTATATCTTATATTCAATATTCAGTCCATGTTTGCACTTGAATAAGAGTGAACGAAATGCATTGTACAAGAATTAGTTTTTCATTTTATCAAAGATGAATTTAGTGGCTTTATTTATTTATAAATTAAACAATCCACAATTAAACAATACATGGATCATAATATCATTAGATTGCTGCACTTCTATATCACTATTTGTCATAACAAACTCAAGCCTCAAAAATCTATGCACAATCTACTACATGCAGTAATGTATAGCTGTTGACCGAAAATTTTCCGTAGCAATCGAGTGCGCGCTCGCGTGCGAGGCCGCAACATAGATTTTAAGTTCAGCAATCATTGTTATGATTTTAGTTATGTTTTACTATGTTATGTTATAACCCAATGAAGTAGAAAATCATGTCGATTTCTATATCAGTCAGTGGACATTAATCCCATAGTAGGCATTATTGTCCGGTGAGTTATATTGAAATTGCATTGAGTTAAAAGCTGCAGTATTGTCCGGAAGAAGTAGTCAATGTCAAATCTACATCGAAATTTTGCAAATGGTCAGAATGTTTGAGTAAAACTTTTCACATATCTATATCAAGAACATAGATTTTCATCTAAAAAGCATTGCTTGTAGACATCGCCATAGACTTCATCCTCATTGGGTTAGAATACCAATATGCGAGCTATTCTCTATCTATCTCTGTTCTAATCAACAGTGATAATGTGTTCTCATATTCAGCAAAATTCAAAGAGTTTTCATGAAGTACAGTTAGTCATCAAGAAATTCACCAGCTTTACTGCTTCAAGACACGATGATCATGATCCCCTTTCTCTTGCGAGAGAAGAGAAAATGGCTGATGTTGCTATCAGGGATTGAGATGAAAAAGCGCCCATGTGAAACTTCTATGCTGCAGATTGCACGAATGATATACAGTGAAACCCCTCTAACTTGGCACCCAAAGGGACTGCGCCAAAATTGCTAAGTTAGAGGGATGCTAAGGATAGAGGGGTTCCATCAGGACATAAGGGTTAAATCGGTACTGGTCAAGACCTGCCAATTTATAGAGGCTGCTTGCAAAGCGGGGTGCTAAGTTAGAGAGGTTTCACTGTATTTCAAACCTACTTTTTCATCATTGGTGATCGTCAGTTTGCAATCAGGATTCCTCTCCTAAAGTATAACCCTGCGTGTTTTTCCATCCACTCTGATCTTCAAGATTGTTGCTGATTCTCAGCGGAAGTGATCAGCAATCTGTTGATACGAGACTTATTCATGTACTTTTCCAGTTTTCTTCCCATCTCACCCGCCGCTTTCTTCACTTCACTTCACTCCGGTACTTGAGAGACACGTTAGCGGTTGTAGATAGTTTACAATAAACTTGTGTCAATGAAATGATTGCATGTAAATAAATAGTAAGAACATCGATGTAAACATGACCTTCCGAAGATCAGCTGTTAACGGCGGTCTTGAGGTTTCAACAGATGCCTCTACCAATCTTCGTGTGAGATGAGAAAACAGATTCAAACAGCTGTCATTTTTTTCTACTTTCTTTGCGTTGCTCGAAATGTGAAAAGTTGAAGAGTTTCTTCTCTCTATCGACTGAAAAAATGACTGTTTGTAGTAGATGCTGATACGTGTTCTACTGAATCACCAATGAAGTACAAAGTAAGTAGTACATTTCAATTGACCAACGATCCGTCCGGCTTTCGCACAATATAAGCGCACAATTACTGAGCATTGTTTAGAACTGGACACTAAGAATGGGATTTGGTCTCTTTAAATACAATGCGATCGGTAATTAACTTCCGGGGTTTCCGCAAATTTCCGGACCCTCAGGGATAAACTTATGGTTTTTCCTTGTGTAAACTTAGACCCAAGGGACTGTATTCACGACAGCGCGTTCAATCAGTCGTATTGATGCCGTGCCAATGTAAAACAAACATCACTTTTTCATTACCTGACGATAATATTTCATGAATTATCGAATTTATATCATTCTTCATAATCATCTCTAACTGATGAGATAATCTCTAATAACACACAGGCTTTCATTCTATCTTGTGGAGGAGTGTTTGCTCTTCGTCCTGGAAACCTGGGTTCAATCGCTGTTGCTTTGGCCTTGCAGTAGGGTGATCGCTCTGCGTCCAGAATCGTGGGTTCAATCCCTGGTGCTATGGCCTTTTGGAGGAGTGTTCTCTCTGTGTTCGGGAGAACTGGGTTCAATCCCTGGTGCCATGGCCTTGTGGTACAGTGTTTGCTCTGCGTTCCGGTGACATGGGTTTAATCCTTGTTGCAGTGACCTTGCGACAGAGTGCTCAGGAGACCTGGGCTCAATCATTGGTCTTGTCTAGCTGGAAACTTATTAAGAGTCATACTTTGCAATTTTTCTTGTCCTTACGATGAAGAATGGCAATGAAATTGAATGTAGGTGGTGTTACCAGTGTCCTAGTCACTTACTGTGAAGCTCAGTACGTGCAAGATCCGTCTGACTCACTGGTTAAAGAAACATAGCCGCTTTACAGCTAAGCTATTCACTGGTAAGTAGGGTGGAGCGTCATTATATGCAAAAATTAATTTTGTCGAAATAAGCTTCGGCCCATATCAGACTTTTGTCTCAATCATATGAAGAGTTTGTAAACCAAAAATCAATTCGATTTGATTATGTTTAGAGGTGCCGCCATTCACTTGAAAAACATTGAAAAAATTAAGAACTTTTGCAATTTTCAACTTTCTAATTATTTTGACATCATAATAATTTCTTAAAAATGCAATTTACTATAAACTTAATTGTCGTGTTAAGTCTTCAGAGTATTTTATCACTTCCTAATTTAAGTTACAGGGCCTATGAAATGATACACAGGGTATATAAGCCATCGTACTGAGAACAATTACAGAAAACGTAAAATTTACAAATTTAATGAGTTCATGAAAATAGAATATACCGATTGCCCGCCGTCCCTTGCATAATTGTTAAAAACAAAGATTACGGATAAAACATAATTATTAAACACTTGTATGACATTGTTCTCGTTTCCTTAACTCAGGGGAAATGAATCATGGGAAACTGTTAACCAAATTATACATGGAAATGTCGTTCTGTTTCAAACTTTTGGCATTTCAGATCTTGATTGAATTCTTGTTTCTATGAATCCATGTATGTGTTTTTCATTTACCAGTTCGGATGCACGGGTCACCTCCTTGATAAATCTTTCCACGGGCTGTGTGACAGGGCAATTTTGGAAGAAACTCCGACTTTGAAAAAACGTGATTCGTTAAATCTTCCAATGGCATATTACTCAAAACAGGTGGGGCGGTCAAAATCACCTTTTCCCAATCAATCATATCGTAGTATTTTCGCCCATTGAAGTTCAACGATGGAACTCTGAATTTTCTTAATTCATTGGTAGACCTCGAACTTGCATTTTGGGAGATTTTCTTCACATCACGGTCTGGATCATGTAGCATGGAGAGAATAAGATTTTCCGGGTTGGCATAAAAAGCGTTTCTTCTCAACACCACGTTAACAACTTCCAAACAACTTTGCGGTAGAAATCTGGAAAATTCGATCATTTTCCAAAAATGGGTCGGTCGATCCCATAAATACGGATGAAGTTTGATGTTAAACCATACCGGAGCATACACACGAATAATGAATTCTATGAGAGTTTGCAACTGCCATGAAGGATTTTGCGTGCAAAGATACGTTCTCAATATTCGCGCCGCGGTTGTCAACCATCTGGAGTGAGACAACGGTCCTGGCTTCTTTGCTTCCAATTCTTTGTGAATCCCACCCTTGATGACCGACTGACAGAGGTCATACAAGTACTTTTGATCTCTGCTAAGGTCATCTGTATTGGAGAACATAGATAAGCACCCTCGATCGCTTACAGCTGTGAAGGGAACAGAACTGCAGTTTTCACAGCTTTGAAGGAAAACACCAATGGGCCCAGAAAATGATGCAGGTCCTTTTGAATCACCATCTAAGAAATTGAATAAATGACGCAGTGGCAATTCATTGATGTGTAGTTAGCAAACGATCCATTGAAGAGGATGCTTCAGTTGCAGTTCAAGCCTCCGAATGATGCCATTATCGACACCAGTGTTGATATTTATTCCATCACAGCCAATAGCCATAAAATCGTAATCGGCCCCAAATCGGTGTTCAAGAAAGTCTGTAATTTCTTTTGTGATATCAGATGCTGAACCAGAACGAGGAGATACGTAAGATAAGTATGATGATCCAGGTTCTCCTACAAGCACGATGTGTTCTTCTTTCACAAAAGTAGGATAATATCTAGTGGTATCCTCGTTGAAAGTGCATGAACGAGTGAAATCTCGTCTATCGTCGAAATAAAGAGCCGGGAAAGAAATGTTTTCTGCGTTGGATAAATTTACCAGTTCTTGGCGATAGTTTTGTCTCTCCCTTCGAATTTTAGATCGATCTTCAACTCCAGATTTGTCATTTGAGTTGACAACTCAAATATCTTTCAGTTTATGAAATGAGAGCAGCAGCACATCGGTCAGACACACCATAGCGATCACATGTTTTGGCCACTGTAGGAAATGTCAATGTCATTCCATCACTTCTTTTAATTGGCCTTAAATGCGCGGATGTTCGAGAAGTCGGAAGCAAAATGTCACTGTTACTACTGTCATTACCTCCTGTGAGTTCATCGTCGTCGAAGTCAAGACAATTTGGAGAAACAATTGCAGAATGAGTCTTCTTTTCTTTGAAGTTTTGCATTTTCCGTTTCGCAGATCTCAAACGTTTCTCGGTAACTTTCTTGTCGACTCCTCCAATCATCATTCGGCGTTCAGACCGCTGATCAATTAAAAAAAGTCCTTTCTTCTTTCGGAACTTTCTTAGATGAATCACATTTGCATTCACTGATCGGCACACATTTGCAGGATGCGATATCGAAAAGGATATTTTTTCGTTCAGCAAACCGTTGAAAAGTCAAGTCAAAGTTTGGTTTCTTGCTGGATTTCATCAAGTTTCGGTATTCATCATGTAGTTTTTTCACTCTTTCCTTGATTTTCTTTTCAGTTATGACAAGGATAGATGATTTACTCCAGAGAGTTAAGATGTTTGGCAATAAAAGATCAATCACTTCACTAGTACTTGGCTCTTTATCTGTTAAAGTTTTCAATTCGTTGCGATGGTGTTGGTGGAATTTAAGTACATGGTACTACGTCTTCAGAATACTGGTTGGTAATTCTTGAGCTCGAATACAAAGTTCACTACATGTAGTTAGCTTTCAGCCATGTCGCTACCGCTAGCAGCTTTCTAAGATACAAGTGTTGTGGCAAAAACCACTTCTCTTATTGAGTGGCGCTTATCATTCACAAACCCCAATGAATATGACACACGCATGATTGCATTGATGTTTTTCATGAGTCACCTATCGTTCACAGATAATTCATTATCAGCGAACGATTTCTATAGTATAAACCGCCTATTATATGGAGACGTTATTCTTTTTGTAAACTTGTAGATATCTATACAATTTCACTATCAATCGTCGTAAATATTAATTTGAACAGAGCCTCGTGAGTTAAGCTAACTTGGATTGTTATTATTTTTGCTTTTCATCATAAAACTGTTGCTCAAAATGAACTGTACAATTGAAACAAGCCTATTGAAAAATACGTAAATATTGCAAAAGTATTCTTTAATTAAAGCACATGGCGGCACCTCTTAATCATAAACAATTGTCTCAAAATTTTTACTGGGCATTGTGAATACATTATTGACAACTTTTATGCTAGGGCCGAGGATTAATTCAAACTTTCATATTTTCACTCAACCCTACTGGCAAGTCCTGAAAGGACTTTTTGGTGACCACATTCATGACTTCCGTTCCTGTTTGTTCTTCATAATCCTTATCAAATACTCATAAAGAAGGAGCAGTGGCGGATCCACACGGAGGGGGGGAAGTAGGGGTGCATACACCCGCGCCGGAGAATTAACTCTTTATGGTCACGTAAATTAGTTCCACTCCGAATTTTCTACATGTTAACTTAATTGCTTTTCATTTGATTATTGACATTCAAATCTTAGTCTTTCGACATCTGTCTCCAAGCAAAGTTGTGTTTCCAGTTTTTGATCATATGCGTGTACAATATAATGACGCATTTACATTGCACAACCGTGACTGACTAGATATCATCATACATATACTCAGTGCACTTAATAGATGATCTTCTCAACACATTGACATAGATGTATACAGGTTAAATTAATTCATGATATGCGTACGTGCTGCGCCCAAAAAGTTTCCGACCAATGAAATAAATTCTTTTCAAATTCTAAAGTAAACATCTAAAATCAGTATTATGATTCTTTGAGTGTTAGAAAAGGTCAGGATCATAGATATCTGATTTGAATTTTTCAATCAGCGAATGCATTCAAAAGTTTAAGTCAAAAATCACTCGTGAAAGCGCACTGAAAGGATGTCTTTGTTGTGACTTGATCAGTTGGATAAAGTGGAATATCGAAGTGCGACTCGTTTTTGTCTTCTGCTTGATCAGTCAAGTGCAGACGCTAAAGCGACTTTGTTTCGTGCATACGGAGACAACTGTCTGTCACAAACGACGATCGAATTTTGAATTGGCGAGTTCTAGCGAGGACGCCAACTTGTGGTTGACGAAGAAAGAGAAGGCCGCCCAAAAACTTCTGACAAGAAAACAGCGCCAAACTAGAGAGACTTGTCCTTGAAAACAGGAAGGTGACAACGAGACAACTTGCTGAGACCACGCATCAATGCCGAAAGACTGACATGCACTTTCTCATAGAAGAAAAACTGAAGATGACTTTTCAAACAAAGATCATCATTTATTATTTTATTTAGGCATGTACACCAGAAATACAAACTGCTGCTTTAATCATGTTGGGACTATTAAGATAAAAATGCATTTGTCTACTGACAAATGAAATGAAGGATTCCATGCAATATCTCATAATCTAGCTTTTCATAAATTATTATGTTACGTTGCTCTTAGTGATGCGGAGATTATTCTTCAAGAAAATGTAAGGTCTGTAATGCAATGTGCAAATAAATTAATGATGAACGATAATTATTAATAATTATAATTATTGTATATATATATATTATTTATAATTATTAATAATTTTGTAAACCACAAGAAACCATAAAAGCTTCTGTTTATTTTACTGATACGTATGTATACTCGCATCTAAACTGAGTATTATAACAGCTTTCATACAACCATATGTCTACATGTCTGTATACATATGTCTGTATGTGCATCGTCTACCACCGAAGATTTCTAGATGAGAAGACCACTAAGAAGGAGATGTTCTGGCATACAGCGTGTTTCATTCTTAACTGTCAGTCAAAACATTTTGAGAAGGTTGATTCGACTGTGGTCTGACCGGCATTTAATCAGCTTCAATAAGTTGTAGAAGAAAATATCTATGTACGTTCAATCTCTTTGGACGTTTTGTGTCAATTTCAGCGGTCAGTTGCTGTGATTTATCAACATTGTCAGCTGAACACTTACCTTTTTTGTGTAATGTCTGCACTTTCTAAACATCTTTCAAGAGGCAACGAAGTTCCTGTTATGAAAGCCACCAGAGCGGAAAGTGGAATTGGAAAAAGTTGCTTTCATAACAAGAGACTTCCATAGAATTGATGTTTTCATAACTGACAGGCGCTCATGTGTCAACACATTTCCATTATAAAAATGTTCTCCGGACGAAGTTGTCCATCCGTGAATTGCTAGTGTGTAGCGGTGAGTCAATAGTTGTTCACGTCGAAGTATCTCTGAGGAATATGACTAAGTCAATAAGAAGATCTTTACCTATGAGAAGATATCACTTCCTGTCAGGAGCTCCAGATAATGAATTCTTGCATGTGACTGAAAACCATGCAAATTTACGTTCAATGGCCTGCCACAGTTGAATCTTCCATCCTCGGCGGTGTTCCTGAACGGTTTCCAGTCGAACTTACGAAATGGACATTTATTAGCAACAGATGCATTGGATAATTGTCTTAAAGTGCGTACGTGCTTCTGCGCTGGAAATTCTGGACTGCTGTAGAATCTACGTTAGACTACGTTAGAATACAATGACAACTTGGCAAAATTTATGAAATGACAGAACTGAAATGATACAGTTGTAATAATCTAAGTGTCGATTCACCCTTCAAAGTAGCGATCGAAGGTGTGTCTTCAAAAGAAATTCGTATATTTTTTGATATACTAGATTGAATTGTTTCTAATATGCTGTTCAGATGATGAAGTATTTTTGGTCGGGTGATCGGACACTGATATCGTCAAAAAGGTAGCATAATATAGTCAATTGCTTCCGGAAAGCTCTCCAACTGTATCAGACGATGTTTTTATTATCGGCAAACGTTTCATAAAAATAGCATGTTTCGCTGCTGATTAATGAAGATTTATTTACTTGTATTTATCATGAAGAATAGTGGTGTGGACTTGAAACCAGTCGGTTTTTACACACCATGGTACTACTTTCAGGATATTACATGCGATTTTAAGATGCTCTTGCATTTCAAGTTTTGGGTCTTCGGTTCTATGATAGAAAGCTGAAAACGAGGTGCCGAGGTCTGCTCGTTTAGAATCACCAAAACAGCGATTCAGTTCGGGGTTTATGAGGCTCCTCTTAACGGTAGTTATTAGACCAAATGTGAAAGTAAATTGAAGAATTAAATATTGAGTTGCATGAAACTGAGGACGCAGCTCAATATGCCACCAGATAAATAAGCATTTATTAATTATTGAAACCGCACTAACTGAGGCAACATTTCAGTAGTGTGTTGAAAGCAATATCCAGTGAATACTCGTCGAAACTTCACTTAATGTGCTAATTGCGAGTCTCAAATGTGAAGCGCTATCGTTTCGGAATTAGAAGCAAGGGAAATCAGGGACACAGAATCACTTGTTCGAGATGTGTTCACTCACACTATGTACAAAGTAAATGGAATTATTAGATATTGAGTAGCATCCTCAGTTGAAAAATAGGAACAGACCTGAATAGCTGCTATTTTATCCAATATCAGGAATCATCAGCAGGCGTAGTTTACATCTCTCGACATCGACACAACTCCCTATTTAAAGTCGCAGCCATGCCCGGGTCAATTTGAGATTTACAATTAGCAAGTTAGTGAAATTTCGTTAGGCATTAATTAAATATCACTTTAAACACACTACTGGCAAATCGCCTTAACTAGTGCGCATGTGAGCCCACTAACTTAGATGATTTGGATGGTCTGAACTATTCATTTAGCTCATTTATATAACTCATACTTGCTGTTTAATCACTTCAGAATATTCATCGAAGGTTGAGTCTGAAACGAATACATTCAGGTGAACGGTACATCCGTTTGCGAGTTCATCTGAGGAGATTCAATCAACTGATTCACTTCAGCATCAAAATTCAACTCAATTGATCTCAGTCTAACAGAATCTGATAATGTTTCAGCTATTTTTAATTCATCGTCAATGCAAGAATATGATTGGTAGAGAAGTGCTATCTAGTTGATTTACGATAGCATTTTGATGGTTGAAGATTGAATCATTTTCTGAATTGCATGATGTCTGACTCGAAAGTTTTCGTAGCAATCTGTCATTGCACAAGAACTTGTTCGATAGAATGAATTATCAATTTCCGCTAACTCAGATGCAATCAGCGGGCATTGACTTTCGTCCATACAATCTCATTGCTAGTTCTCTAGTTCCCCAATTGTTATGTCACTTCATCTAAGGATGTATTGGACGCTGACTAAAACAACTCGACAAGCCACAGTTGATGAATAGTTTGAACTACAGAGAGATGTGACAGCTCAGTGGTTACCGTGCTCACTCTCTGTGGTGTATTGGGTTCAATTCCCTCTGCCGACCTGACATCGGCTCTCTCTTGACGCAGTAATGAAATAAGTGTGTCAACAACTATCCTTACATATTGTGGTTTTTATAAGGAACATAGCATGTTTACATAGATGGGTGGACTGCTGTGAACTAAATAGGTTAGGAAAAATTAGAAAAATATACATGAGGAAGTGAACTGCTTTCGTATGTGCTGCTTGAAACGCTGACTTCGATGTCAAATTGCATTGACAGTCAATTGTTGTCGAGTTCGGTAAGATACCTGAACTCATGGCTGCTTCATACAAACGAATATTAATATAATGAGCAACTTAGAAACATCATTGAAATTGAGATGATGAATACCAGAAGTTATCCTCACTCATCATAAGTGCTGCAGGTTGAGTGCAGTATCTATTGATCCTCAAATCTCCCTCGCTGCTCCTCAATCCGTTTATTCAACTAAGATGTACAACTTGGAGAACCCGCATTGCATCGTCTCAGCATACGAACTTAGAGAATGTATACATCGTTATCATCGTTATTGGACTTTATCAAGTGTCGATCGGCAAGTTATTTTATCAGTAATCACAAGTTACTTGCATCCTGCATCGGGTTTATGATTCCAATGGGTTTTATGCACATCAGCAGTCCGTTATACTGTTAAGTACCGGGGATAAAGTATGTATATAACGCTCTAAACGTGCAGATGAATAAAAATGTGAGTAACGCAACTAATCTGTGTGGTAATGCAGAAATGTAGTTTGTCATAGAGAGAAAGAGACACAGTACTTCATTCACGGCAAATTCATGCATGTGACATAGAGATGGATTGATAGCTATCTTTGCTCTCTGGTCCGCATTTATGTTCTTTATCTTTCTTTGTATGTCAATGTGGGTGTATCTCATAATCCATGCTATAGACTACCTGTTTTACATAATCAGCGCCTCACCTACGTCCTGGCTCATAAGTGGACTTCCTTATGACCTACAGTATCTCAGTTCTGATGTCTAAGAGTTCATGGCTTGTATCAGTCCAACCATAGCAACCCAAAAAACTCAATGTAATTCCCAAACAGCTATAACTGCAGATGATCAGTTTCTCCATCTCAGCAATTTTCATTATCAAATTTATTATCGCTTCATGCTTCAGTAGCGTCGAGTAACAAGAAATTCTATGTATTTAAGTCATCAGTTACAAATGAGTTTTCAGATCAACTCCAACCGCGTGTTTATTTGATATCAATGTCTGTGTGTATCAGTGTAATACTTCAGCGGTAATACGGCTTATAAGTGCAACCCGTTTCACTGCTGTGTTTGATTATTGAATGTTCTTGTTATTCTACTTCAGCATATTTCTAACAGATCTGTTGACTTGTTGAATTTCTAATGAATTGTTGCTGTAAGAAAAATCCATTTCCAAATGTACTCATGTTTAATTTGATAAACATTTCCTTCTTCAGTTCTAAGTTTTAATTGAGTGTTGAAATTTTATCTCATTGATGACAGCCGGCTGTCTCAGTCATGGTGTGTCTCAGAAACCTGTGTCGAGTCAGTCATTGCTTCAGTAACGTGACTGAGAGCGCCATACTTACAGAGGTTGGCACAGTGTTTGAGTGGGTATCCAATCCAGAGTTCGAACCGGTCCAGAATTTCCAGGCCCGGTCCGCTTTTTCAAATTCTTCACTGAGGAGTATTATTTAGCCATGTTTATCATAACCATCGCGATGCGAAGGAAGTCAGACCGTAAATGAATGACTGACTTGTGATGCTGCTATTCATTTTGTGCTATACAAATAGTAACAAGCCTCCTCATTGAATTGTAAGCTATTCTTTGGCTCATCCCAATCAATCAAAGGATTATTCTTGTAGAAGATCAACATCTTCAACGTTTGTTGCATTTGGTGCAGAGTCATTTGTCAACCAGCTGATTTCTGCAGGTTATTTAGCTTGCACTGACCCTCTGTTGTGTTAAACAGAGTGGCCAGTAACCTTGACCGATTTAAATTAACTCTTGATATTGGCTATTTTGTCAACAGGATTTTATGATGGAATATCGTTTTGCACAATAATCATATACTGGACATAGTCACTTACTTTTATCTCAGATATTCATTCCCTCATTGGCAGTACATTCTCGCAAACTTTTTGGCACACTTCGACAGACAGTTTCACAAAGATAAACGGTCAAGTTTGAGCATTCTTCAGTTATGAAGCGACGAAGCTGGGCTATGATCTCGCGTTCCTTGCGCTCAAGTATCCCCATAAAAAGAAGTCACAAGGTGTGATATCTGGGACTGCATTCAGTGGGACCTCTTCATCCGATCCACCTGTCTGTAAAATTGCCATCAAGAGCATTTCGCACGCTCAACGCGTAGTGTGGTGGAACAGCATCTTGCATAGACCATTTCATGCCATCATTCATGGGAAAACATAATCCTTTATAACTTACAAGTAATTTGAAGCGTTGACGCTTTCATTTTGATTGAAGAATGTTATGGACCAATAGTTCAGTGATAGGCCCAAACCATAACTCCATAAGAGTCATTTAAGCGCGAAACAGAGAAGTGACCGCATTAAACAATTGTAACGAATAACACAGCCATTTGAAGTGAATTTAGACTCGTCAGACCAGATGATATTGTCTTTTAAATTAACGTTTCGTCCATCTTACGAAGGATAACATCGCCCGTTTCGGTCGGCCGGCGTCGGTCGGAGTCATCATCAGACAACTCATTGATTAAGCGCGGAATGTAAGGTTTGGCCTTCAAACTATGGATGAAGGAACGAATAATTCCAGTAATCAACGATATTCGATGACCTGATGCTGGATTCCCTTCATCAGTTGTCTGTGAATTTCTGCTGCATTTTCGTGGATTGAATACAATCTGCTGGCCTGAATTTTCTGCCGATGTTTCTTATCCATTTTACAAGTCACAACCGTGAAACCATTTAGTTTTGAAATGATACTGGCGCGGTTTCTCAACTGCTTTTTCAGCTAAGAGATGACTATGGGAGACGGCTACACCAATACTGCTAAATTCGAACATTGTCGCGTGAGAGAACATGGATGAATAATAGTTTGTCAGAGATGTGTTAATGAACTTGTCTGTATTGATCAATGAAGCGACACATTTTTAATCTCAAAATCGGTCATGGTTTCTGGGCCACTTTGTATTTGCATAAAGGTGGTTTGCTAAGGGTGAAAACCAAAGACTTCTGGGCCACTCTATATTTTGGAGCTCAAGGCCACTCATTGCTTTTTCATCTGAGTTCGAAATCACTGCATTAACTACATCCTATGGATGAATTGCGTTGATCTTCTTTGGAAGTGTGAGTTTGTGGGAGTCTTTGAAGATAATTACAATAGATGGTTACAGCCTAACTTCAACTGATCTTGTTGGATACGTTAATGCTCCGTTATCCTCACGTTACAGTCATTAGCATGACCCTGTCTTGAGTGTGCGATTCCTTTCTATTGTCGCAGCTAGTTACCACCCAAACCCTAGTTGCTGCTATGGGTTCCAATTGCGATCAATTTGTAAATGCATTACCCTGGAGAATTGTATGCTCTCAGTTCTTCAAAATATTCATTTTCAAGTTTTTTTAGTGAATATGCTCTCATTATACATGCAATAAGATGTTAACCGATACACAACGACCGATGTGAAATACACAACAACTTCGCTCGCTCTACAATTTCGTATAGATGTCGGATTAACATTACTATAATGTTCGGTGGATTTCATAACATTCAATTCCATGGAAATTCCCGAGTCACTTTTATGAATCTTATCGCGATATTCATAGCCTCACCGCTATACGCCCGTTTATACTCACAGGACGATGACTCGCTAGCGTAGTTCCACATTTTCATTGTCGTACTAACATCGCCCTGTTTACCTAGCTAAGTTATTAAACATATAATTGCATCAGACAACAATATATGATAAAAATATTCAGAACAGAGTTTTCACAATCTGTCAGTGCCTCGCCTGTGGGTCGGCATATCTCAGGCTGCAGTCAGTCAATAAAATTAATTGCCTTACGATGGACATTTTTCACTTTAGTCGAAAATTGTCGTTTAAAGTCAAAGGCAAACAATAAATGCAAGTGTCAGCAATACTGTGCTTACAATGAAATTATTTTACTTGTTTATTTATCTCTAGTATTAAAAAGGAGTATAAACAGCAGCCATTTTCGACTGTCAATAAAGTCACATCTAAACATTGAGAAGTGCTGTAGAACAGTAACCTCAGGTGACATTAAATCTCGCAACATCCATTATATTTCTGTAGCAAGGCATCACAGCTTTCAGTTGCAAGAGATGACCTCGGAAATAAAAAATAATGAGTCATGTTGGCTGGACGTTTCGCTTGATTCTTCAAGCATCTTCAGTAGAATAAGCGAAAATAAGGGCACAATTTATTTTCATGAGCGGAATGGCGATAGCAGAGGACAGACAGGTGTGAAATCTCGAGACGAGATATGGAAAGGAACAAAGTGATGTTGGCAACTTTACCGTCATGGAGTCCTCACGGAGTGTCGTTGAGCAACTTCAAAGTTTTGAATCATTTCAGAAATAAATTTGATTCACTCGTTTATGTACTCGTAATGCTGTCTATTCAAAACAAATATCTGCAACTGAACAAACAGCGTGACTCCATCACGATAAAATTACTGATATAACTATATCTTTCTTGGGTCATTGATTTGCATCCAGCGTTGCATAGACATGCTGGCATGTTCATGGCGTACACTGGAATGACAGTAATGAAATATAATCAAAAATATGTCACTCTGATGCGATTTTACTTTAGGTAGTCCACATCCACATACTTTCCTTGTGTATTGCTGCTATCTCTATCTGCATGAGACTCTTGCTTGCTTCAACGGATACAGTTCGGATGTCCCTTCATGATGAATATTTCAACTGGAAGGCGTTCGTCATTCAATCTTACAAATCTGTTTCTTTTCTCAATACAAAGTACATTTTCATCTCAGTCGAAATGGTGACGTAATGAGTGAGAGCGGATCCTAATAGGTTCAACATCATTCTTCACGGCACTACCACTTTCAACTCAACTTTCACTATTCAACGGTAGCTATGGAAGGATACCCAGTTTTTATTTTCCCCCCCTACAAAAGTTTTCCCTTTCTCTCTACTTTTTTCCAGCAATCTTGGATTCTCGATGGGACGGTGCACAATCCGGATATCAATACTGTGTAAAAGAGAGGAGAAGAGTAAGACGTACTTGACTGACGGTGACATGGTGAATAGTCATGGATATCATGGGCCTACACCTTTTTTTTTTCTAATTAAAAATTGTTCCGTTCGTCTAAAAACCTGTGTTCAAAATTGAAAAAAAAATGTTCTATTCAGTTTAAAGCCTGTTCCATTCTATTTAAAAATGTTCTATTCAGTTTAAAACCTGTCCCATTCAATTTAAAACATTCAGTTAAGAACGAGCTCTATTCTACTACAAAAACTAAATGACAGACAATCAATGATATCATAATTTTCATGATATACTTATGTACAACATGGAATCTGTTGAATAAAATAATATGGATAATAATACCTCCTAATAAGAGGATCATAAATAAAACAATGAACAATGAAACATTTTATTTTAAAAGTGTTCATCAATTCACCAATGTAACACCGTATTGTAGTCTTGTCGGACCGGAGCGTTCGACAGCCACATTCGATACCTACATCATCACATTATCGGATAAAATGAGTCATTCTTAGAAATCGAACAATAGCAAAAGTAAGAATCTTCAGATCGGTTTGGCGCGCCATCATCCCATGCATCATGCACGCACACACTTTTTGAGTGCGCGATCCACATGTTTTCATGCTAAGATACCCGGTCCGTGTGTTTGGTATGAATAGCAGCAGATAATATCAAGTGCTGAGTTAGTCTATTTCATTTGGTAAAGTTTCTCGAAGTATACGAAGACGAAAACATGACTTCCCATGCAATTTCAACGTCAATCAGCTCCGGTGCATCTGACACAGACACTGACATGAGTGAAATGATGGAAAATCGTGGTGTTAAACCAGGTACTCCAAGAAGCTATAAGAAAACTGATGGCATCGCTAAGCAACGAATGCTCGATTAGCAATATGGTATTTAGTTACATTGGTGACTGTCATATTGTTTTTGTAATAAAATAGAGCTCGTTCTTAACTGAATGTTTTAAATTGAATGGAACAGGTTTTAAATTGAATGGGACAGGTTTTAAACTGAATAGAACATTTTTAAACTGAATGGAACAGGTTTTAAATAGAACGGGACAACTTTCAATTAGAACAGAAAAAGGTGTAGTTCAGAACCTTCATGTCTTTTTCTTATGCAAATGCCGTATAATCTAGCACTTTTACAAGCCACCTGTTGAGAGATGTTGCTTTTTTTAAATATCAATGAATATAGACCGTTAACAAAGTCTGTAGACCACTTGAAAGTAAAATATTAAAATTGATCTTGTGACCACAGATTCATAAATTTCTTTCGAATTTTTGCATATTTCATCTACATAACCTATTGCAAGCTAAGATAATCAAGAATCCGACCTCTGTGAATGGGTGTCACTGTCAAATGTGTCTGAAATAATGAAGATCACTTTCTACTCCCTAAAGGCCTACAGCTCAGCAGGTAATTTTCATTAAATCTTGTGCCCCTGCAGGAAGCCATACTAGCAACTTAGGGGTGGAACGGAACAACAACATTCAAGTTATGATTTTATCTTTCTAACTCGTTTATTATTTCGATTGTGATTGAAGAAAAATAAACCTCTCTCTACAATTTGATGAACAGGGTGTATGGAGACAAGTTTTAGTTAGTCTGAGTGAGAATTTGGCGAGATCTTTTCACTGATTGAAACAACGATCTGGTCGTAGTCTTAACTTTCTCCATCTGGCACGCTGATTTTATTGCACCCTATCTGACGACACCAACCTCTGAAGATTATTTTAGAACCGAAATGGCTGTTAAGCAAACTGACGGAAGCGATTTGCTGAAAAGTTGAAGTCAATGGTTGGCTGCTGTACTTGCTTTAGTTTCAGGTATTTGACGTACAAGACAGTGCTGCACCCTTCAGAGTTCATTCGCGTTCATTCATCAGAGTTCATTCAAAACTCGGTGCTTATGGGTTATCTCTCCCCCCCCAGGTTGTCAGTTTTTTTAAATCTGCAAATATGAATCAATCGGCACCAAACAGGTAGAAGTACTTAAGCACATTTTAATAATAAAAATAACAATTACTTTTTGCATTAGAGACAATAACGTGAAGTGTAGCGATATCTGCAGCTTGATCTGACTTCGTATGTTCGACGCATTATTGTTACGCGTGTGTACATTGTTCTCTCTTCCTCTTCGTCTTATCTGCTGCTATTTGAAATCTTCCCATGACCACTACCATGCCACACCTTTTTAAGAAGCATACTAATTTAAGGTATGTGGCCTGGTCATCATCGCTTCACGAGTTGTCGGGAAATTACTTTGTTGACCTTAAGTGCTTTCTGCTGTGACGATGAGGTCAAGAGAAGCCAAATCAGGCTGCAGACATCGCTGCACTCTAAATTACCGCCCCTTATTCTAAAAGTATTTGTCCGATTTGCACAAATTTTGGTATGCAGGTAGAAAATGTCCTCACCGACGTGTAAATAATTTTTGCCAGGATTTATTAATACGGATTTAAGACAAATTTGAAAACCTGGGAGGGGGAGATAACCATCAGTACCCAAAACTCATCAGAATTTACTGTCATATTCCGAATTCCAGAGGATTATGAAATAGAAGATTGCTGTGTTCCTGTGATGTGATTCATTCCCCCTCCAGTGTATTGGCGTTGCATCACTCCTAATCTCACTGCAGTTCTTCCTTGCACTGTACAATGGAAACTAGAAACCTCAGTCAACATATTTCTTTTATATGTATTTCATGTGTATTATTACCCGCTTTTTCCTACATTGTTGCACTCAAATCCACGTTAATGTCACTTTGTTTCACTGTAAAGGTTCGGTTGTAGTCGTGTGAGGATCAGATAAAGCTGATCACCTCTCTGGAACACCATCGCTGTGGAAAGACGTTAGGATGATTTTCAGAGACATTCAGGTATTGAATTAGAGACGCACTATCCTTGCGGCTTCTTCGTCATGAAATTCACTTAGTGCGTTCACCCACGTGTACAATGACAACTGGTCACGTGACTGTTGACGCTTTGTGTAATCCGTACACGCCTGACTATCAAGTGTCTTCCTAAGCTGTAGCGTCTTCGCGGTGTAATGCGTCTTCCATTTCGATTGCCACGCCCATTAGCTGCGGTGTACATGTATTGGGAGTTATTTCATGCCAGTCATTAACCCCTTTAGCGAGCGACCACCGAAGGAATATTGATGATGCTTTTGAATGCATGACTGAAAAGTTTCACTTTCATCTCAAATATAATTTAATGCTGCACTCATAGCGTAAATTTTCTAGTAATGAATATCACCTCTCGATGTGGTTCATATTTTTAGCGAATAAAAGATATTCCGATTATTTTGTTCAGTTAATATCAGAAATGCTCTTCGCTCTTTCTTAATTAGTTCAGTATCATGGGAGTTTGAAAACCCACTTACATCATATCACGAGCGTGTAAAATATGGAGCCATCGTAGAACTATCACTTTCTGTGTGTTGAAGAAGTTATTCTGGTGGTTGAACTTTCGCGAAGAGAATGTGGGTCAATTTGACATATCCGCCGACATCCAACTTGTGTTCCTCAGCTCATGTTTGCATTTCATGGACACATGGCCGCTGCGTATTTTTTAATTCTGCGGTCATTTGAAGTGAATGCGACCTCTTTGCAAGCATGTTAGGAGGCTTAAGTTCTGTAGATCAGTGTGTTTTTATTCAAAATATCTTTGCCATACTGCCACACAAGGAGATGTCAAACGTGTCTTTGTAAATTTCAATAACTTGAAAGTCAGCGACTATCTATTAGAACAACGTTTCTCAGATATTTTTCGCGACCCAAAGCGTCACATGTAAGCATCACACCTCCTATGTGCTGATAATTAAGCTGACTAATGCAACATAATTGTAGTCTCCGTGTCACAGTGGTCAAATGCTTGACCTAGCAATCTTTCTGTCCAGAGTATACATGGGCGAGAATCGAGAAATTTGATTTCTTGTCTCGATCAAGAAATTTGCCATTCGGTCTTGTCTCGATCTCGATTTTTTCGAGAAATTTCCATTTCTCGAATATTTCTCGATATTCTTTTTTGAGCCTTAAGTGAACGTAGTGGCCAAATTGAACCTGCTAAAAAGTGTCCCATTTCGTAGTCACAATAAGATCTGTTGAGGATCCAAGTTCCGGATGCTCCTGATACGTGTTTCCTAGATCTAAACCACGTATAAGCGTAGACTATACGGATGCTGATCCGATCCCATCCCGAATCCCCCTTTAGTCACAATGAATATGGTCGACACGGCTACGATTCTTGAATGAATTAACAAAGTTTTCATCTAAATGTAAATGAGACTTGCATCTAGGCTTGAATATCCTGAAAAATTGCGGATGAATACCTGGAAAAAGTAGACATATGCCCGGTATCACAACGCGTTCGAAACACTGATTTTGCGGGCTATTGATGAACTGAGCCCATAAGCCTACATCATTTCTATATTGCGGCCCAGGCTCTGATCCTTCCTTCATTTGACTTAAAGATATTGTAGGCCTACAGCAAATATTTCCAAAAATATGTCTAAGCCTACTTCAGGAACTTACACATGTAGCTATATTTGCTATGCAGTTGGTGATTCGATTATACTGATCATGTTCACATCCAAAAGTAAAAAAGCTCGATAATTTTGTCGAAGATACACAACATTAATTAAGTAAGTCAACAAATAATAACAGTAGCCTACTGTCTTGATGTTCATTTGATCCGATTTTGAGAAAGCTAATGTACATATGAGCAGATGCACATTTAGATTTAAAGAAAACAAAAAACAATAGGCTCAGTTACGAAATCTATATTCAGAACAGTCATCTAATCAAAGATCACATCTTGTCTTTCAAGAACATAAGCTTCTTCGCATTTGAGCTGGTCAGGCGTCCCCTTCTCTTCGTAAGTATGGCGGAGCTGACAGAGAAGCCACTTTCAGATGGGACTGAAGTTGCCGGAGTCGTGAGATACATAAGCGCAAGCCTTGATAATGCTGGGCATTTGTTTCCAAAGTGGCTCCAAAAATCAATGTCGTTGGAATGGGAGTTAGATTTCAGCGCAATCTCATACATCTTTTTTTTTTTTTTTTTTTTTACTGAATTTTCACCCCTAGCACAGCTATGAGCCATGAACGAAGCTAGGGGTTACTCAATGAAAAACTAATAAATTGTATTACTTTAAATAAATAAAAGAAAAAAAAACAGATCTTCTAATCTGATTAAGCTGCCCCCATCAGAAACCTATTCGCACGCCTCTTGAAAGTATCAAGATTGTATTGTTCAGGGAAAGTGGTCTGGGGAAGCTGATTCCAAAGCTGTGCCGTGCGAACAAAAAAGCTTTTCGAGCGACTCACAGTACGTGCGCGTTCTAAGCTCACATTATAGCATGTGAGTGCATTAGCTCTGCGTGTGCTTCTGGAGAAGATCTTAGGTTTGGGTACGCACTCATTTACTGCAGAGCTGCTTCTACCGAAATAGTACCTGTAGAAGAGACTGAGTGAAGCAACATCCCGTCTGACGGAGAGCGGCTGCAACTTGCTAGCAAGATTTTCACCCATGAGATTCTTGACACGTTTCTCAACCCGTTCAAGGAGGTTAAGATGCGTTTGTGGGGCGCCTGCCCACAGATGACAACAATACTCCATCAGAGGACGAATAGTGGACTTGTAAAGATAGCAGATAGTCTGTGGTGGAAGATAGCTGCTAGCACGATAGAGACTACCAATGCGTTGAGCTGCCTGCTTGCTAATGGATTGGATGTACGGTTTCCATGACAAATCTTTCGTAACCGCCAATCCAAGGAAGGAGATGGAATCTTGTTCTCTGATCCTATTATCTGACATCTTAATGCTATGATCATCATCTCCTTTAAGTCGTGAGTGCAGAATACTCTGAGTTTTTGAAGGATTGAAGGAAACAAGCCAATTGGCGCCCCATTCTGAGACCCTGCGTAAGTCTTCATTAAGAACGTTGCATAACTGCTGACGTTGCTGAGCGTTTTTAGCGAGTCGCTCATTGGAATTGAAGAGTGTTGTGTCATCTGCATACATCACCAATTTACTCACTAGGCAGTCTGGGAGGTCGTTGATGTACAGCAGAAAAAGAGTGGGTCCCAAAATTGACCCTTGAGGAACTCCTGCATTGACAAACTTGGTGGAAGACTTTTGGCCATCTAAGACGACAGATATCTGCCGGTCACTAAGGAAAGAAGCAAGAAGTTTGTGGAGTTGATCAGCAACTCCATAGGACTTTAGCTTCATAAGGAGTCCCTGATGCCAGACTTTATCGAATGCCTTGGAAATATCCAAGGCAACTGATCTCGTCTCACCTTGTCTGTCAAGGACACGACTCACATGTTCAGTGACATATGAAAGAAGATCTGCAGTTGATCGAGAGTGCCTGAAGCCATACTGTTCTTCTGATAGAAGGTTCTGAGTTTCAAGGAAGTTAACAATGTGTTGGTTAATCACTGCTTCAAAAATCTTGCCAGCAATTGGAAGCAGGTGATAGGACGGTAACTAGATGGAAGAGATGAGTCAGAACCTTTCTTTGGAACTGGAACCACGGAAGCTACTTTCCAACAAGAGGGAAACTCACCGGTGGATACACATCTACTGAACAGTTTAGATAAAAGTGGAGAAAGCTCAGGTGAGAGATGCTTGAAGACCGAAACCGGGATGCCGTCTGGTCCACTAGACTTAGAGCTATCGAGACCGGCGATGATCTTTTTGACGTTTCGGACTGTGACTGAAGGAGGACTAACTGTCTCATCAGTGCGCATGGGAATTGGAGGTGGAATTCTACCTCCATCGTCTAATGACGAATTCTTCGCAAACTCTTTGCAAAGAAGCTCGGCTTTGTCTGCTGAGGTTGTCGCCATAGAAGTACTGACTTCGGCATGACGGAGTGCTGGGATGGAGGATTTGTTCCTATTGGTGACACTGTTGTAAATCCTCCAGAAGTCCTTAGAGCCAAGCTTTTGGGTAGCAATGGATTTCCGTACATACAAAGCGTAACGGCTTTTGGCCTGATGTATGGTTTCCTTGCAATGTCTACGTGCGGTTTTGTACAATTCAAGATTGCCAGCGCTACTGTCACGCTTATACTTATGGAAAAAGTGGTCACGCTGGCAACTTGCAGCTGCACATTCTGGTGTAAACCAAGGTTGTGAGTGAGGCTTCATTTGGAAAGTACGGTGAGGGATGTAGGCCAACATCCCTATCTGAAGCCACTCTGTCAGTTCTTGCGCCGACTTGTGGACGTTCTCGCTCAGAATCAAATTCTCAGCTTGAACTTGACTAAGAAAAGTGCGGAGGCCACACCAGTCTGCTTTGGAGAATTGATAAACTGTTCTATGGAAGGGTGCAGACGGTGTGGAGCAAACTTGTTTGCCAGAAACTGTGATAACACAGTGATCAGACGTGCCGAGGGGGAGAAGTAACCTTGTGTGAAAAACAAGTTGGATTTGAGGTGAGAAACAGGTCAAGGAGATATCCAGTATCCCCAGCTCGGTCAGGCACTCTGGTAGGACAAGTGACAATTTGACTAAGGTTGTGAGAGACAGCGAAATCCTGGGCTGCCTGACCGGAGAGATCGGTGGTGCGTGAGTGCACAAGCCAGTCAACATTGTGCACGTTGAAGTCACCAAAAACGGCAACTTCAGCGCTGGGATACTCTTGTAGAAGAGAATCGATCTTGTCAGAAAGAACATTGAAAATATCCGCATTAGTTGATGGAGAGCGGTATAGGAAAAATAGAAGAAGAGTGGTCTTCTGCAGCGGCGCAATGAAGGCAAGATACTCATGCCTTGGATCCTCTGAGCTACAAAGCCTTCTCAAGGGAAGGCTTGTCTTGGCATAGACTCCAAGACCATGACAAGGTGCTTTATCCATCCGGTGAAATATGTATCCATCAGGAGTAACGTCGCTTGATGACACACTGGGATCTAACCTGGTTTCCGACAGGGCTAGAAGATCTGGTGACTTACCTTGCAGGAAGATGTTGATGTCGTCGTAATTGGACCTCAGTCCTCTTACGTTGCTGAAGCTGATCCTGAGAGGGGTTTTGAGCTTGACGGCTTGACTACGTTTCTTGTGTGTCTTTCTCATTTTCATAATTTCTCATGGAATATCAATCAAATAAACGAAAATTATACTGTACAACAAAGTGATACAAGAAACTTTGGAAGGCATCAGAAAAACGTAAATAATAGCAACAAAGCTGCAATAAATAATACGCAAAAAAAAGACACTTATAGGCACAGTTCATGTCGCAAAAGCTTGAAGAAACCCAAATGAGAACCCCTTTGCCGTAACAATGGGTACAAGTCAGGTAGGCCACAGAGGAACCGGATACAGCTACACGGGCTAAACCCCTCAGTAAAGCTACCCACGCATTCCGTGGCAGTGGAACTGTACCGCCTTTTTTCGAGCAGTTGACCGGGCCTGCCTCCCAAAGCATTACCAGTGGGTTCGGGACCCTCGAACTACCTGACGCCCGTATGCCGTGAATACGTTGGATCTGTCACACCTTAACCTGCAACAAATGGGGAAGTGCAAAAGAGAGCAGTGGAAGGAAGTTCGATCAGAAATGAGCCAAATAAGTGCCATGCCCAAAAACCTGATTCAACAACATGAAACATCTGATGACTGTTCATATCTCGCAAACCAGGGAGTGGTGTTAATTGGGACGGCCGAAGCCTACCACACATTTAAAATAAACAAACGTGGAGAAAAAGAATGAAAAATTAATCAAACATAAATAAATTCAATGACCAGTAAAATAAAAATAATATTCCAGAGCCTGCTAGTTAGCCGGAGCACGGTCACAAACCGCCGACAATAAACCTTTCCGACAAGGTAGAACCCAAAGAAGCATGAGCTTCAGACGGCAAAGCCTTATTGCGACTCCGTTTTCACCCTTTCACCGCTTTGAGGCCGCAGGTTGAGTGAGAAAGGGAAAAATTGTTTCCCTTGATTGAGGAAGTGCGAATCCATACGCATCCAGAAATGTCTGAAAAGTATTTAAACCATAAATTTTTGCGAAGAACTTTCATTTCATGATTATCTGAATCGATGATAATGCAGGCTAGTCAAATTAGGTAGTTTACATGCAATGAGCTAAATATTGGCTAATTCGTAATCAAAGTTGATACTGGAGGCCATCATTAGCATGTTACTCTGTAAATTCATGCAGGCTATATTGTTGTCGTGCGCTGCAATTGAATGACTCATCATTAAAGAAAATTGAAATACTACATGTAGAATTGAGAGGATCGCTCTCCCATTCGAGTCACTTCTGAAAAGAAAAGAATTCCAATGATTTGCTTTTTCTAAGAAAAGAGTGTTTTGTCATTCCAACTCCGCTGTAATCATGATGAACACAGATAAATGACTTTAATCCACGAGTATGTAGACAACATGCATGCATTCTACGCATGAGCTCATGATAGATTTGTGATAATCGTCCTATGAAATGTCTTTTTTCTGTCATGGAAGATTTTGAAACTTTCATTGTGTTCCTAGCTGTATTACAAAATTAACCTATGACGTGAAAAATATCGTGTATCTACTGGTACTTGTACTGTACATGAATCTCACCTGTAGAATTTTATTATTTGAAACCGGTGTTGCATCATTTTCAGCCAACGGCGCACTTGGTGTATCGGAAATGTCTTTTTGAGCAAGAAGTTCCCGCTCCATTTCTTTTCTTATTGTCGACAGTTCCTCCTCTGTTAGAGTGGCATGATAGGTAGGGATAGGAAAGCAGCCCAATAATAGGGTCTCTTGATATCCTGTTGTAGATCGCTTCCATTATCATCGTAAAAGTAGTGAGTTATTCGAGCTACCAGTCAATTTTTGATGTCTGCAGCCATGCGATTATCATTTTGACCAACGGTCAATTTTCCGCAAAGTCCCTTCACAACTGTTAGAGCAACTGGAAGTGTAGGGAACTTTGAGCCTGACACCATTCGTGTTGCAGCTTCGAAGGGATGAAGGATATCAATTAAACTTTTCATGGATTCATACTCAGATACTGTAAGAAGCAATTCGGAAAATGTAGAGTTCGACGTCACCTCATACTGATCATTCAAGAAATCCCTTATAGCTCTTCTGACTTCGAAGTAAGCATTGATCATGGTGTATGTGCTATTCCATCGAGTTCTGCAGTCAATGTGTGGAATTCCGAAATCATTGCCATAGCGCTCTCTCAACTTTTTCCGTAGAATCGCATGAAATATCGGTGATTTCGAAATGAATTTACAGAAGCTTCTGATTTTTCGTATCCCTTCACAAATGTCCTTCATCTGCTGATTTGCTTCACTTTCTCTGTCGTCATCGGTGTCGGTTAGCTTCATCATCACTTTCATCAAGAAATTCATCTACGTCATTTTCAACATCACTGTTTTCAGAACCTGTACTATCATCATCATCGGTCTCATCGCTTGATGAATCAGACTTCGAAATCTGTGATTTTGGAGAGATCTTCCACAGAGGCAAAGCTGTCGTTAACTAAATGTAATTTGTGTGCTAAGCACGGAATCCTCGCTATAGCTAGGCCATCATTTTTCATGAGTTTGAATGCTTTGACAATGTTGGCACCGTTATCAGTTGTTGCATTTTTAACCTTTTCTGTGATGTTCATTTTTGCGAACTGTTTACGTATTCTCTTCGCAATATTGTTACCGTCATGTGTCGTCTCAAATTCCCGAAAATCCAAGACCCTTGATTTCATTTCGTTGTCAGAAATGTAATGAACAGTGATTATCATATAGGATTTTCTTTGATTTGAAGTCAGTTGTATTATCAGTTGTAACGCTGATTGATGTTTTTGAGTCAAGAAGGCTTTTCAGATTTGCTCTCTCACGTTTGTATCTAGATCTAATCATTCTCATGATACTTCGTCTGTCAAGACCTGATGGATTGAGTTTGGCCGAGTGCAAGAAAGCCTTCATCCCGGGCTTTTCAAAGTCATTCAGTGTTCGTGAATCTTTCACAATTGCTTCCATTGCTGCCTCTTTTAAACAAGTGTTTGATGAGAGTTCCTGTCCGAAATAATGAGTTATTTTGGTCTTCTTCTCCTGAGTCTCTCTGGAACTGGGTTCCTTGCTTGTCTTTCGTTTCATCGACGATTGAGGCCTCATATTTTCGTCTGCAAAACAATGTCAATTCATGATGGCATGCTAGTGAGCAGCGTTCTCCTACTACATGTACATGTACCTACATGTATATGTACATGTAGTATCATCCACATACTTGCAGAAAATAAAATGTAATGGAGTTTAAGGTGTACTATTACAATCAACGCAACAATATGCAGACTTTGTATTCTTCTAATTCTTAATTGAGTTTTCTGCACAATCGATAACTGGTTTCACAGCTGCACTTACATATTCTATATTAGTGTTAGTCAATGTTGAATAAATTTGCAGCACATGCAAGAAAAAATATACAATAATTAATTTGGAATTTGAAAGTAGCTTCGCTTGGGGAAAATTCAAGAAAGTCAAATGATAATGTGAATAATGTGTAGGTCCTGCTTAGGCTTTTATTGTACAGCATGCAAGAGTTCATGTATTGACCAAGAACGAGTCATGCAGTTCACATCGATTATCGCATAAGCTTGTGGATGTGAAATAGCCTGCATTTATGAATGAATAAATAATATCTACGAGTATATTGTCTCATCATCATGGTCGGTGAGATGAGAGCATTCATTATAAGTCGATGAAACAGTTGCAAGAATAAAGAAGGATAAATGTCTGCGAGGCTAATACAGAATCGCAAATTATAAAAGTTGGCATAAGAAGTAATTACAAGCTTTACTAATAAATAAGTTCAGTTCATGAAATATGGCAATTAAAAGCATAATGCGATCCCGATGTGCGACAATGCCTTTGATTAAACATTCCACACAATGGATGATCTGGTTTAGTTTAACCAAGCATGATGGAATCGGAAGGATTAAAAATGTATGGGGGATCAGTGGTGATCAAAAATCAATTGCATTGCAATTGTTTGCGATTAATTGGTTGCAATTAATTGATTGGTCTCATGCAATAATTCCAATGCATTGATAGAATAGTTTTTATTACATAATACAAAACGTTAAGCCAAGATTCGTTACTTAAATATCCATAGGCAACCAGTTAAATGAAATAAACGTGCGCACGTGGGTCACGATATTATTTACAAGTCAATAAGACCCTGATTGCAATGACGTCACCATCGTAGGCAGAGGTGATTAAAAATTAATTGGTCGCAATTAATTGATTGATATCAATGGATGATTGTAATTGATTGATTGGTGTTGCCGAAAAATTGCACTTAATTGATTGCTCGGCCCAATTTAATTGCTATTAATTTGATCACCCCTGGAGACAGTAGAAGTACCCAATCTCTTTCACAGGCCTACTCTGCTGGCGCCTGCTATTTTGGGACCAGTTTGGGGCCAGATAATTAGGCTTATCAGTCAGGGGTCGTCAAAAATTAATTGCAATCAATTTGGGCCGTGCAATCAATTAATTTTAATTGCATCCGAAAGCAATCAATTAATTGCAATTATTAGGTGACACCAATCAATTAATTGCAATTGTCGGTTGATACCAATCAATTAATTGCAATTATCAGTTGATACCTATCAATTAATTGTAATTATTTTCTATTATCAATCAATTAATTGCAATTAATTTTTGACGACCCCTGTTATCAGTGTCTGGAGATGCATAATTAGGCTACTTGCTTAACACAACGTGAACGACAAGGACTAATTCAGTTGTGCATGTAAATGAATGTCACAGAATGTGTGTAGCTACTTATAGTTTACGTATGTTTTAAAAGACTCACCTGAGCTCCTTGTAACATTCAAATGCAGCTTCATGTGCCTTCTTAATCCACTCGTATTTCCATTAGTGCACCTGATGATCTTACATTCTTTGCATCTGGCCGTTGCTGCTCCACTTTGCCTTGTAAAACAATCCGATAGCACCAGTTTACAGGTTGATGTTGGTTGATCAATCAATTCAATTTCACTACTGTCAGAAGAATCCGCCATATGATTTTCGAACTTGATTAAGATGGGAATTAATGGTAGTGCACTGTTTCATTCACTTCACTATGATGGTACTAGAAGCAAGGATCGTGTTCTCAGCAGCTGGGATGTGATTGGTCGACAAACGCTCACTAGCGAGTTTAGTCATTCGACTGTGTTCACGATCGGATGGTAGACGACGCAAAGTCGCAAAGAGGACTCGATGGCTTGATGTGAAACGCATAGGACAAAAAGGGATTGACACAGCGGAGTAATGTCAGCGAGGGAAGCATTGGGCCGTATGCATAAAAATGAGAAAATCTTTTTCTCACAATTTTGTGAGATAATCTTATCAATTAATGCATAAAATTTCTCACACTCATAAGCAATTTTTCAAATAGAGAAATTCTTAGTCGTCTCAAAGATGAGAAAAAGGCATGCATAAAAATGAGTTTTGAGATTATCTTGCTAGAAAATCTCATAAAATCATAAGCAACAAATTCGTCGCTCAAGACCGATCAATTAGTGTCATGGAAACTGGAGGATGACTAATTCTTAGTCTATATTTTCGCACACACAATATATCTTCAGTCGGTTTCATTTACAATCATGTTGAGCTTTAGCGTAGGACATGTAAGAAGCAGAAGGATATTTAATCAATGTCGGGAAGTAGCAAGTAGCCGTTATAAAGCTTTACATCGCTTTGACGAAGAAAATATCGAGTGGTTGGCATCTTATAATCTTCCAAACCTCAGAAACAAGGGGTGGTACAGTTTCATCTAAACAGAAGGTGGAGATAACTCTGAGATATCTTGCCAATCCAGGTTTTC
This sequence comes from Prostheceraeus crozeri, assembly GCA_907163375.1. Taxonomy (NCBI): domain Eukaryota; kingdom Metazoa; phylum Platyhelminthes; order Polycladida; family Euryleptidae; genus Prostheceraeus; species Prostheceraeus crozeri. The sequence continues at coordinate 941,878 of CAJQUW010014582.1, read as the reverse complement.
AAACTCATATTGCTGAACAAACTGGTTTTCACCAATGTACAGTTTCGAGAACAATAAACGAAACAGTCCCGTTAAATAGCCGCAATGGCGAAACAATGGACAAAATTTCCCGTAAATGCTGCTGAGAAACGAAAGGCAAAAGTCAGTTGGTTCGACGAGGTGGGTTTCCATCGTGTATAGGAGCACTTGATTGTACACACATCAGAATCGATAAACCTAAGGGTGCATTTGGAGATGAATACATCAACCCTCAAAGGAACACCAACATTAAACGTACAAGCCACTTGTAACGAAAAATGGATGTTTACAAGTATCGACGTAAGTTGACCTGGATCTGTTCACGATAACCGGATCTTCAAAAATTCAGAACTGTACAGGTTAGTAGTAACCCACGTTTTATTTAAAGGACATATACATGTAGTACTCTGCAGGGATTTTTTCTGTGACTTCCCCAACAAAAGTGTAAAAGACTCACTTAAAAACTAAACTTAATCCAATCAAAAGTAAATAGTAATTTCACAGCATTGGCATAACTATACTTTTTACTGAACAATGAAGAAAAAAGGAAATAGCAGCAATAATAACAATCACGAAGATGTTAAAGGTAAATCTCCATGAGACCATAGACCCTGAGACTGTCGGTTGTCATCGAGCTTAGTGAGTCGAGATTCGTCGGGACATTCGAGGGATCGACTGATGGTAAAGCACATATCGTAATTATTGTTTATAGAACATGAAACATGGTGTCCGCGGCCTAAAAATGTCCTTGAATATCATTGAGTGTCACAGATGGGCCGCTTATGTATATTTACAATAACTTCATATGTCGAAGAATGTAGGAAAAAGTTTTTATCTGATATGTCAGACAAAACTTGAACCGATTTAGCAGACACATAAGTAATTTAAGTTAACCACGATCGATGATTTAGTATACTTCTAGATATCAATTCAAATTCTTGAATCGTGTGAACGCTTGCATAAAAATTCTTTGACCTCTTATCAGCCCGTCCTCATATGTCTCATGTGTTATGCTTAGGTGTCGACTTTCGGCTGTAATCGTTAAATGACATGTAACATCATTCTTTAGTGAAACATGCTTTCCGACATGAGGAATAATATGTACGTTTTCAGCATCGCAACGGGAGGTTCTCTCTATTTTGTATGTGGTGGACATATGGCTTTCCACAGACCTCAAACAGTGATCAATATATAATTTATCAGTTAATAACTTAAATTCCATGGCTTCAGAATTTCTATTGCAGATGTTTTCAGTGAATCTTATTTTTTTATTAAATATCTGTCCCTTATGTCTGACCAGAAAGGCATAATTCGCTTCAATGGCACATATCAGTTTACATCAGGATTGATTGAAATCATGATTTTTATTTATATAAAGAACCTGGTTTACTTTTTCCACTAACTGACTCAGTCCACTTTGCAAATGAGTAAGAAAACACAAGTGATTCCAAATAGTTCAATTAAAACTTAAATAAGCTATTTTCACTACAGAGAAAGTATTACAACTGTGTTAAGGTATAGTCAGTCACTTGCTCATCATGGCAACTATTACTCACATCAACAAGACGTCTTTTCTCTCCTGAGTATTTCTTCTTTAAGCGGACGTAGGACAATTGTTCAAGTAAAATCAATCTCTGCAACTCGGATTATTCAGATTTTTCGTTTCTGGAGTCTCACCGGCGAAATCTTTCTCCTTCCTTTTCCCCGGTACCGATGACTTTGCTGAGCATGAGTATTCAGGGAGATTCTCCATGGACGATTCAAATCCAGCTGAGACAGCTCCTTCTAAGCGCGCGAAGGTAGGATTTTCGTCATGCATAAGAAGATTAAGCAGATTTCTCTCCCACTTTAATAAATTGATTGGTTTGTTACCAGTCTTGTTTCTGTCACTTTTATTTTTGACGCGCATCTTCAAATTTGCTATTTTCTTGATCATTTTTTCCTTATCAAAAGGTCGACCCAACAATTGCGTCATAGATGTACACACTTAAGCAATCGCCTCACCTTTCTTCGATTTTTGTTGTGGTGTGTTGCTTTTCTCAAGTAAAACTGGATAGGTCTTCAGTATATCGACGAGAATTTCATTTTCATTCTCCAATAATTCTGCTGTGCTTGCAGTAAACATCTCACTGAAGTGCATCGATCGTATAAATGGTAAACGTCCGACGAAAGAAGATATTCGTTTAGCAACATGGAAACAGCGCGATCGAACAATCACAAATGAGGACTACGACAACAAAAATAAGTGATGCCTAGTTGGAATTCGTATTTGACTACATGATTGGCTCATGAACAAAAATTCGCTTGTGATTGTATTAAACTAGGAGCATGAGAAAAAGAAATTCTCGTTTGTTTTGCATTAAATGTGATATTGCTCACGATCTCATTGCAGGTGGTGACAAAATCTGTCAATCAACCGCTGCAAATATCTTAGCATTGAAAGAGAATTTCTTCTACTCCGAGCAGAACTTTATGCATACATTAATGAGAAAATCTTAAGTGTGAGAATATTTTAGCTTCATATCTGAGAACTTCTTTTTGAGAAAATCTCATTTTTATGCATACGTGAGTGACATTGTACCCAGTCAATGTATGCAGACGTATGGAATACAATTGTTGAAAGGCATAGGACAAAAGGGGATTGACACAGCGGAGTAATGTTAACGTTGGAAGCATGTATGAGTGTATGAGGAAGTGTGTGACATTGTACCCAATTAGTGCATCAGACGCATGAATACAAATTTTGGTATTTTCATTGCTGCAGCTAGCAAAAAATGCACTTTTCGAGAAATTCGAGAATTCTCGAAGCAGTTCTCGAAAATATCGAGAAATCTCGAACCATTTCTTGTCTCGAAAAAATCGAGAATTCTCGAATCATTTCTTGTCTCGATTTCTCGATTCTCGCCCATGTATAGTCCAGAGGTCGAGTCCCGAAAGTGTCACTGGAAGTCGGCAGGAAGGGCATCCGGACAAAAATCACTACAACGCTCCAGAAAAGTTTGACCATGTCAGCACCGTCCAATGTCCCAGTATGGGGAGTAGTGACGTTTAAACTTCATAATAAAGCTTTCTAACAAAGATTTCCAGAAAAATGCTTCATCAAACCCAAAAATTTTAAAAAAATCAATATAGGCGTGCTCAGACAAATCAAGGAGCGAGGCTTTTGCATGGATAGAAGGAGTTTTTCCATCGGTTTATCCTCAGTTTTATGTAGCAACTCTTAAAACTCTGTTATCTAGGCACGTGTGATTTTTTATTCATAAGTTTGGATATCACCATAAATATGATGCATGATATTGAGGCGCGTTTACATAACGGTCCATTCACACCGCCGCATCAGAATTTACGTTCAAAACGTAAATATACCTATGGGGCTGTTTACGCACAGACGCGTGGACCGCGCCCTGTCTGGTTTGAATGGACCTAGACCGATAACGATAAATTGAAATAAAATCGCTCTGCATATGCAACATGGCTCATGGCTGCTGTTCACGTTAGCCCGATTTTCTCAAGGATAAAATTTGCAAAGTATACAGCGGAGCTGAAAGATAAAATGAAATGTCGTCACGATTCCATCATTAGCGTCATCGAGCTATTATAATTGATCGAGGCATAAGATTTCTACATTTTGTCGGACAATATTGCTCTTAGTTGCAATACTGTCCGGGAAATGCTATGCAATTCCTATGGAAGAAAAAAGCCCATGTTCGCTACCACAGATGCTTCAGCGATTCATTGATCACATTGAATTAGACATCGTCGTTGTATGCTATAGTGCAGTGGTGGGCAACGTGTGGCCCGCCGGGACATTTTGGGTGGCCCGCCACCGCCTCTCATATCTTAAATGACTCGCGACATTATTTGAATCGATCATGTGAAAATGACTCACTCCGACTTCGACCTTTGGCAGATGCATGTAAGGGTAAGGGATCCTCTTTAAAATTTGAGAAATCATTAATGAACAATTAAATCAGCAATATGATGGCACAAATAACAAACATTCACATTCGAATTATCCAACCATGCTCCTTTCGTAATGAATATCTTCTCGTATAAACACAAAATGGTCATCACCTGCACGAGACTATGCTGTCGCATAGTATTCGATGCCTGCTGATGTTTATCTGCGTAATAAACCACGCCTCAATGAACCTAGAAAGAGGCTATAGCGTAATTAGACCTTGATTACGAATGGAGGAATGCAACCGCAAGATTTTGACAGACCAACATTTTTTTCAAATATTCTTGCTGAATTTCATTTGTTTACTACTAATATATGTTTCGTATGTCGATTGGCATTAGCACACGACTACCATTTTTATGGAGCCCATGCACGGTTTTTGAAGGCCGCATATGTTTGGGTGACATATGTGCAGGCATGTACACTGTACATTTGTAGCAAAATCAATTTTGTCTTGTGCGGCTTTCATGCGGATAGTTGCAATATACACTCAATAGGTTGTTTTTCGATGAAATAAATTAAAGCAATGTCAGTCAAATCATTAAAAAAGTCAAATTACCGTTTAATTACACAAAAGAAAGGCTTCCATGATCTGTTATAGGCATATTCTCTCTCTTCAACACTCACATAAATTGTAGAAAGTAAATCATAATTCCTCAATATTGAACAAATTAGTTGCGAACAATACTGCTGTATACGATATTTTTGAGTTGGAAAGAGCCAGGAATTTTTTAGATGTTAATTATTATCATAAATTATGATGTACAAAAAAATTGTATCTGAAGATGATTACTGGAAGGTGATCGAAGCATTTTGTACATGATAACTTAAAATAATAATTAACATCTAAAAAAATTCCTGGCTCTTTCCAACTCAAAAATATCATATCATGACTAGCCAGGGCATCTTCCAAGTACTGCTGTATACATTTACATGCAAAATTTTGCAAGGTAATGCGACCACTATCTATACACGTACGGTACAGCAGCCCACATATGCACATAGAAGTACGGAATAAAGGAATATCAAGCCTATACTACTGCCTTTTGAAATTGGTGGCCGGCGAGCCTTTTCGCGGACCACTCCTTGTCGCCCGCTATCCCAACTTGGTTGCCCACCGCTGCTATAGTGTATAACGAATTGAAATGCTAATTTTTCCATGACCAAATAATGGAATTATTTATGTTTTTTACTTTTCCATTTGTCCGCCATTTGGATCATCCCATTGTCTATTGATGTCAATGCTTTGCATGGAATCAGTACATTCAAGTGTGTGGATGACTTGAAAAGCATGAAAACATTGATTTGGGTCCTGAGATCATATGACTTCACATGCAAAATTACAATGACAGAGATTCGAGGCAGTGCACCATATACCTGTAGAGTCAAAGGGTACCATATACTTCCAGAATGAGCGAAATTTTTTCACATAGATCTTTCAGAGAGATTTTCAGCAGACATCAACGGTTTTGGTCACTTCTCGTAAAATGGTGAACTGCGACATCAATTTAATTGAAGCCAATCATTATGTGACTGACACTTGTATGTTTTCAATATCCAAAAATCTGAGTCATGCGAAGTGTTCTTTAGAGCATACAGATAAAAATTAAGAGAACTGAGGAAAATAGCTAACTGATTCTAGTTGAAAGTGGTTGCCAAAAATGCCAAAAAGTTTTTAATCTGAAGTTGTGATGTTATTAGCCTTCTTTGTATTTTGAATCCAAGAGGACAAAATATTTCACGCACAACCTGTGTGCATCAGGTGAATGAGAAAGAGGTTTTTTCTGTATTCTAGCAATGCAACAGCTTAATCATACATATATGACTAACAGAACTTCTTGTTGAATTCTCCTGCCTATACAACATGCAAAATAATTCGAACAATGGTCATGAGGTTTTACAAATGATATATGAAATAAACTGCAAAAGAGTCGAACAGTCAGATATAGTGTGGTAGAATTCATTTAGACAATTCAATTGCAAGGACGACGCTGCTTCACGATCAAATAGATTTTATGAATGATAAAGGCATTGCTTATGTGTCCAGTCCACTGTGATCTCTGACATAATAAAAGTTTACACGAGGCTAAATGAAAGTTAGAATTGTTACACAAAGTTGGATTTAGTCGTTCTAAAGTTTTCTTCTATTCTTTTGAAACCACTATTTTATGTTAATGGTGCGATAGGGATTTATAGACAATCCCTATGTGACGAATTAAATGGCTGACATGCAATTCAAAATCTCGGGAAGATGACATTTTTCATACCTTTCGATTTCATTTTGTACACTGGGCCTACATCGTGTAATTTTTCTGAGCATAAAACCGCCAACTTTAGATATTGTTAGAATTGCATGGCTAAACATCTAGCTCAAGAAATAAAACACATATATCTGATTTCGGAAGAGCGATCTCAAAATTAATACACTTAAAAGTATTTAGAATGCATGGGCCTGCGCTATTATATCTAACCTCGAATATTTACCGAACGCACAGCTCAAGTGAGAGAGTATATTCTTTATACCGAGAATTTGCCGTTACTGGCCGAAATATAAATTTTACTTGCTAACTACTTACTTACTACTAATTATAAAATTGTGTGCTTGCCATCTCATCTTCAGGATCGTCTTCGATATTTTTCAAATAGGTGTCATCACATCGTACATGGACGAATATGCAACTGTCATGTTTTTGAGGACATCAACAGCCGTCGCTTTAAGACTCGCGTGTAATCTTTTCCAATCTGCAGAAGGTTTGGCTAATCATCCTCTACATGTGCTCATCCCACGTCGTCTAGGAAGGAGTGATCAGTATTATGTAGAAATGGCAATGACTTCTAGAAGGCAGAGACAATTTCAGCTGTTCGTTTCAAGATATCTAAACAGTATCCCTTGATGTATGCTCTTTTTTTCATGATTTACTTACCTTTTCTGTAACCTATCGCTACTTACTTATCATTTGGAAATTTATCAAAGTGTATTTTCTGATTATTATTCCAAAATAAAAACACTTTCTCTCTCTTCTCTCTACTTATCATGGTCCTGTCAATTTAAAAAAACGTCATTTGTTTTATAACATAATGAACATGATATTGGCCCCTGATGTACACCTGACATTTTGGCTGACAGTCCAGTTGCCATATATCTAGGAGTCCATGATTCATGGTTATCTGGTACGATGGGAATTGTATGTGAAATTGGCGGGCATATAATTGTGCGGCACTACTGCAGTTTAGTGCACCCTCTTTTACCCCTACTGCAGTTTAGTGCACCCTAAAATGCATGTGAGAAAACAACTATGCATATGTCTGAAAACACATCCAGAACGTTTGACTTCCGTCATTTCTCGACTGCAGTCCGGAATAGAGCATTGAGGAGAAGCAGAAGGCAATATACATTGAGCTTGTAGAAATTGGCGAGCACTGACCGAGTCATGAACAAGCGTAATAAGATCGTTTAACAACATGATTTAATCAACAGAATGAATGCCGTTCGTTCTTCCCTATATAAATGAGTGTCTTTCAGGGGCGTCGCCAGGATTTTTCGAAGGGAGGGGCGGTCTAGACCCCAATCGGCACGGCCGGGCAGGGGTTTCTAGCAATCAAGCACAATCAAGCACTTTAATCCTATTCTGCCTGGGGGCTCCATCAGCCCTGTGTATGTATTTTTTGATATCTCAGAAATTGATATCTTCCACTTGATCCTAATTGAAGTTTTGAAGGTCACTCCGAAGAGTACTTTTCCAAAAATTGTAATTTTTGAATTCACTGTCTAAACATTTTTAGTAAAATTATTATTTCAAGCAAGTAACTGCTATTAGTCTTGCATACAAATAGAGTTCGCTGACCACAAATCTGAAATCAGAGTTTCAAAAACGGAACCTAACCCAGGTTGTGTCATCTGGATTTCCATGAACATGTGTATTTTTCAACATGTTGCGCCTTGATAAAGCACTCAATTTTTGCTGTAAATGAAATATTCCGTTGTGAATGATCATTGATAAAATCATTTAATTAGTTTATTAAATTTTTTGAAAACATTGTCATCTTACTAAACCATTTGGCAAACAATGAAAACAAATACAATAAACGAGTAATTGATCTTAATCTTTTCAAGTAAAATATCAATCAATCAATGTTAGACCGTCTGCTATATCCACACTTTCATGAACAAGGCAATCAGGAAAAAGCAAATATTACAACCAAATGTGTTCTTAAAACGGTGTAAGACATTATCAAAACATAATGAAACCGATGAATCGTAAATCCCTCAATATACTTATAATCGCACTTATACAGAGCTTTCTTCTCATTGCCTGTCAGGGAGGTTTGTGTCTCATAGATGTCGGCCTCAAATAACAACAACGTTCAGACAATAAAAATCAGACGATGAAATCACATTTACGAGAGCTTTGATCGAAGTTAGAAATGACTGCCTCGATATCGACAGGTATATCATCATGAACATAAATCAACGTGAGTCCGGTTATGCGAGACTCACCCATCGTCGACCGCAAGTCATTTTTCAAAAGTTTCAATGCTGAAAATGATCTTTCAGCAGTTGCAGTAGTAGTTGGAAGACAGCAAAATATTTTTAAATATGCATGTATGCATGGATAAAAGTCAATATTGCACTGACTTAAAGCTGTCGCTGGACATGTTGGAATATCGGATGTATTTCCTTTGTTCCATTTTATGCACCAGCGCATGTACTCAGCCTTCACATCATCCTCAGAAAATGGACAAATTGGCTTATAAAATTCAATAACATCCTTTAAATGTTCAAAAGAATATTTCTTAAGTTTAGATGGAAGCAATGAATTGATTTGCATCCCTATAGTATTGTGAGAGCTGAAGCGGTCCCTTAAATCACTCAACAATTGATCCAAAAAAGGAATGAAAATGTTTCTCTCAAAGTAGAAGCCGCTTTGACATTAGAGCGATGGCACTGACGCCCCACAATTCTTGCATAGTCAGCTCCTCAGCTAAAATTTCTTCAAACTTCTTTGGCTATGTTATTCACTTCCTCCGAACTCGACAATCGCATGTCTGAAGGACTTCAAAACAAAGATTCATTTCGTCGACACACTGTATCAGATCCTTGTCGACCTTTTGTAGACTGACTGCTACAGCGGTGCCTTAGTCACATTGAGCACTGAATTCAATGTCAATATTGAAAAGACGATACGTCTCGTGCTTTGTAATCCCACAATAGAGATGTAGCTCTTGAAGATACTAGTGCGTCTTTCCACGTTGTCATATCTTGGAGTACCTGAAAGCAACATTTTCTTTGTAAACTTACAAGCATCACGACTTAAAGATGCAGACATATTTGCATGCAAAACAATTTTTTACTATAAAATTAATAGATGCGCTGTCAAAATTACTTTTTAAGAGAAATGTATATTCCAATGTCTCATACTAAAAATTTGCACACGATTTAATCATTAATGGGAAATCTTTCTGAGTATGTTGATATTTGACAAATGATATTTTTAGTGATAAGAAAAATTTGTTGCTTATAGCCTATAGGTAATATGTCACCTACCTCTACTATATCCAACATGTTTTCTTGAAATCTTCGTTCTTCCCTATAGTTATAAATGAGTGTCTTTGTGTCTTCGTCTTCGCACATTACACCGAGCGCGCGCTTCGGTGTAATGTGCGTAGTCATCGTTTGCGGGAGAATGCGCCGTTGTTTTAGGGTGCACTAAACTGCAGTAGGCGCGTTTCCGTCTCTTTCATAGAGGGTGCACTAAACTGCAGTAGTGCCTAATGGTGCATTATACACCCTCCAATGCCGGGCAACAATGCATTTCAAACTCATTTCAATCATTTCTATTACCTCCAAAGCCATCGAGAGTGAAATACAATCTGCATTATTGTCCTCTAAACTATGACAATCACAGAATTAGATTCATCTGCGCGTGCTTCGAAGCAGATAAACAAAATATTTAATTCTGTGATGACAATATTCCTATATTGTGTAACGTGTGTAGTGGCAACAATATTTACGTCCAGTCAAGAATGTACACAGCAGAGTCTACATGTTGTTCATGCATTGCGTCTACTGACTTCCAAGTTTTATGCAAACTGATAGTGAGCAGTTTAGCTATCATGCGACTTGTAAAACTTTACGTTTGTGTGTCTCTTAGACTACGACCGACTTTGAGGTCGTCTATTGAAAGCGCTGTAGGTCTGCTAGACTGTCCACGAGCATATCATCGAATATAGTGAATGTGATATATGTATTCTGTTACTGTGTGGAGGTGGAGAGAAACCCGGTCCGTTGCATATCTCGTACAGTTGCAGTTATAGAGTCATGTGGAAATAGGTGATGTAGACTTCAATATTGCGTCAGCATCTTCAATGTTTTCACTGACAATGGAAATGTGTCGACGAAGGTTTTCAAATCAGTAGCCGTGACGGAACCCTTTTATTGATGATGCAATCGCTATTCTTTTGTATCTCAGACAATCAGTTGAGAATGCCTGGAATATTCCCGCGTTGTTACCATTCCTGGCAGAGATAATTGCTAAGCAAATTCCAGCAGCCACTCATGACAGTTATTAAGTTGACCATTCGACTGAATTTCGCGGCGAAACAATGCCTCATTACACAAGAAATATGGCTCTTCTGTCAATAAGATTTATGACTTCAAACTCAACTCGGATGACGATCACACACGCGGCAGTTTCATTGAGAACACAAATGTGTGAGCAGAGGTCATTGCATCGATTGTACGTCTGTCAAATCCGCTTACACGGATTTAGGTGTACTATTAAAGCCATTGATGTGACGAATCGTGATTACAAACTACCTTCAATAAATACTTCTTTCGTGAATTCAATATGAAGACATTGATTTTACTGCATCTGATGTTCAAACACTGCAAGCCCATACCCTTGTCCAGTTACAGGGAACCCTAGTCATCGGCTTGACCGGGAGATTCATAAGAATATATCTTCTTGCAGTTCCGCTAACTATTTGATGATCGGCAATAATGCACAGATTTTATCATGATATCAAATTATGCCAGCAGATCTCGCAATTGTCATCTTCTCTGCTTCCAAAAAAGAAACTTGGATGGCACTTATTATATATTATATCTTCTACTTCTATTTTTTTTTGAATAAAAATATGGTTCTTTGACGCATCAAAAACAGCGATCTTTTAATATTTGATACTATTTTCGCCAAAACTGGCCGCTTCAGTCAATAGACAATTTATGGAAAGGAAGGCATCCTTTATGCCATTTTATGTGATAGATTTTAAGTTTAGCAACAATGCTCAATCTTTCAAACTATCAGACCATATCGTCCTCCACTCTAGGGCCTACATTGTTTGACAAGTGATGTATCTTCATTCAGATAAACATGAAATTTGTCGTTCAATGCCAAAACAGCGTGTTTCAAATATGTTGAGTGCTTAGATAAAAATATAAAGAACCTAGTCAAAATGTGCTGTATTATTTAATCAACATTGCCATATGTGATTATCATAAAAATCGTAGCGTGAAGAACTCCTTAAATGGCAGAAATTTCAAGTGCTTTATAAATAGCAAAGCAACTTAACTCATAATGTGCCAATGTTCTGGAGACACCTAAACACCACGTTGTATGAAACTCATGTCTTTAAACATGAAATTATGTGATATTTAAACAGATGCACGCTCACGAACAACGAAGCAATGACCCGCTTCAACACTTTTTGATGTATAGAACAGAATCCTCAAGAGGTTTAATAGATAAGAGGAAAATAAGATATAATATTTCGTCATTTCCAAATGAAGGTAACTATGCAGTCATACATGTAATAGCAGCTTGAACAGATTGAAAAGTCCTCTAAAACAGTCAGTCTACTCCACATTCTTCAATAATATTGAAGGTGCAGCCTTTTCAGGTTTATGCTTGCTTCTGTATTCTTGTACAAACACAACCTCTCAGAAAGGAACCGCTGATGTGGTTTCAAGCAGCGTGCTACACATGGCAAGCTCAACTTAGTTTTATAAATAAACATCCGTTTCATGCCGATGGCGCTAGATGAAGCTAATCCAGAGTACATGCGTGATATAGCATTTGTTTATCTTCAATCAGATGAATTTCTCTCCCAAGTTTCCTTTTAAATCATGGTCAAACCAACACAAGATGCGATTAGATAAATGTTTCTGATGTTCCTCAACAACAGTATAAGAAGTTGTCAATGCAACATCACGTTTTACATGCTCATTAAGTACACTAAAAGGTTGATCAAATGAAAATTAACAAACATACAAATACAACAATTAACAAACATACAAAGTAATAACAAAAATTACATTAACAAACATAAGTGCAGAATTATGAGTTGATCTTTCCTTCCCGCTGTTTGTTAATGGACTCGTAATTCTTGTTTATTTATAGTCTGGAGTGCTAGTTTTTTGTCTGTGAGTACATAGACGTGGATATGAATACTAATGAAGAAATCTGTTTACCGATGTTGAAGTGACCTCCTAGCGTTGATAAGACATTCTTCTATAGAGCAGAAACATAAATTGAGAAATATAGCATTTAAATAAACCCCATTCAGTCTTCTGAAAAAATTTTCATCGTGTCATGTCCACCACTTTCATCTTCGTCAGGTGCTGCAAAACGAAAAATGATCAAGATGTTAAACGGTGGTATTTTCCATTATAACGCTATTATAATAAGAAACGGTTAGTGACGAGCGTTCGTGTGATGGTTGCTCACTCAGCGATGATTGAATACTTTCTTTATAGTGTCATCAATTGCATCTTGAAAATGAGAAATCTAGTACTCGTATTACGTTTTGAAGAAAGATCAAGGACAAACTGGTTGAGATGCAGTTTCATTTCGCAAACACGTTATACACATTGGCGTTAATGGCAAATACAGCTGGGATTCTCGTGTTTCATTCTATTGGACTGCCTAATGATTAAAGCAGCACTGCTTTATCCCCAAGCCAGTGCACTAAATAATTCTTGATTTTCCATTATTCGGAATTGTGTATGAATACCATGTCTTTCAAATACTCTATTTTCCACGTTTAAGGAAGTGCAATGCATGACCAAGTGAGTACTGTCGAGATATATGTGCCGCTTATTATTCCATATTTAGTATGGAATTATGACTTTAAAGAGGGTATTCAGAAAGGAGGTCGGTGCCATAAGGACCTCAACGAAGAGAGAAGAATGGAGAACCATGATCGCCAACGTCCACAGCGGATATGGTAGCGGGAGTCAGTGAGTGATTCAAAAGCATTTTCAGTGAGCCACTTTAAAAGCATGGCATAGGCTTTTTACATGTTTAAACAAATTATTTATAGAAGAAAGCATCAGGGGCGTAGCGTCCATTGGGTACTCGAATGTATTTTTAAATAAATTCCCCAACATATTTTAATCATGTGCAATGTGCATCAGTGACCAAACGCTACATCTTCTCTTAAGTCTTTATTCATCTTTCCAACGGATGCATGCACATTGTACAACTGTCGGTGCTTTTATCCCTCTCCCTCTCTCAGGGGCAGTCGCCGGAGTGTCGCCGAGATTGCACCGATTGGCCAAAATCTAACACGAGCCACACATGATCAGCGATGACTCGTTGATGTCATCGACAACTCAGCCAATCTATCAATGTGCCGTTCGCACGCGCAATAACAGCTCGGCGACGCCTTTCAGCTCGTCATGCAACCCACAGAGAAGCAATCCATCTATCTATATGATTCAACCCGATCGAAGACAGGGAATTCTTTACAAGTGACACTTGCACACACCGACTGGCTAATCACGGCGTGTCTGACAAACGCGTAGCTAATTGTCTATAGGTGCATACCTTCACTTCTTTATTATTTCATCATTATTTGAAATCATCAGAGTAAATTCTAGACTAGAACCGGGTACTTTGCATGTATGCTGTATGCCATAAGGTATACCGATGCCAAGACTGACTTGAGCCCCGGAAACGATCTGAAGCACACTACGCCACTGGAAAGCATTGTATATATTTGAACATGACCATTTCGTAACAGAAGCTCTTGTTCTCGTGTGAAGAAGTTTCATTCGAATTCTGCTCCTACCATTTTCCCTAGTTTTTCTGATTCTTATCAACCACCAAAGATTCTCCGCAGTCTCTGAAACCGCTCTACCGGCGACTCAAGTCAATCCCCCAATGACGACAACGTTAGAGAACGACGTCATAGTGAAACAGTCATAAGGCAGTATCCTCTGTATTGTCTGTTTCCGATTAACAATTGCAAGTACCTTCATGTTAGTCAGTTAATGTACCGACAGTCTCCCGTTATCTGTGTTTTCCTTAACATGATTCCAATGCGACAAGAATGTATTTCATGTTGAAATTGCAAACCGAATCAGATTTATCACCCTTAACACATCAGAGAGAAATTACTGCTTAATAAACGAAAGAGAAATAGCATATCCTCGAAGCATATTTTGCTGTCGCCATCAGAAATCTGTTGTCGCGCCTCTTTATTATGATTGCTTTGTTTAGGGAAGTGGTCTTGGGAAAATGTTTCCAAATCGAACATAACAAAAAAGCGACTCATGGTGCGTGTACGTTCTGGACCTACATGATAGCTTGTGAATGCATTAGCTCTGCGTGTGCTTTTGGAGAAGATCTTTGGTTTGTGTACGCATTCATTTACTGCTGAGCTGCTTCTACCGAAATAGTATATGTAGAGGAGATTGAGGAAACGGCATCCCGTCTTACTGAATGAGGCTGAAACTGGTTAACAAGTTTTTCACCAAAAAGACCCTTTCGAGGCTGAGGTGTGCTAGTGGAGCACCTGCCCACAGATAATAGCGATACTCCGTCAGTGGACGGATAAAATCAGATAACCTCATAACCGTATTAAAACACATTGAAATAGCATGATTCTAGCACGTCGATCGGTTGGCTTTCGGAGATATGAACCGGCGGTGAGAACTTCATCATATCAAAGGAAATTCTTGGGTAGATAACTTTTAATGCCAATTTGTCAGCCATGTTCAATGAATTGATCAATTACTTCTATTGGAGTGACCTGAGATGATTGGCACTTCCGATTCATACTTATCACACTGAGTGATAGCCGAAGAACGTTCACTCAGTTGCAACATCTGAGGCCGCATTGCTTGTCTTCCAGAATGACGAAAGGTCTCCGGAAATCTCTTATCTAAATGTTGTTCTGTAAAGCTGAATATCAAAGTCTAGTATTGTTTATTCCTTTGCACTTGATATCAATTGCGGTCGATATCTTGTCGGTTTCAAGTTCCACTCCTTCATTTCCGAGAGATGGAAGAGATTTCACGATCGAGACTTGCTTATAAGACGGAAATTTCCGCAGATTCACTTCGTATGCTGCTGCATTATTTAATTCGATATCCAATAAAACCCGCTTGTAACGTACTTAAAGAGACCTTCAGAATTGACGCATCCGAGGTACACAAATATTACCTCAATAGTAGTACCATGTTTGAATTTTCTCACACGAAGGAAGCTCACTGAATGATCAGATGGCCGTTCCAGCTTGGAATTAGAGACTCGCTACAATCTGAAAGCACGTAGGTGTGTTTTTAGACCGTAGCAATGAAACGTTTTGCCATTGGATGGAATATGTTTAAGTGAGTCTGTTGTAGTGGATCATGCATGCTGTATGTGGAAAATGAAATTATTATCTTAAGTTGATGTTATCTTCTTTATTATATATGTACTTAAAGTTACAGCTATTGCTGGCTGTCACTTAGTATAACCAAGACTGTACAGTGAGCAATCGTGACTGCTTGTAGCGTGGGAACACAAGTTGCAATGGATAGATACTCTATAAATAGAGTGCAATCAATCGATGATATTTCACTACATTAAAACAAGGAATATTGTCCATATTCTGGGCCGCGTTAGCCTTGTGCTCATTCAATTACAAAACGACTTATGTCGGAGTTGATTTCGTCTATCTCTGAGTGATGAACTGAAAATGCTAAGCCACGACCAGTTTTGACTAACGTCATAATGAGCCTGTAAGAGACGATGTAGAAGAGAATATGAAGATAGCACTTAGGAGATCTGATAAGCTGTTTTCTCTTATACATATCAAAGTGCAAGATCTGATAACTCTGCACTGTGCGTGATTCAGTGTCATCATTCAACAGTTGATAACATCCCTGGACTTCCGTTCTTCCAGCTTATGGGTAGAAATAATCACGGGTGTCGACGATAAAGCGATCCCGATTAATCTTTAATAGTTGTGCCGTATCTTGTAACGTTAATGAATTGTTATGTGCTCTTTGGTTCGAATATGAAGAGAGGCACACAGCATGGCCTCTAGAGAGCTTGCTTGGGGCTTCCGAGACGCATTGACGTAGTTATAGGGCGAAGCGCAACGTCTACGGCTGCTAAGGAATAGAGTGCTGGAATTGTTGATTAGAAGAATGAAAATTAACTTTAGTTGGTGACTTCAGTAATGGTGGAAATAAATTGTCGGAGTCCCGCTCTAGTTGCGTAGTTGAAGAATATTCCCGCCTGGTGTGGACGGTGTTCGCTCCCCAGCAGTGCTGCAAGTAAATGGAAGTTCATTTCTTTTGGATATGAGCGTCACTTCTTCCCAAAAACTTAAAAAAATTATCTTTTGAAGACAAAATATTTAGGATATTTTCCTGTAAAGGCATATTTTCCAACTTGAACAATAAAGGCATCAATAGGTCATTCTGTATGCTGAAATGATCATTTCCCTCCCACATGCATGTAGGCAGCAATGATTGTAGAAGCCTTGAGCTTTAGATAATGTGACACTTGGCACTTGGACGTATCGACAGTTGTCCGACTTGAGATCTCCCTCTCTCTCTCAAAGAATCTGACCTAAAGTTCAATATGTGTATTTGCCGTCGTATACCTGACGTGATTTTTATAAAAAGTGGACTGGAACGCTATTGACCTGCGAGCTACCTTTGATCTAAGGTTGCAGCTATTGACTTAGGATGTCGTTGAAATGAATCCTCCTCGAATATTCACTTGACATTTGAACTCGACATAAAAATACAGAACTCATGAATTGATTGAATATCACGCTGAATACTTGTGAAGTGCCGTGAGCTCATTTGCTGTGTCGGAACTTCCCTCTTGACTTTATACTTGAATTCTGTGAGTGTCGAGGCAGGATGAATAAGTCAGATATCGCTTGCCTGCAATTTCTGACAGAAATGCATCCACTTGAAATTCAATTAATGCTTTAATTTTCAGTTGGCAAGGGGCATTTCTCAACGGCCTCATGTCCTGTAAGAAATGTCATTATGTATTCAATCACTCGGTACTGCTGCCAAGGATTAATACATCGACATATTCATTAGTCAGGATGGGTGTAGAACAGTGGTGGGCAACGCGTGGCCCGCCGGGACATATTGGGTTGCCCGCCACCGCTTCTCATATTTAAAGTGGCCCGCGGACATTATTTGAATCGATGATGTGAAAATGACTCACTCCGACTTCGACCCTTGGGAGGTGCATCTATGGGTGAGGTATCCTCTTTAGAATTTGCAAAACTATTAATTAATAACTAAATGAGCAATGTGATGGCAGAAAAATTCACATTCGAATTATCAAGCCATGCTCTTTTCGTTATGAATATCTTCTCGTAGAAGCGCAAAATGATCATCACTTGCGCGAGTTTATGCTAATGTACACATAGTATTCCATGCCCAGATCAGCAAGTTTCTCTACGTAATAAACCACGCCTCAATGAACCTAGAAAGAGGCTATATTAATTAGACCTTAGCTACGAATGGAGGAATGCAACCGCAAGATTTTGACAGACCAACATTTTTTTCAAATATTCTTGCTGAATTTCATTTGTTTACTGCTAATATATATTTCGTATGTCGATCGGCATATCAGCACACGACTACCATTTGTGGAGCCCATGCACGGTTTTTGAAAGACGTTTATGTTTGGGTGATATATATGGACGTATGTACATGTATAGCATGATCAATAGCAAAATCAATTTTATCTTGTTCGGCTTTCAGGTGGATAGTTGCACTACACTTACAGACCGTTGTTTTTCGATGAATTAAGGTATTGTCTGTACATGAATTGTAGGTATAAATTAAGATTCATTGATCTAAACAAATTAGTTGCGTACAATACTGCTGTATACATTTACATGTAAAATTTTATTGTGTAATACGACCACTATATATGCACGTACGGTACAGCAGCCCACATGTGCACTTAAAAGTACGGAATGAAAGAATATCAAGCCTATACTACTGCCTTTTAAAATTGGTGGCCGGCGAGCCTTTTCGCGGACCACTCCTTGTGGCCCACTATCCCAACTTGGTTGCCCACCACTGGTTTAGAATATCCTTGAGCAAAGTCCGCTGGGTGTGTAAGAGACACTAAGCTTTGAACTTATATATATATGTGCTTTATTTCCTAATGCAGCAAAGAATACCATGCAGTGTGATCGAATTTCGCTTCAATTCATATTTAACCGCATGTGACAAGTAAGTTTGCCGTATCATTGATCTCTCTTGATGATTATTCGACTTTGTGTGCTCTATCACCGTAGAGTTTACAGGCAGCTGGTTCATCTGTTGGCTCAACGGGCAAGAAAATGATCATGACAAATTAGATTTGTCGACCGCATGTGAATAGTCGGAAACTTATCCTGTTAATCTTCCTCGGATCTTCTTCCTTAGGATGAGATGGAAAAATTGAGACCGCTAACTTCTCACTCCAGATTTTTCTTTCATTTTCCCGTGTTACGAGTGTTCGACTTGTAAGAAAATGTACCGATGTTCATTACTGTTCGTGCTGTTGTTGTTTACATCTCAAAATGAAGGTCAGTGATGACTTCCTATATCAATTGTTTCATTGTTTTCAAGAACTCATGTTTTGTATGACGCAACTCTAGCAAGAATTTGACCTTGACAAGCACTGACATGGCTGCTGATGAAATCATCTGTGTGGGTTATGTAATCCTAGATAACTGAAGAACGCTGCTGAACTTCTTCAAAAATCCCAATGCTGTTTGTGTCATTGACCTACAAGACCGAAGCAGGATGTTTACTTCAGTCCTTCCAAAAGGTCAAACTTCACTGACAAGAAGAAGTCAAATGCCATTCGATGAAATGTATTTTCCACGATCAAACCAGGAAGCGAAGATCTTGATTTAGCGAGTGATAGGAAGAGGCGAGTGTTTCGATAGTGAACTTTAATTGTTAAATAAATTATTATATATAATTAATAAAAATTATTTATATCAATATAAATTAATAATATAATTCAACTTAATTTAGGCGAAAATTTGGGCAATAAATGCCATATAAACAACAGCAAGGCTTTTTCGATTAAAAGAAAATTGTATTATAAACAGCATGCTGTTCAAGCGGAACTATCAAATTTTATGCAACTTTAATTGGATTATCGGCAGTAGCGTCATTTCGGACAATCCCTAAAGGGGGCGAATGATTGTAAGATGAATAATTACCAATAGACAAAAAATATTTGTTTCAGCAAAGAACCCTATGTGTGACCAAAGAAATATATTGAAACGAAGTGCATTTTAAAACACACTAACACAGTATTTTGATGCAAAGTTAAGGCACTATCACCCGTAGCTAAATGAATAAAGTAAAAACCACACTAGTAGGGAAGAATGCTATTCGAGCTTTCGACCGTCCTTCAGACGGTCATAATCATGAAATGAATGAAAACATTTACACCTACACGTACACCAAAAGATTAATGAAGAAGTTCACAGGTAAGAAAAGAACAGAGCTTGCCGACACAGGAGGGGCGGAATGGCATGTGCAAGGAGGCTCAGACATCTAAACATTTCCAACACCGCGAACAACGAGATTAGCAACATGAGTATTAATGAGGTCGGAATTGAGATTGACAACATTGTCGGGATGCGATCCTATTACAGAGGATTCTAACCAGGGTTGGCTTTTTGCCGGCTAAAACTGGTTTTCGCCACTAAGTGGTAAAAACCCGGTAAAACTCGGCAAAAACTGGTAAAAACCGGCTAAAACTAAAATTCCGAAAAATCAGTCTATTTCTTCACGAAATGATCGACGGGTTTTGAGTATCACGATGCATGCGGGTTTGCAGATTGCAACTCTTATCTTGCAAAACACGACATCCATTTTGTGATGGAACCACATGACATGTTTTTGTCACGAATGTTTGTTTACGATTGCTCTGCCCTTTTCTTGTGCCTTTAGAGCAAATGTAGACTTCAGAACCATTTTGGCCCATTAGTTCATGTAACAGAAGTTGCTAGATACTCGCAGGATTATCATCAAATGAATGAAAGAATGGAAATAAATATATGAATAAAAATGGTTTATACGTAGAACTAATTTAAGCAGTTACAAGTTTCTTCATGTGGACGAACTTCAATAATCCCACTGTCATTCTTCTATGTTGAGTGTTCAGCAAGAATGCAGAGTGTATTTTGATAGTCTTAGGTTTCTTCCGATCTAGATTTGAACCCAGTTCTCATGAACGCAGAGAAAGTCTCTACACCGGAAAATGTCATCTCCCAAATCAAGCAATGTGCAACAGTCAAGTTAGAATACATTTCCACTTTCTTTAGAAATATACTAAATGTACTAATGCTTGTGACTGGAGCAGGAAATCATGATTTGGAAGAACAAATAATAATTAGATAAGGCAGCAATTATAATAAGGTGAGGTATAGTGTATGTCTGAACAGCTTCAGTTACAACCTCTACAAAAGAATATTTCCAATAAGCTGCAAAATTTATCGTTGTCAATAGAATCTGAGAGCGGCAAACAATAGTAACATTTATTGTGATATTCAAGTTTGTGTGAAGTTCTTCGAATTTCCATATTTTGAGCTCAAATCAAAACTTTACTTCCGGTTTTAAATTCATTTAACATCACCTTATCTTCTAAATATGTGAGGGTAAATTGTCAAGACATCAAAAATGTTGCAGGGCAATATTTCTTACCTAATCCATCTGGGAGTGCATGACAAATTTCATAGAAATGTTCGTGTAATCACAATGCATGGCTATGGGACACACAGATCTAACACACAGATCCTATTATTAGATCTGTGATGGGACATTTGCCACAGATTTAGAAGACAAGCTATTCTATTAGATCAGCAGGCAGGTTAATCGTAGAAATCCGAGGTCATATTTCTACATTTTCCTACCCATCTAGCTTCATGGAATGCCTGTTTTCAATCTTTTATATAGAGCCAAGTGATTTCCTTCCATCACGGGCATCTGTTGCATCTTGCAATGAATGAAATTTATAAAGCAACAAAACACGTGCACACTTAGAAGAATAATGCACAACAGCTTTATAATAACTAATGTTCCTACACCTATATTTGGAACATATTCTTGATTGAAACATGATATTGATAAGGTTAGAATTGTGAGAATACAGGCCAAAATGTTTATCGAATGATGAAAAAGCAAAATAAACTTATTGCGACTAACGTTCATCAATAAAGTAAGGAGTGACGATGGTCTATAAGTATTGTATTTAACCCAAAAAACTTAAGTAGTAATGATGGAAAATAGTTTTAGCCAGTTTTAGCCGAAAAATGGTGACAAAAACTGGTGGTTTTTACCAGGATTTACCGGGTTTTACCAGGTGGTAAAAACCAGGGTGGTTTTTACCGGCCAACCCTGATTCAAACACTTTTCTAGTATGGAGGTCATTGCAGGGATAAATCAAGCGGGCGCTGTCAAAATTAAACGAGTGGTCATTATTTACAGAATGCACATATAAAGCATTGTTCATATTATGATTACGAATATCATTCTTGTGCTCTTTAATCCGAACGTTCAAAGAACGACCGGATTCACCTATGTAAAATTTATTGCAGTCATTGCAATCAATGCGATAAACGCCAGAAGAAGGATCAACCTTGGGGGCATTGGAAACCACAGCAGACTTTATCTTATTAGGATAGGAAAAGACAATTCAGGTGCGAGCGAAGCATAGATTGAGTGCGATTAATGAATAAGGAATGACGTTTGTTTTTTCTAGTGGCGAATTCGGCGATAACTTTGTCGATGTCAACAACTTGGCATTCCTCATTCAAGCAGGCCATGATAAGTAAACCACTAATACGTTCGTCTCACATGGATTTCCCCAAAAATCCTTCACATGCTTCCTGTTTGAGAAGTGTCTCTCATTCGACACAGTTGTAACTGATAACGCAACGATGAGTTTCATCAGCTTCAAAATTTGTTCAGAACCACTGCAAATTGATTCAAAACTTCAAATATTGCAGTCGTTGCAATATTATATATCGTTGCAGTCTTCATTTTGGCTTATAATCACATTTTGCGCTGTAATCAGCTCAGCACTGAGAGTAGCTTCGTCAATATCACAAAGTGGATAAGCCTTCGTCAACCCGATTGATTTTTCTTTTCTGAGAAAATTTTTTAGAGCTTTGGTCGAAAATGCTTTGGGCGTTGAATGTTTGTGCACTCAAAAAGAATCGGCCATTGACCTCATTCACGAATCTGTCGATAGGAACGACGAAGAATAGAGCTGCCAAGATTACCAAGATTGGCAAGATTATGAAAACTATCGAAGACTTAGGAGGTGGGAGGGATACCGCCCCCTCCTGCCCTCTCACCGAAATGACGCCCCTGATTATCGTTATAAATTATCGCACTGCCCAAGGTGGGAAGTGGGCGGGTCGCCGATGCTTTGGAAATACGATCAGTTTGACCCATGCCGCCAATTTTCTAGATAATTTTCCTTGGCGTCCTTTTGAACTTCAAATTTCTTTTGCACTGCGTTGATGTGCAATTGAGTTTAGCTTGCTTAGTTTGCAACAGAGTTTCGGAGCCGGAGCTGGAGCCGCCCGGAGCCGTTGTAGCAGGTCAAAGCCGACAAAAAATACCAGGGCTCCGGCTCCGGCTTGAATGTTTATATATTAAGAATTCAGGCACTTTGTGAGGAAAAGTGATGTTTGACAGTGTAGTTGAAACGAATGCAAGTGTGTCATCGTTGTAGGTAATCCTTGCAGACCTCCCAAAATCTCCTGACTTCACCTCCTTTCAAAATACAACCTACTGCGAATCATTGGTCTGGATTTTAAAGGAGATAGGAGACTTCCTCAAGATTATGCTTCAATCGAAAAGACAACTGTCAGGCACAAGGATCTTGGCGAAGAATATGCACATGCATTCCAAATTTAGTGTGCCAAGCACGGTTCTTAATAGCAATTCTTCCCTTAAAAATGCCTTTCTATGTTATAGATTACATCAATTTTTAAAATAAAATACCTAGAAGAAGTGTTAAAATACTGAAGTGCTTTTGATATCCAATTGTTTCACTTGATCGATAAATATTGGAAGCTTGACAGCAGTGGTCGGGCCAGCTGCGAAAATTTTTGCACTGCGAAGATGTTTAAAAAATGAACTCGCTGCGAAAAAATTGACTTGGCCCTGCGAAAATTTGAACTTTGTAATTCATGCATTTAAATGAACCTATGTTGTCTGATAGATTAAGCACTGGTCTACAGGATGGAAAAGGTAAACAAATGACAACTAATTAGCATGTTATTCATTATGCTATCATTTAGTTAAAGCTTCATATTATTGACAGAGTCTTGGATCTTGTAACAGGTTCAGTAAAATAGAAGAATTGCAGCAGTAGTTCTTAGCATCTACTAAGTTACTGTGGATGCTGTAACCGCATACGAATCTTTCAAAGCCATAAAGAAGTTGCCGATAAAAGAATGATAACCGATTTGATTTCAAATAATTTTTCAATTAATGTATAGACGAAACAAATAAAATTCAAATTAATATGAGTATTGTTGTCGGATATATGCATTAAAATTCATTTTGTACAGTCGCTGGATACGTGAAATTCTGAACACAACTGGAGTCTTTTGAAGCGCTCGACATCCATACTTCCCATAAGATTTACTCATATTTTTGATATTCATCTAACGATGCAACGGCCGTGATGGATGCAGAAAACTCAAGTGTTTAGACTTGTGTTATCAGTTACATTGCCATTAAGTTGTCCAAAGTATCCTCGAACAGCTGGTGGTTTTGAAGATAACATGAAAAGATCAAATCAAGCGATGAGTGATGTTAATTGAATGCACTCTCATTTTACAAACGGTTCTTACCTTCCATTCAGAAAATTTGAAAACGCAATCTAAAGTCGTGGATGCTGCGAAAAATTTACCCCACTTTATACCATTTAGGCAGAAAATTTCATAGCTGGCCCTGGAAAATAAACTGGTATGGAATTTTCGCTTAAATGATGCTAAGTCCATAAAAATAAAATGTCCGAATCTCGAGACATCTGTTTTGGATCAACACAGTGTGTGAGCGTTGACTTAACTGCCGACAATCAGTTCTTCCACACGTTACCAATCACAAACAGTCTTCGTGAAAAAGTGTCGTTGGCCAAGCGGCATTTCAAGGCTTGTTTGAAAGAACAAGATGAGATAGAGGAAAGAAGCCGACAGATGACCATCAGAAAAAGTTGAAAGCAGTTACAGCAAAAAAGAAAAATAACTTTGTGACAATGAATTCGATGCTTCAGAAAACTAAGAGATGAAAGATAGAGGCATCGGACAATAAGAAACACACGAGGGAATGGAAAACATTAATATGATGTAGAACAATCGAGCCGGAGTTGATAATATTGCAGGAAAGCACATTTTGTTCTGCTCGAATTAGAATCATTGGCACACAAGTTTTCGGCCTAAGACCTTCGTCTGTTGCAGAAATAATGTGATCATAGCATTAATTCGGCTACCAATTATTCCTGCAATTTCCTGCAAACAGATGTTTAAATTTCCACGTGCCGGGAAATTTGGAGTGGACCTATACCCTCAAGGTCGATGCATTCCGAGACGAAGAAAATTGATGGGAAATATTAGTGGAAAACCAAGCAAGACAGCTGCGTGAGGAGCAGGAGTCAATGGAAAAAGAATATCATACTCAGAGACATCATGCTTAAGGTTTTTATGTACAGGATTGTTGCATCAAACTAAGATTTCCACACCGCTGAATTTTTACATCATCCGTTATTTCTCTTTCGATCCGTAATTATTACGTGTTTTCTTTTGACGAGAACTTCTACTTTCTGTCAATTGCTGATTGGGCTATTTCCTTTCGTTGTGACCTTCCTGTCAGCGCCTGTTATCAACTGGAACGGATCATGTCTTAAATGACATGTAATAACAAGAATTTTTATTGCAATGTTTTTGTTGGTGGTTTAGTTGTAAGGTTAGTGACATTTGGCTATATTTGCTACATGCACATGTATGTACTAGTTGATAAAATGTATTCGGTAACAAAATGCCAGTTTTATAATACAGGTAGTTTAGTATTAACAAAATGGCTCCTAAGAAACAATAGATGGTGGTAGTAGCGAGTTCATGCAATCAGATATTTGCGAAAAATCTGGCTTATTACAAGAAAGCACTTAGTTGCGGGAATTGCACAAGACATTTTGAAAAATTGGTTTCGCTTGACAGATATTGGGCGTTGGTCAAGTTTTAATAAGAGCGGTGTTTTATTCTTCATAATCATGAACTATGATGCTATAATTTCCTAGCATCAGTAGGCCTGCGAAAAAAATGGAAAAATCCCTGGCCCGACCATTGCTTGACAGCTAGGTGGTTGAATAATCTCGTCCAACCGGTAGCACGAGTTTGTGCAGGGAATGAGACTGAAAACTAGATTTTCGGAGAATGCAGTGCACATTATCCATGGCTGCTACGAATCTGCGCGTCTGCCGAGTTCTACCGGTTCCCGTTCTTATCAGGTACGGTCAAAAAAATGCACATGTAAATCCAACTGGAGGCGGATTGAAGTTTTTGAAAACCTTTTCACTGTGGCCAATGTGTCTGTCTAAAATGACTCTTTTTGATTAATAATTCCTCACTCTGGAAGAATGAAGTATTTGTGCCCTTATCTAGATAAACGCTAAAAGCGGTTATGGCAAGGGACTAAATGTCCTGGGAGGTCCCCTGAAAGAAGATGAAATTTTTCATGACTCACTCTGCGGCTCATGCCTCATAAAAAGGTTTAAGTGGGAAGCACCAGCTAAATCATTAGTCATGATTAGGGCAATTTTTTGTGACATGTCATATTTTTGCCATATTTTTAGGGTAGGGTAATATTGTTATATTTTCTGAGTCTCATCATATTTAGCCATATTTTGGTCATGTTGCTGTAGTTTTAGACTGTTAGAGTTGCCGGGAAGTAGATATAGAAATGACCCATGCTTTCAGAATGACGCAATGCAGTCTGAGGACAGTTCCAATGCATGCATTGCCTATAAATATCACTGTTACCGACGGCACCAGGATTGGCTCGTCTGTCGTCTGCCTTTCCTTGCCAGCCAACCGCTGCTTCTCCATGTTGAAGAAGATGCTATGCAAAGGCCGATTTTTTTAACATCAAATGAAGTAAATTAAATTACTGCTTTGTACAGCAAGCTGTTAATTAGTATACGGTGGGAAAAGTGGGAAATAAATCGTATTATTTGTCTTGAATTGAACTTTTTAACTTTTCGCTTGAAAATGGAAACATAATTTTTGCTATATTTTAAGACTTCTAAATCTTGCCAAACTACAATTTGCGATTTTTAGGTCATACTCTGGTCACATTTTGGGTTTTTTAAGTCATATTCGGTTATATTTTAAGCTTTCATGAGGTCATATTTGGTTATATTTTAGTCTTTGTTAGGTCATATTTTTTCGATTTTTAGGTCATAAAAAATTGCCCTAGTCATAGGTTTTGGTCCTGTCTGACGATGGTCGTCTGTAGCGGCTGAAAGGCCTAGCACGTGTTGGAAAAATGCAGAAAACAAGAACCTCTCTCATCTTATAAGTTGATGGGTGGTCCTTTATTTTCTGAAACTACTAGAAATGCTTGCATGGCCTTTCTTGAAAATAATTCAAGCTCTTAATGAGGACCATTCAATTTAGAGATACGCATAGGAGATAACTTGATTTGATGATTGAATACATGCTCGAACAATGTTATTAAATAAAGCAAGAATTTCATTGGATAGTGTACGTGTAGTCAGGTAGCATGCGAGATGTTCAGCGAATCATTTCGATAACATGAGAGCTTGGTAGGAGACAAATTCAGGTTAAATGAATGAAACTGAATTGTTGAGGTCAATGGCATCTATCCCATGCTCAGCGCTGTTGAACAACTAGTGGGCAAAACATAAAAAATTGAGTTTTATGAATAATTTTAAACTTAATTAATGAAAATTTGAAAACAATAAAGCAATTTGAAGAATGCAACCACAAACGTCGTCAGCCAAGGACCACCAACAGGTTTCGATCCTTCTCCTTGGATCCCGCTCACCTGACTGTCGGGACCTATCGAAGGTGATCATTCCCCTTAGTCTTAGTTTTGTGGAAGTCGTGCACGGTTTCTTAGTCATTTTGAACTATCCACCAGACTATGTCATGAAAAGGTGAACAAGAGGGTCTTCATTACAGCAAAAATGCATGGATCCTACATAAGGACATTCACATTGAAAACAATACCAGGCCGTGGACGCGCATACACAAAGAATGGCTTCTTTGCTGATCTCTACCCAAAGTACAAAGCCATAGTAGTAACGTTGGGTTGGAGCAGCCTTTACACACTCAACAGAAGTCTATTCTTATTTTATCTTATTTTATTTATTCTTCTATTCTAGTATATCTTCTTTACAAGTCGTCTCTTCGTTCCTCAGCCTCTGGTCATTTTATTGTACCTCGTGCTCGTCATCCTACCTTAGAAGGCCGAACCTACGGAATCACTGCAAGTAAAGTGTGGAACCGCATTCCTCAAGGCATCTCTGGTTCCAGGAGTGTATCTGCTTTTAAGAAATATTTTAAAAATTGTAATTTAATCCAAAAAGCCTTGCTGTTGTTTATATGGCATTTATTGCCCAAATTTTCGCCTACTCAGGCCGCTTCAGGGGTAAAAAGGAGGATATTCTACAAACACTTAAAATTTGAAATCTATAAGATGTTATGTTGAAATGGTATATATAGTGTATAGATAGAAGGTTTTTTTGGGAAAGGATTCATACATAGAAAGTCAATGTCATAGAATTATTGAAAGATATTTCCATTACTTTGTGAAAAGGAATTGGCGATATTGTTCATTCTCTTCACGTGAATTGATGGTGGGTTGGAATTTCTTTATCAACAGTGCTTCACGAAGACGAATGTTGGTATTGTCGCTTTCATGAGTTAATATGTCGACTTGTACATTCATGTTATGGCATTGTTGTAAATGTTTGAAAACTGATGATGTTACTTGTGTTGTGTGCTCTTTCACTCTGATGTGTAAAGTTCTAATTGTACTACCGATATAGGCATTTTTGCACTTGAGACATGTTATTTTGTAAATTACGTTTTTCTTGAAGCAAAGTTCATTGTTTTGAATTGAACATGAGGTAAGTTGACATTTTGTTTCATATTTGGTATGGTTCTTCAATGCGTTTCTTAGAGTATATGACTTTTGAGCTGAACCGATATTTAAATCTTCTCGTTGGAAAACTTTCTTTATCTGATAATTCACTTTTTCTGATGTAGATGGTAATTTTAGATAACATTTGTCTTTGTTCTCTTTTTTCTTCTCTGTGTGTTTCATTTTCTTTGTACGTCGTGATGATTGGATGAATGTTTCTGGAAAATCGTTGACTTTTAAGGTTTCTTCGAATTGCTTTGAATGAAAGTTTGCTGTATTTGGATTTGAGCAATGAGATTTGATGCGGTCTCTTTCGTTTCTCACAATTGCCATCTTCGTTGAGTTTGAAATGTTCGATTTGTAATTGATGAAAATGTCTTTTTTCACTATTTTCTTATAAAAGTCGAATTTGACATCATCACTTTCGGCTGTAATTGTCAGGTCCAATAGACTCAGCTGGTTTCCGTTTTGTGGGAGCTCGATCTCAAATTTTATATTTGGATTTTGAGAATTGAGGAGATCATGCAATTCTTTTGCAGTGAATTCATTTTTTGTCAAAACAAAGCAGTCGTCTACATATCTCTTGAAAGTCAAGATAGTATCAATTGATTGTAGTGCTTGAGTTTCGATTCTATCCATGAATATTATTGCAAGAGTTCCAGACAGTGGTGAACCCATTGGCAATCCTTTGATCTGTTTATATACTTGATTTTCGAAATTAAAGTACCTATTTTCCATAATCACAGAAAGTAGTGATCGAATTTGCGAGTGAGATAGACCACCAACTGTCGAGATATTCAATTGATTTAATTTGTTTAGTAAGTTATGGATTGCTTCTTCCGTTGGATTTGGATTAGATTATAAACAACATGCTGTTCAAGCGGAATTATAAAATTTTATTTAAAAATTATCTTTTGTGTAAAACAGACTAGAAGCTCATGTTTGGGCATCATGCTTGTTATTTTAAAATAAATCCTTAATAAACAGCTTGGGGTTAATAGTCTCAATGAGAGCGGTGGCGCCTCCAGAGGAAGACAGACTAGAACCCTGGACCTTTTGCGCTTCCGTTTCGAAGCGCGGGCCTAAACCATCTGCGCTATCTTATCACCGAGCTGTCGAGTGACTGACAGCGACATCGAACGCAGTGCCTTAACCTTGTCACAAACATTTCAAGGTTACCACTAGCTTATCAGAGTGCTTTGTAAGGCCCGTTTCCTATCATCAACACTTAGTTCTTGTATTAACTTTCAAGCTGTTCTGTTTTCGCCATTTGGAATGAAATATCTTTCTCTGTTGCAGAACGATGGCACTGGCCGATGGCACTGGCGATGGCAGTAGAACCCGTCGTTATTTGCCCGTCGTTATCCTGATTCTCTGCATCATTGAGACTATCTTCATGAGCGGGATTTTGTACGGTTGGAATGGATTGGTGCCCATATGGACCGCATTGGGTGTCTATGGCTGTCAATCCAATGCCTCACGTGTCACAGCTTCTTACGTTAACAGCAATTCTTCAACCCCGCCAACTCAACTCCTGCGGAAACCATGTGCCAGTCAAAGCAGCAACCTTGCCATGGCATTCATCGTCACATCCTCCTCACAGTTCATCTTCACGCTCCCGTGTGGCATGCTATTCGACAGATTCGGATTGCTAATCTCAAAGTTGGTCAACGGAGTTTTTTTCTTGATTGCATGCATTCTTCTGGCCTTCGTATCTTCTTCTACACCAGGACTACTGTATCCTGCTGGACTCATCTTGTCACTGGCAGCACCATTTGTTCTCCTGTGCAACTTCCAGATTGGAAAATTGTTCCCAAAGTGGTCAAACCTCATCATTGCAATCATCTCTGGCTCCTTTGACTCCTCCTCTGCGGTTTTCCAGTTCATAGCCTTCGGCTATGCAGCGGGCGTGTCTCTGACGGTCTCATTTCTGATCCTTGGTGGTGCGGGACTCGTACTGATGCTTTTTATCGGGATAGCTCTCTTTCCTAAAATGGAGGGGCTGACGAATCGTATGACCACTAAAGTGCCCGCGGATCCCGCGGATCCTGCGGAGACGCAAGAGATGATGCAGATGGAAGCTGAAAACAACAATGTAGGAGAGAACAAGGATGAGAGTACAAGTGAATCTCCGGTAAGTGTTTCCACACTCTTCATGATGTTGCATGGACGATAATATTCATAGCTTAATCGGCTTGCTCGACTGTTATGTCGAAGTCTTTCTGACCACATTAGAGATGCGTAAAAATCATACAATATAGTGATATAACTACGACATCTGTACTACCACAGAAAATGTAGCACGAGGCGAAGCCGAGTGCTACATCTTTCTATGGTAGTACAGATGGAGTAGTTATATCACTATTATCAAACGATCAAGAAATGTCAATGAACTCTATGGACCAGTGACGATATAGACAATCTGCTAAGAACACAAACGTGGTTGGCTTTCCATGGCATCCAAAGTCCTAGTAGATAGCCTATCCAATATTGATGTCATGCATTTCCATAGAAATTAACAATACCATAGAAAGTACTATTATCTACTTCTATGTGCATTTCCTTCATTTGAATTTCAAGTGAACCGATATTTAACTGCATTTGCATGAGATGTAGCCTTATTATCTATACCCAAGATATCATCTAAGCTTACTTGCAATTTGGGTGCATTGTAGGGTAAAAAAATGTAGCACGGTAGCCCATTGGATTACATGTATTTTGATTCATAGAAATTCCGTTCTACATTAGAAAATGTAGAACGCATAGTTCAACATAGTGGAGATAGGAAGGGAGTTTGATAATAGTAGACATCATTTAAATGTTAGTCCGGACAATTCCGCACAGAAATTACTTCATGGGAAATCAATTGTAGCGATAGACATTGACATAGATATTCGTCTTACTTTCACTTGTGCAATTGGCCAAGCGCGCACATTGCAGCGGTAGTTCTTATCAGTGAACCCACGAACTTCAGCGGTCAGATTGCAGGCAGGTCTGTCAAGTGAAAGCTACATATCTTTGACTCAATTGTTCTTAGTGTTAAATTCGTCAAATGGAAATATTATTCATACCACTCGACTCTTCACGATCTGAATTTACTGACTGTGTGCGTTTAATCTTCTGGTACGTCAGAATTCAGGCTTAAATTTGCATTACGTTCAATGGAAAATTGATCTTCTTGTCCTTGGAGACTAGTTCTGGCCATGACCATCAGTATTGAGGAAAGTCATCGATTCTAAGGGTTACTTGATTCATTTCAGCAGTAGTATTATCTTAATCACAATTTTATTAAAGCATTTCATTCATGCTATTGTTGGAAGCGGCGTCATTTCATAGTCTCACGTGTGAAATTTGTTCAGTTGTTGCAAACTTTTCCAAGCTACCCGTATGCACAGAATTAGATTACTTAGGCGCATCACTTTGCTGGAAGTGCAAACTGATTCAAACAGATGGCACATGCAGGAACTTAATAAGTGGGCAAAAAGAAATTTTTAATACCTTGCAGAGATAGGAAAAATAGTCGGGCGTCGCTTGCAGATTGCTCTGAATTCCTTCAAAATGCTCCGATCGCCACGACTCCTCCAGATTCGAAGAATTCAGATCATTACGCAAAAGTTTTCTCGATAATGTTGGGCCCTCCGATCATTTTTAAAAAAGTTAGCAGGCGCATGAAAAAACATTCACAAACTTCTCTGTAGAACTTGACATCGTCTGTGTCTCTTTGCTGTGTGATCCGGTTGATAACAGTCACTGAAAGTTCGCACAATTTGGCGTGTTTAATGTTGAACTGGCTGCCCATTGTTCGATTGCTATGGCATTATGTCAGCAGATTGTGCCATTTTATTAGCGTTACATGCTCCAATGATTCCTTTCTGGTAAAACAGAAGAGACGACCTGTCTAATTCTGTGCCCGTATGTTACCATCCAGTTTTCATGTATGCCTCTGAAAAGAATGAGCGAAAGATCTCGGCAATTAATGCTTATTTTCATTTACAAGAAAGTCATCTATAGACCCAAACACACAGACAAGGCAATTTATCTCTGTAGGTCGAAGCAAGGACCATAGTTGAGGGGTATATGACTTCGACGGGGAACGTTTGACGTCAAATATTATTTTTGATTATTGTGAATTGAAGGTCACCGAATTCTTGGAATGCTCTGTAACAGCTGAGCTCAAGTAGAACCAAATGACGTCAAACAGCTCCGCATGGGAGGTATCACTGAGAGATTCAGTGACGGCAATGATTGTGATTTCATCAACATTCTGGCTTTAATTCTCTTCTGATTATTGATCTCGTCTGTCTGAACTGCGCGCAGTTGACACCTTCATCAGAGGACTGTTTCCTCATTGCACCCCAAAATGATTGATTTTCGAGGAGTTCTTTCACCGCCCATCGACTGATATCAAAATCCTCGGAGTCTAGGCACGTCAATGTGAGCCAAGCCAATCAATTGAAGAAATAATAGAAAGGGAGTCGAAGGGAGATAGCGGTAACTTTGGAAACGAATGCTGTTGAGGATTCTATTCTTGTCTTTTGAGATTCACAATTGCGGATGTCTACACATGGATTCACATGAAGTGAAGTTAGGAAGAATACAAAAAGAAAATATGTCGATGTTTGCTGATTAGTTTGATCTTTAGATATTCAGAGTGTATCTACAGAAAACTTTCTTGTCCAGGGTGGCGATATCAACGTGCACGATTACAAACCTCAATGCTGACTTCATTGTTTCGTTTTGCGTCGACTGTCCATTCATCGTAGGGGTGGACGGGTTTTCTCCACTATTCGCGGTTGGCAATATCATTCTCGCTCAGGTCAAGGTCCTTGCACCGTCTTCTTAGGACAGCCTCTCTCTCTCTCTGTCGACGTTGTCCACGGTGGGTCCATGCCACACGTTTTCTTGATACAGATTTCCTCTGGGTCATGGAGAGCATTTCTGAACCATCTAAGATGGTTCCTTTCCAAGACTGTCTTGATTTCCACTATTGCAAGGAGCCGAGGAATTATGGAGGAAGCGAACGTGTCCTTTCTAAATGTACCCATCCTGCAAAGGATCATTCTGCGTTCTGCTGTTATCATTCTTTGTTCGTCTCGATTATTCCAACCGATTTTCACGAAAGTTCTACTCAACATAGGAGCTGCCATTCATGTTGAGCCCTCATAGTAGGGGAGCTACTGACGCTCTCTTCCTAAATTCGCTCACAAAGGGCGTAATAGCATGGATTTGTAGATCTTGAAACGCTGAATACAAAAATCAAATTCTTAAGTGTCACAGCCAGTCGCTTTTGGTTATAGTCAAGGTTAAAAGAATTCCCACTGGAATCCAATGGTAGAATTCAAGATGGATTGTGAAACATTTGCCAATTTTCGTACATTTTCTTTTGCAGAAAATAAACTATTTAATAGAATGCCATGAAATTTGAAACATGATTGAGCTCGGAACATCAACTTGGATGTAAAAGTTGAAGTGAGTCACATGATTCAGTATTTGATGTCTGAGAGACTCTACAAAATGAGTAAAATTGCCAAAATTAAGTCAAAACATGAAATTTATCCATTTTGTAGAGGCTCTCAGTCATCAAATACTGAATCATGTGACTCCCTTCAACTTTTATATCGAATTGATGCACTGAACTCAATGACGTTTCAAATTTCATGGCATTCTGATAAATAGTTTATTTTCTGCAAAAGAAAATTTACGAAAATTGGCAAATGTTTCACAATCCATAGATATTTCTTGAATTTTACCATTAGATTCCAGTGGGAATTCTTTAACCTTACCTATAACCAAAAGCGAATGGCTGTGACACTTAAGAATTTGATTTTTGTATTCAGCGTTTCAAGATCTACAAATCCATGCTATTTTAAGCCATTTGTGAGCGAATTTAGGAAGAGAGTGTCAGTAGCTCCTGTCCCATCAGATACATAGTCTCGAGAAAGGGCATAGCTGATGAAGCCGGTCTATATGTATGTAGAAATGAAATCGACTAATATTTTCCTATTTCGAAATTCCAAAGGAGATTACCAAGGGACATGTGTGTAATAGGAAGATGTTCTCACACTTGAATTTCTCTGAGACACTACATCTCGCCCTGTATGGGCTCAGAATGTCCCAAACTAGCTTTTGAAGTAAATAGAATCAAATAGTGCTAAAAATCATCTCATTATAGTCAAATATTAATTGATGATTTTATTCATTTTCATTTTGTGTCATCAAAAATCATCAATATTTGATTATTACTGGTGCACTAACGTAAACGAAATGTCAGTAGTGTAGCATTTTTTGATAAGCAGCTTTTGATTGACAGGAAATCAACTTCATTTTTAAGTAGCTAAGTAGTCCTAAATGATGTGTTTCTCAAATGACGAGTCAGGTGTAGCGTAAGTATAAATTCTCACAGATCAAGACATTACCATACAATTGCACAAAGCATTTCATGATAAATTGTTTAGTGGGCGTGTAGTTCATAGAGGAATTATGGTTCCCGCAATGTAGAATAATAGGATAACCGGCGAAGATCGGCAGTGATAAAATAATATAATTTTATTCTGAGGAAAAATGATATCATTTTACATCATTTTATTTTTGAAAAATGATATAAAATTATGTCATCAAAAAGTTTTGCTCAATTATATTTTCTAATCATAGATTCTTCGCATTTTGTATTGAAGCAAATCTAATCTCTTTCATTTGTTCTACCCATGTCCTTCCGCACTGTTTGATTCATGTAGCGAAAAGCAACAGGCGATTGTCTGTCAGTCTGTCTATCACAACAAATTGTCAAACAACTTACTAATAACACAAATGTTTTTGAAGTCTTGACTGTAATCTAATTATTTTTAGCCTTTTTTTCGTACTTAAGATACTGTTGGCCCAGGCAACTGCATATTGTAGGCGCATTTGTAATTCGAGTGAATAAAGCTTAAATCAAAACTTGCGATGTCTAATGTATTGGCCATAGGCCCTACCTAAGTTTTGATATACAAGAAGTTCTGTATCACTAAACTGCTCTCTTCGGTCTTCCATTATTTGGAATCTATCGATACTACATGTAATCTAATTTCAATTTCATTGCTAAGAGCAGTAAAAGTAGCATGGTAGCAGTGTAA
This sequence comes from Prostheceraeus crozeri, assembly GCA_907163375.1. Lineage (NCBI taxonomy): Eukaryota > Metazoa > Platyhelminthes > Polycladida > Euryleptidae > Prostheceraeus > Prostheceraeus crozeri. Next base: position 906,342 of record CAJQUW010014582.1, on the reverse strand, counting down.
ATCGAAAAATTCGTATGACTGTAGATCTATTTACGTTGTAGGCCTACATATGTTTCACTAAAAAAATAGTATATTTTCATTATAAAAAATAAAATGATGCAAAATGATATCAGTACCGATTATAGATAACCGGCATGAAGGAGCCTACTGGGAATGATACCACTCCACTCTGAATGTGATTGTCGTTGCTCTGTCTTTCGAGACAGATCCAGCCTCTGCTTCTTCCGACGCATGATCAATTCAGCATTAGCACAACGAGATTCACGTATTCCATCGCGAGCACGTCTATCGATGCTAAAATCAGATTCTTCGTTAGTGATTCGTTGAAGGAGACAAAAATTAGGACATGTATACTGCACGATTGGACGAATGTTTGCCATGTAGATCATTTGCAGTACCAGTATATGTACTCACAACTTTATCGTTCATTATAAAGCATAACTTACTTACTTTTTTTACTTTCTCCTTTTAACGTCTGCTTTTCCTCCTTGGTGAGGGTTGGACGTGATGAGACTCCTCCAACGGGCGCGGTCCATGTGTGTCTTCCACTGTCAGCCTCAGCTCCTTCATGTCTTCCTGGATGGTCTGCAACCATGATCTTCTTGGTCTGCCACGTGGCCTGGGACCTTCGACAGCCACGTTGAGCACGCGATGAATCGGCTCCTCCTCTGTCCTCCGTTTCACGTGCCCGAACCACCTCAACCTGCGTTCTCCGAGTACGACCTCCAGCTGTTTGAGACCGCACCTGCCTGCTACATCAGCGCTATCAACTCGATCGGAGAGTGAGTTACCGGTCATGTACCGCAGCATCCGTCTGTCAAACGAACGCAGTTGTTGGGCCAGGTGTTGTGTGAGGGCCTATGATTCGGCACCATAGAGCAGCACGGGTCTGATGCATGCGCTATACACGTGTCCGCGGCACTTGAGTGGTAAGTGTCGGTTCCTGAGGAGACTTGCCAGATCTTTCCATTTGCGCCATGCGGACGCAGTTCTCGCTCGCACCGCTCGCTCTGATCCTCCTTTACAGCTCAACACATCCCCGAGATAACAAAACTCTTTCACTACGTCGATCTCCACACCGTCTATCACACATCTTTCATCTTCGTCGGTACTCCTTGCGTTGTTTACACACATCGAACACTGGAAGTTTGTGACGCCTGTGAGATAATTCAGTCCACTGCAGCGTTTGTGACACCACTTATCACAGCTTTGGCAGAGAATGGAGTTGGCACCTACGCCGCGACCGCATACACCACAAGGAAACCTTCTTGATTGAAGAGGAGAAGATTCTTCGCTGCCACTGATCAACATCTTCGTCTTTTGGATATTCACTTTCAAACCTTTGCTTTCCATGTCCTCCTTCCAATTCTTGAACATTTCTTCCACTTCTTCCTTGCTCCCGCCTGTAAGGACCAGGTCATCTGCGTACAACATCTCCATCAATCCTCCCTTTCTGTCGCAGACCCCAGACAGTGTCGCACGTTCTGTCGTCGGAGTGCCCATCTGATGACATCTCGTGGGACGCGATCAAAAGCTTTTTGGAGGTCGACGAAGATATGAAACAATTTCTTTTTCTTTTCCATGTATCTCTCCTGAAGTCTTCTGATGATGAAGATTGCATCCGTACACGATTTTCCTCGGCTGTATGCAAACTGCTGTTCTCCAATGCTGACCAAACTTCTCAATCTCTTTTCTAGGACTTTCTCAAAGATCTTCATTCCATGCTCCAGTAGTCGCAGTCCCCGATACGAGTGACAGCTCAGAGGATCTCCTTTCCCTTTAAACCAGTGGTTCTTAAACTTTTTCAGGTGCGACCCATTTACCATATAGTGAAATCTTCGCGACCCAAGTGATAATTATTCTAAAATTCTTGATTATATAGACCTACATGTATATATATGCTATTGGCCTATTTCAAATTCCGTATGACAGCGATACATGACAAAAATAAAACACTGCATTTTTATCCAGTTAGCTTAGAATTATTATTCATACATAAACATAAGTAATTCCAAGCAAAAATATACGTACAAAATAACGTGAGAAGTATAATCAGATGTTAATGAGATGTATGCATCTGCTTTTTCTGGTCCATTATTTCCTCGATTCGAGGCTCCACATTACAAAGCGCAAGACGCAAGTCATGCGACGGATCAAGTCTGTTTCGTGACTTAGTTTTGATGGCCGTCAGAGCAGAAAAACCTTGTTCACATAAGAATGTTGTAGCGAAGGGAGTAAGTACCTTCATCGCTTCGGTGCCTATAATTGGCTTCTCTTGTTTAACTTGCGTCCAAAAGGCACCCAGCGATACTCTCCCATGTAGTCGACGCCACATCTCTTCATTCTTCAACTCAATAAGGTTTTCTTGAAGTCCTTGAATGTTCTCAGATAACTCTTCGACATCAGCTTCAAACGGATTTCGGACCCAATGCTGTGAGGAGAGATCCTCGTCTGGAATATAGCGCTCAAACTCAGAGATCAGGCTTTGTAAATGTTCCACTAGAATTGACTTGATTGTGTTGAAGTCGAATTCCTCAAATCGTTCCAAGTACTCACTGAGTGATGGAAAGGAAGCTGTTCTCCCATAATCGAGCTTGCCTTTCCACAGACGTAGTTTTTCCTTGAAAGCACTGAGTTTTTCGGAAAGTACAATGATGTTTCGATCTCTACCCTGCATCGAAGTGTTCAGTTCATTAACTGCTGAGAAAACATCGTTCAAATAGCACACTTGCAGCATCCAAGACTTATCTTGAAATCGGGCGGCGAGGCGATGATTTTTTTCATTCAGGAACATCTCAAGTTCTGTTCGTAGATCCACGGTGCGACGCAAAAGCTTACCTCGGGAGAGCCATCTAACATTGGAATGATAAAGAAGATGCTTGTATTCAGATCCGAAGCCAATACACATCTCTTCGAATAGTCGACTGTTCAGCGCACTAGACTTGACAAAGTTGACAACGGCGACCACCTCTTGTAAAACAGTATTGAGTTGTGGAGACAAATGTTGCGCGGCGAGGTTCTCCCGATGAAGAAGACAGTGGACAGATCTGACGTTCGAATTTACTTCTTTTACTAACGCCGTGAATCCTCTGCGGACAGCAAGCATAGATGGAGCTCCATCGGTATACAAGCTGACCTTCCCAACTTAGTCCTTGCTGTTGCTGAAAATTATTCACTACATTGAATATATCCGCGCCTGTAGTTGTTGTCGACATAGGCGCACAGAAGAGAAATTCTTCTTCCAAGTCATCGGAGCCTTCGTATCTCACGAATACCATAATCTGAGCACCACTGCCGATATCAGTAGACTCGTCTAACTGATAGCTGTAGGTTCCTGCTGCCTTCATGCGCGCGACAACTTGATCTTTCACATCCATAGACATGTCGATAATGCGATTCCTCACAGTATCATTTGAAAGTGGTATGACTTGAATCTTCTTTGCGACATCATCACCGCATAGTATCCGTACCATGTCTACCGCTGCCGGTTTCACGAGCTCTTCTCCGATGTGTGGCTTCATCTTCTTCGCGATACGCAGTGAGACGAAATACGATGCACGAGTAGCCTTTTCTGTAGCTATCAACGCAGGATTCGAAGAAGTGTCCAATCGTTGTCGCTTAAGAGCTGTCTCTCGCCGTTGAAAGAAATTTTGATCCTTGTTCACATAATCTGGATGCTTAGTTGTGAGATGTCGTCTCAATTTATTGTCTTTCATTGATTCGTTGGAAAGCACATCGTAACAGAGCACACACTGAGGTTTTATGACGCCTCGATCGACGATCGAAGAAAATCCAAGATCTAAGAAGGCATCTTTGTAAGATCGTTTAGTCATTGTGAGAGAAACTTCGCCGACAGTATACCTTTTGCCATTCGAGATTTCACAAATGACATACGAGTTCGCACGCGAGTGATTCATTGGCGCAGGCATCTAGCGTAATGTATGACGAATAAAATGGGGTCAGTCGATTTCCATGGTAATGAGGTGCGTATCGCGCATGGGAAAATCCATTCAATCATAGCGACATACTGGTTTGCACAACAGCAAGTCAAGTTTGCACGATGCGAGGAAAAAACATAGCCGAAGTAGACCGTCATATACAACAAGACGTATTGATGCTTAGGGGTCCTACTGAGTTTCTGTCAAAAAATATAAGGGGGACAGGGGAGACATTGCTATTTTTAACGAAGTCACATGCTTTGCTGAGTAGGGATACTCTCAATCAACGTTTTCCCTACACCAACTGAGTTTTTCACTGTCACTATAACTGAAAATTTTGTTTGATAGAAAAAAAAGAAAAGAAAAAAACGTCTAGGAAAGACCAATCAAACACGAGAACTAGCAGTCCCCTCCAACCCCACAAACCCAGACAGCTCTCACAGAAAAAATTTTGTTGCTATGACCCTCTTCTATCGAGTGGCATAATCGATGCATAATCGCCCTGACGGAAAGCCCCCAAGCCCCCTTACAGGGCTCATTTTGGAGAAACTTGAGGAAGTCGCCCCTTGTTCCGAAGGATAAGCATCCCTACCAATGCCGGTAACCCATGCCGGTGGTAATAAAATATTTATGACTTTCCTCTGCACAACACAATTGTATAATTGTATAAATTCACCCAACAGTTATATTCCATACAGTTATTGGATTTGATGTTTTTGCTTTCAAACTCATGATGTAGTCTACAAATAGAAAGTAGGTCTACACACACAACAAGAATCATATAAATGACACATAGTATAAATCATGAATTAGTCGGGGAGGAGGGTAAACCAGAATATCACGTGATATGGGAGGGGGGTTCAACCGATATATCACGCCGTATCACAGGGGGGAGGGGGGGTCGAAAATTCGTAAATTTGGTATCACGTAATATGTGCACGACCCCTTAAGGCGATCGCAGCCAACTGACAACGCCGTCTATCATTGCTCTTAGTAGCAGCTATTTTTAGCAGTCACGCCAGTTTAGTCACGCTCAGCCAATTCGACCCAAATGCGACGCAAAATTGGGTTCATCCCTCTTCGAGTTCTATTGTCTTCCTCTTCCAATAAGATCATTTTCTCTCCCTCGCTGTCGACTCGTGAGCGAGGTAACTGAGCCATCAGGCATGCCGCATGAGCTAGACCACCAGAGACAGCATTGATAAGCTGGCTTTGACTGTCTGTTTCCTCATGATCAAGCAAGGTCTTTGAGTACCGGTAACGTTTTGAGTTGACAGGAGAGAGCGAAGTACGCCTACATGTAGTACCAGTATGAAGGCTATAATTCTAGGAAGATGCTCGCGACCCACGTTTGGGTCGCGACGCATAGTTTAAGAACCGCTGCTTTAAACAGTGCGACCGTCAAGCTGTTGCTCCACTTCTTCGGACATTCTCCGGTGAGCGCAATGTGCTGGAAAATGGCATGCAATACCTCAACTGCAGGTTCACCAGCCAACTTAAGCATCTCGGCGTTTACGTTGGAAGGACCCGGTGCTTTGCCATTCTTCATGGTGATCACTGCTTCCTTCACCTCCTTCAGCGTGAAGTCAGCGATTGGGCCTTCAGCTGGGGGGATGTCATGCAGAGTGATGTCATTGCCTTCGTTCGATATGCCATCAAAGTACCTTCTCCATGTCCCTCTAACCTCCGTCTCTTTCACCTTTATAGCACCATTTTCGTCCTTGACATACCGTGTTCCCTGTATGTCTGCACGATCTTTCTTCATCTGTGCCGCAACTCGGAACATCCTGTTACGCCCTTCTCTTGTTGTTAATCCTTCACTCCACCTGAACCATGCGTTCTTCTTCGAAATTGCGACACACCTTCTGGCCTCTCTTTTCTTACTGCAATATGCATGACGGTCAGTCTCATTCCCAGATCTCTGCCAGACTTTGTATGCTTCCTTCTTCTCTTTGATTGCACGCTGAACCGCTTCATTCCACCACCAGGTTTCGCGTTCTCTGCCTCGCTGTCCCTTCGTTTCTCCACACACTTTGATGCCAGCTTCCGTTGCACACTCGACCAGTGAATTCCAACTTCCATCTCCCTGTTTGACACTTCTGGCAAATTCCTCTTCGTATTCTCTTCTCCTTTCCTCATCCTTTAGCCTCCAGACCTTGATTTTCTTCTTGTGAATTATTTTCCTTGCAACATGTCCTTTGATCCGTAAAGCAGCTCTGACCAACCTGTGTTGGGTCATACATGCCTCTCCAGGAATCACTGTACAGTCTAGGACAGTCGCGCCTGCTCTCTTTCGCATCAACAAGAGATCGATTTGTGTCTCAGCTTCGCCCGATTTGAAGGTAATGAGCTTTTCTTTTTCCTTCTTGAAAAACGAATTTGGGATTCGTAGACCATGGTTCTTACAGAGGTCGAGCACTACTGCACCTTCTGCATTTCGCTCCCCGAAACCATACCGACCGAGCACCTCCTCATAGCCGCTGATGTTCGTGCCCACATGCGCATCTACATCACCTCCAATTAGGAGTCCATCTGCTGGTGGTACCTTGCCTATCTCGTCTTCGACCTTCTCCCAGAAACACTGCTTCTCCTCACTGGATCTACCCACTTGCGGTGCATACAGGGAAAACACGTGCCATACGGTTTCTGCGAGGATGAGCTTTACACACATGAATCTGTCATTGTACCTTTTGACTTCTATGACATTTTCGGCCAATTCACTCTTCATCGACACTCTAACCCCATTTGTGGACTCATCATTTCTTACATACCATAACTTGTACTTCTCCTCATTTCTGCCGATTGACATACAGCCTTCATTGCGGTATCTGACTTCCTGTATACAACAAATGTCCACCTTTCTCCTTGCAAGCATCACCACAACTTCCCTACTTCTTCCACGGAGTGTACCTACATTGATTGTACAAACTTTAACATTTTGTGACTTTACAAGTACATTAGAAATTCGCCTGGGGATTCTTCGCACCCTTTGCCCATCTAAGAGTTGCCAGGTACTAAGGGCCGCTTCGTTTTGTTGTAGTCTCATGATTAGGATGGAGCATATGTTTTACCGACTGGATGCCCTTCCTGACGTCGACCACAATTATCGGTGGTGGGCCTAGACCAGATACCTTATACGGAAAGCTCACGAGCCTGATCAACCCTACGTTTTCACCAGAGCCTGTTTGTTAGCCGGAGTGCGGCCCTTCACCACTTTGAGGTCACAGGTTGGACTTAGAAGGGGTCCAACCAAGGAATCCTTCAAAAATGGAGAACTCCAAAAGTTACTCGAAAACTTGTGAAGTGTATTGTTGATTGTACAATTTGACATGAGTGATTGTTACACATCCTGATATATTCAACATGATTTTGATGTTCATGCCGTTTTACTATGAAAGTATTGATCTCGACGCCTCCCACAACGGGAAACTCATTTTGTCAGGGACATCCGTGTCGACAATTATAGCTGTTGTAGAATTATTCCTACACAAAGAGGGTCAGATCCTGATTCAAGATTGCTTGAAACAATAGACTTAGGATCACTGGAATCACAGGAAAACCTAGCACATTGAATATAATTGCTATAATGACAGCATTGTATTGTTATAATAATAATTGTTATGTTGAATATAATGACGACTCTTTATTCGTCTCTTAGGACGGTTTCAAGGGCGAATGGCACAGGTCAGGTAGTGCGTTTATGAATGGACTTAGGGAAGTAGCCTTTAATTTACAATAATTAATAAATTATTATTGCTCATCAGGTGATAATTTTAAATAACACAATGTTTAGAAGTGATCGCTTTTTTTACTTTGTCCTAACTTCTTTGCATGTAGGGTGACTAATTGTGATAATTGTCACACCTGATAATGTTGTGCTTCTATAAACCTTTACTATGATGTTAAATGGATGATAGAAAAATGTCGACTCCTACAATGTCATGCCTCAACTGCCTGGTGACTAATTCAGTTAATAGATTCGACTGTATGACAACAAGAACAGAAACCATACCCTCTATCGGTCATTATGGAATATAGAGCATCAGGCTTGCCGAGTTTATTTGCACAATTTAACTATTACATGATAAAAATGAAATACGGCAATATGTGCATTTTAAATCTTTGTAGATGATTATACGTATATTGTGCATTTTTGTCTTTGGAATTTTGCTTTCTTGCACATCCGCACGATTTGGTTGTATTTACTTGACCATTTTGCAAATCGGCCTATGGGAGGGATCTCTAGTTACAAATATAAATTTTTAGTTTTCTTGGACTAAGACATTCCCTTCTATGAGCCTCCATTAGGGTGCTTGTTTAATTTTGCACTCTTCCGTTCTCATCCTCACCTTTTTCAATATGTCGTGCTTTCCAGTTTGGATTATTCACGCAATCCATTGACATCAAATTTTCTCCTCAGCGTCAAGTTTGGCATGTTGGCATGAATTTCAGGCGGTTTGCCAAGTGGGATGGGAATTTCTATCACATTCCCAAGGGATTTATATATACCATTTTCACTCCCACTGTTGCCTATAGTCACTTCTCATGAATTAGTGCTGTAATGCCGCCGTGTTTTCACTCTTCCCATAAAGTTCCCACAAAAAACTCTCTCTCCCCATGTGCCTCTCCGAGATATCATTTTAAATAGCGGCATAGCAAAACAGGAATCGGAAGCTATTGAATTGTGACGTCACAGTAGATCAGATACCATAAAGTTCAAGAATATCCGGTATCTTGTCATTAGTTGGCTTGGATGGAATGCCAGTGATTCATTTATATTAAGTATGCTGATAATCACAAGATGATGTTCTTGTTACCATAATCACTCATTAGCCGCTGTCTCGATTCATTTTTGATTCGCAATTCTACCAAATGATTTTTCTTTTACTAAAGAGAAAGCGTGTTTCAGTGAATGACTCACAGGGAAGAGACATGAAAGTGAGAAGCAAGCATTGTAGCAGCGTAGTTGGCGATAATATAACAGACGTCATGTGGTGCATTGGACAAGTGGATGTAGGATGACTAAGCTGTCTGATGTTCATGCAAAGAATTACTGACAGTTACAGATGTACAACTCGTATTACATAAATTCCTTGTTTTTCCACTTGGTTTCTATGTCACTACTCTAAATAGCGTGTAATGAAAGTTCAAGTGAACAGTAATTTGCATCTCAACTTACTCCATGTCTGATAAATGACTGCCATATTCTGTATATTTTCTCGACATGTGTGAGCAGGATACTTGATCTCCTTATTCCGTTATTCTTTAATTTGTGGAAGCGGTTCGAGTGGGTCAACGCAATGATCTTTTAATATTTCATAAGACAATGAGCTTAAAGTTAGCATGACAGTGATCCAAGAAGTATCTTATTTTCATTTTGGTTGCATACTATAGCTTCTAATACTGTTGTCTCTATACCATTGTTCAGTTAAAAATATAAGTTTTGCACACTGAGAAAATTATATCAGATCAGAACCTGCGCTTCGACTTTCAGACTGTTTAATAAATAATTGCACAAAAAAGTTAACATATTTTCAAGTGTAATTTTCGTGTTGAAGTTCTGGTTCAATTTAAATATCCGATATACCATATGAAACCGCATGTTCCATAGATTATTTTGACATACATTATGAAGTGGTCAGTTGCGGTCAGTAGTCCCTACGGAAGAAAATTAAACTCTTTCTTTGATGCAGGATTTTAATATGAAGACGACAAATTTTTTTAATGAAAATTCACAGATAGTGTGAGCCTATGATCGTTAATCATATCATTTCATTTTTTATAATGAAAATATACCATTTTTTGTGAAATATATGTAGGCCTACACCGAAAATAGATCGAATCATACGAATTTTTCGAATTACACTGCTACCATGCTACTTTTACTGCTCCTAGCAATGAAATTGAAATTAGATTACATGTAGTATCGATAGATTCCAAATAATGGAAGACCGAAGAGAGCAGTTTAGTGATACAGAACTTCTTGTATATCAAAACTTAGGTAGGGCCTATGGCCAATACATTAGACATCGCAAGTTTTGATTTAAGCTTTATACACTCGAATTGCAAATGCGCCTACAATATGCAGTTGCCTAGGCCAACAGTATCTTAAGTACGAAAAATGGCTAAAAATGTTTAGATTACAGTCATCAAGAACATCAAGACAGTATTGTTAATGAGTTGTTTGACAATTTGTGTGATAGACGGACTGACAGACAATAGCCTGTTGCTTTTCGTTACATGAATCAACCAGTGCGGAGGGACATGGGTAGACCAAATGAAAGAGACTAAATTTGCTTCAATACAAAATGCGAAGAATCTATGATTAGAAAATATAATGGAAGAAAACTTTTTGATAATATCATTTTATCATTGCCGATCTTTGGCCAGCACCACCTCTTCCGGCGTGGAAACCGAGGGTGAACCGTGATTCATTCGTCCACATCACACGAAGCTAAGTTAGAGTGTCGTTCGCACCATTTATTTTCTTCTGTGTTCGTGACCTGTGACACACATCCTTAAGGAGAAGCGTTCAGGAAATAGTGAAGTCTAGCTCAAGGAATTCATCTCGAATTTGTTCAGCATATTTGGAGTCCTGTACCTTCTAATATTCCTCACAATCAAAAAAATGCTTTCAATACCCCTGGTCGGTACGAGCAAACTGAAGTAGGTCTACTTTTGGTGTCCAAGAAAGCCCATGATTATAAGAAAATCCATCAGCCATTCAAAAATAATTTTATAAAATATTTTATTTAAATCTCAAATTTTTTCATTTTTTTACAATCAAATCTCAGTTTTCAAAATTAAATGATATAAAGTGATGTCATTTTATCATTGCCGATCTTTGGTGTGAACTATCAGTCAGCCGTTTAGCCTAAAAGGTAAATGATAGGACTCCGGACTCTGGCTTATAAGTAGACCCGAAATATAATACAAACATTATTTATCCTCGTGCATATAGCTGTCACTGTCTTGATATCAACTGTCTCCATCAAACAAAGGTACAGAGATACTGCTGCATGCAAAGCTTGTAATAGTTGAGGGAATGAACCGTGATAGTGAAAAAGAGGATTGTCTTTTCACTCGGTGATTTAGTAGAGAAGACAAGCCTTCCTTGCCTCGATCACACCTACGCACCAAAGGTCACATCAGAGACAAAAATGAAATACTAGTTTGTTTGAGAACATTACCTCTAGCCATCACGTTAATCGTGTGTGATGGCCCCTAAAGCGCGTATTAAAATCGAAAGTGAACTCATATTTTTTGGAGAAGGATGTGGGATTTTTCTGCCTGGTAGAGACTGGAAAAAACCGTGTGAAGCACACATCAAGAAGATGGGAGGAGCCGAGTCGTACGCATCCAACTTAAAGCGACATTTGATTAACTTTCATCGAAAATGATTGATAATTGATACAGCATTGATCACTAAAGATAGGTTCAGGTAAGCCTACAATGATCTAATATGTAGGCTACTAGTCAATTTTTCAAAAAACTAGGCTTTACATTCTTGCCACCCGGAGTCGGAGTCCTGTCAAAATGATAGGACTCCGCATCCCTGGTTTTAGGTGTATACTACACATGCTCGGCGAAGCGCAAGTTTTGACATTTTGCTCAATTAGTATAAAACATGCACTTGTGTGCTTCTATCAGTAAATTAACGTTTTGTCAAGACTTCTGTTTTGCATGCCGATATAGTGAGCCTCATAACTTCAAATAGGATTTTAGTTACTTGTCTTACAAATATCTTCAATAATAATATGAAATTGAAAATGAATTTGACATAAGATTTGTAATGAGCAAGACTGTGAAATTTCGACAGGTATTCACTGAATATCACTGTAAACACACTACTGGGAAATAGCCTAAGTTAGTGCACCTATAATAATTGATAAATGCTGCTTTTTAGAAACATGATGTAAATGGAATAATTTTTATATTGAGTTGCATCCTCAATTGAAAAATAGGAACAGACCTAAATAGATAATATCAGTAATCATCAGGAGGTCTAGTTCACATCTCTCAACATCGACATTGCTCCATATTTAAAGTTGCAGTCATACCGGGTAAATTTGAGATTTGCAATTAGCAAGTTAGCGAAATTTCAACGGGCATTCATAAAATATCACATAAACATTGTGAACTAGGCCTACTGATGATTCCTGATATTGGATGAAATGGCAGCTATTCAGGTATGTTCCCATTTTTCAAGTGAGGATGCAACTCAATATTTCATGATTCTATTATGTAATTTGAATGTAATATAAATGGAGAACTGAGAAGAAACATAACCGACAAAGTGACTTAAGATGTGTGTAACTTTGTTGACTATTATGTTATTTTGTGCTCTTCTTAATAAAAAGATAAACAAACAAAATAGTGAAGTAACAGTGACATATTGCACAATTTCTGAATTGAACCAGTGGCGTATCCACGACTATCATCAGCTGCTGCGGTACAGCATTCACAAGCATGCACCTATATGTACATGTACATTGTATCTATAGCTCATTTCAGTCGCAGACCAATTACTTATTTTTATGATTTAAGACGCAGTCAAATAGGGTTTCAATGAAATCTGTGAAGCGCAATGATAATTCTACGGAAAACTGTCAAGTCCTTTTATCAGACAATTACGAATGTCAATTCGCTAACTCCCAGATGCATCAATCTGATTTAAAAGATTGACAAAGATTTTCGTGTTGAGGAGTGGCTGCGGCTATAATTGATGTAAGCCAATCATCAAAATTTGTCATTATGTCCTCGATGGACTTTTGCAAGGTTTTGATGACGTGATATGCAGTCATCAAATTCAGTTTTACCTCTTGCAATATTTAACGACAGGGCTGATTAAGGTAAATAAATCTCGCATAGATTTCAACTGTTTTGTTAATGCTATCCTTTACAAAATTTGCATTCACAATCACATTCTGCTATCTAAACACTCCAACGTCTAACTCAGATTTCATAGCAAGGTAAATGCACACAACTACACTTATCCGAATACGAGAACATCAAATGAAAAATGATTGCTTCAATCGGCTAATAATTTTCCCAAGCGCAGCTCACATTGTTTCTCTCACCCATACAGCATTCAAGCTAAAGATCTCTTGGCGATGATATCATCCAATGAGAACTAAGGATTGAGATGTCTAGCTGCGGTGCGTGAGATGGCAGAGAGATCGCAGCAAGCCATCAAAATGCATTTAATCGAAGAGAAATTACACAAATTTCATAACTCCGAAAGATGAGTATAACTATAATCATTTGAGACATAATTGAATAATTATTTTCTTGATAACTGTAATTTTTCACGTGCTGCGATTGCAACACGTGCAGCAGCCTAGATGCGCCACTGAATTGAACATGAAGTTACGACGACTTGAATCTTGCGGGTGATGATAAGCTGGTCTAGATCTCTCCACTATTTAGTGTGTATTCACGGAATACTCGTACATTGCGGTTCACTCATGCGATCAGATCATTTGAATAACTCAATAGTTCACGAATTCTCTCTTCTCTTTGGAATCTTGTGGTAAACATCTTCAGAAATCTTCAATGCGAGTCTGTAACTTGCTATCTGACTGTTTGTAGAAGTGAGATGAGATACTCTGACCTTTTCCGAATAACGCGAAGTACCGACTTGTATGTTTATGCTTTGGTTTGCGTCTGAACCTGCGCCGGACTACTTATTACAGTGAAACTCTTACGTGAACGTTGTGAAAACATCAGACGTGTCAGTTCCAACCAAATCATTATTTTTCTTGAAAGTGGTATTTGGAGGTTATCTCGCCTGGCTTTTTAGAACTCATTTGTTGTCTATAAAATTTATTGATATATAATATCAGTATCAATGATCATTGCTGTATAATTGATACAGCAATGATCACTAAAGACAGGTTTAGGTAAGCCTATAATGATCTATGATGTATGTTACCAGTTTTTCAAAAAACTAGACTATATATATACTTGCCAACCGGAGTCGGAATCCTATCAAAAGCCGGAATCGTATCAAGATGATAGGACTCCACATCCCTGGTTAAAGCATATCACGTTTTTAACTACTACATATCGGTTGATTGCTGAGCGGTTCTTTAAACAGCGTGCATTCTTACAAAGCACAGCGCAGGACTGCTTGCAGCGTCCCTTTACAAAACAGCATATGCTTTGATTGTGTTCAATTTTGTTTTAAGAATCTTCTTCATTCATGATTCTCTTTACAACGGAGTCTGCAGTCATGATTCCTTCATGGTACACTTGAAATATGCTAACCTACATCTGATAATTCCATCAGTGTTCTATCTCACTTATGAGGCTGATGAAAATGCTCACTTATCTCTATGACATTCTCACGAGAGTGTCTTTATTGACTCAGGTGAATTTAAGTGACAGCTAGTGGTCTGGAGAATCATATTACTTGTCAGTTTGATTGCTGAGCACAACACTTCACCTGAATATAAAAGGAATTTATTGACTGTCGTGTTTGCACTACAGACCATCATTTGATTTTCAAACAAAGTGGCATTTACCAGACTCCTTTCTGCATGTAATGCTGATTATGTATTTACTTTGAAAATGAATGGATTGCGGTTGAATTTGCATAACACGGATTTACTGAACCCAATGTAAAGATTGAGTTACAGACTCGTGCCCATTAATCATGTCCTCCAAAACATTGTAGAGATGTACGGTCAATCGGCATGATATTTCAATGAAAGTATTGTTAGTGGAAAAGAATAGCTGTTCACAGTTGTTGAAATAATTTTCTTCCAATTATTGTTGAGGAGATCGTCGACATAAAAACAATATGTATAATACAATATGTAATGAAGGAGTAATATTATTTAATTTCATATCCAAATAACTGCCATACAACATTAAAGTGAACTGATTATATACATCTAGAAATATAAAGGAACATTTTATCGGGTGTGTATTTACATGTATTTAGTTTCACATCTTTCATATACTCTTTGCCTTTATGTGTTGTGACATTTCCTAATCCAGCGTTCCGCAAACCTGAGATGAAGTGTCTCATTGATAATTTCTCAGACCTTGATTGTCTCAGCGAAAGATCTACCATGAAAATAAATAAATGCAATAACGCAATGTGAAGCCATAAATTTAGTATGTGTATTCAAAATCTGCTTTAAATTGCACACATTTGTTCATATTGTTACATACAAAGCACTTCATATGAGTATTTTTATTTTAAACGTTTCTTTCAGACATGATATTGAATTTGATCAAATGTAATGAATGGAATATTTTACAAAAGTCTGAAAAATATAGAATCCCAGCATACTTTCAGTCACTAAGTGGATTGATTGCTTGGATTGATTGCTTGGATTGTTTCTTCACGAACTTCTATTAATCAGATCTCTGTTCAAGACATTTGTCGTACGATCATCATCATTCTTACATCAATGATTGTATAAAAGATGAGACATACTGTACAATACATGGTGTGACTTACAGCATATTGTCACATCATTGTGACTTATATGGTGTGACTTACGTTGACTAACCTGAAAGTTACTGTCGAAAAGTCTTACTGTTAAATGTGACATTGTCACCTCTACCTCTTCTACAGCAAGAGATTATTTTGGACGTTCCCATAAACTCAAATCTTGACTGTTGCTTTCATGTCAAAGCCGTAGTAGAAAGGTAAACCGACGATTTCATGCGCTGAAATTTGTCAAAACCTTTGTCTCACAACACGATTTGCACATGGTATACAGCTCAACGAGTCACTCTCTGTTAGAGCATTGTTCACTGATTTTTCGTCAAATTGCCACAAGCGCATTCTGTAAAATCTACAGCGACTAAGAAAAGGCGAGAAGGACTTCAAGACATGTAATTGTGAAGAAGAAAGGAATGTTAAAGTAAAGTATACAAGTTTTGAGGGATCCTGAAGAGGACAGAGGTTACGTATTGCACGAACTTGTACCAGAACGACTTCCAAGAACTCACAACTTCCGCCTGCCTTTCTCAAGAACACAAGAAAGACAAGTCATGTTGTTGCCTTGCGTCTAATCATTGATGAAATATTGACTCTCTTAAATGTGTGTTTCCTCTCTGTGCTGACCAGAGCTGGACACGGGTCTTGAAACCACTGTTCTATACGGGAGGCAGGTCTCAACCTTGAAGCCGCGGATCAACCTGGCGGGTCGGGAATGGTTTGACACTTGAACGAGACTGGTCTAGGAGTAAGTTGAATCGTGTCTGAACTTTGAAACCGCAGGTCGGGTCAACCGGCGGATATAGCGCAGCATTATAATGTACTTAAATCATTTCTGTACTGGTTCTTTAGATAATGCTTCTCTTGGCCCCGTCAAATAGTGCAGTTTGTACTTATTCTCCCCTATATTGACAAGCAGAAATTAAAATGCATTTAAACATAACGATGCTGTCATTCTTTGAAAAAGACAGATATGCACTCATAGAAAAGAACCTCAATCATTTGCTTTGCATCAATGTACAAATCCCAAGTACTGGGCAAGTGAAACATTTGCGGTTTAGGTGTTAGATCATCCGATCCGAGCTGCGTAGACCCGAGCTGCAGTCGTGACCATTCATTGCATTTTTCGGTTGCTGTCGATTTTTCTCACATGATGGCTCGTTCTTATTATGCTTGAGGCAGGCTCGGCGCTTCAATGTCATAGCAAACCTGAGTATTTAGGGATTCTTTTAGGAGTAGTCCGACAACCAGAACGAGTTTCTGCAACGAACAAGGTCTAAAACGAGACTTTCACAAGTGATGTACGAATCTGCGCGTCTGCGAGCGTTATACCCGGTTTCGCTAAGAATGCATGTAAATCCAATGGGAGACAGAATTAGGTCGGCACAAAGGTGATTTTTTATACTAGCGTATTTTCCCTGATTAAAGGAAAACTACAAAATTTATAGGCATTATTTTTGACATGAGATGTCCTGAGAACATTTCCATGTCTAATCGGTAATGCATACGAGAATGTGGCTAAATTTTAATCATGACATTGTAGGCCCTATTTGTCGACATAGGCTTTCTAAATCTGAATGTGTTGAGCTTCGTGGACATACTTCTCAACAACTTTTTTCAGAATACAGAAACAATTTTCAGTGGATGTCTGGGGAGCTCCCTGGCCATGGGTCATGCCCCACAATGAATGATCAATCCAAGCAATTAGACGGTAAAATGCGAAAAGAATTATTCATGTGCACCGACAGCATTGCACAATGGGAAGATTTTCTCTATTTTAATTGATTGTGACACATATTGCTTGTTGCAGCATAGATAGAGAGTCAGAATTAGACTAATGGAGAATAGAGTAACATTTAGTGCTGTGCGATCAATTTTGGTCACGACTGTATATCATCAAATCAAATTGCGGAGGGTGGGTGTTCCAACCAATCTATCAGGCCTCACAATGTTTGCGATACCCTGCTCTGATCGCAGATTTTTTGAGTTATTTTTCGCAGAATGATATTTGAAAGACATAATTGTAAATGATACAAATTTGTAGATGATTAAACACCAGATTAAACAATTGTATAAGGAGGGGTTATGAATAATGAAATATTGTAATAAATTATCAAACAACACTGAAAGGAAAATGGGAGTGAGATTCATAAGATTGTCTCTTTAATATCTTTGGGGTATTAAAGTCAAATTGTATATAAACACCTCTGCATCATGGTTGAACATTTCTGAGAAAACCCTTACGATAACAATTATATCGTTGAATAATATGTAATTATGGGAAAAACGCAATGAATTGTCTGAATCTTCTGTCTACCGTCAGAAGATACATTTCGCCAGCTAATAAAGGAGATTTAGAAGGGTTACCAAATTATAGATCAAAGCCAGCATTTAGAGACTGTGTGAATAGGTGCAAGCCACGTGAAACGTTTATCAACATGGACAGACGGAAACGCTTAGTATTCTATTGATCGCTCACGGGCGAAAGGAGTGTGACACTTTTCCTACTGGGAGTCAGCCTCATAATTCACCATGCCGGCAGCCGATAACACGCATTCTACTTCTCCTTGTTCTGTGTCCTTGTTCTGTTTGCCGATCTTCTATCATGGCAATGCAATGATTTTTAAATCTAAGCGAAGAAAATAAATCTTTGGTACTACTTTTATGATATAATGAGTGGAGTGCGATTCCTGCAAACCATCATTATAGTGTAAAATAGAAGGAAGTAATGAAATATCAATTTTCATTTCAGCCACCTTCAACATGGAAGCAGGTCATGAACATCATGCGCACTCGTCACTACATCCTACAAGTCATCTGGTTCTCTTGCATTCTCCTCAGATTTCAATTCTTCCTCACGGCGATGAACAATCACGTCAAGCTACGATTCCCTGATGGTGGAAATGCTCCCGGTCGAGTCTTCATGGCTCTTGGTCTTTTCCTTTTCGGTGGAGTGTTCTTCGCCCCGTTTGCTGGCTTCAGCACCGATTTCATCACAAGGAAGTTGACTCCTGCTAGCATCAACATCGGAGCCGGCAAGTTGAGTGCTGAAGAGGAGAAGACGATGAAGGAGATCTCTCTGAGAGCAATCGGGATTGGTGAATCCATTTCCTCTATCGCTGGAATTCTCCTCACCGTCCTCATTTACATCTCTGGAGAGGCAATCTTCTACGTCCTCTTCTTTTTGGAGGCCTTCATGCGCGCCTTCCTATTCTCCCTCAACGGTTCATTCTCTGCTGTCTTTTATCCCGGACCGCTGTTCGGAAAACTGTTTGGAATCATGTTCCTGATCGGCGGAATTCTTTCTTCAATACAATTCGCACTTATGCAGTTGCCCTTTGATTACAGCAACGGTGTCTTGATTATCGTTTGCATTGTTTCACTTGTTCAGCCGATAAACTTGATAATGGGGTCAAAAGGTTGCTGCAAATGAAGAGAATTGTCATAGAAATGGAACACCTTTGATGATGGACGATTCTCCATCGAATTTCCATGCATTTGCCGTCTCTGCTAGTCAACCAGCATGAAGAGGAATCTCAACAGTGATCGCGAACAAATGCTTCTGGTAATAGAATATCTGTTTTGTCAATTTCTTTTGTTTTTTAAGTGACAGCGCGACTTTGGAACTACATGTATATCAATGCATTGTTTAACTGATCCATCCTTATCCTCACAAGGATTCTGTTTTATATTTTGCTGCCTTATTTTAACTTGGAAGTCTCGTTAAATACATTATCATGAAATTACCTGTATATCAATTGAATGTATCAATCAACTCATATTTGTTATGACTGGAGCTGCTGGAATAATAATTACTTATCTGGATGAGAAGAGGATATTGCTGGGGAATCAATATTGTCGTGAAGAAAACTCCATCATTGCATTGAAGGTGAAATCTCAGCTCCAGTGAATAAAATTAATTATATTCTTATTTTTTTAGCCACTATCTTGAAAACTTTGATATTCAGATCGCCGCGATGTGTCATTCTTTCAAATGTTGTTGATATATCTTATAATATGCGAACATAATGCGTGCTGACTTCGATTTAGCTTTCTATTTTGTTTTCTTACAATGAAATTATTTGATTATGTATGTTATAATAAAAATGTCCATAACTTGATGACTTTTGAAAGATCTTTTTCAACTGTGAATCCAACTTTTTTATTAAGTTCATTCAGACAGAAACTTGAAATTGGCTGCAATTTATAGTCATTCAGAAAAAATCCGTTAAATTACATAAGCGTGAATTGATCCTGTAATCACGCCCACAGATAAATTATGTAAACCTCCGTGTCCATACTTACAGACAAAACTTTAATTTCTTTTTGTGTTTGTGGTGACACAAAGGAAAATTACTGTCTGAGGTTAGGCCTAAACTACCGGGATGTGCTTTGCCAAGTACGTTAAGGCAAAAGGAAGATTCACAAATTTGAATGCTTTGATTCTTCAACAATCAGGTTCCTGGTAATCCCTGACTTATGCTAACGTCGATTATTTCATTACAAAAATCAAATCCCAAACTTAAAATGGATTAATTCATGCCTTGACAACTGTTTCGAAAACTGAATGCAACTATCAGAAAGATATGCATACAATTGCTTATGCACGCCCATTGAAAAAGTGGTCAAAGTGACCTAATTTGGGCTATGTCAAAGTACTGATGAAAAATATCAAATGTCAACAATTGTTGACAGCATATAGCATTTCAATAGGGCTAGTTCAAGAAAGGTGCCATTTTTGTCAGCAAGTGACACGCAAGTAGGCCTACCTCATAAATGCTATTTTCTTAGCAAATTACACTAGGTGATCTGCCACGCGTAATTGCACACTAAATTTAGTGTGCAATTACGCGTAGTTTAACGCGCGGATGCTACCGCGGTTACGTGTGACATTATTACTGCAACATTTGTCGGCAAGACTTTGTGTAGCTCATGTGTCTATATGTATCAGAGGCTAAAGCAATGTGATAGGACCTCAATTTCATGCTCAGGGCAGCAGAACATGCTAGGAGTTTCATCCGTGGTTCAAGCGGCAGCGCGGACAACCATAGACGACGCGTAAAGAACGCTCGCCAGCGCGTGTTTATAAACATTCCACAAGTTTTGTCATCATCAGATCACGTGATTGCTGACTCTTAGTGCAGCGCGTATACGCTCTTTGAAGTGCGGTATAAACTGCTCTTAACCACGAATGTTTGGGGTGCTCCGTATTTGCGCGTGAATTACGCGTGACAATCAGTGGCGTCATCTCCGTGCCTGCGAGGCCTCGCCGCATACCCAAAAATAATTATTTTCGTTCATAAAACTTAAGTGCAAATAGTTTTGATTTTTTTGTGTTTGAGAGCATCTTTACGTTCACACCTTTACACACACTTTACAGTTTCAAGTCACTATACTCTCAAATACGTTCCGAGCGCCAGCGCTCAGCTGTGAACTGCAGGGATCTTCAAGCAATCACACACTGCGCTGGGGATGTGTTCACAACAAATCACAGAGATTTGTGTTTGTGTGATATGTGGAGCGTGGTGCGCCTAGCTCGATCGTCTTCTCCCGATAGAAACGAAGAAGCAATTACATTGCAGCAATGTAAGAAATATCTATTTATAAATTCTTAGATTCAGATAGAGAGAGACGCAAATTTTCCCTATTCGTGGCTTCGCCAAATTTTGGAGAAGATGATGACGCGTTGAATAATCGTGTCTGCGTTCACCAATGGCTGAATGTCAGATCGGTTAGAAGCCGCAGAAAGGAGATAGCCATGAAGTGATTCAGTCAGAGATTATGATTCAAGACAAATTCTCAGGGTTGCCAACATTTGCTGAGTGGAATGCGTGAGATTATTGTATTAGATAAATATACTGCATCTTGAGACGTCTTACACTAGTATTCGCATTTTTTCTGCATATCAAAAAAGTAGATATCTAGGCCTGTTAGCATGTTATTTCGCTTAACTGCATAGATTTTACGCGAAAGTGCAGTTCTATCAGGAAATGTCGTTAAGAATTACGTCAAAAATACGAATGCGTGAGATAAATACAACAGGCGTGAGAAATTTCTTGAATGCGTGAGAAATTTTGCCTCCAGCGTGAGAGCGTGAGAAGAGGCCTGAATGCGTGAGACTCACGCCCAATGCGTGAGAGTTGGCAACTCTGTATTCTGATATTATGTTTATGGCGAGGATTTCAACAGTGGTTATTTTCTACACCGGCCAGTCGTCCGAGGGATTATGCAGAAAACTCAAGCCACCGTACACGAAGTTTATGGCATTGAAATAAAAACAACCACTCTCAAGGGGTAGAATATCAGGAGGAGCACAAAAAACATTTTAGCAGACCTAAATTGGAAACATGTAAGTGATTGACAGGCTATAATAAACACAACAGAGTCTTGCGTTGGCGAGAGCTTCCACGAGAGTGAATGTTCTCTATAGTAATCTCACCAAGGTGATCAAACGTCATGTGAGAAATCAACATCACATTTTCATTGTCAATTGACGCTTAAAATCTTGGGAAGACAAGAGTCGCGTTGACGAACACTCAGCTTAGGATTGCATGCTTATGAAGCTGCTCAGAAAAAGAGGCTGTCACATAGGACTCATAGTGAATCACAATTCACATGCAGAATAGTCAACATGGGGTAGTCTAAGGACCTCAGTGTACCTTTCATTTAAATATCAGTATCTATTTCTCACATCATTTCATTTCATTCTGTAGTCATGGATGCCGGCATGATTTGCATGTTCATGCATTTGTACAAGTGTTCGAAAATTCACTGAAATTAAGATAGTGTCAAATTAATTATTTTATGCAGTTCATGTTGTCTGCTGCAGAAATATAGGAATCCACTTTGGAGCAAAGGCCTATGGTGTGGGACCACGCGACGCCACTGGTGACAATGTCACCTACTGTAGTTTGTCAAACACAAGCGCAGCAGGCCACTCATTCATCTTTTTGTGAATGACCCAGATATAGGTTGTTAAACAGAAAAACTGTAAGTTTAGGCCTATGCAAGTTTTAAAATATGGGCTGTTGAATTCTTCGTGCTCTATGATAAGTCGATATTTGAAAGGTCCTCCAAATATCTAAGGGACGTTAAACTCCTATACCATGTACTGTAGTACTTTGGTAGACTTGATTAATAACGGTGATGTGTATCTGGATAAAACCATGGGAAAAGGTACGTGGCAAGCAATTCATTTCATTTGTAAAATACATCAGAATCCAGCTAAATTGATTGCTGTATACATGCTAATTGATATGCCCGGCCCAGTCTTGAAGAGAAATTGTCGAGAGAACCTGTGCAGTGTACATGTACATTGTTCACATACGGTACAAGCATCGATGGTCAATTTTAAATAAATTGTGACTTCTATATTCATTGATTTCCCATTGCCTTATCTAAAACCTCCCTGTTGGTGGACTTTTAGTCCGGGAGCTAGCGTGAAGTTGTGCAGGGAACGAGGTAGTACATAAAACTTTCACATAGCATAGTACACCTCTAACCTACTGCAAAACTTCGCGTCTGCCGGATCAGATCATTTGCTTTTCAGAAATAGAGAGGATAACACAATCCTATGTATTTCCAGTGGTAAACTTGTGACATTTAAGGTGTTGACTCCATTTTTTCGAATTTTTGCTCATCAAAGTTACACAAATTGGTATTTTGAACTGGTTATTATAGAAATCATCTACAGATCATGATCTTTCAAATGAGTTATCATTCAGTGACAGAGGATGAAGTAAAGTGTACAAACAGACACTTTTCGTTGGTGTAACTGCAAATTTTAACATAGAAATTTCAGGAAAATTGTTGATATACTTTAACGAAAAGTGTCTGTTTGTACACTTTACTTCATCCTCTGTCACTGAATGATAACTCATTTGAAAGATCATGATCTGTAGATGATTTCTATAATAACCAGTTCAACAAAATACCAATTTGTGTAACTTTTATGAGCAAAAATTCGAAAAAATGGAGTCAACACCTTAAATGTCACAATTTTACCATTGGAAATACATAGGATTGTGTTATCCTCTCTATTTCTGAAAAGCAAATGATCTGATCCGGCAGACGCGAAGTTTTGCAGTAGGTTAGAGGTGTACTATGCTATGTGAAAGTTTTCTGTACTACCTCGTTCCCTGCACAACTTCACGCTAGCTCCCGGACTATTTATTCGAGAATTCAAGAGCACGAAGTGATATAACATGTGAATGTGATTTATTTCGGCCTTGAATTACTCAACTTTCATTAAACAAAAATTGATGGCTATTTTTATCACAGTGATGCGCGAATGTTTTCATATTCACCGACGAACTTTATACGGATTTCGTTATCAACTTAAATCCTTATCAATGCTGTTCCTGAATTGCCCAATATGGTAGGACCTTAAAATCGTGGAGAGTCATCAATCACCACCGCTTGGTTTGCTTTTTATTCAATATGATCTTTGCAGTGAACCACTAACATCACAATCACATATTTGTTCGTCGGAGTTTTGGATATCATTTGAAGGCCTCACAGGTGATGCTCTGTAATCACGAGATGTCTAATAAGAGATAAAAATATTTTGACATCGGCAACCACTCATTATGAGGAAGCACACTTGGAAAGACAGCACTTTTCCACCAAAGGAATGGATATTCAAACGATTCTTGCTTAACTTTTAGCATTTTCATTTGTTATATCAATCAAATTATCAATTTTTGACGTTTCAATTTGTTTTGTTTTCGTTTCTGATTACATCATCGGTAGATTTTCTTTAGCTTTTAATCATGTCTTTTATTTATATGACAATGAATCAGGCATGGAAATATTGCAGCTGTGATTGTAGTAGCAAGTAAAATCATCACTGATCAGTTACCATTTAGTCCATGACTCCTATGAGTAAAGAAAAAAGATGATCAAAAATGTTTCATGAGTCCAAAATTCTCCAAGAACAACACTATTGAATCGATTTTCGCAAGCAAATCTTTTTGCAATAAGCCTGCTAATTGCACAAAAAATAAACATGTATAAAATGTACAGAATCCACACCAATAGCCATTTATGCTACGTGCCATAGGTGAACAATTTCAATCGCTAGCAGTTAATATTGCAGCTGTTATTGACAGTGGCATATTCTTGTGGGAGTTCTGTAATTCTTCAGTATCTTCTCGACTGGGTTCAGAATGCGCGCATTAGAGTACTGGATAATTGTTTACAACTTCTTTCACGGTTTTATCCAGATGTGAAAAAACTACCGTCATTAACCCTTTCGGCGTCAAGTACGAGTATTCCCACAAGCTGTTGCTCCCAGCGCCAAGTATTTTCGTTGAAAAAAAGTCATCTTTCGATTTTTTACTTAAGCGTGTATTTTTATCATTTCCTTCCTATTTTTTGATCCTACGTTACTTTTATATCATTTCCATTAACTTAAATTGTATTTTCCTCTGTAATTGTAATGAAACAATTATGTAATTATGAAAAGAGTACATTTTATTCATCAACACAGTATAAAATTTTACGAGTGCCAGGCCCATTTTTCATTTGTCAGGTCATTTTTTGTTGCTCAGGCCCATTGCAATTTGCAAAGCTACAAATGCTTTCATCTCATCAAGGTTTGTGTCATTCCATGAGTTGAAACAAGAGCACTTTGGCAATTCAGCGAGGCAATGAAAAAAATCCAATGCATACTTGTTAGTCTGTTCCACCATAAGATAAAACGCTTCGTCAGGAAAAAACAAAGAAAAGTAATCCACAGGATCGAAGTCAGACGTATCCACCAAGACTCCTGTTCTCCTTCTAAAAGGAGGTAGCCAGTGAGATACATAATTGTTGCTACAAGATTCCCATCTTGTATCGGATGAACAGTGCGAAGTAGGCCTATTGGAAACAGGCTGGCCAGAGAATCTTGCAGTTGCATGCTGATTTTGATCACCATCAGACTCAGAATGAATGTCAAAGTGTGTATCTGACACTTCACTATCAGAATCTTGTATTATATTGGCAATTTCTTCAGCGGTAAAGCTTCTCGTGGATCTTCTGGCTCGCGATGAGTTTGCCATTTCCAATCAACGGTTGAAAAGCACTGCCTCTTACTGCCTTTGACTCTCACCAAAAGTGAGCGAAGCTCAGAGCGGCACAGCGCTCGCGAATCGATCAGGCAGTGCATTGATTGCCAGCAGGGTAAAAGTGCAAACCGCAATAAATGTGGCGAAAACACCAGCAGCATGATTGGAATTCGTCACACGGCCACGGTACCAGACAAAAGCATAATAGAACAATAGAATTGAGTGTTTAGAAACTTGTCGACTTTAGTCGCCAATGGCGCTCTATGGGTAAGTCGACAATGGCGCCGAAAGGGTTAATCAAGTCTATACCAAAGTCACTGGACTCCAGTCCAGTACATGGTTTGGGAGTTGAACGTCACTATATCTTATATTGATCATAGATGTCCCTGAGGTAGTCTATGCATGTAAATGATGAAAAAATTTTAGACTGTTTGTCGTTTGAAATTGCAGGGACTTGATGTCCTCTCACTTCCTCTCTTTATATTTCTCCTGATGAAGATTGGTCAATCTATGTCATCTTGTTGCCAATTGAAACAGGTAGAGACTAAATGACTAATTAATCCTTTGATTTTTGCGACGTTTTCATATTTTAAAAACCATTGACAACGGATCGTTCATCCGATCCGTTGGGAGTCATTTGGGAGAAAATCATTTTCTCATTTCACTAAACGATAATTATTTCTACCATAGTAGGCCTAAATTCCACCATAATAAACAATGATTGCACAATCTTAACTCAGTGGATTTAAACGTTCACAATGATTTTCAGATGCATAGTGAGGCCATTCAATACATTGTGATTGCTATGTTATTGACATCAGCTGGGGTTTGCACCCCAAACACCGTCTGACGTAAGTAAAGTGGAACACCGACGAACCGTAGAGCATTTTGACCGATTTCATCTTAACTTTCTGTCTATACACTTTATTGTTTATTGTTTAGTTGTTTGCATTTTTGAGCAATTGAAACGTGCTCAATGTGTGAAAAAGTCATCGACATCAGACTATTTTGTCAGTTTTTTTAGTATGCCGTCCATGAACTCTGCAGAGATCCGCAATTCTGCGGTAGACAGAATGCTGGGTGAGAGACTGATTAATGTGTGTTGTTGATTCACGTAATGCATGAATTTTCATTGTAATTGTTTTCAATACATTATCATAATTCTGATTATCCTTGTGACTTTTGCCATGGGTATAGAGTGGCATTTTACATTGAAGAAGCTGTAACACGGCCTTTATGACATATCCACAGGGTAAATAGAATGTCAGGAATGTGCTTGAATTTGTAATGTAAGTTATGCAATTTTACTAAGTTGAATACTAGTATGCCATGTAGGCCTATGCAACATGTAGGCCTATAAGAACTTTATCGTCCCCGACACAAAAGGTGCTATGATCATGCAATTTTCACAATGATCCTAGTATCGCTGTTTAATTCGATGGTAAAATTATGTATAGTCACACGATTAAATCATCGATATCTCATTGATGAAGCAGAGATGTCTCATGGGTATAACATGGGTGTCTCACAGATAGATGTGCATGAAAATTATGATCTTACAAAAAACAGGCAACTAGGGCGTAATTAAAAATGCGCTTCAGATGATTAAATCCACGTAAAGTTGGGGATAGCATTCATGCAAGATATGAATTGATCCCCATAGGCTAAAGTTGGGGATAGGATTTTTGGAAAGGAATTGATCCACGCAAAGTTGAGGATTACCAGGTTAATTCTTAGTCCGGGATAGACTGTTATTCTAAACCAGGGGTGGGCAACCAAGTTGGGATAGCGGGCCACAAGGAGTGGCTCACAAAAAAGGGTCGCAGGCCAACAATTTTAAAAGGCAGTAGTATAGGCTTGATATGTATTCTTTTATTCCGTACTTTTAAGTGCACATGTGGGCTGATGTACCGTGCGTGCATAGATAGTGGTCGCATTATCTTGCAAAATTTTACATGTAGATGTACACAGCAGTATTGTACGCAACCAATTTGTTCAATTTTGAGGAATTGTCATTTACTTTCTACATATGTGAGTGTTGAAGAGCGAATAGTCCTATAACAGATCATAGAAGCCTTTCTTTTGTGTAATTAAACGGTATAATTTGACTTTTTGGTGATTTGACTGACATTGCTTTAATTTATTTCATCGAAAAACAGCTGTCTGTGAGTGTAGTTGAACTATCCACCTGAAAGCCGCACAAGACAAAATTGATTTTGCTACACATGTACAATGTACATGCCTGCACATTTGTCTCCCAAACATATAGGCCTACGGCCTTCAAAAACCGTGCTTGGGCTCTACAAATGGTAGTCGTGGGCTAATGCCAATCGACATACGAAACATATATTAGTAGTAAACAAATGAAATTCAGCAAGAATATTTGAAAAAAATGTTGGCCTGTCAAAATCTTGCGGTTGGATACCTACATTAGTAGTCAAGGTCTAATTACGATGGCCTCCTTCTAGGTTCATTGAGGCGTGGTTTATTACGCAGAGAAACATCAGCAGGGCATCGAATACTATGTGACTTAGCATAGTCTCGTGCAGGTGATGACCATTTTGTGCTTATACGAGAAGATATTCATTACGAAAGGAGCATGGTTGGATAATTCGAGTGTGAATGCTTGTTATTTGTGCCATCATTTTGCTGATTTAATTGTTCATTAATGGCTTTGCAAATTTTACAGAGGATCCCTCACCCTTAGATGCATCCCCCAAAGGTCGAAGTCGGAGTGAGTCATTTTCACATCATCGATTCAAATAATGTCAAATAATGATATGAGAAGCGGTGCCCACCACTGTTCTAAACTTAAAATTTTATGTCTATCGGCTTTCCGTGTTCAAGCCAACATCAAGCAACTATTTTTACACCAGACGCTTTTCTTGCAACGGAACATTTCTTGCAAGGTATCAAAGTTTTCTGAGATTCATTCGAGCGCGGCTTACCGTGAACGAAGCGGGTTACCTTCAAATTATTAAGTTACTTGTGCTGGCAAAAAATAGAACAGATGAAAACAAGTCCATTAAGAACAACAATTCAACCTCCTATCAAAAACAATCTAGCAAATGGAATAGCTAACTATTTTGAAAAATTGTACATGACAAATGAACTATTTAGCCTAATATTATCTAGATCTAGTTGATGACAACAATGCAGGTCTCAGTTAATTGAAACTGTGGGCCTATCACAGATAATTGCAATGTAATCAACACCTGCTTGGAAGTCGGAAACAATATTCTCTTTAAAAGTGATTTCTCGCGACTTGTTTTGATACACGAGTGATACTTTTCCATGATGATTATCACTCCAGCAGAGAAATTGAAGAATTAGTTAAGTTAGCTGAATTATATTGTACAATATGTACATTATGTATGCGAAAACTTTATTTCAAATGATGAAGATTTGGGAAATTGAAACAAGACAATAAAAAGCAAAAGTCACTCAATTCTGTGGTTGGATTCGCTGCCTTCGTCCGAAGATGGGAGATGGAAACTGACTGGCACATCTTCCTCATGATCTTGTTGCGGCGGTTGTGAAGTTTGGCCTCCTCTTTCTAACGCAAATGCTGCCTCAAAAGGAAGCCCTGGTAGGTAAGGAGGACTGCGAAGTGTGGCGTCCAAACTTTCATCACATTCATCTTCACATGTCACCAACAACTTGTAAAATGACTTGAAGGCGATGAAGAAGACAGATCCACAGATCACGTATAGAAAGTATTCAATTCTTTGCAGTTGTTCAAGGTTGATCATGTACAAGATCTCGTGCAACATGACTGACTGGAATTGCCAACCCTGTGGTCACCTATGCGGCCAGATAAACATTATTCAGGTGTGACTGGCATTTCCGCCTTCAACACTGTCATGAGTGTGAATGTATTCTGGATGTCCGATTATTGTATTCACCACAGAATTAGACAGGTCGTCTCTTCTTCTGTTTGACTAGGGAGGAAACATTGGAACATGTAACGTTAATGAAATGGCACAATCTGCTGACATAATGCCATAGCAATCGAACAATGAGCAGCCAGTTCAAGATTAAACACGCCAAATTGTGCGAACTTTCAGTGACTGTTGTCAACTGGATCACACAGCAAAGAGAGACAGTCAATGTCATGTTCTACAGAGAAGTTTGTGAACGTTTTTTCGTGCGCCTGCTAACTTTCTTAATAATGATCGGAAGGTCCAACATTATCGAGAAAACTTTTACGCAATGATCTGAATTCTTCGAATCTTGAGGAATCGTGGCGATCGGAGCATTTTGCAGGAATTCACAGTAATCCGCAAGCGACGCACGGCTATTTTTCCTATCTCTGTAAGGCATTGAAAATGTCTTTTTGCCCACTTAGTAAGCTCCTGCATGTGCCATCGTTTTGAATCAGTCTGCACTCCTAGCAAAGTGATGCGCTTAAACAATCTAATTCTGTGATGCAACCAGAGAAGCATTACTCCGCCTTCAACATTGTGATGAATGTGAACATGTTCTGAATGCCCGATTATTGCACTCACAGTTATTACGGCATCATCAATCAGCTGACAGTGCATTTTATTGTCTAAAAGGACCAAAGATGAATCAAAAAGATCTGTTAACATAATACCATCATAGCTATATTAAGCAACAGACAGTCAATTCCAACAATGTGCGAAGTTTCAGTGACACAACTAATTAGTCCAGGCAATATTTTAGCCCGCCACAAATTGCAAAAATTTCAAGAGTGGGTTCTTCTTGTACAGAAAAAATCCCTTATCAACACATCAAAAATCTAGGAAAATCCAGTCAGTGGAACACTCTTTACTTTCCATTTGAAGACATGATACGAGTCTTTTCGAAATATAATGACCTGCAATGGGCAACAGTAAACACGCACGTTTACTCAAATGAAGTAGCAGATGCAGATCGCAGCTGCAGGCACGCAGGAACGATTTTTTTGTTAGAGGAGACTAAAAGTTTAGATATCACAAAACAAGCTTTTAGCCAGTTAAAGGAGGCATTGTCTTGTAGCAGAGTGCAATGTCTGCAGAGCAGCAAAGATCGTTCATGGGAAAGTGAAATTAATATGAACACGTCCTGTACAGACTAGCCTACATGTATTCAGAACTACTCAAATCTAGCAAAATTTATTTGAACGATATGCAGGTCTATGCACTCAAGTTATATTGAGTGGAATGGACCTAAAGCAACTTGCACAAAGACGTATAATTTTGAGCATTAGCAGTCTTTTGCAATCAAAAATACCACACTTCACAAAGCGGAAGTTACGAATGATTCCTTCAATATCTGGATGTGTGAGTCTACATGCACTCAAGTTGTATTGAGTGAAATGGATCTAAAATAATAACACAAAGACTGACAATGAACATTCACATAGTCTTTTACAATCAAAATTGCCATTCATTTTACGAGCGGAAGTTTGCAATATTTCTACTTTATTCAATTAGTTGGAGTTCAATTCTATTCGATTCAATTTAACCAAAAGTTGGAGAATAATTTCTCAAAAATTACTTACTTTTCGAAAAACTACCGGTAAATTGGCATTACCACCCCATGGCGAATCTTTCGCTCCGTGCCGACGACTGATGATCAAGCGAAATGTTTATGCGCACTGAAGCCCTACCCGGTACTTGTCTTTCGGAGTTGAGCAAAAATCAATTGCATTTCCAATCAGCTAGTGATTTACAAGGTTGTATACTAAATATAAACCAGGGATGCGGAGTCCTATCATTTTGATAGGACTCCAACTCCGACTCCGGGGGTTGATAGGACTCCGGCTCCGGGTGGCAAGTATATAAGCCTAGCTTTTGAAAAAGTAACTGGTAACCTACATCATAGATCTTATAGGCTTACCTGAACCTATATTTAGTGATCATTGTATCAATTATCAATCATTTTCGATGATAATTGATCAAATGTCGCTTACAGTTGGATGCATGCGACCAGAGGCGTCGCTAAGGACACATCATTGGGGGGGTGTTTGCTAAATTTTACCTGATTTACAACTAAGAACCAAAATTTACCTGATTATTGCACACACGCATACTCACACACACACACATTCCAACATGTTTCATGATTATATCCTGCAGAAGAGGTACCTAGTCATCTAATCGGCCGGAAATGACGTCTATAAATGAAAAATAATTTAATTGGTGGTTCATACGAATATTATTCATATTGAGTAGTCTCGACTGCTAAGGAAATTTTCGATGGTGTTTGCATCGAGAAAGTTAACACGCTGTTAACAATAAACTTCTACGTACAGAGAGGACGGTGTGCCTTATTCATACCGTGCGCTTTCCGCGGTGCGCGTGTGACTGACGCGGTATGAGGAAGGTTCGATGAAATCCACCGTAGAGATGACGTCATCTCCTCAAGGGACAACGCAATAGCCAGAACTTATATGAATCAACGGCTAAATATACACTACACAGCTAGGCAGAATGAGTTGCAGGCGTTTCAGCGTCAGGTGATTCAGTGCCAATATTCACTGGCCACATTATAGGTAGGGTACTGGAATTACATTTCAATTGCACTTAGATATTTTAAATTTAGGAGAGCTAACTCACATCGCCTTATGCTCCAATTTTAAGAAAATGCGAAGCGACTGTTCCTCCCACAGAATTAGATTCAATCTGCGCGGGCTTCGGTTTCCTAGAAAGGAAGAGTTATATGTAACCTTAATATCGAAATGGTACATCACAGAATTAGACAACTTGCTCCTTCTCGAAGGATAATTCGTGTGTCGCTTGCTATTGGAAATGGCAAACAATAAGCTGTCAGCAGAGGACAACAGAGCCAGTGAGAGATGCGTGCGTGCTGTGATATCACTTCTCGCACACACCAAAACACACATCGATGCCTGGCTTCAATTCAATGTATGCACCATACAGTGAGCAATGCCGATGAGAGGATGTGAAATCATCAAGTGAACTAATTTTCGTACGCCTGCTACTTTCTTTAATAATGATCGGAAGGGCCAATATTATGGAGAAAACGTGTGGGCAATGATCTGAATTCTTCGAATCTGAAGGAATTTTGGCAATCGAAGCACTTTGCTGGAACTCACATTAATCCTTTTAATCCTCACATTCACATTAATCACTTTTTTTCCTATCTCTGTAAGGTATAAGGAATTCCTTTTTGCCCACCTAATAGGTTCCTCAATGTGCCGTCCATCACATTCTTCTATCACATTCATTAATCACACTTCTAGCAAACCGAAGCAGATAAACAAAATATTTAATTCTGTGGTTCCTCCTGCTCGCATATACAGTCATCCCGGGTAGAGGTCGTTTTCAGCGCGCTATGTTTGACCGCTTTCGCGGGACAAATCAATGGGTGGTATGCACGAACCTTTTACTAGATAGTTTGTACTTGCTTGTTCAACTCTTACTAGGAATCGATATGCACCAAACTGTTTGTCGAGTTTGAACTACCCAGTACAAACTATCCACACAGGAATTCCCTAGTTTGAACTAGAATTCATATGTACCAACAGATCTTACTACCGAGTGCATACTAGAACGAGCCTAGTTACCTTTTTACTTATCTAGATGAGACTTATATACTTCAACATATCGCAGATGCACACTTCAGCAGATTGCAGTGCGTGAAACTCATGCGTGAAGATGAACATCCTGTTAATTGATGAATATATGCAGTCAAGTTTTCGACGACAGCGAGTTTTGAGAGATCGCTTATCGCCCCTTGATTCCTTCGACAGCTGCGAACTGAAACAATTGTTTCGATTCGATCGAGAAAATTTGATCACTTTGATCGACTCTCTGGAATCAGCATTGACCCCGAACTCAAATCGCAATCATCCGCTAGCGCCTACACAAAGAGTTTGTCTTTGCTTGAATTACTTGGGAGGCGGAACGTTTCAGCGAACATTGGGCGCCTGGTTTGGTGTGGATCAGTCAACCGTTTCAAGAAGCAACTGGCAAGTAATGCAAGCTATCTTTGCCTTACACAGCAAGACTTACATTTCATTCCCACCTGATTTAACGCCGATAAAGAGCGAGTTTGAAGCGTATTATCGTGTGCCTAATGTAATTGGAGCAATTGATTGCACTCACATTGAAATTCTGAAGCCTCATTCCGAGTCTTATCCAGATCACTACATCAACCGAAAAGGGTGGCCTTCCATTAATGTACAAGCTGTATGTGATATGAAGACCAGATTTTTATCAGTGTCTGCTGAATGGCCTGGTAGCGTCCACGATGCAAGGGTTTTCTCAAATTCTTCTGTGTATCAAAAGTTTATCAACAGCCATTTACCTGGTATCTTACTTGCAGATAGTGGTTATCCTCAACTGCCTTTTCTAGCAACGCCGTTTGTGAACCCAATGACGGCATCACAACATCGATATAATCGTGCAGTATCAGTTGGACGAGTTGTGATCGAACGAGCATTTGGATGTCTCAAACAAAGATTTCGCTGTCTAAGCCGACCTCTTACTTTACCATTGCAACGTCAAAGTATAGAGATCCTTGTGTGCTTTATTCTTCATAACTTCAGTCTTGCATGTCAAGATGAAGTTCCTGAACCAGATGCCACTATGCAAATAGAGGAACCGGACCAACCAGCAACAGTAATTTGTGAAAGCGGAGGAGATCATGAACTACGTCGTCAAGGACGTACTTCCCGCAACAATCTTTTGCGTTTGTTTGCAGAAAACCATTGACAGATTTGTTAACTTGAAGTTTAATGGAGCCATTAATTTCTTATTTTACTCTAATATAAATAATTGCCTTCGGAATAAAGATGGATTGTGCCTAAGAGACCACCTGAAATAGCCAAAGTAGGAACGCTTCAAATAACACATTTTTGTAGGATGCAATTGTTCTTTCCCCCAGCAGTCTGTCAAATGTTCGCAAAGCTCGCTTTGTGTTCTAATGACTTGTGCTTTTTCCTTGCTCATTTTTTACTTATGGAGGGCAATCTGCTTCACCTGCTTCTATTAAGCAAATGCCCATTACTTCATTTTTATTATGAATAACTCAGCATCGTTGGCCATTATTGCGCATATATCAAAGGCAGGCCTACTTCTGACAACTTTTGACAAGACTCTGGATCCCTTCAACATGCCTTCGACTCTGCTAGTACAAGCATTTATTGAAGGATTGAAAAATTTTTTGATTGGTTCGCTTATGCAGTTGCTATTCGGTTTATGCCTTTCAAGAACTAGAAAATTTATAGAATGGTTCACTTAAAAGGTTGCTATTAGGAATTCCAGGTGCCCCTTCACAATTCACTTCTTTACTCATTGTTACACAATTTGCTGATACAAGGGCAGCACATTAGCCTTCAGTATATCCCCTTTTTTGTCATGAAAAATAATGCAGTCGTATTTACAATGTTTTATAAAGACATGTTCAAAATGGTTGTGCCGTTAGCCTGAAGCCACTGGCGAATGATCGTCATTTCATTCAATATTTCTCGCTGAACATTGAGCTTTTCTTCCTCTATTTGAAATCTTCTTTCTTCAATAGCAACATGCTTTTCTTCCAATTGTAGTAAATCACATCGATCCACTTTCCTTTTCGCAGCAGCGGCTTTGCATCTCGGCATCGCAGGGTTCTCGACGACTTCTTCCGGAGCTTCTGCAGCTGAGCTATCCATTCCAACTTCCTCGGGAATCATCATACTTGATTGACCTCATCTCTCTTTGCACATGGGATCTTCGCTAAAGTGGGATTGTCTAGACCGATGATTCCCATAGCCAAGAAGTCATTATCAGAAAACTTGACCTCTTGACCGCCTCCAGTTAATTGGCGCCTACGCACTTTGTCTTTGATTCTTGACTGAATATTGTTCCATTTCTTAGGGAGGACTTCCATCGATCGATTCTCCTCGGTTTCAGATGCAGCGGAATATTTGCAAGTGATGTCTTGCCATGCTCTTTTTCTTTTCTCGCGAATCTGTACAGTATTCCCACGTAAGGTTGCATCCTGATAATCTCCAATGGATTCAAAAAAGTATGTTCACTCTCGCGATCCATAACTCACACTTTAGTCAACTAACGGCAAGTGTCCGAGGCTGCAGCTGTCGTTGCAGTTGTTTGCTATTCAGAGTCGAAAGACAGGAGAAAATAAAGAGCGGAAGAATCCATTTGGCTCTCGAGTAATCAATGACGCGGTTAGTCACGATAGCCAATAAAACTTCTGATCGGCAGGAACGACCTTGAAGTAAGATGAGAAAATCACTCATATGAGTGAACCCTTGATGGAAAATGCTTCCATTTCTATTAATAGTGGGAAGTACATACTATCTGCAACCTAGTAAGAATGATTGAGTTTCTACTACGTTTGGTGCATGTCATTTTCCAAAGCTAGTTTAAACTACCCTAGTCCGACTACCTCTAGTACATACTTCTTTCGTGCATACCACCCAATATCATCGACAGCAACTAACCATATACTTTCTGGTGTCTAGAAAGGGTAAGAATTTCCCGACATTATGAATTGTTTTTGTGACAAGACGTTTTTTTGTGGCTAAGAACAACGGCAGTGAATATTGGAGCTGAATCGCCGGCAGACCGGCGGTTTACCTGACATTTCTCATTTTACCTGAATCTTTTAATAATTTCATATTGGGGGGGTGTCACGGTCCCCCACACCCCCCGGTCGCGACGCCTCTGCATGCGACTCGGCTCCTCCCATCTTCTTGATATGTGCTTCACACGGATTTTCTCCAGTCTCTACCAGGTACGAAAATTCCACATCCTTCTCCAAAATATGAGTTCACTTTCGATTTTAATACGCGCTTTAGGGGCCATCACACACGATTAACGTGAGGGTAAGAGGTAATGTTCTCAAACAAACTAATATTTCATTTTTGTCTCTGATGTGACCTTTGGTGCGTAGGTGTGATCGAGGATGGGAAGGCTTGTCTTCTCTACTAAATCACCGAGTGAAAAGACAATCCTTTTTCACTATCACGGTTCATTCCCTCAACTATTATAAGCTGTGTATGTACTGCTGTCTCTGTACTTTTGTTTGACGGAGAAAGTTGACATCAAGACAATGACAGCTATGCAGGAGAACAAATAATTTGTCTGCATTTTATTATTTCGGGTCTAGCTAGGCCGGAGTCTGGAGTCCTATCATTTGATAGGACTCCGACTCCGCATCCCTGATATAAGCCCACCGGTACCGTTAATGTATTGCGGTCTTATACTTACGAATCAACAAAACATTTAACGATTAGTCCGGGAGCTAGCGTGAAGTTGTGCAGGGAACGATGGTAGTGCATAAAACTTTCACATAGCATAGTACACCTCTAACCTACTGCAAAACTTCGCGTCTGCCGGATCAGATCATTTGCTTTTCAGAAATAGAGAGGATAACACAATCCTATGTATTTCCAGTGGTAAACTTGTGACATTTAAGGTGTTGACTCCATTTTTTCGAATTTTTGCTCATCAAAGTTACACAAATTGGTATTTTGTTGAACTGGTTATTATAGAAATCATCTACAGATCATGATCTTTCAAATGAGTCATCATTCAGTGACAGAGGATGAAGTAAAAAGTACAAACAGACACTTTTCGTTAAAGTATATCAACAATTTTCCTGAAATTTCTATGTTAAAATTTGCAGTTACACCAACGGGAAGTGTCTGTTTGTACTTTTTACTTCATCCCTGTCACTGAATGATAACTCATTTGAAAGATCATGATCTGTAGATGATTTCTATAATAACCAGTTCAACAAAATACCAATTTGTGTAACTTTGATGAGCAAAAATTCGAAAAAATGGAGTCAACACCTTAAATGTCACAATTTTACCACTGGAAATACATAGGATTGTCTTATCCTCTCTATTTCTTAAAAGCAAATGATCTGATCCGGCAGACGCGAAGTTTTGCAGTAGGTTAGAGGTGTACTATGCTATGTGAAAGTTTTATGCACTACCTCGTTCCCTGCACAACTTCACGCTGGCTCCCGGACTAGATACTTCAAGTCAGTGATTCAGTGAGTGCATTTTGGACATTCAGAGGATTCTTTCGTGATTCGACTTTCACGACCATATTTCTGGATTACATTCTTTCATTTTGGAAATACAGTTCCCGGTACCGGTATGTCTTTATAGAGGACACGTTTTGATTTGCATTTTACAGACTCTACGACCTATAGCCTTTATTGGTGGTGAAAACCATCAAATTCATGTGATTGATTATGTTACTGAGATGTCAGAGTGAATTCAAAATGTGATCAATTATTAGACCTTATAGGCCAATCGCTACAAGTGAGATGTTTTTATTTTGATAATTGCGACGGTTACAGGTTCAGGTCACAGCCAAATAAAGCTTCTACATTAGCTCTAATGTTATTATTGTAATGAATTTTGATCTATTATTTAATCACACAGAAATGTAGACTTAGAGCAAGTATATGAATGTAAAGGATACATTGTTGGGGTGTTGTGTATGGGTGAATACTAAAGCAATCTTGAATGAAGCTTCTGTTCGATTCTCTTTCATGTCTATTAGATACAGTTATTCAGTGAAAGACAAGTAGACCTACCTAACTGATGATGAATTGCAATTTGAACAAGAACAAATTCACAGCTTTATATAGCAGCAGTCGAAATTGAGTAAATAATTACAAAAAAATTATTATTAGTGATAATAAATCATTGCATTCAAGTATAAAACTGGGCTTAGGCTATATCATATGATTGTTTATCAAACAAGCATACAAGTAATTCAAAACATTTTATTTCGAAATTGGATAGTGCAGCAGGTTTACAAAGTTGAGGTGGTGCAATATATGCAAAGGAAGATATATTCAGATGAAATTGTCTGAAAAACTGATGATTGTGAATGAAATATTTACAGGTAAGATTCCAGTGTTGCACTGTCTACTTCGATCTTCGCATGATTCTATATTTCTATAGCTTCCAGCTCCTAGGCCGCTTTTTGAAGATCGTGATTTCATGATCTATATTTCAATAATTCGGTTTCGGTAAATCCAAAATTAAACAATCATTATACTGAAATTATTCTAACTAACATGGACATAATCTTGCAATTATGCGTGTACATAAGCCTAATAAAATATTTTTACAATCAAAAATATTATGCTTTTGTTAGTGGATATTTTTATCATTAATAAGTTTTTAGTGTGATTGAAATAAAAGTTTGGATCATCAATAAGATTTTAGAGTGGCTGAAGAAGAAGATTTATAATTTGTACTTTAAAATGTCCGCTATTTATGGGCATATCTTTGTGGGACACCCGCTAGATTCATACAATTTCTACGCAATATTCATTATTTCTCTACACATCAAATTTGAGCAGTCATGAGTTCAAAGTGTGACAATTTTGATATAGTATAGATGACAAGTTTTGATACATGTCAGCCACATTTTCGGGACTCGTTGTTATAGCCATAACGTATTACTGGTGGATCATTTTTTAGAGGTGACAAACTGCAGTAGGTGACATACCACGCGTAATTCACGCGTAATTACGGAACACCACAAACATCCATGGTTATAAAGACATTCTATTCTTCTACGCGCGCACATACGTGCTGCACTAAGAGTCAGAAATCACTTGATCTGATGCTGTTAAAACATGGGAAATGTTTATGAATACGCGCGGGCGAGCGTTTATAGTTTGCGCGTCGTCTGCGGTTGTCCGCGTTTCCGCTTGAACCACGGATGAACCGCTAAACATGTTCTGTCTGCCCTGAGTATGAAATTGAGGTCCTATCACATTGTCTAGCCTCTGATACTATATAACAGGACTGCCGACAGATGTTGCAGAAATGTCACGCATATAGCCACGGATGTTTAGGGTCATGTGCAATTACGCGTAATTAAGCGTGGCATGTCACCTAGTGCAGGAAGCATGAATATAAAAATGATCTAATTGCGTAGAAGATGCTTGCAATTTCTTTTTATTGTAGACTGGTTCAAAGAAGTGTTCATTGAAATGGGTAGGATGGACACGAAGCTCGATCATTTAACCTACGCTGGTCGTCTGCTCAAACCGAGTTGAGAGAGAATGAGAGGGGCATCAACATCAGCGGCACCTTTCACCAGGAAAAAACTCCAGAAGAACTGAATGCATATCTGTCACGAATGAATACAGATACGGATGAGAGAGAGAGAGAGAGAGAATGTGGTAAGTCCATTTTTATTCAGGGTTGGTTAAAATCACGATTTTTACTAAATAACTAGTGTGAATATTGTTTATCATTAGCCTACATCTTGCAATTATTGCATGAAATTCATCTTGGTTATACAGCAAAATTCCATAATTTTCCATGTATCGGTGTATGCGGTTCTTTTGCATGACCATATAATTCCCAGCTATCTGCAGATGTTTTAGAAAAAGGTTATGGGATAACGGAAAACACGAACTTCAAAACTCCTACTTAATTGAAAAATGTTATTTTATGTATTAAGTAAGGGTGCTATAATGTTGCATCATAATCCACATACCACATATTATATTCGAAGCGACCGTCGTGCTTTAACGACCGATCTTTCTAGGAACCGAACGATTAGAGAGGAAAATCCATATCACTGAAACCCATATATAGCCTAACGACCCCTCGATACAGCGACCGTTGCGACGCGTCGCGCTTTGAGACCGATATTTTCGGGACCGAACTGGTCATTTTCTCTCGATAAAGCGACCACGGGACACTCCAGAATATTGACAAAATGTCAAAATATTCCCTAATTCTTCGTATTTCATGACATTATGCTCATAAGGATGGATTGAAGGTAAAAATGAATTGAATGAAATTGAAGGTAAAGATGCTGGTATCATCTTCGGAATGGAATTTAATCCTTAAATTGTTGACAGTTGGAGTGTAAAACAGTACTTCTTTCAACTCAAGTGACAGCTCAAGTCAACATCTATTAGGCCTATATGTGGATAATATAAGAAACTCAATTAATGACCGCAGCACCTGCCCCACATTGATACTTGATTCCTATGTTAAGAGAGTGATATAATTGTCCTAATTGATTCCTTTACAAATTAGTCTTTTATCGGTTATTCATTCAAGGTACAACCATGACCACTTGATCATCGTTGATATCAAAATTCTTTTCGGAAGTTTGTTAATTCTAATTGTTATGATAAAGTGTCCGATTAGTACGGAGATTCATTTGTTCATTCACAAGTTGCTGTTAAGCAGATGCAAAATCTTACCAATGAACGTTTCCTGCCACTGTCTACAGTTTTTCACAGTCCCAGAGATCCAGACTTCTCTCATGCGTCTCTCATGCTGTTTTCGTTTGTGGCTTTCTTCTGACTTATGCATTGGCATTTCAAGCAACTTAAATTGTCATAATTATTAGCTATCACTGTGAAGTTCTTACAAAGAAGAATTCTCAGCTAGACGTCGTCAATTAACAATTGACCGTTTCTTCAGCGAAGATAAGTGAGTCTATTAATGATTCAAGCGATGCTTGAAGTAATAAGCGATCAAATGTTCATTGCACTTTACAGGTATACGTTGGGGAAATTAATAAAATATCGTAGATAAAGATGGATATTTTTCACTGAAGAATACTGCATTTTTACATGACAGTGTGATCTGGTTGCAGCATGAATCAACCCAAAACTTATTATTTAATTTTCATGCTACTATCATCAAATAGCGTCAATGATAATCTCTTAGTATAGCGACCGTCGCGCTAATGTGACCGTTTCTAGCGGAACCGCGAGCCCGGTCGCTATATCGAGGTTTGACTGTAATATCTATAGACTGTATGTATTTATAGATTAAAATGTGTGATTTTTGGAATATTAAAATTTGATCAAAATCTTGATCACTGACATGCTAGAAGTTGCGCACAGCGGTTGTAGCTAAATATAGGATTTGATGGTTCTGAGTGCGTCAGACGGCTCTAAATCTCTCAAGATCGTCCTAACCATAGAATAGGTATATTAGGTAGAGTGGTAACTCCATAGGGTACGCTCTATATGGGTAACTCCGCATTTATTAAATCCCCATACACTTTCTATTTTACTAAATGAACTCAAGGGGATATAGTTGGTAATTGTTACCAAGTGTGAGATATGCAAATTTTTGCAGTTTTGAAGAAATTGCCTCGGAATTGAGTGATCATTATTGTAATGCAGAAGGAGTGATAGTATTTCGCAGATTCTCAGTGTCATGACAGCCTTGGAGATTTAATGTTTGCTAAATTAGCAATTCGATGAGTTCCTATTACTTTCATGCTTAACCTCAAGAGTATTTTTTAAGCGTGATCATATCACAGGCAACCTGCCACATATAGCTGAGTTCATGTCCGGTGTAAATGTAGGTGTTAGTGTTTACTCCGCTTACCCGAACCCAGAGTTAACCCAGGAGTAAACTCCAGTGTCGGTGTAAACTCAGGGGTTAAACCGGTTATGTTTGAACGAACGACATTTGGCAGTTATGGGAAAAGTCAGGTTAGTGCACTTCGAATGAACAATAATATACAATAAAAAGTTAATATATGCTTAATAAGTGTAGCCCTGAAAAGGGCTGTTGAAAGCGTTCACGCCGGTCATCGGGTAATATAAAAGAAAGAAATAATACTTAGATGGCGCACCGAACAATAAAACATATTTACAATCTTTATACAAGACATACCAGAAAAGAATAAACATAGAAGGGGTTCATCAGCAAAATGACCAGCTAGGTCGCGTTTCGGGTCCTTTAACATTTTGTACGCTCAAACCCTAGCTGGCGGACCCCCGCCAAAAAGGCGGACCCCACACATGACTTAACAATGATAACACTCTTAAATGAAGCCACACAAAATACAAAATTCTCTGGCTGACTGCAAACCAAATTTAAACAAAACTAAAAAATGCTTTTTCAACAGTCTCTCCATACATTTGATTAACTTGCAGGCTTCATATCCGCGTTTCACAAAAACTTTAAACGTGCTTTTAGCTTTAACAATGGCATACGGCAGATGAGAACATATCCTAAGGTAACGAAGAACTTGACTGGCAAAGACATTCGCACCCATATGAAGAGGAAGAAGACTGTCGGGAAAAGTGAAAAACAATAACATCAAAACAAAATTGCTCAACCTTATGAAAAACTGATGTATGTAAACCATCACTACAAATATTAAGCTTGACATCGAGATATTCTACTGAGGTGTTATCCGTCCCATTTCTCTCAGCCTTCAAATCCGCGGGATAAATCTTAGTCACCAAAGTGTCAAAATGTTTATAATTGAAAAGACATATATCATCGATGTAACGTGTGGTGCAAGACATCAATCTAGCTAATCCGAATTTCTTGTTCGACACTAACGATTTCATAAAAACGAATTCACAGTGGCACAAAAACAAATCAGCTAACATAGGGCTGCAATTTCCCCCCATAGGAATGCCCCTAACCTGCTTGAATGCCTAGCCACCAAAAACAACGAAAACTTCCGAAATAACAAACTTAATTGCGGACTTCAACATTTCCAAACTAAAACGGTGATAACCTTTGTACGTTTTACCAGCGAAAAAAGTTTTATTAAAACCAACACAAAGAAATTTTCTCGACGTGGAGTTAAAAACTAGCTCCAGCAAGCTTAACAAATGTGCACATATGTCTTCATGATTGAGGTTAGTGTACAATGTAGAAAAATCGAATACTTAAATTGAAAAGACATTATTTTTATTATTTGCAACGTTCAAAAATTCTTCAGTAGACTTAATGCTCCAAAAACATCGGAAGCCACTATTCTTCTGTATTGCTTCACAATAAAGTTTAAAAAAGTCTCTTATTAAGGAAAGACCCTTATTAAGAACAACTGACAACTGGGTCCAGCGCTTTCATAAAATCGAAATTTTTATTCAGTCACCCCGAAGGTAGACTGAAATCAGACAAATTCCATCAGAAAACAAAAGACAAATGATTTGGGTGCATTTTTCATCATTCTCATTACGATTCCGCGGAGAAAGCTGAACAAACGAAGGATGTTAAAGCAAGAGTATCGTTCATGCAGTTTAATAAAGGAAAGATTAGTAATTTCTTAGACGGACGAGCTTGAAGAGCTGTGTATCTTTCTAAATTTTTACTGCCAATTTGTTAAATTTCTCCGACTGTTCCCTTGCATGCCAATGCTGAGATGTCATTTCGAGGAAGGCCCTCTTACGTGGGACATCTGCATGCAACGATATAATTTCGGTTAATTGTTGCATAATTATATATATAATTAAACTATAATCGGTTATATAGTTTCGGTTAATTGCGTCAACGACTGTGCGATTGATCCCAATGTTGTCGCTGAAAAGGCTCAAAGAAGAGGAAATGCATTGAATCGGTGATTCCAATTTGTGCCCTGTCCTTTGAGAGCACTGGAGCTATGACGGAGACAGACGTAGGAAAACGGACGACAGTCGCCATACCATGTGACTCTTTCTAAGATTGCGTTGCCAGGGTCCACTTGAATGCCACCGTCCTCATGGGCGCTGCTTTCCGTGCATCTTGTTGCTTCTTATGCGATTAATGATTGATTTTTAATTTCATTCTGATTTTGATTCGCATATCTGTATCGAGCGATATTTGTTCACAATAAATACAAATGACTGAAACGCCATTTTATTAATCTTTTCACTATTTGCTATAAAAATTCCGAAGTATCAAAGGAAAATACAATAGTACAGAATGTGCATAAGGCACATGCGGAATCATACAGCTATCTTGTTGGAAGTACAGACCTACATTAAAGCCTAAAAAGTCTACTTGCATCCGATAATACAATATTGTCACGATATATCGAAATTGATCAACATTATGGTTGAGCAAAGTTGTCAATATCTTATATAGTGGATCATATGAAGAAGGACCAGTATCTGAGGACAATGATTAAGTAGGCCTAATCCGCTTTCCAAATGCCTTAATGTAAATACCGGTATAAATACTGGCATGTCATTCAGATTACTCGTCTTGGCAAACAGCGTAGTGATGAAAATTTTCCGGAAAATTTTGAATCAAAATTTTCCATGGAAAATTTTGGAAAAAATTGGAAAATTTTGGAAAATTTTGAAAGTTCTAATTTTTTGTGATAGGCCGTCTGCTTTGACCGCTTCTACAGCCGAGGCAGCTATACACACCAATAGCATGGGTCTAAAAGTGGTGATCTTGATCATCATTTTGATTAAACCGATTTTGAAAAATGAAAAAATTTGAATTTTTGTGATATAATTTTTACGTTTTCTATCACAGCCGATCGAGGCATGCATAGATACATCAATAGAATTGTTCCAAAACTCTTGATTTCATCATATCATTTCGATTAAAACAATCGTGGCAATACGAATCCCGTCCGCGGATTTTTTAGCATTCCTTTGCCACCAGTGGCTTGTGGCAATTTGTTGGCATTTTTAGTATTATAACACAGACATCTTTTGGAACAACGTGAATTTT
Organism: Prostheceraeus crozeri; assembly: GCA_907163375.1. Classification (NCBI taxonomy): domain Eukaryota; kingdom Metazoa; phylum Platyhelminthes; order Polycladida; family Euryleptidae; genus Prostheceraeus; species Prostheceraeus crozeri. The sequence goes on along the minus strand of CAJQUW010014582.1, from coordinate 861,495 downwards.
TTTCCTTTACGATAGGGGTATAATTTCATGCATTGTGAAAGATCTGGAGCAAAAAGAATGCACTTTATTTGGGAGCTTGTTTATGGCTTAAAAGTTAAGCTCTATCATGCAGCCTTGATTGTAATGATACAAATTCTCCATGTGTTGATGAACATGTGAAGCACAGGCACACAGTCCAACACAGCATTATGCATGAGCGACGATATATTAGAAGATAAGACTGTAAACTCGTGAGATATTTGGAAACTAAAGATATCTGTGATGAGTATAAGAAAATCTATATGATAGCTTCTAACTTCTGGGGTAATGTCCGATATCTTCGTGGAGGACAAACTACACATCCTCCATTTCTAGCTCAGATGGTTCAGATAGTTCCAAATCGATTTCAGATCTGTGCATTTCAGACTTTTCCAGATGAATTGGAGATTCTCCAGTTGAATCTAAGATCCTTTCAAAGTTGAGTTTCTGACAAATATCTGAAATTCAATTAGAGAAATCGGAAATCCATTTAATATCTGATATTCAGTTGGAAAGATCTGAAATAGACATGGTGCAGTTGGTTCCAAAAGTTAACATGCAGGGATGATAGAGAAGTTTTCGGACTTTGAATGTTACATAGTCTTTTCAAACGACTGCAACAAGTCTCCAAAACAAAGGCAAAAACGTCAATCACCGAAAAAAAAGAAAATTTTGAAAAAATTGGAAAATTTTCCGGAAAATTTTCCATTTGCATCACTACAAACAGGTAATTTTATAATTGCAAATGGGATAAATATCAGCTGACTGAGGCACTGAGGTCTACAAAATATTCAATGTAAAATTAAGGGATAATCAACCAAGTTGCTGATGACGTGTGCGCGTTGACACCGTCCATCAGGTCTTAGGTTGCGATTAATCATCTTCATGCGAGCATATGGCAGTCAATCTCCAAGCTACAGTTTTAAGATGACACGTGCCACACGGATGCATTTGAAATGAATGTACGTATACTGGCTGCCCCACGCGTGGTTCGTACACTAAGGCTGAATTAGGTTTGCAATAATTGTCATCGCATAACTTCTCTCAGCTTTATGCTATCTTTGGCTAATTAAAAGCAAAAAATCTACCATAGCTTCGGTTGAATTCGCTTAAAAATTTCGTATGTAGCTGATAGCTAACTCAAGAGCAACCGGCTCCGGGCACAAGTGCCGGTATGGCGGTAGGACCCCTACGCAGGTGGGCAGGATCAAGTAGGTCAACACAGAATTCACTTTCGGATACAGGGCGGAGTGCAGGAAGATATGTACATTTAGACAGCATTATGAATGAGCTGATGCAACGAGTATAGACAGGCCTACACAAAGACAATGGACAGGTAGGCGGACCTATTTCTATTTTTTTGCAAGTCAAGCTCCTTGATTGTCCGCAGCATTTCTCATAGAATCAAGGCTTGAAGTTTCCGATTTCATCATTTCAGATAAGAAAATTAGCAAGGGTTCAGGAAATTAATTAGAAGTTATGTCACGCACAAGTACGATTCAAAAATGTACAAAGTTTCTTTATTATTGAGAGTTCTTTCCATAGAACAGGAGCGAAAATCGCAATTCACTTATTCACCATGCACAATTTTCATGAAAAAAGCAATATTCAATGATATTTTGGTGGTTGTGAAATATGATCTGATAGCGCTTTGTAATTTCATTATGTTGACTATAGCCTACATCTTTGTTGTGCAACCAATGGAAAAATTTCATCAAAATGCCGAACTTAACACTTTACACCGGACATGAACTCGACAAGGAGTTATCCTCTAGGGGTTAACTTTTGCATGGTCCCAGTTATCTATGTAGCAGTAGGATTTGATGCTGGAAAGATGTATTTTCATATAATTCGGTAAATGAATGACTTAAATTTTAAGACTTTTATCCCGTTGTGAAATTCAGCTGCTATCGCATACTTTGCATTTGAAAAAGAGTTCGATTCCTTTAGTTCAGGTTAACTCTACACCGGGAGTTTACTGGGGTTAACTCTAGAGTTTACTCCGGTGTAAGTGTTTACTCGACCTGAGTTCATGTTCGGTGTTAGGGTTACACTTACACTTACACCGGAGTTAACTCAACACCGAGAGTTTTCTCCGGGGTTAACTCTATAGTTTACTCCGGTGTTAACTCCAGTAAAATACCATCATTCCTTCTGCATTACAATCATGATCATTCAATTCCGTTGCAATTTCTGCAAAACTGCAAAGATTTGCATGTGCATATCTCACATTTGGTGACAATACCACCTGTATCTCCCTTGAGTTCATTTAACCCTCTAAAGACGGGAGAAAAAACTTTCGTTAAAGACGGACAGGGCCTCTGAGGCCCTATTGGTAAAAAATGTTCTACAAAAGCATACTTATTTTTGGTGACGGTGATTTCTAAAGTGTTTCTGGTCAATTGGCGTTTGCTAATTTCAGTAGAAGTGTTCCCTTTTCTCTAACTAGTGAAGTTCTTGAGCTAGAGTCAGATAAATTTTTGAACTGTCTCCAAAAAATGGGAAATATGGTAAAATCGGCTATTTGTAAAAAGCTGTTTATCGTCGCTTTCAATGCAGACATTGTACTGTTTCTGATCAATTTACATCCATCAAGTTCGAAAATCACAACAACTTTGCTCTATCAAGTCATCTTTTATAATATTTGGGTTCAATCTTTTTACTCCGTTTTTAGATAGGCCTACTTCTCATGCTAAACTTCATAATCCCTTTTTCTCACACTATTTGTCTGTTGTACATGTACCCATCAGGTCCCTAGTTAGATTCAGTGTCGACAATTTCAACAATGATACAAAACCATCATTTACTAGAACTCATACCGGTATATTATTGTGGATAACATTCTATGAAAGCGTATCTATAAAAGCGCAAAACGAGTGGGAGGTCTTGCAAGAAAAACGGTTAGTTATTTCTGACATCGATGCACTGCAAGCAAATCAGATTGCCATGTTCCTTACAGATTGGGTTCCTGCAAACACTGCATGACATTGTTGATTTTCGGTGTCTTGCATATGGGCAGTAGCGGCAACGGCGACGAGGAGATAACAGTTGTTGAGTTGATTCATGTATCATTGGTTCATTTGTTGGCCGAAGCCTACATGTATATTCTGCAATCAATTGTTTTCCCATTTCGATAATAAATTGTCGGCGTCGGTTTGGAGCATTGTTTTTGTATGAAGGATGAATAGACAGAAAAAGTACGTATGCATTATATGATGCAATATCTAATATGTTCATGAATAAGGCCAGGGGCCAACGTCGAGTCTTGCGCTTGCAGGAATATTGACGAACCATTTGGTCAAGCGTATCCACCCCACCTTTTGTGCTATTGTAGTCTAGAATCATATTGGGCTTGAACGGAGAGGACGAATCACAAGAAGAATCATCATCTCCACTAGAAAGAAGAATGACTGCTTTGTTCCTTTTAGGTACATATGATACCATCGTACAGTTTCGTTGAAATGCAAAAATACTTGACTCAACCTGTCTCTGTGGATTGGGTAGCAACTCAGGAGGTATGTCAGCTTTATTCTTACGGATTGTACCATTGTAAGTTAAATTTCTTCCCAGTAATGTCCTAACTAAAGGCAGACTGGTAAAAAAATTATCTCCGGTCACATTTCTGCCAGAATTGGAGATGTAATCTGTCAATTCAAGTACAACTCTGCTGCTTTGTCCAACCTCACGAGATGATCCTCGTTTTCCAGTATAGACTTCCAAGTTGCAACAGTAGTTTGTTTTTGAGTCCGCCAAAATCCAAATTTTAACACCGTATCTACCAGGTTTATCCGGTAGATACATTTTGAAGGGGCATCGGCCGCGGAACGTCATCAACTGCTCATCAATCGTGACATCAATCCCAGCGGTATAAGAGCTGCGACATTTGATTATGAATGAATTCAGTACTGAACGCAGAGGAGCTAGTTTGTCATTTGTAGACCTTTCAGTTCTCGTATTTCGATCGTCGAATCTAATAAATCTTAGAATACTTTTAAAACGATCTCTGGACATACTCTGTGCAAAGAAAGCACGTCCATCATCTTTGCTCCATAACTCGGCTATAGGCTCATTTTTTGCTTGGTACACACCAGACAGCAGTAGTAAACCTATGAAACAATACATCTCACCTCGATTTGTTTCATTCCAATCTGCACCGCCCAATCGTCGACGAGCTTCAGAATTAGTGTGGAGAACTATTTCGTCGATAACTGATGTAGATAAAAAAATCTTAAAAGCATCTGCTGGACTTTCACCACAACCTGATTGAATAGCCTGACGAGTTGGTCCTTGCGACTATTTCGTCGATAACTGATGTAGATAAAAAAATCTTAAAAGCATCTGCTGGACTTTCACCACAACCTGATTGAATAGCCTGACGAGTTGGTCCTTGCGACTCTCTAAGAATGTTCCATTGACGTGTTTGAGCATTTCTAAATCGAATGTCGGGAACTGCATTCCATCTTTCACCATTCCGAGAAACATATTCAGTTGGGGGCACACTGGAGGTTGAAGGCATAGTTGACGTGTCATGGGACGTAAAAATTGATTGAATAGGCTCATTCTCATGGGGATCGCTGTTGGAATCGATGTCAGAAAGAACGGCATCGTCTTCGTCGTCGTCATAATCATCATTCGATGATACATTTCCGTCGGAATCCAAACCAGTAGTCGAAATGTTCCAAATTGCTCTGTAAGCAGTTGCCGCAGCTTGCCGTTGACTCCGATGCATATTGTCTAACTAAACTCGACAAGGAAAATGCTCGCATGTCCGTGAGAACTTGCAGCAGTCACATGATAGTGACGCGAGTGATGACCAGGAACCAATCGGAAACTTGCTTATTGTCTCCTCCACACCGGCTTTTCCGCGTAGACATGTCTCGTGTATCAAGTTATCATCGATATGGAAAAAGGAATAGGTGAATACATCAATCTAGCCAGCGTATGCCTATAGGCCTAACTTTCGGGATAATAAACAGTTGCTCCCATGCAGTTCAAATAAAATACTTTGCCTAATAATGGATTGCATTTAAACGCTAAATGCTCACTATTATATCAGCAACATCAAAGTATATTAATTGATAAGAATATAGTATTAATTTTCGCGAAAAATGAGACAGGGCCTCTGAGGCCCTGTTCGTCTTTAACGCAAGTTTTTTTTTAAAACGAAAGTAGCATCGATGAAATTATTGCAAATATCAAAACAATGATATGCAATGGAAGCCAATAAAGAACTTGAAGATGTCACGAAGTTTCATCGATATATCTCAAATAGTTTTTGAGATATCCAAGCTTGAAAATAAAATAGGGCCTCAAAGGCCCTGTCCGTCTTTAGAGGGTTAATAAAATCGAAAGTGCATACACATTGGTGATTTCATAAATGCGGAGTCACCACTCTACCTAATATATCTGCTCTATGGACTACGGGAACGTACATCTCCGAAAAGAACTGAATCTTTTGATAAAAAAATTTCACTGTGTACAGACACTTCTTTGAGTCGACACTCTACCTACATATCCCTGCTCTATGATATTACTTATAAAGTTGCTTCATGTCGTAGCACATAAATTTGCAAAAATTTAGCTTTTTAAAAACTGCTCAAATAATTTTTTGGACCGCAGAATCTCCGCAGAAAACTGAATCTTTTGATATAAGATTTTCACTGTATACAGATACTTTTTTGAGTCGAAACTCTACCTACTGTATACTTACTCTATGATATGAACGACATGCTCGATTCCACATGACTCGGAGATGAACACGAGAATGGATTTTTTGTGATGTGGTACCAACAAAGATACCACAGACATCGAACACCAGCATGCAGCTGACATCGACTCAGGCAGCGGACCATTTGAAACATGGCATGGAAATTTCCATGTTCCCATTCTGAATACTTCTGAATACTCAACAATCTATTGTTCAGATCTGTAGTTCAGATATTCAAATTGTCGCATTTTCTAGTAGTTTTCTTATTTTCTTGAACATTTTGATATAATGTGATTAGAGATCTCTGTGGATGATCGGCAGAGAAGGCAGTTAATTATTATTAATTACTCCAAGGAGTGATCGATAGAGTGTGTTGGCACAGATGTTACTTTTACTGCGGTAAATAATGATTGCAAGATCATATTTGTATTCAAATTTGGTGAAATTTAGTGTTTAACCTCGAGTTTGTTTGTGCTAGTGAGATATCACTTTTTTCTTATAAATCTATTACTTTCTCTTCGATTGATTTCGAATGAATTATGAAATCCTACCCTTAGTACTTCTATTGTATATTGCTAATCGAGGGATGTTTACCTTTTCAACCACGACCTTATTCAATGATTGTTACGCATTGCATTTTTCTTTGAAAGTTAAGTCTGCAAGTGAATCAGATGAAAGATAAGATATTTTCAGCAAATATTTTTTCAAGAAGCACAATCTAGTATGTCATTTTTTGGTTGTTGGTCATCAATAGAATTAAATTTAAATATTTGCTTTACATTTTGTCAGATGGTGTGCAGCCATAGTTTATTTCTCAGCGCCACAACTGAGAGCGCAATTTTACTCGTCGTTTTAGGACCGACTGATGACATTGTGATATGGAAATGATCTTCAAGGGTTATCATTCTGTATTGATATTCGTAGATATGTGGCACTTTTTCTTAGTTTTGGCTGGTTGGAATTTTGCTGATTAGTTATCAGATTCTGACTGGCTGGCATAGTACTCACATTTAATTCAATTCTTTTCGCGTCGCAATTTTTGTCCACTTTTGAGTTTGTTAAAGATGTTTTTTTTGTTTCATCGCCATGATGAGGGATCTATGTGGTCGTCATATCATCTCATGAGTTCAGAATATACACTCGTGATTTTTTACTCGACGAATTGGTCCTATATTTAGGCATATGGGCTAGGTACCGTCACCGTAGCTGACCCACTTTTATAACGGACAAACGAATTCATTTCGCAACTCTGCTTTGCATGAAGCTTTAAGTGTCTTTTAAGCATCTCTTTTGAAATGGTTTTGAAGTAAATGCAGAGCCATCTTTTACACTAAATTGTGAAATGTACGTCAGCAGAACCCAAGGAGAGATGAAATTGAAGAAACTGCTCTTGCCCTTTAGAGTTCGACACAAGTTGACAGTGCATTGGCTTCTTTGTTTCAGCGATGCAAGCGAGTGCAGCCAGTGACTCTTTGCTCTATAGATGCTGTGGAGAAAAGACTCACTCATATGATTCCTGCGGATGGCAATTTCGTTTTTGCAGCTTGCGAAATTCTTTGATTTCCGTAATGAATTATATTGGTGCAATATAGTACACTGTTGAGCATCATACAATGTGCTCTGCTGCCTAATTTTTGCGGCTGCTTTGAGAGATATTTGTCGATGGCAATGAAGACCGGGAGAACTTCTTCAGTTATATAATTGTTTCAATACGTCGGAGTGGAGAAGATGGTCATACGATAAGCAAACATATTGGAGTGCTGAGCTCAAACAAAGCATGCTATAATGTGGCTGTCATTGTAGCAGAAAAATTGTTGTTACTAGATCTTGCATTCCGGTTTGTGATTGGTTCTCCTCTTTACAGAAGCTTTGTTGTTGGTCACTTTGCTCATTGCTTAAAGAAACAGACGCATCACGCGGCTGATCGGTTTTTTATTGTGGTCTTTAAACTGTAGTTTGATAGCGGTACACATGAGAACATCAACAAGGAGTGAGCAACCTGATAGAAGAATTTTTCTTCTTTCTTGAAGGTGAAGCAAAAAAGTGAAATTCGAAAAGGTTAAAGCAGTCATTTTCTTATAAGTAAACATCAATAAAATAGTAGGGCCTAATGTTTTCTGTAGCCATTCTTCGCAATTAAATAAGTAAACTAAGTCAAAATACATCTTGCATCCGGCCTTATCAACTGAGATAGAAAGAGATCCTAAGGAATAATTTTGGAAATCAAATATCATTTCATTTGAAACTTCTGTATGAAATTGCGTACTATCAATGTCAATATCGACATCTAGCTCATGCGCGCAAATAGGCCTACCACAATTTATTGATTGTCGTGTTATATTTATTATATTTTAGTTCCATCGCTCATAATGAATTATGAACTGTGGAGAATGGACCATGGAGCTATGAATATAATGCCGGCATGGTAAACGATAAAATTTCGTCTGCGTGTATGTGCATATGTGTTAGATAGGCCTATCGATTCTCACATTGATGGTTTGCAATTTCGTGATTTCAAATGATTTAGCATTTCATTTCCAAAATTATTACTAAGGATTTCTTACTACCTCAATTGATAAGACCAGATCGACGAAATATATTTTGACTTAATTTATTAATTCATTTGCGTAGAAAATCTGAAAAATATAATTATTAATTTCAACTTGTAATAAAATGATATCAAAGTTTTTCGTTGTCAAATCTATCAAAATAATTTAGAACTGCTTATTGAAAACTAAAATCCTCATGAAGTGAAATTCATCATTGTTCCTATGCGCTGATCGATTCATGCCATTGTGCAACTTTACATATTTTTACGCATATTACTACCGGCATGCGTAGATATTATTCTTTGTAGTGAGAATAATCGAAGAAAGAAGTTTCTCTTACTTGTGACCATGTAAGAGAGAAACCCTTTGCCATTCCACTACGCTACTTTATTAATTAAGCTGGATTAATTATTATTGACTGCCATTACTTGTAAGTTTTACAGACAGCGATGTAGTCACCGATCATCAGACGACAATAAATAAAAGGAATTGCAGTGGAATCTCAGTGAGATCATGGTTTAAAGTATGAATTCAAAACATATGTAGGTCTGAAATTTGATAATTTTCGGTGTTGTTTACTCTTTAATATTATTTCACTCTTTTTATTGATTGGATTTTCGTGCTTTGATGTAGAGATGTAGAGGCATATTACTCGGTACGACATAGATTGAACAAATGACTGTTGCGAGAATAGGGCTTTAGGGCTTTGTTTGTTGTTCTATGTTGCATGTTATAGAGCATGATATATTTTTATTCAATGACCAGATGTGTGATGATAGGTACATCGATCTTGCAGCGAATGTTGTTGAAAGCTTTTTAAGTGAGCTGTTGATTTCCCTGTTGCTGTATTTGTGCTTTGTCCTGTGCACGTCTACAATCTTGGATTTCTCAATTGTCAAAGGCCGTGGCTTCGTGCAACAGATCATGGCAATCATCCTTTTCTGCACAAGAACAACAGTCCTTCAATGCACGTTGATGAGGGTCAAAATAATAAATTTTAACAAAAATCGAGTTTAACACATCAAAAGGTGTGGCTTATCCTAATCATGCGACCATCGTCGGAAGTATAACAGCCAGCACGCTCGAAATTTTGAAAGCCTTACAGCGCCGTATCACTTACCTGCTTTACTCTCTCGTTTTTCGTCGCTTCTTCCCGGATTTCACCAGGATTGGCGTTGCTGCGATGACAAGTATCCACTCCCTTCGATCTATATCAGCGTCCTTGACCCCCAGGTATTGTAAGTTTTTTTGAAACAGACATACCACATTTTAATAGGTCTTCCTGGTGGACGGTAACCGTCAACTGATAAATGGTATAGCTCACCTAAAATATTGTCAATTGCTGTCTCTACCGCAAGCGTTTCTGTCGTAGGCGAATAGGTAGTTCGGGTAGGCCACATAGTTATGCCATTTCATCACTTGACACTTTGTCCTTCACTTTAGCAGTTATCATATGTAATCGCATACAGTGTCAGATAGCCTAATGCAGCAAAAGACAACAGTGTATGCTTGCCAAACAATAGAAGAGTGGTTACTGGTGTTTCTTCAGGAATCCTGATATTGGATGAAATAGTTGCTATTCAGGTCTGTTTCCATTTTTCAACTGAGGATGCAACTCAATATTTGATTATTCTATTTACAATGATACTATTGTCTAGTGATTATGCAACGACCAGTCACCATAGTTTTGCCGCAAATATCGCTGAAATGCGGAAGAAGCAGGGTTGTTTGATTTAAATCAGGTGATTTTCCGAAGTTGGATGTCAGAAACCTTTTTTAAAACTGAAAGCACGTTGATTATTACAATGAATATAAATTATGGATAAATACAAATTACAATGAACATGACAATATCTATTTGTGATGATATCTATTTAAAATTTACGAGAATGCGAAAATGAAGTACTTGCTGACATGAAATAAAATAATGAGTCACACTGGATCGGGAGGACCTGCAAATGTACAATCTTTCATCATTTGATATATCAATGTCTAATAATAGCCATTATTAATGTCTAATAATGCTAATGATAGTCATAATTTAAATCACATTTTGATTTTTATTATATATTTTGTCTAATGATTGTACAGGGTGTCCACAAAGTCGGGAACCATAGGGATTTAGTAGAAAATATGAGTATGATATGGAAAAATCAGCATAGTTTGTGATAAGGGACATATATTAAATGAACAATGAAGTGAAAAAAACTTTTATACTTAGCACAGCCAACTTGTAGGCCTATGTACATGTATGTGTTTATAGTAAATGTTCAAAGTGCTCACCATGAACATCATGACACTTCTGAAATCGGATTGAAATTTCATGTTGCACATTTCGTAGCATCACCTCATTTTGTCGAATTTCGTAGCATTCCTCCAGGATTCTCTATTGCAAGTGAGATAAATCTCTGATTCGGTCTTGATATACCCTGTTCTTAATATGACCCCAAAGAAAGAAATTGAGAGGAGTGAGGTCAGGACTCCTCGGAGCCCATTCGACTGTTCCTCGCCGACCGATCCAGCTATCAAATGTCTCATCGAGCCAATTTCTAACTTCGACAGAGTAATGCGGCGGTGCACCATCTTGTTGAAACCGGGTGGGCTTGAATCCAATATCATTAAGCACAGGCAGCAACTGCTCCTGCAGCATTTTCATGTGTCGCCGTTCACAGTTTCATGGAAAAAGAAAGATCCAATCAAACGAGATCCCCATAACCCACACCACACAGTCACCTTCGGCGAACCTTGAACATTATCATCTCGCATCCAGTGAGGATTGATTTGGCTCCAGTATCGCATGTTCTGCTTATTGACCTCGCTTGACACATGGAAACAGGCTTCGTCGCTGAACATAACATCTTCCAAAAAATTTGCGTTGTCATTTATTTGATCGAGAAACCATTCACACATTTCTGATCGTCGATCATAATCGTCATCATTCAAATTCTGTAGAAGTTGGATCTTGTATGGGTGGAATTTTTCTAGCTTGAGCATTTTATGAACCGTGCTTTTCGGAATACCGAGCTCACTGGCTGTTCTTCGCAATGATTTTCTAGGACTCGCCACGACCTTCGCCAGTATCACAGTTTTTGTGTCGTCGTCAATACGGGGTCTTCCAGGCCGCTCTCTGTCCAGCACGCTTCCCGTCTCCTTGAATTTTCGGACTATCTTTCCAACGGTTGAGTATGCTATGTTTAAGTGAGGGTACTTAGTATTCATCTTGGCTGCAACTTCACGATGTGAAGCTCTCATGTGACCTACCATCAAAACAATTTCCACTCGCACATCCTTTGTTAACGACATCGTAATAATGAACAATCGAGCTACGGCTCTAAAGCGAGTGATTGAAAACATAACGTGACGACTGCGTTGACAAATTAGGGAAAACTTCGCCTTTTCAGTCCTATTGTCTGCATTTTAGCGTCCCAGTGTGTGAGTTAGACCGCAATGTTCCTTCATTCCCTATGGTTCCCGACTTTGTGGACACCCGGTACTATCGAATAAAGACAATAATCTCCAGTATTACACCTCGTGGTGATAAAAGTAATCAGTATATCGATAATATTCCTTGCCAAGTAACAAAGATGGTGTGGGCATGCAACTACATGATCAAATCCTAAATGCATCAGTTTGTCACGATGGCTGGTTGAAAGCTAAACGACATTTGGATGAGCTTTGAGGGCCTAACAAGTACTGGAATGAGTGGCTGCCGTGTTAAGTGTCTAAAATGTGGCAAGATAATGCAAGGACTGTTGCTCGCCTGAAACAACATTACCCATCCAGCATTTTCCAAAAGGCTCCATGCAATATATTCGACGAATCCAGTGTTGATATTTTGCCGTTGGAAAAGGCACATGGATGCACATCAGCTTCATCTAATATCTCCTCTCTCCAGTCCCAAGTGAGCTCACCCCAGGACTATCGACTACCAAGGAACTCTCAAACGACACCGGAGAACTGATTTCAAAGAGCGGGCTCACGAGCACCATGCTGAATGACTTTTTTCAGAAAACTTCAAACGATGAGAAAACGACTTGACGTGCAAATACATCGCTTTGTGTTTACAACTAATATACCTCTCAATGCGGTTGAACAACCCGAGTTCAAAAATTTTATAAACATGTTGCGACCTTGTTATCGACCACCGTTCTTATACGATGTAGAAGAAAAATTATTGGATAAAATGCAATCAAATTTCATGAGTCATTGTGGGAATGAATTGTAAAATCAATCCGTTTCGATGGCTTTGGATGGTTGGGGTAACGTTCATAACGATCTAATAGTTGACATCTCAGTCACAACTCCCGATGGACAGCATTGCTATCTCACCGAATCTATCGACACTTCAGGAAGACCTTACAATCTTTATCATTTGTGCGAATTAGCAAGTAAAGCGATTCATGGATACGGAAACGAAACTCAGGTGTAATGTGCGAAGTTTTGTTACTGACAACGGTGTAAATATGAAGATGAGAAAACAATTGAATGACAATCATAATCTTATTACATACGGGTGTTCTGCTTATTACTTGAATTATTGGCTTAAGACATAGGGGTTTCTTTCTGGTAGAATGAAGCCAATAGCGGCATTTGATAAACTACAAAGCAGTCAGTGTGAGATAAGTGATGCCGTTCAAATCTGGAAAGAGCTGCATGACACTCTCAGTCAGACTCAACCACCGCATGACTGAGGCGCTTACTTCACTCCACTATCTTGCAAATATGGTTGATCCGCGATGTCTAGGAAGTTGGTAATATATATATATATATTAGTATATATTAGTGAAAATTGACAGCAAATTATTATCTAAACATGAATCATGAAAACTTATGCCACAATCTTATAAAAATCTTATCTAAAATTATCAAAAATAGATTGCGACATTAGTTTTTGTGATCATGTTTATATATATATATGGGAGTCGTACTTTTCGTCGACAGGTTCATATCGTCGACACTATGAACGTTCATTTCGTCGACAAGTTCATTTCGTCGACAAGTTCATTTCATAGACATTTCTATGCTTTCATATAATTTATAATTATATATATATATATATTGAAATTCAAAACAAGATTGTTAGGAGCGCACAACATGTTTCAGCAAATCATTTGCCATCCTCAGGTGAAATCAAGCAAACAAAGTTAAAACAATCTTTAAATACAAAATTACAAGTCATTAGGTCACCGAGATAAAATCACTGAAGTCACAAAATGAAATCAATTCTGAAGGTCACTTGCATTGGAAGTAGCTACGCAATAAAATACACAATAGAGCCATGAATTACAAATCTAACAGCGTATTAATGGAGCTTGCCCTTTCATTCATGAGAGTGCTAAAGTCAGACTTCTTTATTATAATTGATTCCAGAAATCTAGGGTATTCAGTACAGGCAATGATATCGAAATTTTCTTTCTTTGGTGGATGTACATGCATGCTTATTTCGGTTGGTGTTGGATACGCTTTCAAATGTTCGTTGATTCTGGTAGCAAAATGGCGGATAGAGCTGCCCACGTAACACTTTTCACAGTGATCACATGTGTATTTGTACACAACATTAGACTTTAATTCTTTCTCGTGTCAAAGACATCAATAAGCTTTTACCGCCTGACATGAAAGTTCGCCCCGTTTTTAAAACCTTGAAAACTAGCAATTTTTTCTCTAATAAGGATAAAGTTGTGCCCGAATTAAAGTCTAATGTTGTGTACAAATACACATGTGATCACTGTGAAAAGTGTTACGTGGGCAGCTCTATCCGCCATTTTGCTACCAGAATCAACGAACATTTGAAAGCGTATCCAACACCAACCGAAATAAGCATGCATGTACATCCACCAAAGAAAGAAAATTTCGATATCATTGCCTGTACTGAATACCCTAGATTTCTGGAATCAATTATAATAAAGAAGTCTGACTTTAGCACTCTCATGAATGAAAGGGCAAGCTCCATTAATACGCTGTTAGATTTGTAATTCATGGCTCTATTGTGTATTTTATTGCGTAGCTACTTCCAATGCAAGTGACCTTCAGAATTGATTTCATTTTGTGACTTCAGTGATTTTATCTCGGTGACCTAATGACTTGTAATTTTGTATTTAAAGATTGTTTTAACTTTGTTTGCTTGATTTCACCTGAGGATGGCAAATGATTTGCTGAAACATGTTGTGCGCTCCTAACAATCTTGTTTTGAATTTCAATAATTTTGGGCTATTTCCGGAATATATATATATATATATAATAGTAGAAACCATAGATGTGAAAAATGAAGATGCATAGTCTTCCATAAAATGATATTTCTATATCTTAGAAAATAACAAAACCATAGAAAGTCTACTATAATCTACTTCTATGGACTATATAGCTATCAAGAGTGATAGAGCTCCGCATAGAAGTCCAATATAAAAAATAATTGAGAGATTTCTGAAATTATCGTACACTGCTGCAATTGTCGACGAAATGAATCTGTCGACGATATGAACCTGTCGACGATATGAACGTTTTCCTCAAAAATGGTTGTCGACGAAATGAACGTGTCGACGAAAACGACTAGATCCATATATATATATATATATATATTGACGCAAAATTACATGCATGTACATCATTAACTTGCGCGCACACGCTGGTCAAACAGAGCCGAGGGACACAAACAAGTTGAGTTCGGGGTAAGTCCTAGCAGGGAAAGGTCACAAAATAAAGTTTGCAAAAGACACTGTGCCTGGGATTGGCCTCTTCGCAGTCGTTCGGTCGGTGGATGGAGCAGAACCAGTGCAACAGGGATGGCACTGCTTCGATTGGAACTGCGGAGACAGTAACCCAGAAGTCCTTGACGTCGGCGACGCAGGGTGTCACTAAGCGCCGGCACTCCAGTGAGCGACATGAGGTGCCGGGAAGTTATTTTCATCGGGAAGTGAATTCCTAGCAAGTTTTTCAAAAGAGCGAGGGAATGGGCGTCGATGGTCTGCTCCCGTGTAGCCGTCATGGGGACCGCTTCGAGGCCGTAGAGGAGGATGGGTTCCACTACAGTTCGGAAAAAGTCGCACCTTCGAGTCGTCCGTCGCCGAGGAGTTGAAGAACTTCCTCAGAAGATACGACGCTCTCCATGCTTTGGTTCTTCGCTCCGAGATGATGACCGTTGGCGAGAAGATGAGGCTGCCGAGTAACTTAAAATCCTGACACACGGTGAGACGGGTTCTCCTCCGGGCAGTCTGAGGATGGTTGAGGTGTTGCAACCAACGTGGAGCACCTCGGTCTTCCTTGCAAGTTGGTGATGACCGAATGTTAACGCTGCCATGAAACTATTGACAGATAGATGTTCACACTTCGCGTAGCATTTGTCATAAATCTTCTCGCGAGATCGAAGCCGTTTATGAACTACCTGTTCTCAGAAGAACTAATAAAGTAGGTAACACCTACAACTTGATGGAAATCACAGAGGTTTGAAATCAATCACTTCATCGTCAAGTTAATACGTTGTACGTCATCATCAATCAGTTATTCCACTGCTTTCTGCTGTCAGTTCAAGTGCTGACATTGATCGCACATTTTCTACTTACGGATTAGTCCACGACAAACTTCGCAACCGATTGGGCAATGAGAAAGCTGCCAAGATGGATTTCGTGCATAAAATATTGAACTCTTACCTGTCAAAGCCGCGAAGCAAAGAATTCAAACTTGTTTATTCTCATAATTTTTGTTGTTAGATTGAGTTAGGTATTGTTGAACATAGTTGGTTTGATTATCCTGTAATAGGTTTATAATAGCTTGTCATCAGTATCCACATACAGTACATCACGTCTACGTACAAGCACGCTAGTTTTGATTTATGTACCATATGCGTTGTACTTTCTGGAATCTACCAGACTAGCACACACTGCACTATTCAAATTAAATATGCTAGATACTATGAATGCGTTTGCATCAATTATAGTATTTCAAAATGAAAAAATGTGCTGCTTCAATCATCCAATAATGGATCATTTAAAGAAATTTTCATTAAACGGTAGCACTATGGGTCACAAAAGGGAAGACACGTTTGACAGGAATTGGTTTGATTTTATTGGTAAGCAGTTGAAATCAGTTAAAGTAAACAGTATTTTTCACAGGGAAGTGTAATGAACCGACAACTGAAGCTCTTCCTGGCTTCACTTCGAAATAAATTTTGTGCCTTGAACAGTGACAGCGATGCGATGCCGTCAGATAATCGATGACTATCTATTTCAGTGTTTATGGCTGCGGAACATCGCCATCAGTGGCCGATTGACTTCATATTTTCCTTCCTTTAGCTTCGAGGTATAAAGCTAGTGCTAGGACGCGTGAAAGAGCGCATGTTTTCTACTCTTCGATCAGTGCTTGGTGGGAATGCTGTGAAACTACTTCCATTTTCCGGTCTTGGCTTAAATGAATTTGAATAAAATTTTGTTTTTTGCGGAAGCAATCTGTGTTACAATCTTCCTGATTCCACAAACCATGAAATAATTTGTGCTGACAACTCCGTAAGTTAACTTGTTTTGATCATGTTTTATTGCTGTTTGAGTGTTTATCCTTGAAATGGAATGCAAATATCGTCATGCAGGTACGCAATGGAAGGAGCGTGAACATAGACCTAGATTGAAGCCGTATATTACATTAGAAATGAATTGTTTGACTTTGAAAGCTGATTTTTTGAATTTATTTTCATTCAAGTAGGTCTATCCATTAATTGTGGATGTGCATTGATCAATAGCCAGACAGTGCAATTTTTGATTTCGTGATTTGTGATTTTGATGCATAAATGCACCTACGATATATTTTGATTACGATCCTGCGATCGATGATTTTTAAAAATTGTTTCTGTTGAGTGTGGACACACCCTGATATTTTCCTAGCCTTTATTTTACAACGCATCCGCACAGCTGCTAGTTGTAATCCTATGCAACATGCAATTTGAGAAGTGATGGTCAGTCGCACCATGTCAGTCGCTTTCCCAACATTTGTATACTCATGGTCACTTTATATTCATTTGCAAATGATAGGCAAAGCTCTGAAGAACTTCAGTGTATGCTATGCTAAGCTTAAAAGTCAACTCCCCCCCCAAGTGGACCTTGGACAGTGATTACTTAATCGGTTTTCTGAATCGTGATATCGCTTCCCGTCCGTGTGTTAAGATTCTTGTCAAACACAAAGTGCATGTTTCTCATAAGCGAGACTATCGGGTCTGCAAATTCACAGACGATATCCACAGAACAATTTCAACTCATTCGGCTTATTGAGGCCTTCATTGTCGGTGATACCGTGACTTCTTGAAAACTGGATCTCCCTGGCTGTACACTTTCTGAATACAGTATGTGATCCACCCGCTTAATCACTAAGTGGCACCACCTACATTCTTCCTCCATCACTTTATTTAGTCTCCTGCGAAATGTTCTTATCCACGTTAATTCAAAACATTTATGCTGAGAAATGCAGAGTGCTCCTCTTTAATGAGTTTGTATCTGCTCCTCAACTGCGCTCTTTGGTTTCCGAGAATTTTGGCTTTTATTGTATCATTCCTTAGCTCCATAATCCATCTTTCGCTCCTTTTCCTTTTAATTATGGATAAGAGAGAAATTTATGGTGAATAATGTTGCCTTCGTTGCTTTTTAGGCCTACCCGACAGTTTCTGGAACGTTGTGATAGTTTCTGTCACGATGCACTTCTTGTCGACTTCCCATGACTTCCCATCACACGGGGCCCGACCTCTAGATCAAAAGTTCACTAAGCCACTTATACATGCGTATGACAGATGCATTTTGGATGACAGTTAGAAACTTGTTTTGAGCTTGCAAGCGCAACAGCATGTTGAATGAAGAGCAAGATAGGGTTTTTGCAATATCCTGAGGTTTTTCTTGATGTCATGTAACTGTACATGGTCGATGAGAATGCTGCTTTTTAACTAAATGTACCTATAAATGGCAAAACCAGTTACACATGTAAGAAACTTTATAAGGTGATCTAATTCCATCCATTAGCAAAAATAACGTAGGCCCACGCGGTCTACGATCTTCATCTCATAAGTTTGTTTCTCATAGATACATCTTTCAATTGTGGATAAATCAAGCTTTTGTGATACTAATGCATTTTCTATGCATGCAGTTGACTTCTGTCATGTGTCAGTCATAATCCTCAGACACAATGTTGCCCTGAAGATAGCCGTGGAAAATAATCGAAGGTAATTGCTTTTACAGAAAATACACAAGCCTTATTGCCTGATTTTTCCACAACTAAAGAAATGTATAATCATGAATCAAGACATCAAGTTGTTGAACAGTGTTTCTTGACGTTTTATATACTGGGACCAGTGTTTTATTTATAACGAAATATGGCCCAGGTGTTCAGTCATGTTTTCCAGAACCTCATGAAATATTGAATGAATTGTACAGAGTTTGTCTGTATCTATCTAAACTATATTAACTTAATGTATGAAGCAAATGTTAACATAGGCCAAATTGTGCAGGAAAAGTAGCGTAAATTATTTGCATTTTTTTCAATCTAATCAATTCTTTATTAAACTTTAATGATATCAGATTTCTGACTTATTTAAATTTTCTGACATGTGCTGAAAATTTGCAACTTGTCCAATGCTTGAGATCTGATTCAACTTGACAAGAAATGTCCTACAATTTTGCCCCTCCCCCCTTGGCGAGTACACATTCAGCGATAAGGACCCACTTTTTGTCCACATAACTCATCGTGAGAAACCATGCTATATTACACTTGCATTTACTATCATATTTTGATTATGCGTAGCCGAGGCATATTTCCTTTATAAGCACTACTGTTCCTCATGGTTAGAGGGTGGTAATTAGGGCTTTTATCTGTAGAGCATAAGCTATCCATGAATCATCATAGATCTGTATCTGAACGCAGAGGGTTTTGAATCCATGCTCTAGAGGATTAACTTGCGCTAGGTCGAGTTTAATTTGGATGAAGGAACTTTTCCGAAGACTGTATACAATATGTCAATAAATAAATGATTAGGAAATCTAACATGTGGTAGAGATCTTTCCAAGAAAAGCTAGTTTATTCACACCTGATAAAACAAGCACTTTCGTACAGTTTTGTTTACATTTAGACCTTAAATTATCGACAAAAGTACTCTATTCTGCGTTGAAATGTTCCGTAGTCCGCATCCAGTCGATCTGATGCCTGCTTTAGAATTTGGAGCGATCATTCTGTCGGGTTCATGCGAATTCCTTCTTACTCAATGTGTTTTACAGCGCATAATTGCTGGCATGCTTGAAAAGTTTGCTTATCATGGCTGATTATCATGTTACTTAGCTAGTGAGTTTCACTTTCACAGCGGTAATCTCACTGTGACATTCTTAGATATACATCTTTATCTTTCAACTTTGCCTCCCCAGTGATGGTGGCATCAATATATGACTCCTACAATTAATGATTGAGGCTCATCTTAGATATCTCAGGTTCAACCTCGGGTATAATCATTTAATGTAATCCTTCCTCAGTAAAAGCAGTTTACACCTAAACAGATTTAATTGAGAAATACGTAGACGCCTGACGCTTTTAGAAGACAGTAAAAAGATTTTGTGTATGAAACTACTGTTGATTTGAGCTTTCACAGACTAATGATCAATACTCATATAGAATTAGTGGTCGTTGTCAAGCGTCATTATTATTCAGTAGGTTGCTGTCATAAGATATGAGCAATTCGAGTATAGTAGCAGCAAGAAAATTCGCACTGTATCGTTGGAACAATGCACAACTAGTTAGAATTCTCTCATTCTTCGATGAGTATTTTACCTCTCGATATTGGAATGTGTCATAATTTTTAGTCGCATTTACGCTGCTTACAAAACTTAAATTAACAGCTGAAATCGCTTGGGGGTAGGGCACTGTTGAGTTTAACGTACACGAACAGTGTTATGAAATCACGTACTTCATGTCCAGATGTAGGAAGGAAGTCTATGTTCATTATAAATGCCTCGTGAATAATTTACCTCACATTCTGAGCTGATCATGAGTATCAACGTCAGCTTATTTGCTTTTGTATCAGTGACATTCTCCGAACATTGACATTACCAACCAAACAGTTGCACTCAATGTCAGCTTCTCTCACATTTCTCCAAGGTAACCATCGGACGCCGGTCGCAGGCATTTGGTCACAGACACTTCAACACTGCCGCGGATTGATTCCTCCATCATGTCGGTAATAAATCGAATTGTGGCCACATGGGTCGTCATTTTCACCTCTTCAATCTCCGGATCATGGGCTAAGAGTAAAGTCAATGGAACCTGTTTGGCTGTGGCGAAGGCGAAATGTTCCAAAGGTACTCTGCTTCCTGTATGGCTACCACAGGCCGGAATTACCGAAGGAGACAAAGCCGCAAGAGCCATCGTCTATTTCTCCTGCTTGTTATACATGTTCCTCGGTGTCTCCATTATTGCGGATCGATTCATGGCAGCTATTGAAGTGATCACATCGAAGGAGAAGGAGGTGGTAGTGAAGAAGAAAGATGGTGAACGAACGGTAAGTGTATCTGATTCTTCTGAGTCCCAATGACACCTCAGAGGTCATCAAAATTGAATGCATTTTCCAATTTTGAGAATTATTTGAACATTTTAGACTAACTAATTATTTAAAAGTAATTGTTGTTGCTCCGGAACAATTGTTAGTGAAGAGATAGAATTACTGATATATTGGAATATTGAAAATGTTCAGAAGAACATCATAATTAATAATAATTCACTGAGTGATTTCACAATTAACCTGACAATTGATGATTCGATAAAATCTCAACAGATGTAACGACCAAGCGGCATATAATGAGCATCGCCTGTGTGAAGCGCCTCAATATCGGATGCGGCACTATGTGATTGTAGAACGCAATGCGCATTCCACGTGCCTGTGTTAGAGCAAGGCCTTCCTTGCTAATTCACTCTCTGAACAGATGGCACGGTGGCCTTGTGGTTAGCGGGCATGCTTGGACGTCCTCTAGCTCCTACGTCGCTGGTTCTAACCTGCCAGGCCAAAGACTGATGAGGCCCAACAGGCTGAAACATGTCTCCTGGTGGTTACATCTGTTGAGATTTGATAAATTCAGTGAATGTTCAATTATTAAGAAACATTTTTATAGGACACATGAAGCCGGAAAGACGATGTCTTTTTTTCACAGAGCGATTTCAGACACAGCCATAAGCTTTGCTCGACAACTTTTATTAGCAGAGTTGTAAGTGGAGATAGACTAAATAAAGCCTTGATCCTGAATTGAACGACAACACTCAAAACTATGATAACTATGGAATTCATCCGTTGCCTGATGTCCTCGCCATACTGATTTCTATGGTCAGTGAAAGGGCAAAGAAAGTGAGCTAGTTCAGCGCATTTCATTGAATGCTGACGATTGTGAATCATCTCTGATTATTACTCGTGTTTAACGTAGAAAAGCACTTGCACTTGCATTCACCCTTTTCTTAAGTTCCCTGTGTTCGCGTCGTTTTCATAGAGCTTGGACTAATTGTCCGGCAGCCAGAACGAGTTTCTGCAGGGAACGAGGCCGAAAGTGAGACTTTCACAGAGTGATGTACACCCAATGCCTACTTCGAATCGGCACGTCTGCCGAATTCTAGTGAGTTCCTCTTCTTGTCAGACAAGATCAAAGAAAAACACATGTAAATCCAATGGGACGCAAATTGCAGTTTTTGGCAAAAATGAAATTTTGTATGTTTTCTCTGATTAAACGAAGCGTACTGAGCTCAGAGTCATAATTTTTGGCATGAAATGTCTTCAGGTCATTTCCTTTCATTTTCATGCACCCCTGTCTGTAAAGCTAAACACATTTAGATTTGGCGAGCATCTTAATGTCGGCAAACACAGACATTTTGAACAACTTTATCCACATTCAACCACATTCTCACATGCATTGCCGATTAAAAGCACATGCACATAATAGGAAATGACCTGAAGACAAAAATTATGACTCTGAGCTTAGTACGCTTTGTTTAATCAGAGAAAACATACAAAATTTCATTTTAGCCAAAAACTGCAATCTGCGTCCCATTGGATTTACATGTGTTTTTCTTTGATCTTGTCTGACAAGAAGAGGAACTCACTAGAACTCGGCAGACGTGCCGATTCGTAGTAGGCAGGGGTGCAAATCATTCTGTGAAAGTCTCACTTTCGGCCTCGTTCCCTGCAGAAACTCGTTCTGGCTGTCGAACTATAACCTGAAACTGAAGAAACTAAGCAAGTCCCAAAATCGTTGAACGACAGATTCTTACTGCTATATTTCTTGAAATCCTAGTACCCTGGAGCCGTTGAAGGAGTTATCTACATGTAGTTCACGTTCTATAAAACATGAAATATCGACTTAAAGCTTTGAATCGTCCCGCATGTATGTTGAGTGTCGGTTAGGATAGATTTACTTCCACTATCTCTTTTGAACCGCAATGACGTTCAGGAAGCATTGAAACAAACTGTAACGACATTCAACTGTCCAATATTGTTGTCAGTTGAAAGACATATCAATAATGCGACAATCTCTTTTTACTACAATTTCAGACGTTTTATAGGAGAGAGAATTTTTTTTTATTGATCGTTGATATTGCTAATTACCGATTGTTTGATACATCTAACACACAAGGACTTGATCACGTTGAATCATGGAATAAAGCTGAATTGATGGAGAAAAGAATCAGATAATGCGGTTAACTCTTAGCCTAGTGTCTGATACGCACGTTGACTCATGAATTAGTCAAGTAGACGAGTCACTTCTTTCAATTAAGACCTAACTGCATAGAACTACTCCTTAAAACATGTCATTTATATTCAGGATATTGACTTTGGTGTTGAATTGAATCATGTCTGAGATTACCTTGGAGAGGCATTATTTCAAATTTTCTGTAGATAAATTCCTTTTTCAAGTGATTCAACTATATTTCCACTTCTAGTTCTGTGGATAGCAAAGTTCATCAAGAATTTTCCATTTGTTTCAATAGATTTGCATGATGCGCCGAGAACTTTCACCCGTACTTCACGTTCGCTGATCACACTGCTGAAAAATGCAATGAATGAGTCATCATTTACCTGATGTCCCCATCGAGGAAAGGAATCGTCGCAATTCAGCTGATTTGCACAGCTTGTTTTTCAGTGAAGGTTTTTAATATGTCCGAGAAGTCACTTAACCTCCATATATCAAAAAGAATCATCAGATTGGTAGATAGTAGCTATTTACTCAACTAATATATTTTTGGCAACAAAGTTATGACTTATGAATTTAGTGCATGGTTGCCTCTTTATAGCATTTCACGACTTAAATGTCATAGAAATTGATAACAATAAAACCTCTAGAATGGAAGTAAAGCTTCATGCAATACCACAATAGTGGCACAAAAATCGCACGCATTTTCATTTAGATACACTTGTCAACGGTTGTATCATTGGACTAGAATCAGTCACATGTGCAATTCTAAGCCTTTCATTGGTTCTTCATGCCCCAACTTAGTTCCCCCGGATGTGCCGCGACCTTGAGTCAATTTCCATTCTAGTCAACTTCAGATAAACAATCTATTTTTATATTAAATGTCTTAAATGCCCGATCACATAGGATGAGGGCCATTTTAACTAACGAGTTCGAATGTTATGATGAAGCAATCTATGCACGAGTTGCGTAAGGAATGTTATTTGCCGACGTGCTATGATATGATGATCAAAGAATGATTGTGATGCACTGTATGCATGCACACGTCATTATAATCAAGAGTAGTTGAATAGAAATCTAGCCCTACCAAATGATGTAGTTGCTGTTTATGAATTTCAGACCTCCCACATCAAAATTGTTTATTAATTTATTGTAAAAACTCAATTCGTTATATGCATGAGATCCTTATCAGGCAGTGGCATGCGCTGTATATTTAGCGTCGACCAGCGCTGTAGCTCCGTGGTGGAGTAGGGCTATTCGCTCTGCGTGCGGGAGGCATTAAAAACTCGGCCACATGGAAGAAAGGCACCGTGCCTAATGTCCTTCCAAATATAAACAAGGTTCATTTATTTTATGTTTTGCATGCCACGCAGATAGGCAAATTGTGTTTTACAATAGATCAACCAAGAATTTAATTGTCGAAAATCTCTAATTTGCAAATATAAGAACATTCCCCATTTTCAAACATCTATTCACTAATCTAGCTTACAATAAAGCAGGACCTCCTTCCAGTGTATTGGAGTAAATATTATTCCCGCGCCGGCAATTATCTGCTGCACATGTCAAATAACACTATTACAGGTCAATTGCATTTAGGAGATTAGCATTGTATAAGATGGATTGTTTTTATGGAACGAACTGTTGTCGTTTCATCGCTAGCACTCCCACATTATTGGTATGGACAATTGCATTAGATAACTACTTCTGCATAGGGATATGCGCTGAAAATCGACGAGTCGTATCAAAGCAGCGATGTCTAGCGCATATATCCGCCATGGAGGTAGTCATCTGATACATGGATATCTGTCAATCACTTCAAATATATCCCAATCACTTCAATTGTAACATAGAAATGAAGTTTTGATTCAAATATCTACACATGGATATCCATGATCTACATATCATTTATCACATAGAAATTAACAAAACCATAGAAAGTCCTAGAATGGAAATTGCATGAAAATTATGCCACACGCCGGGGGAACTTAGTTGGGGTTTATCAAACTTCCATTCTAGTGTACTATTATCCACTTCTATGATTTATCATGTGTCATTCAAATTTGAAATTCTTCTGCAAAGAAATCAGTACTAGAATCATGTAGAATCATAGAAGCAGTGGCAAATTTACCACAGATTATTCACCTATAAAATGTAACCATAATATACTAGAGATCTCCAGGGAGTATAGAAGTGGATAATAGTACACTAGAATGGAAGTTTGATATCTTGCCTATATACAGTGTACAATGATGGCACATGGAAAAATCTATGGTTTGTAGATCAGATTCGATCTAAAACATTGTATCATAGTGAAACTATTTGCCAAGTTGGTTGTGGAAGTTGTTGACACCTAATTACAGGATTTTCATGAAGAGAATTGCAAGTGAGATGGCGGCATTGTTTCATGTGAAATAGCCTACTATTCCATGGATTAATATAGTGTGTCTATTTGTAGCAGTCACTGACAACAATTTTCCAATTTTTCAATATTGGAATGCGAATTAAAAATTGGTTCGCAAAGTCATAATTGAAAGTGGTCGGTGTGCCGTTTGTAAGAACATTTGAATAATTCACAGATAGAAAGTCTAATTATTGGATAATTTCTTCTTCAAGCGGCTAAGAAACCTGGCGCTTTTCTGGAATAAACACATTGAAAGTTTCTTTACCGACAATCATTTCTCAAATAAATGAAATGTCGCTGGAACTTTTCAATTAATCATTGAATGACACGTGTGATATTTTGGAAGCTGATATTCGAATGCATGTAGAGATTTTGAAAATTATTCAAATTTAGTGAGCAGGGGAACCCTTTGAAGTAAATTGAATACTCTAAGATTTCTTGGCCTCTGATTTCAAGCTGGAGTTATGCATGCTCTGTAAATCGACATTACAAGTTGCATATGTGTCTGATTATAGTATTGATAGATTATCGGAGCGATATTTCAAAATGATGAACGTACAGAACGCTTAAAAGGATTTCCTTCTTTGCCATCCTGTCGGCGCAGCATTTTGTAAATTCATTATTGCTTTTGAGTACATGGTCTTTGGACAAGGGCCAACAATCCAGATCAAGAATTGGCCTGATAAATACGAGTATAAATGCCAATCAAAAAACATGGAAGCTAGATCGCACAATTTGCATTTTGCCCCAACTAAGTTCCCCCGGCGTGTGCCATAATTTTCATGCCATAATTTTCATTCTAGGACTTTCTATGGTATTTTTTAATTTCTATGCCAGGGAGCAGTTGAATACATGAAGGCCAAATGCAAAATTGTGTCGTCATATCTTGCTTATCATAGCTTTTGATTAGGGGATTTCTATGGCTTCATGGTTCACTACTGGTCAACATCACCCATGTTGCACATGTAGTTCAAATCACTTCAATCACGAGTGTTTGTATTGCAGTATTTGGGTAAGGATGCAACGAGCAGTTTACTCCCCAACTAACGAACAAGTTAAGGAAGTTAAACAAGTTTTGTTCCCTAAGTCAAGTCAACAACTGAGGATCTTCTGTCAGAACATATTGCTCAATCATGATTTAAATTTTCTCCTCTCTTTTGTTCTTCATTTACAACTGCCACTCTGCTCGCATTATCTCGGTTGATTTAACAAATGTTGAAATATTCTTGCCACTACTACGATTTCATCAATATTAGTTCACCTGCAGATTACTCTGATTCATTACAGCAAGTTTCACACTTTCATATTTAATGCTTTGTTTAGTCAAGTCAGCCATCCATCAGTTATTATTTGTGTAAAATTTCCCACACAAGCAAACCAACTCAGCTAGCATTGAAGGGAACTTATCGTATTACAAGGAACATATATGATATAACAGAGAAGGGAACTGTGACGTCAGTATTCCTGTTGTCGTGAAAATTGACCGCTGTTCGCTAATATAGAACCCTTCGGATTTGGAGTTCACTTTGACCTTCGCCCAGGAAATTGATTTACTCCCAGCTCTGTGTTTCGTGATGTTTTTTGTTTTTAGAGCACGAACTTGATGAAAATATGATAGTTGGGATATTCTGAGTTCCTGAATCATAGCGAGTGCTGTTGCTCACCCATATTAACAAGCAAACTTCAGATCTCATCGTTGAGTATGCTCAGTTATCACGCAATATTATCACGTAAATTATACATGCATCAGATAATAAGAAACAAATGATAGGTTGACAAATGCGGATTCTCGTAATATTAGAAGTACATTAGTCAAATGTCCTTCATCCTTGAAGTACTACTTGACTCGGCAATGAGCATATGAGGTGCGCAGAAGATGTGAGACTCGACAATGAGCATGTGAGGTGTGCAGAAGATGTAAGACTTGACAGTAAGCACCTGATTTGACCACAAGACGAAATTGCACAATGGATGGAAGGACTTGAAACACATTTCGATTTAGCGGCATGACAGATGTGAGATGAGACAGCGAACATGAGAACAAGATACATCAAACAAGACGCAAGAAAGCAATCTGATTCCACATTTTACACGAACCAAGCACGGAAGACAAAATGGATCTAACAGTCTTATCTTTGATCCAAGTAACGGAAATATTATAGCGAAGATCTGACATTCTTTACAACATTCAACACGTCTCACAATATAAATTGACGTTTAGGATATGAATAATGTCTAGGAAATGATTCACATAAATAAATACTCTCTCCACAAGCGGATATGAAGAATCGATTTATAGACATGTGAAGATAGTGTTACACTTTTCATAACTGTCAAGTACAACTATCTAATCGATTATCAAGAACACTTCATTGTGCGGTAACACAGAAGAAACCAAATTATGAACGAATTCATCAGCCTGTTTCAGTTCTAAAAATGCATGATTTGAGCAAATTTCACGAGTGTTATCTTCCAGTGATAATGTTTGTCAACTGCCGAGTTCAGATCAGGACAATCTCAGTCAAAACTCAAAAACTCGTATTACAAGTGAGGAATCGAGGCCTAATCTATCACGGACAGTTTCTACCATTGATTTTGTCCTGTTTCTCGATGTTGAGCTGACATTGTATCGATCACAGCAAATTTCAATGATTCTACGCCGATTCTTCCTGGTTTTCTGCATTCTGAATATTAAAACAATTCATTGAAAATGATTCCTGTTATGGATAAAATAAAATCTTGAACTAGGGATTATTAAAATTCTTTGTCTAATGTCATTGATCTGCCGATTCTGTATAGAAAAGGACGATTATTCCAATCTTAAGCGCAAATTCCAAAATCAAGAGAATTTGGATATTTCATCTTAGTTATGACTATGGAACTTCCTGATAATGGCAGACAATCATCCGGTTGTTTTTCATGCGAAGTAAAGCGGTTAAATGAAGGAAAATGAACCAGTTCAGGAAAAGAAAATTGACCGGTTCAGCAAAAGAGAATTGACCGGTTAAATGAAGGAAAATGAGCAGGGTGAACGAGAGAAAATAAGTCGGTCAAGCGAAAGAAACTTCACCCGTTAAATGGAAGAAAATTAACCGGTTCCTCAAAAAGAAGGTGAGCCGGTCAAGCGAAAGAAAATGAACCGGTTAAACGAAAGAAAGTGAGCCGGTTCAGCAAGAGAAAATTGACCGGTTAAATGAAAGAAAATGAGCAGGGTGAACGAGAGAAAATAAGTCGGTTAAGCGAAAGAAACTTCACCCGTTAAATGGAAGAAAATTAACCGGTTCCTCAAAAAGAAGGTGAGCCGGTCAAGCGAAAGAAAATGAACCGGTTAAACGAAAGAAAGTGAGCCGGTTCAGCAAGAGAAAATTGACCGGTTAAATGAAAGAAAATGAACCGGTTTTGCAAAAGAACATTAACCGGCTAAGCGAGAGAAAATTAAAATATCTTCTCGAGGTGCACGACCGTGGTGACAATGACAGAACTGACACATTTATCTCACATAATTCAGGCTGTAACGGCGAACAATATGGACACAGAGACCTATAGGACAGCAACAGTGATGTCATGCAAATGATGGACGAAGATATAACAGGTAAGTTAATCACAGTCATGAAACAAGTAGCTGGTATGAGAAAATTAAAATGCACAAAATGTTAAAGTGCTGCAGATAATGCAAAAATGGACGTAGTAAAAATATGGAACCTTCATGACAACGAAAATCAGTAGGACAAAGTCAAGGCATGTTTAAGAGCCTTTTAAACGCAAAATAATGGATGAAGATGAGATTATAAAAAGACACTGAAAAATGTAAGGTAAAAGAGGGACGAGGAACACTCAACACTGAAGAGTAAGAGGAAAACATACCACCCCAAAGTGCTCACTGTCGATGACATACCGGTCACTAGTAGGAGCCGTCTCGGACGACACTTGCCAAGTTCCAGTCACCTGGAGAAATGCTCTATCACTCGAACCTTGAAACAACTGTCAAATCGCCCAATGTAGCTGTCTCAACAGTCATAAGAGAATTTTTTTTATAAGTGGAAAGAGCGTATGAACGGTCCTTCAAGAACGTGGCAGGAATGCGAGGGCAATCAAAACGAAAAACTGGCTCAGCAGCAGGGAACACTTTCTGAGTAGTTGACAAGAGTCGTTGAATAGTCTTACATTATCACCGCAAAACGGAATGCGCAGCACAACTTCTTTACGAGCTGGACCGAAGACCTGATCAACAATTGTACTTGTCAATTAAAGGCCCGAATAACCATTTCTTACTAAAATCGTGTGTAAAAATCCCTTTTCAGAAGCTAGTGTTGACTGAGAGCATATGGAGAGCAAATAATCATTTCACCAAATTAATCTCATGCATAACACAAGCAACCGAGCAGTGCTATACACGTTTCCCCCCCTGCTGTGAAACAGGGTCCCCACGCCCCTGGAAAACCCGGTAATCTTATTTTTCAAAATGCGTGGGAACCCTGTATGGAAGCACTCTGGTATAAAGCGCATGTTTATCTACAGACTTGCATGTGCGATATTCTGTGATGTGCACGGTACATGCGTTGTCATGCGAGCTGAGCGAACATTATGTGCAGAATTCTATCAACATTTGTCGGAAGTGAGCATGATGTCTCCCTCGATTTTCAGGAATTTAGTATTCTGAAGGGAAAGCAATTATTCCCACAGTAGGCCATCAGAGTAGCAACTATGGGAAGGACACTGAAGCGAGCTTATTGGTCAATCTGAGTGAATGTAGTCGAACCCAACTGCGATCCGAGTTGGATCTGGTTTGGATCTCATCACCTCTCAATGCAAAACGATTTCTTGCTTGCTGGTCAAGTCCGGTTACCAGCTTGATTGTAGAATATACACTGTACTAACCGTTCGGATTCTTTATTCTCACAGTATAACTTGAATATGCTTTGTAGATTGAGGAAGGAAAGCAAATCAATGATGACTAAAACTAGTGAACCATAAAGGAATGGAATTAATCTACAAAAAGATCCATAGATGAAGAAAATCACTGAAGCATTTCTGTTATCTCCTTAATCTTGATTATGTCAATAATGATGGAATCTTGGGCAAGATGGGCACTTGTTGCCACTCAAAAAAGTTGGTTAGGAATTTTTCTATATAAGATTTAGCCACCTGCAATGATCATTTGAAACTTGATGATAATCAACTTCTGTCTGCAAA
The DNA here is from genome assembly GCA_907163375.1 of Prostheceraeus crozeri. Lineage (NCBI taxonomy): Eukaryota > Metazoa > Platyhelminthes > Polycladida > Euryleptidae > Prostheceraeus > Prostheceraeus crozeri. The sequence continues at coordinate 830,949 of CAJQUW010014582.1, read as the reverse complement.
AGTGTCTCCGTTATCATCATGATATCTCATCATTAGATTGATGAGTAGATAAAGTGTCATTGTTACGCAATTACTCAATTGCGTAATGAATTAATCTCTCAATTTCCTGTAGGATAAAATTGTGACGTTGTAGGCGAGGTCAGCAGTTTTCCAATTAACATTCTGCTGACTATTTATAGGGTGAGTAAGAAGGAACGCCCGATTTCACCAACCTCACTTCGAGGCGTCACTCAGCTGGTATAATGAACACACCTGTACGTCTCCATTCTCTGCTTATGAAATCTCTCAGGTTTATTATCATATGACGATGCAATAAAAAGAGAAGCCGAAATTCCTCACTGCCACCGCATATGCGTGTTGCAAGAGTAATGTTCAGTGAAAACACACTCAGGCCCGTAGCCACGGGGGGAGCCCCCTGCTAATTTTTGTGCCCCCACTGCTAAAATAGTTATCTATATCATCCATACTCTTCTTCTCTGAGAACCAAGAATTGACTTTAAATAATTTCTTCAAAAGACTTGCTCTCGTTCTTAATTTATTGGCGAGCTTTCGGATGATAACTTCACCTGTCCTCAGGCAAGTACAAGTAAAGTAAAGTGAAGATGCAAGAATGTAATGCATTCGAACAAAATTAGGCTGCATCATATTCATTATGCTTTTTCTAATAATTATGCAACTTGTAATTTCATGTATAAGCATATGCGATAGTTGATCATTGTAAGAAAAGGTTAACACGGTATATGCAGGAGTTTGCATTATCATGCATTAGAGTCTTTCTTTACATAATTAATTAACCTTAAATAACAGCAATCATTTAAACTGAAAATGCAGATATTATTAATTCAAGATTGTAGTCTTCTCATTGTTGATGATGTACACATCAACTTTCTCTCCCTTGGGGCCCTGTAGATCAGATCTGGTTACGGGCCTGACCACACCAATGAGTGCAAAGTTGATTTCAAAGTCTCAGAAAAGTTCAGGGTACTTCTATTCTCCCCCCCCATATTTTTAAAGTCTTCCAAAATTATCAAATTTCGCCAAAGTTAGGCACATTGGGTTTAGAATAGACTTGATTTGTCACTGACTGGCACTACAACAAGACTGAGAAGTCTTACTTGAACCCTAGGATGAAGGATTGGTCCCTTGGATACTCAGTTAGAATGCAAGGTGCAGCTGTGATCATGAACTTCTTGTGATTGTTGTCTACAGACAAATGACGAGCAGTTGTCTAATTCTGAGGCTGTAAATGTTCTACAAGTCAGATAAGAGGAGTATTACACCCTCAAAGCTATGTGGCGTTAGTGAGACAAGAGAAGATCGTCAACAACACAAATGTAGGAGGGGGGAAAGAATGGGAGTACCAAGTTCAGAAACATGGACATGATGCCCATGATAGCTTGGGTGCAGCCACATGGAAAAGGAAGTTAAAATGTAATGAACATCACCAGGAACTGACAAGAATCGACAGAGGTTGTAGTTTGGAGATATCGGTGAATACTGTCCTCGCTTTATATTGCGTGAATTCGTGGACATCAGCAGAATGTGTATTTTTCGTTACCCATCAAAGAGTTAACCGTGCTTGCTGGGAGATATTGTCCATGGCATGGAAATATTGATTCATTTTCCGTTTCTTATCTCTTTTAAACAGCATTACGAAGCCATTTCAAGTTGACCTCAAAGAGATGAAAATTGTTCCTCAAATATTGACAGATATCTCCGCAAGATTCTCACAGATTCTCTTTTATAATAAGCACTTTTCCTACAGGAAATTCATCCTGAAAATCGACAATACACGAAAATATTAGTTTACTAGCAATTAGTGAATGCAAATGTTCGACACTCCCATTTATGTACTGAACAAACCTTAGGGTGTCTGAGCTAGACGAAATAAACAACATAATGACGTGAGAAACTTCAATAATAATTATTACATTGACGTAGGGCGTCTGTAATATCACATAATACGACTGAAGAATTACAGGTTGCTCTGTATTGCTTTTACTTGTGTAATAGATAGGTAATCGGATTGTCACATTTGTCTTTAGAACTGTGCGAAAATAGATCTTTATGGCTGACGCTCAGTGCTTGTTTTATATGGAAAAAGCAGAGCGTCTGCTGAAAATGTCGATTTGCCTGACGCCTGAATCGTTTGGGATCGTTAGTCAGAACTTCCTGTCCCTACACCACGAATGTCATTCCTGTCTGCGCATTTCCAATGATGTTTGTGGCCAGTGTCGCGCCTGTATTCTTGACATCAGTAGTCAGACGTTCCTGCCCCTACACCACGAATGTCCGTCTGTCTGCACATTATTTCCCATGATGTTCGTGTGCGGTGTCGAGCCTCGATCCTTGGGATCACTAATCAGACTTTCCTGCCCCTACACCACGGATGTCCTTCCTGCCTGTTTGTCTTCACATTATTTCCAATGATGTTCGTGTGCGGTGTCGAGCCTCGATCCTTGGGATCACTAGTCAGACTTTCCTGCCCCTACACCACGGATGTCCTTCCTGCCTGTTTGTTTTCACATTATTTCCAATGATGTTTGTGGGTGGCGTCGAGCCACGATCCTTGTGATCGTTGATCAGACCATTTTAGTCTACAAAATTATCTATAGAATGTGTTGTAGAGATGGGATCTTCTTTGACACCGCTTTGAATCAGTGGATGCAGATTGCAGTAACAGATGCAGATTGTTTGTAGTTCATGTATTGTTAATCAGACAACTCGTAATGCTGCAATGGAATCAGTAACTCTCCATCAATACAAATGCATCGCGAGAATGATGAAATCTAAGACTAAAATGTCAGAAGGTAAAATTTAATGGCGTTTCAAATGACTTCCATCATTCTCTCTGTATTCAGGTGTTGTGTAAGAGATTTCAATTTGTCATCGGAACAATAATCACCGTCCCTGGATTTCTATACGAAGGCGGGTGTCTCATGATATGTGCCAACGACAAAAGAAAGTGAAGATCATGTGTTGATTGATTTGCGACGTTCAGAAGACGTCAGTGTTGATTGAGAGTTGTCAATTACTGTGATTTTGGTGATCTACAATCATTCGGATCACTGAAAATCAATGCATCTTTAAAGGCTGCATTTGGAATGATTCTGTTTAGTAGTCTGAGAAATGAACACGTGAGGACTGAGCTGCACATCGTGTACTTTGAACATGAGAACTGAGATCCCTCCCATCTGGTTTGATTTCTGTCTAAATCAACTCACATCTGCACAAACACCTCTCCTTTCTGTGTGAGGAGCTTTCTCCAGACATATTTTCCATCTCTACACGAGCCTAAAAGCTATGCATTACTTTCGCGAACTTTTAAATGCTGTATAGTTTACTATCAGTGTAGGACCCGGTACCTATGGGTTATCTCCCCCCACGTTTTTAAATTTGCCAGAAGCCGTAGAAATGAATCAATCGTCACAAAACTTTAAATACACGTAAGTGAGGATATTCTCTAGCCACATACCAAGCTTTGGGCAAATCGGAGAAGTACTTTTTGAATTAGTAGCGATAACATGAAGTGGTCGATGCCGGCAGCTTGATCTGACTTCTTGTGACCTCATCGTCGGAGCAGAAAGCACTTGAGGTCACCAAAGTCATTTCCCGACAGCTCCTGAAGCGATGATGACCAGGCCACATCCTTTACATTAATATGCTTCTTAAAAAGGTGTGGCAAAGTAGTATCGTGGGACAATTTCAAATGGCAGTGGATGAAACGAAGAGGGAGATAGAGAGAACAATGTACACACGAGTAGCAATGGTGCGTCGAACAGACGAAGTCAGATCAAGCTGTTGACATCGCTACACTTTACGTCTCTGTCTCTAATGCAAGAAGTACTTGTCTGATCTGCATAAAATTTCGTTTGTGGGTAGAAAATATGCTTAAGTACGCGTATGCGAAGGTTGGTGACGATTGATTCATTTTTGCAGATTTTGGACAAATTTGAAAACCTGGGGAGGATGACCCATAATTTCCTAGGGCCCATCATAGATATTTGAAGGACTATCATTAGAAGACCACAGTATTACCTGTATGTCTCCCGTACAGTCCTTTTAATGATAAGACATGTAAAAGTGCAAAGGTTCGAGTCTGTCCGCCTCGGATGGTACCACCGCTCTCACTAGAGGATATTAATCCCAACTTGGTGAGAGCTGCGATTGTGTGAAGGCTGCTCCACATCTAGCTTTATGTAGCATCTCCGTCCAGGTTGATTCTTTTGTCTTTTATTTGCCCTTCTTGAGTGGCCTTGAGAGAAGCTGCTGTCCGCAGTCATAGCGGCGCTCCTCCTTTCGAAATTGGATGATTTCCTCTGAAAGGATAGAAATTAACGGAAACTGAACGTTGCCTTCATCTGAAGCTCCCGTTTTTAACTTGGAGACAAGAGTTCTCACAGCAGAATACTTGCGGCCCTTCAATAGAGGAACTGTTCACCTCTGGAGCTTGTCCAATATTTTGAATGAGGATTTGTAGGTTTTGCGTAGTTGAAGTCATCGTTTTAACAAAATACAAAATTGATGTAGCGAACTCAGAGATGCGAAATGCTTGTTCAGTACACATCATGCTGTAATGATGAAGAAAATTGCGTTTCTCGACAGATGTCCTTTTCGATACAACTGAAGGAACTGCTTGAGAAGCCTCAATATGACGTTGTGTGAGAATATTTCGGTGTCTCAGGTGTTGATATGAAGAATCAGTGTACAGTGCTGTAACAATTCCCTTTGTATGATGCGTAGAAATGTGGGTAGTTGAAGGAATACCGAGTTTGAATTGGTGATTTTAGCGTGTCGCTTTTATCTCTCAGTCATTGGGCTTAAATGATAGTTGAAAACAGATCCACGTACGTCATGTTCCATAACAGTCAGATGACACTTCACGAACCATTGATGTAGGAGTCAACAGGATAACGGACTTTCCTAAACTGGTGAAGCCTCTCTCCCAGACAGGCGAGCGTGATACGGGTGACGTGCGGCCGTTCATGAAGGGACTGTTTGACACTCATGTAGATGAAAATCTATGCTACCAAAGCAAGATGAATTGATTATTTATTGTGGATCTGTGTTATTTGTACTTGATGAAATGGCCGTCATGTACACATTTCTTCAATCACTAAAAGGTTAAAGGACATGAATATCATTTGTATCAAAACAAATCGTTCTCAAAGAAAGATCCGGAAGAGTCTGAATTTCGTCGCTTCTTGTCGCGACTTTCCGGAATTAAAGAAAATCTGCCTCTCATGGTACAGTTTGCCATAGCATGACAAACGTACGCGTACCTAATAGTTTGTGATCATTCGAATCAGTTTGGTGATGTGATCACTTTCACTCTGAAACTAGTGATCGTAGAAGTGACTCTCGAAACACATAGGAAAAGGTTTCTGTGTATCCACAGTTAAAAGCACTTGGTGCACAATTTTGATACCGATATTTTTACTCTTCGGTAGCAAATTTACTTTGGAAAGTCCTACGTCAATGTCACGAATTCATTCTTTAATTTTGAATGGAACATGACTGTTTCTTCCGCATTAGTCAATTAATGCCCAGGTATTTCACTGAATACTTGGTTGATTTGTTAATTTGGAATTTCCAACAAAGATAGTTCGTCAATGAAACGTTGTATTCCCCAAATGTTCATGCTGCAGAGTAGTGGCTTTAGGGAATTCACATGAACGAACCTATTGTACTGCAGCCAAATTATGCTTGCATCTCGAACTTTAATAAATGCGCTGGTATGATGTCATCTCCGTACTCTTCTCTTAGATCAAAAATGTGAAGGAAATTTAATGAAGTCAATATTAAGTTGAGAGCATCCGAAATCTGCTGACAAACAACTACAGAATTGAATCAACTAATGTTACCCACGGAATGTCTATATCTATGAGATAGAGCCTCAATGGAATGCAGAATCATCGATTTGCTGTGAAAATGCACCCCACTATGATAAATTCTGTGAAGATCAACACGAATGCTGTCCACTAAGAAATACAGTGATGATAAGCCTGTGTTGAAACACTGATTCACAAAGCAATCAATGAAGCACATGTATGAAATTGAAATTTCTTATAAACGGAAATTCTCAGATTTAGAGATCAGGCATTCAGTTAGTGAATCAGGTATTCTTAGCATCTGAGCTCTACAAATATAGGAGTTCCATTGATGTTGACGCATGGTGGTCTCCACCTCGTGACACATCTTGGGATGGTCAGGAAAGAATTCGATTCACTACACCGTCACGGAGATCAATGATGCTGACGGACCGGTCTCCACATCGCGACACATCCTGGGATGGTCAGGAAAGAATTCGATCCACTGCAGCGTCATGGAGGTCAATGATGCTGACGGACCGGTCTCCACATCGTGACACATCCTGGGATGGTCAGGAAAGAATTCGATTCACTACACCGTCACTGAGGTCAATGATGCTGACGGACCGGTCTCCACATCGTGACACATCCTGGGATGGTCAGGAAAGAATTCGATTCACTACACCGTCACGGAGATCAATGATGCTGACGGACCGGTCTCCACATCGCGACACATCCTGGGATGGTCAGGAAAGAATTCGATCCACTGCAGCGTCATGGAGGTCAATGATGCTGACGGACCGGTCTCCACATTGTGACACATCCTGGGATGATCAGGAAGGACTTCTATCCACTGCACCGTCAACAGATTTATTATTTCGTGACCCATGTATCTTTTCCGTGAGTTCGGAAGGCACATTGTGGTGCCTAAACGCTTCTGTGTGTTCATGATTCCGGGAATTGATCAATTATGTGGTTGGATTGATCGGCATGAAATAGCATAGAAGGTTTTGAGTCGCCCAGGAAGCTTCATCATTAAATCATATCAAGCAATTATCTCAAAAGATAGGGAGTCCTGCAGCTGTTTACATTTTAAATTTGAAAGGAGACGCACTGTTAAGTGAAATGAATGAATACATCCGCTTGTAGGGTAGAAGTCTCGAGGGAAAACTCAAACATTGATAGAGTATTCGTCTGTTGGACTCTATTGAATTAGAATTTAATGTTTGTGGCAAATGTCTGCAAATTTCAATGACATGTAATGCCTTTGGGAATGTCTCAAAATTTCATTGTTGATGTCCGTAGGCCTATGATCGGACATGTTCTCTCAATACCCACTTGATTGCTTCTCTTATCTGTCTCTGAATTTATGGCTCGAAGGCCTGGTAGTCGCTGTCGCTGAATGAGATGCATGATGGTCGGATGTCTATGACAGCGTTCGTAGTCATTGTGAAGATGAAAATATCTTGGAGTCAGTGGCTGGTGGATTTTCTTGTTTTCTGGTCATTTCCAACATTCCCATGGAGCTCATGAAACTTACATGCGTAAGGAAAAGACAAATTAATGAAATTATGTCCATGAATGAGATGTTTAGAGGCGGTTAAAGAAATCGTTACTAATGCTTCGGAGTGATAGACACTGAGTGCGAAAATTTCCCAACAGCCGAATTCCAGTCATCGCATGGCAATCGATGAAGACTTGTCAATTTTTAGTAATGATTTGGTACAGTGACAAGATTTTTTCTGTTTAGATTTGGCGTTTGGTTTATCGAGAAGAAATGCTCTTTCTTCGAAATCCTCTTACCTCGAGGCATCTGGATCTCAAAGATGAAAATCAACAGACGTGTGACTCAAAAGCTATATGAGTTTAAGTACAAAATAGAGCCTATTGTTCACAAGTTTCTATATTAGTTTTCGTCATGCCGCTACTGGATTTCCTTACTTTGCTATTCACGATCCCTCTTAATTAAATAGATTACGTTTGACCCATGAGGGAAGTCATAAATCTCTGTTTAGTAGTCTTTAAAATCTGTATTACTTCACAACATAATTAAACGATTTTTAATAGTTTTCATTCACAAATAAAATTTACGTGTGAATGTGAAGAGTATGGTATATTACCATTTCTTGATGTGTCTGTCTAACGCATGTCTAATGGAAAGCTTTGTACAACAGTGTATCGTAAACCCACTTTTTCTGGTGTTTACATGAGTTTTCACAGTTTTGTGCCTATTTCAAATAAGAGAGGTCTTGTTCGTTCTCTGTTTATTCGCGCGCCTCGTATTTGTTCTGCTGATTTGCTAGCTCAAGAGCTCAGCACTGTCTGCGCCATTTTAAAGTCTAATGCATATTCTGAGCATTTCATTGACAGATATAAAGTTACCAGCATCAATAACGTTTCTGTTGCCACCGTGGAAAGGAAAGCTGTTTACATCAACTTGCCTTTCTATGGTGACAAATCTAGTTTTTTCATCCGAAAATCTATCAATGAAATGCTGGCCAAGTTTGCTCCTGCAGCCAAGCCTGTCTTGATGTTCAAGACTAACTGCATTCCCGTTGCTTCTCCTAAAGATAGTCTGCCAGTGACCGCTACGTCCTCTGTCATATATTCTTTTCGCTGTGGTTGTGGATCAACCAAATATCCACAATATATTGGAAGGACGTCGCGCCATCTGACTGTTCGATCAAGGGAGCATATACCCAAGTGGTTCTCAGACGGTCGCTCGGGAATTTCTCGCTCTGCCATTACCGAGCATGTGCTCAGCTGTGACAATGTTCCTGATGACCCTTTGAGCAAGTTTCAGATAGTGTGCCGTGCCTACAGGGATCGCAATTCGCGCATTCTTGAAGCACTTTATATTAAACATGACTGTCCAGATCTATGTAAGCAAAAGGATCACGTGATCAATCTGCGCCTGCCCTGGTAATCGTGTGATTGACCAGACCGCGGCTGATCTGTCATCAGAATTGTAACTGTTTATTGTAAAATTGTCACTTGCTGGGTTACCTTTGACAAGACCAGTCGAAACATGTCAGGTTGATTTTATTATTCACTTCATTACATATGACTTCGAAAGTATTCTGTGCGCTTTTCCTCTACAAAATAATTGAACGAGCTTGGATTCCGCCGTATCGTGTATTGTATTGATACACCGGAAATTATTCCGTGGCTGAAAATGTTAAAGAAATGTCCATGACTTACCGGACTCGGTCGCCACCCAGTCGGAGTCTCAATCCACAACCCTTTTTACAAGACCGCCACGATGCAAGAGCCTGCTGACATTTCGAGCCTCTGAGTGAGATTCAGGTACTCACTGAACTGGGCTGGGTTGTTGCTACCCTGGGTCCCATTTCACACTTTCGATAGTTTCCCAGACTGCATGGTTAGGTAACTCTGGCTACAGCGGAATCTGGCGACCGTGGAGAACTTTTTCATTGACAGCTGACAAAGACCACACAACGGGATTCCTTTTGGAGCACATAAGTCCGAGAGTGGTAGCTTGATGGCTGTGTCTGTGGCCCTACGAGTAGTGCTCATGACTTGGGGTGACACTCCAACTGGCAATGTGTTCCAGAGTCAGTGCTAGTGAGCAGAGCAGTCAAGGGATCGCAATTTTCCGTTTTTTTGCGAAATTAGTCTAATGCAAATATTTCAAATTTATGCATTCAAACCCCGGTTTTCCCCAATTTTCCATTTTTTTCTTGGGGAAAAAATCGGAATCCCTGAAGCAGTCTCTGATAATGTGGAGGATTGCTTAAGGGTTGTTTTAGTTGGAAGTTAGTATCATTCAGGTGAAAACGAATCGGTGTTAAGGAGCTTATTGGGAACCTTCCCATTTGATTAACAGTGTCTCTAGTCGGCTGACAGAATGTCCCTGTCTGCCTGTGTCCGTTGTAGGTAACATATTAAGGTCTCCTTGGGGTGGTGCAGGACTTCTGTTAGTTTGGTGCTGATAGTTTTGGGTCACATTGCAGCTACTCTAGGTCCCACTTTGCACTTTTGGGTGTATCTTGTATGCTGCAGATCTTTCGAGTTCTGTGGGGAAATCTGGTAGAGAGTTATTGCCTTTGTCGGTCGGCTGGGTAATCCTGAAGGATTTGTTGAAGCTGTGAGGTGATGTTGAATGAGTTTTAAGAACACTTTGAACTCTTTCTAATTGCTCTCTTGTCGGAGTTGCTGCAGGTACTGCAAGAGTGTCAACAAGACGAAATATTGCAATTATATCTATAAATAGTCACTTGTGTTGAATCGATTTCTCATGCTTCAATGGGTCCATCATTATCTGTCTCTGATACGTGCAGATGTCGTTTTTAAGACGGTTGTGGTGCATGACAAGTAAAAGCTTTAGCGTTTGAGAGATAATTTTTTGTAGTTCACGCAAAGCTGTTTGTTTGTGGTCGTCCTTTTTGTTTAAATATTAGCACTGGCTCATGATTTGGCTTCATTGTCACGCCTTAACATTTTTGGTTAATAATTCATTGTCTAGCTGTCGTCGCCATATTATGTGAACAATTGTCTGGTTGCAAGCCGTAATTGTTCCGTTCTTCATTCATCAGCTGAATGATGACAATGACATATTGTCTCTCAATTGCTAATTTCTCACTGTATTGTGAGAAGCATGAAATCGTATTTGTAAAGTTTCAATTTTTCCAAATTTTTGGTATTTTGCCACTGACACGGACTACCAGAATTTTGACTATTGGTTGTAGTCATACGCAAGCATTTCAGCCACACCGGTGCGGTAGCCTTGTGGTAGTGTTCACTCTGTGTCCATGAGACCTAGGTTCAATCATCAATCAAACCGTGCAGGCTGCATTCTTGCTTAATAGTCAGCATTCTAGACTGAAAGTTGGGTAAATGAAGTCATCGTAATGGTTGCCTTATGTGCTTTTGAGTATAAGCTAGGTTTTGTATGAAGATTTGGGTACTTTGAGAAGTCGCGATCTTTTCTGTGTCGAAAATGTCAAAGTATTGAGCAATTTTTCAACTCGTAGAGATTGAATGGCTTATAAGTGATATATTTACATTGTAATTTGAGATTACTTGACCGTCGCTTCGCATACAGAATCAAAAATGTAACCTCGATAAATGCCATTCTTCATTTATGATCAAAAATACGATCATTTTTAAGTATGCTGCGATTATATCATTCTAGAATGATGCGGATGACTACAATATATTATACCCATATTTTGAATAAAATTCAACACATTTGGTTTGTTCCGGTTACCACTTCTCACCACTGAGTGAGGAGGGATGACGTCACTCCAGCACCGACAAGTAAATAATTGACCGCAGTTTATAACTGAGATTCGTGCGCATTTGAAATCGGGGCAAATAGATAAGATGAATACAGGACAAGTCCAGGAAATATAGAAGAGGATGCAATATTGCTTTGGGAAAACCTTTAATGAGCCTATTAACGCTTATCGCGTTTGGAATTCAAACTCTTCATAAATTCCACTCTATTCCCTCATGAAAAACTGCACATCCAATTCTGAGATATTCATCGGATAATGTACATGTATATTTCTGCCGACAGCTCAGCTATCCAGGTGTGAAAACATACAACTTCTCTGCACCAAGAGATTTGAAAATTCTCCTCTTTTCCATGTCTTTCAAGTTATAGAGCAATAAACCAATCAGCTATGACAGGCTTATGAAATTCCGTTATTTTTGAAATATTCTTAAAATCCAGTTTTCTCAGATATTTTTGAGAAATCGCCGAGGGTGTTGTATTCCACTGAGTGAAGCCTTCAATATCCGCATGTGTTTCATTAGAAGCTATGTCAATCCGTGCAGGCTATCATGAAGTAATTTGATGAGGAGACCTGATGTATGCATGACACTGACAGGTTGTATTCAATGTCAGAGAAAGTTAGATGAATGAAAATTTATCTCATATTTTTATCTTACCACTCACATGTTGTGTGGAAGATGGTATGGTGAGATAAATGAGTTCATTCTCTCATTCCAACATGTCCCGTGTGCTTCACGTCCTTGCCACTGAGATCTTTATCAAATCATTCCATTTCTTAATAACTGGCAGAGATTGTTGATACGTTATTTAAAAAACCCTATTATGGAAGTGCGAGATATGATTTTAACATTCTTAACAGTAAACTTAAATGTTCACGTGTTGAACATATTTAATTACTTTTGTTCCTACTGTGTTGAGGCAACCATAATTGTATTATCTACTGCTTTTCATCAGATTTTAAAGTGCTTTCGCCGCATTATATGATCAACAAAATTACTCATTTAAACCAAGTTCATTCATGATTTGTCCTCACTAAGTTTTGAGTGAATTTAAGAAAATTACCACTTTTGACAGATTTCAAATTTTGACCATGTCAACAGGACATTTTTTGATAAAACACATTTTACAATTACAGTTCTGTTGATGAGAAATCTTGCCGCTAGGTCTGAGTTGTCTGGTGTGTACTTTGTGGAGAATGAACTCGAAGGCTCTTACCACAGATAAGCAGATAGGATTGCAGATAGGATGCAGTTAGGATTGTGGTGTTGACATAGTTCGTCACAAGTAGTGACTCCGGCATAATGACACACTCCTTCCACTAGTGAACTAAGTCTTTCTGCCGTATAAATCAATCAATCAATTATCATGAAATTAATTGTTGTTAGGTTAACTGATAAAAACAGTACATTTTTGAACTCGGTCTTCCAATGATTTGGCTACCTATAGCTAAAGCACTTAACTAGTTGCTTCTCTATTCGAAGGCATAGGTAGTCGATTGATCGAGTTATAGATCTTTGTGACTGTCGCAACATAACAGTCGGATTTCTATGTCTTCTTAAATATCTTTTCCGTTTGGTAGCCTGATTGTTGGTTTACACTGCGAGTAGCAATCCTGGTATTAGGTGCAGAAAGGCTTCGACCGAAAATTTGTCCGTTTGTTATTCACATTCGAGCTCACCAAAAGAGGTTCTCCTTTCTTGACATTGAATACTTATTGCAACTCACGCAATGTACATGTACTCTGTATGAAGTTTAAATTGTGATATACACGTATATTGTGTTCTGTGCAATTATCCCTCTTTTTCGTAATATAAGCCATTTTACGTCAGCTGATAGCTTTTTCATAGACCAACTTCAGTATTTTCACGCCTGTCAATTGATTTGTGTATTTTAGAGCTCCAAAGTTCTACTGTTCTATGACGAAAATCCTGTAACCTCTAATTGCATGGGCTCAACCATGACTTGATGCTGGATGGCGGACAGCGAATTCTATGTAAGAATTCACAAAATTTCACGCAATTTTCACCGCCAACCCGAACAGACATCTCCTCGGAGCTTGCGGCTCGCGAGCCTGATCGAGTCCTTGATCCCCCCCTTTGGCTTCATGCATTGACATCACAGTGTCGAAAGTCCAAGACTTGGAATCAAGTCGTGAATAGTGTATCAGATTACTCGATGTCTCGCCGGTTACTCCCACACCCTGTAAGGTAATCCATTCGTATTCTGGTTCCCAAGATCGAATCCTGTAGAGACAATCAGCTGATTATGGTGTGGTCTTGCTAGGTGTGGTTGGGCGTGTCTTTCCCATATATGCATGACGATTAACGCGTCATTTGCAAGCATGTTTATATTCTGTTCGTCTGTTGAATACGTCATTCTCTTTAGCTAATTGCTTAATGAGATAAAAGAGGACAAGGTATCTGTCAATTTCCCCTATAAAAGGTGTTCCTGTTACAAATGAATTCATTACAATGGGAGTAGTAGCCAAGTCTTTTAAGATCGGAAACTTGCAGTGTTCTCATTTACTGTATTTAGTAGACGATTGATTTATACTGTGAGCGATAAGTTCACAGCTTTGTGATGAGTGCATTCACAGTCAATAACTGTATGAGAAGTAAACATATCTGAAAGAAACATCTATGCCTCGTTCATCAATGCACTCCAGAGGCAAAGATATCTGAAGGAGACGCCTATGCTTTGTGATTCCGGTGGATGCACGCGTCAGAAGCATAGATATCTGAAGCAAATATATATATCGACTGAAGGGCACATCTATGCCTAGTGATGTTGGTGAATGCAGTCTTGCTTACTTGCTTCCTGTTTTTCGTCCTTGTCCACGTTGAACGGGGTCAGACAGGTGAATGCAGTTCAGAAGCAAAAATACCTGAACGAAGCATGCATGCATCGTCATACGCGTGAATGCATGAACCATATCCATGCCTCATACTATATCGTTGAGGCAGTGGTAGAACGCGAGAGACCCAAAGCAGACGCCAATTTCTAAAGAGCTGATTGTAGAACAGGACGACGTATTAAGCGGATTTGTCGATGAACTGAAAAACATAGGCTACTCATGTGGAGACATGGAGCTTGAAAGTCAGATATAAGCTTATATTTTGATTAGATTTTAAGTCTTGAATGTGAAGTATATATCTGCAGTTAAGAGTTTTTAGATCATCCATTGAAAATATCAAATACATCGACAAAGGTGTAGCATGTTGAGGATTACTGGTCTTGTCCCCGTGATGATTGAATCGCAAGTCAAATTGAACTCACTTCATTCTCGTGTCAGCTTGATGCAAACCCTTTGAATAGAATGGAATTCTCGTTATGAGGATTATGTCTCCTCAAATGCTTCTGTTTTAACTCTTCTTCATCGACTGCTTCTCTGATTATGATGAATGAGCGGTTAATAACATCCAAGGAGCCCATCAGGATTGGGAATTTAGTATTTCAGTTACACCGATGGGAAAAACTCCTGTTTATATCCTCCGTTCGATCTCATCTCGATGAATCAACCTCGATCGATGTTTAGTGTACTCTTGAACTCTGCGGTGCAAGATCTGCAGCAGCGGATTCAAGACCTGCTGATCACACAGTCCCGAGGCGCACTGAAGATCTAAGGACTAGAAATGCTCAGAATGTAAATTGAGAGGAAAGCTCCCTAATAGTTTTGACCGAGAATTATTTAGTTGTAAAATTTAATTTGCAAGACTACTTGCGACTTCCATCGGTCGATGCTGATGGCAAAAATGCGACTGAGTGAAATGATGTCTAGGAGTTATATTGATAGTATGCGTGAATGTCGAATTGTGAAGAGAAACTGCAGTCGATGAATTTATGTTTCTTGTTGATTTGAGATGTGTTATTGCTTTTGTCACTGCTTCTATTGTGTCTCGAGAGTAAACTCGAAACGTTGATTTCTCAGTCAAAGACTTATTTCTCCTCAGATCAAAATTAACATCCAACTGATAATGAAACCCGTAGAGAGTAAATCGCATTATTGTTGGGCTTTCTTTATGTTCTTGATTTCTTGTTTTAATCATTTTCCAATATAATTCCCCGCACAGGCTATGCGTAAGATATTATGCACAACGAACCTAACCCGATGCTATGATGTTCTTTTTACCCCAATGTGATCGGTAGTCAGAGGACTACTATTACTTAATCTAATCCTTGGAAAAGAGGTAATTAACTTCTTCCATAAGCCACAGATCAAATATTATAATAATCGGTTAGAAATGTAGCAGAGATGTAAGTGCAAGCTTAACAACTTCCCCTTGAAGCCACAAACTCCGATATCTCAGTATTGTATTTTCAGTTTGAATCTTAGTACAGATGTAATATGAAGTTTACTTGGAGGGGGGGGGAAGTAATTTATTATCCATATTTAATATCAACGCAACAAGTGTAATCTATTTTCCTGGGTAGAAATTGTGATGAGCATTAGATCGTCCGCAAAAAGGAATGGCGGGAAAGCGACAATGCAGTGTCACATTAGAAAGAGTGTTTGCTATTTGCTATTTTTTTTAATATCCTTGCAAATATTGCAAGAACATGGTACTATTCAAGTTTCATACTAATTAAGAGTCATACTCGTTGCTAAGACGAACAGGGAGGTCATAATTTTGATATGTTTCTTTGTTTACGATTGCACGCAACATCAACGCATGACAACTTGAATTGCATACTGTTTTACTTCTAGCATAATTTTTATTGTTTTTCGATTTGTTTTTGGCCGCATCGGGAATTTTCTAGTCGGTGTCATTCATAAGCTGTGCATTCATTACTCGAGGCACTCTCTTCACAATTCAACAATCAGACACATAATTTTACACGTACATGAATAATTCCTTTATGTAGTTATACAACATACAGATGACGAGTTATGAATACATTTAATACAAATGGAAACTATCAGACAATTTACATGCGAGATCTTTTGTGCAGTGATTTCCGTGTAATTCTTCACAATTCTTTGTGTATGAAGGAGGGTCCATGGAACCCCCCTTCCCCTCCCAGGTTTTCAATGCCCTCCAGAGCCTGGTGTGGGTTAAAATACGACAGTTTGACTCTTACAGGAGAATTTGATGCTGTAAGTTTCATTATTGATGTGCATCTGCTTGTTTTTCAGACCATTCGCGTACGGATATGGAACGAGACAGTCTCCAACTTGACATTGATGGCATTGGGTTCCTCGGCACCCGAAATTCTCATGTCTGTCATTGAAATAGTGTCCAAGAATTTCAAAGCCGGTGATCTGGGTCCCGGCACTATCGTGGGCAGCGCAGCTTTCAATCTCTTCGTCATTATCGGGGTGTGCATGTTGGTGATTCCAGATGGCGAATGCCGTCGCATCCACCATCTTTCGGTCTTCTTCATCACAGCCGTATGGAGCATCTTCGCCTATCTCTGGCTGTATCTTATCATTGCTGTCATTTCACCAAGTCGAGTTGATGTGTGGGAAGCCCTCTTGACATTCCTCTTCTTCCCAGCCACCGTCATCACCGCCTACATCGCCGATACAAAGGTGTTCATCAAGAAATTTCTTCCCAGCAAAGTTCGTGGAGTTGCGAGATACTCCACTCGTGATCCTGCGACGGCGGAGAATGGTCAGATCGACCAACTCGGACAGACCCCAAATGGTGATGTCGATGTGCGATTCCGGGTAAGATGAGATACCGAATCAAAGGCTTTAATCAATCCAGTTGTCTGACTTTGATATATAAAGTCATGGAATTGCCATAGTTCGCTAAATCGATATCAAGGAATTGTTTTTGTAATATCTGAATATAATTGTTGATATCTAATTGATATATAATTCAGTCCAACATCTTTCCGATATGTCCTGGGCAGTAGCGTCGAATGTGTGATATGTCCTGGAGAGAATTAACTCACGGTCATCGTGAGAAACAAAACAACAATAGACAATTGCGATGAAAGTGAATGATCAGGTAGACTAGAGAGTATGGGACTCGACACTTAGCTTATCCATGAATTTTAACCTTATTTATTAGCCGTATTAACTTTTAAACTTGCCCTAATGATAACTATGTCACTATGATGGCAGTTAGTTTGACACAGAAATACGAGAGGCAGAACAATTTAGCTCTACATGCATGTGTTTGTGAGTGAGGATATAGATCCTAGACACCATCAATATCCGACTACTGGATATGAATGATCGTTTCATAGTTGTTAACTTGATAATGAATTTCAACTTGTTGACGACTTCCGTTGAAACAATGCATCTCCGCCGTGCTGTGGAGTAGGCCTCCACGGGTAACAATAATCGCGAAGTGACTTTAATGCGGTTATCTACCTGGAGTCGTAGGCAATGCCGCTACAGTACACTGTTGGTCTTGCTGCAATGGTAGTTGGCTTTTAACTCGCGCGCTGACCCAAAACAATCGATCAATGCATCACTCCCAGCCATGCACAGTTATTCAGTGCGAAGCCCATCAGAGAAACGAAGCATTTCCTTGTTATTGGCCATCAATATGCGAA
Organism: Prostheceraeus crozeri; assembly: GCA_907163375.1. Classification (NCBI taxonomy): domain Eukaryota; kingdom Metazoa; phylum Platyhelminthes; order Polycladida; family Euryleptidae; genus Prostheceraeus; species Prostheceraeus crozeri. The sequence continues at coordinate 813,372 of CAJQUW010014582.1, read as the reverse complement.
ATATAACAATCATATCCAAACTACAGTAGATGAGGTGGTTCCATATTTTCAGTAGCGTACATACATCGTAGGTGATCTCTACATCTCCATGAAGGATTGTTTATCATGTGAATTTCTCCAGGATCGTCAGTCAGATTCTAAACATTCAAGTCGTGAGGTCGTCGTCTCTCCCCTGGTAAAGTATTTACTGCTTTCAGCTTCTGACAGTGTATTTGGACTTATCAATATTTTATGTTTATCTGACAGAATAAGCATTGCTTTGTGATGAACTCGTCTGAAGTGAAGATGTAAATCTAATGGCTTTGTCATATCAATACATGGTTGAGCACATATTTTTCTCAGGATTAACGACAGCATGTCTGTTGGGCAACGATATTAGGAACATGACTGGACAAGGGTTTAACAATCGGAAAGCTTGAGAAAATTTCCATACAATCTTTTCATATCTTAGCCAGTTGTCGCTAAGCCACTACAAGCCTTACTTGCTTGCTGTTATAGACCAAAAGCTTTGCTTCGGAAAACAGTAATACGGTATACACTTATTTATGCGCCTGAATTAGATTTATAAGTCAAAGAAGCTAATTCGAAGAAAAAAAGGAAAACGAAAAATAACGGATCGAGTATAAAACTAAATTGAAATTAGATTTCGTTAATCACAGAACTACTAAGCAGTCTCACAAACTTATGGACAACTTTACTTACTTCTTGCTTCCTCGTTTTGCGTCTCTTCTTCCCGGTTCCGGGGCTGGACGTAGATGCGATGACCCGTTTCCATCTCGAACGATCTAGAGCAATGTCTTCCGACACCTCCAGAGACTCCAGAACTTCATGGATACAGGCTTGCCAAGTCTTCTTAGGTCTTCCAGGTGGACGGCAACCATCGACTGACAAGTTGTAGACTTCATTGATGACGTCACCATTGGCTCTTCTTACGTGGCCAAACCAGCGCAGACGTCTTTGCCGCAGGCGGACTGGAAGTTCGGGCAAACCACAGCGTCTCGCTACTTCTTCGCTTGTAACTTTGTCTTTCAACCTGACCTTCGCCATATACCTGAGCATTCGTCTGTCAGTAGTTCTCAGAAGTTCAACCAGCCCTAGGCTGAGGGGCCACGTTTCTGCGCCGTAGATGAGAACTGATCTTACACACATCTCATACACATGGGCTCTACACTTCAATGGGATGCCTTTGTTGGTAAGAAGACTGGCCAATTCTCTCCATTTCGTCCATGAAGCCGCGATGCTAGTCCGAACCGCTCCTTCTGCGCTTGCCTCTGAGTCCACGACATCTCCGAGGTAACAAAAATCTTGGACCTCTTGTAGGACGATCCCATTCACATTAAGTGAATCATCCTCAGGCGAGTTGGGAACATCCGCGCACTTCTGACATCGGAAGCCTGTTATTCCTTGAAATGATCGCAATCGGGATGATATATGATCGCAATCACAAATAATATATAAACGATAATCTCATTAGTAAGCCAAGTATGTCTCTATCTAGTGCCTTGAATACTAGAAGAAATCGGAAAACATGATAAATGCAATATTTGTGACCTTCTCAATGGTAAATATTGTTGTAATGATAGTTCTATGGTCTATAAATTTAGCTGTAAATTATGTGCAGAATTTTACATAGGGAAAAGTAGCCCTTTTTATTTGTGTGCTGAACACCGCAATAACATAAATGTCTGCAACAAAGTCAGTGCTCTTTCTGACCATTTGATTCATAGACATCCAGATCACAATGGCTCTATTGAAAGCTTCCATGTGCAAATTAATGATAAAGTGTAGTGATCCTGTCGATACTGCATTGTCCGAAGCTCGCCAAATCAAATTGCTAGACCCAAAAATGAACAGAAGAAATGAAATGATTGACTTCTAATTTGATGTGTGCTATCAGCTCCATAATGTGCTATGTACTGGATATATATAAGCTTTGTCATATATGTGAGCGTGTATACATATTGCCTTGAAAAGGGCTAAGTCCGAAACGTCGGGACTGAACAAATCATATTATTCGTCATTTTTGTGCCTTATATCTCTGGAGGTATCATAGAGTAAGCCTATATGGCTAAAATTATGGAAGAAGCTAGTATCTGGAAATGAAGGCATGTCATCAAGATGAACATGAAACCGCAGGGAAAGCACTTCAAGCGGTGAAGATGGCACTACAATTCAATCGAAGCTCATTTTTTAAATTAGTTTTCAGATGTTGTTAGACCTGGCTTGTCAGTCACTTTCATTCTATTAGAAAAGGCATTCTACCAAAATTGGTTGCGATGTATCACTGGCGGCCGACAACATGGAAAAATAGGCACTCTCTAGTGTTGGTATCATAACCTGTTTGAATCTCTACTTGGCAGAAGTGTTCTTCAGTTGATGGAATTGAAGTTCGTTTGTCAAATCAACAGGCTGATGTTTTTATTTGTAAATTGAAAACATCGATTTTAATGTGCTATTAGAACCGTAGACAGAGGTTGGCAAGGAATCACTTTCTGTATGGAACAATTCCTTTATCAGCCATCAGTTTGGAAGTTGTATTATAGATGAGACGTCTACAAGTATGTTTTCTTGATCGTTATATTTGGAAATTAAAGTTTATCGACTTTCGACGTTTCTGCATGACCTTCACCACGAGTACGGAATGATGCAATACAGCGAGAGTCACAAACTGAGCATGAAATTAAATTGACGTGTCCTCATGTGACGAAATGAACAAGTCAGGATCCCACTGACTTTCATCAAACGGATGTTAGCAAAATGAGAAGTAAACGACACTTCAAACTGATATTGAAGACTTCACAAGGATTTGAAAAGCTTTGCATCATTCATAATCTTCTACTCGTGATCAAGCCCTTGCCGAAACTTGAAATGCTTCTATTTATTCAACACTTTCTGTATCAAGTTTTGTCACATTTATTAATTAGAGAACAGATGTGTATATTCTTCCATCTGTGTCAACAATGTACATTGAATTCATTGTTACAAGTTGTCGTCTAGGCCTATAACAGATAAACGGTTTGGTAATATTGCATCATTTTATCTTTAATCGTAGAACAATTGAAGGATTTCATTAATCTTTCAATAGATAACGGTTTGAATGACGACGTAATGTCTTAATACAGATTTCGGTCGGGAATGTCTCCCAGGTGAAGTCATTAGGAAGATTTACTCCCACTAGAAATTGCTACTCCAAACTTCAATGATGAACGATTGCTACTTTGCCTAGTTGTAAAGTAAAGGACGTCTCCACGATACTTTTCTTATCTGTCATCGATTTCTTCCGACATTACGTTATTACCGTGTTAGAATCGATTGTAACAACGAAATGAAGACAATTTCAGTCACCTGAGGTATAGTAAACTTCTTTCAGACGAACCTAACAAGCGAATCTCAATTGGAGTTGACTAAGGCAAGGAAGATTCCGTTACATAATGTCAGGAATATTACAGAATTATTACAATGTCTTTGATGTTTCCCCAGCTGCTGCTCTGTAGAATATGTGAAGTCTTTGACAGAATTATTTGAACAATCTTATTAAGTTGACTATTCATTGAGAGCAGTGATCATCTAAAATTAATTGTGCAATTTCTACAGTTAATGACTTAATTACAATAGCTGATTATCGAAATTCGTGGTTGCAATTCATCAGTTAAAAGCACAAAAATAATCTTTGATTTTTAATTAATTTTTCGAGAATTATTTGAATTTCTGATGAATCCTGGAAGTTTGGTAATTTTAGGCAACATTCGGTTTGCGCACGTCATTCATGACTTCTTCTGAAGGGCTGAATACTGAGATGAATTTGAAGATCTGGAATAATTCAGTCTCAACAGTTAATGACAATTCGCAGCTCAGATGCAAATCCTTAACTATACTTTGATATAGGCCTACATTGAGTTTTCATGTAGTTAGTCATTCCCGTTTACATTAACTCTTGTGGACAGCAAACCACTCTTAAATGTTGATACAATAAAGAAAAATGTGTGCTTTGGAAAGTGCCAGCACAAAAATAGGTGGCTTACCGTCCACAGGAAATAATGTAAACAAATGACTACTGTACTTCCATGAGATCTCAATGTGCAGAAGGTCCAAGGCACCAGTTTGTCCACCTCGAGAGGTACCATTGCTCTCACTAGAGGTTATCAGCCCCAACCTGATGCGATCCTCCAGCTAGTCATCATGGCCTCTTGGCTAGGGTAGAGCAATAGTAAAAATGCATTGTTGCGGCAATTCTGTCAATTTCTGCTACAATGTCTGTAAATCTGTGCTTCAAAATCTAGCATTCTAACTCAGCATTGGATTCGAGTCATTAACTTTTGAGTGTGCTGATGAGTTGCTATTCATCCCGTACAGATGGTGGATATCGAAGCTGACGGTGAAACGGCCGGCGAAGCTGTAAGTTGGAGTACTCTGTTGGTATATCATCACTTCCTGATTTGTAACTCCGCTCTCGGCCGAGAATTGATCACATTTTGAATTCCTTGCATTTGCGTTCAATTAGTGTAACTTTCCTCCATGCCTGAGATACTAGAAGGGATATTTTCATCAACTTTAGTTAGAAATCAATGACACATTTCAGTTCAATGTGTGCACGCTGTTTTCAGATTGATGTGTTTCATGTAGATCTGCAGATTGAATCTTTGAAAATATATCGCACCAAGGCATTTCGATGACTTTGTGAATCTCGCCTGTGAACGATATATTTTCAAATTATTAAGTGGACGCTATTGATGTGAATTACTTTCCTGTTTACATGTCAACACGCTGAATTAATGACATTTTAAGCGACTTGTTCTCAAAATTTATTTATATTTTCACAAGTTGAACCAGCAAAACTCCCCAAAGTTTGGTCGAGATTTATAATTTAAAGTCTATGCGTCTTCTACCATCGACCGATAGAAGGCGCAGGACGCCGAAGGCCCGTCTGGAGTGTTTTACTTTATCGACTTTAAATTATAAATCTCGACCAAACATTGGGGAGTTTTGCTGATTCAAATTGTGAAAACATAAAATGATCTCCCGTCGACTGGTCAATTATATTTATATTTTCATTCTTAAGTTTTCATAAAGCTAATTTTTCGCGTTTGCACTTGAAGTGCAATTCTTGAGTCGCTTTGAAACCGTTGAATCGATTTTGTCAATTTGAATCGGTCTCAATTAGTTAAGCGAGCATTATGCTATCAAGATCAATCGTCACATATTGCTCAGATGACGAGCTAAGAATTTACTGGATCCTTCATAAACTCGTTCCAGTGATTGTAAGCGCAAGATCAAGTAGGATGTTTCTTTCTTATATTTGAATGGATATACTTGTTTCAGATGTCAAAGAGATAAACGATTTTGATATTTTTGACGGTTATGAAGTCAACAGTTTTCTGTTCAATTTTATAAGATTTTTAAGTAGAAACTATCTATGTCATCAGCCAGGAGTGTCACTTAATGTTTGACAAAGACATTACGCCAACGAAAGTCGACACGAAAGCATCATCTGCGACTGGTCCGCTGTTCAATGAAGGAATCTTTGAGCTTAATACTCTGAGCCAACTTCAATTTCGTAAAAGAACGATGCATCGTTTCTAAAGGAGAAGTAGATATTTCATAGCATTGCAAAGATATTACAGAATTAAGTCAATTAGTTCATTCCATGCCTTCAAATTGCTACAATGAGACTTATTCACACATTATTCAATATCTATGTGCTTGATAAAGCTCAGTAACAGGAGCATAATTTGATAGTCTAATAACATCGGCACATACTACTTGTCAGATATTACTCAATGTCTGTACATGATTTGGAATGACTCATTGATCAAGAATAGAGATGAAATGAGGATGTCGATTTGTTAGTGGCATGGAAACCTCAGTAGTTTGATGTAGCGTGACTAAGTGTGATTACTTAGTGTGGTGTTAATGGCCTCGTGCGAACTGGACTCGAAAGACGTGAGATCCCGTCGATATCACTTGTAGATATTTGTCCGATATGGAGTGCATTAAATTTCCCATTATGCCATGATTCGTGTGCATTGTAAACTCTCTGTACCATGTATTCCGTATCCCAGTGTGATGGTAGAGTCATATTGCAATGCTACTAGTATGAGTCAGTTAATGATATTTGATTACCGTTTTCAACTGATAAAGAAGATCCATCCCATCGATTTGGACTTGGAACCCATTTTAATAATAAGGTTTCGGTAATCCTCGAAATCACATTCGAGCGACATGTTTTCAATGTGGTCGAGAAAAACTTTAAGACAGAAAATCATGCAATTGGAATTCACGGATCAGTGGTCAATATTTCTCTACTCATTTCAGCTTTTAATGCAGAATTTTGGTGTATCTTTAAACTGCTTCTAATACAATAATTCTTCTGCTCGAAGTAGTCACTAATGTTCCATCAAAATATATAATCATCCTCTCACATTTCTATTTCACTAATCTTGAGAATGCAAACTTCATTAATGGTATTGGGAAATGGAGTTTCAGGAAAGCATTTATCCTTTCTCTTTTATAAGCGAATGTTTATAATGATAAATTGTGATGTTCTCACCGGGTAAGTTATCTTTAGGCTGTCATCATATTTTATCTTATACAAACTTTGCTTCTACATAATGGCCATAAAATGCCATCGAAAGGTTTGCAAGAATCATGCAGCTCTGACTTTCGACCACAGTCAGATACATTTCCGAATATCTTTGAACCGAAGAGTGGCTGTCGAAATGGTCACCTGCGATAGAATCAATGTACCTCCGGAGATACGCGGCGTTATTCGATCGGTGTCACATGTCCTTGAAGCAAAAATAATGTTCTTGTATCGAGAACCTTCATTTTCCTCTTACGCTTTGCTTCCAAAGACGCAACGACTATAACACCGGATGAAATATCATGATAGAGTTCGTAATGACACTGTAGGCTGTTTTCATAGAAAATGATCTAACATAGACCGTGTGCAGACGAATCTGTGCATCCTCTTCTATTTCTATGAATGGTGTACTATATGAAATTACTGTGTAGGTAAATATAGTGAATTCTCAATATAGTGAATGAATTTCAAAGGATAAATAAACTTTTCATGCTTATCCAAAAGATATCTGAATTTCTTCTTCTATGTTTTCTTTCTACATCTTGAAATATGACACTTTAACTGAAGTATTTTTCGTAAACTTGTGATGTCTATCTTCTACAGGTGCAACCACAGAATTAGATTCATCTGCGCGCGCTGCGGTTTCCTAGAAAGGAAGGGTTATACACTGTATGTAACCTTAATATCGAAATGGCACATTACAGAAAAAGACAACTTGCTCCTTCTTGAATGGATAATTCGTGTATCGCTTGCCATTAGAATTGGCAAACAATAAGCTGTCAGCAGAGGACACCAGAGACCATAGAAATAAACTGTTTATCTGAAGTTGGCTAGAATGGAAACTGACTCAAGGTCGCGACACATTCGGGGGAACTAAGTTGGGGCATGAACCACCAATTAAAAGCTTCGATTTTCACATGTGACTGATTCTAACCCAATCATACAGTCGTTGGCAGGTGCATCCAAGTGAAAATGCGTGCGATTTATGTGCCGTTATTGTGCATTGCATGAAGCTTAATTTCCATTCTAGAGGTTTTATTGTTATCAATTTCTATGCCAGAGCCACTGAGAGATGCGTGCGTGCTGTGATATCACTTCGCACACACCAAAACATACATCGTCTAGCTAGCATTCGATTCTGTGTATGCACTATACAGTGAGAAATGCCGAGGAGAGGATGTGAAATCATCAAGTGAACAAACTTTCGTACGCCTGCTACTTTTTTTTAATAATGATCGGAAGGGCCAACATTATGGAGAAAACTTGTGCGCAATGATCTGAATTCTTCGAATCTGAAGGAATTGTGGCAATCGAAGCACTTTGCTAGAACTCACATTAATTCGCAAGCGACGTACGACTTTTTTTCATATCTCTGTAAGGTATTAGGAATTCCTTTTTGGCCACTTAATGGGTTCCTCGATGTGCCGGCGATTTCGTATTAATCACACTTCTAGCAAACCGAAGCAGATAAACAAAATATTTAATTCTATAGGTGCAACGGAAAGTGATGAAAGCATTGACGCACTTTTTGCAGTCAATCTCCTCTTAGTTGTTCGTCTGAATTATTTTGCAAATGCATTCACTCAAAGCAACTTCGAAGAATTACATTCGATAATTGTTAATGTCTTTCTGTCAATGAACCAATTAATGCTGACGTCACTCATGTGCACTGCTGAGAGCAAGGCTGTGAGAGGACATTCTCCTCAAGGACAGTCAGTTATCATCAAAGTTCACCACACACAACTTCATCAGACGAGTACATGACGTGAGACGGTGCTCATGTATTTCTTCTCAAGAACGGAATGTTTGAGAGTGAACTATTTCATTGATAAAGTTGACAGAATGTCTTTCTTCTGACCTCAATGAATTACAGGATGGATCTGTCTGGAACAACAAGCGACAACTTGTGCATGCCAGCTGTGAAGCGAATTCGGAAAATTCCGATCACTTTTGTCAACGCGCATGGTTTGATGTGAATGCCTGGAATGTCGGTGGTTAGGAAATTCGGTGAACTAAAACCCGGCGGAGGTCAGGTACTACATCTTCGTCGTGAACTGATGATATATTTCAGTGCTGGCGAGAGATGCAGTCCACTACTGCTTGCGATGAAGTACTGCGATAAATATTTATCTGATTAGAAGAGAGACAGCGAAGAATCCTAGAGTATTCTAATGACTGCTCTTCGTCCTGCAGAGTATCTAGCTGACCGAACTCCGTCGTACAGACTATCTAGCCGACCGCTCTCCTTTGCACAGACTATCTAGCCGACCGAACTCCGTCGTACAGAGCATTTAGCGGACCACTCCCTCGAGCGGAGTATCTAGCCGACCGCTCTCCGTCGTACAGAGTATCTAGCCGAGCACACTGTCGAACAGAGTATCTAGTCGACTGCACTCAGTCGTATAGTGTCCTAACGACCTCTCTCATTCATGCAGAGCAGGCTATCGCAAGTTCTCTCTAGGTCCGTTCTCTGTCCGCATCGTAGCAAACTCTTTCCGTTCTACAGAACGTCATAAGAGTTTATTCTTTCACTCAAATGTACAGCTCCTCAGCGGCGGTATTGTATTACTCGAATAGAATTTCAGCACAGCTATTTGATTCAAAGAGAGTCGCATGTGAGTGAACTTGTTATTTCGCTTTTATAAAATCGTAAGCAGTACATTGAATAAATGGCCATGTTGTTTTGTCAAGAGGAATTTAATCCTCTGTAGCAGGCGGTCTGAGCAGGCGAAGATTCAGCATAGAAACCTTTCAAATACGGGGTAATGGATTTCGGGTTCTATGGAAGTTGCAGTGGTCTCCTCCGCGGCAAACCTATACTGTGTGTCCTAATCGAGCTCCTAAACTGTCTAAAACCGTGATCCGACTGTGTAGCATGGACTTCCTGCCGTTAGTAGGAATTCTCCTGATCTTCATTGTATCTAATGTTTCTCATTTCAATGAAATCATTAGAATAATTGCTCTACAACTTGGTGAAATGAAAGGTCATGTTCATTCCTCCTCACCCGTTCTTTTGTTTGACTTTCTTTGAGGCGAAAAAAGAGACCACATCAGTCGATACTGAAGACGACTCCATCAGACAAGTGAGTTTCCGGAGACACAATTATTATTTCAGAACGGTGTCAAATCAAAGTTAAAAATAACTTCCTAACTGTTCCGTCACTCCGGTGCATGCTTGCCTTACACGCAATAAAACCTACACTTTTTCTGTCTTTCATAATACTGCGAGAGAAGAACACTGATAATATCTTACTGTTATCAGACTGTACCTCTCAAGTTGAATATCACCGTCTTTAGGTCCTTATACACGTGTCGTGCGTTTTGATTACGGATGAATCTATCCGCTGAGGAATTCTGTCGTGATATTGTCTTCTCAGTTTTCCCTTTTGTATTTTTTTTGAGTATGTGTAACTTCAATTAATTCACATGTTGATTTATTTTTTGTGATTTTTCATTTGTATTTTGTTGCTATCGTTTTCTTTTACATTCCGTCATTCTAGCGATTTTTTCCGTTTATGTTTTATTATCTGTTAACGAGATATTGCAGACAGCGTGAAGATGGCTGCCACATCTCGTATGAACATAGATTTTCATCGCTGTTAGATTTCAAAGTTCTCGTCTGCAGTTCCGCTTCTGTGTTCACTAGAGAAGTTGACAATGTTGAAACTTTTACTTGATACATTTCTGAATTCATATACTTGATCTTTGCATGTTTGGAACTTGTGCAGATTTGAGTACATTCATGGAAGAGATACAGATCGGCTTGAAGGAAGGATTGAACCTTGTTGATAAGATAAAGTTCATGTATCGATAGCTATGTCAACTGAGAATACTCAGCGATCTCACCACTCAAGGATCCCAGTTATCGAATGAACCGGAGTTAATGATCTCATTTATCAACATTATCTCACACTGCTTGCATTATCACGATGCAAGCTGATAGCAATGACTCTTCACAATCAGAATGATTAAGGGTCGCAGCTGTGGAGTAAAAATAATGACTAAGATGGAAACAGGCTAGTGAATGGGAACCCTTTCTGAAATTCCTCACAGCAAATAAACGTTGCTTGTAGTCGGAGGAACATCAATCGGACGACTATGAGTTTTGTCCCACTCTTATTCTTAAGCGGTTAATGCATAGCAAGAATGCAGAGCCAACCCATCGTACATGTAGGTTCAACCAGGTCTCCAAGACGAAGTGTACAAGACAGATGTGTCGATGCAGTCTGTCAACTAAGGCTTACATTTGTGCCCATGTTATATGCATTTTATTTCAATAAGTTTTATAGATTTTAGGTTATTTCTTCAAATCATTGTTTCAAAACAATTTTGATTTATGATAAAGCGTCGGTAGCATCCTGATCATGGCCTCGTTTGAGTTATGCAAGCGAGAATCTCATCGCGAAGGCGGTAAAGTGATCTGCTTGACGCCACTGAGACTGCCCGCACCCCCTTACTGCTGTTAAGTCAAATTTGATACTGTCATGTAGCCATTGATGGTGATAAGATTCGTCTAGGAAATGAATATCCACCGCGTAGGAGGAGCTATCTAAATACGTTACTGAGTCGCTGAGAAGTGTCAACGAAGAGATATCTTGACATTCCATTGATCAGCTCATCCGTATCCGAAATGTCATGGGAACACCGTTACGTTCAATGTTAACACACAAAGATCTTTAGAGAATGAGTATTTACCAGCAAGCCATGCAAACAGAAGTTTTTCAAGATTTATGCACATCAATTTCAATGTAACATAATTGATGATATGCGATGATATTGTTGCGTGGCGGTGTGGCGGGTTCTACCTCACGAGGTAGAGACCGTCCGTCAGCATCATTGGTCTCCGTGACGGTGCAGTGGATAGAATTCCTGCCTTGCCATCCCAGGATGTGCCACGGGTTGGAGACCGTCAGTCATCATCATTGGTCTCCGTGACGGTGCAGTGGATGGAATTCCTGTCTTGCCATCCCAGGATGTGCCATGGGTTGGAGACCGTCAGTCATCATCATTGGTCTCCGTGACGGTGCAGTGGATAGAAGTCCTGCCTTGCCATCCCAGGATGCATGTCACGAGGTGGAGGCCGTCAGAATGAAAAGGTTCAATCACTACCTCATAGAACTTCCATGACTGCAGAACGATTAAATTGAACCTCTGAGTATTATCTCATTTTATGAATAATTCAACATCACTCCAGGATCCTCACTATATTGATCTATTCTGTTTAAAGGTTTCGTCCTGTCATGACATCTAAAGCAACTCTCATTCTGTTTATTCCACAATTTTCCTTGTTTAGAAATGAATTTTGTTATTGATGTCTTTAACTCTTGAAAAACGAGTGATATACTTATGTAAATCAAAACAATTTAGATGACAAAAGAGCAACTCTTCCACGTCTATTCCAGAAGATTTCAAATGAATTCCTTTCCACTTTCGGACTAGAAATTCGAAATTCATTTGAGAAGATAAGAAATAAATACAGAGTTGATCATAAAAAACGGACCGCCTTAATTATGTCAAACTTCAATCGATTCTCCTGCCTTTCAATCCTGTTTTAAATTGAAAAGTCATACAGCATTCGAGAACTTGTGTTCTCAGCTTTTCAATGATTTATTATATAATTGCATTTGTTATTGTTTGAGGTAAACGGAGGCCAAACTGTGAAAATCGCCATTTTTGGAAATCTCAGATATTCAATGTGAATACATGTGAGCATGACAATGAATCATGCACAAAGTGAAAGTGCTTTCTCTGAACATTCTTTTGATGCATTGCTTGTCGAAATCGGTGCACATTTATGGAAGTTCTGCTGTCTTGCATAAGTAGGCGTTCCATAGACCACCGTCCACAGGTGGAAAAATAATTTTATTCTCCCTTTATATTTCCCATATCCATTTGACATTGCCTGTGAATTAAGGAGGTAGAAGACTGTTTATTTGGGCGACGATATGGATGAAAGATCGAACTGTACTCCATATCCAAAGGCATAACATGAATTCCGATGAATATGTGAATTCCTTGCGAAGGCACATTCTTACATTATCCTCCCAATTGAATGATTCTTCTTCCGACAGCATTTACATGGACGACAACGCTACTTGTCACAGGAGTTGTGAAACTAATTCATTCAAAACGTAAGCCGGCATTCGAACAATGAAGTGGTCCGCTTGCTCACCAGACCTAAATCCCATTAAAAATGTGTGGAGTTTGCTGAAAGGCGGTGTGAAGCGATCAATTTTTCCTGGAGATGATCATTCTGGAATCGAAGTTTTGATGAGTCAAGAGTGGGAGAGTTTAGATCAAGAAGTAATCAACTGCTTGATCAAAATCATGTCTTCGCGGATTCTACAAGTGATAGAACTTTCTGCTGATTCAACGAAATATTAGTGACCACCAGCAAGCGTGCAGTGGACCGTTTAAAGGGCCAACTGGCTCCACAGAGCCACCGAACATCAATTCAACCTTCATTTTTATTTATTTGCCAAATTTTTATAAGCTGTAATTTAATAAATCTTATTAAAGAGACAAAATGTAAGTGGTCTACTTTTTATGATCATCACTGTAGATACCGAAAGTGTAGAGTTTGATTGAGATCTGGATCGCCTTGATTTATCATTGTTGTTTGATGCAGCTACAAAGGAGATATCTGTGCTAAGATAGACGAGACTTGTTTATTGTTTATCATAGTGGATGAGAGATGGCTGTCTGCAACATGGGCATGTATGCCATATTGCATGTAAAATGCAGCCATCCATCTAAGCAGCATACGATTCAAATGCATACAAAAGCATAATCAATCACCTCAATTTGTATGCCCCATATGTCGGAACACTCCTTCAAGTGTGTCCAATGAAATAAAGCAAAGTCCCCTCTCTCAGGGACTTCTGCGATATCTGTATAGACAAGATATCCATTTTATGTCACATAAGATAGATATTTAAGCCAGCTAAAAAACCCGACCTATGGCTGGCAGCCCACTGCTATAAAGTTGTGCATCCCGGTAGCTACATAGATATCTCAGTAGTCCCTGCCTCTGTCGTAGTATACCGTAGATATTTCCTCGGATAAACGCGTGACGTGAAGAAGAGTTCATGGAATGCAATGATTTTTTGGCACTTTTCACATTCAATGTTGCAAATGCAATTAATCAATAACCTTACATTCAATTCCTGATCAAAAAAATTTGAAACGAATTTCCATTTTGACATGTTTATCATTGTTAACTTTATTTCAACTGATTTTTTTTCTTACTGCATTGTTAACATTAGACTGCTAGCTTTTCTAACTTTTTATTCAATCTAAATGTGCAGAATGATGACTAACGCTATTCCTGGACATCCTTTTTGTTTGGACGATGATTAAAGGTCGATTCGTTTTATTCTTTCATATCATCGTATTGCAATAAAATGCCTATGTGTGAGACTCTGAGACAGCTTGAGTAACTTAACAACTTGTCTGCGACATGAGCAGTCTGAGAATGAACTGCGTTCTATGCATTGTTGTGATCACTGTCAATAATCATCAAATATTGACTGTTGAGTGAAGATTTGATGAATTTATTCATAAGTCTACAACTTTCATAACACAGTGGAGTGAAATGAGATAAATGAATAAAGAATTTCACAACTGTAGATAAACTGATACATCGAATAATTAGCATATCTTGTCGGTCGCTTCCTCGAACTGCGGTGTTAATTAACCATGTCATAGATGGCATTCAAATGACGGCATTCTGCTGATTTCGACGGCAGGACAAGCGTGTACTGGTAATTGTGATCAGTAAATGATAGGACTGTATGTCAATGAATTATCAAACATAGTAGGAGTACTGAAGAGGCCTTGGTTATTCATTTCTTCATAAATTTAGTCGGGAGCCAAGTGCAGAAGATGGTAATTATTTTATGTGATTTATTAATTTTGGACTCCTCTTAGGCCATCATCAAAAGCAAAGAATCTATACATGTATGTTGGAAATCATTCAAAATTTATGTTGCATTATTTCTATGATTTCTGAGTTTATCTATCCAGGTTAGTACTTTCATTCTACTCAGGAATCATAGGAATAATGTAGCATAAATTTTGAACAATTTCCAACATACATGTTGGAATAATTCTCATAAATTATATTATAATTTGATTTAATAATTTAATAATAATTCTCATCTTCTGATGATGGCCTAAGAGGAGGCCGTAATTGATAAAGCATACAAAATAATTACCATCTTCTGTATTTGGTTTCCCAACTAAGTACTGTATATGAAGAAATATTGTAGGAATTTCCAATGAATATCAAATTATACAAATCAAAGAGAATTATTCTAAGAATAGGCCAAATGCCATGAAAACGCGCATAGTCGATTGAATTCTTCTCTCGGTACCCAAACCGTCGGAGGTTGCACATGCTGCCTTTATTCACTTGATTTTTGTTGTTTACTGGAGGGAAGCTATTTCTTTTAACTGTTAATGCGAATATGAGACATCCACTTTCCTACGAAAATCCCGACTTTGATATTTAATGAGTTTTTACTACCTTTGAGCTCTAAATCCCTCCCTAATTCCCATCTGATGATTACTTCAGCACATTTCTTGCAAGATTCCATTTTCTGTAGCGCTTCTTGGCAGCCGTGCAAGTGTCACTGAAATATTTTTTGTGTTTTGGCCATCGGTCTACAAACCGATTGGCAGTGAGCTATTTGAATCGACCTTCATACATCGTTTATCAATTTACACTTGATTTGATTTCAACTGCACCGCTTCTCATAGATCTGCTGTCCTTTATCTTCCCTCAATCACTTGCTTTTCATCACTTTACAGGGTCTCAATGACAACAACTCGGATGTCCGCGAATTTGAAGAGCACAGGAAAGAGTACATTGAAGTTCTGCGTGAAATTCGCAAGAAACATCCACAAATGGATACTAAACAGTTGGAAGAACTTGCTCAGATTGAAGTGCTCAACCGTGGACCCAAATCACGAGCTTATTACCGAATGCAGGCAACACGCCGACTCACCGGCTCCGGCAATGTTATCAAGAAGTCGAAAGTGGAGCAAATTAACCAGGATCTTGAGGAGAGGCATCCGGAATGGAGGAATAATGTCGATGATAGAATATACTTCGATCCCGGACATTACACTGTGATGGAGAATGTTGGCAGCTTCAATATCGTTGTGATTCGGGAGAGTAGAAATCCTGTGCGGACTATCTACGTTGATTTCAAGTAAGTGAGGAATCTCTCTCTCCAGGGAATCTTCCCAGTATTGCACGATTTGAATGTGCTATTCATTAACTCTACTTAGCTTGTCTTCCGGTTTATAAGAAGCAGTTTTAAATCTCCAAATTTGACAACGGTAAACATTTTGAAATTTTACTGAATTTTAGTCACCAGTTCTCTTAATGACTCCGAATATAACATGAGAATGGTTTTGACAACAGAGGTCTGTTGTAGTATATTGAAAATCGTAAGAGAATAACAGCCATTAAATCAATGAAGGCACCAACACCGTCGATTCCCCGACAGCGCTGCACGACCCAGTAATCGAACCGAAGTCAGCGGTGGAGATGAGCTCACACCTTCCTTACTAGGCCACACTGACGGTACAAAAAGGTATTCTGTCATAATGGTTTTATATATTGAGAAGTCATTTACTATTACATTATCTGCATTACGGGGCCAGCTGATGTGCTCCTGCCGGATTGGTGCCTTGGTCGCCCCGGTGTCTTAGACTTCACTGTGGTACACTCGCTAAATAATCTGAATGTTTCTGAAGCGAGTACCTCGGAGGAGTCGACACTGGTTACGGCTGAGCGGCGGAAGCACATCCAAAATGATCCCAAGTGTCGAGAATTAAGATCACAGTGTGCCCCATTCGTCATAAGCACCTATGGGGATTCGGGAAGTGCGGCTGCTCCAGTCCTAGAACTGATAGCCACAAGACTGGCTGTCCAGAACGGCATCCGTTTTAGCAAATGCAAATCGGCCATAACAAGAAAACTTTTTTTATCCTGATGAGATCAAACCCTCATATCCAGACTGGAATCAGGCATAGATGGAGAAGAGCTCCACTTTGCCAGCCTGTAAATTTCATTTAAGGTTTTTTTGGGCTTTGTTAATGTTTAGGTATTCGTGTGTACTGCATATTGTATAACATGGAAATAAAATATATATGTCTATCACATTATTATTATCAGCACTGAGCAGTGTTGATGACTGCAGCAATGTAGGTGCGACCTGTGATATCTTAGGGCCTTTGTTTATTAACGAGACCGAAGATTTTGATCAGATTTCGAAGCTGAGGGCCCGTGGTAGGAGCCAAATGCTAAAGTTCAACACACCAAGAATTCCTGCAACATAAACCATGAAGCACATGTACAGTACATTTTGGCCGGTACAACACACCACTTTCATGGGTTCCGTTTATCCGCTTGGGGCAAATTGTAGACCACCGTGGGAAGTCACTGTGGCACGGATGCTGCGTCAACCTTCAAATAATGCTTCAATACATTCCACAGTTTTTATCTCTCAGAAGACACGACATCAATCATGAAGAAACATTGTCAAAATGAAGACCTCCCATGACTCGTGTTCCTTCTTGAAACAATTAAATGATCGATTTGAGAGCGCAGGACTCCTTCACCTTCATCAGCATCTCGTAAAGCTGCAAATCTTTCTGGAATTCTAATCTTCCCACAATTCACATGCTGTTCATACACGCAACCTTTGTTTCATCAGGGAGACATCTCCGTGCAATGATGGGATGGTTGGAATGTCAATTGTAGGTGGAGATTTCACTGAGCGTGCAAGCAACCAGAGAAATATTCTGTCTGGAGATATCACAGTTTCCATTTAGAGAGAAAGGCGTTGAACAACACCTTGGATTGGATGAGTTCTTCATGAAAACGGCACTCAGTGAGATCACAATCGCGGACTCTGATCGTCATTGTATTTCTCAGCTGGAATTCAGGAGTGTACTGACCGATGATCGCTGCCTCCTCCCGGATAATGCTGTTCACCCTGTGTGTACAGCTTAGTATTGGGCATGGTAGCAGATCGGTGGTATCGTAATGGCAATTTCCTCCCCGGAGCATTTATTTGCCTACTGGGCGTGTCGTTTCGTTTGAATACGATGCCTCCCCGTTGGATGGAGCCGGCTAAAGTAGCTACAACAACCTTATATGATGCATGAAATAGGCTATCTTGGAAACACTCAATCTTGTAGTTCAAACTTCAATAGTTTCAGATATTCTGAAATCTCCATGAACAAGTACTGCGTGGATATTTCAGCAGTTCTATTAAGGTTCATCACAACGTTGGGCAACTTAAAGACTTCTCAATCCCGCGAGAGACAGAGCGTTTTGTAATAGATTCACAATCTATTGGAATGATCACCAGATTGGTCAAGCTACTGTAATCTACTCCACTATCGACCAGGGATGCGGATTCGGACTCCAGACTCCGGCCTATAACTAGACCCGAAATATGATGCAAATAAATTATTTATTCTTGTGCATATAGCTGTCACTGTTTTGATGTCACCTTTCTCCGCCAAACAAAAGTACTGAGACAGCAGTGCATGCAAAGCTTATAATAGTTGACGGAATGAAGCGTGATAGTGAAAAAAGGATTGTCTTTTTACTCGGTGATTTAGTAGAGAAGACAAGCCTTCCTAGCCTCGATCACACCTACGCACCAAAGGTCACATCAGAGACAAAAATGAAATTCTAGTTTGTTTGAGAACATTGCCTCTTACCCTCACGTTAATCGTGTGTGATGTCTTCTCTAAAGCGCATATTAAAATCGAAAGTGTACTCATATTTTTTGAAAAAGGATGGGAGATTTTCCTGCCTGGTAGAGACTGAAAAAAAACCGTGTGAAGCACACATCAAGAAGATGGGAGCAGAGAACGCCGTGAACGCCGTTCAGTTCATGAATTAGTTTCACGAATTTTGGTTGGTGTACTTTAACTGACGGCGTTCTTTTTTATATTTCGGTATGAACGGCAGTTAACTGCTCCCGTTCATTTCTACGTTTGAACCTTCACACATGATAATTGCTTCAAGCTAGATGTACTTACGGTTGCTTTTCCATGGGCTGCACCCTGTACTATTTGTGTCCATGCTGTTTGGAAGCTTGACGATCATGATGCCCTAGCAGGTAATATTTATTCTGGAAAATCGTTTAGATGTTGGATTTCCGATAAAGTAAGATAGAACCGTCCTCCATTGTAACCCACCGAATGCAGCATGAAAACTGCACGTCAGCTTCTATATTTAGAAGTCCTTTATGAAGTGATTGTTAATATTACATCGAATGATTAAAAAAGCGAGCTGTGACGTGTGATTTGGGGATTAGATGTCTCTGCGAATAATTCATTAGGAAAATGCAGTCACAGTGTCCTTATGCCTTCTGTTAAGTGGTGAAGTTTTATCTCCAAGGTGGTGGCTCGATGCAAGCTGAAGAATGACATTGAGAAGTGGGATGAAAGACCCATTTTTACTTTCAATAAGCAGACCGATGATAAACTTTACAAGGAATTCGAAGCGATCGTCTCAGGTTGTACAGCAATGAAAAAGAAAGCCAAGACCAACGCACCCAGATGCATTCCAGCAGCAGGCGCATGAAGCAATCAAATGCTAGAATGTAAAGGCAATAATCACTTATGACCGCATTGCTGACATTCTCTTTCGTCAGACACTCCTAACGCTTTCTCCTTCCTCACATTTTATCTGGACTCATTGGACAGCACCTTTCACGTCATTACTGATTGATCAGGGACGCTCGTCACTGCACTCGACATTCTTCAAGGAGACAAGCAATCTGCGGCACCATGCAACTATATAGCAGGACTTGTCAGTCTATCCGGACAGTTACCGTGACGTCGGAAGTTTACTGTCTACATTCGCATCAAAGCACAATGCAAATAGATCGCGATCGTCCATCATCTCTCGTCCATTATGTATTAACTTTTTCCTAGAGAAATTTGCCATAGTGTCTTGAAATGTTGCTAGTGCTCATAGATGACTACAGTGTGGTGTGAGTATATGGGCTTTCCCTCAAACAGAATTTTGCATTTAGTTATGCGCAAAGCGCATATGTCACCTTTTTTGTGCCATGCAATGGGATTTTCCCTGCTGAGGCCATATGGGGTTTACCCACAGCAGCGACAATTTAACCTAATTTGAGGTGACCAATTTGTAGACCCCCACTAAGTACTGAATTTACACTAGCATGTGCCTTCATACTATTGCCGATTATGGTCACAGAGGTAAAGGCTGCAAGCCATGTAATCATATAACCCGGAAGTGCTCTAAATGCATCTTACTCTTAAGCTTTTTATGTGAAGGATGAGATACTCTATTATTTGATAGATAAGCGCATTCGAAGTAAAGGTCAAAATTTCTTTTTGAAATGGAACGGGAAATTGAACCGAAAAGGGAAAATCGGGAACGTGAAGAACGAGATGGTCTGGTTGCTGAACTTAACTGAACGGCGTTCAATTTTTGAAACCGTGAACTTGAACTGAACGGAGTTCACAAATTTAAAAATGAACGTGAACTGAACGCCGTTCAAAATTTTCGTGAACTTGTCACTCACTGGATGGGAGGAACCGAGTCGCATGCATACAACTGAAAGCGACATTTGATAAACTTTCATTAAAAATGATTGATAATTTATACGGAAGTAATCACTAAAGATAGGTTACCAGTTAAACTAGGCTTTAGATAGGCCTACTTGTCACCCCGATTCGGAGTCGGAGTCTTATGAAAATGATAGGACTCCGCATCCCTGCTATCGACGCACTACACATGTCTGTTTTCGATTTCAACTCGGAACCTCTGATTCGAATCAACAGTTAATGTCATTGGAGAGACACTTCCACACGGAAGTTAGTCACTTCATCTGAAATCAGACCTCTTAATGTACGATGTAGGTGACTTCCACGTCTAGACGGAAAGGAAATCTGTAATGTGATCTTTGCGGAATAAACATAGAAAAAGATGCAGCAGACAATGTTTTCTTGAATAATTTCACCAGTCATTAATGTCAAAACTGCTAAGAGGGACGAGACTGTGGAAGTAGGAGAGATAAATGACTGTTGGATAAATTCAGATAATTGCAGATTTTAGTTCGGAAGCATTCAGATGTGAATTCTGAAGCATTTGATTGTAATATATTGGTGATAACAGTCATTTGTTTACCATCATACTATGTGTAACTCGTAGAAATCGAAGAAGTTACTCAGGCTTGTGCAAATCTCAAGAGAAAAATCATCTGTTAACTTCTGATCATGCGCTCATTTTCGGAAAACGATGTTTAGTCAACTCATTAGTCAATAATATTCATTTTCCTACTTCTAAACGTGCTGACACATTGTAATGTCTTGCGTGTAATGCTGATAAAACGGTGAATATTGAGGTATTAAGTGATCGCAATTTCTCATTATCGTGTCATTCTAAAAACCAGCGAACGGCACTGCAATCTGATAGAATGCTATCAAATACGATATTTATTACAGAGATTGCCAATTCGCCAGGGCATGTAGAAAGATATCTTCAGACTCGGCTGCCATATTTATTAGTTTGAAGGCATAATCATGTTTTATGGGATGCCAGTTTGGTAACTGAGAAAAAGAGAAGAAGATTGTAGAGATATAGAAATTTATTTTTCTGGGATTTCATTACATAACCGAATTCTTGATGCTCCTAATCTAATCCACTTTAATCATTGTATTTGAAAATCAACATGGCACTCAAAATGTTAAGTACAGCCTATCATAATTGAATGCAATTTTCATGCATTTAGAAAATGAATTAACTGCTTGTTTTAGTCATGCACAAGATCAAAAACTACATTCATTGATAAATGGATGGAAATTCTCAAGAAGTTTATAGTCCACATTGTTTTATTGATCTCAATAGAATCATATTGAATGTATCATCTTCACTTTTGATCACATTTTACGCTAGATCTTATCACGGTTTGTTGTCAAATTGGATGAGATAGAAAATGTGATTATAAGAATGGTTCTTAATATCTCATCAATTCGGCGTAATTCAGTCTCAAGAACTATCTCCGCGTTTCCTGACATTAGATTTTCATTGATATCATTTATAGTCATCACATTCTCTTTGTCGTCGGATTCAAATCGATTTCAGTCATAAAAATGGTTCGATATCCGCGCGTCTTTGCAGACATACAGATCGTTTCACGAAGAATTGAAACGGGTAAACGTAAATTACATGCAGAAATCAATGCCAGATTCAACAACTTCGGTTTCCGCAGAGGACAGTAACCCACACCTCCCACTTTCCCGCACCTCTTCACTCTCGCCTATCTCCTGGTATCATCTGGCATTGAAACATTTTATGAAACTATTCTTTTATACAGAAATCGGAAGTTGAAGACTTCCCACAGCAGTTTATCTTGTTATTTTGCATGCTTGAACATTTATTCATTAAGACTAAGTTCTCCATCAGTTTCTCAAGTTATCTGCTGGATTATCTTGTGAATAGTTCAGTTCGATAGAAACAGTTCATTTAAACTGTCGCGTGAATAGAAGAGAGAAGTGCAGTTTGATAATTATTGGATAAAATGAAATCAAATCCCTGAACCGACAAATTTCATTGCGCTAAGGTTCGTTTATCTTTTAATGTAGCACAACACCGTCATTTTGTATAGTTCGCTTCAAAGAAGAAATGCAGACGTCTAAAAGATTGAAGTTTGAATGAGAACGTTGTCATTGAGTAACTGCCTTTCGCTCCGACTTCTCGATTCTCTGTACATATCTCCTGTATAGAGGTTTTTTGCTCATCTCTGCTACACCCAAGACATGAATCCATATTAGAAAGTTAGGGTTGGGACGGCCTTCACACACTCGTATCTTTCACTCGTAGCAGGGCTAGTAATCTATGGTGAGAGCGGTGGCACCTCCTGAAGCGGACTGACTCGAACCCTGGGCCGCCTGGAGTTTCGTACCGAAGCGCAGCCCGTTAACCCACTGAGCCATCCTACCACCTATGCTATAGGTAGTTGTTCAATAAATAACATTCAAATTTGAAATTCTAAACGACATAGACAGAAATCAGTACTAAAATGGGCTATTAATATCTAACTGACCAGAGCTTATGCACTAAAAATAGAAACATTAAGAGGTCTCTAAAAAAACCTTTGTAAACACCCAGTAGAATAAAAGCTATATTACATTCATAGAAATTGATAATGTAAAACGGTGTGATGATAACTTTCAATATATTTGAATGTATTGAAATATATTTACTTCCTTGACTTCATGCGTGTCATTCATGTGAGCAGAATTGATCTAAAATGCCATTTAAGCTTTGATATTGCCTTCTATGGCGTTCAGTAGAGGATGCTGCTTGTATACCATAGAGATATTGAAAAATGTGTTTTCCTGCTTTTCATAGCTGCAAGCTCTGCTTGCAACTGCGATATTCGGTCGAATGAATGAAAAATATAGAAAAACAGAGAAATTGAAATAGCTCTGAGCTCTGTCATCTAATCATTTCAATGCATATATTGATTGGATTTCTTGCTATCTCACCCATGAATCTTGAATTTCTTCTCCAGTTAGCGGAGCTAACACATTTACAGATATAGATCCTTCTCCAGTTCTTCATAGAATCATTAAAATCAAGTTTTTGAAATAATCATCTATAGTTGGAGAAATTATTATTTGGATGGAATAGAAATCTGAATTGGCGATTGAAAGTGTTGTGGGTGCTTCATTCAAATGATTTTAAGGATTGTTAATTAAATATAGACGAGAAACATCCGAAATATTGACCAGAGATTTAATTGATGCACCAATGCTTATTCCATCAATAAAATGTTATGATTGATTGATGAAGAAGTTTACTAGACGGTTGAAACCACGAAGTTCATCAGAGTGAATTGGAGTATTATTGTTATGATGTATTCATGAGCATTTCTCATCAACCTGTTTATTCAGTCTGGTTACAATCCGTCCGTCGACCTGATTACCGAAGGTTCAGCATGAAATGAAATGTCATTCTCATCCGTCAAAGAGATGAAATTGGAGAAAAACTCCGTGCACTCCATGGGGAATAATCAGAGGTACAGGGTGGGCCAGAAGTGACTACGTTTCAAATATATTATATCTTCAGATGCCCCTCCTCACTTCAAATGTAATTGAAATTGATAGAAATCGAATCAGTAACTGCTAACGCCTAAAACGTAACTCTCCACTTAAAACATAGTCATATATATCTATGTTTTTGATTGATGAAATTCACTTTGAATGTAGTCATATATATCTATGTTTTGATTGATGAAATTCACTTTGAATGTAGTCATATATATCTATGTTTTGATTGATGAAATTCGCTTTTAAGTGTGCACAATGTGTGCTCACTTCATTATTCGATATTCCTGCGTGAAACTATGGCTGAAAGTTGTGACACAAGTGAATACACAATCGAATATCGTGTACCAGCGGCAGCTTGGTGGCATGATACGGACAGGACAAGGCATTCCATGATGAAGCTACGAGATAAACTTCGAGATCGGTTTTATCTTGAACCACCTAAAGGTCGTGTAATCAAGAATTGGGAGGAGAAATTATGCGAAGCAGGAATGATTGTGGACAAGCGAAGAAGCGGTCGCCCAGATGAAAGAGGAGATAGCATCGACAACGTTCAAGCTACGATAGAAGCCAAGCCAATAACATCAACAAGAAGACTTAGTGATAAACTCAATAAACCGAAGTAGCACAGTAGACTACTATATACTGGAATAATATTGAAAAGTAGCACAGTGGACCAGGAATTATTGGCGATACCTATTGATGGCAGTCAAAAGAAACTCGGAAATAAATGCAGTGAATATCGGTGTTACGATATTCAGTTTCCCTCAGAATTATATTTTCCGATCGGAAATTGTAATCTTGGCTTTACATTCCTACCAGGAAAAAGAGCACTTGGTCTCATTTTCCTAGTAGGAAACTTAAAACCGCAACATATACACGGTTCTAAGTTTCCGTAGTATGTATTTTCCGCTTTCTCTATTGAGACCTTATCTGACGTCATCGTGATGGTCTTATGAACATAACTGATTAAATGATGTTCCATGACACCGAACGTTTGCTACAAGATTAGTAGCCTCGTAGTGTCTGATCGAACAATATCTGAAGCTCAATGGAGGTTGACAACATTGACAAGACAGATTCGACGGTCTTGGAATATCAGGTGCGGAAGAAGTATCCAGGCAACATCGATGAAATAAAAAATGGCAAGCGACGTCTGCGTTCCAAGGCCGCAAATTACTTTTGGGAGGATGATCAACGCCTTTACAAAATAAAACACCATTTGACGGATTCACGGAAGTCGCGGCATGCTTCCGCAAGGCGTGTTCTTTTAACAGAGGAAGAGAAGAACTCAATGATGGTTGAGCTACATGCCAGTGTAACTGGAGGTGGCATCTCGTGAAAGAGAAAACACTGCATAAGGTGAGATATGTTTTCAAAAATTTACTAATTTCTGGATACATGTATGTTCAAGACTGCTGCCTATTGTCGAGCTGCTTCTCCCTTGCGATTCCTACGAGAAGACCTTCCAATCCCAATAAAGCAATGAAGAAATGACCTCCCAACTGCTTAATGACCTTCTCCTGCAACGGGGTGCAAAGCGTGCAGTTAGAATGTATCAGACCATGATGTCCAAAATTCAGGCCTCCCAGGCAAAGATGATGCGATACCACAGTCTGCGGAATTTCACTGTCCAAGAATTTAAACATGGAGATCCCGTCCTGCTTCGCAATAAAAAGTGATACGATAGAAAAGTAGGAAAAATGGAATCGACGTGATCGTCTGATATTTATGAAATAGTGAAAGGTCGAGGACGGATGACCTTCAAATTGTGGAACATGAACACTGATGTTTTTTTACAGACAATTGCAAATGGAGTGCATCTGAAGAAGTACGAGAAATTTATATGACATTTTTATTGAAGGGAATTCTTCCCTCAGGAAAATAATACAAGAGGGGGAAAATGCATCGGTAACTCGGTAAAATTGGATGCAATATTGGAACACAATTTTTCTAAACCAACAAAGCCAATAGGAAAATGAAAGAGACTGAAGCAGAGGGAGAGCGAGCGCTGTAACAACGGCACTCTGACTTTGTGGTAGAGTTGTGGCTTTGCAAAAGGGGGATCTGTGTCCGAATGTGGCACTGTGGTACAGTTGTGGCTCTGCATTCGGGAGACCTGTGTTCGAATGTGGTAGTGTGACGTTGTGGTAGAGTTGTGGCTCTGCATCCGGGTGACCTGTGTTCGAATGTGGCACTGTGGCTTAGTGGTAGAGTTGTGG
Source organism: Prostheceraeus crozeri (assembly GCA_907163375.1). Taxonomy (NCBI): domain Eukaryota; kingdom Metazoa; phylum Platyhelminthes; order Polycladida; family Euryleptidae; genus Prostheceraeus; species Prostheceraeus crozeri. Next base: position 787,452 of record CAJQUW010014582.1, on the reverse strand, counting down.
CTCTGCATTCGGGAGACCTGTGTTCGAATGTGGTAGTGTGACGTTGTGGTAGAGTTGTGGCTCTGCATCCGGGTGACCTGTGTTCGAATGTGGCACTGTGGCTTAGTGGTAGAGTTGTGGCTCTGCATCCTGGAGACCTGTGTTCAATCCTTGGTCCGGTCATGCCTAGGCTTTTTGAAATAGGTACAGTCTGCATTTCCGCTTAACACTTCGCTGAAAATAATAGTGAGATAAATTAAAGCGTTGCCACATGAAAGGTGCACGCCTAACGAGTGAGCATGATCACGGTTCATTTTCAATTTGTCAGATGTGGTGGACACTAATGGAACTTTCAAGCCTGGATGGAATCTGTCAAAAAGTTCTCATGACTGGTTTCGATTTTTAAAATTGACGATCGTTAATCAGTTCACTAATGTTTCCTGGTTACCTTTGCCAATGTGCGTTACGGGGACAAATTTCATTTTATTCTGATGGAAGAGTTACCATCACTACTCCCATCTGCGAAGTCTCCCAATTCAAGCATTGAGGATGAATCTCATCTTTATCAGTCAATGTCACCGGACAATACCTTTTCAGAACATCCAAGTTTTTAACTGATAGAGAATGTCTGATGAAAGAAATCTGACATTTGAGGATGATCCGAGTCCTTTCCGGTGAAACGATCAGTCAACATTTGCACATGAACTTAGAAAAACTCTCATTCTTGGTCGTCTAACAGTTTTATGATAAAAGTTTGTCACGTGGAAGGTTCGTGGAGGAGTGATTCAATTCGTTGATGCGGTCCGCGGGAGTTATTGTCACTTTGTAGGTTCACTCGGCCTGCTTGCATTGGTGGCCTCATGAAGATAACTCAGGCTTGTCGTTGGATATGGGTAGGGACCAAGGTTTTACACGATTACACGAATTACACGGAAACCGTGTAAATCATCATTTTTTGGTTAAACCGTGTAAAACGAAATAAGCCTTGTAATGCCGTGTAAAGACCAATTCAGACCGCCATGCTTGCGTGCATGGCCTGTCATAGGCTTAATTCTAAATGCAATTTGGAATTTCGTGATGCGCGCACGAATTCTGTGGCACGAATATAGCTTAAGGCTGTCCGTCTCTTCGATCCGAAGCAAGTCTAGATCCTCAATGTTGACGACCTTCACAGCATCCCCGGCTTGCTCGACAACACCCGCGCGCGCTCTGAACTCCCTGCCTACAAACAAGCAGTTATCGAATTAAATGAAAACGTTGATCCGATCGATTTCTGGAGCACGGTTCCTGACCGATTCCCAGAACTCGCTAAAATAGAGATGCGCTGTTTGTACATTCCGGTCAACTCTGTTGACGCAGAACGAATGGTCAGCGCATACACGCGCATCGATCATCCATAACGTCAACGCATGAAAGACTCCAACCTTGCGATGCAAGCCATGTCTGCTTTTAACAGTGTTCAATTGTAAACGGGCTTACCCATTAATTCAAAGTAGACTTGATTTCATGGAATATTTCTGATTTCTTGATTTTATTTTGATGAAATAATGTGAATCATCAGTGATAAGAATGTTAAGCGATAGCTTTATAGTAAGTTTATTTAGTCATGGAGTTATATCTAAGCCGTGAGATAAATGCAAAATATACAGGATAACGGATATCAATGTGTTCATTGATCTCTCATCAGGACCGTGTAAGTGCCGTGTAATTTCCCGAAAATTGAAAAAATTTCCGTGTAATTTTAAAATTTTACCGTGATTTACTTCTGTCCCTAGATATGGGATTTGTCCAATCCCAATAGGGTTTCATCCTCTCTATATTTTTTACATTTGGCAGGATTTTGGCTCTCCTGCCAAACCTTGACAATGCGAGCCGGCTCGCGAAAGCTCAGAATTGAAATTATCTTTTAGCAAATAGACTGTACATATTTTTAGCAGCTAATCTTTTCTCGGGGAGTAGACACAAGCGGAAGTGAGATTCACTATGAAATTAAAGAACCTCCCGTCAGCTGCCATCAACTTTGGTATGCAGTGTTTATCCGTGAAATCAGAGTTTTATGTTCAAGGAATTCTACACTGAGAGTTGATCGAATCAGCACTTCCACAGCTGGCTGCGTGTGGTAAAGAACCAAAAACAAGACAATTACTTCCGGATTGCTGTTAACTTCCTTCGTATCTTCACCGATGCACTTGACTATTTCATGCACATGATAAAGATTGGGCGGACTCTAGCTATCATAGCCTTTGAAGGCACCGGTCTCTATTTTGTGTTTAAATTGACTGCCATTTTTTATTCACTTGGTCAAGCATCTGAAGATTTCACTGAATGTTGACTGTTTTAATGAAGAAGAGAGAAGGGCTTGTCATCCGTCGTAAACGTTTCATTGAAACTTGAGGGCGGTCTGTCAAAAAATAACGATATACGGTCGACCAGTTGCTTTTAAGACGTCTCAGTTTGGCAGTTCTGAATAAATGGAAGTTCCCCTTCATTTCTTAACAATAACGAAATGGAAGTCCGGAAGATCACTTGGCGGAACCGAAGAAGAATGTGAAAATCTATTAATAGTACATTAATGTGAATTTTGAAAATTCTTTAGTGCAGCTAGAGAAGCTTAGAAACAAACAGGTCGTCTCTTTTTCTGTTTGCATAGAAAGGAAGCATTGGAGCATGTATCGCTGATGAAATGACACAATCTGCTGACATAATACCATAGCAATCGAACAGCGAGCATCCAGTTCAACACTAAACACGCCAGATTGTTCAGTGGAGTTTCAGTGACTGTTAACAACCGGATCACACAGCAGAGAGACACAGTCGATATCAAGTTCTACAGAGAAGTTTGTGAACCAATCTTCGTGCACCTGCTATCTTTTTCAACAATGATCGGAAGGACCAGCATCATCGAGAAAACGTTTGTGCAATGACCTGAATTTTTCAAATCTGAAGGAGTCGTAGTGATCAGATCATTTTGAAGGAATTCAAAGCAATCCTAATTCACTGTGCTTGGTAGGACTTGGGTTCCCAGCCTGGATTAAAATCAAGCCAGCAACTGAGCTAGCTCGTTTCAAACATTTCGACATCAGGTTCCATTATTGTAGCCAAGCAGCCCGATTTTTATAACGCTTGCTACTGATTATGTCATCCACACTGCTGTAGAAAGTAGTCACCAACAGGACTCCTAATCTGAAAACTCAAAAGCGTAAATGAATAGGAAGTAGCAGATTTCTTCATCACCTTTATAATGAAAGGAGACTCGAGAAGTGTACATCGCGGACAAAGCCGCATGTCATAGCTCTCTATCTTGCTCATGTCAAATCCAGCAACCTTTTTGAGGAAGGTCATTCATCTTCCCTATTGCAAGGATTACCATGGACTTGGAATTATCTGACATACGTGATATCTTTTATAGAGTAGATGTACCACGAGCACTCTATCTGCATGGCAATTCGATGTCACGTTTCCGGATTTTATTCAGTGGTCACTGCATTCTACGGTATGCTTCAGATGATTGGTGAGCTTCTGTGCCCCATTGCTGGTCTGAATAACGACAATCTCAGTGTGTCGAGAGATCCATTGATTAGATTGTAATTGCTGTGACAACTGATGTGCAATGATGAAAACATGATTCCAATCTTGATCCTGTATTCTAACCATAGCTCAGTTGTAGAGCAATAGGCCTGCATCAAATGAGTGGTCGGAGGTTCCTCGAGGACACTTTATGACTCATGCTATTGATTGAGATACATTCAGTTAACGCAGAGATACGCGCATGTACTTTGCGTATTCATTGCTTACAAGCTGGATATGAAATGCATTCAGATCCCCCTACAGTTGAAAGTCAAACTTCTTGTAACTTCAGCGTCGACCGATAATGATTTGTGAGTCTTGTTTCTAAGCGATAATGAGTTTCATGAAATTATTCTTTGATCAAGTTATGAGGGAAGGACAAGTCACAGCTTGTATCAAGTCGAATCCTCCCTACTGTATCGTACAAGAGAATTTCACCATCTCTAGAGTGAGCGGATTTCCTGGAGTCTTGTAATGCGCTATTTTCTGCGGTGTCTTGTAGGAGACTTCCAGATGTACTTCTCCTCGAGACTATCATCTTTATTTCGTTGTGACAATATTTTACACGACTAACATTATTCTGTCACTTCTATTGATTCCTTTCACTTACACTGATAGTGTTTTGGATAAAACAATGGCTCTCAGAACCTTGATGTTAGGAGCCGATTCACCACCAGGTTCCAACCGTATATCACGGCAGGACTTGATCATTCTTGCTCTCAGTTTGTTGCCCTCCTTGGGTGTGAGTGAGGCAGGCTTTCCCCCAGGTTTGAGGGTCGGACACTGAGGGTGTGTCAGTTGTCGTTGGGATGGATTCGCCTTCTATATTCTGGTCATTCTTGCGACAGTTCATAGATGATTGTCATCAGCAGATAGAAACATAACACCAATTGAATGCAGAGGTAGATGATGAACAAACGTTATCTGAAATATCAGTCACTCTTATAATGGCTTTTGATGAAATCATTTTCTTCATTTTATTTATAAGTGGGGGTATTTGAAGCTTAAAAGTCAATGTTCCCCATACTGGGGGCTTGTACGGTGCTGACATAGTTAGACTTTTCTGTAGCCTTGTAGCACTTTTACTCTGGATGCCCTTCCAGTGACACTTTCGGGGCTCGACCACTGGACCAAAAGATCGCTAGGCCAAGCACTTAACTAATGTGCCACGGAGACAACAAAGTCTGTCTGGTTGCTCCTTGAAAATCGTTAGGATAGAATATGTTGTCACTCTACTATTTATCATAAATCAATTCCATTATAAATTGATGAGTATTCCTCTGCCAATTCTTCGCTGCTTTGCAACTCGACAAATGCTGTCTCCACCCAAGACGTTTCTATCATCAACTTTCTCTCAATACTAAGACATCAAGGAACTTTTCTGTCATATTCTAGATTTTCTCTGCTTTGTGTGTAACGAGACAGCATCACAGTTTGAAAAAGAAATAAAATGAACCTTGTTTATACTCTGAGGCACATTAGGCGAAACGCCTGTTCCATGTGGCCATATTCCGTTTATCCCACTCCCATTCTTACGTTCTGACTGTTTAGCAAGTGTGCTGATGACATCATGATGTATGGATCTTGCCGACCGTATTATACAAGTCACCTTTGCGCTGTCATGACCGACTGTATCAACACTGTCAAGGAGTGGTTGAACTCAAACCGTTTAAAGCTCAACGTTCCATCTGAACCTGCCGTTGTTTATGGTCACCTTTTGACGTCAGTCTCTTCCCTACGATAGCTTGGAGTGATAATTGACTCTCACTTTACCTTCAACAAACACGTCTCCCATACTTTCTCTTTATGCTTTTCGACCCTGCGGCAGGTAAGGTCGGTTCGTGGATCGATCTCATTTTCACTGGCGAAAACTCTCATCTTTCCCAAGCTAGATTATAGTATTTCGTGCTTGGCTGGTCCATGGATTCCTCAATAGTAATCCATGGCTGGTCTGCCCAAAGTAAGTCTGAACCGACTACAGCTTATCATTCAATATTCTGTGCGCCTGGTTTACATGAAATCAAACATGACCACATCTCTCATCTTATGCGCGATCTCAAGTGGCATCCGGTTGAGAGCAGAATTGATTACAGGTTGGCCACGTTGACTTTCAAGTGTTTACAACAAGTTTGTCCCGACTACTTGTCTGATCGTCTGCAGTTCACCAGGCGTCGCTCACGCCTTCGCTCTTCGTCTGGGTTATCCTTGCAGGTACCCCTGACTACCAAAAAGGCACTTGGAGGTCGGGCATTCGCGTCTCAGGCCCCTCGAGTGTGGAACTCTCCCTTCTTCCGTACAGAACTCTAACTCCCTCAACACCTTCAAGCGACACTTGAAAAGCCTTTTATGTGACCACTCTTTATAATTTGTTGTACGTCATCGTGATTTGCACTCAGGTCTTGAAGTCTCTATAGACATACTGCCTGCTTTTGTAAGCGAATTCGTTTATAAATAAATAAATAAATGCTCACGCCTCGAGTGTGCTTATTTTAAAGGTCTTAGGTTTGACCCGACCTGGATTTGAACCCAGGTCTCCCGAACGCTGAGCCAACACTGAACCACAAGGCCACTGCGCCGACATATATGAGCGTCTTGAAGATTCACTAAAGTTAACTAGGACTTTCTTGATTGACAGAATACTCCTGAAGTCCTTCTCCACTTGGCAGTTTCACCTCTCAAGAAGTATAACATTCAGACACGTCGATGAACGTGTGCGCAGGAATTTCTATTAATATCTGGTTTCAGGTAAACCTGACATTGGTGTAAACAGTGCTGATATGAAGCTGACATTCTTCAATTTAGCGGTTAATGAGTGTTTGGTGTAAAGTATGTGCAGTACATATACATTTACACTAAATTTAGCTGCTGAGTATTGATAGTACAGTCGGCACAATATGAATCAACAGAGTGAAGATATTTCATCACATTTGCGTCGTCAAACCAGAGCTGAAATCTTAATTAAATGCTGGTGAGGGCTGACTAACTTCCAACGAAAAGAAGAGTGTTCGGGACCTGTCATAATCTAAAAGCTAGCGAACTGAACCGGGTCAATGCTCGAAGGGACGAACCGGTCCCGGCCTTCAACTAAGTGACAGCCTTGACCTGGTTACAATTCTGGTCTGGGCAGAACGAACCTCTAAAATGGAGAATCCATCAATTGTTAGGAAACTTTCAAAGTATGGCAATGCCGATGACAAAAAATGTAAATAAGTCAAGCACTTATTATTAGCACAGTAATGTCTGTTACGGATTGGATTTAATTTCAAAAATTGTGTCTTCTACTGATGAATAAATAACTAAATAACTAAACTTGAATAACATTTAACTGCACTTCCCTGAAATTGTATATGACGCAGACTGATGTAGACTAAATACTGTACTTAGGTAGTTGCTTAGGTCTCGCACTTATCAAAAGAGTGACGTATATTTGTTCTATTGTAATTCTGTTACATCATAAGTATTTTTATTTACTACTTCTCAAAATATATCAGAAGTATGTAATAGACAGATTATTTGTATTCGGTTGACAATTGGTTAATCATAAAAACAGAATCTTCAAAAGATCGTTTGAAACTCGCAACGGAATCATTCATTTTTCAGGACCGCTGACGGAACTGCAAACGCTGGAGAGGATTATGAATTCACAGAAGGAACCCTCGTCTTCAACCCAAATGAGACGTCAAAGGAAATCACCATTACTATCATCGATGATGAAGTATTTGAAGAAGACGAACACTTCTACGTCCAACTGAGCAACATTCGCGTTCTTGAAACTGGACAGTCCTTGGTTCAGAGCGATGCTGTGGAGTTGGCGAATCCTAGCATGGCAACAATCATGGTTCTTGATGATGATCATTGTGGCATCTTCCACTTTGACAATAAGCAAGTGGAAGTGAGCGAAGCTTGTGGCAATGCGGCCATCAAAGTCTTCCGATCTTCAGGTGAGAGTTGGAGAGAACTTTGGTTTGTATTTGTAGCTATCGAGGACTGATTACCCTCGTTGCTAGATTCCGCTAGCAGAAGCTTATAATCCATGCATCAGCAGCCATCAGTTTGCCATTGGCCGTTGACCAGCGGCAGTAAGTAGTGGTTCGCAAGCGTCTTAAAGAGTGGGTACTGATCAAATTCACGTGAAGAATGTCATTCCAGACTTTTCAAAACAGATGCTAATTACCCCAGATAGTGTATACACCAGATAATGATATTTATGGGAATCTAGGAGCACCTTGATGGACACTTTGCAGATGGGAAGAATATTTGTGAATAATGAAAATTACTACTGTTGTAATATGTTAGAGTAGAAAATAAAAGCCGTAAATAATAAAATAGAAGCAAAATTGCCTTCACAGCATCTACATAAAAATTTATCAGTATGTACTAGAACATTGTATTTGTGATTCGTTTTCCGTTATATACACAAAAAAGAATCACGATCCACGAACATGCATGTCCGAAAACCATCGAATGAACGGTTTTCCAGACATGTACCGAAAGGCAGAATGACGCAAAGGATGCTGTTCCACTTTTCGGGTCTCAAACAGAGCAGCAACAATATTTATAGTAGCAACTGTTACTTTAAAAGGGAGTTGTATCGATGTTGAGAGATGTAAACTAGGCCTGTTGATGATTCCTGATATTGGATAAAATAGCAGCTATTCAGGTCTGTTTCCATTTTTCAACTGAGGATGTAGCTCAATATCTAATTATTCTATCTTTCGAAGTAGTGAGGGATGGTAATACGGACCGGAAATATAGAATGCTCATAGCGATTTAATTGTTAGCATTTCGCATGCATCTGACTAGATGCCTTGAGTTAGTTATCGATCGCGCTCTACATTCAAAAATGGAGATAAACAGATATAGATCAATTTCCATGACAACGACATTCGTTACAAAACTTCCCTGCTATTCGACAGCAGATGACTATATGACGTTCGATACTCCATTCGTCCTGCATTCAAAGATATTGTACTCGGCTTCTTGTAATTGTAATTTTGTAATTTCGTCAGATGTGGTATCTGCATAGCTACATTATAGTTCTGTGGGTATCAGTCAATGTTGTCAAACTGGTTTAAATAAGCACTAGTCCGGTGTTCCGGTTTGCCTGGTCTCGAACCTGAATTGAGAACGAATTTTCCTGACGAACTCTGAAGGTCACCATTTATGTTTTCCGCTCTCAAATACTGAAACAAGGTGAGAATGTAGTCAAACTGGTTTTAGTAAGCACTAGTATTCTTCTTCTCAAAAAATATTCTTGTTCAGTGTTCGAAACTCAGACAAATCTATCCAGAAATGGTAAAGTTTTGCAAGAGATTGCTCTAGTTTCTGATAAAGCGTTGTGATGACAGCCGAAAGCAATCTAATTTTCCTAAAGGTCTATTTGAAGAATATGATTACAAAGTGACCGATTTTTGGTCTTACAATACTGATTCAACTTCATAATAGAGTGCTTTCAACAGGACAATCATCTGAAACAATAGACAGGAATCTATTATTCAAACCAAACTTGTCAACAATCGGAACAATCAAGGAAATTGTGATTTCCAATGCAAAATTTATTAGCATTTCACGCTCATTGCATGAACAATTGATCATTATTGTGATACCTCCTGATCACATTGAAAATGGAAACGCATTGGAGGTGTCGAACGAGGATATAGATTGCTCAGATTCGAGGAAAATTTGGGCTAGAGTTTAAAATAGCCATGCTTTTTCTTTCAGTCTTGCATTATTTTTATCCCAGCGTTTTCATCGTTCTTTTTCAATTTGAAAACGTCACAAATGTATCGGCAACACCAGAAGCTCTTTTGTGATGCATAAAAGGGTGCCTGTAATGTCAATAGCATGTACTTCGCAAGTTTACTAAGTTGCATGGATACATCATAATGCTTGTGTTTGCCGGTAGTAACTCACTTTCTCGGGAGCATTCTGAACTAGTGTCTCTCAAAGCTTTATGTTATTTGGCCCATATTTCCCTTAATCAAGAATTCATGGCCCAGAATCATCAAAGTTGTTTCTGTATGACCTGTTTTAAAAACAGAATGGCGCGCAAGTCAAATAAGCTTCTTATGTTTACAAATCGAAGACTGTAAATACAAAATGAAGCACTTATTGTCATAGTTGTACCGAAAAATCTCGGTGATTCGAAGCCTTAAGGTGCAAGTTTTGTGTGCAGTACTTATGACAAATTCAAAAGAATACTAAACCCTGAACCCCTTGCGAGCAAAAAATATCAAATGTATGAAATCCGTTTGTATTAATCTCTTTCTCACAGTGCAAACTAAAGACTAAAAATAAATTAATTGCTGAATAAATTCTGATCAGATAATCGTCTCATTTCAAATACTGGCATTCGTCTTACCCTTACTTATCAAGTATGCCTCCAAAAACCTGCGACCTACATTGGAAAGTCCGAGGCCCAACTTGAGAACCTTTGTTCTAGACCATCGCATTCACCTCTGTAGCAAATCACGGATAGTTTGGGATTCCTAGCTCGCTTGTCTTGATAATACTCAATGACTCCTGGACAAAAACACGTACAGACACGTTTTGTCTACTGATGACTTCATGCCGATGCTCCTATGTAGGCCTATCGAAGTGCATAGGTGCACAGGACGTAGAATGTAACTGAAGCCGGTTGTCAGCGTATCAACTCGTACTAAGACACAGGGTTCCTAACAAATGACATCCTCCTGTCTACGAAATTCTAACTGGAGATATGATGTCTTCGAATGTGGAATCAATAAGATAAAAATGATTCTCATTATAAATTCTCTTGCCAATCTTTCAACTCTTCTACACGTTTTCTTAGCTTCATAGACATCCACAATGAACTCCTTGTCAAGAAGGTTGATTTCTAAACTGTTGGACATCAATGACTGCGAATTCACTCCGCGTCATTGTGAGAAATCCTTGAGAGTGGCGGAGATCTATCACGGGGATTGCTTATTGTTGATTAGACAATGCTTGTTATGAATGGGAGACACATAAGGACAATATTTGTCAAGGTGAAGAAAACTCTCTCCTAGAGATTGATTAGAAGTGTTACATTACTTCAGACAGCGAGCAAAGTCGCAGGAGGTAAAAAATGAACAATTTTGCTCAGTTCTCCAGCGAGTGAGGTCATTTCCTTATGAACAGGGACTTAAAACATTCAAGCACAAGGGAGAGGAGAATGGTGCGTGAATTTGACAAATATTTAACCGCTCCTGACACCCTACCAACGACCTGTTCAGTGAAATTAAAATCACAACATTCTTGTACGCCTTCACGAAACTGATAGCCCGAATAAATCAATCCGAAGTGTAGAAATGAAACATGAAGGTGCTGAAGATGATTCATCAATACAGAATTCACAGATCATCGCAGGTGATATCAAGGAGCACGATGATAAAGAAACATGATATTCTTTGGATAACGTGAAGTTGAATTATCAAAGATTGGACAGGATGGAGCTCTTCATGTAATCAGCTTCTCTAAATCTACTGCAGCTGGAGTCCGATGCGCATTCAGATGTTCTTAGAAGATGGATGACTACACATTAGGACACTTACTGGTCGGATTCTGTTTTGTATGTGCATCAGATTTTTTTGGTCATTCAACTTGGTATACAATTTTCGTTGAAACTTTGTTATAATGTTTTTGAGTCGTACAGAGAGGGGAATTTTTGAGATGTCAATAATTATTATTCTATGTTAAGGTGTACAAAATTTTTCGATTACCATCCAGTGGATGGTAAATTTTGTACATCTTTGCATAAAATAATAATTGACTTATCAAAAATGTCGAACTCAAAAATATTATATCATTACTAGCCAGGGCATCCTTCAAGTATGAAACTTGGTTGATGTTCTTGCAGACTTTCTGTTTAAACGATATATTTCGTTTTCTTTTAGAGTTGTTCTGATGTCGCAGGTGCGATAAGTAACTGGAAGAACGCTAGAAAAATCTTCTTGAACCTTTCTGCAGGGAATCAGCTAATCGATAATTAACAACCTATGTTTCGTATGCCCACATCCTGTCTACTTCATGATGGCGTAGCCCTGAAGCACACTACGTCCCTGGATGTCTTGTGACGAATTCATGATGGCGTAGCCCTGAAACAGACTGCATCCCTGCGTCCCTGGACGGGTGAACGGCCGGCCTCAACTTGCACACAGGAGTAATCCTGCTTCCACCTGGATTCATTTACAACAAAGATTCAGCGGGTTTCATTGAGCATTTTCTGTAGATAAAGTGACTTCGAATTTCACCCTTGAATTTCAATTAGATTCGGACAATTGAAATTGAATTTTTGACTTTGCAAATTGAAGCAAAACGGGAGGAGTGTATTGTGGGATGCGGAGAGTGGATTTGGGGAAATAATGTTTCACATCTACAATACCAACACAGCGCGCCAAACCGACAGCATTGAAGACACAGTGAGTGTCCTGTTTCATTTTGCAACAATCATCGATGTCAATAGAGGAAGTAAAACTCCAAATCAATCAAAAAGTGCACCAGTAGGTTTGATGAAGAAAATAAATCAAAAAGCAATTATTTGTGACCATTCTTTGAAATAGCGCAATGCAACAGGAGGAGGGTTGTCATCTTATGCGTATTAGAAGATGATTTCTTTGTATGTCTTTCAGCACGCTCTATGTTACTAGAAGGGAGGAAGCAGCTCTGAAGTCTATGCTGCATCCCTGGACTTTAGAGTGCAATAGAAATTGTGAAGCTTCCTTGACAAGAGTCCTAATATTTAATTGGATTTGATTGAGAAATGGTTCTGAATTCATTTAACTCGAGTGGGTAGATACAAGATACTACTTAGATATAGATTATTTGAAAGCCTATTTGTATTTCAGGGTCTTGAAACCCTAAGACGCCCTTCTAGATTTGAAGTTGCAGGGGTAGATACATTTAATGTTTATCAACAGGAAGTGTTCATGCAAGAAGTTCTTATCCAATTGTTCACATTTAGGTCCCTCATATTCTACTTCCACCTCTTGCATTCCGTTCACTTCTATTATTTGAGTTACATCTTCCATTTCATATTGACCGGCATTTGATATTTGCTTAGAAGACTCCGATTATTGATATGTCCATGGATATGTCGCAATGGTTTTTTATTACTAAAATCTTGATGTTCTGTTTGATATTTGCCACGGTTCAGTGAATGCACCATTTCTGTCATGTCAATGATGATTGAACGGCTGACATTACCATAAGCCTCAGTAGCGAGCGCAGCAGTCCTTTCTCAACATTCCATGCTCCATGACGCGTCTTGATATTTGTATTAAATGCTGTTTGCTTCATAATAACTTGAAGACATTCCATGCAAAAGTTCATCTCCAGACAGTACTCAATTTCCTTAATCAGAGAAAACATAATAAATCACATTTTACAGAAAACTTCAGTCTGCTTCCCATTGGATGATCATGTGATTTTCTTTGATCCTGTCTGACAAGAAGAGGAATCGGGGGGAGCTCTTCAGACTCACGGATTCATGGTAGGCATTGGGTGTACATCATTTTGTGAAAGTCTCATTTTCGGCCTCGTCCTCCGCGGAAATTCGTACTGACTGTCGAACTTCAGACACGCACACGAAAGACTTCATCGTACAAGATGATTGCAGGCGCCTTTCATAGCATCATTTCTGCTGTAATCTACCACACGCAGAGTCTTCCGTCTCGTGCTCTCACTGAATCATGAGAAGTGTTGAGTAGAACTCAACATGCAGGCGGTGAGGAGCTGAAACAACTTTTTAAATTAATTAATTTCATAACACAAGATGTGAAGTAAGAAAAGATAGTTGGCAATCATTGAAATTGGTTGCCAGAGATGTTGACTTGCCAATTCACTGTGTCACGCTTGACTGCGTATAGTGTTGTGCGCTACACCTGTTCTCTGAGTCATCCGAGGAGAGAAAAACATCTGAAACCTGCTCATGTAACAGTCATCAGTTCGTCGAGGGGAGCTGGTGGGATCAACAGCTCTCATTAACCTCTCAATGTGTCCGGAGATGTTACATAGTCATTCATCTCAGCTCCTAATAAACAACTAATTGAAGCAATTGAAACAATTGGTTCTCTGGTGACGTAATCTTTCACATCATCAGTCAGCAGGATGTCTCATGAATGACGCATGCTCTGTCTGAAGCTGTCAGATCATGTCAACCCTGTGTTTCAAAGAGATCATTTTCCACACTGGCAGCTCTCATCACGTTGGGATAAGCAAGGCCTTCCCGAGGCGAACAGACACAAATCACTGACCTGTTAACTGTGTAGCGAAGCATGGTTATCGACCAACTGGGTTGGCGTTTCATACCTGCCATGGAGAGAGATGCTGTACTATCTGCATGTACTTTCTGCATGTAGTCAATGTAATCATTTAAGAACATAAAAATTCATGGTTTCCTGTTTTTGGTTATCACAAATTGCTATTGGTACCTTTGATTGAGCAAATATGTGTGTGGATTAGACAAGAGAAAACTCTCAGTGAGATTTTATGTCTAGTAGTAGACTTAGCTTAGCAAAATACTGGACAATTCACAGCTATGGAATCATGAAATATGTATGCACTGATTTCGTATGGAGATAAATGCCCAGAATCGACCAGTATCAAAAGCTATGTATTCTCCCAGCCGAAGGCGAAGTTATTTAGATTATTGTCGCAATTTGAAGTAGTTGAAAACATCATGCAAGTATTGTAATGATCCTTCCTTGAATTACAGGAATTAGTTAGTATAAGAAGTAATACATCGGAAAAGAAGCAATATCGCATTTCATACTAAAATACATGTGAGATGCACGTCTCAGTTTGAATAAATATGAAATTCTTCGGTCTCAAAGTGCAGCTATCCTCAGTGGACTATGAGAGAACAGTATTTAGTTATATTGTCTATGAAATAGAGGTAATAGTGGAAGCGGGTCGTAATGGGGATCTTCAACATGCTCATTGCTCATCTTATTCAAACGTCACGAAACTGTTTCGGAGGTTCTCCCGTGAGAGACACTAGCGGCTCACAGTCGCATATACTGCACGACTGGAGTCCAAAACTGTCAGGGTTTCACAAGGCCTCTCTTATTTTTAAAGCGCTTTAAAGGAGGCGCAAAATCCATGAACTCAGGCTGTTTTGATCATGGTTAATAATGGAAATAAGGACAATTTTGATCAATGTTTGCCTTGGATCTTCAAAGTGATTCAAACTTGTTGATACTGTTTATCCTTATCTAGAACCGGAAGTGGTGACCAATTATGGAAATAAGTTCGCTCAAACGTTGATCAGTACACCGATCAGTGTTGACAGATGAAAGCCAATGAATTACCTCGTGTGGTCATAGAACCTCTAGAGAGAGTTCACTGACGATAGGAGGTCACCATCATTATGTTGTTCGACAGGAGCGTTGTGCGAACACTATCGTCTATCGAAGCAGTCGTCTTATGAGAATTACCCGGTTGACATCGCTTGCATTGCTGCAGCTGGTGAATAGACATTGTTTATTAAATCTAAATTTCTGAGTAGAAAAAATAAATCAGAGAACTACTGAAATTCAATGTTCCCTTCCAAATAGGAGAGGCAATTAAATTCTTCTATAAGCCATAGGTAAAATCTTCAATTCGTGTCAGCTAAATTTATGAAATGTGATCATCTCTCATCACCTTCTTGCTTGTTATTTGCACGTATTTTCAATATGTGAAAAATTTATGTTTCTGATTTCTAATTCGGCTTATATCTCAGCAAAGTAACTGCAAACTAAATTAAGTCTCCTCGAAGCCACAAGCCTGGATCTCTCAGTACTGTATCTTCAGTTTGAATCTGTGTAGAGATGTGAAACGAAATATGCTTGGGGAAATTGTGTGGGGGTAATTTAATGTCAGTGCTGTAAGTGTGGTTCGTTTTTCGGGAGCAATTGTAATAAACTATGGACTTTAATTTCACATGAAAATATCCACGGAATAAGAAGTGGCGGGAAAACGTATAGTGAGACACCAGGGCTCCCGGTCGTATTTTTCCTGTAGATTTTACGCGACTAAAGTGCGGGTCGTGTGTAGCGTCGCAGCTACTTAATATTAAAATAATTCAAAACCGAATTGTAGTGAAATCTTAGTATAGAATTGTTTAGGTAGGCCAAACTGCTCAAAGTATAATAATTTTCTAAAACGGATTTTTTATTGTAAGTTTTTTTTAAGTTTCCATCGTAAAACGACAAATGACATATTATTAAGCAAAAACATGCACAAAGCGGAAGATATCGATACAACTGAACACGTTATATAACCAAAATATAAAAATGAATTCTCAATGTTCTGTACTTTCCTCTCTGCTATTTATGGCAAGATGTAGCTTAGCAAGTGCAGATTCTCGTAGGCGCAAGTAGATAGAACTGATATCCGTTGTCGATCACTGTTACATCAGTATCAAATTTGCACAGTGGAGGTGTTTGAGTAATGGGTAAAGGATAGCTTAGAAATTTTAATCAGAAATGAATTCAATCAAAATCTCAAGACTGTAGGCTGGACTATATTCTTTATCGAGATATTTCTGAGTTACGAATTTTTATCCATGTGAAAGGATGGCTAGCTAATTGACTATCTATGACAGGATCAACCAGGTTAGGCTGACTAATTTTGAATGGCGTACAGTCGAAATCAGCCGAGTATCAGAAAAATAGCAAAAGTCAAAAACATATCGCATTATAACTTATATCTTATTAAACAGACAATGGCGGAAATGAATCTTTAACACAGATAAGTGTATTCCACCACATGAATTTGGTTGGTTAAAAGAGGAAAATGACTCAAAATCAAGGAATTTTTCCAATGACAATATAATTGACCAAGATATATCGCCAGTTTGATTTAACAATTTACCGAAATATCCATGCCAGTTTATCTCAATTAAGGGCAAATTACCAGGCACGATTAATTGAGAACGTATTATCGTTATTATCCATGGAATTTATGGAATTATCGATGTATGGAATCTAATGATATTTCCAGATATGAAAAATACATTACGAGATAGGCTGGTATAGCTTGAACATAGATGATTATTGGTAGAATATGTTCGTGAGACTAATTTGAAACTCTCCGTGAGAATATCCCATCGATTCAACACGCTGCAAATGGCGCTCAGCAACGAGAAAATAATGTGAAAATCCGAACAAAACGATGGGTTATAGTAAGCTGGTAATTGATAAAATAACGAGCACGTACACATCAGAACACATCAATCGCCCGCAGTCATCAAATTCATATTTAATCACTTATTGCAATGCGAGGATAGCAGAATATCAGTGAACATTTTAGATAAAGATTGCAATGTCGTAAACCTGAAATTCCGTGAGTCTGTGATGATCGATATCTTTCATCTTCTACTAACATGAAAAATCTTTCTTTCCGTCTGTTTTCTGCCTCCCGATGTGGTTGTCATTAAATCATTTTTATAGCAGCAGAATTTATTCTTTTTTTAAACTGTATAATTATCTCCACGATGCTGCCTAAGGAAAATGATGACGGAGATGTAGTCAGGTGTTCATTGACTCATTTACGGAGAGATGTGACTGTCCTTCCATTGAAACTCATTGAAGTCGCTCCATCATGCAATCCTCTATATTGAAGTCTCAATCAAGCGCAAAGCATGACCGATTTTGAGGGTCTCTTCAATGGCTTTATTTGTTCGAGATCTAAATACTGAATATCAACGACTGAATAAGCAGATTGCTTATTTCCTTAGTACTGGGGTAAACCGATGACACACAACAGAAACTATAAGAAAGACATCATCAGCTCCTAATTATTCAAATCAGCTCCCGATAGATTGATGATCTTTTATTGTTTCCCGTGAGAATGTCTCAATATTTCAGCTGAATAAAGATGTCCCTTACATTAATTAGATCGACAGCCTTCCCTGACTCACAAAAGGCTATAAGCTATTCTAAGGAGTTAACGGTGGGACAACTTAGTCCAAGTCGAGGTATAAGTGCGAGAGCCTCTCGAAGCGGTCAGATTTTAACCCTACTCCTTCTGCGTCCCCGGCTGTTTATCAATTGAACTACCTTGCCACCTCTGCTGATAGGTTTAACACTTCATGTGTTGCACAGAATATCCCGGACGCAGAAATATGTTCTCAAATTGAGGTCAATAATTATTGTAAGCGTTTATAGTCAGTAGTACGAATCGTTTGCATAACGCCAAATTCCTCATAGAAGTCAAAGTCAATGATTATGGTTGTCTATTTTCTGTCTGATGATATCTATCATGTTTGTCTGCAATATTTCAGTTGCAGCACATTTGTGAATGATCTCATGTTTATTTTCCAGGAGCACGGGGTCATGTTCGAGTTCCATACAAGACAATAGATGGAACAGCAAAGGGTAACGGCGATGATTACGAAGATGCGGAGGGTTATCTGGATTTCCCCAATGACGTCACTGAGTGAGTTCACAAAAAAAGAATCGAACACTCAATTCATTGAAATTATTAGGACACTACATTTAGTGAAAACCTTCTAAAGAAAACACAGCCTAAAACAGTGACCTTCTTCCTACATAATTCGATAGATGTCTTCCTGACGAATTTTCGATAACTTCATATTTCATGCTGGTGAAAGAAGACGAGGTTTTCATCCGTAGCCATGGGAGGTCTGAACAACTGTGACAGCTCTTGAAGATAATCTCATGAAATGATTGAATTTAGCGAAGTGACATGAAAAGTGGTCGACGAAGTTACGTTCGTCCATGATTCGTAGCTATCTCCCACTGTCATAAACAATTACAGGAACTATGTGATGATTGAAAACACCTTCCGATTATGTTAATTACTGTAGAGTCAACAGTGAACAAGGGATAGAAGTCCTGTCTTTATATCCCAGGATGCGTCACGAGGTGGAGACTGTCCGTGAATGTCATTGGTCTCAATGACGGTGTAGTGAATCGAATTCTTTCCTGACCATCCCAGGATGTGTCACGAGGTGGAGACCGGTCCGTCAGCATCATTGACCTCCGTGACGGTGTAGTGGATCGAATTCTTTCCTGACCATCCCAGGATGTGTCACGAGGTGGAGACCGTCCGTCAGCATCATTGGCCTCCGTGACGGTGTAGTGAATTGAACTCTTTCCTGACCATCCCAGGATGTGTCACGATGTGGAGACCGGTCCGTCAGCATCATTGACCTCCGTGACGGTGTAGTGGATCGAATTCTTTCCTGACCATCCCAGGATGTGTCGCGATGTGGAGACCGGTCCGTCAGCATCATTGACCTCCGTGACGGTGTAGTGGATCGAATTCTTTCCTGACCATCCCAGGATGTGTCACGAGGTGGAGACCGGTCCGTCAGCATCATTGACCTCCGTGACGGTGTAGTGGATCGAATTCTTTCCTCACCATCCCAGGATGTGTCACGAGGTGTAGACCGTCCGTCAGCTCTTTGGTCTCCGTGACGCTACAGTGGATAGAAGTACTGCCTTTGCATCCCAGGATGTGTCACTAGGTGGAGACCGTCAGTGAGAATCATTGGTCTCCGTGACGCTGCAGTGGATAGAAGTACTGCCTTTGCATCCCAGGATGTGTCACGAGGTGGAGACCGTCCGTCAGCATCTTTGGTCTCCGTGACGGCGCAGTGGATAGAAGTCCTGGCTCACCATCCCAGGATGTGTCACGAGGTGGAGACCGTCAGTGAGCATCATTGGTCTCCGTGACGCTGCAGTGGATAGAAGTACTGCCTTTGCATCCCAGGATGTGTCACGAGGTGGAGACCGTCAGTGAGCATCATTGGTCTCCGTGACGCTGCAGTGGATAGAAGTACTGCCTTTGCATCCCAGGATGTGTCACGAGGTGGAGACCGTCAGTGAGCATCATTGGTCTCCGTGACGGCGCAGTGGATAGAAGTCCTGCCTCACCATCCCAGGATGTGTCACGAGGTGGAGACCGTCAGTGAGCATCATTGGTCTCCGTGACGGCGCAGTGGATAGAAGTCCTGCCTCACCATCCCAGGATGTGTCACGAGGTGTAGACCGTCCGTCAGCATCTTTGGTCTCCGTGACGGTGCATTGGATAGAAGTCCTGCCTCACCATCCCAGGATGTGTCACGAGGTGGAGACCGTCCGTCAGCATCTTTGGTCTCCGTGACGGTGCAGTGGATAGAAGTCCTGCCTTCGCATCCCAGGATGTGTCACGAGGTGGAGACCGTCCGTCAGCATCTTTGGTCTCCGTGACGGTGGAGTGGATAGAAGTCCTGCCTCACCATCCCAGGATGTGTCACGAGGTGTAGACCGTCCGTCAGCATCTTTGGTCTCCATGACGGTGCATTGGATAGAAGTCCTGCCTCAACATCCCAGGATGTGTCACGAGGTGTAGACCGTCCGTCAGCATCTTTGGTCTCCGTGACGGTGCATTGGATAGAAGTCCTGCCTCACCATCCCAGGATGTGTCACGAGGTGGAGACCGTCCGTCAGCATCTTTGGTCTCCGTGACGCTGCAGTGGATAGAAGTACTGCCTTTGCATCCCAGGATGTGTCACGAGACTGACTGTGCACATTAATACAGTTGACAGACTTGCTAGAATTACAATATATTAACTTTTCCTTTCTTTATGAATTCCATTGTCATTCCATTCAGATCTCTGGCAGTGATTCTCGCAGTTGATAATTTATTCTGGCTTGAAGTGACATAATTGTGTTGGCCATGATTTCTCATGTTGTGTCACATATCCTGCTGAATCATTTATTGTTGCCATTGTAGATAGAACAACTACCAACAGAATAATTAAGCAGTTTATCAAATTGTCCGTTACCTTTGATCAGTGTTGAATTGGTGAGATCTTTCATGATTTATCTGTCCATCGTGCATTTTATTATTTGTTCTTTTGACACACTTTTTATTATTCCGACGATTACACAGTTCCGGTAAGCTGGTGAAGTTTGTATTGTGTTTTTCTGACTGGTATGTCTGATGTACATGTGAACAAGTGCAGTGATTTCATGCACCCCGACAACTGTTGGCCTAAAGTCGATGATATTTGCCAGATCAGTAAATCTGAATACAAGAAATTTGACTGAATATATTCAGCGGTAGCATCTCGCCATGTTTCAGCAAGTCCCTGCTTGAACTGTGTGAAACTTTGACAATTGGATTCATTTCTCAAATCTGAAATTATGTACTATCATCAAAAGAATCTCAATCGTATTTTATACAGTTGACATTAGAGTACCACTATTATTCATATCCATGGACAAATGCATACCCGGATCACAATTCTTATGTATTTCCTACTAGAAAATCATTCCATTAAAGCTAGCGTATATTCAGTGTAAAAAATGAATTCTCGGATTTTCCCTATTATCGATGCATAGGGGATTAAATGTCAATGTAATAACATTGGTTTCTTGGAAATTATCAAGCTTTTCATTGTCAAGTGGGCGTAATACTTATTTCCGTAATCGATATATTTCGCTCTGTCTCTATGAGAGTCATCAGGAAATAATGACCTTCGTTATCTTGATGGTAGTGCAGATTTTCTATGGCTACGACGTTTTTGAATACTCATGGAACGAGAAGCTTCATCCGCTCAAACGGCACAGATAGTTATGGTGAATTACATAGATAGTTGTTGCTCAATTGAAGATGTTTTAAATGTTTTTGTAATCCCCAGAGAAATTAGAAAATGTTTATTAAAAATCCAATGAAATCTGTGATGCATAACCCTTGACAGAAGTTTTATCTGTTGTAATCATGAATATTGCTTATAAATAAAGAAATTCGTATTTTCTATAATGAATTTACAGTATTTAGTTTGTTTCTCACATACATAGAGATATCGAGCAGATCTACACATTAATAGCTGTACGTTGATGCTATCTCATGTGATGAACACTTCTCGAATCCCCACAACGTTCTCAATTATTGCGTTGTTGATCGTCGTGTGTGTTTTGAGCCGCGGAAGTGTCTCGGATTGTCTTCCGGTAAGAGACGAGGCAGCATTCCAAAAATGTCGGAGGGATCGTAATGAGGTAGCTCCCCTTCATCGAGTGAGAGAGTAAATTCCTGGATAGTCTGATTCCCAATTATTCAAAAACTATGGCGTATCAATCACAGCTCAATCAACCTTGATGATAACGATGTGTATGGTAGACGGTTGAAAGTTCATCCAGCCAAGTCTTTTAATTATCAAGGTGGAGAGCGAAAACTGAAATTAGTCTTCTGACGCTCAGTTATCACCGTACAGTCAACTCCATAGAACCAATGAAAGATTATCCGAATAAATCGGACTAGATTGTGGTGATCTTCGTTGGAGTCTCAGCTTATAAATGTCACAAATATTCTACGGACATTCCGTGTGTGATAACTGTTCTGCTCTGCTTGGTCAATACTGATGCAATATTTCTGGTACCTACATGTACATGCACGAATATTGGAAGGGTCACACTTTGACGGAATGATGAAAATTTCTTTTCGTACTACCGTAGAAAATTGAAGCGCAAGCAGCAACACAAATTTCCTTTAAAACATGATCCATGCATATTCATTTATACTTATTTAAGCAATAGTGCTAATATTCATTTTTATATATTATATAAGATGGTACGGTACCACATAGTCGCAATCGATAAAATCTTGGTTAATATTCGCTTAGGCTTGTCATACAAATGTGTCAGTTTACTTGCGGTAATTGAAGTGGTCTAATATCAATAGAGGAGATTGCAGACTGCAAGTTCGTCTGGTATTACTGATTCAAATTTGTCTACAGACTTGGCAGGTAGGACTGTTGTACAAAATGTTTGGTGGATTTCCTTGAACCGTGGAATTTTGCGGCTGCCAAGGAGTTTCGTGCTAATATTGCACAATTCTGTGGACATTATCCGTCTCACTGTCAACTGAGATTGATACAGCAAAAGCATGCCTGAGATACTGAGGTAACAAAATATAATTTTCAAGTATATAAAGCAAGTCGAGAATATTGTGACTGAGACATTATACTGACATCAATATATCATGTTTCAACCTCATATAATAAGTAGAAGATTGAATATTCATCCGGAGTAATGTCTCCCTGGTTATTCCACACGAATTGATGGCTGCTTGATCTGTTCGATCTGGCTTTCGTAGTACAATTTGAGATGCTCAATTAGTATATTAGGTAAATTTCTGTATTAGGTATTATGCTACTTTAAAACACACTGCTGACTGCTCGTCAAAGTTGGTGCCATAATAAATTAATTGACAGCTGCTACTCTTTGAGAACGCAAGGCAGATGTAAATAGAATAACCAAACATTGAGTTGCATCGTCAGTTGAAAACTGAAGACATATTTGAAATGCCGCCATTTCATGCAATATAAGGAATCATCAGCAGGTTAAGTTTTCATCTGAACATCAGCACAACTCATTTTTTACATGTACCCATACCTGTAGTTTCTCTGTGATACGCTTAGTGGCTGATTGCTGGCTTTGACATCTCTTGGTATAGAGGTCGAGCCTCGAGAATGTCATTGCAAGTCGGCAGGAAGGGCATCTGGAATAAGAGTGTCACAACGCTGCAGATAAACCTGACCATGACAGTACCGTTGAATCCCCCAATGGGCACAGAAATATGTAACAACTTCAGATAAACAATCTATTTCTATATCAACGGGGAGTAAAGACATAAAAGTTTCACTTTTGCGATGAGGCTGTCAACATTCACAAGATCGGACAGAGGCTGATGTATCTGCAGATTTGAATGGAAGGTTAGTTTCTCGCTCTCTTGAATAGATGAATTCAGAGCCTCAATGAATGGCCGTGAAATACAATTGAGATGAAAAGTTCGCCGCCTGTCTGTACCTCACGAACCAACTGTCATAGTTTGATATCCGTTGTTTATTCTCTTATCCCTACAACCGTCATCAATTCAATGATTTCACTTTGATGATAGCTGCAGGGCAACGGATTGATATGTTGAACTCTCGACAACCATAAAGTCTAGCGTATAAGGTTTGAAATTTTGAGGATGACCGTAAATGTTGTGGGAATGAATTCAGTCAGCATTTGTAAATGCAGTCGTCTCCAGTTGTAATGACGTTCTAGGTACCACAAAGTTTGCACCAGAACAAAATGCTGTGTGCTTGATTTATACCATGGAGTCGTCAGTGTCTAGTGCAGAATCGTATAGACAATTTTATCGAAAGAGGAAATACTGATATTTTAATCAGCATTATTAACATAATCGATTGTTTCAAGTAAAAAATAAGTCAAACTACTTTACTTAATAAGATATTTACTGATCCTAATGAGTACATCACGTTTTGATCAGTGCATTTTCACTGTAATACGAACTTCATCTCATGCCACAGATAGCGTGAGAAATAACTGAACATTGATGTACAGTTCTATTAATTTAGCAAAAAAAAACATGTTGAATTGTTGCATTTAATGTAGATGAAGTTCATATAAATGCCAATGCTAGGTCAGTGTTGAATTGACGAAGATATGAGTCAGATGAAGCCGAAATAGACATGCCATATTTCTCTAACTGTTCTACATTACCTCCTTTGAGGCGGCCAGTCATTTTGTGATCTCACCATGACATTCAATATGTAGGACGAGTGAATTCTGCTTTTTCAATGAGTACAGATGATTATTTAACGATGGAAACACTTGTGGTTATAACACTATATCAACGAATCAGATCATGGATTTATAGAAATGTAACGAAGATATCCCTGACCCTTAGTCATGCGAAGACTTCGATGTCTTGGTGACCAATAGCAGGGACATCAATATCAGATATCTACATTAATCATAGATGTCCCTGCCAATAGTAAGTTGAAAACTTGCTTATCAAAATTAGCATCTGTATATTTCATACGATATTCGAACTTCGAAACTTCATCAGTTCAAGTTGATATTAAACGGTTAAAAATCCACGTGAATGAATTTGCACACCAAATGTGGAATTTTAAATTTAATTGAATGGGATGGATCTATTTAACAATTGATTATTCAAATGGAATGGCGACTACTAAGTCATTAAACAATACCTTTACCGACCCAGGAAATTTTCCAGTGCAATTTTCACTTGCCTGACCCAGGAATCGAACCGAAGGTTGCGGTGAGACGAGCTCTTCAGTAGGTCACGCGGATAGGTCACCCTTAGTCATGGGAAGACTTTGATGTCTTGGTGACCATCAAATAGTAAGTTGAAGACTTGCTTATTAAAATTAGCATCTCCATATTTCACTATATTCAAACTTCGAACCTTTATCAGCGAATAATCAGTTGAAGGTGATATTAAACGGTTCATCACTAAAAATCCACGTCACTGAATTTACACTACACCAAATGTGGAATTTTGAATTTCATTGAATGGGATAGATACCTGTATATTATACGTGTATTTATATGTAGATAGATGCACGTATATTCTACAATTGATTATTCAAATGGAATGGCGATTATTAAGTCATTAAAAGATAAAATTTTCCAGTGCAATTTTCACTCGCCTGACCCAGGAATCGAATCGAAGCCCGCGGTGGAGACGAGCTCACACCTTCACTAGGTCACGCGGACTGTTCAAAAGGAATGCGAGTGAAGGCAGAAGTCATTTCCAAGCAATGTCGACAGCTTGTTGTCGTATTGTTATTGACAGGCCTTTGCTGTCGGCATATTTCGCAAGTAGGATTCGAACCTAAACACACTAGAATATTTAACTGGTCTTAATGAAGTAATATAGAGAGAAAT
The DNA here is from genome assembly GCA_907163375.1 of Prostheceraeus crozeri. Taxonomy (NCBI): domain Eukaryota; kingdom Metazoa; phylum Platyhelminthes; order Polycladida; family Euryleptidae; genus Prostheceraeus; species Prostheceraeus crozeri. Next base: position 762,208 of record CAJQUW010014582.1, on the reverse strand, counting down.
ATTGAGTTATATTACCGCAATGAAAGGGAATTAAACTTATTCCAAACTTTTCATCTTCTGCAAATATTTGATATCTTTCTCTCTTCAGACAACAAATTGAGGTTCGAATAATCGACGATGAAGAATACGAGAAGAATGAATTCTTTTACGTCCAACTGGGAGAGCCATTCATCGTGAAACAACGGGGTAAGTATCAATCCTTTGTCGGCAGTTGAGAGAAGTGCTGTGAACGTTGATAATTTGAGGAATGGCTTTTGATGATAAGAAATTCCCTCAGACTGTCGCAAACTTGAAGAAGAGAGTATCTTTTGTCTTCAATCCTTCAAACATCTTTCATTATGGAAACAATGAACAAAATGATCAAATCCTTGATCATCGAATCTATCAATGCGCAATCTGCCTGAGGAGGTAGTCTTACAGCAGTCAAGCTTGTTAAATTCTTGTCAATTAAGAAAATTATTTGTATGACATACTTGAATGAAACAGATCTGAAGTGTCTTCGGAAATAAAATGTATCAAAAAATATATATTCAATGACATTTGTGCTGTTACCACTGTTATCACCACTTATGACCTTTTTAAGTAGTATCAGAGGATATTATGCTTATTTCACCACTGTAGACATGAAAAGCACATACATATTTATGTCATAGGTTTGCAGTCAATTTTTGCAGTATAATACCGTATTCCCTCCATTCAACGCCGCCTTCTAATAAGCGGCGAAGTTGAGAAGGCAACTATTTAATAAACGAGACACTTCTAATATCATGAAAATTAGAAATGAGTAACTGAGTGTAGTACATATGTCATCAATTGAGCTAAAAACTAAGAATAAAGTTATCAATAGTCGCTGGAATGCTTGATGATAATTTATGTTGCAAACTGTACACCGTTAAAAACAACTAAAATAATCGTTGAACTTTACAGAAAATGTCCGTTAATATCCAGATAAACTCAGTGTGTCGTTGTAATAATATTTAATTCTGTTCAGACTGAAAAAAAACAGTGAAACTAATTCAAGCTCAGAAATTTGTCTCTGGTTTTCACAGGAATTAAAAATTCGAGATTCTTTAACAACGAGAGTGACAAAAATCATTTATGCAGCAGCTAAATAAAATTTCAAAATGATGTAACATGAGAACGCAGACATAGAAAATTACAATATGGAAGTATGCATAAATTTTCGCAGAGCACAGTATATGAAAGGTCAATCAAAGCAAGCTAATCAAAGGGAAATACATGGAAATAGTCAAAGATACCTATTATGAAATAAAAAATATGACAGCACGAAACGCGAGCCATGCTCAAGTAAATTAGATTAAAAGGGGTGTAAAGCTTCGTCACAATCATTTACTAAATTAAAAGTGTTTTGAATGTAAAGGGCTTCACTTTGTTTTGCATTATTTCTTTCAGAGCACAATAATTTTCATTAAGATGCTATTGTGCAATAATAATGTAAAGCGAAGATCATTGAAGCCCTTTACATTCAAAACACTTTTGATTTAATTAAAGGATTGTGTTGATGAAGTTTTTCTACCCTGTTTATCTTAATTTATTTGAGCACCGTTCGCTTTTCGTGTTGTCTTATGTCTTCTTTTATGATGGATATTTTGACTGTACATTTCCTTCTGCAATTTTTGTCTTTTGTCTTCTCTATCAATTAAGCGTATTCTTGTGTGAAGCAAAATTCCCATTAACAAACAGGTTGGTAAACTTGACATTGTTCTTTATCAGTTCGGTGGTTGTGCTGTCGGAATTGTTATCAACATCAACTCGTTTCTGGTGCATGAATTCGAAATGTGAATTGGAGAGCAGTTTTGAGCATTTTGATAAGATAACAATGACGACATTATAACTAGATTTAACAGATTCTTTTACTGAAAGAATTTCATGTTACACTTGAAACCTGCTTCGCATCCTGAACAGCATCTGCAAAATGAGAGAAGAGGCGAAGAGAACTCAAGGAAGGTGATTCAGTTGTCGTGGAAACAGAAAACGAATATTTCAAGTCAAAAGCCTCAGTCCGAAGTCATTTTATTCTCGTTGAATTCTGATGTCGGTTTGTGGCTTTATCATCGTCTAGTCGAGGCCCCCTGAGAGGACGTCGTGATGGACAGTCGGCAGGAAGTCCGTGATTGATGAGCCCAATGTTCCAACCATGCCAGATCGGGGGTGATGGAAGAGTGTTCATTGTGTCTGCGGTAGATTGGAACGTTGAGGTAGCCGTTGCTCTGAGATCCGGCGAATTTCATCCTTTTATTAATCCGATGACGGATTATTACATGAAAGTGACTGTTCAGTCTCATTGATTAATGAAATCTCGATATAGCAGCAATGTGTGGTTTAATCAATGAAAAGTATAGTCTGTCCGGAAAAGGGTTCAAATCTCTCAAGGCAGTCATTGGTAAGCGCTTCGAATGGCGTCCACATGCGTGGTCAAGCAGGAACCTGAATAGAAAACAAGAATATGAGACGATGACTGTTCATCGATTTACCTAATATGATATTGATATTTAAATGTAAGTGGGTAAGCTATGGTAACCTCAGTTGCATTACATGCGCGCACTTATGCACGCCGTCTTAAGGTCTGGTTGGTTTCTGTTGAAATCGCTTCGTCGCTTGGTAGCGCTACCGTGCTTTAATTCTCTGTGCTGTGATTGGTCAGCTAGCCGAAGTGTAATCTATCAGTTTTCACGTCTTCCAGCTACTGGAAGAAATATACACATAACAAGATGACGCCGGTGAAGAAGGAGGAAGTGGTGGTGGGATTGCCGATCCACAGAGATGGATTCGGCTGTCGCGGTTACTCTAGAGTGGACGCGTTTCTATCTCAGCCATTGTATGCAATGGTAGAGAGATATGTCTCCCTTTGGCCTATGTGATTGGCCAAGCGCGCGTACTGTGTGAGGAAAGTCGTATTAGGGAACACACGAACTACCGTTTTCACATTGAAGTCTGAACATCTGCCAAGTGAACGGTGCCTATATTTGACTCAATATTTCTCCGTGAAAAATTCATCAAATAGAAACATTATTCACATCGTTTGACTCCTCACGATTTAATTTTAATGTGACTGTGAACTAATGATTTATTTCGTCAGAGTTCAGACTTCAATTTGTATTACGTTCAATGGAAAATGGATCTTCTTGGCCCTCGGGATTAGTTCTAAGCGTGACCATCAGTATTAAAATATGTCATCTCTAGACCAAACAACTCAGACAGAGCAATTTATCTCTGTGGCCGACTCCGTTCCAAAGCTAGAGCGTGGAGGGACGCCGCGGATGCCGAATAAGTGGGCATTCATGCTAGGACGATGTCAGGACTGAGGTATCAAAGATATCCGAGAAGAGAAGGAGACAGTGTGGTTTGCACCACAAACAGGGGAAGTGGTCCTGCCAATCCTATGAAGACAAGATTTGAGGAGGCTGTGGCCGTTGCAACGCAGACAGGAGAGCAAGAGGGAGGTACAGCGCCTCAGTGGATTCACTTGCTACAACCAAATACGAGCGAACTAAAGTTCTCCAGGAATTGAACAGGGAACAGCGAATGAAGGACTTCAGAGGAGACAGACACTAAGGAGCTGCAGTTGGGATAGAAATGCCACTTTTGGCAAGCGCACTGAGTTATCAGAAAGCCGCTGCAATGACTCTGAGATCGAGGAAGAGAACCAGACCGAGTGGACAGACGCAGACAAGAGGTACGGCGGAATGAAAATGTCGCTCATCAAACTGTTCAATGGATTCACTATTTTAGTATTTGGACGACGAGTAGAATGAAGACAACTCAACGAACTAGCCAATCAGACTTTCGCGGTTTTTAAACAATGGAGAATTGAAGCCAGTTTCGTATCCAGAAATTTCCCAACGGGGAGCACAAAATATATTCATTCCCAACTATGGCCTACTTTACAATAGTAATTTATTGCTAGCCTGCTTTATTGAATTGAGTTAATTTGATTTATCCTATACTGACATATGATATATTTATACCATACTGATAACATCTTATGTAGTCAAATATAGTGCAAAAAACTAAATAGAGACAGCAATGTCAAAATTTCAACTGTTCCCTGCATGCCCAAATTATAATTCGAATCTGCAGGTTACAAATGAACCAGAAATGGGCTTGGTATTCAGGAGTGTCCGGTCTATGTTGCAGAATCTGTGCATACAAAAAAAATCAGGTCATCGTCTACTCCGCATGGCAAAGTTATCTAGAAATTGGTTGCTATCGATTTTAACATCCTTGTTTAGATAAAGATTTGCTAATCCATTTAATCGATCATTTCCCCATGCTCGATTGCAAATATTTTTTTAGCTGTTTTAAAGCAGTGAAGATCTTTCTGCTGCGGCGTTGGTAACTGGGATTGAGCCTCCTCCCCTATGGCATATCTCGCTATGCCTTTCCAAAGTCCTCTCTTGGAGTTAGGGTGTTGGGTGGGACCATTGGGGTTGCTGCCTCTCCTGTTCAATGCTGTTCACCCTGTGTGAATAGCTTCGTCTTGAGTATGGTGGCTCCTCGGTGGTATCGGAATGGCCATCTCCCCCCGGGGCACTCCTCGTCAGCAGTAGGCATTTATTTGCTTACTGGGTGTGTCGCTTCGTATTGTCTCGATCCGAAGCCTCCTATCCGCTGGACGGAGCCGTGTAAAACAACAACAATAACAACTGAGATTACTGCTAAAAATTACGACCTATTCCGCGGGGATGCCATGGCCCGATGCCCCTAAATACGCCACTGATTGAAACCAAGCTTAAGAATGCATGAATTGCAGGTATGAACGAAGCATCATAATAAATGCATGCATCGGCCCACAATTCATGAAATCAACAAGCCAGTGTTCCCGTTCACACTTGATGTCCTTGAATCTTTATCATTTTGATATTAGAACCATGTTGAATCAAATCTCATCGTGTTGGTTACAGAAGAGGATTCTCCGGAAGGTAAACATGAATGTCTTCGCTATTTGTTCTCACTGTATCGTTGATTTGTCATGATAGAAATCGTGTCTATAGAATTTGATAATGCATGAGATCAGTCTGCTGCATGTCGTTCCTAGAAGATCATTCTCAATGTTAGTTAATAACATTTTATATAATGAGTTGTGATTGTCCTGTTAGCTGAGATTTATTAATAACTGCAGAATCCAGTTCAGGATAGCCTCAAAGAAATGGTCAAGAGTATGTTTGTGGTCAATGTTGACGTTAGAAATGGGTCTAACATATGTTAGTGATTCCACACTGACTGATTTATGCTTTCAAAATTCTGGGGATGTTGGGAATTAGTTAGAACTTGTCAAAAGTTTGGTTTGATAATGGTTAGAAGTTGGTTCAAGTGCGGTTACAATTGGGTTTGAAATAGGTTAAAGCGTGGTAATAGCTGGGTTTGAAATTTGTTGAAGCGTGGTAATAGCTGGGTTTGAAATTTGTTGGAGCGTGGTAATAACTGGGTTTGAAATTTGTTGAAGCGTGGTAATGGCTGGGTTTGAAATTTGTTGAAGCGTGGTAATAACTGGGTTTGAAATTTGTTGAAGCGTGGTAATAGCTGGGTTTGAAATTTGTTGAAGCGTGGTAATAACTGGGTTTGAAATTTGTTGAAGCGTGGTAATAGCTGGGTTTGAAATTTGTTGAAGCGTGGTAATAGCTGGGTTTGAAATTTGTTGAAGCGTGGTAATAGCTGGGTTTGAAATTTGTTGAAGCGTGGTAATAACTGGGTTTGAAATTTGTTGAAGCGTGGTAATAGCTGGGTTTGAAATTTGTTGGAGCGTGGTAATAGCTGGGTTTGAAATTTGTTGAAGCGTGGTAATGGCTGGGTTTGAAATTTGTTGAAGCGTGGTAATAGCTGGGTTTGAAATTTGTTGAAGCGTGGTAATAGCTGGGTTTGAAATTTGTTGAAGCGTGGTAATAGCTGGGTTTGAAATTTGTTGAAGCGTGGTAATAGCTGGGTTTGAAATTTGTTGAAGCGTGGTAATGGCTGGGTTTGAAATTTGTTGAAGTGTGGTAATAGCTGGGTTTGAAATTTGTTGAAGCGTGGTAATAGCTGGGTTTGAAATTTGTTGAAGTGTGGTAATAGCTGGGTTTGAAATTTGTTGAAGCGTGGTAATAGCTGGTTTTGAAATTTGTTGGAGCGTGGTGATAGCTGGGTTTGAAATTTGTTGGAGCGTGGTAATAGCTGGGTTTGAAATTTGTTGGAGCGTGGTAATAGTTGGGTTTGAAATTTGTTGGAGCGTGGTAATAGCTGGGTTTGAAATTTGTTGAAGCGTGGTAATAGCTGGGTTTGAAATTTGTTGAAGCGTGGTAATAGCTGGGTTTGAAATTTGTTGGAGCGTGGTAATAGCTAGGTTTGAAATTTGTTGAAGCGTGGTAATAGCTGGGTTTGAAATTTGTTGAAGCGTGGTAATAGCTGAGTTTGAAATTTGTTGGAGCGTGGTAATGGCTGGGTTTGAAATTTGTTGAAGCGTGGTAATAGCTGGGTTTGAAATTTGTTGAAGCGTGGTAATGGCTGGGTTTGAAATTTGTTGAAGCGTGGTAATAGCTGGGTTTGAAATTTGTTGAAGCGTGGTAATAGCTGGGTTTGAAATTTGTTGAAGCGTGGTAATAGCTGGGTTTGAAATTTGTTGAAGCGTGGTAATAGCTGGGTTTGAAATTTGTTGAAGCGTGGTAATAGCTGGGTTTGAAATTTGTTGGAGCGTGGTAATAGCTGGGTTTGAAATTTGTTGGAGCGTGGTAATAGCTGGATTTGAAATTTGTTGAAGCGTGGTAATAGCTGGGTTTGAAATTTGTTGAAGCGTGGTAATAGCTGGGTTTGAAATTTGTTGAAGCGTGGTAATAGCTGGGTTTGAAATTTGTTGGAGCGTGGTAATAGCTGGGTTTGAAATTTGTTGGAGCGTGGTAATAGCTGGGTTTGAAATTTGTTGGAGCGTGGTAATAGCTGGGTTTGAAATTTGTTGAAGCGTGGTAATAGCTGGGTTTGAAATTTGTTGGAGCGTGGTAATAGCTGGGTTTGAAATTTGTTGAAGCGTGGTAATAGCTGGGTTTGAACCCGCGATTTGTTCATGCCTGGCAAGGGTACGACTGATGCTATCTTCGTGGTTCGACAGCTGCAGGAAAAGTATATGGACAAGAAGAAAGAACTGTTTTATGCCTTCGTAGATCTCGAAAAGGCTTTCGATCGTGTGCCGAGAGAGGTGGTTAGATGGGCTCTGAGGAAGCTGGCAGTCGAGGAGTGTCTTGTAAATGCGGTGATGTCAATGTATGAGAGAGCGAGAACAGTTGTGAAAACTAAGCACGGAGTTAGCGAAGAATTCGATGTTGGAGTGGGCGTGCATCAAGGTTCTGTGCTGAGTCCTTTCTTGTTTGTAGCCGTAATGGAAGTCTTGACAAGCGAAGTCAGAGAAGGTCTACCATGGGAGATGCTATACGCGGATGATTTGGTTTTGGTGGCTGAAAGCATTGATGGTTTAAGAGAGAAAGTATGCCGGTGGAAAGAATGCTGAGAGTCAAAGGGATTGAAAGTTAACATTGCAAAGACCAAAATGATGGCACAGAAGAAAGATCAGGAAAATGGCCATGTGCGATTTGTGGAAAAGGCGTAGGCACGAACTCGATCAAGTGCACTGAGTGTGAAGGCTGGATTCACGGCCGATGCTCTGTTGCACGTTCCCCTTCGGAGCTACCAGCATGCTGCAACATTCCGATGTAGCAAATGCGAAGCACAGGGTGGAGGAAACGCCAGCCAACAACCAGAACTGAAGTTGTCAGATGGAGCCAGCATCGACAGAGTAAGATCGTTTTGCTATCTCGGAGATGTCATCGATGGAAACGGAGGTGCAAACACTGCATCGATTGCAAGGACCCGCTGTGCGTGGCGCAAATTCAGAGAGCTGTTGGGTCTGTTGGGAAAGAGGGACATACCGCTGCGTGTGAAAGGAAAGATCTATGCTGCCTGTGTTCGAAGTGTGATGGTTTATGGAAGTGAAACGTGGGGAATGACAGAAGAGCAGATGGTGAGACTAGAGCGGACTGAACGGAAGATGGTGCGATGGATGTGTGGAGCAAGCCTGAGAGACCGAGCACCGAGTGATGAGCTGTTGAGACGAATGGGTCTGGTTTCGGTGAGAGAAGTGGTACGAAGAGGTCGACTAAGATGGATGGGACATGTTTTACGGAAAGATGATGCTGATTGGGTGAAGAAGTGCATGGAGATCGAAGTTCCTGGGAGAAGAGAGAGAGGAAGGCCAAGAACAACATGGAGCCAAGTCGTGGAGAAGGACATGCGAGAAGTTGGATTGACGCGGGCGGATGCCAAAGATCGAGTTCGTTGGAGAAAGCAGCTGTCGACTGGAGTGACCGGCCAACCCCTGCGCAAGCGGGGAAAACGGCCGTAAAACGGGATGAGTGAGAGTGAGTGAGTGGTAATAGCTGGGTTTGAAATTTGTTGAAGCGTGGTAATAGCTGGGTTTGAAATTTGTTGGAGCGTGGTAATAGCTGGGTTTGAAATTTGTTGAAGCGTGGTAATAGCTGGGTTTGAAATTTGTTGGAGCGTGGTAATAGCTGGGTTTGAAATTTGTTGAAGCGTGGTAATAGCTGGGTTTGAAATTTGTTGAAGCGTGGTAATAGCTGGGTTTGAAATTTGTTGAAGCGTGGTAATAGCTGGGTTTGAAATTTGTTGGAGCGTGGTAATAGCTGGGTTTGAAATTTGTTGAAGCGTGGTAATAGCTGGGTTTGAAATTTGTTGAAGCGTGGTAATAGCTGGGTTTGAAATTTGTTGAAGCGTGGTAATAGCTGGGTTTGAAATTTGTTGAAGCGTGGTAATAGCTGGGTTTGAAATTTGTTGAAGCGTGGTAATAGCTGGGTTTGAAATTTGTTGAAGCGTGGTAATAGCTGGGTTTGAAATTTGTTGAAGCGTGGTAATAGCTGGGTTTGAAATTTGTTGAAGCGTGGTAATAGCTGGGTTTGAAATTTGTTGAAGCGTGGTAATAGCTGGGTTTGAAATTTGTTGAAGCGTGGTAATAGCTGGGTTTGAAATTTGTTGAAGCGTGGTAATAGCTGGGTTTGAAATTTGTTGGAGCGTGGTAATAGCTGGGTTTGAAATTTGTTGAAGCGTGGTAATAGTTGGGTTTGAAATTTGTTGAAACGGGATGGCAGTTTGGTTTGAAATTAATTGGAAATTGGTTGAAGCGCAGTAACAATCGGGTTTTAATGTGGTTGAGCCGTGATATAGTGGGGTTTGATGACAGTTGTACATCAGTTTCAAATTCGCTCTTGTTAAAAAATCGTTTCGAATGATTATTAGAATATGGAAATCTTCTTCATTAATTGAATATAATGGTTGTGATAATTTAGGAGAGGTAGCACATTCTATTTGTCTTTGTATTTTGAATAAGTTGCAGCATAGGGTATGAATTGAGAGATATTTTGATGGTGTGCGGATTGAAAATGCCTGTTTGACGTTCGGAATTCTTAACTTTATTCCATCCATGTTTCGATGAAATATTTTCCCCTCTGCTGATTGCGTTTTATTCATGTAGATGACATATTGAGAACGAAGCTTGCAGACAGCTGTCTGAAAGCAACAGACAATATTTGTGGGATTCACTGGTAGCGCTGTTGAAAGTCTGTCGACCCTAACATTACGACCACGTGTTCCCCACAAGACTTGCGTTTGAACTATTCCACGGTTGTCATAACGTCAATATGTCTTCATTGAACGGGATTTAATTCATGTATTTGATTGAATAGGAATTTCCTTCGCTTATTTCTATATCTATTCCTCATCCATATATTTACTCCTTGACTAACAAACTTTATCATTCTTTAATTAACCAGTGAAGAGGAATTCCATTATCTATAGCACGATTTGTACTTAGTTTCCAGTGAATGATAGAAACCTCGTGGAAACAGTATGCAAAATATTGAAACAGATGAAGTCAACAGATGTGGAGAACTTAACAATTGATCAATTCGTCTTTCACTTTGGTAAACGCGGTGACTGTACTTCAACAAATAAATATCATTCTTAGTAGAATTCTGCTTCAGAAAGTTTGTCAGATAGGATTTGCAAGATGAAATTGAGATTTTCTATGCGCTCGGCCCCTCTATTTAATGCAAGCGAAGTTGTCCTTTGAGTGGCGGATCTTCAGACCCGGTTCATGCCGGATATTCGTGGCTACAAGTAGCATATAAGTTACTTAAAAGTAACTTGGAAGTATCCCTGAGACGTTCCTCACATACTTTAACATGTTCATATTTTGAGCTTCTTGGAGACCTGAATGTGTTAAAGCTGCAAGTGTTGTTGATTTTAGTCTATACGGGAGGTTTGATGAAAAAAATTTAAACGTCTGAAATAATGTACAATTGCTATAAACTCACCTGACCGGTTTCATTAGGTGTATAAATAACATTGTAAATTAGTCATTCTGCTTTCAATATTCGTCGCAACTATAGAAATTTGATTATTTCTTTAAATATGTACTGCATGCATAATCAAAATCAATCATAAAAATGACGAAATTTGTCTTGACTGTTGTGCGAAATTGAAAATAAGCTTGAAAAAGTCAAGTATCTACCGTTGTGTAAAGCGTTTAAATTTAATCGGTACATTTCGGCTATTTACACCATAAACATTGTCAATAATGTTATTCTTGACTATGACAATGGTGTAAAAAGCCGAATTGCAGCATTAACTGTTTTTAAGCTTTGCATAGCAATGCATACTTAGACTTTTTCCAAACCTATTTCAATCATTAATAATAAAGATGTTAAATCATTAATGTTAAAGATAAAGATGTATTTCAATCATATGTGTCAGTTCGCCTGCACATAGAATAGAAATTTGTTCTCAGACTTGAACAATTCAAGCACAAAACTTCCCTGGCAGCCGCATACTCAGCGTTTCTGCCTATAAAGGCTCCTTAGTACGGCTAGGAATGGCCCAAACTAGCTTAAACGAGACATTGTGTTTAACTTGCCCAGGTCTGAGGACAACATTTAATGCATGCATGCTTGACTGCACGATTAGGGCACTTGAGTGACAAAAATATTGCGGACTACAGATTGATAAGAATGACACATTTGCAGCTGCCCTCTGAATCTGTAGATCAAGATACACGTACAATGGTTTAACAACATTAACAATTGGATGAAAATATCAGTATTTCAACACATTCTGTTTTCTATTGTATCTGGTAAACTAGCTGTTAAATACCGGAGGGAATGAAAACTAAACATCTAAAATGCCGAACTTCTGCCAATTAACCCTTGACCGTTGTTGTAGGAACATATGTTCATAGGAATTTGCACATGTAGTTAGTCAATGATTGTATTCTTGTTGTATCTCAAAGTGATTGGAGAAAATGGTGACGTAGTTCAAACGTTGTCACCTGTCGAGACTCAAATAGCTGTCATTCGTGGTAAGATCTGTGTCAAATATTATCCCACTAAAAGCTTTGTTGGCACCTGGACCGTTGACATGTGTTTGTCTCCCATGTATTCCCCTTGTTCCTTATTAACTCACTGAGAACAGCTGGTGATCCTCGCAGGGGTTCTGCTTGACAGTTTATAGCCATGGGGTAGAATTTTGAGAAGATTCAGGTTGAGTGGAGTTGTGAGTCTGGCCGCCAAGTACGAGGTCGCAGCTGAACGCACAGAAGTATACGGACATGACTCAGCCCTACAGAGGGGTGTGCATCATGAGGACATATATGCATTTACCTCAAATTTGGGCAAATGGTCTAGAATCCATGCAAATTGTGTCCGCGACATTTTTAAGTATATGAAGATATTTAAGATATGAAGAATCGAATGATAATGAATTAAATAAAGGAAATTCTACACTTTCACCCGTGATGTTGTGATTGGATTCAATGAGAAATGTACCAGGTGCACGATAACAGTCGTACTTTCGCGAGCGTTGACTGCGGACGGGCCAGTTTAATAGTCACCTGGGGATCTATAGAAGTTCCAGCTACGACCTCGAACGGCTGCCAGACCTATGCATTTTCAAATGATTCCATAACATCTGAATTAATTCATTGGGCTTATTTGATTTGGGTCAGTGCTAGGATTGTTTTGTTCACGCGCATTTTGTTTTCTTGTTTTCAGTTTACAGCTACATGCCTTGATGATCTATTTTTATCAATAATTTGATTGATTTGAGTGTCTTTAAGTGCTAAGAATATCAACGAATTATCTTTGCAAAACATTGACAGAGTAAGATCTGTTTCTCCGGAATCACAGTTGAACATCTATGTCAAGTAGGTGAGGATAATGTAAATTCTCCGTCTTTTGTGCTTTCATTAACACTTGTATGACATGTGGAATCGCATGATCATTCCGTTGATAACTTAGTCTGGCCGGTGACCTGTTACGTCATGTGTACATGAACTTCACTTGAAGCTAAGAAAGGAAGCCACTCAGAAAGTGCACGCATATCAATACTGTTCGACAAAGACAAACATTTTTGTGCACCACTTTTTAAGGAGGCACCAGCCGATGCACTATTAATGAATTGCGCTATTTCTATGTTATCTATTCACTGATCTGCAGAAATTTGGCGGTCAAACTCAGTCCATAGACATCTCGACATGGGATAAGGACGCGACGCTACACCTCATTGTCCGACTTGTCAGACTTCTGACCATGATAGCTGTGACACAAGTACACGTGTGTCAGAAGTCATGCCATGAATTGGTGTTAGTAATGGTTATAGTAATAGCAATTAGTTACAGTAACTACATTTGATACATGTATATACTTATATTGTATACTGACATCCAACTACCAAAGGTAAGATCCCTTCATAGATAAATCACACATATTATAGGCAGATAATAAACCAACAACGGTGGAGTGTCGAGTCCTCATCTCATTGATGAATCAAGCGAGACGTGTACGAGCGGTTCGGCAGCATTGAATGTAACGTAAATTCATGTCGAGGTTCTGAAGAACCACAACCTCATGCCTGTGAAGATTAAAAACTATGAAACCTTCACGTCGTGCAAAATCGACTGATGTCGAAGTAGGCACATTTCAAATCATTGAATCTGTCACTAATTCAGTTGAAGAACTTCTTTCTAAATTAGATGTACATTGAATGACAGACTCGACGAAACTGCAGACTTCACCATAACTTCTCTGATATGTTTCTATCATGCCCTATCACAATTCAATTAAATCCGCAAACCTCAGGACCATCATTTACTCAGAACCAATCTTCGTGTGTGAGTTGGAAATCATTCTAATTATTGCTGGAACAATCAGTGAAAAATATTCGACATTTTTACGAACTCTAGATTTATAGGATTATAGAGAAATACACCGTTCAGTGACTCACGCTGTTCACTAATGAAAGAAGTATCGTGATTGTGATGGAATTGTTTTTATCATCTGAAAATCAACATGAGTAAAGTCATATATAAGACTTCGAACGAAGCTATTCCTTGAAATGATAGTGTCTGTTATCTCTTTGAGAAAATCTTTGTGTGAGAATTCTAAACATCACAAGGAATGCGATACGTCTCCATGTGAGATACACTTTTCTCAGACGAATCTTTGCATTTACTAGACGATAATCATCACTTTGTGATATCATCAATCTATGCTGAGGTCTCGCATTCAATGAAAATCGCAGAACTACAATATGTGTGCCGAGTTTCTTTCTTAATCAAAATGAGGCAATATTCCGCCCTGTACTTCGCACTAATGAAGTCATTGAAATCAAATCGATGGTTGAAGAGTACTTCACTTACACGACTTTCTTACAAGCGCCCGATAAGCAGTGCAACGCTCTTGAAATGTATGGAACCAAATGAGGTGATCTACACATTTTCAATATCTCGAATTGAAAGTGTTCAATTAAAATGATTTTTGTCGACTCATGTGTAAATAGGCGGAGATTTGTCTTGAAAACGTGATGCATTCGAGTGACAAAAAATAACCGTGACAGAGTCGAAATTGAATGATCACAGTGCAGAACTGAGGATGACAAAACGGGTTTATGTTGATTTTGACTTCCTGTATCCGTGCGCTTTGGAGGAGACAGCAGCAAGTTTTTCGAAGTAAAGATTGGTTTGCACCAAGGCTGTGTTTTAAGCCCACTGCTCTTTACGAGCGTCATGAATGCCACCAGTGCGGGTTTTTCAGAAGGACTTCCTCTCGAAGTTCTCTATGCAGACGATCTCGTTTTGGCTGCAGAAAGTGAAGAAGAGCTGCAAGAGAAGACGTGGAATGACTGCCTAACATCAAAAGGTTAGGAAGTCAATGTGGCCAATACAAGTGATGAGAAGTGCAGTAGGGGAAGGAAAGACCCTAATACCCTGCAAATACCCGTGTAGCGTCTGTTCGGGTAGTGTTGGCTGCAATTTAATTCAGTGCACCAGCTGTCGATCATGGACTCACGGACGATGTAGTGGTATAAAAGGCAGTCTGACAAGAGCGGCGTCGAACGTTTGTGTAGGAGATGCTCAGATCATATGCCCGTGGTGAGAAACAAAAGCCCAATGAAAGCGATCAGTTCAGAGAAAGACGAGTGCGACACTGTTCCCCGTTTTTGGTACTTGGGCGACATGTTGGACTCCTGTGGTGGAACGGAGGCAGCTGTAACTTCGCGAATCCAATCGGGCAGAAAGCCAGGGGGCCAGCCGTGGTGCTCCATATTAGATAAAAGGAAATATTTTTGACTCATGCGTCAGGGCCTGCATGACTTACAGAAGTGAGACATGGTCACTGACAGCTGTAGGGAAGAGGAGAATCGAGGTAGCAGACAGGCGGATGATCAGGTGGATGTGTGGAGTGTCTCTTCGTAGCAGAGTTGCCAGCGAAGACATTCTGGCGCGCCTGAACCTGCATTCGATCGATGAGGCCATGAGGGGGTGCAGATTGCGATGCCACGGCCATGTGGTGCGGAAGGATATCAACGATTGGGTGAAGAAAGTATGGAAGATAAAGATCAGCGGACCAACGCCAACAGACAGCCTATAGAAAACCTGGGAAGAAACAGTGTCCGCCGACTGTCAGGAATTGGGCCTCAAGTAACACACCTATGAAGAATCATCGTCCAAACCAATGAAGGTGAAGAAAAGGACGCTAAACGGATAAAGTAAAGTAAGTATGTGAAGTGTATCATATTGAATAATCAATGTCTAATTCATCGAGGGCAACCTATGTATCTCTGCATCAATCTCACATTCATTGTAAGTATCAGCACTCCTACCCGGGCCAGTTCTGAAGATGTCATGCTACTGAATGTGTTTTCCATGAGCGGATGGTCCGTTATGATATTGCCAATCAATTTCTAGCGTGATCAATTGAAATGAGTGACTTTCAGATGAACTGCGTGTGATCTGCAAGCATTTGAAGGGATGTAAAGTTGTAAATGTTGTCTTGCTTGTTAAGTGTTTAGTAGTTTCTCAAAATCCTTACAATTTACTATGGGAAGTTCTTCAACTGACAGGTTCAATTATTGAATTAAGCTTGTTTCCGAAATTAAGCTTGACTTGAATTGTTTCCGAAATTCTCGATCGTTCATTTGATCATTTTTGAACTAAGGTAACATGACATGCTAAGGTTTCATGAATCAGTATCCTTGTTAATTTTGAGCCAGCGTCAGAGGTTTGCAAGCACACAGTTCATACAACAGTTCATTCACCGGCCAGATTTAAAAAAGTTCATCCGATGAATTTGCGCAATTCCTATTAATTACTGCTAATCATTTTATCATAATAAGAATTCTGAAGCAAAATATACATCAGAATGAGATCATCAGGGTGACGAACACGGGATAAAGGCGTTGTGAAATTTCAAGTGATAAGGCCTGCATGTTGATCTCTGCTTTCGAAACGTCTGCACACTACCCGTCTGATGCATTCTGAATGGCATGCGAATCTAATGTGAAATATTTCGTTTTGAAGGAGTGAATGGAGAGGTTCTGCAGACTTTCTGCTTAAAATCTCCAATGACGGTGATTCGTGGTAAGATTCCTACAGAGACACAGCTTCTTATCACCCATTCCACAGCTGATAATGTTCAAAACTCAATTGCCCGCGCGCATACCAGACACTGAGGTGTTGGGCTGAATTAATGATAAGGAACTGCAGCCCAACATCCAAAGATATTCAGCTTTTACCTGTTAAGACTGTGCACATGAAACCGTTTGTGTTCCCGTATGTATGTACCCGATCTGTGAGTATCAGTTAGTAAGCTGATGATCAGATCCAATCATTATTGATGTTTTTCGAAAGTCTATTGAGCAGTCATTGTGGAGAGGAACTATATGCTGCCACATTGTTTTTGTGTCAAATCAAATTGCGAGAACAATAATGACAATTCTTCCAAGGAGGAAATGAAATTGAAGAATCACATCTGCATAAATAAAACATAATTGGTAAGTAAAATAATGGAAAGAAATAAATGGCACTTTGACACTTGATAATAAGATGACTATAATACAGAAGTTCTATTGAAGTATGAACTTCCTACGTTTCAGCAATTATTCATAGAATGCTGATGTCTATGTCAATCTCAGAGCTTGCAATTATTGAATTTCATCTCTCCATGGCAATGTATCGTCTCACTACTTTTTAATCAGTGAAATTCTGTTTTATAAGTTAATACATAGCTTCTTCAGCGCATTTGGTGGTAGATGCCCTCGAAGCATAGATATCTGCATCGCCGTCGACCTGTGCTTAAAAACTGAAGACATGTGCATGCTTAACGTACAATGATACCTAGTGGGTGAGAAGTCTTAACTCTTGACGCTGTCACCCTTTAGCAAGTACGATAAAATAAATAACTTCGGGTATTATTAAAATTAATTTAAACAGCAAAAATAAAAAAAAACCGGGTCACCATATTTGAACACTGTCCCGGTGACCTGACGCAAAATAGTGACCCAATTGACACAACTACCCTGTTACATTGCTGGTTTCTACGGAGACATGATTACTGTAGATTCAACCCTTCTAATCCACTTTATGAATGATCACCTCTTCATACGTGAATAATGATCACATCGATTGCGCCGATTGGTCAACTGGTCGATTATGCCACATACTAATTTCGAACACTCAAGACTCTTCTTGTTCGAATATCTTATTATCGCAGTTGTTAAAAGTGTTGATTAATGGACAGAATAGTCTTTCCACGACTTCGACAATAAGATGAACACGAATTTGTAAAAGGAACGCAAGATAAACATCATTTTCGTCGTTCAATTCATGCAATCGCCTAGCAACTGCTATGCAAGAAATGTGAATGTTTGTGAACTTCTTGAGATATTCAAATTCATGAATTCAGAATTTAAAATAAACATCGGAATGATTACCTTGAAAATGATGACTCATACCAAATGTTTTCATCTCTTTGATGAGGCAAATGGACCTACAAATTTGCGATATCAACTTCTCAAAGGATTCAGGCTTTGTTTCCCATCACATGCAGTGATCAAACTTTTTATACATGCTTAAACGAGGTGTCCAATGTGATGGAGACAGTTGGTCACAATCATTGCAATCTCCTATAAAATCCTTTGTACCGTCATTTCAGGCTTCAAATTTGGCGAAAAGCTGACTGCACGTAAGAAATATTTAAGTTTGTTGAGTTTAAGTTATAAGGTTATAGTTGATGAAAAAGTTTTCATTGTTTTTTCTATTCATTTTTCGGGCTTTCTTTATGATCTAGGTTCTATCTCATTAAGCCACATTAATAAAGGATGTTTGGTGACTTTTCTCACTCCATCGACAACGCATCATTCTCTATCAATATGCCAAAACTACGAACCCGTCCCCCTAACACTTTGGAGATGTCCAAGTAGACTATACGAGAGGTGAGAAGTCGATGTGATAATGAAGAGATTGATTTCGTTTGCAGGAGGTTTGGTAAAAAAGGTGACAGGATCCCTGAGTTATATGCACAGTCATGTTCTTATTCAATAGTTCAGTACATATTCTCCCTGATTTCAGGAGATCAATGGTCAGAATCAGAGAGTATAAAAACCGATGTGTTCTCGGAGCCGTATCTATCTGTATGAAGTCAGTTGGATAGAACATGGACTCCTAGATATCTAATGGTACATAGACTGCCATAGTACTCAGAACAGAAGGCGAGTCTAAGGTTTTGATACAGTTAATTCGACATGGCACCCTTTTTCAAAACATCAAAAAATAGTAATCCTTTTCCAAAACATTAAAAGAAGATATGCATGGTCAATTCCTTTAGTTTTAGCGATAAATGAAATCTACTGGTAGATTAACCACTTGCAATTTGCTATGGCTTGTCTTCAGTGAATCAAAGGAATATGTGTTTATAAAGCAATTGTTTGAATAGATACAGCTTTTCCGACCTAGTTGAATTCTATCGCATATCAGTTCAAGATAAGTCATTCAATGTCAAAGACCATAGATAGCGGAACCAAGTTCAGTAACAATTTCAAATTTCTATGGAATGATCGATACTTGAACTTGCTGTCCTACTCACTAACTTTCATGCGTTATCACGAACATGTGCAATCCAACACTGATATCTGTGACGTCTTTTTGAAGCAGACTGACTATCTTAAAAATTGCATGCCTTATCTTGAAGATGAATGACATAGAAATGAATTTGTTCGGAAAAACCTTTTGATGTAACCTAAAACATAGTAAACGTAGGAATCGCGTGCTACCGACGCTACATGTATTATTTTTCACACCTGAAAATATCAAAATATAGCGATACATTCATGATATTGTTCAACTGAAAGAAATTGTCTAAAATACTGAACAGCAATGAAGACATCAACTTGTTTTCGAAAATTTCATCGTAATTCTACCGCGAAATTTATTTCTGACCTGAAAGTCAGAAATAAAGCACAGTGACTATCACTCATTCGAATCTCTTGATCAGCTAGCAGAAAATGTTCATCAAAAGTTCATTAAATAACTACATCCGACTTTTGTCTGATTCCATCTTTCAATTGAGTCTATTTCTACAGGATTCCATTGTGACAGAAAATCATTGAATTGCGTCTTTATCTTCCCGCTGATGATTATCAGTTTTACCTTACCATGGAACATCAACTATCTTCGCCGGAAAAGTGAACAAAGAAATCGGCGCCATCTATTCTTCGGTTCTCATCTGCTCTTCACTCACTCCACGGGACATTGTACATCACGGAGAATCGCAATTGAAGTTTCCCATTCAATTTGAACACAAAAATGGACACAGATTCAACATCTTCGCATTTGTATGGCGGCTAGTGGAATACTGGTTACATTTTGCTTCTGTCGTCAGTTCTGAGGCTTTGTTCTCGGAAACTTCGAAGTTGCGAAAATTCATGAGAAGCCGTCAGATACTAGTGGTCACATTTCGGCTGTTAAAGTGTGATATTTCGAATGATAGTCAGAGATGGACAGTCCAGCCCAGCCCATGTCTTTCTGGCTCAACCCCAGCACACCGTAGTCCATGTCCTTCCGGCTCAAACCCAGCTCAGCCGAGCCCATGTCCTTCTGGCCCAAGCCCATCCCAGTCTACGTGCTTCTGCCTCGAGCCCAGCCCATCTGTTTCTCTTCTCATAAAATGTAGAAATCAATCAAGGGCAATCGAGCGTAGATGGGACCAAGTCAGTAATGCGACTCCATGGATCTTTCTGGCCATGATGCGTTTAAATGGAGACGTGTAATTGGAGCCGAAACAATTTTGTTAGCGTTCAACTGTTAAAAACTACACGCCAATTACTCTGTACTGGTACTGGAAGACCTGCTGCAAATACATTTGAAGATAAAGATTATTTCCCAATTAATTAATCCAAAACAATACCCAATAACTAAAGACACCAAAATCAAAACAATGTAATATGAAAGTAATGCACGGGCGCTTTCTTGGTCTCAATTCATGCGCAACGACCAAGTGAAATGAAATGCAACAACTTGGGATAACTGTGAACACACAAGTCAAAACTGTACTAATGAATTACATTGTTTTGATTTTGGTGTTTATTGTTATTAAGTATTGTTTTGGATTAATGAATTGGGCGACTATCTTTATCTTCAAATGCATTGGCCATCACAACTGCTTCAAATACTGCAAATACCTCAATGTAAAATCCTTGCAGTACTATGAGACAGAATTATAGGCTCACTTCCATTTTCTCTCACTCTGTGAAAACGGACATTTTCCACAGGCCAATAAAGGTAGCAAAGTCAGCCTTCGATGAAATGGTACGAAGTGCGGACAACCTATTGAAGATTTTTTGTCGAGACCTTACTCAAGTCCGCCACTTGTGCGTTGTAATCGTCGCTTCTGTCAATAATCATTCCCAGTCAGCGTGATGTTCTCATTATCCGCGGGGATAATTTTGATTTTTCGATCAGTGAAGTTTATGGAGAGGGACCTTATCGAATGACCTGTTTTTGAACACTTTCGGAAACATGGCTATCCTCTCTCGCCGTTAAGTTAATCACGTGGATGAAGTTTGTAATGTCGCATGTCCTTATCAAAGGTGACACTTAATCATCTTTATCATAGCTTATGTTAGAAGACATCGTTTTGTTTTAAAGGAAGCTCTAAAGTTGCAGACTTGCATTGCTTTCTCTACTTCGTTCTGAGTCATTGTATTAAGAAAGATAGTGTGTAAAGGAGAGCACAGAGAAATTCACACGCATGGAGCGATATTTGTCATTTAATTACCTTGCACTTTCATTGACTTATTGCCCATTTACTTCAGCAACTGTTCGCTTACTTTCATGTTCACAACCGCGGATCTCATTAAACTTATGGATGTCGATTTCACAGCAATGGAAATTGCCTGAAATTGGATTAATCATCGACTGGGTTACATCATTTACTCAAGGCAAATGCCTTGTCCAATCTGACATGAATTCTTGTTACCAATACTTTTATCTTCTTTTAATCATTACGTCCTGTCATACATTACTCCAAAGGAAATCACTTTGATTTCAAATCACAGGAAATTATTAACAGCCTTCCCAGCCGAACTCTGCACAATGAATAATGAGTATACCAATCTGCTCAATTTATTCAACGGAAAATTCTTCAACAGTCATTGAGAAGGCATAGAGATACGAGAACATTAAAAGATGAGACTTGAAACTATCTTGCATGATTCGAGTTTAGTATTAAAAGTAGACCCACGTTAGTGACCATGTCAGCTGAATCGTCCAAGCCTCCAGTTCGAGCAGCAGTGACCCAGTCAGCTGCACCGTCCAAGCCTCTAGTGTGAGGAGTCGTGACCCAGTCAGCTGCACCGTCCAACCCTCCAGTATGAGGAGTCGTGACCCAATCAGCTGCACCGTCCAAGCCTCCACTGTGATGAGTAGTGACCCAGTCAGCTGCACCGTCCAAGCCTCCAGTGTGATGAGTACTGACCCAGTCAGCTGCACCGTCCAAGCCTCCACTGTGATGAGTAGTGATCCAGTCAGCTGCACCGTCCAAGCCTCCACTGTGATGAGTAGTGACCCGGTCAGCTGCACGGTCTAAGCCTCCACTGTGATGAGTAGTGACCCAGTCAGCTGCACCGTCCAAGCCTCCAGTGTGAGGAGTCGTGACCCAGTCAGCTGCACCGTCCAAGCCTCCACTGTGATGAGTAGTGACCCAGTCAGCTGCACCGTCCAAGCCTCCAGTGTGAGCAGTGACCCGGTCAGCTGCACGGTCTAAGCCTCCAGTGTGAGGAGCAGTGACCCAGTCAGCTGCACCGTCCAACCCTCCAGTGTGATGAGTAGTGACCCAGTCAGCTGCACCGTCCAAGCCTCCAGTGTGAGCAGTGACCCGGTCAGCTGCACGGTCTAAGCCTCCAGTGTGAGGAGTCGTGACCCAGTTAGCTGCACCGTGCAAGTCTCCAGTGTGAGCAGTGACCCAGTCAGCTGCACCGTCTAAGCCTCCATGGTGAGGACTGGAGTAGTGAGTAAGTGTCCCAGTTTTTGGTGCCAGGGTTAGAGATGGCTGTGTAGACCTGCTTCACTCTTTAAAGCTTTTTGGCATAAAAGAATGAATACTGATTTACTTCGATGTAAGTAGATGTGTTCTCAGGAATTTCGTATTTGATGCTGCACATTCTGCAGACTACATGTATGAACATTATATGAACTTGTTATCCTCAACTTGCTTTCTAAGCAGATGATTCAAGTAAAGAAAAGTCGAAGATGTCGGTCATCAGGGGTAAGATCAGGCTTGAAACATACAATTAACAACTAAAATGGTTCGCAGACAGCTGGATGGCTTTAATATCTGCTGATTGGAGTTTTTTATTTTGACTTCAGCGGATGATAATTTCGATAACTGCATGAATTTACTGCATGTGCAGTGCAATGAGCTGATCGCCTAGGTTATAGATGTCTGAAATTTTTGTGAATATCATTTGTCATTTGTTGTAGGAATATTTGATTATTGCAGGTCAAGATTTCAGTAGTTTTCTTCTTCTTTGTGATCAGTCACCGATGCAATTATCATTATAAAGAGGCCATAGTTACGACAAACGTTTCAAGAAAACTTCATTTCCGTATTGAAGAAAGTGCCTCAAGCAATAATTATGACAATAATTAGATTGTGGACGCTCACACGTCACTCACGAAGGTAGCAAACAATGCAGATTTTACTCCTGCTGCAGTTACTTGAACATTTATACCAATACGTGGTGTGATTATCGTTTTTCAATTAAGTGAACGGCAACTTCATGATATCTTATTGATTCGTGTTTCTACAAATCACATTGTATAAACAGCTGAATTTACTTTCATGCTCAGTGAAATAGTTTTCGTGATCTTGTTCATGTTGATGATTTTGTTCGTGAATTGTGCAAGTGATTGTACCGAGTTGAAAGTCTCCACCAAATTTCAATTCATCAAAGCTGCTTGTGGATCTGCACTGCATTTTGGAATGATTAATTTGTGATCGAATTTCGTCCATAAATAGTTGCATGCTAAATATCGATGCATTTTGAAGTGTAAGAGAATGAAAGTTCACTTGTCTTATGTAACGTTGGTGAATGTGCGGGACGATTCTTCCAAGCCACTGTGTCGATTGAAATCATATTGATTTAGAAAGCACTTCAGTCACCCTTGGATTGTATGACAGATTTAGAACCGAAGTTGTGTTGATACTTGAAAACATGTCGATGTACAAAACCTAAAGAAGGAATCATCATGGTCAAGCTGTTCATTAAATGAAGAAGACAAATCTATTGATGAAAAGAACTTGTTGAAGGTCAAAATATTCTGATAATTGACAAACTGCTTTAGTTTCCTCTGTTCATTCTTCTTAGCATACTTTGCTGATGTTGTTAAACGATTGATTTATTTAGTGTCCTTTTTGCACTTTAGCGACT
The DNA here is from genome assembly GCA_907163375.1 of Prostheceraeus crozeri. NCBI lineage: Eukaryota > Metazoa > Platyhelminthes > Polycladida > Euryleptidae > Prostheceraeus > Prostheceraeus crozeri. Next base: position 738,895 of record CAJQUW010014582.1, on the reverse strand, counting down.
AACTCTTCCAAGCATCCTTCTTTGCACTTTAACGATCAATTCAACCAAATATCCTTCTTTACGCTTCAACGATGAATTCAACCAAATATCCTTTGCACTTTAACGATTAATTCTTCCAAATATCCTTCTTTACACGATTAATTCATCTTTTGGCGACAAAACAAGTATACAATCTGATTGTTGCTTCGGCATAAGAAGATTTACGTGCTAATGGATACATTCGGATTTGCAATGTGTCATGTGGAATTCATATTTCAGGGTAGTTTCTTCTATTACATTTGCCAGTTGATAATGGCAATTAAAAATTCTAGCAGTTTGTTTCTGTCATCATAGGTGTTCGATTTATGAATAATTTCGTATGTTAAGTCACCAAGATCATTGAAAACATTCTATGAATACATTGAACAAGTTTTCATTGTTGATTCCTTCTTTCACGGCGAATACTTGAGATTTTCTTCCGCGTGTATCTCGGACTTTCTCCAGGTAAGGTGTTCCCTGCCAGAAGAAATTTGAGACATATTCATTAATTTTTATGAACCTTGATCAGCATTGGACATCGCGTGAAGGGAGAATGTCTTGTTGTGGTGAATAGTTCAACTTGTTGACAGACAGCGTGTTCGAATTTGCGCCACAGCGGTGAAGTCAGCTGAGCGCATATGGGCGCGATGCACTGCCACACCGGTAAACTCATTTTATTTCTAGAGTTCGGACTACGTGCTGAAATGCATGTCAAATATGTGTTAAAATGCTATAAATATGTGAGTAACTTTCATGCAGAAATATTTTTCAATATACCTTTGCATTTTACAAAGATTGACAACAAAAATTTCTAGTAAATTATAAACGACATATTTTTTCAAATATAAAAGACACATTAAAAGACAGTCATTTTTTCGAACATTTTCTCAATTTCTCTTCGAAAGACGACGCCCCTATCCGAGGGTGAGGATAGTTATTGGAAGAAAAGGATCTCAATGTCACATGATGGGGGCGTGAATCAGAGCACAATGATCTTTTAGAGAATTCGCTCAGTGAGCTTTTTTTAATAAAGAGTGCTTCTAATTTCTTTAATTTAACGGCGTTCAAAAAATCTCTGTTAGTGGATTCGATTTATTCATTGCATCATATAACGCAGCCTCATGGCATTCTCAAATATATCGATTCAATTGCAATTGTCTGCTGAGAAGTTTTGAATCCTGAGCATATGCGACATAAATATGTGCTTTAAATATATTGTAGAAACACAAAATATGTGCTATGAATATATATTTATGTGTTTACTTGAAATCCTAACTCATTTATTTTCTTCAACATGAAGGCTCACATTCGGCACGTGATGAGCGGGTATTCATCATCTGATACTTTGGCTCGTTATCTTGGTAGTCCTGTCACCATCTCCTGAGCGTGAATATGAAGAACTGCTCCATATTATAGGGAGAATGATGATAAATTAAAGGGATAAATGATGAAGAATCAGAGAAGAGGATTTGAATAAGGATAATCCCCTGACCATGATGGATATTCCAACGGCTGTCAAAGAAGTGACAAATATCAACAGAACTTGTCTCCACAAATGTCATTAAATACTAAAATATTTAGATTCCAAAGGTTGGCAGTTATTAGTTTGTATTTCGGGATGTGTCTGGTAAACATTAAGTGATGCCAGCTGAAGTCACAAACATTGCATCATTTTGATTGAATTCTCTCAAATTCAAGTTATTCTCTCAAATCTCACTGAGGATAGAGTATTGATGGGTGTTTACAAGTGCAACATGCTGGGCCTGTAGGTCAAATGATACTATTGGTCAAATATTACACACTGTTATGATAAAGTTATTCTTGATAACTTGTCTTTTGAGTTGTTTTCCTGATTTGTTCTCAATATGTTGTGTTCAAAGTCAATAATTATAATACGGGCAGTTAATAATTTATTAATGTATTCTTCTAGTGTCCTGAATAAGTAACTGTGTGATGATGCTTACTAAGATTCAGCATCTGTTGAAAGTGCGAGTAGGCATGCGTCTACATGACATTGCTCATGCAGTTGAAATTAAGTGTGAAAACCTGAGTGTAGACATTGAAACCTGAAGGCCTTTTTCAACTTCTCAACTCAACAGCTCTGAAATATTGTCCCATTGTGAACAAATAGTTAAGCAGAAGTAAAGCATGTAGTCTCAACAATCAACAGGCAGTTTCAATCATTTCACCTGACAAAAGCATGCTGATCCATGGAAAACATCGAAATGAAATTGGCATCACCTCATTCAGCTTCAATTCGACATTGTGATATAATCATCCTGTTTTCGGTTGAAATTGCGCATCGAATTATTCTGAAATTGGTATTCCTTTTATAATCCTTCATTAATTAATAAACTTAGGAAGAGGCGACAGATAGTGAATTCCGTTTTAACAGCAGCATCAAAGTTTCATCGTTTCTTTCTCTCGTATTTATTCCTCTTCCATCAGACGAATAATTCATTCCCCATGAGTAAACGGGAGATATCTTTCATTTCATGATTTTGGGAGGTAAATAATTCCATTATAAACTGCAAGAGATTCTCTTTAGATTCACAACATCACCCAACTTCCTGTCATAAAACGGACACCAGAATCTAATTAATCATGCCAGAAGTCACATCAAGCTGCCTTTTTACGAAGTTATTTGACGAGATGAACTTCTTGATTACAACTGGAAGAAAAACTGAAGTGGAAAATTATTCAGGAATTAAATCGTTAACGCATGAAAGTAGCCTCCGTGTAAGCAGCCTTTGCAGGTAAGAAAATGCGAAACAATTGGCAATCAAATTCATCCATGCTTCTGTTTGAAAATTTAAAATTCTGTCCGTGTTCTCTTAGTGGTATTGTTATTCAACATGATCAAAATTGTGTCCGAAAACTTAGATAAAATCTTTAGAGGAGAACATGTAAACAGAAGTCAAAAATAATGTATACAAATGGGAAAATGTTTCCCTTGATATATCCTTATGATATCAATTTCACAGTTGACCTATAATATCTGATCTCCATGTCCCTGTGATACTCATGTCAGAAAATATGCCCTGTGATGTCTGATTTCTTTGTGCCTGTGAAACATAGATATTCAAATTCATCGAGAACGAACATCATGAGGGATCTGAACTTAGCGGAATTCAGTAGATGATTTATGCATCAACTGCAGACATTCATTATGTTCTATTCACAGAATCCTTGTGCACTTTTGTCCAGATATCCTCACTGTTGATATTATCCCAACCGATTGAAATGGGTATTGTGATCCTTTTCCACCGAACTTCCTGTCCAAATCTGAGCCATCTAGGCCATCTTTGTCCTTGAAATGATTCCCTTGTTATTCAGTGTTAAAAATCAACTCACTTTTTCATGACCAGCTAAAGATGGTCAGTGATTAAATATGATTTCAATTTTCTTTGTAGCTAAAAATCCACGACCAAGTATGTATCTCATCATTTTTGATCACCGAACCAAACGTTCACTTGAATACAAGTTGATGATTCCATGTATATTCCTCAATATATTATCACTTGTCATTAAGTCATTGTCGTTATTGTCCAAATTCACCGGCCTTCACCACAGTCATGAATTATAACTCAGACTGATTACCCTGGCCTGTTCACAGAAGATACTCAGATATCTATGCAGTGAACACATGCATGCAATTGTTTGAATTCATTTAAGCAGATATATTAGTAAAAGAAGTTTCCTGAACTCCTCGGGAATCATGCAGAGCGGTTCTGGGTCGCAGAACATATTGATTGGAGATCATGTATAAGTGTGTGGTGTTGATGCAAGCGAGATGATTACAACTAAGTGATATTTGCTAACAGAGGAATACAAAGTAAATATATATACATTTCCGTGTCTGATTTTACTTTCTTCGAGTGAGAAGGTCTGCACTGTAATCAAACATGATTCGATCCATTCCATATAGCATGCCACTAAATATCTCGATTTTCCTTCCAAATAAACTTAATCTTTTATCAAAAATTAACCCTGATGTTTAAGGCTTCTTCAGTCCTTCTTCATTTGATTAATATTTTTTGTCACGGAATGAGTTTATTTGATCATTAATAAAGCATTTGACTCAATCCTCTTATTGTTCTTGACACAACTTCACCCGCCACCCTCCACAAATTGCTGCTTCCCACGTTTTTGCATTCTGTTGGCATTCATTGAGGTATAATATCGCACTCTTCAGGTCTCCGCAGTTCCAAGAGGAAAGAATTAAAGGAAGAAGAAGTTGAGGAAGCTGGAAGACCAAAACTTGGTGAAATTGACAAAACAGAAGTTCATATCATTGAAAGCACAGAATTTAAGGTAAGTCCTCATTGATTCATTGCAGTCATGATATCGATGAAAAATGACAGCAATGAGATTTTTATTAGAGCTGATGAATAAGTTTCGGGATGAATTAATCAAATGCTTTTCATGAATCTAGTTGCTATGTGACAAGTACTTGAAGATTTATGTGAGTCAGGTAGGTGACGTTTTGTTTTATTCAGCAGTTATGTTTGTTCTTTGTTATCGGACAATACATAGATGATGTCCGATACATTCAATTCAGATGTCAATATCAAGTAGGCAAGTCATTCTAGCACCAAAGATTCAATGAAAATAAAGAAGGTCTTTTTATAATCACAATGTAGTTATCTGCAAAATATCAATAAATAAACATCCGCACGGGAGGCATTGTCATTTGTTAATTTTGTAAGTCTAATAATGGCAACAACTAGTTTAAGCAAAAAAAGTGTTTTAACCCAACACAAGCTGCAATAGTTTCAAGAGTGGGTTCGTCTTGTAGAGAAAATCCCTCATTATCATATCAAAAATCTAAGAAAATTTACATTTAGCTACATTTACATTTAGCCCTTGAGTTCTCCAGATGAGCTCACGTGGCTTTTCAAAATACAATGACAATGCATACAACCTCAATAAATGCATTTACTCCAATGAAATTTCATACGTGAATGTTGACCGCCAATGAGGCTGAAGAAGATGAATTTGCTGCAGCATTCTGTCATATTGCTCATCCAGTGTTGACACGCACATTCGGCATAAATATCCGAAACTTCAATGTAGCAACTATGCCAGATCAAACAAAAAATCATTGAAAACTCACTTAGCAATCATCTTGAAGCTGTATGAAATCTCATTTCATCATTGACAAGACCTATTTCAAATCTTATTATTATCTTCATGCTACCACATCAATCCATATCTATATTTTCGAAATTCAAGAAGCATGAATAAAAGAGTTTCAAGTACATTCAAAATTTTATGGAACGATAAGCCATCATGGTACGCATACGGCTTTTCCGTTTATTATTCCAAAGGCTGACGGCAAGCCTAGGTTTTTAATCGATTATTCGTGGCTGACCCCGACCTTAGCTAATAAGTCTGTAAAGCTTGTTTCGTTTTCGCAGAAACGCAATTGGCTCCAATGGAATAACTGTCTAGTCGCTATAAAAATTGATTTACTTGACGCATTCTATTCTATTCCAATTTGTAAACGCGTTCAATATCTGACACAGTTCGAAGCGCTAGACGCCAAACATTATTTTTCCAACGGTTGCCCATTGGGTTGTCGCTGATCCCTCGCCTATCCTCGTGACTTCCTTATCATCGACAGGAAGCATAAAATTCGCAAATTATTGCTACAACTTTTAGAAGGGGTCAAAACGCTGGGTCTTGCCATCAACTACAACTACTGGTGCTAAGCGCAAAGGAATATTCTATCGCGATAAAGAAGGGAAGTACAGAATAAAAAGCACATAAATTATAACAAACAAACAAGTACCGATTGTCATTTACTGTTGGAATGACAGTATCTGTGCACACCTGACTTCCAATCGTCACGTCGACATCTAGCAGGAACAGGTCAAGCTTTGACTAAGAGTAGGCCGAACGAAATCTATCAAAATTTTTCGAATCCCACATCGTTAAACGGTTCACCGTTCTTAAAACAACAAAAAAGCAATGTGTTTTGAGTTAGTACGCCTATTGTGTTGTTTATATATGCTTTTGCCACAAGAAAATCATAAAACTATGTATAAAATCGTAAAGATCCTCAATATATTGTTTAATTTCCAATCTTTTACAGTGCATCGACTATTTCTCAATAGTCTAATTTGTCCAGATGTGATATTAGCACACGTTTATCTGTCAGCAGCACGTATAATGCAGATCCATCATCATTTAATGAAAAGTGCTTTCGTAGCACGCTATTACACGCAAATATTATAGCAACTTAACTTTATCCCCCCTTGTGCCCACCGTCCTTAAAAAAAGAAAGAAGAGAAACTTGACCTGTACAAATCTGTGTCCTTTTACGTGCATTCACCCATCGATGCGTCTTTGAACTAGTGAGACATCCATTCGTTTAAAAGGAAACAGTCTTCAGAAAACATTGCTGTTACTGATGAGAGCAATATTCGATGAGCACTATGACAGAATGTTGCAACACTTTCAGCTTCATTGGCGGTCAATATTCGCGTTTGAAATTTCATTGGAGCAAATGTGTTTGTTGAGGTTGCATGCATGTCATTGTGTTTTGAAAAGCCACGTGAGTTCATCTGGAGAACTCAACGGACTCCATCAACTACATGTAAATCTTAGATTTAAAATTGGTATGTTGATAGTGACTTTTCTGTACCAGATGAACCCACTCTTGAAACTATTACAGTCTTTGAAACCACGAAATGTTTTTGTTGCATATAACTGAGACTAAGTGGATTGAATAATTCTTCCATTCCGTTCACCAGAATACCATCGACAAATTGTTGAAGAAGGCGAATTTGTCTCTCGTCGTTGGTACATCTTCATGGAAGGAGCAATTTGTGGAGGCCATGTCAGTCAGTGCAGGTGAGAGTTTATTTGTAGTCAAAATTCAGTTAATGAGATAACATGAATGTAATCAAGCCAAAGAGGTTTTTTTTCTTATGAAAGGAGAGTGATAGGTCAGTCTCTTATATTGCTTCAATCTGTTGCTTTAAATTTCAAATATTAAAGTCATATATTTCAATGGAAGTTATTTTAGCTGAAAATTTTGCGGTCTCTTCGTTAAGAAAAATTTTTCTGATTAATTTTCTAATAATTTTTAACGAAGAGACCAAACATTTTCTGTCTACCCGAGAGCGTTCAGTCAAAATGACTTGCATCGGAATATGTGCAGCATCGGAATATGTGCACCATCATTCTTCTTGTAGAGATTGAAATGTGCCTTCATCCGTAAAAACACTTCTAATAGATGTATCTTCTCACACACACACGTTCGCTATTCCTATGCGTCTGCGTATCTACCGACTTTTGCGTTTTGGTCATTGGTTCCGGGACGAAATAGCATTGCTTAACTGCTGCATAAATTAGAAAATTATCATGCAAAAATTATGTATCAGGTTGATTGATGTCGACAGCATTTTTAGCAAGTAAATTTTTCTGATTTTCAAATTTAATGACATCTGTGACTGTCACGAAAGGCAGTGACACCTTGATGTGATAGAATTGTGTGACGTATTTGACATCGGCTTCGCACTGGTCGATTAATCATCATAACCTCTCCATTCACACTTCATTAGATGACCTTGAAGCAAAAGTGAATTTCAATTTTAATGGAAAATGTCAGAACAATTCCCTTCTCTAGAATATTTGATTATCTGTCAAATAAATCTGTTTTTTAGGACTGTTTTGAAACAGTCGTTTTTTGGAGATTTTATTTTGCCATTCAAATCTGTCGTTCAGGACCGTAAAAGTTGTCAGACTATAAAACAAAACTTGTCATGGAAGAACGCAACATGATTGCGATTTCAATTCCTATGAGACTTCCAAATCTCCATCGAAACTGAAAAGTCTCAGTGAGCTGTCGTGTTCTGAATCGTGGTCAGATCTGTTGTGTTATGAATTCTGTTGATGTCTGGCTATTCGAATTTGAATGGTTTTGTCAAGGTCAGACACCAGCAATATTAAATTGATCAATAATTACTTCAGTTCAGAAAAATTGTCACTTAAATGAAGATTATGATAGGTACTAATCAACAATACGGTGACTGCCAACTATTCAAAAGTGGACTGTTCGAACATGGTCTGAATCGTCCGATATAATGCCGTGAGATGTCTGTGCAAAGATGATCTTTGAATGTCTTCATCGCACACGTCAACACCTGCTCACACTCACCTCTGAGTTGACGAAATCTGAATGTATAGCATCAATCATCGAAGAAAAACTAAATGCATATTTTGCACTTTCTTATCTCATTACCTCATGCGTCCGTACGAACTGGTGTCAGTGCGTTTGCTTACTAAATTAATGATTCTTCTCTTCTCCTGGTCAACATTCCAAGCTGACAGTTAGAACGTTCGCATAGAATGTCAACAATCGACAAATTATGAAATACTTGGTTAGAAGACTTCTACTCCATGTTTTTCAGTGATACTGCTTACTACCTGCTTGCTCGGTAAACAACAGGTTCTGAAATCGGCAAGAATTTTCCACTTAAGCAGCATTTCATGCAATTTATTTTGAAGATGAAAAGTCAATAGTTGCGTGCTGTTTGTTTTGTATCACTTAGAGCAGTAATATAAAAGAATAACACGCAGTTTTCGGCTTTTTATCTTCATTATGAACAAATTCTGAGCTTGCAGGATATTTTAAAATGTATTGCTGCAAACATCTGATGATTAATTACCGCTACTTCCCCAATCTAGCTGGAAGGATATCTATGTACAAGTAAAATATACTCCCCCTTCAGCTTTTGCAGATGTTAAAAACATTATTTACAGTCGCTCTTGCCTCGGACGTTTCGGGTTCTGACCCTTTATCAACGAGAAACTTTTATTAATCTGCAGCAGACAGTTAAATACACCAAACTTTCTATGTAGTGCAAACTTCTATCACCACTCCGAAAACTCATTGCATCGATTCAACTACGGTCTCCTATACTTTATCCAACGGGCCTCCAACCACGCAATATCAAGGGATCACTTCAGGCATTTAAGAATCTTTACATTTATCTTTAAATTTCGAACAAGGAATCTCAAAATCTGAAGAAGCTATGATCGATGTTGGCCTTCCATATCAGCGAAGAGATGTTCTGCGAACGACCATACAGCAGCATTTCGCTTGTCCACAGCCCTTTCTCGAAGGATTTTCATTATACTGGAACAATAATGCTCCATATGCAAAGAAAAGAGCATGGTCCAGAGTGTGCCAGAGTGTAACGTCTGCATCAGGAGCCTCTTCCTGTAAGCGTCAGAGCCATGACCTATGAATTTTGAACGAGAGTGCAACCATCCGATGCCAGAGCGGAGAAGCATTCTTCAAATTGCTGGCACCTGTTCAGTCACATGCAGTGGTTTGCGAACTGGAAGCGGCCCAGGAAATCTGTTGCCAACAGCGAACGGGATCAGTTAGGTCGAGTCAGACCTATAGCAAAAAATATGAGAGGATCCTGTCCTGAGTTGCTGAGATCCTCAAATTTCACAAGACGGAGCTTGATCGAGAAAGTCATGCTCACTCTCACAGTGAGTTGTCGCAGTGGTGATAGAAGTTTGCACTACATAGAAAGTTTGGTGTATTTAACTGTCTGCTGCAGATTAATAAAAGTTTCTCGTTGATAAAGGGTCAGAACCCGAAACGTCCGAGGCAAGAACGACTGTAAATAATGTTTTTAACACTTGCAAAAACTGAAGGGGGAGTACATTTTACTTGTAAATAGCTATGAAAACCTTCGCATCTTAATATCGCACATGTAACATTCCATCGCTTAAACCTCACAGCAACTTGTCAAACAACAGCCTGTATCCCGACAGTAAACGCCGATTACATATCAGGATAGTGAAATCCGGTGTTGAATTTGAGAATCAGGAGTTCAACTTCGTGCATTTAAAAATTATTTTCACTCATCAATATTAAAGAAGTATTTGATTATTACGGAAATAATTATTTAACACTATTTCGTAGAATTTTGTCCTGATAAACTTGATGACTAATCATTTCATTTTTTCATCATTTTCAGACTCAGGTAATTGAATTTGGCGTATAACTTGACTTTCCTTTTAATGTGTTTGTGTAGCAATTCGTCAATTGTAGTTTTCTTAGTTTTTGTATAAAATCGGACGTAAGTCGTCCTCACCTACAAATCGTTTTTCTTTTGATTATTTTTAATCTTCACGTTGTGTGTGTGATTGACCAATTGTTTACGACGTTTTACTTTTCAAGTTCATCTTTGTTATCGTTGCTTAGAAGATCTTCATTGTCATGTTCATATAACAGACTTATTGTGGTGTTGTTGGTGGTTGTGTGAATCAACAATTTATCAACTTCTACAGTCTGGGCTTGAAATCGTGCAGGAATAATTATGGGATGAAAAAAAGCATGTTCTCTGGATTACAACGTTCATTCTGAAATTCAATCTTTTAAAGTCATCTCATCGATGTGCAGTTTCCCCTAAATGTCGACGTCATCACCATTGGCGATGCGGCTGCTTCCTAATTGGCAGTGGCGTCATCGACGTAACCTCACAGAAGCGCAGATTTCCAAATCATTTCAGTCAGAAAATGTTACCGCTGCCGGGAAATCGAGATATCAATCGATAACAGTGAAATTTTGCTGAGTGTTTCACTGATGCGAGCTGAATAGGTCATGGACATAGAAATCACATAGTTCCAACCACAGCATTGATAAAGGCGTTCAAAAATGTGACCCAGCTATCTCATTATCGATTTTCATGGTGTTCACTTCAATATGAAACTGATAGCAACTTCTGTGTTCACTTCTGTGTCCGTTCCGTCTGCTGGCTTCTATGCTGTCGTATCGATGACGTCAAGAACAATTTGGAGACAGCTGCCTGGGCGAGTCTGATAACATTGATTTCTTCAATTACGGCGACTATGGTGGAATGCAATTCAGATCGTCTTGCTGCTTGAGTAGAAAGGTTTTGGAAACATTTAAGAAATCCTTTTATATCAAATCATGCATAATTCTTAGCTCAGTCACTTAAGAATTTTCAATTTTCATTGAATTGAATTTGATAGAAACCCACTGTTGGAAATAATGTCAAAACATTTGGCATTTTATACAAAGTGTAGCTTACATAGACTCTTGGAAACGTATTAATCAAATTGGTCCACGAATTAATCACACGTGTTTGTTGTTTGGATAATCTGTGATTTGTAGTGTTAATCTATAACATTTGGAAGTTGTAGTGGTGAAGATAGAAATTTTAACATTTCCTCAGCTGAAGGTGTTTCACAGCGCACTGCGTGTACATTTCTAAAGAAATCCATTTTACATAAATCTGCACGTGTAGCTTTTATTTAGGTCGATCAAAATTTGCACTCTCAACTCATTATCGGAGGAAATAACTCGGCTCAGCCCCGTTAATTTCATCAAAGTTAAAGTTGTTGGCAAAAACATTGGCAGGACTGTACCGATAATTAGAGTTGCGAGCCAATAATCCCTGAACATGGCGTGGGCATGTGTCCAATTATGTATTTGATTTCATGAAAGCTGCTTTCTTATCTTTTGATGAGAGCTGCATATAGAACGTGCTGAAGACTAGAAAACATTGAGACAATGGAGCAATTCAAATCTACAAAGGGTTCATTGTTTTCCACTCCCTTATAAATTAAAGTAAAATTATCTACGAATATCAATATATATATACCCAGCCGGCATCCACGACGCTTGCTTTCGCTAAATTATTGTCACTCGTTGAACATCCGACAATATGTAATTATTGGAAAGCGGTAGGACGAAGAGGTTTTTGGTCGACAGAATATTATATCATACTACTGAAAACGTTTCATAAGTAGTAATGTGAGTATGTTCAGAACATATCAAACAAATTCTTGCTCAACAAGTGCGCCGCAGTGAGAATCAGTAAACTCGTCAGAGAATGGAAAATGAGGATCACATCATTATTAGACCGGGCGACCGAGGGGTTTAACTTAAGTGGGACTGTTGCCCATGGTTGTTGTGAATGACGTCTGCCGCAGATTTGTTGATGGTGTTGACCCAAGCAGAAGACTTAGAGGACTGGAAAGCAGTTGTCTTCATCTAATATTGTCATTGTTATGAATTTGTGAGACAGCATGTAACGACACGCACTTAGCGGTGGTCACTAATGCCATGAAACTATTCAGTAAATTGCAGTGAAATCTCAGTCAACAATCGATGAATTAAACGACTACAGGTCTTTTCCCGGATTCATACTGAAGTTGTTTTTTGGATGAGTGCAGTTGCGAAGAGCGGTTTCTCTCAAACCAACTTCTTGGCCAACCCACCAACGGACATGCGATGGACGGTCGAGTCAAATTATACCCTTGGGCGTTTATTTGATTCTGAGAGCGCTCACCGAAAGAAACTTTAAATGATTGATGCGGATATGATAGTTGTTTAAATAATCCTTCCTCCTTCTGCTTTTTTGATTGTCCGTGAAATTATATCTGTGGAATTCTATATTCTTTGTTATGATGAAACTTCAATATCTCCGTTGGTTTTGTTGTTCTCACGTTATCAGTTTCAATTGTCCTTGTTGAAATTATGAATTAAAAGGTTGTTACAAAGCCAAAGTACTAATGCAAAAAAGTTTCAGCTTAGATGATATTATGATTGGTTTGCTGTGTGATTTCGATCAATTTCTATCTTTGTGGAACTGTTGTTTCTAATATCTCTAAACGGAATGAGACTAGACAGTAAGAAGGACTGTCACATTTCGACCAACGTGACATAAGTCATGCTTTGAAGAAACTTGTATTTAAGAGTAACTACGAGCGTTTCCATGTAACCGTATAAAGAGCATGTATTTGCAGATATCTATTTGAACTTGAAGCCTCCATGGTGATGGCCAGTTGCATCTTAGAAGTTATTCTGTGGTCTCTGTAAGGCAAGAAATCTATAGAAATCGTTTTCCACGTTCCGGTGATTAGTTTCTTGCCCTCCAAAATGCCTTATATTTGATCGATGTTATCCTTACGACATGGTGTGCAGAATTGCAAAAATAAACAATTTTCATAATCGTACGACGCTTCAGGTCCATCCGTGAATCTCATTTCATAGATTTGACGTTTGTTTTAATTGTGTGAATTATTAATTTTAAGGTCAACTTGGTGATTATCCGTGTAAGTTCTGAAGATATTTTGCATGGAGCAATTTGTGATAGTTTCTATTGAATGATATCTTCTAAGAAGTAAATTCCTCAGCGAAATATTGTCTACGTGCTCTCGTGAATATATCGAGTTCAACAACATGAATTTTCCTCTCATTGTGTCCTATCAAAGCATGTGTCATATCTTTGAAGTGAAATTATTAGAGTGAATCTTGACAGTGCTGGTCAATGTTTAAACTCTGTCATTCTACAGAGACTCGTGTTTTGTCATTCATATTCTTTTTCAAAGTAAATATTTAAGAGGAAGCCTCTTTTAGTATCAAGTATTTAAATGCATGAGAATTTTTGCATTAGTATATTTTCACTCAAACTGCATTTTTCTTTCATTACCAGGAAATGTCATTGCAAGTAACTGCTTCATACGAGAGGTGTTTTATATTGCTATGTGCAGTCAAAAGTGAACTCTCGCTTCTTTCAGGTCAAAATTGATGAATAATGAAAGCAGTCTTCTGAGACTTTAAATATTGCATTTATTATTCACAGAATTTTGCCTAGCAAAAGGGAGAACTTCCTTTTAACTTTACAGAGCAATGTGCTTTATTTCTATGTAATCATGTTTTTAAAAGGAAATACCAGGAATGATGAGATGCAACTTAAAGCGAATTTTCAGAGATGTCTTTATTTGGACACGGAACCATTGATACCCGATAAACTTTGATGATTGCTTTGAAAGACAAGTATTTGTGATGTCAGTGATGTTAACCGATGATAGAAATAATCTGAATTGATTAGGTGGAGAATTTGACTAAACCGTGTTTCATGAACATGATTCAAGTTATGGAGCCAGTTTCTCAATTATAAGCTATATGAATTTGCCATCTGAAGATGGTTGACATGATGTGATAGCTCCCAAAATGCATAAAGCCAGAACCGCACAAAGCTTAGATATCCAGAATTCCATATAACCATGATCATGATTCACATTTCTTAGTCCAATCAAAGTTTATTGCTGAATTTCGAAAGCACCTGAGCTTCGTGCAGATAATAATCGTAATAGCTTTGTAATAATCGTAATAGAGGCTTTGCCATAGCTGATAAGGTCAATCCGAGGCGTGGTTAATGCAAGTTGAAAATGAATTAATCGACAGATCCGAAGAATACCAAAAGTATTATGAGAATGAGAATGAACAAGTTCTTTCAATTATGTTTTAACCAGATGTCCGGTGAGATCGATATCTACATAACAGGACGCCCATGCGATCATCCTTTTCTAAAACCGTTAGATGATTTCATTTCGAATGCTGAACAAGTCATGAAAGATGATTATGGCGAAGTTAATTATTGGAGGATGTTTATTTCAAGCCAACTATTAGCTTGTCATTCAGGATAATTCATTTTGAAGACAATATTTGAAAATGGTTGCCAATTTCAGATTAGCAAATGCCAGAAATTCGTGAATATTACTGAAGGTTTGAGGTATTCTCCCAGCTGAACGTCACAGTATGGGAAAATATTGCTTTTAATTTTCTTTCTATTTTCCTTCAATTGTTTAAGAATGAACTGAATCATGGTCTCCAGTTTGCAATCATGGTCTTAATAAATCATTGTAAATGTCCGCTTCAACACCAAAGTAGACGTCCTGTCTTACCATCCCAGGAAATGTCACGAGGTAGAGACCGTCCGTCAGCATCATTGGTCTCCGTGACGACGCAGTGGATAGAAGCCCTGCCTTAGCATCATAGGAAATGTCACGAAGTGGAGACCATCCTTGAGCATTATTGTGTTGTTTAGTGTATAACATAAAGGATAGATATCTTCTATCATCTTTGGAAGATCTATCTTCCGACTACATTCAATCACAAAATTTGTCCTTTTGTAGACATCTAGGTGTATTGCAACGATTATCAGGAGGCATTAACTGATATTTAAATTTTGTATGACTTGAGATTGAATACAATTTCGCTTGATGGCAGCTTACTATGACATTGTTCTGATGTCTGGCGAATAATTTAGAATGGACAATTTCGCTATAATTGGTCTCCGGGACGGTGCAGTGGATAGAAGTCCTGTCTCACCATCCCAGGAAATGTCACGAGGTGGAGACCGTCCATGAGCATCACAGGTCTCCATGACGTTGCAGTGGATAGCAGTCCTGCCTCACCATCACAGGATGTCACTAGGTGTTGACCGTCCGTGAGCATGATTGCCTCGACGGTACTGTGGATAGAAGACCTGCCTCACCATCCCTTGAAATGTCACGAAGTGAAGACCGTCCGTGAGCATCATAGGTCTCTATAACGTTGCAGTGGATAGCAGTCGTGCCTCGCCATTACGGGATGTGTCACTAGGTGTTGACCGTCCGTGAGCATGATTGGTCTCCGCGACGGCGCTGTGGAGAGAAGTCCTGCCTCACAATCCCAGGATGTGTCACTAGGTATTGACCGTCCGTGATCATCATTGGTCTCCGCGACGGTACTGTGGATAGAAGACCTGCCTCACCATCCCTTGAAATGTCACGAAGTGAAGACCGTCCGTGAGCATCATAGGTCTCTATAACGTTGCAGTGGATAGCAGTCGTGCCTCGCCATTACGGGATGTGTCACGGGGTGGAGACCGTCCGTGATCATCATTGGTCTCCGCGACGGCGCTGTGGATAGAAGTCCTGCCTCACGATCCCAGGATGTGTCACTAGGTGTTGACCGTCCGTGATCATCATTGGTCTCCGCGACGGTGCTGTGGATAGAAGAAATTTTACTTTACCCTATATAAACCCTCAGCGCTCAAAAATGTCATGTAGAATGTGCATTAACTGTAGTCTACATGTATTTGATAAGGGTGAAATGGTCGGTATGGTGGATCGTCCATAATGCTTTAAAATTTTCGTAAATCCTTTCTGCATGTTTTCTCTGCTGTTTCCAGGGGACGACAACGCACTGGATGAGGGCGCCGAGGAGAAGATGCCAAGCTGCATGGAATACGTCATGCATTTTATCACCATTTTCTGGAAGATTCTGTTCGCTTTAGTTCCACCGACAGGTAAGCATCGAAAGTATGACATTTACAGAGGCGAGCAATGATTTTCCTTTAAATCCTCAGAATAGCGACGTTTCCTGTTAACATAAAATACTAGTCGCTTCGTAGCTAATCTCCATGAAATGACACGGAATGTGTAGCTGAATAAGTTCGATTAAAGTTTTATTTGTTGATGAGAAGGAATCGATATGCCGGTGAGTAACTCCGTAATGACCGCACGGAAAATTTTCTTCTGCAATTCAGCCACGCCCACAGAGTCATGCGATGAGAAATCGGCAAGTCAGCCAAGCGCATTGTGAGAACATTTCTGTTGATGTTATTTTATTATCACTTAATCATCTACTGAAATACATCTTCAGCACTTCATCAATTTAAAATTGTATCGTAAAAATCATAATCGTAATTTCGTGTCGTCGATTGATGCGGAAGTTATAAATCATCATAGAGAGTCGTCAGGAAGGACATGCGGACGAAGACGGCAAGGTGCCGGTCTCAACACTGACCCAACTCATCATTTGGAGTCGTCAGGAATTATATACGGACTGATGGTGCAAGGTACCGGGCTCAGGACTGACCCAACTCATCATTTGTAGTCGTCGGGAATTATATACGGACTGATGGTGCAAGGTACCGGGCTCAGGACTGACCCAACTCATCATTTGGAGTCGTCAGGAATTATATACGGACTGATGGTGCAAGGTACCGGGCTCAGGACTGACCCAACTCATCATTTGGAGTCGTCAGGATGGATATGCGGACTGATGGTGCAAGGTACCGGGCTCAGGACTGACCCAACTCATCATTTGTAGTCGTCAGGAATTATATACGGACTGATGGTGCAAGGTACCGGGCTCAGGACTGACCCAACTCATCATTTGTAGTCGTCAGGAATTATATACGGACTGATGGTGCAAGGTACCGGGCTCAGGACTGACCCAACTCATCATTTGGAGTCGTCAGGAATTATATACGGACTGATGGTGCAAGGAACAGGGCTCAACACTGACCCAAATCAACATTTGGAGTCGTCAGGATGGATATGCGGACTGATGGTGCAAGGTACCGGGCTCAGGACTGACCCAACTCATCATTTGGAGTCGTCATGAATTATATACGGACTGATGGTGCAAGGAACAGAGCTCAACACTGACCCAAATCACCATTTGGAGTCGTCAGGATGGATATGCGGACTGATGGTGCAAGGTACCGGGCTCAGGACTGACCCAACTCATCATTTGGAGTCATCAGGAATTATATACGGACT
The DNA here is from genome assembly GCA_907163375.1 of Prostheceraeus crozeri. Taxonomy (NCBI): domain Eukaryota; kingdom Metazoa; phylum Platyhelminthes; order Polycladida; family Euryleptidae; genus Prostheceraeus; species Prostheceraeus crozeri. The sequence continues at coordinate 721,480 of CAJQUW010014582.1, read as the reverse complement.
GCAAGGTACAGGGCTCAACACTGACCCAAATCACCATTTGGAGTCGTCAGGATGGATATGCGGACTGATGGTGCAAGGTACCGGGCTCAGGACTGACCCAACTCATCATTTGGAGTCGTCAGGATGGATATGCGGACTGATGGTGCAAGGTACCGGGCTCAGGACTGACCCAACTCATCATTTGGAGTCGTCATGAATTATATACGGACTGCAAGGTACAGGGCTCAACACTGACCCAAATCACCATTTGGAGTCGTCATGAATTATATACGGACTGATGGTGCAAGGTACCGGGCTCAACACTGACCCAAATCACCATTTGGAGTCGTCAGGATGGATATGCGGACTGATGGTGCAAGGTACCGGGCTCAGGACTGACCCAACTCATCATTTGGAGTCGTCATGAATTATATACGGACTGCAAGGTACAGGGCTCAACACTGACCCAAATCACCATTTGGAGTCGTCAGGATGGATATGCGGACTGATGGTGCAAGGTACCGGGCTCAGGACTGACCCAACTCATCATTGGGAGTCGTTAGGAAGAATGTGTGCGGTTATTGCAAAGGTCGATCACATAGATTTTTTTGAAATATAATTTGTTTATCAATTGCTCCTGATGAATTCGAATTGTAGTAGTGATCGTTGCACCGATTTTCCTGTTTGAGCATGGAAGTTTCTGATTTTTCAAAATTCAATAAATTCACATTAAAAACGTTTTTCGCAAAGTGTAGAACTATTGAAATTTCGATTGAATTTCTGACCAATCATCTATTAATGTTTGATTTTCGTTGGAATTGATTTTTTCCGTTCCCATCGTTCAGAATTGTGAGAATTTCTCAGCACAGCCTTCTGTAAATAATTTAGCAATGAAAACACAATTATTGATGCAATCGATAGGCAATGTAACAGATGCGTCGATTGTGATGACTTAATTCAGTGCATGTACAGGTTGTGGCATAGAAATGTGACTAAATTTTAATGTAGCATAACTTTCTAGTTATCAAGCAGAACTCGATAGTTAAGAAATTAGATGAAAAGAGCAACGACTGAGTATAAGAGCGACTTCCTATTCTTCACTTCAGCTATAATTGTCTTGGCGAAGTCTTCTTTCACCTTTGTTGCAAATGACCACACAATTTTCATTCCAATCATTCAATACTACATCAAGGGTGTGTTGAATCAAGTGTCTTCGGTGAAAATATTTTTCATATGAAAATCAATACCCAGAGCACCATGTGAAAGTCATTAGGAAACAGTACAAGTTGCATATCTATGAAATATCAGCAAAATCAAAATTTCAAATTTCGAATGAGGAGCAAAAATCTTTGTCCACTTTTGTCACTGAATTATGTCATAACTTAGTAGACAAAATAAAGTTTGCCTAATGATGCGTAGAATGCCTACAACACATGGATCCGCACTGGACCCCTTCTAAAATTGTTTTCCATGTTTTATATATCTATCTCCCTGACTTTGAATTTTATGTTTACTAGCACTTAAAAAGATCACTTGTACTTTTGACAAGGTCGGTGTTGGCGAAAGCTTAAGTGACTTAATAAAGAGCAATTGAAACAGAAGCAAGGCTTACTTCTTACAGAAATCACTTTTCTAAATTACGGTGGTTGGATCCAAAGAACAAATTTTTCTTATTAAGTTGCTAAATAGATGAAGAGATTTCTCGATTAACAGCTCAATAGTTGATAATGAACTCATTGAATGTTGTCTAATGGTCAATCGTACGTGTGATGACAGTTTTTTTTAATTTTGAATGTTTTGGTTTAACGTGGAAGAGACGTGGAGACTTTGGAAGAAATGAAACAGAAAAATACGGAATTTCTGGCGTTCCGTTTCAGGGCGTGATTGTTGAGGATTGATCTAGTCATAACCCAATTGAAGCTGTAATGTCATTTACAGTAGTGGTGACAGACTTTGACATGATAATCATCGCTTAGGTGAAGATTTGGAAGTAGCTTTTCTATTTAGTCGTTGTGCTTTTCATCTAGTTTCTTAGATTTCGAGTTATCATACTTTATATGTATATCATACTCTCATCTTCAAATGCAGTCATTGCAATGATGCCTATGGTAATACAGATGTGCATTGCTTGGAGACCTGATTTGTTCATTTCTGTTGGATTATTAGAAATTTGTGCTGTCTAAAATTTAATCACATTTTTATGCCGCACCCTGTATGAAGATGGTCACCACGAGTTCGTGAACCAGTTAAGAAAGAGTCGTATATGATGAAGATGTTTATTGTTTAAAATTAACACATCCATTTGTCCTCATCCCGACGACACTGCCTATCCTCATTAATCTGAGACCGTATGCTACAATTCACCTACAAAAGTTGACAAAATTTTCATATGATCATCCGCTCATCTAGCGTCAGTGACCGGACGTAGAAGTGATGTCATTTTGTAAGCAATCCAATCAGAAGTGACCACTTCATTCAATGGCATCATCAAAATGTAGATATCAGACTTGAATCTTCTGCAAATTATACAGAATTCTCAGGAAATTTGTTTCAATGTTGTTTAACACAGTTATCGCTGAACAAGATCTGCATTATGCCGGAAGATAAGTAAACGCACATTAAAACGCGATTATCAGAAACGAATGAACAAACTAGAAATTATCTTCTCTTGCGTACTAAATGAGAAGTCTCCAAGTAAACTTGAAGAATCCAGTAAAATATCAGTTGATATAGGACGGTAGAGGCAACGGCTACACTCTTTTTCTGAAAAGTATTTTTGTCCACCTCGATCACCTGATCTTCCAGTTTTTGGTCCTGAAAGGAAGACTGTGCTTTTGACTTTGCCTTCTATCGGTGACCGAGCTGCCACTCAATTTGTACGAGCCTTTAAAGTGGCGTTAAGTGACTTTTTGTTCATGAAAGTTCATGTGTTATTTTCAACTCGTTGTGTTCAGTTCGGCTCTCTAAAGGACAGACTTCCAGGGCTCTCCACCTCTAATGTCATAGACACTTTTCTATGTGCTTGTGGATGCAAGTACGTGGGGAGAACTGGAAGGAGTGATTGAGTGGCAAGGGAGAGTGGTTGAACATGTTCTGCGTTGGATTTTCGGTCAGAGAAGATGTTCACCACGCTTCACTCGCATTCCGTACACTGCTGTTACTAGACACTTGCAAGTATGCAGTTTTGATCCGTCCGGCGCCCGTGATAATTTCCGAGTTTTGTATTATAGTCGTTTTAGTTGTAAATTGCGCATTTTAGAAGCCCTTGTAATTAAGTACTTGACCCCTGATCTGTGTAAGCAAAAGGATTTTATATTGTTTATGTCTCTACCTTGTTAAAGCATTCTGTTTCATCAATGTTTCCCTGACTTTGATATCTATGTTCTGCGTACTGTGCACTTGGGTTGTGACGATGAGTTGTTATCATTCCAAGTCACTTTCTGCTGTTCATTTCACAATCAGTTTTTCCGATGTCATTGCCAAACGAGAACCGGACGAAAGGCCTCGCGATCAATATAATGCACTCATCATTATTTGTGGCATTTTCTCATACAAAATAAAATATCAGCCACACATGAAATCTAATGGATGCTACAACCAATTATTATGTCAGTCATATGATCAAATGTCATTATCGAATGCACATTTGGATTTCTATGTGGAAAATAACCTTGACATCTACTCCACAGATTATCTCGGCGGCTGGCTTTGCTTTTGCTGCTCTATTGTCGTCATTGGCATCATGACAGCCATCATCGGGGATCTTGCGTCCCACTTCGGCTGCACCGTTGGTTTGACCGATGCTGTGACTGCCATCACCTTCGTCGCTCTTGGCACCAGTCTGCCAGGTATAGCCTTTTTATATTTTCATTTTGTAAAATGCCAACTACCTGTCGATGCTTTATCCTTATAAGTAGTATGAAATGTGAATTTTCTTCAAAATGATTTCGTTTTCAGATACATTCGCTAGCAAGACAGCGGCAGTGGGAGATAGATATGCAGATTCCTCAATCGGCAATGTGACGGGATCAAACGCCGTGAATGTTTTCCTCGGCATCGGCATCGCATGGACCATGGCTGCTATCTACCACGCTTCTAAGGGTCAAGCATTCGTCGTAGATCCTGGATCTCTCGGCTTCTCTGTCACCATTTTCTGTATTATGGCTGTGATAGCCGTTATTGTGATCGTATTGCGACGACGCGATTGTGCTGGTGGTGAACTGGGGGGCAAGAAATGCATGAAATACGTTTGTGGCACATTTTTCATCTTCATGTGGATCATGTACGTCGTCCTTTCATCTTTGGAGAATTACTGTCACATCGCTGGATTTTGAACAGCCTGTGGACGACTTCTGCTCATTTGGGCGTTGAACTCTGAGCCGGTGCTTAATGATGAAATTGTGAGGAAAGATCACCGCCAAATATCTGCCTTGAGTGACTTCGGAATTGTCACCAACTTGCACGACGAAGTGAAGAACGAAATAGCTTCTTATTATTTATCTTTTACTCAAACGATCAAACTGCCACTATTCTCTGTTGTTATCTATTTTTCATATCATCTCAGAAAATCAAATAATTAGGCTCTCATGGAGGAGATCTTGACATCTCAGCTCTTATTTGTACCCCCCGGAAGAAATGTTTCTTCAACACAACGTTTTTATCCAAATATTGTATTTGACTGGAGGTCTCTGCAAAGAGATTTCTTTATTTTCTAAGGAATCAATTCCATTGACTTAGAAATCGATGGCAGCCTTCTTGCTGCGATATTTTAATTGATTTTATTTATCTTTGCTATAACACTGGTTTATTCTTTTTCTCTTTCATTGTGGGATGGTGAGTCAATTGCTTCAGAATTTATTTTTGTGTGATAATGGATTCATATTTTTCTTCTCATATTATTACCCATCAGTTAATGTTATTTGAATTATATGAAAAATGTCAAAGAGAATAAAAGTCTATCAAACAAAAATGTTTCGTGTTTTGAAGAACAACGTTTGCGGGAGAAACAAGAGCAGTGTTCAATTATAATCAAACACTACTGAATACAACGGTCTATTCATAGAGCAAATGAACGGCGCTTACTTAAAGTTCCGCTAATTTGCATCTACAACGATTTATGTATATAGAAAGTGATTTTAACGACTTGTATTATATTCTTTATGAAGTTGCTGAAATTTCCAGAAGGCCTTGTCTATCAGTCATGTGCTCAACAAAAATTGAATTAGGAGAAATGCCTTCTTTGTAAAGAACACGTGTCGACATTCATCAAAATCCTTTCACATACCATTTGTCACACCGATGGAAAAAATTCAACATGGTTGCATTCCCTAGCTGCGAAAAATGTCAAATCAATTGATAAGTAGTATGAAAAATTATGTATAAATTACATAAATCGATGAGGGAGGCTTAGCCAGAGAGATAGTCTCTCTGATGACTGAGGTAGGAGTCAGTACGACGACACGCCACAAATCATGCGATTTTCTCGGCGTACCCTATAAACTAGAGAATGCCGAATGGAGGGATTAACCCATAGGGGATCGACAAAAAAAGTGCGTTTTTGTAAACGACATAGGACTAGTTGAATGCTACTGTGTGTCTAGTTGTCTACATGATGGTTGATGTAAGTCTTTGGCAGGTCTTTATCAGTCTATTATGTCAACTTTCTACATCCTGACTATTATAAGTTGACAAAATATGACATTGACAATTAAATCATAGGTGAATGTTATCTTTGAAGAAAGGACTATAAATTATCAATTTCAGCTAAGATTGAAGATACAGTCCGTTTCATAAAAAGTGGATCATCCTAAAATTTGACTAAATAAAACATAAGTATGATACAGAAAGCCTTTTTCATGATATTTCATGTCCCTAATATATTTAAATGTCCTTATATAATCTGATAAGCTGTGATACAGCAACGGCCCTTAAGAAGCTAATATTTTGTGGCCCTACCCTTATTGTCAATGCATAAGACATTACCAATTCGTCTAGGCATTGATTCGATGATATCGTTGATTTTTGACTGATCTAACTTTCTCCACTCTCTTTTTAACAGTGACGTAAGTTGTGATACGCCATCTGTAGGTAGCAGTGAACGACGAACGTTACTTTTTAGAATACTCCATACATTTTCTATGGGATTCAGATCAGGAGAACGAGCTGGCCAAGATAATGTCCTAAGCCCTAATTGAGACTTGCATAAGTTGCCTCTACTACTCCTGTGACACGTAGCATTATCATCCATAAATAACCAAGTCGATGGATCACCAAGTTGATCTGTCATTTGGCCAATGTTCATTCGTAAAACATTCACATAGCGTTCAGAATTCATGGTTCTTTGCTGTATGTGAAGTTCAGAGCGGCCATTGGTCCAAATGCCAGCCCAAATCAATAGAGTCGCACCACCTTGTTCCCGGGGACGATGCAAATGTCTCGGAATTTCCTGATCAGATTTTATCCATAATCTCAATCGACCATCACTATCCTTCAGACGGACTGATGCCTCATCAGACCAGACAACCCGATCCCATTGATTTCGCCAGTGACAATGACTCATTGCCCATCTGAGACGTCTTTTTGTATGCTGATCTGATAATTCGATCTGAGAGGGCCTCTTACAGCTCTTGAAATTCGACTCAATAAGTCTTCTACGAATAGTGGACTTAGAGATAGACGAGACTAGTGCAGCCATCTCAGTTAACGAGAGACTTGGATCAACTTTAACAAATCTCAAAATTAGGCGGTCTCTACGTTTGGATGTTTTGCGTTGACGGCGAGAGCCCTCTTTACGACAGAGTCGAAAATCATAATTATGCCATCGATGCACATTTGTGTAAGGGACATTTAGTCGCTTGCTTGTAGCTCGCAAAGAAAACCCTAGTTCTAGCAAGGCTGACACCTTTGGCTTTTGTGAATGCGATCTCGTTATTGTTCATTTGTGCTTTGTATTGTTTTCAACCGGTAAGAGATAGATTTCTAGCTGAAAGCAATCAGGAGGGCTGCCAACACCATACCGCAAAGAAGTCAGGAAGCTATGGAACATGAAGTCCAGTTAATCACATGTAGCAGTTACATTATTGTTGATGAATAATGGTGCTATACTGGCTCTGATTGACCCAATATTAAAAGACTAAAAACTCTCCTATCTTTGTATGTTAAGCTTTTGGCAACAACTTATTTGTCCTCAACGAAGATATCGGAAAATTTTAATAAATTTTATTAAATAATTAATATTAAATATTAAATAAAATATTAAATAATAATATACATTAGAAGATAGGAGGTACCATAGATATTTTTGTACTCATCACAGATATGCATAGTTTTCAAATTTTCTACGAACTTACAGTCTTCACATCTTCCACTGTCTTTGGATTGACCGATTTTCTTTATTTTTGTTTTGCTTGATAGCTTTTGGCTTGTAGAACAACATATTACATAACAAAGGAAACAAATGTAATTTTATAAGAGTGAGGTATGATTTTGTGTAACATTGCTAAATGAAGATCAAATTATCTACTACTTTTTTTATCTATAACAGGAAAACAACTCAATATTCATGCTTGAAATTTCCAACAATGACATTAGTAAGCACAACTGACATATCTTCCAAATTTCAGAGAAATTCGTTCAAGTTTGGCGGAGTTAGACAAAGTTGAAGTTAAGGCGATGTTTAAGGGTGATCAATTTTTTATGAAACAATCTGTACATCTCCCATCGATGTAAATACAGATGTTGTTCGAAGATTTTTGCTGAAGGAACAATAAGTCACCAATAACAATCTGTCACCATTGATGCTTCCACCGTCGTGTAGCACTTCGACATGGGAGAAGGACTTTGCATAGTTGAGGGCAACCATAATCAGCACTTTCTTATCGCCCATTGTCCTGCGCGCGGCACTTGTGGTCTGTCGCACGCATTGTCGCCCCAAACTCGATTACATTCTTTCGGTGGAATGCTATTGAGGTAAACCCACTTCTCATCCACGACAACAAGCTTACTTTTTACTTGTCGACGATCCAAAATTTCCAAAATTCTCCATCCACGTTCAATGCTTTGTTCCTTGTTGCGATCATCTAGTTGAGGGGTATCCATCGACAATACAAGGATTTCTTCTTCAGGTGATTGGAAAGGATCCGATTAGCTGACCTTTCTTCAATGCCTGTCTGCAGTGAAATGTCAGCACAAGATAAGCTGCTGTCATCTTCTATCAGTTCCTTCACCTCTTGAATGTTTTCATCGCAACAGCTTGACCGTGGTCTTCCAGAGCCTTCTGTTCGTGTCATTGTCTCTCGCCCTTCGATAAACTGTTTGATAATGTCTTGGATTCGTCTCACTTAAATGATGTTTTCTTCTCCCCAAACGTTAGCAAGCAGCTGGTGAATGCTCGTTGCCGGGTAGCCATTTTGAGACGTTGTTTTGATAAAAATAGACGTCACACTGCTGAAACTGCATGACTAACTCCGATGATGATCTCAGAAGAAATCAAATAGTTTAGTAAAGAACATCAACTGTTTCTACAACTTCAAAAAATGTTCTCAAATATAATGACATAAGTGTACCTATAGAAATGAAATCAACAAAACGCAATGTTCATATCTGTGGTTTTTATAACCTTGAGACACGCATATCTGCACAATAAAATTTCAATTGCATTTCCGCATGCAAATGTCACCTAAAAAGAAAAACAGAATTACAGCTCAGATTTTCATGTTAGTTTTGACAACAAATCTCTATTGTAAACATACGGAACAGAATATCAGAATATCAGAATATCAGAATATCAGAACGTTTATTCTCAAATTGAAAACACGTTTCTGGGGTGATAAAATGATAACAAATGAAATTAACAAGTCAATGAGGGCACTGATAATATACAAAAATAATGATGAGAACACGTACATGTAGATCCACATTCGTTATTACAATGTGTGAATAGTATGGAATATTTACAAATGATGTCGATGTGTCATGAAAAGATGAAAACTATGAATGAAATGCTGGAAGGAGAGGACAATCAATGGTTCATGTATTTCAGTGAATGAAGTTAAATCACGAAACAGCACATTATAGTAATTATAACCACATTAGCGAAGACATATATAAACGGCGTGATTTTATTATATGTTTTATTAATGAGTGGAATCCCAGAACAGCATCCTGGTCAAAAACTTGTCTTGAGTAAACATCAATTATACGCGAAAACACCAATTAAATGGAGATTTTAGTGAACGCCGTTTTTTTGCCGACCCTATATTAGCTAAATTTACCGGTGATCACTGAAATTTACCAGTCATCTTTCAAAAGATCGTCATTTTGAGAGTGAATGATCTTCCTAATTTTCGCAATTTAAAACAAGAACATATTTCTTACGTACAAAGCACAACTGCTTGTAAAATAACTTTCTACCGATGAAAAGCGCTTTAAGTAAACATCTGTTCTTTCCAAGAGACAAAACAGGAAGCCTCGGTTTAGTTGTAGAAAAGGTGAGGAATGAATCGTGGTATTGCAAAATTTGTGTGGAAGATGAAAAGTTAGATAGGCCTATTAGACAGTGTATAGCATGTGATGACTGGGTACACAAAGATTGTGTTGGTTTAAGTCATGGAAGTGACGAAGATGAGTTCCCATTTGTTTGTCGTGACTGCTCCAATGTGTAGGCCTAATAAGTCTGTGTTCATGATGATAATATAAAACAGAGATCATATCTAGGCTATATGGTTACCAAATACATGGTTTTGCCATCAGTAATATCTTTTCCTCGTGTTAAAACATATTTTGTATTTCAATGAACAATTTTGGTTTTTCTTTTTTACATAGGTGTTACTTAACCCTCTAACATCCAAGAAAAAATATTACGTTAACGTCCAGTGGGTCCTTTGAGGCCCCAGTGTATTTTTCATGATAATGACTAACTGTTTGTTTAGTTATGATACTGAACTCAATAAGGATGTTTAAGGAAAATACACATCCAACATTTAGCATTAATAGCTCTATAGTATAACACATTACATACATATGTAATATACATTTACTGTACATTGATACATGTAGGCCTCTGAGATTGCCATGAAAATCAAAACAATTCAGATATAGAAGCTTTTTATAGCGTATCTATAAAATCAATCCGTTGCACAATGTTCGCAGATGATGCGACAATGTTCATTACAAACGTTTCTTTTGCATTCATGGCAGATCTGTCTGACCTTCCTCTCCAATCGTCGAGGACAGAGGTAGCAGCGGCGTCTGGTGAGATTGAAGGTTCCGCGAACAGGTCCTAGAGTTCCAGCCGAAGAGACCTCTGCTTCGTCAGACACCGCCATCAGCTGTGTTCCTAGTTCTATCAGGAACAAACGGCGTCTATGAGATGCTGCAGGGTAGTATTGAGGATGGATGGAGGTGTAGATGACAAAGGCATTGTAGGAGGCCATGTCAATTAGATTGCAGAATATGGCAAATGGCCATCGCCTTGTCTTTCGTTTGCAAGAATATGACCTGCACACTTGATCAAGAGTGTCGACTCCGGCCTTGTTTCGATTGTAATCAAGAATCATTTTTGGCTTTCTTGGTTCCTCTGGCTGACATTCATCGTCATGATGAAACGTTGAAATAAGTGCCACGGCTTTCCCTTTCTTGGGAACGTAGGAAACTAGAGTGACGTCTCGTTGGAAGCCAAAAATACTTGTGAATGGTTCGCGACCGGGTGATGGTTGCATTTCTTTCGGAAGCTCACCTTTATTCATTCTCATTGTTCCGGAATATGTCAGATCACGACCAAGAAGTGCTCGGGCAACATCAAGGCTCGAGAAGAAGTTGTCTGCAGTTATGTGACGGCCGGTGTTCGAAAGAAATTCCGATAATTCCAAAACGACTCGAAATGCTTGTCCTACCTCACGATTCGCGCCGATGCGTCCGGTATAGATTTGAAAATTGCAACAATAGCTGTTTTCAGAGTCTGCCAGAATCCAGATTTTTACGCCGTATTTTCCAGGCTTCGATGGAATATAGACTTTGAACGGGCATCTGCCTCGAAACGTCACCAGCTGCTCGTCAATAGTCACATTTTCTCCTGGTTTGTAGCAGTTCCGAAACCTTGAAGCAAAATACTGCGCTAGCTCTCGGATAGGAGCTGCTTTATCCGTGATGCGTCTGGCAACTCTGGTATCCCGATTATCAAATCTCAAGTACCGACGGATTTCACAAAATCGCTGACGAGACATGGCTCTGTTGAAGATACTGCGTCCATGATCATTACTCCACATTTGCTGTATCGGTTCGTGCTTGGCTCTGTAGACACCAGCTAATATAAGTACACCAATGAACACGTAAATTTCCTCTGAGTCAACGTCTTTCCAAGCGGCGTTTCTGCGATGACCTTGATTGCTAAACGTAACGATCTTATTCACGACTTCCGCAGTAAAAAAAAGTTTGAAAGCATGAGCGACGCTTTCACCTCCAGAGATGGCCTGCCGAGTAGGTCCTTTGGCTTCACGAAGAACGTTGTGACGTCGAGGTTGTCCACCACTGCTGCTCACAGAATTACGATTCCAGACCACTTGACCATTCTTCGACACCATTTGTTCGGAATGCCCCACATTGACGCTGTGAACACTCGAATTGGACTGTTCTTCGTCGGCGGAGCTGTGCGATTCAGATGATGCGGTGCCGTCATCCGGCTCGGACTCATCAGACGTCAAATGAACGTCATCGTGAGTTTCAAACAGTAACTGATTTGCCAAGTTGGCAGCGGCTCGGCGTGGGCGAGACATGCAGAATGTCGAGTCGATCGTGTAGAAATGCGAACGTTGTCTGTGCAGTCACTATAGCTGATCGAGGCTAGGGATTTTAGGAGCGTCATGTGATTGGATGCGATGTGATTCGATGCCTTCTCACATGACACAATTATGCAAGCAGAGCGATAACTGTACGTGTGGCTGATGCAAGAATGGGACAGAACCATCGCGATGAAAACCATCTCTCTCGCTACGTATTCAACAGTGATGTAAATTATGACAATCACATGTGGCGGAATACACCTGTAATCATAAATTATTTGTTCAATTGTGATTTTATGATGCGTGAACTACACATGTAGTGAATTTTATTCAATCTATAAATTATCATGTACTATTGGCTCTACCTGATATCACAAAAAGAGCACAAAGCATGCAAAATTTGTCAAAATAGAGATGGGGGCCTCTGAGGCCCCCACTGGTACTTAACGCTACAAAAAATCTAGAGCCATATAGCACCTAAACTAGTCCGCATGGAGACTTAAAAATTCACATACATGTTCTAGACATGATAATTGAAGTTCTCAGGAAATCTGATTAAACTTGTTCAAAAAATGGATAGTCAGGAATAAAAATAAAAGTCGCTGCATGGGGGCCTCAGAGGCCCCCATGGACGTTAAAGGGTTAATAAGTCCTAACTCTGAATTGCAGGAACATATTAGATCTAACCTCATTATATCTATTTGCGCACCAGAAGGTGAATATAATCCATTGTATATAGCCAAATGTTAGAAATGACTTAAAAAACAAAAGTGGGCCTTATTACCTGTAGCACCAGGTGACATGCCACGCGAATTCCCGCGTAAACTATGCGTAATTACACATGACCCTAAACATCCCTGGCTATACGTGACATATATGCTGCAACATCTGTCGGCATTCCTGTTATATAGACTTTGCGTCTCATGTCCCAAGCAACCATGAAAGTGTTCTACACGTGCACAGCACGTGTCTCACGAACGTGTCCGACACGTCGAAAGTGTCGCGTCAGAGCACGTTCCTAGCACGTGGTGGGAAAGTGTATACCACGTTCAGTTATCACGTTCAAAAAGTTTTCCCCACGTGCGAAGCACGTCAAAAAAACCACTTTCGTCAAATTTAGCACTAGCCCCCTACTGGCTTACATTTTATTATTGTCTCCTATTTCTACCCCATTCTAGGTCAATTATGAAATTATTCAATGTAGGCCTACTAATGCCTCTCATTTCTGTCAAAGTTATCTAGCCTACTTGTTAAACATTTCTCCTAAATCAAAAATGAATTCCGCACTTTTCATCAACCTTATCACTTCCAATTCCTGTTATATAGACTGTTATTCCTGTTATTCCTGTTCCAGTCCTGTCATATAGACTTTGCGTCTCATGTGTCTGCATTTATCAGAGGCTAAACAATGTAATAGGACCTCAATTTCATGCTCAGGGAAGACAGAACATGCTTAGCGGTTCATCCGTGGTTCAAGCGGCAACGCAGACAACCGTAGACGACGCGCAAATTATAAACGCTCGCCCGCGCGTATTCATAAACATTCCCTGTGTTTTAACAGCATCAGATCAAGTGATTTCTGACTCTTAGTGCAGCGCGTAGAAGAATAGAATGTCTTTAACCACGGATGCTTGGGGTATTCCGTAATTTCTCGTGAATTACGCGTGGCATGTTACCTAGTGAGTATGAACGTGTCGGTAATGAAGTCCACTCGGTGATTTTTCATCCTTTTAGGCTCCTCGTAGGCTGAACCAGAAGTTTTGCAATAATTGACATGAACTTCTCACACATGTCAACTACACCAGAAATAGATTATTTGAACATGAATTCATAGTATCTAATCAGAAATTCAAGACTGTAGAGCTCTAAGTCTGCTAGCAGGTCCTTATTCACCTCACCCACCTTGCAATTATTAATTAGGCCTAGGCCACATCTTTTTCGATGTAATTGATTTCAATTACAAAACTCCGTCCTTCTTCAATTACATTTCACTTACTTTATAATTACTAATTTACATAATTGCCGACACTGCAGTATTCCTTCTCCCACTATTTCTTTTTTTGGACGGTTGTGCAAGGGTAAATCACCATTGCTCCCGAAAAGCAGACCACGTTTGTAGCATTGATATTAAATTTCCTTGAAAGAAATTTCTGGTAGTCGTGCTCCCGGTGCATATCTAAGTATATTGATGCATTATCGACAAGGAGAGTATGACCATTTAAACTGCGTGGTAATGAGCAGAGCTGACTGTAAAGTAATTGCAATTACATCTCAATTACATGACAAGAAATGTAATTGATAACAATTACTGATTGCAGTAATTGTAATTGCAATTACGCATTTTTAATCGCAAATATAATTAATATATAAGGCATGGCTTATAAGTATGTTCATTTTTTCATAGCTCCTGTCTTGGTTAAATTCTGTTTCTTCATTTGCATGAAATGAATGAAAATTAGTTTACTAAATTCAAACTACTGTGGAAACAAAAGCACGCTGCATGGTGTTCCAAAAATAGCGCAGTTTTTGATTTTAGCGTGAAAACAGGAATTTATGTTCAAAAACGAACTATAGACTGAAAAGCAGAAAGAGTTATCATGAGGTTTTAGTAGTTAATTAAGAAAATTATTCAAAAATTCTTTCATCTTCGAAAAGTAATATCACCATTTATATCAATATAATTGATATATTGCGCTTGTAATAAAGATACCAAAAGCACATCTGATAAACGCGGTGCTGCGTCATGCATGCCACCAACAATGCGGCCTCTCTGATTGGTCAGCAATTCGATACTTTTGACAAAAAGGTTCTGAATATTCATCACAAAAATAAATTTTAGCTGTTGTCGAAAGTGTCATTGATGGTTAATTGCAAGTTAGTCAAGAATCAGGAAAAACCTATCAACTCACTCTAGTCCAACTGTTCTATGCAAATGAAAGATGCGCCTTTCAAACTTTGCGTGCATATGAGATAAGAGATGCTTTTGTCACTGCAATATCACCGTTTAGTTTCAAAATTTGAAAAGACTTGCAGTCATCTTGATACCACAGAAAGAAGCTGAAAGTTTGAAAAGGAAAATTGTGTGCCTTTTATTGAAGAGGGTAAAAGTGTGATGTCGCTCAATTTTCGAGCTCATTGAACCTGTCCAGCTACAGCACTGTTTCTCTGACTGGAATTCCTAGATCAATGTTCGTTGAAAATTGAAAGATTCTTTTTCTCAATTCCTTCTCTTTGCATCAGGCGATAAAGATGATAAAGATAACCGAATAAGATTCGGTCAATGAGTACTGTAGATTTAGTGCCCAAGATTGAGCAATTTTTTCACTAGATGGCTCTACAAATAGGTATAATTGCATCACAGGTGAAAAGACTATCATAACTTTGACTCGTTCTTTCCACAGAATTAGATACTTTGATTATCTGCTTCGAAGCACGCGCAGATGAAGCTAATTCTGTAGTTCTTTCCATTCATCGCGTGTTGTCACATGGACAGCATTTTTCAGTGCAATAAATTTCACTGTTTGAGTATTTTGAGTGTGTAATGACATTTTTGTGTTCTTTTTGATTACGAAAATGATTTTCGAGCATAAAAGATCGCTCTAGCATTGAAATAAAAAAACTGCGCCAATTTTGGGACACTCTGGTGTATCTGACTGAATTTATGAAGAGACTGCTCGGCTAGAAATTGCAAACCAGGGATCGACAAAAAATTTGCGTATTCTGAATTGGTTTGTTGACATTGCAAGGATCGTTTTCATCAAATTTTCTGAGTAACTATCAAGACAAATATACTGCTGATCTATTGAATAATTTTTGATGTCACTTCCATTTGTTTAGTGTTTATAAAACATATCCATAGATATGATATAATTATGCTATATTATATTATTTGAAATCTCATTTTTTTATTGAGTGAATGTGTTTAGTCTCTGAAATTGATTTCTTTAGATTATCACTTCCAATAGGGATCTTTCATCATTTAGCCGTCCACCAATTGGCGGAATCCTTCAAAAATTTCATTAATAAAAGTGTGGTAATTTTGATGGTAAAGAGTGCATGCGAGTACATGTGCATTATTGCAAGACACGTGTGTCTATATTAGTTTGAATCCATTTCAATCAATGTAATTTCAACAATCATTTGCAACAAAGATGGTGCTATTTCATAGTCTTTGAATAGCAATGTAAAACAAACTTGCACATTTTTGATGGGAGATTCAATCTGTTAGGGCATCTTTTACAGATTCATCCTCTAACATACGTGTATAATGATAAAATAAACGATGAACATGGTACATGTATGATGAACACAAAGTTGCTGTAAGCGCTGCTGCTTGTGTAGCGAGGTGAAGTCGGCCTTCAAAATTTTCTCCACTGAAGTCACAGTTCACCGTCCTAGCATATCACTTAAATCAAAACGACCTTGGTTAGGCCCACTAGATATCTACATGTAGACAAGAATCGAACTATTTTGTATTTGTGGCACGGCATCTTGATTAAGTTTTACCTGAAACTTATTAAGTCTTTCAAAGCATTTTCGTACGTATCACCGATGGGAGGCATAAGCACATACATGATAGAAAATGACTGCCATGATAAAAATTATGATCCCGCTGAAAACTTTTTATGAAGAATGGGTCGTAGAGGAGTCATGAAAATTTTCTCTATTCATGTGGGACTAATAGAAGTCTCTGATTTAGCACGGTTTACGCGCGCGCTCTTAGCGCTCAATCAGAGGCGAGAGCAATTCATTCTTCCAGAGTGAGGCATCATTGACGAAAAAAAATATTTTAGTCAGACGCGCCGAGGTATTTTAGTCAGCGAAAGGGTTTTCAAAAGCTTCAATGCATAAGTTGTTAGATATGAATTTTCACTTTTTTTGACGGTGTCTGATAAGAACAGGAACCGGGTAGAACTCAGCAGACGCGCAGATTCATAGCAGCCATGGATAGGGTGCACTGCATTCCCTGAAAGACTGATTTTCAGACTCTTTCCCTGGAGACACAGGTGCTGCCGGACGGACGAGATGATTCAACCACCTGTCAGGGCTCAAATATTCATCAATCAAATAAAACATACTTCTGCATCGAACTAAAATTCTTTTTATATCAAAATTACTTTCCAGAGATTTAGACAACTATAAAATAATGACCACATACTTTTCAAGGAAATAATGATTAAGAATCAATAATGTGCTTTAATAATATAAAGGTACGTAAGGTACATAAAATTTGAGGCGAGAATGCATGTGCATGTTTTCTACGCGCTTCGCCCTACAGCTGCGTTTTCGCAACATTATCTTTAGGAAGTCCACGATCTCCTTTAAGATCCAAATAAATGATTCGCAGTAGGCTATGTATTGAGAGGAGATGAAGACCAGCAGGTTTTGGGAGGTCTACAACGATAACCTACAATGATGACGCACTTGTATTCGTTTCAGCTACATTGTCAAGTATCACTTTATCTCACAAAGTGGCTGAATTCTTAATACATATAAAACTTCAAGCCGGAGCCGGTATTCATGTCGCCTCCGTCTCCGACTCCGAAACCCAGCTACAAAGTCAGACAAGCTATGAAACATGCAGCGAATCAAGGTGAATTTCTGTCTCTGGATTTAATGATTTGATGGACGATTTTGCAAATCCTAAGTATAATTTCTAAGGTTGAAGAGTCACTTTAAATGCTGGAATCGATAGTCTGCACCCAACTTCTTGTTCTCCGGAAGTGAAATTGCTGCGCTCCAAGTCATGGCTTCCCTTTCACCGATCGCAGCTCTTTTGCGACTGTCTCACAGACACAATGTAAGAATATTTGGAAATCTAAATTACAGATCCCTTTATCGTCAGTTTCTTAATAGCCTTCACACATATAACAATGATGATTCTCACTGCATACAGTGAAGCAGATTCAAGATTGTTTTGACAATGACATAAGCATATTTTTCATATCTGCTGAATATCTCCGCCCTCCCCTACGAAAATGGACGAAGGAGTAGAACGAAAAAGTAGGTAGGTAATTAAGTAAGTATAAGCATGGCTTTGAAGACATATTTTCAAACGTCAGAAGCACAGCTTTCAAACTGGACATCGAGGTGTGAAAAAATGAGCATCACATTCGTGTTCAGGACACTCAAATGGTGTATAGAAAGTGTAGAAAGACAGATGAACAAAATCTTTGTTTGATAGCGATGTGATAATTATAGTCAGAAGGTTTTTATAATTATCTTTTCTATCGGTTTATAGGTTGACTTTGAGAAGCAAATTACAGCAAAAATACAGTAGTAGAATGATTATTGCAGTCAGCTTCCACTGAGCATCAAATTCAGCAGCAGGGGCAAGAAATCCATCAGCAAAAAATGTCATTTTTACCAAAGCGGAATTGGATTGGCGATAAGTAAAGCCCTACTTCCAACATTTCAGATAATCAGAATAAATATTGTCAAAGTTACAAGCGAATTACAATCAATACTGGTAATAAGCTTAGAGTCAAAATACGCACTGCAAAATTGCTTAAAGTTGACTTTGGGGAGTTGGGGCCTACCCTACTCTGCAGAAAAATCATTTCAATGGAGTATTCTGTAAATTATAGAACTTTCTATTGAGAGGCATCATTCATACTATCGAACATGTTGTCATTTGAATAGCCAAAGGCCGTTATTGCTGCAACTTTGGAAGTGCAAATAATGACCTGTAAAAGATTTTCTTTGCCAACATTTGTGATTAGACGACAATTCACGAGACATTGGCCTGCTCCATCACTCGGCATAAATCCGTGTGTCATTTCAAAGCAGAAGTTTGTCATCAGCAAGGACAAAGAGCTGTTGGAGAACTTTCCGTGCAAATTGCAACAGCCGTAAAGAATTGGAGGTAAATATGAAGAAGTGTAGTAGACAGCCGGAACATCAACTTTAACCTCAATTGGAGGATTATGTTAAGCAATCTCATGATCTGCTGTAACTTTTCTAAATTATTCCCTGAAAAACCTATTCCCTTTTTGGATCACAGTGCCTTTGGGTTTTTCAAAAAAGGCAATTCAATTAACGTACAAGCGAGTTTTATTGCACTGATAACTGCATGTATTAGCGAAACAGCTGTTTCAAAAATTGTTTTACTGACTTTGGAGAGTAGGGGCCTACGCAAAAGTTATTTCAATGGGTAAATTGACTGAGAAGCATATTTACATCGAACAAGTTGTCGTTTGGATAGCCTAGTTCGGCCGTTTGTCGCAACTTTGGATGCGCAAATAATGACCAGTATAATGACTAAATATTGCTTTTATGAATTTTGTTGGAACTGGGATAGTGGACTTACCCTATTTCATATCATTCTATTTCGAGCTTTATTATAAGAACATAAATTGATTTAATCCTTTGGCGTAGGCCCACCTCCATAATGTACTGAAAAGCCGGAAGCTCATACAACCTGCACACGCTGTCACTTTGAGGGTAAACGACATAATGAAGGCTACAATGATCACAACGGACGGATTACACTTACGAACACAAAATTAAAATGGCATGATCAGTCTATCTGACGCAAACAGGAATACATGAAGGTCACAATAAATAAAGGTACAGCAAGCTCTCTACTGAAAACGCAAGTCAAAAGTAATGATAAAAAAGTAAAACGAAAAATAGAGGTTGAGTCAAGGCATCAGGTCACAGTAATAAACAAATTCTTTGTGTGCACAAAGAGAAGGATTCTCGAGTCTTATGCACACTGCATCAGAGTTGCGGAGCTCCAACCAGAGCTGGAAAAATTCCACAGAAATTTTTTAATTCCAATTCCAATTCCAGAGCAGAAATTTCAACTCCAACTCCAATTCCTGTCGAAATAGTTCAATTCAATTCTAATTCCAATTCCATAATAAGATTCAATTCCGATAATTGCATGTCGCGTATAGTGTATCATGTTAATGTATCTAATGTTTGTTCCTTTCATGATCTAACCCAAGTGCCCTTATCCTATCCTTGTTGTTCCTGTGTGCCGTTCCCTGCGTCGTTCCTATGTGTGTTCTCATCTTCATAGTTCATATTTCTTGTGTACATGTATATATGTAACCGGTCAGTCTACGCCATTTTCGTTTCGTAAACGAGATATTCAATATCTCGTGAAAGAAAGAAAAAAATTAGCGGTCATCAAAGAATCAAACGATGAGATGCGAATAAATCTATTAATAAACTGACAGAAGAAAGAAATTCAATGTGCGAATAACGTGATTGTTGATGAAAGAAAAAAAGACGATAAAAATAATATCATGAAAACTGATTACCAGTCAATGTTAAAAAAGGAGATTAAAACTTCCGTGATAAGAACGAAATGTGGTCGGGTCGAAAGCTAAGGAAACTCTTTCAATTTTCAAAAAAAGTGGATTTGTCGTCAAGTCTCAAAAATTTGTATAAATTAGAAGCGATGAGAAATTGACACAACAACAACACATACGACACCTCCAGTAGCTGTTAGAAGAACTCCGGGCTCTCGCGGTGTAACTTGACTACAGAAGTAACAACAACAACTGCCTGCCAGCGAACAACAACACAGCAGCGTATACGGCAACACATCAGCGAGCGCGATTGAAGATTGACGGTATAAGTGACACTGATATTTATGATATTATTTTGGTATAAGTGAGTCCGATCGAATTGAAGTGAATTCAACATTAAGAAGTGAACTGCAAGTGTAAAGTTTTTCTTTTATCGTTGCGTATCGTATCTATATAACTATAGTCTAAAAAATTAATATTGTTAAATGTTGTGATTGGAAGTTGAATAATAATTCATGTAATTGCCATTTTAATTGAATCATTAATTACCTATTAGAAAAATTTGTTGACACTGTCTATATTGTGATTTGAACTGACAGGGTTGTTGCCCTTTAATGCAGCGTCAATTTTCTTCTTTCCAAAACCAGTAGTTTTTCGTGTGTACAACAATTAAGTTAATCTCAAATTTTTGTGCTTATCCTATCAAGAACTAAGTTCAACAATTGTTTTATTTTGATTAATTATCTCACTTGATACCGTAAATGACTAAATAACAGATTGAACAAAGATGATTGTCCTTTCATTGTTTGCTTAATCGCTGGATTAACATTGTCCGGGGGCAGTAGGCCCATCGAAGTTACAATTAACACCCTTTATTCAACGATAGAATAAAGCTCCCTCAGTCGATCTATCTCTCTTATCTCTGCGTGCAGTTAACACAACGGCCGAGTACTGTGATTTCAATTTTTGCGCAAATAGATTTATCACAGGTCTATCGAAAAAGTGGAATTGAGGTTTATCAAGGTCAATTCAATTCCAGTAGATTTAAGTATCGTCAATTCCAATTCCAATTCCGACGAAAAATGGAATTAATTCCGGATCGGAATTTTATCCCAATTCCGACTTTTCCAACTCTTGCTCCAACTGGCTACGGCATCGCCTCAGCGCCTTGAATGAGGCTCTTGATGGCATTTGGCTGCAGACCAGGTATTGCTGGGTTATTGCCGATGAAGGCACTTGCTTGGATCTTGGCCTTTGTTTACCCCATAAAATTAACAATACCATATAAAGTCCTAGAATGGAAATTGCATGAAAATTATGGCACACGCCGGGGGAACTTAGTTGTGGGCAAAATGCAACTTGTGCGATCTGGCTTCCATGTGTTTTGATTGGCATTCATATTTATCAAGCCAATTCTTGATCTGGATTGTTGGCCCTTGTCCAAAGACCATGTACTCAAAAGCAGTACTAAATTTACAAAATGCTGCGCCGACAGGATGACAAAGAAGGAAAATCTTTTAAACGTTCTGTACGTTCATCATTTTGAAATATCGCTCCGATAATCTATCAATACTATAATCAGACTCTTATGCAACTTGTAATGTCGATTTACAGAATATGCATAACTCCAGCTTGAAATCAGAGGCCAAGAAATCTTAGAGCATTCACTTTACTTTAAAGGGTTCCCCTGTTCACTAAATTTGAATAATTTTCAAAATCTCTACATGCATTCGAATATCAGCTCCCAAAATATCACATGCGTCATTCAATGATTAATTGAAAAGTTCCAGCGACATTTCATTTATTTGAGAAATGATTGTCGGTAAAGAAACTTTCAATGTGTATATTCCAGAAAAGCGCCAGGTTTCTTAGCCGCTTGAAGAAGAAATTATCCAATAATTAGACTTTCTATCTGTGAATTCTTCAGATGTTCTTACAAACAGCACACCGACCACTTTCAATTATGACTTTGTGAACCAATTTTTAATTCGCATTCCAATATTGAAAAATTGGAAAATAGTTGTCAGTGACTGCTACAAATAGGCACATTATATTAATCCATGGAATAGTAGGCTATTTCACATGAAACAATGACGCCATCTCACTTGCACTTACAATTCTCTTCATGAAAATCCTGTAATTAAGTGTCAACAACTTCCACAGCCAACTTGGCAAATAGTTTCACTATGATACAATGTTTTAGATCGAATTTGATCTACAAACCATAGATTTTTCCATGTGGTATCATTGTATATAGGCAATATATCAAACTTCCATTCTAATGCACTATTATCCACTTCTATGGTTTACCCTCTTCACACCACCTGGAAATGTGCTCGCTGACACGCTTGTCGAGACATCGCTCCGTCTTCCCCACGTAGCTTGCTCCGCAAGCGCAGCGTTATGAATATGCAACAAGGGGTTTCTGGATTGTCGGGATCGAGTTTTTCAGCGTGTTCGGAGCCAGTTTCGTTGTGCGATACCAGGGGACTGCGTTGATGTAGGGATATGCTCTCTCGATCATCCTCTTGATGCTTCTCATTTCTTCTATGGTGGACTGACCAAGAAACAGAACACCGAACCGGATGACTTTCTTGCTTGCGGTAAGCGGTTGCTTCCTG
The DNA here is from genome assembly GCA_907163375.1 of Prostheceraeus crozeri. Classification (NCBI taxonomy): domain Eukaryota; kingdom Metazoa; phylum Platyhelminthes; order Polycladida; family Euryleptidae; genus Prostheceraeus; species Prostheceraeus crozeri. Next base: position 698,842 of record CAJQUW010014582.1, on the reverse strand, counting down.
TTTGCGTCAAATAGACTGATCATGCCATTTTGATTTGTGTTCGTAAGTGCAATCCGTCCGTTGTGATCATTGTAGCTTTCATTCTGTCGTTTACCCTCAAAGAGACAGCGTGCGCAGGGAATAAAGAATAATTGTATGAGCTTCCGGCTCTTCAGTTCATAAATTGATTTAATTATAAGACTAACTTTATTAAGTTGTTGACATAACAATTTTTCAATCGATGTCAGACATTTTGAAACGTTAATAGGATTTAGCAAGATGATTTCAAGTAATATCAAATTACAGATAGGCTAAGTATCAATACCGAAGCTTGCTAACCAGAATGCAAATGAACTTATGGGAAGTCTATTTGATAAAAAGAAAAAAATACGTTGAAGTGAAATTAAAACTTCAAAAATTACTGGCAATTATTGCCGATGGTGCTTGGGTGACAATTAGGTTACCGCTAATATTGCCGGCAATTATTAGGCCTACTCTTTAATTACCAGGGATGCATCCTACAACGTCCCTGTATCAACCACAGGGTGACGTGGCAATGATGCCGCATCGTTGAAAATTATCATGATTATTTAGAGTATTGTCGGATGATTCACCTGATGCAATAGGCCCGCTAAGGTATCAGAAGATGAAACACCTTTTGGGATCTAGTTAAATTAATGAAATGAGCAAGTAATCTTATCAAAAAGGCATACAGTGAACATTTAACGGTTGTCCGGTCTTGATGTTCGAAAGTGTTAAACGGCCGCAAAGGGTATGTCATACCCTGTTCATAAAAAACGATATTATGTCATATTATAATTACAAATCGATACTCCTTATGATTGCTTCTTTTCCTAATTACAATGACAAAAGTCTATTATTTGTTTTTTATCAAGTTTGATATAAAGTATTTAACATCTAAGTATTTTTACTACTATTATTATCATTATACAGAAACGAAAAACGTCATTGTAATCTCAAAAATTTGTGTATACATGTGTATACTGTAAAATGTTTTTAACACTCAAAATTATTCATCAGGTCTGCATGATTGCTGAGGTCAATAGAGAAAACAAAATCACGACAATTCTTCACAATCAATACAAAAATATGATCTATGCTCATTACAGATCGTTTTTTTGCATTTGCTGCAGCAAACGAATGTTTTTCTATCACGTGAATAGGGACAAAAAGAGCATCTCTTGCTCTTTTGAAGACGAATTGGGTGAAGGGATGGAGATTGAACTCGTACCTCGTGGCCCAGGTCTTATGTTGCTGCTTTTGACTTTTTCGAAATGCCTGTCTCATTGATAATCCTTCTTTTGATATGAGCATCGATCAGTTGGTATCCACAATTTTTGAAAAATGTGCAATGCTGTTCACTTTTTTGTACGATATTTGGATGTTTGTTGTAATACAGAATTGCACCATTATTGCCTGCCACATCGACCATGTTTGAAAATATCGCAAATGGCCATCTTCGGCATTTCCGTTTGCATGACAAACCTCTCACACGCTTATCAGCAACATCAACGCCGGATTTCGTCTCATTGTAAAACTTGACTGTACATGGTTTTTCTCCAACATCGGGAACAGGAACAATTCGATTACATGTATCCAAAAGAAGAACCGGTTTCGTTCCCTTGTCCCAAAACGAAACCAATATACCTCCCTGATCGTCGTAGAACACACGGGTATCTTTCTTCTGGCGGTTTGTCGTTTGAAACAAACACTTTTCTCCTGGATGGATTTGCTCTGTTCCATTCGTGTATAATCCGCCTACCTTGAAGATTTGTGTACAAGACTACTTCGTCCAGAGTTTTATCCAAAAAGATGAGTATTGCTTCTCGTTCATTTTCGGGATTTATACCTGGTGCAGGTCCTTTCGAGAATCAAATGATATTTCTTGATAGTTCTCGTCCAACATTTGATGGTTCATGATCGTACCAAATACGACCGGAAGGAGCCACAAAAGTAGTAGGCTTACCAGCACCTTGACGGGAGAATGACGTTTCCCCTTCGTCTTCTTTTTCAGAATCAGATTCACTTCTATCGACCTCATGCAAAAATTCTAAATCTAATATATTATCGTTCGTATCTGAAGCAGGAAGCAGGTTGGACCGAATAGGCTCATCTGCAGCGTTATCAAAAACATCAATATTGAAGTCTTCTTCATCTGACTCATCCTGTTCCAATATCATAGCGATGGCTTGCTCCTTACAGAGGCGCTTAGGGCGGCTCATGGCTTTAGCGGTACTTGCAGTAGTCGGTTATCGATAGTGAAATAGTAGATAGTGAATCACAGCAAGCTCGCTGAGAGAATCTCAAGTGAGGATGCCAATGCATTACTGGGTGATTCAATGCTCACATGACAACCGGTTGACGCAATGAGAAGTCTCTTGCAGCATCGACAAGAAACGTTTGCATTTACTGACATTTTTACGAACTAGAAATGAAAATGTATGCATCCAAAGTCGCTCAAAACATAGGAGGGTATCACATACCCTGTTGGGCGTTCCAGGGCCAATTCATACATAACAGAAAAACTATATACGCTATTTTAAAACTCTTGTACACTTTTAAAGAACATCGTATTTCAGCAAAAGTCATGGAATTTCAAAAGAATCGGTGGATTATTTTAGGATTTACAGATCGTTGAACATGTCATAGGGTATGACATACCCTGAAAACCGGACAACCGTTAAAGCATACTAAAGTATTTCGTAGCATGCAGTCAAAAGATTCAGATTTAAGCTGACATTACGATATGCCGTCAAAAAAATATCTGATCAATCTTCTAAAATGCAAATTTTGTAAATCATTCATGTGTTTAAATTTTCATCTGAATATTTTTTGCGGACATTTTAAGTGCAGATATTAAAGCTAATTATGCGATCATGTTGTCTTTGATTCTGATATTTTGCTCGTTCAGTGTATGAAATGATCAAGCGTAAGAAAGTGGATGCTCCTAGTCTTGTGGTAATAAAGACTTCCATCGAAGTTACTTAAAAAATATTACTTTTCCTACATGATGTCGCTCGAGGGATTTGTGAAATACGACTCTTTCTTCTGCAAGCTATCATGATTAGTCGATTCTGTGATAAATTTCTCCAAAAACAGTATAAGAAATAGCGAATCTCACACGTGGCAAACCTAATACATAAAAGCGGGCTCAGCTAATAAAATCAAGACTGCATGCACGTTGGGGATTTAACACTGACCTCTTGTCTACATGCGAGACTGTATGACGAAGCTGATTCACCTTGAGATTCATATGGAGTTTCCATTTGCTTCTTGAGATTGTTCTGCAGTCTGTGGCATTGAAATTCCAATTTCTCACTAACATTATGTTTCGGCAATGTTTTAATTTTCATCTGAAGTATGTTGCAGGCTCTAATTAAGATGGAAATCCTGAAAAATGAAAAATCGAGATTCTAAATCCAGAGTAGTGTGCAAGGATTTAGCAAATGGAAGTTTTGATGAAAAGACCTTGATCAAGAAAGTCACGATTACTTCTGTGAGAACTCATCTTATGAAAGCAGAGAATCTGTTAATGATGGATTTGGAAAAATATATCCTGAAAATCAAAAGCCTATATTTGCAATAATTATAGATATATGAATCTTTTCATCATAGTACTTTTATTGCGACATTTCATGGTAGCCTACAGCTAGTCCATGCTTTCTATTGTCAATAATCATAATGTTTGTCTTTGCGAATGAAAAAAATGTCCAACTATATCATTATTTAAAAAAAACTCGAAGATGAATTTTCCCCTATTACTTTTTATTCAATGTATAAATTGAGTTGGATACATTTTCAGATTAAGTTAACATACAAGCATTGCTACCTGTTCATATGAAGCATGTTTCCAGAAACAATTATCAAATTTCAGCGTCATATCTCCTGGAGTTATAGCATCTCCATTACCACCGTTTGACAAATAGGCCTAATGTTTGCTGGGTTGTGAAGTCTGATTTCCGAAGTAAGTGTTAAATCATTTCTATAACACTTTTTATTTGCAAAATAGTTGCCATAAGATAACCACTATTCCATCGTTTGAGGAAAAATCAGCTCTGCGAATATATAATCAAAATATTTCGCACCCGCCATTTTTGAATTTTGAATCTGACTCGCTAGATAGTCTTTTATATATTAGTAGGAGTCATATGCGGGTCGCATTGGAAGCGGAATCAGCAGGCCTACCGGTCGCTTCGCTGTAAATCATGAGCTTCAACTTACGCTGGATGCAAATCATTGTGAGCTAATAAACGTGCATCACCTGGAATACTCCCTTACATATCGGTGGCGAATTTGCAATTCATTCTCTTGATGCTCGTTCATCATGATGTTAATTCAAAAATGCATAGCGATCGGAATTTACACCATATGATTTACACATGATATGACGAAATTCGTAAGTTTTGCTTTAATTACAATACTCCATCAGATTTGTAATGTGGAAGATGCTACTAATTTTTCTTTTATTCAGTAACAAACCAAGTTTTAAATGGAAAATAGAGAACAGCTGTTTCTTTATCTGCCGCATTCGACAGGATGTCTATTCATCACTTCGATATTCGCAGGTCAGTGATGCAGCTTTCTCAAAACTGTCCTTCCTGAGGGAATCATGTAGCCTACTAATGGATAATAGCAAGAAAACATGGCAACCAGACCTATGACTGCACACATATGCTAAATATGCAAACATAGAGTAGGTATATTAGGTAGAGTAGCAACTCAGCATTTATTTAATCCCCAATATGTATACAGTTTCGATTTCATTAAATGAACATGAGTCGAGACTCAGGACCACCTGTGAGATATGCAAATTTCTACACTTTTGGAGAAATTAACACGATGAATCTGACTGATCACGATAGCAATGCAGAATAAAGAATAGTATTCCACAAACCCTCCATGTCACGTCAATTTGGAGAGGTAATATAGTTAATTAAATTAGCTATTAAATGGGTTGCCATTACTAAAAGCTCACCTTTATCATAATAAGATTATTTTCTAAAGCGTAATCCTATCACAAACTGCCACTGAAATAGCAAAGCATCATAATCAAGGAAGTTGTCATAATTAAATCTAAAAGATGTTAATGGGTCCACATTACTATTCAGATTCAAGAAATGACGCCTTAATTGTGAAACAAAAATCATGAAACCTGAAAATTGAATTAAAAAGATGACCTCAGCTAAGAAGCACAATGAAATCTCAACTTTTCCTTGAAGTATATAGGCTATGTGATATATATTCATTATAATGTGGTTCATGAAATTGCTGTTGAATGAAATTGTCAACAGCAAATGAAAGCAATCAACAATTCATGAAACTGTCAGAAAGCTGTTGACAACGAGCCCCAGAATGCAGTTTCGGTTTCATCTCCGCCATTTTGAATTTCCGTCATTTTCTCGAAAAGGGTCGATCGCATGATTTTTTAGCAATTATATTTAAAAAGGGCGTGTCAAACTACATAGGAAGCTGCTTGCGAAATAGATGGGAATTATTTTAATCCACTCCCAGAATGCAGTTTCGTTTTTTCCGTCCGCCATTTTGAATTTTCGCAATTTTCTCAAAAAGGGCTAGCCGTGTGATTTTTAGATCATGATTTTCGAATTTTTCATACAAAAATACATTAGAAACTGTCGAGAAACATAATACGACATCTTCAAAATGAAACCGCCTCCCATAGAGGCCTCACATAAATCCCCAATGTGTATACACTTTCGATTTCATTAATTGAACTCAAGGGAGATGCAGGTGGTACTTTTTGCCAAATGTGAGATATGCAAATTTTTGTAGTTTTGCATAAATTACAACGGAATTGAGTGATCATGATTGCAATGCAGAAGGAATGATGGTATTTTACAGATTCTCATGACATCCTTGGAAATTCAATGTTTGTTAAATTAGGAATTCGATGGGTTCCTATTACTTTCATGCTCAACCTCAAGAGTATTTTCTTAAGCGTGTTCATATCACAGGCAACGTGCCACTGGCAGAGCAAAATCACATAATCAAAGACAATGACTTCAATTTACTTTGAAAGATGTAATGGTTCACATCACCATTCAGATTCTAGAAATGAAACATGAATTTAGTGAATCATAAAATCATGCCGGAAGTAGAAGTAGGCTAAAAAGAAGTAGGCTTCAGCTTGGCTTTTCTCTAAAATTTCACATTTTGAATTTGGAAAGCTTTGTTGAAGTCTCTCCAACACGAATGCTGCCAAATAATCGCAAAACATGGGTTCAACAACTGGTCGAGGAAGAAGAAAGATATATTTTCATGGGATCTTCGAAATTAATCAAGAGGATTCCCACTTGGTCTAAATACTTGAGTTCTTAACTGCTTTGGTCTTGAGGACAATCTATTCCGTAATATCACCAAACAAATCCTTTTACAGAACTACAGGACAATAAAGTTCATTTTGACTGAAACTTGTGTTTTCATGTTTTGACATCTGTAATAGTGAATTTCAGAGGTGAAAACGTAGGCCTACTCCAGCGAAGGATTAATGCGGGTTTCTCCATTGAAGCGTTTCGTTGGAAAACACGGAATTATTTACTTCCGTAAAACGCATTTGCTTATTATCACATACTACTGATTATGCTAAGTTTTAGTAAAACACTCTCTAAATGTGTAATTTCCAATGAAAAGGAATTTGTAGTAGTTTGCAATCTATTTCTCGTATAATTTCATCGTGAACATTTCAGTTTGAACATAAACTTGTGTCTAAAAAACACTCAATGAAAGAATTCTTCAAAAAAAACACTCAATGAAAAAAGTTCTTAATGAAGGAAATCATAAAATTACAGAAATGATTTCTGCGTGGTAATTTTGCACGATTTTGTTCAACTTGGATTAATAGAGAAAAACCAGTATTAATAGGTAGTAAGAGATCTTGACTGTTCCATATACATGTAATACTCCGTGACTAGTCCTTTCGTTAAATTTTTAGAGTGATCAACGTCAATCAAAAGAAATGATTACTTGATAATGGGGATAAATTTAAACCAATAATTCAATCTATTCAATTTTTAGGCAATTATTCAATTTTGTCAATAGATTCATAATTATTGTATGATCAGATGAACAGGAATGATTGTTAATAATGCACATACGAGAATATACTTCAATTTCTTGAAATAAAAAATGTCGATTTTATTAGAAAAGTAGAAAAATCAAAATAAGAAAAATTGACTAATAAATAATAAGAATAAATATGATGATTTGATGAAGTGCAGTGTTGAATGAAAATAATCATAATTCATTTTCTATTTATCCAATGAATAGAAATATATATTAGGTAATTCTGAGGAGCTATTAAAAATGTAATGGGTGTGAAAGTGAAATCTATTCAATGATAAATTGAATAATTAGAATAATTTGAAGATATCTATGAAAGCAATGATCATGTTAAATAATCAACATGTTTAAGATGATGCAAATATTTAAATTAACATTAATAATTAGCAGTAATCAACATGAGTCAAGTAACAAAAACTGAAATAATAGGAAATAGCAAGAATAATGATACCAGCAGCATAGAATATCAACAATGATCATTGAGAAAAACGAAGAATTAAAACAAAGAAACATTATTGAAAAAAATAATCAACTCAGTAGGAAGAACCACGGGAGAAGGAAAGTTGCTTAAACGACCAAAACTATTAAAAATGATAGAATTTCTCCGAAAGGCTTTTACTATTCCTGGTTAGTACTTATTTTCTAAAACTCCACTTTTGGTCTTTCCATTGACGTATTAATTGTCGACGGAATCATCTTCGCAAAACATCATCTTGATATTCATTATTTTTGTGCAAGAGTCTCTGGAGAAATGCTTGAGATGTGCATCATCCGTGCATGTCAAATGTAGGTCGAACAGAGTTCTAAAATGTCAAAGGCCTGGTAGTCCGGCAGTCAGAGCGAGTTTCCGCAGGAAATGAAGCTGAAAATGAGACTTTCACCGAATGATGCGCATCCTTTGCCTACTTCGAATCTGCGCGTCTGTCGAGTTCAAGTTAGTTCCTTTTCTTGTCAGACAGAATCAAAGAATAATGGAGAGCAGATTGCAGTTTTCGGTAGAAATGAAATGTTCTATGTTTTCTCTGCACTTAAAAAATACTTATTAAACACATAGGACCTAAATGAAGATTCATTTTTAAGTCTCATGCGAGTAGTGAGCAAGAAGTCCAATTTATTTTCCTTATTGTCAACATATTGAAGAAGAAATAATTGGAAGATAATCTGTTTTCGAAAAGCGATCCAATGTTGTTTCGAGGTTTGATTGCATCCTGCAATGCATCACTGTTAATCGCAAAATTCGAAAAGTCCCATACTCTATAGATGAGAGTCTTATACGTCCAGATTATTGAGACAGTCATGCAAAGGGATTCGTCATCGATGCTCTCTACCGTACTTCTGAGAACGATTCGGTTAATTGTCGAATTGATGAAGTGGGCGCTGATATTGAAAATAAGCTGGTTACAATTTTACCGAAGCCAAAACATTCATTGCAAATCGACGCATCAACCTTGTGAGATAATGAATCTTTGCTTCTTGGCTTTGATCGATTTGTCTTCAAATCAGAAATTCAAGAGGAAATGCTCTTTCCTCTGAATCTTCCAACCGACACAAAAGGCAACACGGTATTCAATGCAGCTAAAACTCATCACGAGGAGAACGGTATTCCACTAAAAACCGTCATTCAATGTGCTACGGATGGTGCCCCAGCAATGATTGGAAGACAGCAAAGGTTCATTGCCTTTTAGAAAAGGGAAATACCAGACTATTTCGCAAGCTGTGTCAAGAAAATGATGAAGAATTAAAGCGTCTCCTTCTTAACACTGAAGTAAAATGATTGTACTGTACTAGGTGACATGCTACGCTCAATCACGCGTAATTCACGAGTAAACCACGCGTAATTACACATGACCCTAAACATCCGTGGCTATGCGGGACATCGCTGCAACATATGTTATATAAGTTAGTATAGTTGGCAGTCCTGTTATATAGACTTTGCGTCTCATGTGTCTGCATGTATCAGAGGCTAAACAATGTGATAGGACCTCAATTTCATGCTCAGGGAAGACAGAACATGCTTAGCGGTTCATCCGTGGTTCAAGCGGCAACGCAGACAACCGTAGACGACGCGCAAACTATAAACGCTCGCCCGCGCGTATTCATAAACATTCCCTGTGTTTTAACTGCATCAGATCACGTGATTGCTGACTCTAAGTGCAGCGCGTATACGCGGGTAAAAGAATAGAATGTCCTTAACCATGGATGTTTGGGGTGTTCCGTAATTACGCTTGGCATGTCACCTAGTGTAGTATTATATTATTATCTGCTATTAAAGTCCTATGGCAAACATCTGATCCATCTTTAGCTGACTCCGCTGAAAATATGAGAAATAGTTTTGCATTCATGGCAGACATCTTTCACTTTATGATGAGGTCAATAAAAAGTTGCAGGGATCTATATCCACTCTCATTAGATACAGAAAATAATGTCATCGCGAGTTTTATAGAAAAACCCATTCTGGCGTTACGTATTGTTTTTTGATTACCTTATAAAAATTTTCATGCGAGCATGAACTCTTGATAAGGACCAATGAATGGTCGAAAAGCTTTGAGTCAATAAATTAGATGTGTAACAACATTGTTGTGTTGACTATTCTATGGGTACTTAAAAGTGTAAAATTACCAACCTATTTCTACAGCCTGCAAAAGCTGTACAACATTCCTGTATCCGAATGTAGAAGATTTGAAAAATTAACCGAGAAAAGACACAAGCTAAGATTAGATTTGGAATACTTTGAAAAATGCCTTTTTCTCAATGTCATATCGAAGTTTCTGCAGTTCAAAATACCGAACTTAGATGCAATTAAAAGTAATGTAGAAAATTACCACAAACTGACCCTTGAGTCACATATTAAGTATGTCAAGCGTGAAATAAAAATTAATGATCGCAAATATAAAGTACGCAATGACAGCTTACGCAGTAAATTGTCTTGATAACGTATGTGCATTCTGGATATGATGAAACTGGCAGAAGTTAAAAGTAAAATGAAAACTCACACAATGAGACATAATTCTAAAATTTCCAAATTATGGCTGGAACAGAGATTGCCAGCACCGGACTGTATAGTCAATAAAAGCAAATACGTGCTCTCTCCTATTGAGAATGAGACACTAAGATTTGGTTTAAAAAACAGAATCATACCAAAAAAGACTGATAACTTTGGAATAAAGTACCAAATAGAAAAAACCATTACTGCGAATTGCAAAGACAATGAAGAATTATCAGTAACACAGGCGCTAAAACAAGATATCATAGCAACAGTTAACAACTTCGAAAATAATGCAAAAAGTGAGTACCGCAGTAATACAAATAAAAGGCTACACAGAACACTGACTAATCTAGCAAAAAAGAAAAATTTGAAAATTTGCTCATTTGATAAAGGTAACGGTATTGTACTTGTAGATGCTGATGAATACTTTAACAAATTAGACGTAATTATCAATGATACCTCTAAGTTTAAAAAAGTACAAGTACCAGATGACTTAAAAAAGCACCCTACCATTATGGAAGAAGGCAGATTGTATCGATACTTAGTAAAACATGTAAAACGGTACATCACTGAAGATACATACAAGTACATTATGCCATCTGGTAGTGAACCAGCAAAAATGTACGGTACGATAAAAGTACATAAAACTAACGCTCCTGCTCGACCAATTGTCAGTACAAGAGGGTCGGACAATTACAATTTGGCCAAGTACCTCGATACAATTATCAAACAACACATCAATAAAACGTACTTGCTGAGTTCAACAGCTGAATTTATTGACAGAATTAAAAAAAAACAGTCGGTATTTAATAAGAATAATGTCTTAGTGAGTTTTGACGTGGAACCACTGTTTACCAATATACCTGTAGATGAAGTTATTAACATAGCAGCTAACCTAGTATACAGTAGTAATTCAAACAACAAACCGCGATACGGTAAAGATGTTTTCATAAAACTATGTAAATCCGCTACACAAGGTAGCTTTATGTACAATGATAATATGTATACTCAAACAGATGGAGTTTCGATGGGTTCACCGTTGGCACCAACGCTTGCCAATCTCTTCCTAGCAGAATTAGAACAAGGTTGGATGGGAGAACAATTTTCGCCCCTGTTCTACTCCAGATATGTAGATGACTGCATATGCGTATTTGATAACGTAGACAAAATTCACAAATTCCATGAGTACCTAAACAGATAACATCCTAACCTAAAATTCACCACTGAAGTGGGCAACAACAAGTTACCTTTCCTAGATGTATTCATTAACACCGAAGATACTTTACAAACTTCCATTTACCGTAAAGATACGTATACTGGCCTCTTATTAAATTACAATTCCGTTTGCCCTAGGCAATGGAAAGTTGGACTTATTAATGGGATATTACATCGAGCATATACAGTATCAAACAGCTGGGAAATGTTTCATAACGAAGTAAAAAACATGACTAGTATTTTTCAGAAAAACGGCTACCCACGGAGTACAATAGAAAAAATCGTACGTAGCTTTCTTAACAAAAAGAATACAGTGATTTCCAACGGGCACAATGATACATGTACGAGTACAGCAGATGCACATGTAAACTATACAGTACTACCGTATATTGGTCAACCATCGCTTACATTACAGAATAATTTGATGAAAATATACAAAAGATACGGTATCAACTCTAAGATTGTATTCAACACTACGAAAGTAAAATCATATTTCTATTTGAAATGCAAATCGGGACCTTTGCTGAAGTCTTGTGTAGTCTATGAATTCACATGCTTGGGTGATCCAAGCAGCCAATATATTGGCAAAACCAAACGAAGACTCCAACAAAGGATCGAAGAGCATAGAAGTACAGATACAGCAGTTTACAAACATATCAATACAAGTAAATATTGTACGTATGATATAAGTAATCAATTTCGCATAAGGTATAAAGGTAACAGTAATTATCATATAAATGTTGTAGAAGCTTTAATGATAAAAGAGTATCAACCTAAGATTAATCACACTGCAGATTACAACGGTATGTCATACCTCCTAAAGGTTTTTAAATAATTGCTTTTCCTACTAGCTTAAATTCTTGCAAATTCGTGTAATGTGTTTTGTTTTGTCATTGCTTCAGAACGCTAATCAGTCAAAAACCCATTCTCTATGAGCAAAAAGTGCCAAGGGGGGTGAGTATCTCCATTTCATGAGCCTGAGCGGAAACATGAAGAAGAGTGTTCTTGTTATTCCTTCCACCTACGAAAGTTGATTGATAAATTGAAAGAGCGATACCAGGATCTGCTGCAATTGGATGTTCCCCAGTGGAAACTCCGACCATTCGATACTGACCCCGCTACTTTAGAGATTCACTTCCAAGAACATATTATCGATTTGAAAAATGGCATCGAAGATAAAGCTTACATAAAAGCCGATAATTACGAAAAGTTTTGGTGCAGATTAACCTATCTATTTCTGATGTTATGGGAAGAAGCAGGAATATGGATTCTGTCTTTTCCTGCATCATGGTTACTTGTTTGAGAAAGGATTTTCTGCAGTGACTTATCTTTTGAATAAGCAGAGAATTAGACTGAACGTTGAGAAACGCGGAGACTTGAGACTCTTTTTAAACAAAGGTGATACCGGACATCAACAAGCTTATGAAACAACGTCAAGCCCATCCTGCGAGACAGTGAACACATTCGTGTACTATACTTCATGCCAAAAACTTTGTATCGATTCATGATTGTTTTTGTAGTTTTCTATCATATTTTAGTTCTACAGTACTTCGAAGTTTGTAAAAATCTATAAATTATGTTATCAAAATACTGTCTAAATTATGCAAAAAAGGGATGCTAAAGATGGTAAATAAAGTGTGCAATTATGATTTGTGAAGTGAATCTCTTTTTTAATGAAGGTATGGGGGAAAGGACACGCCTATGCACCAAAGGTGTTCCCCGGCAGAAGTGAATTGAAAGAAAAGAAATAGAGAAGAGAAGAAAGAAAGTTGGGATGACTACAAGCAGTAATCTAAGTATTAAATCTAGTAAACATGGATAACTAAGTCAGAAAATCAAATATATTGTAAAATAACAATAAGGACAATCTGAGACTACATTTATTACTTGTACTGAATAAAAATCAAGCATGAATGCAATGTCTTCGACTTGTGACAGTTAAAACATGGATGACTATTCGAATACATTTCATTGAATAACGGGCTAGCCATTTAAGTTCAACTATGACGGAAGAAGCCCAGGACTGGTGTTCGTCGTTGTTTGTTACGAAGTGCTTCGTAATAAACAACGACGAACACCAGTCCTGGGTTTCTTCCGTCATAGTTGTATTCGAATACATGTTTTGAAAAGCTATTCACCAAGCATTTATCATGAAAGAGCACAGGCCTATACGTCATGTGTATGTCAATTGAATTAACAAAATGATTTCTGCGCTCACTATTGAGCTACACCAGGTCAAAATAAAAATTTAGAAAATCGATGATACACTGTATATGAATTACGTTGCATTTTCCATCAAATATACTGCTATGTGTAATATGATCAGCGAGAGGGCGATTATTAAATTTGATATAAAAAGTGGGCGATGAGGAAAAAAACGCTTGAGAAGCACCTCGCTAGATGGTTCCGCCAACTTCGCACACGTTTATTAATGTCTGATAAAGGATTGATAGTCCTGTACAAGCTTTTCATTCCATCAGAGCGCGTATCGCTTGTATCATTTTTAAGCTTCCATTGACACTAATCTTTTGTTCCTGACGATTACTGGATGGCAGAACATTTTGCACATTTTAAAACAAGAATTAATCATGATTATCACAAAATCCTGACTCTTTCCAGCTCTTAAGATAAAAATCAAAATACTGATCAGTGACAACGTATATTCTATCTTCAAGATAGGTAATTGCCGATGTGGTTGAATATTGTCCGGGAGCTAGCGTGAAGTTGTGCAGGGAACGAGGTAGTACATAAAACTTTCACATAGCATCATAGTACACCTCTAACCTACTGCAAAACTTCGCGTCTGCCGGATCAGATCATTTGCTTTTCAGAAATATAGAGGATAACACAATCCTATGTATTTCCAGTGGTACAATTGTGACATTTAAGGTGTTGACTCCATTTTTTCGAATTTTTGCTCATAAAAGTTACACAAATTGGTATTTTGTTGAACTAGTTTTTATAGAAATCATCTACAGATCATGATCTTTCAAATGAGTTATCATTCAGTGACAGAGGATGAAGTAAAGTGTACAAACAGACACTTTTCGTTAAAGTATATCAACAATTTTCCTGAAATTTCTATATTAAAATTTGCAGTTACACCAACGAAAAGTGTCTGTTTGTACACTTTGCTTCATCCTCTGTCACTGAATGATAACTCATTTGAAAGATCATGATCTGTAGATGATTTCTATAAAAACTAGTTCAACAAAATACCAATTTGTGTAACTTTTATGAGCAAAAATTCGAAAAAATGGAGTCAACACCTTAAATGTCACAATTTTACCACTGGAAATACATAGGATTGTGTTATCCTCTATATTTCTGAAAAGCAAATGATCTGATCCGGCAGACGCGAAGTTTTGCAGTAGGTTAGAGGTGTACTATGCTATGTGAAAGTTTTATGTACTACCTCGTTCCCTGCACAACTTCACGCTGGCTCCCGGACTAATATCTTTATTTCCAACTTTCACATGATCGGCTAATTTCAGACGCTGAGTATCTGCGTCATCAGAAACAACTTCTCATAGTATTCCCTGTCCTCTGTCTGAGAGTTAACAAGAATTGCAGAACCTGTTCTTGTATTGCTATTTTGGCGCTAACTTAAATAGTTGAAGGAAGGGGCGGGAGAGATCTCTTTTGTCTTGTCTAGATCAAATATCAAGAGCTGATAATTGGGAAGAGTGTTCGTAGATGCGCTTAAATGGAAATAAATAATGAAAGAAGGCGAGCCGAAACACCCATCGAGGTGAAACTCGAAATACATGAGATATCGAGTGGACAAAGAACAACTTTATTCCGTCCATTGACGGCAGTTAGAATGGATTGCAAAGTGTAACAAAGTTATTCTAGTGGAGTATGAAGTTTTGAATTAATAGGAAATTGGAGAAAATAATGCTGACGGAACGAATTTCCTGACAAGGTTTTATTGAAAAGTTTAGAGTTTCATCCCTTCCTTAAACGAAGTCACATTTTAATTTGGCTATGTCAAAACTTGTTGGCATTAAATGTAGTACACTTAATGCACCTGCTATACCTTGCCATTTTTAATAATTGAAGCAAGTAAGAAAACACTTTGATGGGCTCGAAATGTATTATTAAAATGGGTTAGAGCCTTATGACCTTCATCAGTTACAGAATGTCTGGATGAACCGTCAAACTCATATGCAACACGAAGTGACTGTATCTCATGAATGCAAGCGAGTGACATCGCAACCACAACAGGAATATAATTGGAAGATTGTCGTAAAATATCTATGCTAGGCCTACATGAATTAACACAGAAAGAGGAGGGCTACTGTATCTCACATAGGCATACAGTATGAGAATGAAACGAGTTAAAAAACAAAGACATAAAATATAATGAAATAAAAGACAGGTAGGCTTAGAACGGAAATACACTCTTACAAAAGGTAATATTTACATGATTACAAAGGAGAAAAGAAGAAATGAGAAATCACACGTCTAAATCACGACCAATACAGCCATTTATACATTGTGCCGTCTTTGAACGAATGTGAATAGCCTCAACTGATTTTCGTACACTAGGATTTTTAATATTCGAGTCTATGACACTCCATGACAAGGGCAATACAGCCTCCTTATTGAAAGGATCAATGTTATATTCAATGTTATTCAATGGATCAATATAGTCTCTTCAAAGGATCAAAAGATTTATATCGGCGAAAGTTGTCGTACTATGCGATCTCGTTTTTTGAATCATTTGCATGACAAAAATTCTACGGTGTATAAGCACATACAGAGTCATAACATTGATCCTTTTAATAAAGAGGCTGTATTGCCCTTGTCATGGAGTATCATAGACTCGAATATTAAAAATTCTAGCTATTCACATCCGTTCAAAGACGGCACAATGTATGAATGGCTGTATTGGTCGTGATTTAGACGTGTGATTTCTCATTTCTTCTTTTCTCCTTTGTAATCATGTAAATATTATCCTTTTGTAAGAGTGTATTTCCGTTCTATGTAGGCTATCTGTCTTTTATTTCATTATATTTTATGTCTTTGTTTTTTAACACGTTTCATTCTCATACTGTATGCCTATGTGAGATACAGTAGCCCTCCTCTTTCTGTGTTAATTCATGTAGGCCTAGCATAGATATTTTACGACAATCTTCCAATTATATTCCTGTTGTGGTTGCGATGTCACTCGCTTGCATTCATGAGATACAGTCACTTCGTGTTGCACATGAGTTTGACGGTTCATCCAGACATTCTGTAACTGATGAAGGTCATAAGGCTCTAACCCATTTTAATAATACATTTCGAGCCCATCAAAGTGTTTTCTTACTTGCTTCAATTATCATCAATATTGGCTCGATGGCACCTCCACTTCTCCAAAATTGCCATTTTTACAAAATCGTATTTCGGTATTTGAGTAATGATGAAATCGGTATTACCGGTATGACCGGTTGTAAAATGAAAACACGAAAAGCTATCTATAAAGCTATCTACAATATTTCTGGATAGCCAAAAACATTAGAATCCAATTTCAGACCAATATGTCTAAAAATATATTTCATTACGTAAGGGAAAAATTAGATTGCAATCAATTTGGCGGTGTAAAGGGCGGATCAACTACACATGCCATGCCTACTATGATGGATTATCTATTGAGGAATGCAGATCATGATTATGTAAGTAGAGTTCTTCTAATAGATTTTTCTAAAGCATTCGATCGAATTGACCACAACATTCTTGTTCGCTAGCTACTTGACATGAATGCTCCTGTGTGACTGTGTAAATGGGTATCAGGTTTTCTAAATCAGCGCATGCAGCGCGTGAAATACCACAAAAATTACTCTCAATGGATGTCGATATCAGCTGAAATACCTCAAGGAACTAAATTTGGACCACTTGCATTTGTACTCATGATTAATGACTTAACAGCAAACATGAAGTATATTGACGACTACACTACCAGTCATTACTTGCTCAGAGAGCGAATGAAGTTGCTGATTTGGCAAAAGAAAACAATATGAGATTAAATCTAAAAAAGACAAATGAAATGAGAATAAGCTTCAAAAGAATGAAACAGCTACACTGGAATCAGATAGAATTAGATGTGGAAATAATCAATCCAATTCGTCAAACGAAGATTCTTGGTTTCATCATCAATGAGGAATTATCTTGTTCAGATCACATATTGAAAATAATCAAGAAAGCACAGATGAGAGTACATTTCGTTTGTGGAATGATGTGATCAGATTTCGGAGATGCAGATGTTGTCAAATTTTATTGTGCTTGTATACGCAGCATTTTGGAATATGGCGCTCCTGTATGGCATTTCAACATGACAAAAGCACAATCAAATGCTCTTGAATCTGTTCAGAGCAGGGATGCGGAGTCCTATCATTTTGATAGGACTCCGACTCCGGGTGGCAAGTATATATAGCCTAGTTTTTTGAAAAACTGGTAGCCTACATCATAGATCATTATAGGATTACCTGAACCTATCTTTGGTGATCACTGCTGTATCAATTATCAATCATTTTCGATGAAAGTTTATCAAATGTCGCTTTAGGTTGGATGCATGTGACTCGGCTTCTCCCATCTTGTCGATGTGTGCTTCACACGGGTTTTCTCCTGTCTCTATCAGTCAGGAAAATCTTCCATCCTTCTCCAAAAAAAATGAGTACCCTTTCGATTTTAATATGCGCTTTGGAGGAGCCATCACACACGATTAACGTGAGCAAACTGACTCAAACAAACTAGTATTTCGCTTTTGTCTGTGATGTGACCTTTGGTGCGCAGATGTGATCGAGGCTAGGAAGGCTTGTCTTCTCTACTAAATCAACGAGTGAAAAGACCATCCTTTTTTCACTATCACGGTTCATTTCCTCAACTATTACAAGCTTTGCATGCAGCAGTGTCCCCGTACTTCAGTTTGACAGAGAAAGTTGACATCAAGACAGTGACAGCTATGCACGAGAATAAATAAATTGTTTGCATTATATTTTGGGTCCAGTTATATAAGCCGGAGTCCGGAGTCCTATCATTTGATAGGACTCCAACTCCAGCAAAAATGATAGGGCTCTGGGCCTCCGACTCCGACTACGCATCCCTGGTTCAGAGAAGAGTCATCTGCATGGTAGAGCATATTCCAATCGAGTGCCACGGTTATAATTATGAAGGCCTTTTGATTGAAACATGGGCTAGAAAAACTGAGCACCAGACGTTTCATCATATGTCAAAGACAATTTCAAAGATTACCGACGATTGTGAGAGAAAGAATACCACAGCGTTCGAATGAGAAAGTCAGAATGTCATCCAGCATTATATTTTGTAAAACTGATTGATATAAGAACTCCTTCCTTCCATCCTGTGCATCGCGTTTTTCGTAGCTGTGACTTAATGCCTTTTATATCCTTTTTTTATCCCTTTTTATGTATTATGATCAGCCGTGGCTGTTTATCTACAAGTAAAAGCTTATTACTATTATTATTATAACACATTTTTCAGTGAACAAATCTTGTTGAAGGTAGCGAATGGCAGATAAGAACGTTAATTAAAAGTAGTCACCGTCACCAATTACGAAGATTTTCTCTCTGATAAATGTTTGATAAATGAACAACAAAACATCTAGTGTTTGTCTGGCAGACGGTTGGGAGACCTTCCAGTGGAGATCTGTTTCCACTGAAGGTGATGGAATTTTGAGGAGACAATCAAAAATAAGTTGAGGATGAAATTCGAATTTACCAGTCTGCTCCACTGATGAAATTTCACTTGATGGACCGAAATCTGTACTCTTAGTTCCTGATGAATTTTGTTCAACAATTCTGAAATTGTTCTCTACAGATTTTCTTCGTTTCTTCATCGCTTCTGTTGATATTTTCACCTTTTTCTTTGTTTCTCTAGAAGATTGACGATCGATCTTGTAAATTTGTGGATTATTCTCTTCTTTTGGTGCAATTCAATTTCTTCAGTATTCAAAACAGCTCAATTTTCGAGCATCACCGGTTGTTAAGATATTGTAACACAATTGATTTATTTGTTTTGTGATCGTAAAACTTTCTCGGTTCGATAGCTTTCTTCATTTCTATAGCAAAATTTGTTCAGCAAAACTTGAATGAAAATTTGAAAACAAACATCATGTAAGGTGAACGAAGAGTCAGAATAAAATAATAAGCTGTCTTTACTATCTCATAGCAGCTGCCGATTTTTTACCTTGATTGTCTGTGAACATTTGCGGAGATGAGAAAAAATATTGAAGAAGTTTGAAGAAGAAGTATTGAACTTATAAAAATAGAACTTACATATTCGTACTCCTCACATCATAAGGATTCTGAAGATTCGAAATACTAACATTTTGATGAAAAAGTGAGAACATAACATTTTCAACCAAAAAGGTCATGATTATGTGATAACTTCACGATCTCACTAATTTTCATAAGTTCACCGATTTTATGAACAGTATGTCAAAAGAGAGTTCAGAAAATGCTCTTTCTTCCCGTGCCGCGTCCCTGATTCATTATTATACTTATATGTTTTCTTTTTGAAAAATTGCGATTTGTAAATTGACCGATTTTCATATTTTGAGTACTACTCAGCAAATGCAGCAACAGATAAAGGTCTATCATAGCTCATATTAAAGCTGAGAACACAAGCTTTCGAATGATGCATGGCATGTTGATGTGCGACACGACTGGAAGGCATGAGAGTCGATTGAATTTCATCGAAATTTAGGAAGTCCACTTTTTATGATCAGCCCTATTCATGCACTCAATAACGTAATAAAGCAGCATGAATTTAAAAGCTGAAAATGAGATTTGTCATTTATATGACAATAATTGCACTTTTAGGGCAGAATTTTCCATCATCAGGCAGAAATACGACATTCCCCATTACCAGTAGCTTGACCGACTTTCTGTTAAAGATAATGAGAAAGTCATGACAACCGATGTTATTGTCGCAGATAAACAAACAGTCGCTTCTGATCACAAAAATGATATTTTTGTGAACTATAGCCTAGATGGAGCTAAGCTTGCCCAAACAAATGGCATTTTGCGATGTTTAAGGCTCTGTAACTTGCACGACGACTGGAGCTACAATTTAAGGATTGTTGGGTGACAATCTACAAATTAAAAATGATAAGAAGCTCGTGTGCCGGTTTAGGAAGAAAATGTCAGTAGTTTTCGCACTGCTAGAAAAA
Organism: Prostheceraeus crozeri; assembly: GCA_907163375.1. NCBI lineage: Eukaryota > Metazoa > Platyhelminthes > Polycladida > Euryleptidae > Prostheceraeus > Prostheceraeus crozeri. Next base: position 678,389 of record CAJQUW010014582.1, on the reverse strand, counting down.
GATCCTCGAATTTCGATGAGAATTAAGATTGCTTTTGGTTATGAAAAGGAACTGAAGATGCAAAAAATACTTGCGTTATGAAATGCCACATTTTAACTTTCCATTTCCGATCGCTTAATGACGGCGAAGCACATGAGGTTTTTGCACGGCATGTCACCTAGTGTAATTACACTTGCAAAAACGAGAAAATGAGAGTTATCCTTTTGTTTTTGCCGCATTCTGTATTGAGACTGTCTTGCCTCATATTTGTTTCAGTGAAGAGTATCTGATAATTGTGTACTTCAGAAAACATGATTGTTAATGCACTTTTGACAAAACGAGTAGTTGTGACTAAATATCGATCTTTAAAGACCTAAGAAATTTGCATTATTTCAATTACAAAAATGTAATCTACTCGTGAGGTGTCTATCTTTGATTATTTTTTGACTTATCCGACATTGATGATAGTGGAGATATTCTTTACAGGTTAATCTCACACCTAATATACACTCGAGAAGAAGAATCTTCAGCAGTCTGCATTCTAATCACCAGCTGTACGATAAACACGCCCAGAATCAATAAGGTCTTTAAAGTTCACGTCTCACATTTCTGCGCAAATTGCTTGAGAACTGAGCAAGTTGATAACCAACTTGTGGCATTCGATAGGTGGAAAGCCGCATCCATGTATTGAACTAATATTTACTCTTATTGTACGAAATTTAAACAACAACGGCCTAGTAATTGAATTTCTTCAAACAACACGTTCAAAATGGCGGAATGTTAATTACTTTTCAATTCAACCTGTAATGTCGCAATTCATTCGAGGCATTCTAACGAAATTTAAAACTTTCCATGAAATCGGAAACAAAGTTTGAGATAACATGATTAAAGAATTAGGCCTAATAATTTATATCAAATTAGCAAGGGCTAACCTTAGGCGAAACAAATTAATAATGAATTAAATCACAAATCGCACTACTCAGCAAGTAAAACCAATGTGAAAAATAAGAAGAAAACTTAACCCTAGAACGGCCAAGGTGTGATCAATTGATCACTTTTGAAAGAAAGTTCAAATTTTATTCAGAAGCATGAGTGTCTGAAACTTCTCATTTAGTGACTTTTACTTTATGGATATACACAATCGAATCATGAAATACTTTCTCCAATATTCACACACACACACACACGCCGCACGCGCGCACACGTAAGCAAAGGCTTTATGTCTCAAGATTCGGCCGATTTACGTGTTTGCGACTTCTCATTTAGTGAGAAGTACTTTTTGTATAGTACAGTATCGAAACATTATTTTCTTTCTCAATATCTTTCACACGCACACACTCAAGTACGTATATGCAGCAATATGGGGCGACTCGTGTTCTTGCAGCAATGTGGGATCCACGTGTTTGAATGAACGAGTTTTAATAGCAGATAGCTTTGCAGCTCGCATGATCCTTCCGTGACGATTTCTGAGAAATTGTGTAGTTGAATTCTCAAGGTCATTTGTGGCTACTATTAAATCCGCATCTGGAAGCATACTTAAACAAGCAGCACGCTTGCAATATTCCTACAACGTGAGGTTCAAGTTGTTTTCGTATAAAAACATGAAATTCCTTCCGCTGAAGACTGAAAACGATTCTTGAGGACAATATCATCATCTCTATACGTAATACATTTTGATCGAAAGATTGCGCACAAGGTGCATTTATTGATATTTCTGTCTTTATAGAATGGAGTGCGCCCCACTTTCCGCAATGAGCCCCATTTTGTATGATCGTGATGTAGCGAATTTCATGTTGCAGCAGATACATGAACACATGCGGCACGCACGCACACAGAAGCAAAGGCTGTCTGTCTATAGATTCGGCCGATTTTTGTGTGCGACTGCTCGACTCTAATTGTTTATAGAATTCATCTCATCATCAGTCACATTGAACGCACTATTTCTGATTGAACGCTAAACAATTCTTTTGGTGACTCATTCTGTGATTCAACCAGGAGCCGGTGTCATAAAGGTCTGTTATTGTGTTGACAACTGTTGTTACTGTATAATTCACGGTCAATATCAAAAAATTTAACAACAACTGTAAGTTCTCTGTCTAATTTGCTGACAATAACGTTCTGTATACTTAACAGCGAAGAAAAACTTCGCTGTAAAGCTACAGTAGCAGAACCTACTGTTAAACTCAAATATAACAATGAAAGTATTGCCATTACTGTTCTCATTTCGACGATGTGGAGAGTGGAAGCAGACGTAAACTTCTCAAGAATAAGAAATCAACGACGATTTTTCGATCGCATTGATCCATTGTTACAATTAACCGAAACGGATTTTATTGATAGGTACCGTCTGCCAAAATCTAAAGTGCTTGATTTATCAAACGAATTAGAGGAATTACTTCATCATTCTACTCATCGTAACTATTCACTTAGTGTTCCTTTACAAACATGTATCGCATTGAGATACTACGCAGAAGGTGATTATCTTCGAGAAGTTGGAGACCTACATGGTGTATCGGAAAAGACTGCTGGTAGAACAGTTCATGCTGTCTCTAAAGCTATTTGCAAGTTGAACGATAAGTATATCAAGTGGCCGACTTATGACGAAATTTTAACGGAGAAGGAACGATTTTACAGTTATTGTGGTATGCCTAACACTATTGGCTGTATTGATGGGACACAAATTGCTATAAAGGCACCATCTGTGAATGAAAGTGAATTTGTGAATCGTAAAGGTTGGCACTCTCTAAATTGTCAAATCAACTGCAGCTCTACTCTTAAAATCTACGATATTAGTCCCAAATGGCCGGGAAGCTGTCATGACGCCCACATTCTGAGAAACAGTAAATTTGAAAAGATAGAAAATTTGCAAAACTCGTGGTTACTTGGAGATTCAGCATATCCCTTGTTACCAACTCTAATGAAACCATATGGTACACTCTCTAAAGAAGAAGAAGAGCGTTTCAATAAAGCCTTATACAAAGGTCGAACGAGTAGAGAGGTGCATTGGAGTTCTGAAATCCCGGCTCAGGTGTTTGTCAAGAACTATGACCTTTTCACCCACCAAATGCAGTGCAATAATCTTAAGTTGTGCTACTCTACACAATATTGCTGCTGATCTACGCTTGTCCTATTCTATGTCAGACTCTGATGATTCTATTGTAGTACTTCCAAATTTTGATGATGATAATATTATCAATTCTGGTATTGGAGTGAACTTGCGTGATCAAATTGCACGAAATGTTTTTTCAGTTTAGAAGTAGATTTTCTCGGGAAATTAATGTTTTTCACGATATCGTAAAAATAATTGGTCGCGATGAGGTTGCCTATAAAAACTAAGGCTATAATAGGCTAGTCAAATTATAGAATATTAGCACATACCGGTATAGGCTAATTCCTTAAGTTGATAATTTAGATAATAAAATTGATAAAAAGAAAATAATGGAAAGCCAAGTAAATGATGCAGATTATTTTCTTAAGTGAACAAATTAATTTCAGCTACTGAACGTATTCATCATCAGGGTAAATTAAACAATGTGATTCTTGTTTAAGTTATGATCATCGAGATTTCTAAGTGCTTTTTTATGAACAAGTAGGCCTATTGCCTTTTACATGAAATTACATTAGTTTATCAAAAAGTTTCCGAAAGTTGGTTTCAAAATACGAGTATGTTTCCTCCTTAACTCTACTTGGAGAAATATTCAAATTCCTACACTAATTAATTGTCATTCATAAGTCATTGGTTAGGAGGCTACATTCCCAGTCACCCTTTGTCTCATATTGAAAACGAAATTTATCATTATACAAACATGATTATGAATACATATTACAAAAAATAATCACACCACTTAATGATTGATTATTGGTAACCGTCTTGGTGATTATTCCACTGCTGCCAAGTTGGTAGATTACCAGTAGCGTTACTGTAATTTGGTTGATAGGTGTTGAACACCGGCTCTTGTCCAACTTGATGAATTTCTGTTCTTGTTTTGACTTGTCGTCTCTCCAACTCGAGGTTATGTCGTTTCTTCTCTTCTAGAGCTTCTCTTTGAATTAACTCTATTTCATGATGATGACGCTGTAGCTCTTCAGTTTATCGGCTTCAATTTGACACATTCTTTGATAATAGTCATTTGAAGAAAAATGTCTAACCTTCAGCTTTCGACGATAGGATGTTTTCTTAAACAAAGATTGATTAAATGAAGTTTCATTTGCGGAGACTGGAGAAGGCACATTTTCAATATCAGATGATGCAATGTCGGTATGGTTCACTGTTTCTTCTACTCTGAATGAGGTTTCTTCTGTTGGCTCAATTAGTCCACTTTCTACCCCGCCAATTATGCCAGAAATTGATTCGGGAGGTATAAGGTGATATATCCTTTTTTCCTCCTCATCGAGGATTGTTTCCGCGTTTAATGTGGTGTCAAAGCTGGCCGTTCCACCGCCAGTCTTCTTTCGCTCTTTTCTCTGCTTAGATTGGAACTCGGCAACTTTGGCTTTTACACTTCTCTGTAGATTTTGCCATTTGTCCTTGATGGATGGTAATGTCCGTGTTGTGATACTGGTTGCATTGACTGAATTGAGCAGTTTTTGATATAGTGTGGCATAATGTGTGGCATAATGTTGCTCGTAAAATTCTATAATTGTACATATTTCTTCGGCGGAGAAAGCGACTTGTCTGGGTTTTGTTACAGATTTTCGGGAGCGCTTCATACTTCAAAATAAAGTTCAGACAGTCGAATGATGACTTTTGATGCAAGTATAGAGAGTAGAGACAATGAAAATTCAAACATTGAAGCTAGATTTTAATTCGTCCAACTGCATGCTTTTTAATGACTCATGTATCACGTGATCCCACTACTTGCATCGATGTCAGCAGAACACAAGTGCAATGTCAGCTTTCTATGACATACAGCGAACTCATTATACGTCGAAGTTACAACACTTTCTTGCCATTCAATGTAAGTTCTCTGTCAAATCAGTTCGCTGTTACTGTCACATCTGCTGTAACTTAACAGTCGTTTATGACACCGGCTCCAGTTTGTATTTTCATTCGGTGACTTCTCTTCATGGCAGCTAGACGGCAGCGAATGACAGCACAACATACTCTTGCTAACATTTTTGCATCGAACGAAGATGGAAATCACGATGAAGATGACGGTGAAAGTGACACTAATGAAGAAGTACAAGATTTGCACATTGCTGATATTCGCCAAGAATTGGACAATGATAATTCTGATAACAAACAGTTCAGGCGACGATGACGAAGCGCCCCAACAATTTTTTTTGGATAAAAGAAGGCAACAATGTATCCCGTAATTGTGATATCTGTATCTATATGCATATGAAAGATAATTAAAAAATCTCAGTTAGCGCACATCTGCAATGTATTCAAAGCATTGCTGCCCAGACCATTTCAATTACGCACAATAGTATTAGCAAACTTTTTTGGGCAACAATGTAGGAAATTTTTCGGCGCTTACGCGCCCTCAAGTGTCCTATATTGCTGCCCTCAAAGATCCATGTTATATTATATTGTCGCATACCTTTCAGTGCTTCAATCATAATTGAACGAACTGTCTGTTATTTGAAACACGAGACGCGAAGCGTCGAGTGTTCTAAGCAACATAGACAGTGAGTTCAATCACAGGTGGGAGAACGACAAGCTATGCAGTAATATATTTCCTGCGTGATATTGAGTTCTTGCACCAGTGCGAGGAACTGCAATGATATCTCAATGCATTCAATGCACAGATTGTCCGTGCAAGAACCTCTTTTTAAATGCACTGATATACCAATTGATGGTCAAGAACAGGAGGCTGTTGCTTATTGTCATAGTGAAAAATCCACTTTTTCTCTCCTTCAGAGTTTATTGACCAAGTTATGAGGTTATTTACAATAAAATAATTAAAAAGCCAACGCTTCGTGCCATTGACACTTCGATGGGCCGACTTCTGCAAAACAGCATTTGATGACATGCATTAAATATGGAAGCAACGAAACAAAGTTCAGGTGGCCTACTGCGTAGTTAGAAATTAGGGAGCTCGTATTTGTGGTTAATGGCTGGTGCAAGAGATTTGATCAATCGAGCTTCGGTCAGCCTGCAATCCACTGCGCTATGACTTTTGTCCAAGATATCGATATCGAAGTGAGAGATGGAGATGTCACTGAACTGGTGCACTTTCATACCGTGTTCGTAAAGGGCATTTCTTTTGTTCTTATTGATCAAATCTCTTCTATGCTCATTATAGCGTTTGGTAAACGGACGGTTGGTTTGGCCTATATAAAAATCGTCACATAAATTACATTTCAGCTTATAAACTAAAAACCGGTCCCCACAGGAATAGTTTTGTGGTAAAAGAGAGCAGAGATGACAGGAATTGTGTTTCTTATTAATCCGATTTCTCTTATTAATTACTGTTTCTAGAGTGGGACCAGGTTTGCTGACGATTTTGATAGGAAGATCACACTGTTTAGCGAGTTTATTTAATTTTCTGTTGCAGCTATCACTAACAAAATTTATTGTGCAGGGAACAGATGCTTCGTTAATTTTTTTATTTTTATATTTGGTTTTTCTATTTATGTCTCGATTAGTAAAGCCATTCTGCCTAAATCGGTTGTTAAGGCTCGTCATAGCTTCTTGTTTTTTATTTTCGTCCGAACATCTACTAGCTACATTAGTTTGGTTATTCTTGATGTAGTTCGATTTTACATTATGTGGGACCCAGCTGTGTTTATTGAGAGAAATACCAGAGTGCATTTCTTTGGTGTACCATTTGTATTCTATATTATTGTTATTTATTCGAATACTAGTATCTAAAAAGTTTAGATAGTCTTCTTTGGGCACTTCTGTGGTGAATTTTATGTCTTCCGAGACAGAGTTAAAAACTTCAGTTATGGTATTTATGTCATGGCTATCATTTTTGTGAAACGGGCCTATGATGATATCATCAATGTACCGGGCATAAAGCTGAGGGACTATTTCAAAATTCGATTTCAAGATCTCAAGGGCCTTTTATTCGATATGGTACATATAGATAATAGCAAAAGGGGGGAGAATCGAGCCCCCATCGGACAGCCTTTGATTTGATGATAAATAGTATCGTTGTACTGTATGTAATAGTTGTAGCATACAAACTTCAAGCAGTTATGCACGTTATTAAAGTTTAGGGAGAAAGTGTCTATTTTATTCCAATGCAGTTTTAGGAAATCTGATACTACTTCTATGCCATGTTTTATCTGAATGCTCGGGTACAGGTTGATGACATCTAAAGAGATGAACATAAGGGTACTCGTATTTTGGCTATTGATTTCTAATGTTTTTAGTTTTTCAATTAACGAGGTAGAGTTTTTTATGTTAGTGTGGACAAATTGCACCAACTGACTTAGAATTTTTGTGATTAGCCAGTCAATTTTACTCAATATCAAGGGTATCAATGCTCGAGGCAATAGGTCTTCAGGGATAATAGTTTTCTTCGTTTTTATCCTTATGATCCTTTATTTTAACGTGGAAGTTAGCTGCGTGGCTACCGGTAGCTAACAGCTTCTCGAAATTCGATTTTTGAAAGATGTGGCTACAACTATTGCGAATAATAGTATTGGCTTGATTTTCAATTTTTGTGACATTGTTCAACTTCAACTTACAATAATTATTAGTATCCATCAGGATATTTTCAGTACGCTGCTGTAAGGAGGTCGAGTCCGCTACTACAAATCTATTCGTTTTGTCCGACGAACATGCTTCGGCAGCGTTATCCTTCAGAAACGTTTAAGTTTTACGAATCATAGTGGTATCTTGCTTAAATTGTTTACTATTTTTAATTTGTTGCGATTCTTTTTTGATTATCTCTAAGGCCTTATCCTTAAAGAACTGAAGGCTATTTTCTTTTTCGCTGACTCTGAAGGAGAGAAAAAGTGGATTTTTCACTATGACAATATGCACTGATATAATTTAAGAAAACTGCAATATCATGCTGGAAATATCAGGACAAGATCAATCACACAGAGATAATGTTGATCATGAAAAACGGACATCTAAATTGTGTTCAAACTTCAATCGATTGTGTCAACTCACTGTCGCGTCCAGTGATTCAAATACCATAGACAGATCGTTCAGCTATGGTGGATTCAGTGCAAACTATGCGACAATATACATTTCTAAAATATATTTCACATGCATCGATGCAAAAATCATCATTACGCGGTGCATTGTTGCCCTCTTTTTAGGAGCGTGGTGGACATTCAACACCCTTTAACAATAGTAGAACTATACGAAATAGTGATTCGTTGAAGAATAAAAAGCTGGAAATAAAAAATTACTTGCTAAGATGAAATAAAGTATTGTGATGCATTCGACTTATACTCATAGCAAAGGCTCTTTAAAAAAGGCTAGTGCGAAAGTGGTTGCTGATGTGCAACATTTCCAAGCATGGCCATGCAGTATTATTTTTTGTGACTTCTTTCGCTCACCAAACATGAAATGTCTTCCAGCTTATAATAGTCTTGACAACATGTGGAGAAAACAATGAATTGCCATGGTAGATCTGTTCTTTATAAAAAAAATATCGAAGTTTGATGAATTTCTTCTTTCCTGTGTTATCCAGATCATGCATGTGGTCATGCTATCTTTCTTTTGGCTGAACGCCTTGGCACATAGAAATTGACAACAATAAAACCTCTAGAATGGAAATTAAGCTTCATGCAAATCACAATAACGGCACATAAATCGCACGCATTTTCATTTAGATGCACCTGCGAACGTCTGTATCATTGGGTTAGAATCAGTCACATGAGTAAATCGAAGTTTTTAATTGGTTCTTCATGCCCCAACTTAGTTCCCTCGGATGTGCCGCGACCTTGTGTCAATTGCCATTCTAGCGAACTTCAGATAAACAGTTTATTTCTATGCCTTGGCAGCAGGTAACATAAGTTTGAGCGCGCCATGAAATTATACAGCATTCCAACGAGCAAGCAGCTTCACTGATTGTTGTACTGGGTGTTCGTTTATTTTTTGGCATGGATATAGATTGTTTATCTGAAGGTGACTAAAATTGAAATTGATTCAAGGTCGCGGCACATCCACGGAACTAAGTTGGGGGATGAACCGCCAATGAAAAGCTTAGAATTCCACATGTGACTGATTTTAGCCCAATGATTCAAACGTTGACATGTATATCTAAATGAGAATGCGTGCGATTTATGTGACACTATTATGTATTGCATGAAACTTTACTTCCATTCTAGAGGTTGTACTGTTATCAATTTCTATGATATTTGTGATATTATGGTCATTAGAGTACCGGACACAACATTTGACTTGGATTGTTAAAATGGGCTATGATCTCGGTAGGTCATGTAGGGCACGGATAGTTCCCCGCTACAGCACAAATCCAAATCTTCCACGGCCACGTTTTGCGGCTAAAGTTTAAGAAAGATTGATTTGAACTGCAGAAATTCAATGTGTACTTGAAGGCTGTGTCCCCACATTTTCAAAATTGCATAAAAGCTGTAAAAACCGACCAATTGCAACAAAACTTCACGCACACTTAGCGGAGGGCATTCTAAATCCACATTATAAATTTTCATCAAATTTGAATAGTAGGCACAAGTAGTGCTGTCGTTTCGTATATCAGCTGATATTTGAAATTATCCCAATATTCCTACCCATTTCATCAACAGGGATGTTCACACAAATTCTTTTAATTCTCAAATTACCTATCCACTCTACATAAAATGACATCAGTAAAGAAAGAAAATGCGCTCATCTACTAATAACTGAAGTTTCGCGGGGATTGGTTAAGTTTTAAAGACTCTCGGTAATTTTGAACACACTCGCAGATATCAAAGAAATAAAGAAATTAATAGTCCGTCTGGCAACCATGGTGAGCAAAGTTCCATTTCTCTTTCTCTTCAATTCAAGTATTGTAAAAGAATTTCTCGCATTGATCCAACACCAATTTGATCTTAGGCCGAGCGCATTGGGAAGAGTGTCATCTTGTTGAACACGAAAGCGCTACAGTTAATCCTCTTTACTAACTCGTCATTTTCGTCGACACAAAAAGCAGGAATGCATCCGTAAAGGCGTTTGTCGGCTTCTCATCCAAAGTGCAACTCGGAACAAGAGCCAATGTGAGCTCCTTCAAATTCAGGAAGCGATTTTGTCCCCGAATTCTCTTCATCTCCGCTCAACCACATGTCAGTTGGAAATCTCTGCATTTTGTAATGAATTGATGAAAAGTTATTAGCGGGGACTAACCGAATGCTAGTTTGAGAGAATTTTCATCTATTTGAAACATTTTAGTGAGCATTGTTTACAGCAGGGGTTAGCAGCTTGAACTGTCCGACTGGCCATTGAAACAACCGCAAACTTAGAAACAGCTATTCAATGCCAAATGAACTTAATTGTGACTTTTATAAACACATGTCAAAGCACTCATACTGCAATTTCTTCAAAGAAAATCCATTTTGATATTTAGTTAAATAGAGAAATCATAAAATGGATGAATTTTGATTTATTTCCATGCGTTATCTTCAGCAAAGAATAAACAAATCAGAGCTCAATACAAAATGCTGTGATTTAGCACTGAATCCAACAAAAAATTGTGCAAGCATGATAACAGCAGGACAAAAAGATGCGAGGTCGGTTCGAACCAGTGTAGCACCAGAGATCAGTGATTGCCACCAGTCATCTTATAGTTTCGACGGCTGATTGATCTTTTTTATTTATTTATTTTGTTTTAATGATCTGTTTTTGTCCTATCATCAAATCTTGAAGATATTAAACAAGTTTTCTCGATAGACAACAACAACGCTATTTGACTACAAAGGTCTGTCGTAGTTCATTGAATATCTAAAGAGAATGACAGCTATTAAGTCAATACAAGACACTAGCACCCTTGATTCCCTGACCGCACTCGCCCGACCTAGAAATCGAACCGAAGTCCGCGTTGGAAACGGGCTCGCACCTTCTTCATTAGGCCACGCTGACGGTTCAAAAGGAATGCGAGTGAAGGCAGAAGTCATCTCCAAGCATAGAAATTGACAACAATAAAACCTCTAGAATGGAAATTGAGCTTCATGCAATGCACAATAACGGCACATAAATCGCACGCATTTTCACGTAGATGCACCTGTCAACGTCTGTATGATTGGGTTAGAATCAGTCACATGTGTAAATCGAAGCTTTTAATTGGTGGTTCATGCCCCAACTTAGTTCCCCCGGATGTGCCGCGACCTTGAGTCAATTTCCATTCTAGTCAACTTCAGATAAACAGTCTATTTCTATGTCTCCAAGTGATATCGACAGCTTGTTGTTCTATTATTATTGACAGAACGCTAACAGCGTTCATATTGTAGCGAGACAGCATGTCAGCATGTCATGCGACTACGTCACACAGCACGTCAGACAGACCTTTGTTGTCAATCTGGCGCTGGTAGCATTCTGTCGATAATAATAGAACAACAAGCTGTCGATATCACTTGGAGATGACTTCTGCCTTCACTTGCATTCCTTCTGAACTGTCAGCGTGGCCTAGTGAAAAAGGTGCAAGCCCGTCTCCAACGCGGACTTCGGTTCGATTTCTAGGTCGGGCGAATGCGGTCGGGGAATCAAGGGTGTTGGTGTCTTGTATTGACTTAATAGTTGTCATTCTCTTTAGATATTCAACAACGCTATTTATTGCCTACTAATATTACAAGTAGGGCCTAATACTGGTGCGCTATCATCACGAGTAGTAATAAAACGGCGAACTTACGACCGGGCTGTTTCGAGTGGAAGGAGTGCTCGGATGTGAAAACGGAGGCCAGATTCGGATTCAGCGTGAAATTCTGCATCGGTATGGTGAATTTGAACGCAATCGGAGAGAAAAAAATTTTCGCTGACGTCCCCCCCCCCCCTCGGCACCGACCTTCCAACTTTGCTTCCAGTGGACGGATTTAGTCGTGCCATAGATCGTTTGAAATCTAAGAGTGAGACAAATTCAGTGAAAGAATCGGCTTGTTCATATCTGTCTTCGTTTAGATGTGAGGCGCCATTTAAGATTTTGGGAGATTGTCGAAAAAACGACATAGTTAGAATTTGGGACGTTTTGGGCTGTAGCGCCAAAACGAAGCATCGGATTGGAAAACGGATTTCAGATTTGGAATCAGCGTCAAATTCTCTATCTGTATGGTGAGTTTCAAGTCAATCGGAGAGAAAAAATTTTCAACATTTTTCGAAAAAACGACAGAGTTAGAATTTGGGACGTTTTGGTGTGTAGCGCCCAAACGAAGCATCGGATGGGAAAACGGAGGCCAGATTCGGATTAAGCGTGAAATTCTGCATCGGTATGGTGAATTTGAACGCAATCGGAGAGAAAAAATTTTCGCTGACGTCCCCCCCCTCGACACCGACCTTCCAACTTTGCTTCCAGTGGACGGATTTAGTCGTGCCATAGCTCGTTTGAAAGCTAAGAGTGAGACAAATTCAGTGAAAGAATCGGCTTGTTCATATCTGTCTTCGTTTAGATGTGAGATGCCATTTAAGATTTTGGGAGATTGGCGAAAAACGACAGAGTTAGAATTTTGGACGTTTTGGACTGTAGCGCCAAAACGAAGCATCGGATGGGAAAACGGATTTCAGATTTGGAATCAGCATGAAATTCTCTATCAACATGGTGAGTTTCAAGTCAATCGGAGAGAAAAAGTTTCCCTGACCTCCCCCCCCCCCTCGGGAGAGCTAGCTTCGATCTTGGCTTCTAGTGAACGGATTTTGTCGTGCCATAGCTCGTTTGAAAGCTAAGAGTGAGACAAATTCAGTGAAAGAATCGGCTTGTTCATATCTGTCTTCGTTTAGATGTGAGACACCAAATAAGATTTTGGAGATTGGTGAAAAAACGACAGAGTTAGAATTTGGGACGTTTTGGGCTGTAGCTTCAAAACGAAGCATCGGATGGGAAAACGGATTTCAGATTTGGAATCAGCTTGATGTAATTGTCCAATGAGGATCATCATCCAATGAGAATCAAGCATTTCTATATAAATAGCGAGCCTTCCACAGTGAGAATCATTCCATCGTTGAATCACACGAGTGACGGACGCACATTTTCTCTCTCTCTCTAGCTCCCTATTCTATTATTCAACTAAAATGGTAAGTCGCTACTCTCCTCCCTCTCCTCCCTTGAACGTAAACTTAATACAATCTTTTTCATTTTCAGGCATCTACTCCATCTGCTGCACTAGTAGGACAAAAATGGCGGTCAAACGTTACAAGGTTCGCTACGATCAGATCATCTACAACTGAGGCCAGTGGAAGAAACAACCAAGGTACATAATCCTACACCGCTACAGCGTAAATTTAAACAAGTCTTGCGTTATGACGATCATAGTGTAGTACTCCAAACGGGAATGCTCCCTTCCACGGATGTCAAGATAATGCGCAATCAGTATGGGGACTACATACTGATCCCCGTGAGTCCGTACATTCGCCACCAACTTGATATTATTGAGGAGTACGTGACATTAAATATGGACATTCCTACTCCTCTTGCTCAAGAGTGGAAGGCGAGAGATGACAAGGATACTCTCTATAGAAAGATTTGGGATGGTAATCACATTTGCCTACCGGTATCACATTGGTGTACTTACTATAAGAAGGAGGAAGATCATTCAATACCCATCAGATGTGATGAGCTCGGAGAAGGTACTTGGGATATCCTTTTCAAAGTGAATGGGCAATATTATGGTCGACACATAGAAATTAACAATACCATAGAAAGTCCTAGAATGGAAATTGCATGAAAATTATGGCACACTCCGGGGGAACTTAGTTGGGGCAAAAAGCAAATTTTGCGAGCTGGCTTTCTTGTTTTCTGGTTGGCATTTTAAATTATCAAGTCAATTTGTGATCTGGATTGTTGCCCCTTGTCTGAAGATCACGTACACAAAAGCAATAATGAATTTACGAAATACTGCGGCGACAGGATGACAAAGAAGGAAATCCTTTAAAACGTTCTGTACGTTCATCATTTAGAATATCGCTCCTATAATCTATCAAGAGTATAATCAGACACATGTGCAACTTGTAATGTCGATTTACAGAGCATGTATTGCTCTAGCTTGAAATCAGACGCCATGAAATCTTACAGTATTCATTTTACTTTGAAGGATTCCCCTGTTCATTACATTTGAACAATTTTCAAAACCTTTGCATGCTTTCGAATATGAGCCTCCAAAATATCATCACACTATATTACATAAGTCATTTAGTAATTAATTGAAAAGTTCCAGCGACATTTCATGTATCTGATAAATGACTGTCGCTGAAGAAGCGTTCGATGTGTTAATTCCAGAAAAGCGCTAGGTTTCTTAACCGCTATAAGGAGAAATTATTCAATCATTAGAATTTTTATCTTTGAATTCTTGAGATGTTCTTACAACCAGTACACCGACTACTTTCAATAATGACTCTGTCAGCCAAATTTCAATTCGTATTCCAGTGTTGAAAAATTGGAAAATAGTTGTTAATGACTGGTACAAATAGACGCAGTATATTGATCCATGGAATAGTAGGCTATTTTACATAAAACAGTGTCACCATCTCACTTAAAATTCTCTTCATGAAAATCCTGCAATTTGATGTCAACAACTTTCACAACCAACTTGGCAAATAGTTTGACTATGATATAATGTTTTAGATCGAATCTGATCTACAAGCCATAGATTTATCCATGTGCCATCATTGTATATAGGCAAGATATCAAACTTTCATTCTAGTGTACTATTATCTACTTCTATGGGTCGACACAAGGATAATAAAATAGCCTCTCTCTCCATGCATATGGAATCCATCCTATATATTCCAAAACCACCCAACGTGGACGACATAATTGATCAAATCCTTAACAGCAGTGGTACGAAGCGCAAGTCGGAGAAGAATGCTACATCAAAACGCAAATCAAAGAAGGAGAATTACTAGCCCTTTCCTAACTCTACCCTATGACAATTCGCTTATGTGCTTTGAGTGTCGTAGACGTGGTCTTATTAGATACATTTTACTTCTTCGTTGCCATCATATCATTTGTGTATTTTGTCGTGAAAAGCATCGATGTAATTCTTCATTTTGTAATATGTTATAGAACGCTTCCTTAGATGTGTAATTTCCGTTTTAGGCTTCTATCATCATTTTTATGGATTGTGAGGGTGAACCTGTACAGGAGCTCAGTGCTATTGCTATGAACAATTGGACATATCAGATTGTTAGTGTCTATCATCAACATGCCAACTGCGATCCAATGTTGATCAATGGGCGAGAAAACACATTCATGGACTTAATCTGAAATATTTGCAAGACTATGGCTTTTCTTGTGAGAGTGCTCTTCTTATTGACTTTAAACGATGGTTAGCTGCTTTCAATGTTATACGCATCTTTTGTAATAATCCTGGTAAGGAGAGGAAAGTATTTCCCAATCTAATCATTGATGATATTTTGCTCCCGCCTTGGGATAGTAGAGTGAATCAACATTATCATGAAGTCACGAAACGTTTTAAGGATTTGTGTGTTCCTATTTTGTCTGTTCGTTGTAGTAGCTACGTTCATAACCAATGCTTCTTTCCTCCTTACCTCAACACTGCCAAAGTCCTGTATGGTTATCATTGCTTGCTGTATGATAGTTACCAGCTGTATCTATTTTATCTCTTTCAAACCATTGATTTATAATGCATGCTTGTTACCGTTATTCAATAAATGTTACTATGAGAAGAGTTGTTGTTTTCATGCAATGGATGGGTTAGATAAAGGGCGATCATGTCTTTCTCAAACGACTGCGGAACATTACGTTTTCATAGGCAAAGTTTAAAAGGAGCTGTTCAAGATTATGTGATAAATTTTCATAAAGATGAGACCGACATCGAAGCAGTGGTCGATGATGCTAGCACTCTATTTCTAGAGTTAATGAATACATTCTCTGATAGCATTATCATGGCGCGATTAGTTGCGAAAATTAAGTTTAGTCATTTTGGAAAGGAAGAGGTGGAAAGTCGCTCTTTCCATTTTGCTTCTTATTCAATGGAAGTGGTAGATCACCCCGAAGAATTTTTTAAAAGACATATGATAAAAATTGCTGAACGTCTTAACGCATTTAACCATCATGGTAGCAGTCTAGTGATTGAAGCGTTTCAGATATTCACATTCAACTTTCCATAAAGAAAAATTGAAAATGCAGTGGTACTTGATTGTAGCACAACTGGTTTTCGAGCTATGTCTGCTCACTCTCGAAGTATATTCCTTCTGTACATGTGTCTATTATTTAGAAAAGGCTAGCAAATTCATATCTTCAAAAAGACTTGCTATAGACATCAGTAACGGTGAAACTATGTGTTGCGATGTATGTAAGCGAAAGGATGGAAATGAAAAGCGCATCTTCAAGAGATGTAAGCATGCTTTTTGTCAACGCTGTTTCATACGTAATTGCATTCAACTTTGCAAATGTAACCACTGTGATATTGCTCATTTCGAGTGTCACTTATGTCGCAATAGTTAGTACCTATGCAAATGTGGTAAAGATAGGTTTTAGCAAAGACTAACACGGAAAATGGCGAAACGTAAAAGTCAAAAGTCTTCAAAGTTTTCTTCAGCCATTCAAGCTCTCCGACGAATGAAAGCAAATCAGCGATACAATGCTATACGACATGCTAACAATAAATTCATTCGTGAAATTATTTCTCATGTCAGAAAGTTAAGGACGAAGAAATTAGCGCCAAAACAACGAAAGTTACTTAAACGATATGCTACGAAATTGCGTTTCATCTCCAATCCTAAAGTCACCCTTCAAAGAAAGAGGAAAACTCTAACACAAAAGGGCGGTTTCCTTTCAGCAATACTTCCAATGTTAGCTCCTGTCGTGGGCAACCTATTGGGTAATATCTTTGGCTCTAAGCGTTAATTATGCAAATGTTGAATCTCAAAGTATTAAAATGGATTTCAGACATCAATGTGATAAAGTTCTGACTGTATCAGGTCCATCTCATGCAGGTAAAACTGTTTTCACGCTGAATTTATTGGATAAAAGAAGGGAATTGTTTAAGGAACCTATCAATCGAGTGATTTGGTGTAATGGTATTTATCAACCGTCGCTGTTTCAGGAATTGCAAAGTCGCAACTTTATTCGTCATGAAGGAATTATTGCAGTGGATAAACTTCAGTCTAATGATGTTGTTGTATTGGATGATTTATTAAAAGAAAGTAAGAATTCAAAAGATGTTACAGATATGTTCACTCGCGCAGCACACCATAAAAGGTGTTTTATCATCTATATCACACAAAATTTGTTTCCTGATGGAAAAGAAGCTCGTACACGAAACCTGAATACACACTATTATGCTATTTTCCAGTATCCGCGAGATAAAAGTCAATTTGAAATTTTAGCGCGACAAGTTGCACCCAGAGGATCAAAAGCCTTAATTGAAATTTTTCAAGCAGCTACTGAAAACCATACGGTTACTTATTCATTGACTTTACGCAAGAGTGTCCGGAAGAATTTAGATTTCGAAGTGATATTTTGAAAACTCCCATGATTATCTACAAACTATGAGCTCTTATTCTCGCATGATTGTTATTCCTCAGGATGAATATGTACAATTGACTGCCATGCAGCAAGTAAAGCAACCTCTTGCAAATCAAATGTATAGGAAAGAAATAGATTATCAGCAAAATGTTCACATCAAAGATCCACATCGTGCTGTATTATTACAATCAGAAACTGTTGAGCAATTGAAAAACTTGAAGAATATGATGCGTGACTCTGTATCGACTGCTACACCTTTAGCATCTCGCGCACATGCCATATCTCTTTTCAATAGTATTGAGCCCCATCTCAATGTAAATGATAGAGGAGAAATCATTACAGATGAAAATAAAGTGATTGATGCTTCACGTTATGAAGACTTGATTTAGTATGCGACACGTAGAAAGCGCCGTCAGGGCTATGTTCCACCTGGTTGGTCATACTTTCTTAAACTATTGAAAAAGCATAATGTACCAAAATTTGCTTTGAATAATGAGACATTGAAATGACTTGATTCAACAGTGGCTACTGCTCCAATGCTTCAGACGATGAAAATGCCAACAAATTGGTTTAAGACGTCACCTGCTACATCCCCTCCCACACTCACTAAGCAAACAAGAGGAAGAACTCGACGTAGATCTACATCGCCACTAAAACTAGTAAAAGGAAAACGTAAAACAGCTCCTCCCAGGAAATACATGTTCTCAGACTATTAATATGAAGCAGATGTGTTGCTTGCCATGTAATGAGCCGCCAATGGTGAATGTCGTTGTCACTTGCACTTGCTGTGCCAGCTATCACAATGAAACCCCTAAGCAATGTGAACACGATCGCAAAACCGCTAAAGCTAAATGCTGCAGTTGTTGTAAATGTAGAAAGGCAAGAAAACAAAAAGATGAGAAGGAGAAAAAAGAGTCAGTCGTCATCGACTGAACGTTTGAAGTCAATCTATTATGATGTAAAACATCCGGCAGGATTTGCATCTATCAAGAAATTATCAAAAGCGAGTGGTCTTCCACAATCACAAGTGAAACGATGGTTGAAGGGTCAGGCTACCTATACACTCCACAAGCAAGCGAAAAAGAAGTACCGCACCCGCCATTATATTGTTCATGACATCGATGAACAGTGGCAAGCAGATTTGTGTGATGTTGCTTCCATTTCAAAACATAACTCGGGTAATAATTTTATTTTAACCGTCATTGATATTTTCTCGATTTGATTTGACTGCTGACAGCGATATTAGTGCACCCTATCGTCAAGCGA
The DNA here is from genome assembly GCA_907163375.1 of Prostheceraeus crozeri. Classification (NCBI taxonomy): domain Eukaryota; kingdom Metazoa; phylum Platyhelminthes; order Polycladida; family Euryleptidae; genus Prostheceraeus; species Prostheceraeus crozeri. The sequence continues at coordinate 659,607 of CAJQUW010014582.1, read as the reverse complement.
ACGTGCCTCATAATATTCGTTTGGATTTGACGTTCAAAAGAACACTACCTGAGACGATCAATGTATTAATTTATGCAGTCTTCGATTCAAATATTGAAATTACAAAGTATCGTGACGTGATTCTTCAGTATAATCGTTAATGAGTTGGTTGACTGCTGACGATATTAAGACTAAAGTGCAGCGTAATGCAGACGAAGCGACGTTGAAAGCTTTCGATAATGTCTATTCACTCGATACCTTACCACCTGCAGTAAATCACTATCCCATCTTTATTGTGCTAAACACTCATTCACAGAATTTAGGCGGTGAGCATTGGAAAGCGATCTTTATTGGAGAAGACCGACGTGGTGAACTATTTGACTCTCTTGCTCAACCTCCAAATATACCAACACAGCAGTGGTTGAGAAAACATACACGTCAATATCAGCGAAATGAACGCATACTACAACATCCACTTTCATCAACGTGTGGTGCTTTTGTACTGTACTTCATCTTAAAACGTTTACATGTATCTCGATTTGTATCTGTTATTCAAAACTTTTCATGTAATCCATCCTCTAATGAAAAAATGATTTGTAAGTTCTATCATGATTTGAAATAAAAACATCATGTTGGAAAAATTGTTTTTTATTTTACAATCCGCTGGGTACGTACATACTCGATGAGATAGTCTAGGATCACATTTGCTTGTACATGAGATTTTAGTCCAGTAATGATCACTTTACTATTATGAAAGATTGCCACATGCACAGGTAACCAACAACTAATGAGAGCTGCAGGAAAAAGTTCGGGTTCATAACACAAATTGTAACTGCTGGTACGAATCTTCAAAAATGATACACTTTCACTCAATTGAGTAGAGATCACCATATTGTCCACAGTCAGATTCGACATCGCACACCTCTCCCTCTTCCATATCCGACGTAGTAGTCTTTGTAGCTCTAAGCGCATTGACTGCGCCGATGAATGAGAAAGGGCGCCGAGAATCTGTACAGTCCCATTTGGGAAGAGTTGAAGATTCCGTGAATTGTTCATCTTCACCACTAACATTTGAGGTCGGCCCGGGTAATACTTGCTGTTTGGAAGGTGTTGGTGTAATGTTGTGAGATCGATTTTGGTGTAGAGTCTGAAGCGACGGAGAATGTTGACGATGGTGTAGGGATGGCGCTTCATGATGAAAGAATAAGTAAATTGAGCGATGTACCTTCCTTTTATACTTTTCCCAACTACCTTGATGAAATGTGAAGTTAGTATGGAGTTGGGAATGATAAAGTCGAATTCGCCGATTGTTGACGCGCAACCAGATGCGATTTCCAATACGTGAATGTCTTTTCATATAGAAGTATTTCAAATCCTTCATGATATGATGTAGAGATTGAAAATGACGATAAGATAAAGCAAACTCTCTTCTCACATTTCCAGTTGAATCTTTGAAATAGACGTTTCGATCATGATCCGTTTCAATACGTTGTAGGGAATCTAATTTCCAACTCATGGTGCGTGGTAGTCATGTCTGATTAAGATTTGCATAGTAGGGCGATGAACTCACGACGAATAAATGTCATGATGGAGCGATGTATGTATCTTCTATACTTCTCCCAATTGTATTTGCGAAATGCGAAACAGTTTGCGGAATGAGAATGGCAGATTTGAATTTCATTTCTGTAATGTTGAAGCCAAACTTGATCACCCAAGGAGATGAATCTTAATGTTTCAAAATATTCCAAATCCCTCATGATATCATTGAGGTTGACAAATTGTCGCCATGTTAATGTAATACTTCTTGATGTATGACCATGAGAATTTTTGAAATGCACGTTTCCATCACGATCAACTCTGATATATTGTAGAGAGTCCAAAATCCAAGTCTTCATGATGTTATGCAAAGCCGCAGATCAGCAATATAAAAATGTCGTTTTATCATATTTTGCTTAGCAATGCGGCTACAAAGAGATTTACTAGTAATCGAGCCGCACTCTTTTCTACTCCCATTGATCATACACAACAGCTAAATGGAAAGTGGGAAGTGGGTGTCACTCAACTTGTTTATAGCAACTGTGTCTATACTTTTGATCATGAGGTGATGACTATTAATATGAGACGTACAGCTGCTTACCAATGTGAAAAGGGCTGCCGAGTATACATTCCACAGTGGCCAAAGAAAGATCTCTTATCATGTAAAAAGTTTATATATGATTTCCTGAATAAAGAGGGTAGACACATCATCCAATTTACTCCGCACAATGATGATCATAATTATGTACATCATGCAGTTGAGAAAGATTGGATTGTTGGTTTAAGTCCAAGTTTAAGAAATGATTTAGGTTACCTCGCTAGCGCCTTAACAAGCTATGATAATTATAACGTTAATTACCACCCAAGTGGTTGTAAAGATTTGATTTACAAAGAGAAAGCTTTTTATGTGGATCTTATTCCGAAAAATGAAAAGACATTGCTGAAGAAGATTGTGATTAAGCCAAGAAAGATAAACATGACGCCTGAAACATTAGTGAAGAAATTTAATTTTCTCCTTCGAGTTGATGGTAAACAAGTGGCAACATTGACTTATACGAAATCGACGGATCAAATCGTCATTAGTAAATTAGATGATGATGATGATCTAGTATTAGTTTGTTTAGAAGATTTTCATCAGTTCTTGCGACATCGCTCTGTGGCCGTTCATGGAAAATTTGATATGCGCTATTTAAAATGTGATGGATCAAATCAAGTTGATACAGAATGGTCGGTATCTTTATACAGAAAGTGTGTAGAGCCTTTGAGTGGAAGCTCTTATAGAACAAGAGTGTTGACACCTCGCATGATCACTTCAGTTAAGATGGCAATAGATTATTTGAATGAAGTGATTCAAGATGAACATATTTCGTTTTCTGAAAAAGAAGGTGTGCCATCTCTTCGTGTTAGCTGGAAAAATATTGAGCTGATCATGGACAATACCCTAAAGGACATTTAGGGCTTTGATCAAAATACGTTTAAAAGTGGTACTGTGACAAAAGCTAGCGCGCAACTATCATTATCGCGTCGTATTAACTATTTTCAGTTATATTCCAATATTGGTGAAGATGTGCGTGTGGGAGATGCTGACGCTCCACTTTTAGCAATGATACCATACCAACCAAAAAGCTGCAGTATTTTATCTGAGCATACTTTTAAGAAAGTGCATTATACAAACTTGAAATCAAACTATATACCACAGATTGATATTGCCATATATGACGATGCTGGTGCGTTGATTCCTTTTCATAAAGACGCTGTGACAAGTATCACACTCCATTTCCGAATGAAGAGTTAATGCAAACGCATTCATATTTTTCTCCAATGTGAATAATATGGAAAGTGAAAATAAGGACTCGTTTCTAATCTACTTGCCCAGTAATGCTTCTATGAATAAATTTCCCAAAATAAACCATCAGACTATCGAGTAGAATTAAATCGCCCACTACATTTAGAAGGTGAATGGGAGGTTGGCGTTTCTAGTATTTGCTATGATAGCAATATTCAGAATGTGAATGATGTGGAAGAAATGATATTGACTCCTCGCACCCATAATGGAATAACGATAAATAATGCATTCCAGTTTCCATACATTTTAACATCAGATGGAAAGTGGAACTATGAATGGATTCAGATAAAATCAGATTATTATGGTCCATTTGGGAATGAGAAAATTATTAAGGCATTCAATAGTGGTAATACTTCCATCATGAAGAATAAGGATCAGAAAGTTTATGAGTTTACTATCTATCATTGGAGTGGGAGACAGTTCCTTCGCTTTCATTCTTTTACTAAAGGTCTTACACTGAGGTTGGATAATGAATTCTATCCGCATCTCGGTTTTGGCCATGGACTACATCTAACGTCAATTGCTACTGCAAATGTTAGAAAAGTTTATTCAAATCGAATCAATAAATTTCATTATAAATTTAAAATATTTGATGAAGATGTTGTAGAATGTGAAGAACGCATCATTTTGAAAAAGCGTGGTGTTCAACCTTTATCACTTATTGAGTTAGTAAAACGATGGAATGAGACTGTGGGTAAGAAGTATGGAGAAAAAATTATGGCGGACAAAAATAAGTTGGTCATTCAGAAATATAATGACAAACTTACAGTTTATTTCTCTCCAACCTTGCGTCATTTTGTAAGACATTATACACCTATTATTGGAAGTGGTGTGGTGTATGCTTCTCATGAATATCACACTAAAGCTGATTCAGTTAATGATGAATGGTGGGTGGACATCTATGGTGATCGCATCAAGAAAATTTACCAGTCTTATGAAGAATCTAAAGTTGCTATCAATATAATGCCGCGTCTATATCATACAGTTGAAAGCTTCATTCATGTAGTAAATCCTTATATACAACAGAAGTTGAAGCATGTGATGAAAAGTAAATATGATGTAAAGACACACCACATTTCGGTTTCAATTGAAAATCAACGCGTTGTTCTGAAACTGGGTGATGACATTCAATGTCAATTGAGTAAAAATTTGAAAAAACTCTTTGGTTTTTCAATGCTACAAACTGTGTTTGCTGCTGCGCATAAGATTGGTATAGAAACACCAATGACACTTGATAAACATGAACAGCACCTTTACATTCAAAGTGATTTGATTCTACCTATTTCTGTTGGTGAGAAAAAAGAATACATTTTACGTGATTTCATTCATGATAAAGACGCTTCATATGGAATAGTCGAGAAGATGTTTGAATCTATTTTCTATCATCCCGTCGTCAAACAAACTATCAAAATTACCAATGGTTTACAAGAGTGCATCCATGTGAAAGATACTAAATCCCTCGTAACTTAAGTGTTTCGGAAAACAAAGTGAAGTCATTGTGATATGTTTATTGAAATAAAAATATGTCTATGAAAAAGTCTTTTCACAGATATAGGGGAATGGGCTGACTGTAGGCATATATTCACAAGGAAGAAACGATCTCATGCGATACATAAAACAGCAATGTTTATCTACAGAAATCAACATGAAAATACTAAGTTAAGGATGATTATGCTAAGACGTCTCCTGAATGTGGTAGTGTGAGTTTAATTCTTTTGGGTGGTGGTATGTTTGTGTCAGGATGTCCATATGGAAGAGATGTGTTATGTTCTAACCAGCACCTCTTATCCCCCCATGCTGAAAGCGCCCGTTTCCTAAAAGTATGAGTTTTGATCTCATGCGACTTAGATTTTAACATTGTCATATTGCCAAACGTTATATTTTTATTTCTATAGGCTTCCCTGAAATTTTTATGTTTCATGTTGGACACCAATGATCTTGATATGCCTTTAGCGCGCTTAATACTATCGTCGCTATCCTTTAATTTCATACTGTACATTTTTGGGCGGAGGAGAATCATTTCATCTATTTCCTTCCCTGCTGTCTCATCCTTAAAGCAGCCAAGTTTTGCCTGATTTTTGATGGAGTAGAGTGGGTGATCAGTAGGATAATTTGATGTGTCAAAATATCTTTCTAAAGATTTTCCTACTTCATTGAAATTTAAATCTTTTTGAGTGGTAGTACCTAAGAAGAAACTATCTGTATCACCACCCAACAAACGAACCTCTTTTACGAGAGGACATGGTTTTAGTATTTTATAAAAGAGTTGGTACATTTCAAGCTTAGAGTAATCTAGTACAGCTTGACCAATATAGATGGGCTTGCACAACTCAACTTCAGATTTTATCATTTTAACACCTACAAGGTCCTCATCGATAATGTCTCTATCGATGAATAGAGGTGATGAGACCAATTTCTTAAATTTTGTAACATCATTGACTAGTTTATAGTTTACACGTTTTCTAACATCCTCCATCGTCTTACCAAATAGACTATTATTCTTATACTTATAAAAATCGTTTTCAAAATTATTTTGGGCTAGTGCACGTTTCTGGCTGTTGCTATCAATATATGGTTTGAGGAAGGCTTTCTGTCTAAATTTAATAATGCGGTGAACTCTTTTTAAAATCATGCCCATTTCTAAATAAAATTTTAAGATGCTAAAGTGAACTAGATAGTTTTCCTTATCATATTGGGTGAGTAAAAGTTTGCGGAAAGGCTTATAGTCGGGCTTACCGCATGATTCTAAATCTTTATGAAATTGTTTCATAAAGTCGGAAAACATATCTTTGGTCACTTCACCTGATTCGGGTGCGAGTGGAAAATCTACGGTTTTATGTTTAATATTATTTGGATAGATAAGATCTATCTCAAAATAGTATCCCCAATCACCTTCATCTGGAATTGCTAGTATGTTAGAAGGGTTGGAGAGATGCTGAATTTCACTATCATCTAACCAGCTAAACTCAGAGTGAGGGAGTGGTTTGGATAGTGAACTACCATATAAATTATTTTGGTCATAATACTTAAGATGAGTCTGATAATCGCCTACTAATTTTGATTTTAACCTATGTTTATTTACAAATGTGAGACCATCGCGAATTCCTCGCTCAAATAAATTATACATCTCTGGATCTTGTAAAAGATGAATGGTCTCACCAGTCATTTTAAAAGCAGACTTAAAGGACATGGCTGGCAGACTGACAAAGTGGACGGGATCTAACTTATCTTCTTCTAATGCCACTCGTCGAAACTCCTGAAATACATCAGCCAGCAAAAATACATCTAACTTAAGATAGGCAATCATATATTCGCCAAATGTATGGCAGTCAAATTTTATCCATGCATCTTGTGCATGATCATTATCTTCGGCCTTACATTCTGCACCGGTCAAATCATTTTTAAATTTATCTATGGGTGGAAGAGAAGTCTCGCCGAGTTTACTAATCGCATCAAAATATGCATATGGAAAGACTCCTTTCCGTGTGATGACTTCATCGGTTAGATTTGGATATTGTTTCTTAAGATTTTGTGTTAGTGGAAGAGACTTTAGATTTTGTACGAGAGAGGCAAGTGATGCAGTCATAAATTGGTAGGAACCTAAAAATTTTATATCAAAATAGACCGTCTTATTTTCTTTAGTTTTATCAACAGGCACTTTTGCTGTCATGGTCATAAACTTCTCTCTCGTTTGTGCTATTACATCAATCTTCCACTCTTTCATTTGACCTAAACCTCCTTTTATTATCATATGACTGTCGTAGCCCTTGAAATTATGGAAAATGACGGGTAATGTACGCCGTTTCATCCTAAGTGAAAAATTGCATTTTGAACATAGTGCGTTTCTAAATTTACCAGTGATGTGATCATGGTCGCGCACTTTCTTAATCTTATCAACATCAAATGTTTTACTACATTTGGGACAAACGTTGCAACTATCAAATTTTGCTTGATCATCTGCTGTCATATGCAATGATCTGCGATAGAGTTCACCATCATACTTTTGTTGAAATTTTACAGCCTGTTCGAGGAATTGTAGGAATTGGTAAATACAATCCTCACCTTGCCAGACGTGCATTTTATTTTTTCTATTTTGGAAATGGTCATGCCATACTTCATAGCAGGAAATGGCTGCTGCTGGATGGGTGTTATCATCGATATAGCATTCGATGTCAGCATAGATGACACGAAGAGGACTTAGTTCATCACCATTCTCTCTATATGAAAACTCCTTATCTTTGGGCATGCGCTCCATTTGTAGTTTACCTCGCTTACACCATTCGTAATGAGTTTCAAATCTATTTTTACTCCTAAAGTTGCGAATGCATCTGTCAGAGTAATAAATCTCTGATGAGGTAGAATTTCTTAAGTGGTGGTATAAGCGAGAAATTTTGGGAATAGCGCAGTAGTGCCATTCCTCACTATCATCCTGTCTTACTAATAAAAGGTTGACAACGTGGTCATAACAACTCGAACGCGAGTTGTAGCGGACACCCTTCAATCCCTTTCCCCAAACATGGAGAACTATTTTGATGTTGTTCAATTTTTCAAATTTTTCTATATCTTTAATTTTCATATCTTCACTACTGCAGTCATCAAACTTTAATTCATTCTCCCACTGTTGATACTTACTCTTACGGTATCGGCTATATTGTACATCATTATAGTGGAGAATGGAGAGGACGGCATACTTAAAACATTGCGATTCGCAATCTACAGAAATGACTGCTTTTTTATTTTTTAAACTTTTCGGAAGTTTAAAGGTGCCTCGTCCAGAGTAGTTCTCTAATACAGTGATTTTAATCATGGCGGTCTCAATACCATCAAAAACGAGACCACTAGCACGCTCGTTAAATTTATCTATATTTAATTTTAACCCTTGGATATGAAAATTTATCCAAGACTCACAGTCTACAACTTCGGTTGCAGGAGAGGAGGGTATGTGAAACTCCAACCTCTCTACTATTTGACCAGTATGGTGGTCGATTTTTGCATATTTTATTTTGAGATAGATGAGCGCCTTCATTCTAAAATTGACTAAATTGTTGAAGAGCGCTTCTATCAATGATGAATTTTGATGAAACCATTCTTCAAAGTCAGTAATGGTTTCTGAGGATTCCATCTGGTAGTTCCTCACTAAATTATTTATCGACACTTCAGAGAGTCGGATAGAGGAGGTGCTGTTAGTATAACTATCACCACTGTGTGTATGTCGAAGTCTATGTGAAAATAGTTCAAAATGTGACTCAAAAGACTGAATGCATAAATCGCAAGAAAAGGAGACATCGTTAACAGAATCATCCCCACCTTCGGAGATTGATGCTGACTTAGGTCTACAAACACCTCGCTTGATGTGTCGGGCGAGATCACGCTTCCTCGTGAAGATGTGTCCACAGTCAGCACATTCCCGATCGTTGCATTCCCGCGACAATGTTGACATGGAGTCGCTGTTGTTATCCAACTCGCTCGAGATGGGACTGGTATCACCTGAAAGAGAAATCATTCTATCATCCCTGTTAAAGTCTCAGTGTATTGTTACAACCTACCTTGACTCAACAACTCTAAACTTTCCTCGAGAAGGGAGGGCGTTGGTGATGAAGTTGATGCCTGAAATTGAGGAAGATGCTATTAGCCACACGTTTGAGGGAGATGAGTGATGAAATTTTCAATTTACCATTTCAACGAAATCAAGTTTAAGGTTGATACTTCAACAAGATAGAAACTTCACTCAAATAATACGTCTCAAATTTGGAATTCACGAGATAGCAGTTCACTTGTACACCTCAAATATAGAATTCGCTAGAGAACACTTTACTTACACGTCTCAAAGACAGTGAAATGACACGGATGTCACTTTATATATATACTTTCATATTCATCATTCATTGGCTGTTGATTTTGATTGGTCGCTTGTTTATACTTAAGAATTAGGAAACATTTCAAAGTTATTATTCACAGTCAACATGACAAGCCCTCTAAAAACACCGAATACAAAATTCTCTTCTCCATGCTCAACACCAAAGGCGCTCGTTGCACCAAACGCTCCAACGAAGGGGAAGGTGGAGAAAATATACCAACTCGACAATATCAGAAAGTTGTCATTAGCAGCGGATGACGAAGAGGAGAGTGTATGTGAGAAGGAGTATCCCGACTTAACAGGCGTGAGGTGGAAGTATCTACAGTACGATACTGATGATGTGATGGAGATCACCAGCACCAAATTCCTCCACCAATTATGGGAATGGTACACCCCTAACTCCCAGCCACGAACTATGGCGGAGTGGGAGATTATCGACAAAGTGAGGCTCGCGGTAGAAGAACGATTGAAGCAAGTGAACTGTTTTTGTGATCTATGTGAAGCCAGACTCTGGGACGATTTTGACGATGAAGACCTTTTGAAATACATGCCATAATAAATTTTTATTTCGTATTATCTTTTCTTTCATACTGACTTACTTGAATGGGGCTTCAGTGGATGATTTGACCATGTATACTTTTTCATTTGGAAATAGTAGCACACTTAGTTTAACTTGCAATTCTTATAACATTTCATATGGACGATGATGATAGATGAAATAGTGTCAAATAAAATTAAGATGTCTTACACTTCTGATACAGGGATAGCAATTGACTGCGATCCATGTGTAAAGAGCTTGTTAGACTACGGAAGAGAGAAGTGTGTTATTTTGCGTGTGGCGCGTGAGTGTCCTCCCATTTCATTCCATTCATCAATTCATCTCATTGATAGAGGCAGGTAGAACTCATGGTTCTCATAACGTATGCAATGGAAAGTTTATAAGGCAACCTTCGACAGTTGGCTAAATGTCGCCCTGGCGCGAATGCATACTACGTTGAGACAGAGGCAATCACTTGCAAACACGACGCAGAGAGGTTTAACAAGATTGACCATTGCCGAATGTCCCTTGCGGTATACATAGCTACGGGTTTCACCGCCGCCCTTTACAGGAACGCCCGTCGAAAGGAAGTATTACACCGAACTTCATTTGCAACGTTCAAGTTGACTGATAGCAGATTCAACTTAATGATAGTATTCGCCAGTCCGAAGACTGCCCAGGGCAAACCGCGTGGAGGTTCTATCATGTCTTGCCCCATGGTGGCCCTTAAGAGAGCCGTTGGTTCGTTCACGTCGCATCTGAAAATAGAAAGAAAATAGATGAAATTATATTCAAGTGATAGAGATGATATTAACTTACCATAAGAGAAATTTAGCCGGTTCATGACCCCTTCGATGGTGGTGGGTGAGGCAAGTACTTGGCCGGCAGTTTTCGCTTCCGGTGGCGCAATTCCTTTATTTCGCCATCATGCTTGATGGAGACATGGAGACAGCGCATCTCCGCCATTGCTCCCTCGTAGCATTCGAACGTGTTGTCGACATCCTCACTTTGCAGCAGAATGTCATCAACAATCCTGCTGTTGATAATTGGTAGGTGGAGTGTTGTTCTTCTCTCCTTGTGCTGCTCGTTCTCAACCATTTTCATTTTTAGTTGCTCAATCTTGAGCTTAAGCACCCCTTCTTGTGATTTTAAATTTTTAATATTTGCTGCCTGCTCTTCAACTCGCTTTTCACTTTGCAGTGCCCTATCCCGAAAAGCCTCCAAATTTATGACCTGCGTTTTGAGGTTCTTGATTTCCTCGACTTGAGCTTTCAGATTAAAATTTTCACCTCTCAAAGTCTCGCATTCGTTTCTAAAGCGACTCAGCTCATCTTTCAATTTATTGAGCGCAAACTCCTGGCTAACTTTGGCAGCCTGATCGTCCTTATTCCAGGATAAAGTTTGGGCTTTAATCCCCTTCAATTTTTTCGGGGAAGATTGACTGATTGGCTTCGCTATTCCTTTAACGGACACTACAACCTCCTCAGAGTCGGACTCGTCTGAGGTGTCTGAATCACTGCTTAGATCATTTCCTCTAGTCGGAACAGCAGGATCGGCTATTATTGCATTCTGCAATTCTTCATTTCCTGTAGTCGGAACAGGAGGATCTATGATATCTGCAATTGCATTCTGCAGTTCTTGATCCAAATCGACCAATTCAAAATAGGGGGCTATGATTTTGCCTATGTCCGAAGTTGTATAATTTGGGAACTTCACAACTGGACAGTTCTGATGCCTCTCATAAAATTGTTCGTGCTGCTTGCCTCTTAAAAACTTTTGGCAATGTGTACAGCCGGAAACAACACCTTTCTCAACATGAATGTGAGGCGTGTTCTTATACTTATTCAGGTGGCGTTTAAACTCACCACCTCTCTTCACTTCACCACAAGAGCACTTTTTAAATAGAAATTTTGAGTTGCCTCCCATATTCTGTAGAAGGAAAGATAAAATAGAATTACTGACAAGTAACATTGACAATCATTTTAAAAATACAACTAATATGTCATTCAATACTTGAGGATAGACAAGCTAGGCTGATGAATCCGTTACAGGCATTACTCAGAGGGGATCTTATCCCGACTCCAAGGCCTCGGCCCTCAAATCCAACCTCCCGCGGACAGAGCGTGCGTCATATCACTGTGTTGGTATCCGGACCCCGATTTTGACATGAAAATCAGTGGATTGTTTACAAAGGTTGCAAATTCCGAGCCGAAGCTTGCCTCCCACAACTTTATAAATGTCTTAGTTGAATTCAGAAGGTTTGAAAACCCCGAAAATTGCCAAAAATAGCGAATTTAAATTTTTCAATTTTTTAGCACTACTTATGAAATTTTATAAGTAGTCTATCACTTAGGGCAGGTCAATAGCGACCGAACCTTTCTTGAATCAAGTCAAACGGACTTGTAGAAGCAAAGTTACAAGCCTTTAAAGTTTTGGAGTCTTTTATGGCCTGGAGACGAAGGCCATCTCCTGGCTAACCACTAAGTCTGACGGCTTAGCTGATATCAGCAATGAAATTTTCTAAGTCGGTTTCTTCCAGAAACCCGGAATTTGGAATGTCCGATGCTATCATCGGAGCTGAGAGAGACGACCTACCTTTGGCAATCTCTTGTCTGAATGACAACTCACTGTCGGTTCCCAGCTTATATAGTTTGTGACGATCAGCTGATGACGTAATATCCATCATCCAAAAGCTTAAAACGCTTCTATCATCGATTCTGGAGGTCCGATTGAGCCGAAAATATACCATTTCCATGTAGAATTTGACGCTGAATCTAAATCTGGCCTCCGTTTTCCCATCCGATGCTTCGTTTTGGCTCTACAGTAGGCAGCCATCGCAAAAATTCTAACTCGTTTTTTCGAAAAATGTTGAAAATTTTTTCTCTCCGATTGACTTGAAACTCACCATACAGATAGAGAATTTGACGCTGATTCCAAATCTGAAATCCGTTTTCCAATCCGATGCTTCGTTTTGGCGCTACAGCCCAAAACGTCCCAAATTCTAACTATGTCGTTTTTTCGACAATCTCCCAAAATCTTAAATGGCGCCTCACATCTAAACGAAGACAGATATGAACAAGCCGATTCTTTCAGTGAATTTGTCTCACTCTTAGCTTTCAAATGACACCTCACTCGACAAAATCCGTCCACTGGAAGCCAAAATCGAAGCGAGCTGTCCAGAGGGGGGGGGACGTCAGCGAAATATTTTTCTCTCCGATTGACTTGAAACTCACCATACAGATAGAGAATTTCACGCTGATTCCAAATCTGAAATCCGTTTTCCAATCCGATGCTTCGTTTTGGCGCTACACACCAAAACGTCCCAAATTCTAACTCTGTCGTTTTTTCGAAAAATGTTGAAAATTTTTTCTCTCCGATTGACTTGAAACTCACCATACAGATAGAGAATTTGACGCTGATTCCAAATCTGAAATCCGTTTTCCAATCCGATGCTTCGTTTTGGCGCTACAGCCCAAAACGTCCCAAATTCTAACTCTGTCGTTTTTCGCCAATGTCCCAAAATCTTAAATGGCGTCTCACATCTAAACGAAGACAGATAGGAACAAGCCGATTCTTTCAGTGAATTTGTCTCACTCTTAGCTTTCAAATGACACCTCACTCGACAAAATCCGTCCACTGGAAGCCAAGATCGAAGCGAGCTGTCCAGAAGGGGGGGGGACGTCAGCGAAATATTTTTCTCTCCGATTGCTTTCAAATTCACCATACCGATGCAGAATTTCACGCTGAATCCGAATCTGGCCTCCGTTTTCCCATCCGATGCTTCGTTTGGGCGCTACACACCAAAACGTCCCAAATTCTAACTCTGTCGTTTTTTCGAAAAATGTTGAAAATTTTTTCTCTCCGATTGACTTGAAACTCACCATACAGATAGAGAATTTGACGCTGATTCCAAATCTGAAATCCGTTTTCCAATCCGATGCTTCGTTTTGAAGCTACAGCCCAAAACGTCCCAAATTCTAACTATGTCGTTTTTTCGCCAATGTCCCAAAATCTTAAATGGCGTCTCACATCTAAACGAAGACAGATATGAACAAGCCGATTCTTTCAGTGAATTTGTCTCACTCTTAGCTTTCAAACGATCTATGGCACGACTAAATCCGTCCACTGGAAGCAAAGTTGGAAGGTCGGTGCCGAGGGGGGGGGGACGTCAGCGAAAAATTTTTCTCTCCGATTGCGTTCAAATTCACCATACCGATGCAGAATTTCACGCTGAATCCGAATCTGGCCTCCGTTTTCACATCCGAGCACTCCTTCCACTCGAAACAGCCCATTTTACAACCCAACATTCAGCAGATTGCACGAAAAACATCACACACTATAGCCTCAAGACAAATCCTGGCGGTCGCCCAAGTCCACCACGACACTCTGTCGTTCCAGAGGGGGGGAGTCAGACTCGAAGCACCACGGCGGCCGACCACGACACTCTGTCGTTCCAGAGGGGGGGGGCGCCGGTCGTAAGTTCGCCGTTTTATTACTACTATCAAGAGAAGTAGTCATATATGTATATAGTATAGTCAAGCTATAGTTATGTTCGGTAGGTTTCCTATGTGATTGTAGGCTAACGAGAGAAAACTGAACATCTGCGCTAGCACTTTAAAAGTCCGACAGATATCATAACTATGCGCACGCGGGTTTGCAGCTTTTCACCAGTTCTTTTTTATGCCGCAAAGACATATTTTGGTTCTCTATCCTAGCAATAATTTAACCGAGGCACTTAAAAGCCCCTTACATGCTTTGCTAGATTTCTCCGGGAATATCATGATTATAAGTCCAATTGTTTCTGACTCTTTGCTTGAAGTATGCCTTGCAGCGCTAGCATACGACGAAGTCAATTTTAAAGGTCATTTTGAAAAATATTTTTTGAAGTTGAAGCCATCCTTTTCTTCTGTCTTATAGAATAGATCAAGCAGATGTCTGATGTCAGCACCATTTCAAAAGTTAATTTTGTTTTTCTTCTGTTTGACCTTTATTTCATGATAAAATCTGCTTTGTATAAATCATTGTGATTTTCTGAAGCATTTCAAAACTTTTAAAAGCGGCAGTGCAATCAGTCTTTTGATTGTTCAGTGAGAAGAGGGAAGAACTTCTCTCTATTCAGTTGGACATGTTAAAGATTTGGATGATGTCTAATTCTGGCAACGATTTCGTTTCACGCTCCTGATAATAAACTCTGTACTTCTATTTAATTAGAGACGAAAATATACTCAAAACAGGATACGAAATAGACTGAAAGTACAACATGTTTTAATGAATAGTTTTAATGAGCGCAGTCTTTTTATGACTTTCAAAATGTCACTTGTTAGGGGCAATGCCACACTTGTGAATTTGCTGATAATTACTCTTTGAGTTACTGCTGTAGCAGGCATCACTTGCGACATTTGCAGGATCAGCAAATAGGAAAGATCGGCGACAACTTCTTCTTACTGATATCCTTCCCGTATATGCGCTAACAATCTTCAATTTTTGATTTGGCGACATTTGTATTCTTCCATGAATCCTGTTTTGCAGCAGAAAGAGAGTTTTTTTCATTTAAGAATCTTCCAAATCGAATGCTGAACACCTCATTGAACAAAATGCCGATATTACAGTGAAGCTGCTTGTTGAATAGTAGGTCTAGGCATTACTGTGCCTTGATATGTAGGTCTACTGTCGATGGAATTAAAAGTTTAATCATTTACAATCCGGTGCGACGGCTAAAGAGAAGCTTAGAAGTCAGAATTTCGCTCTTGTTTAGGGGAGTAGGACTAGGATGGAGGCCATCTGTTTGTTGATAGTCATTTCAGTTGCTTGGTCGGGCACCGATCTAATACCGTTCTCAAAGTACATCCATTTCTGCAGGGCCGTTCGTCTCCTCCTTAACTTCTAACGTGTTGCTGTTATTCTCTAGCGTAGGTTGCACATGACGCAATGTAGACTTAAAGCACCATAACTTCTGTGCTCTTTGGTTCTTTAAAACCCTTTACGGACGGCTATATGTAAGTAAAAAGTAGTCTCTTAAAGCCGACATTTTCCCCCTGAATTTACAAAAAACACAAAATTTTGTAAATTAACATATGTTGCTAAGACTTGGGTTCCAGGATTGCAAAAACATTACTGTTTGAAAAAAAGATAGTGTAATGACGTACCTAAAACCACGTCTACAAAAAGGCGAGCATTGACCGCTTGCCGCATAGTGTAAGTGATCGGTCAATGACCGCTGCCGGATCAATGTACGAGTAATATATTCACGCAGATTTGAGCTGAATGAAAGAGTTGACACGAGCCACTTTCTTGTTATTCAGATTCTGATAGTCTGCAAATCTAACTAATCTCAGAATTCGAAGGCAGTGGTCTCTGGAAGTGCTAAGTTTTCATGCAGCTCAACAATCGTAATGGTTCGCTGCGGTGACTTATATCATCTGCAGAAACCGGCGCAGCAAGAAAACACGTGTGAAAGGATACAATTAGGGCGGTACAATTCATTGACCGCTCGCCGATGGTTCTATACGCGGTCGTTGACCGAGCGTCGTCCTTAAAAGATAAATTGCGAAATCTCTTCTTTATGAGCTTGCCTCATACTGCAAAGTAGCGATACGCGAAGGCTGCCTTGTGAATCAAAATTTATAACACATATGAGTGATAGACAGAACTTGACAGTCATCAAGTAAAATTGAAGTCATTTAAGTTTAGTCATGTAGTATATATAAAAGTTCTTGCATGTTTAATTTTCAAGCTTTGTTAAGTTACAGCGGTGTCATGGTTAATCATCATTGATGTAAAACTTCTACGTACTAGTGTTGCAATACTCTATGCAGTTTCCGCAATAACTTGAAAGGGTTTCACTGTCAAACATTTCCATATCACAACGTTTCCTCAGTATCAACTTCTTAGTTGAACTGTCTGCATTCAAGCAGAGGAATTTTTATTTCAAAATATCAAAATACTTCTAAGAACTCGGCTTCGATTTCTCCAAAATGTCCTTTTAGTTTGAACCCATCAAGTCCCAAACGCCAC
The DNA here is from genome assembly GCA_907163375.1 of Prostheceraeus crozeri. Taxonomy (NCBI): domain Eukaryota; kingdom Metazoa; phylum Platyhelminthes; order Polycladida; family Euryleptidae; genus Prostheceraeus; species Prostheceraeus crozeri. The sequence continues at coordinate 642,837 of CAJQUW010014582.1, read as the reverse complement.
TCCATAAACTGCGAGTTATGACATCACTGCATATGTTGCTGATAACTTACTCGTATTATGCTGTCAACCCATCATTGCATTGCTCTGGGCCATGAAACAGTTCAGTTAAAGGGATTGAGTGCTCTTCAAAACTCAATTAGAAGTAAATCAAATTGGAAGATTACGCAACAAATCAACTTACACTAATTACAAACATAATCAATCATGGCTTTGCTATCTTCTTGAGTAGGAAAGTGGAACACTACAAGCAAATGAAAAGTTCAAAATATCTGTTTTTATACTCTGTGTTTTCACCGACTCTGTATTGAAACAAGACAATAATGCACTTAGATGATAAGAATAAGATTAAGAACTTAAGAATAAGAACTACTTTTTAATAGATAGACCTAACTTTACTCTGAAACAAATAAGAGAGCTTCCATGAAAATGATTCCAGCATTAAGACATCAGGAAATAATTACTGACAAGTATATTACTTGTCTTCGTGGTTGCGGTGCAGTAGGACCACCTCTCAATTTCTTAAGTGTTGTATGTGCAAGAATAGATATTTTCATTTCAATTTATTAGGCTTTATTTCATTTATAATGAAAGCGCAACAAAAGGTAAACAAAAGGTACTTACACATACATTTTACAGATTCAACTTTTAAACTGACAGGAACACCTGTACAATTCAAAATGCAACATATCGACTCAAGACGATCGTCAGAATACTTGTAACTACAAGAACGCTTCGCAACTTTTTTGCAATATTTTAAATTTAACCCTTTCAGTCCCACTGTATCATATGTGATGCATATTTTGAATGGCCTAGTTTAAAGAATTGCAAAACCTTTTTTGCAATGTCGATATATTCGTAATTATGACGTATCAAATTAATACATTTTGTGTTAAATGCATTCAAGTTTGAAATTTGTATCAACTTTCTAGGAAGAGTTTTTAAACACATTCTCTTGTTTGCAGATAAGACATGTTTTTATCTTTTCTGTATTCAATGTTTATTGATTATTCCAACAAAAATAATTTTGTGTTATCTAGAATGTAAATAAGCAGTTTTGATGATACGTCAGAATTCTGATTTATGATATTATAAAATAGAGATGATATTCAAAGACAGGTTGGGATTGATATGTTTATGATTATCAAGAGTCTTTGAATAGAAATTTAGCTTGACCATTGCTGCAAATATCTATTCACAGATCTAGTCTATGCTACAGCAAGACGAAGAGCACTCATAATTGACAGAGATTATGCTCTTTCCAGTGCATTGGAGTAAATATAGGGTTGATGAAAACGTTTTGACCGATAGAAATTTAATCCTTGTTCCTTTGTTTCTCAGCCTGTGAATTGCATGCTTTAGTCACATGCTACCTATATAAATGCAATCCTAAATTCCTCATGCTAATCTGATACGATTGCCTTTTCACCTCCTTATAGCTATGGTTTCATATTCAGCAAATTCTATCGGTCAAAGCTTTTTCATCAACCCCATATTATTATCTCCCGTGTCAAAGCGATAGGATATCTGCAATACATGCACGGAGACAAATAAAGAAGCTTATGCGTTTCAGTGATCAATGTCTATTCGAGACGAATTACAATACGAAGGATTCCTCTTAGAAATATAAACATCATAGGAATGATAACAGTCCGATGGTCGATGGCTGACCGTTCAACTGTCTTTGTCCTTTTTCTAAAGGAACGATCGACCCATTAAATGTCTGGAATTATAATTGTTTTTGTGTTTCTCATACGATGATGAAAGTCATCCCAGTAGCCATTTATAATAGAATATAATGCTTACTAATTTAAATTATTAGTTAAAGTAGTCCTAATGAGGACTGATGGAGTTCTCCAATCCGCAAGTGTACTAAGGCAATGCTACTGTAACCATTGGATTAATCAGTTCTTAAAAGAACTCAATGTAGCTTTCTCGTGGCAACGAATTAAAATTGATCAGCTTTGGCCCAATATCTGGTAAAAATGGAAATCTTAAGACTTGTAATACTACTCATTCTTGCTGTTTATATACTAATACCATAGATTCCAAACACAGCCGTATACACGTTCAAAACAGACGTCTAATATACTGTAGCGACTACAGATGCTGATAGTGGAAATAGAATAAGACAATCGTCACCATAGGTTAAGGAAATGAAAAATGGATATTATAAAACAACAGCAAACCGATGAATAAAAATTGGAAAAATTGGAAAAGTGGAGGTAAAATATGGAAATACAACGATGCTACTACACCGATTACAAGTGAACTACATGTATATCTGACACTACACAAAGTGGATAATGGTAAGAGTGGATAAGTGGAAAGTGGATAATGGAAGTAAACAATAGAACTACAATGACACTCTACTACACCGAAAGCAATGAAACTATACCTAAGACTACACATGGAAAATACTATTTCTTCACTTGAATTTGTTATCGCCAGTTTCTTTATCCGTCTATAGTACTTCATGTAATTCCACATTTCTTCATTTGAATTACAATACATCGACCACTACTTCAGCTACCGATTAAGGGATATAAAACATAATACTGCAGTCCGTCAGTCATCAGCAGGTACTCGTCTAGTTGTGCTTCGACCCCTAACTTGAACTCTCAAACCCAGACGAGCGGGGTCCCACATATAGTGGCTGACAAAATACTGAATAGGTAATGATATGTCTTGAAAGATGTCTTGTTTTTCTGTAAAATATACATGCTCCACACCATAAAAATCCAACATTTTATAATAGAGGATTAGAACTGCCATGAACATTAAAAATAACAGAACGTCGTGGATAAGCGTTGTCATAGCAACGGTACACAAATGATGGACGCTTCCAGTGGATGGGAAATCGAAAAATTGCGGCAAAAATGGAATAGCTAGGTTACAATTTTAGGGACCATTGAACGAGTTATGCCTGAGACTTGCAGGAACTAGGTTTATTAGAGGGGTCAATTTTTCTGTTTTGATCACAACTCAGCCGAAGCATGGACGGTGCCGGTGCCTTGTCAGTCGGCCTACTTTGTAAAGATTGACAATTAGTGTCTGTTCTCTTCAAAAATAAAATCAATTTAAGAAAATAATTTACAGTGCGCCACCATACGGCAAGATTCTGCAATGACTGCAGATTTCGGTGCGTTGATTCTTCAAGCAACATTGAAATAAATCGATGCCTAACCGAACAGCTGAAATAACCACCACATCACATTATTCTATTGAAAAGCAAATGATAGACATCGCATCTTGTTATGTTGTTAAAGAAAGCTTTTTTTCAAATATTAGCTTATGATTGAAGAATGCTTCTCACAGAAAATCATCACATTAGGAGGGGATATGGTGAATTTGCTTAGCATTTCACATTGTCTGTATTATGCAAGATTTAATTAGTTTTATCCTCTTTCATTCTCAAGGAGGATGCGATGAAATTGATTGAAGTATTTGGCTCAGGAGAAACACTTTACTTTCAAAATACATTTTCTTCGTCTGTGCCACTATTGCATCATTCTCAAATGAAAGGTGCTCTAGCTGCATTGCAAAATGATAAAGAGAATATCTTATTTATGCATGATGAACTTCCATACCAGGGCATCCGATGTTTCATTGACTAGAGTGTCTCTTCCATTGCTAGAAACAGAAGTCAACTCAGAGGACCAGAGGGACGAAACTAGCGGTTTCCCTCTTTCTTTTGTATCCACATGTTTCGATTCCATTAATCATCACATTATGGATTTCATTTGGCAAAGCACATAATTTTCTTATTTTAGCATAATTTATTTCGATAATTTCATTTCAAGCTGACTGGAATGGATGATCTTTTTGTGATCGCCTTACACTAAGTTGCGATCGTTCGAGATCACCAGGAGGGGGACCGTCATCCCTTGAATACGCCACCACAATCTTTGAAATAGCCTGATTATGAACAGAAGGTCTACCTGCTTATATTCAAACGGTAATTATGAGTCCTGTTACCGGCATATAAGCGTATTCTACTGGTAGTTGGGCTTGTAAATAGCAGAATAGAGTAGACATAAAGTAGAATGCCCGAATATACTTCACTTGCAGTTACGTAGATATTATGAAGTCTGCAATAATTTTTATTGAATGTTTCATGTACGGATTTTTATGTCTTTCATTAATACCTGTCATTCGTGATTTGACAGAGGTTTTACGCTACATCAATGCTTCTCGTGGTTAACGCGATAGAGCGCCTGGCTAAATATAGGGTGCTTGATGGCAATCATACTACCTTTTAAATACAATAATTGCATAGACATAATTTCCCTATGTTTTAACGGTAATCGGGGCCGAGATTTGGTTCTAGCTAGACGGGCAAGCGGGGTACACTGTACCCCAAGCTTCAATATAATTAGCAAGTGTGGTGAATTGTTGTATTTAATGCTTTCACACCATTGATGTTAAATCTGAAGTCTGTTTTTTGAATTTTGTGACTGTTTTTGAGCTGCTGTAATTGTTTACATTTCTACATCACGGTGCGTCAAAATTCACTTTAGCCTTGAAAAACTGTCCATAGAATCAGACAGTTGCATCTAGATCAATGTTTTGCGCTGAACATGAATATGATGACCAAAAAATCATACAACGAGCTATTCAAAAGATCTATCAATATGTGTAAAATGATCACACAGAAAACTAATATGATATCAGAAATGTCATTCAAGCGGCAAATTATAAGTTACAGCCGATCTTTTGATCATTATCGATCTGATTGATTACTATTCAAAACATTCATCACGAGGCTATATGGCAATCTTCTGCACTTGCGTTTCAGTGATATGATTCGCACCGTCTTATCCATGCTATCGACGACTGTCTTCTTTCATCATAAATCAATACAGTATTCAGTATCAGGCTTTGCTACTGTGTGGCTGCCAACTTTGGAAAAAGTGTGCAACAATGAAACATGTGACTTCTTTCTATTGTAGAAACTGCAGAGCATCTCATTATCAGTGTAGAAGAAGCTTGGTTGCTTTCTAGCGACTGCGTTTTTTTGTGGGAGTGAACTCATCCATTTAGGCCTCCTAAAAAACATATCAAATCCTTCGAATTTTAATAATGCTAATACACTGCAAATTGCATGATGTGTCAGATGGCAAAAGAAACATGCAAAAATATTCTGGTATTGCCAAAAATTCAAATTTTTCCAGTGAAAATAACGAAGATATATTTCCTTCATTTGCCCGTTTTATCAGAATTGCAATTTTTTCAGAGTTAGCAGACATCAAATGGAAAAGCGATTACAAACACAAATTCTCCATTAAAAATCTTGAAACGTCACAAAATTCCAGCTTCCTACTCCAATTTTACAGAGTTTGGCATTACTTCAAAGTATGCAATGGGGCATGCTGTACCCAAAAACCCGGATAACCGTTAAGTAATTACAATGTTGTCATGTAGCAAATTTTCATTTGTATATTTCATTTTGTTTGTGGAATTTGTTAATTTCTATTCAAATATATGCTGTTAAGAAGATTATGCTTATAGGATCAAAACAACATCTAACAGATCTAAAGTCAATGATTCTATAGATTATAACTAAAATAAGCAAATAACTAAAATAAATAAAAAACTATAGATTATCAACACTCTTTTCAAAACTGTCATGGATTGATTTGTTAAAATTCAATCGAGACTTATATCATACTTGTTATGAAGACCGTTAACTAATTGAACAATAATTAAATCAGCTCGTTGCTGGAGCAGAGCATAAACATCTTAAAACAAAAACCAAAGCTTAGGAAAAACTGTTGAAATAATGAAGACATCATTGCCGCAAATCCTGATGAGGGATCCCAATGAAAGTTGACATCTTGACTATGGGATCAGGATATGAATATAAGGATCTCGTGCAGGGAACAAGGATAACTGAAAGTAAGACATTTCTTTGACATTAAAAGCCTGGAGATATTTCAGGTTCACATCCTTCATCACAGAGAAATAAGAGAGAGATTTGAAATTATCAAATCTTTTGAAGACTGTGTGCCACACCGAGAGCATGCAGGACAATGCCAGATACACCACAATGTTGGAAATGCATTTCCATACCGGCAACCGAATCTGTAAGAAAACGTTCCGCAAAATTGCCATAAGTCCCTGACGAATCAGTCTGCCAATTCACAAGCTCATCCGCAACGCGCGTACTGCTTCTTCTGCCAAAGAAGAATTAATCATTACGCATATGCAATTTCTCAAAGTTTGAAGAAAAAAATATTTCATATGTTCATCAGGAAATCGATTGGCGCTCTCTTCTGTTTGAAACACGCATTGACTGCCTGAAATCACATTCCTTGGAAAATCAGAAATGTGATTTTCTTCTTTTAGCATGCATTATGCATGAAACATGCAATTTATTTCGGCTGCATATCAGACCTGGGACTAGTTATTTTTTTGTAACCGGTTAACCCGTTTAATGAGGATTCCCGGTCTTTATTTAGTTGTCAAGGCTTATCGACAATATTTAATTATACAAAATAAATCTAATCAAACGTCGTAACCGATTTTAACCGGTTAAGAGAAAGTGTAACCGGTTAACCGAAAGATCAGCCGGTTAAGCGGTTATTCGGTTAACCAATCCCAGCCCTGATGCATATCCATGCAGTGCGGCAGCCAAAACGAGTTTCTGCAAGGAACGAGGCCGAAAATGAAACTTTCTCAGAATTATGTGCAACCTATACCTACCAAGAATCTGCTTGTCTGTTGAATTCTACCTGGTTCCTCTTCTTGTCAGTCAGGATTAAAGAAGAAACACATGTGACGCAGATTCAGGTTTTTTTGTTAAAAAGAAATTTTCTATGTTTTTTCTTATCAACTGAAAAGCATTAAGGCTACAGCCATGATTTTTCAGCATGACATGTCTTTAGACCATTTCCTATCATATTCTGGAACATTTTTCTATGAAGATAATCACTTTTAGATTTGGCAAGCTTCCTAATGTGGACAAACACAAGCATTTTGAGCAATTTAATTCATATTTAAACACATTCTCGCATACTTTGCCGATCAGAAATTTGATAATTTCACATACACACTATAGGAAATGACCTGAGGCCACATCATGCCGAAAATTATTGCTCCAGACTTAGTTCTTTTCAGCTGATAAGAAAAAACATAGAACGTTTCATTTTCGCTAAAATCTGCAATCTGCGTCTCATTCGATTGAAATGTGCTTTTCTTTAATCTTGGACGAAAAATCATAAGTTAGATTATGTCATCGGTAGTTATGGATATCGATTGCGATACAAGAAACGTCCATGTAAACTATGCGATAATTCAAAAGTAGAGACTCTGTACCACTTTATGATGTACATGTAGTGTACAAAATATCAAAAAAACGTCGAGAAATAACCTTTCTGTTGGTGTGTCTATAAGTTTCGTTCATTAATGAATACGCTAACTCCAAAGATTCCAAAATCCATCACAAACTTTCTTCAGGAAGCCACAAACTTGCGACTAATTACTAAAGAAAGTCGAATGCAATGAATATTCGAAATCCAACGATAGAAGTTTTGCAAGTTATCCTCTCCTTCCCGACTTGAAATGTTTTCATTGAAACCGACCACACGCCATATTTTAAAATGTGTTTTATAAGTTGTACATTTAAGCAGTCCATCTTTACGATACTTTGGAAATAAATATTTGTTGACTTATTGGCTTATCTATTTTAGAAGGAAAACATTGACCAGGCTGCAAGTTGAATCTTGGAATCCATCATCCACGCGAAATCTTTCTGTGAAACAGGAATTGGTGATCAACTGAGTATTAGAACAGACTCAAACTTATTAGAATGATTTAATGTGATTGAGAATTGATGTCGTTTTATTTGCTAATGGACATTCAAACATACAAACGACGAAGACGTCATTGACTAAATGGTTTCACTGAGTATCCTGGATACCAACCTTAAAATTCCTTTTACTTTAATTTTTCATTACTTGATGATTATGCAATGGGTAACGAATGACTTAGTTTGGCTGATTCCCAAGAGATCGGCTGATTAGTATTTCTCGGTTATTGCTTGTCCACATCGTCCACTCAATGTCAAAGACTGCGTGAGTGACAAGTAGCTTGATGAATTTACAGATGATTATTACGCAGAGGTATCGACTAACTTCTAATAGATTTAGACTCAATACTTCACCGTGCAATGATGTTTATGATAATTTAATGATTTTCCAACATAGCAATGCGTATTCAAGAGATATCATTCCACTGTATTCAGGAGAGAAGTGCGGTATACTCACAGAATTAAATATTTTGTTTATCTGCTTCGGTTTGCTAAAAGTGTGATTAATACGAAATCGCCGGCACATCGAGGAACCTATTAAGTGGGCAAAAAGGCAAAAATTCCTAATACCTTACAGAGATAGGGAAAAAAGTCATGCGTCGCTTGCGGATTAATGTGAGTTCCAGCAAAGTGCTTCGATTGCCAAAATTCCTTCAGATTCGAAGAATTCAGATCATTGCCCACAAGTTTTCTCCATAACCCTTCCGATCATTATTAAAGAAAGTAGCAGGCGTACGAAAATTAGTTCACTTGATGATTTCACCATCGTCTTCTCACCATTCCTCACCGCATAGTACATACATTGAATCGAATGTTTGCCATACAGCAATGTGTGTTTTGGTGTGTGCGACGTGATATCACATCACGCACGCATCTCTCACTGGCTCTGGTGTCCTCTGCTGACAGCGTATTGATTGCCATTTCCAATAGGAAGTGATACACGAATTATCCATTCGAGAAGGAGCAAGTTGTCTAATTGTGATGTGCCATTTCGATATTAAGGTTACATACAATTCCTCCTTTCTAGGAAACCGAAGCACGCGCAGATGAATCTAATTCTGTGGGTATACTCGTATATTATCTCTTACTCTAGGCTGCAATCCTGGTGAATTTCATAAACTTAACGAACAGATTTAACAAACTTAACGTTCATCGGGATCATCCTCTTTCAAGGCAAGAAGAAGACGGGGCAGTGCCAGACCAAGGTCACACGAGAAGCGATGGAACAAGTATCGGAGATTTCACTTTTGTCGATGCGCGGCGGATTGATTTTATGGGAGAATGAATCAATGCACCTGCTATTCAAATTGGAATATCTCATATGGAGAAGCGTGCATAAACGCCGTACCTAAAAGTTAAAATAGCGCCGTGGCGTTTATTAAAGAAAATCAGTAGGTTCAATGTGAACAGCGGAGCCCAGCATCAAGTGGAACAATGTTCAATCGTGTGTGCAAATTCGAAGGAACTGGAGGTATAGCAGATGCTCCTATGGAGGGTCGTCCGAAGACATTTTCTTCACCGTACAATGCGGATTTAATAAACAGCTGCATTGATTCATTCTCCATTCATTTCATCACTAAGAAAATCAATTTTCGTTCCGCTGCTGTAAAAACTATAAAAGAGCTGCTATGAGACAGTAGCTCCTGGCAAAATAGCAGTTGATGCCACAATCATTTATTGACTAATTGATAGAGTATATGTGATCGCATCTCACCAGTGATGGAGTAGCTCGTAGAGTTGTCAACCGATACTGATTACATATTGACATATAAACATTTTCACAACAGATACATTAGTTCTCACAAAATGCTCTCGAATCAAGGAACAAACATAAATAGGCTATCATAAGACAGGGCACAGAATTAGATTCATCTGCGTATGCTTCGGTTTCCTAGAAAGGAAGAATTGCATGTAACCTTGATATTGAAATGGCACATCACAATTAGACAACTTGCTCCTTCTCGAATGGATAATTCGTGTATCGCCTGCTATTGGAAATGGCAAACAATAAGCTGTCAGCAGAGGACACCAGAGCCAGTGAGAGATGCGTGCATGATGTGATATCACGTCGCACACACCAAAACACACATTGCTGTATAGCAAACATTCGATTCAATGTATGTACTATGCGGTGAGGAATGGTGAGAAGACGATGGTGAAATCATCAAGTGAACTAATTTTCGTACGCCTGCTACTTTCTTTAATAATGATCGGAAGGGTTATGGAGAAAACTTGTGGGCAATGATCTGAATTCTTCGAATCTGAAGGAATTTTGGCAATCGAAGCACTTTGCTGGAACTCACATTAATCCGCAAACGACGCATGACTTTTTTCCCTATCTCTGTAAGGAATTAGGAATTCCTTTTTGCCCACCTAATAGGTTCCTGAATGTGCCGTCCATTTCGTATTAATCACACTTTTAGCAAACCGAAGCAGATAAACAAAATATTTAATTCTGTGAGACACGGAAAGACGGGTAAGCTTAACTTCACAAGTAAATATACCAGTAATGTAACATTAATTAAAGAGTGTATATTGCGGCATTAATTCTTGATGAAATAGGTTGAGATTATATAAGGGATTCTTCCTATTAATATAGAGATATTCATAAATGCAAAATCTTTGAATTTGAAATTATCTGCTTATTATGTATGCATGCTTGACGCGTTCGGAAAACACCCCAGTGTGGCGAGGGTTAATTGGCTAGTATTTGGCTAGTATTTGGCATTGAACATGGGAGAGAATGCGACTGAAGTTATACGTTCATGCCTAATATCATATTTCATCACTGACGCAATCCAATGAAATGATAGAAAATTGCAATAGTCAAATTTGAGCAGAAGTTTGCAGTTAATGTCTTGTGTTCTATGGGATAGTTTTTGCCGATTAAAATATGTTTAGGTCTAGTAAATCGGTCTATTAGGTTAGGTGTATTAAATTGATTGCCTCATTCAGGAGGAAATTCTTGTTTGCAACAGTTTTCTTTGAGAAATGTTGAGCAAGTAAATAAGAACTATAGGTCGAATACGCATGAAATTCACCACTGATAATGAGACCAACTAGCGGTGTCAAGAGAAAAATTATATGGGATCATGCAAAAAGCAGAAGAGAAAATAATCAAGACTAAGCAACAAAAGTCAGAAATCTGGCACAATTTGGATTACAGACATTCGGCTTTGAAAAATGAAAAATAATTTCTTTCTTGGCGCAGTGGACGCAATGTGTATATACTTCATATTCAAAGTGCAGTCTCTATCTAGCTAATTGAGGTTCTTCGCTGTCTCTTGTTTGTCTAGAAGTACATGTAGAGATCATTTCGCAACATTTCATTATACAACCTGCAACCTGTGTGCGCAAATGATCAGAGAGCGCATGCTTCCGAAGGATCATGTTTCCTATCAAAATAAACAGTCAGTCTGCTCCTTGAATTCATCATGTTTTCACAGGAACGGGCTTTTTCACTACTTGCTTGCATAATCAAACAGAAGCTTCTGTGAAAGGGTTTCTGTGTTCTAGACTTTTGTATAAGGCTGCATTGACTGTACCTCACTAAAGAAGATTGTTAGATGTGAAATGAGGGAGGTCAGTCATTGTTACAACGCAAATCAGGTATGAAAAATGTCTGACCATAGACCTGATTGAAGGAAACTTGTTGGGAGCTTATTGATGTCATCTTCATTTTTTTATTATTCGTCACATTTTGCACAATTTGACAGCACAGGTCTGTAGTAGTTCATTGAATATCTAAAGAGAATGACAGCTATTAAGTCAATACAAGACACCAACACCCTTGATTCCCCGACCGCACTCGCCCGACCTAGGAATCGAGCCGAAGTCCGCGGTGGAGACGAGCTCAATATGAAGGCTGGTAGCGTTCTGTCAATACTAATAGGACAATATGCTGTCGATATCATTTAGAGATGACTTCTGCCTTCACTCGCATTCCTTTTGAACCGTCGGCGTGGCCTAGAGAAGAAGGTGCGAGCTCGTCTCAAACCGCGGACTTCGGTTCGATTCCTAGGTGGGGCGAGTGCAGTCGGGGAATCAAGGGTGTTGGTGTCTTGTATTGACTTAATAGCTGTCATTCTGTTTAGTTATTATGTACAATTGATTTCTATCGCAACACAATGACTATCCTCAGGTTAAAACCAAGTAAATCTAATCATATTCGATCAAGTATTGATTTCAGTTAATCAAGTGAACCGCAAAAACTAAATGAAATCTCAGTAAACGAAAGAAAGAGACTGATTTTCCCGCATAACTTTTTCTATTATTATAGACGTTCTTCTTCCTTCTCTGTTCACAACTTACATCACATGGGCTTGATGTTCATGAATCTTTAAATAGAAATAACAATCCAACTTTTTGCTAATTAGACTAGTGATAGTTACCGCACTCTGGGATTCGTCGAGACCGAGGTCGAGACGAAGCCTAGCGTGCGATAACTACATTATTGCTTGACAGCGTGGCGGAGACGAATTGAACGCTCTCAGCACGCTGTCATATACTTAGACACTTTAATCAGCCACTTAGAAGATTAACTATCAAGCAGTTCAATCTATTTATCTTGTCAGCACTGTCATTCAATCTGAAACAGAGCTGCAGATAGAACGATAAGTTAGCGTCGTATAGCGTAAACCACTGATAATAATTATTCGATTTCTATGGCTCAAAAGAGAAATGTATTTGCTTACCAATCGCTCTATGATAGATTTCTTAAAGTGAAAGTTACCTTAGCGTAATCATTGCGTTGTTTATCATAATATTTGGTAAGTCATTCGGAAAAACTCTATACTTAACCATTGTAAATATCGATTGCTATATTTCTATGTCTTGAAATATGCGTCTGCATACAACGAATACGTTACATGCAATCACAGTAAACAAATTTTAACAGCCCTGCAGACAGACCTACTTTTGGAAGGAATTTCAATTTAGCGTTCTATCAGTGATTGTTTATGAAATAGAAATCTATCAGTTCGGCTTGATCTACAGAAATATATTGTTTATCTGAAGCTGACTAGAATGGAAGTTGACTCAAGGTCGCGGCACATCCGTGGGAACTAAGTTGGGGCATGAAGAACCAATGAAAAGCTTAGAATTACTCATGTGACTGTTCCTGATCCAATGATATAGTCGTTAACAAGTGTATCTAAGTGAAACTGCATGCGATTTTTGTGCCACTATTGTGTATTGCATGAAGCTACATTTCCGTTCTAGAGGTTTCATTGTTGTCAATTTCTATGCCCTGCAGCGATAAATTCTTTGATAATGTTTATTGTTAGATGAGAGTCATTTATCGTCCGTCGAGCAATAAGTAATGGTTAACGCACGAAAGCGTCGAGACCCGTTAGGCCTCAGCCACACTGCGAGCTTTTACAAGCATTTCCGAGCAAAGCGTTTTGCAGCAAATACAGATTGTTTCATAAAAAATGGATCACCCTTAAACATCGCCTTAACTTCAACTTTGTCTAACTCCGCCAAACTTGAACGAATTTCTCTGAAATTTGGAAGATATGTCAGTTGTGCTTACTAATATCATTGTTGGAAATTTCAAGCATGAGTATTGAGTTGTTTTCCTGTTATAGATAAAAAAGAAGTAGATAATTTGATCTTCATTTAGCAATGTTACACAAAATCATACCTCACTCTTATAAAATTACATTTGTTTCCTTTGTTATGTAGTATGTTGTTCTACAAGCCAAAAGCTATCAAGCAAAACAAAAATAAAGAAAATCGGTCAATCAGAGCCAGTATAGCACCATTATTCATCAACAATAATGAAACTGCTACATGTGATTAACTGGACTTCATGTTCCATAGCTTCCTGACTTCGTTGCGGTGGTGTTGGCAGCACTCCTGATTGCTTTCAGCTAGAAATCTATCTCTTACCGGTTGAAAACAATACAAAGCACAAATGAACAATAACGAGATCGCATTCACAAAAGGCAAAGTGTCAGCCTTGCTAGAACTAGGGTTTTCTTTGCGAGCTACAAGTAAGCGACAAAATGTCCCTTACACAAATGTGCATCGATGGCATAATGATGATTTTCGACTCTGTCGTGAAGAGGGCTCTGGCCGTCCACGCAAAACATCCAAACGTAGAGACCGCCTAATTTTGAGATTTGTTAAAGTTGATCTAAGTCTCTCGTTAACTGAGAAGGCTGCACTATATTCGTCTATTTCTAAGTCCACTATTCGTAGAAGACTTATTGAGTCGAATTTCAAAAGCTGTAAGAGGCCCTCTCAGATCGAATTATCAGATCAGCATACAAAAAGACGTCTCAGATGGGCAATGAGTCATTGTCACTGGCGAAATCAATGGGATCGGGTTGTCTGGTCTGATGAGGCATCAGTCCGTCTGAAGGATAGTGATGGTCGATTGAGATTATGGATAAAATCTGATCAGGAAATTCCGAGACATTTACATCGTCCCCGGGAACAAGGTGGTGCGACTCTACTGATTTGGGCTGGCATTTGGACCAATGGCTGCTCTGAACTTCACATACAGCAAGGAACCATGAATTCTGAAACCTATGTGAATGTTTCACGAATGAACATTGGCCAAATGACAGATCAACTTGGTGATCCATCGACTTGGTTATTCATGGATGATAGTAGTAGAGTCAACTTATGCAATTCTCAATTAGGGCTTAGGACATTATCTTGGCCAGCTCGTTCTCCTGATCTGAATCCCATAGAAAATGTATGGAGTATTCTAAAACGTAACGTTCGTCGTTCACTGCTACCTACAGATGGCGTATCACAACTTACGTCACTGTTAAAAAGAGAGTGGAGAAAGTTAGATCAGTCAAAAATCAACGATATCATCGAATCAATGCCTAGACGAATTGGTAATGTCATTGACAATAAGGGTAGGGCCACAAAATATTAGCTTCTTAATAACCGTTACTGTATCATAGCTTATCAGATTATATAAGGACATTTAAATATATTAGGGACATGAAATAACATGAAAAATGCTTTGTGTATCATACCTATGTTTTATTTAGTCAAATTTTTGGATGATCCACTTTTTATGAAACGGACTGTATAAGGTCATCATTGCGGCAGTTGTGCACTACCACACTGCGAGCAAAGCAAATCAGAGCGATTGATAGCTTGCGGACGTACGTTTGCTCACGTTTGCTCGGGACGTTCGCGTTTGCTTTGCTTTCAGTGTGGCTGAGGCCTATGGCGTGCATTAACTAACTTTATGCTACAGTCCACTGTAGAAGTAAGCAAGTGACAAACACTCGACCGGCGCGCCCCCTCCCTCCCCCTCCCCCTCCCCTCCTCTGGAACGGCAGAGTGTCGTGGTCGGCCGCCGTGGTGCTTCGAGTCTGACCCCCCCTCTGGAACGACAGAGTGTCGTGGTGGACTTGGGCGACCGCCAGGATTAGTCTTGAGGCTATAGTGTGTGATGTTTTTCGTGCTGAATGTTGGGTTGTAAAATGGGCTGTTTCGAGTGGAAGGAGTGGTCGGATGAGAAAACGGAGGCCAGATTCGGATTCAGCGTGAAATTCTGCATCGGTATGGTGAGTTTCAAGTCAATCGGCGAGAAAAAATTTTCAACATTTTTCGAAAAAACGACAGAGTTAGAATTTGGGACGTTTTGGTGTGTAGCGCCCAAACGAAGCATCGGATGGGAAAACGGATTTCAGATTTGGAATCAGCGTGAAATTCTCTATCTGTATGGTGAGTTTCAAGTCAATCGGAGAGAAAAAATTTTGCTGACGTCCCCCCCCCCTCTGGACAGCTCGCTTCGATTTTGGCTTCCAGTGGACGGATTTTGTCGTGCCATAGCTCGTTTGAAAGCTAAGAGTGAGACAAATTCACTGAAAGAATCGGCTTGTTCCTATCTGTCTTCGTTTAGATGTGAGACGCGATTTAAGATTTTGGGACATTGGCGAAAAACGACAGAGTTAGAATTTGGGACGTTTTGGGCTGTAGCTTCAAAACGAAGCATCGGATTGGAAAACGGATTTCAGATTTGGAATCAGCGTGAAATTCTCTATCTGTATGGTCAGTTTCAAGTCAATCGGAGAGAAAAAATTTTGCTGACGTCCCCCCCCCTCTGGACAGCTCGCTTCGATTTTGGCTTCCAGTGGACGGATTTTGTCGTGCGATAGCTCGTTTGAAAGCTAAGAGTGAGACAAATTCAGTGAAAGAATCGGCTTGTTCATATCTGTCTTCGTTTAGATGTGAGACGCGATTTAAGATTTTGGGAGATTGACGAAAAACGATAGAGTTAGAATTTCCCAAGATACAGCTCCAGCAAGCGAATGAAGGCTCGGATTGGTAAACGGAGGCCAGATTTGGAATCAGCTTGATGTTATTGTCCAATGAGGATCATCATCCAATGAGAATCAAGCATTTCTATATAAATAGCGAGCCTTCCACAGTGAGAATCATTCCATCGTTGAATCATACGAGTGACGGACGCACAGTTTCTCTCTCTAGTTCCCTATTCTATTATCCAACTTAAATGGTAAGTCGCTACTTTCCTCCCTCTCCTCCCTTGAACGTAAACTTAATACAATCTTTTTTCATTTTCAGGCATCTACTCCATCTGCTGCACTAGTAGGACAAAAATGGCGGTCAAACGTTACAAGGTTCGCTACGATCAGATCATCTACAACTGAGGCCAGTGGAAGAAACAACCAAGGTACATAATCCTACACCGCTACAGCGTAAATTTAAACAAGTCTTGCGTTATGACGATCATAGCGTAGTACTCCAAACGGGAATGCTCCCTTCCACGGATGTCAAGATAATGCGCAATCAGTATGGGGACTACATACTGATCCCCGTGAGTCCGTACATTCGCCATCAACTTGATATTATTGAGGAGTATGTGACATTAAATATGGACATTCCTACTCCTCTTGCTCAAGAGTGGAAGGCTAGAGATGACAAGGATACTCCCTATAGAAAGATTTGGGATGGTAATCACATTTGCCTACCGGTATCACATTGGTGTACTTACTAAAAGAAGGAGGGAGATCAATCAATAGCCATCAGATGTGATGAGCTCGGAGAAGGTACTTGGGATATCCTTTTCAAAGTGAATGGGCTATATTATGGTCGACACAAGGATAATAAAATAGCCTCTTACTCTATGCATATGGAATCCATCCTATATATTCCAAAACCACCCAACGTGGACGACATAATTGATCAAATCCTTAACAGCAGTGGTACGAAGCGCAAGTCGGAGAAGAATGCTACATCAAAACGCAAATCAAAGAAGGAGAATTACTAGCCCTTTCCTAACTCTACCCTATGACAATTCGCTTATGTGCTTTGAGTGTCGTAGACGTGGTCTTATTAGATACATTTTACTTCTTCGTTGCCATCATATCATTTGTGTATTTTGTCATGAAAAGCATCGATGTAATTCTTCATTTTGTAATATGTTATAGAACGGTTCCTTAGATGTGTAATTTCCGTTTTAGGCTTCTATCATCATTTTTATGGATTGTGAGGGTGAACCTGTACAGGAGCTCAGTGCTATTGCTATGAACAATTGGACATATCAGATTGTTAGTGTCTATCATCAACATGCCAACTGCGATCCCAATGTTGATCAATGGGCGATAAAACACATTCATGGACTTAATCTGAAATATTTGCAAGACTATGGCTTTTCTTGTGAGAGTGCTCTTCTTATTGACTTTAAACGATGGTTAGCTGCTTTCAATGTTATACGCATCTTTTGTAATAATCCTGGTAAGGAGAGGAAAGTATTTCCCAATCTAATCATTGATGATATTTTGCTCCCGCCTTGGGATAGTAGAGTGAATCAACATTATCATAAAGTCACGAAACGTTTTAAGGATTTGTGTGTTCCTATTTTGTCTGTTCGTTGTAGTAGCTACGTTCATAACCAATGCTTCTTTCCTCCTTACCTCAACACTGCCAAAGTCCTGTATGGTTATCATTGCTCGCTGTATGATAGTTACCAGCTGTATCTATTTTATCTCTTTCAAACCATTGATTTATAATGCATGCTTGTTACCGTTATTCAATAAATGTTACTATGAGAAGAGTTGTTGTTTTCATGCAATGGATGGGTTAGATAAAGGGCGATCATGTCTTTCTCAAACGACTGCGGAACATAACGTTTTCATAGGCAAAGTTTAAAAGGAGCTGTTCAAGATTATGTGATAAAATTTCATAAAGATGAGACCGACATCGAAGCAGTGGTCGATGATGCTAGCACTCTATTTCTAGAGTTAATGAATACATTCTCTGATATCATTATCATGGCGCGATTAGTTGCGAAAATTAAGTTTAGTCATTTTGGAAAGGAAGAGGTGGAAAGTCGCTCTTTCCATTTTGCTTCTTATTCAATGGAAGTGGTAGATCACCCCCAAGAATTTTTTAAAAGACATATGATAAAAATTGCTGAACGTCTTAACGCATTTAACCATCATGGTAGCAGTCTAGTGATTGAAGCGATTTCAGATATTCACATTCAACTTTCCATAAAGAAAAATTGAAAATGCAGTGGTACTTGATTGTAGCACAACTGGTTTTCGAGCTATGTCTGCTCACTCTCGAAGTATATTCCTTCTGTACATGCGTCTATTATTTAGAAAAGGCTAGCAAATTCATATCTTCAAAAAGACTTGCTATAGACATCAGTAACGGTGAAACTATGTGTTGCGATGTATGTAAGCGAAAGGATGGAAATGAAAAGCGCATCTTCAAGAGATGTAAGCATGCTTTTTGTCAACGCTGTTTCATACGTAATTGCATTCAACTTTGCCAATGTAACCACTGTGATATTGCTCATTTCGAGTGTCACTTATGTCGCAATAGTTAGTACCTATGCAAATGTGGTAAAGATAGGTTTTAGCAAAGACTAACACGGAAAATGGCGAAACGTAAAATGACGAAACGTAAAAGTCAAAAGTTTTCTTCAGCCATTCAAGCTCTCCGACGAATGAAAGCAAATCAGCGATACAATGCTATACGACATGCTAACGATAAATTCATTTGTGAAATTATTTCTCATGTGAGGAAGTTGAGAACGAAGAAATTAGCGCCAAAACAACGAAAGTTACTTAAGCGATATGCTACGAAATTGCGTTTCATCTCCAATCCTAAAGTCGCCCTTCAAAGAAAGAGGAAAACTCTAACACAAAAGGGCGGTTTCCTTTCAGTAATACTTCCAATGATAGCTCCTGCCGTGGGCAACCTATTGGGAAATATCTTTGGCTCTAAGCGTTAATTATGCAAATGTTGAGTCTCAAAGTAATAAAATGGATTTCAGACTTCAATGTGATAAAGTTCTGACTGTATCAGGTCCATCTCATGCAGGTAAAACTGTTTTCACGCTGAATTTATTGGATAAAAGAAGGGAGTTGTTTAAGGAACCTATCAATCGAGTGATTTGGTGTTATGGTATTTATCAACCGTCGCTGTTTCAGGAATTGCAAAGTCGCAACTTTATTCGACATGAAGGAATTATTCCAGTGGATAAACTTCAGTCTAATGATGTTGTTGTATTGGATGATTTATTAAAAGAAAGTAAGAATTCAAAAGATGTTACAGATATGTTCACTCGCGCAGCACACCATAAAAGGTGCTTTATCATCTATATCACACAAAATTTGTTTCCTGATGGAAAAGAAGCTCGTACACGAAACCTGAATACACACTATTATGCTATTTTCAAGAATCCGCGAGATAAAAGTCAATTTGAAATTTTAGCGCGACAAGTTGCACCCAGAGGATCAAAAGCCTTAATTGAAATTTTTCAAGCAGCTACTGAAAAACCATACGGTTACTTATTCATTGACTTTACGCAAGAGTGTCCGGAAGAATTTAGATTTCGAAGTGATATTTTGAAAACTCCCATGATTATCTACAAACTATGAGTTCTTATTCTCGCATGATTGTTATTCCTCAGGATGAATATGTACAATTGACTGCCATGCAGTAAGTAAAGCAACCTCTTGCAAATCAAATGTATAGGAAAGAAATAGATTATCAGCAACATGTTCACATCAAAGATCCACATCGTGCTGTATTATTACAATCGGAAACTGTTGAGCAATTGAAAAACTTGAAGAATAAGATGCGTGACTCTGTATCGACTGCTACACCTTTAGCATCTCGCGCACATGCCATATCTCTTTTCAATAGTATTGAGCCCCATCTCAATGTAAATGATAGAGGAGAAATCATTACAGATGAAAATAAAGTGATTGATGCTTCACGTTATGAAGACTTGATTCAGTATGCGACACGTAGAAAGCGCCGTCAGGGCTATGTTCCACCTGGTTGGTCATACTTTCTTAAACTATTGAAAAAGCATAATGTGCCAAAATTTGCTTTGAATAATGAGACATTGAAAGAACTTGATTCAACAGTGGCTACTGCTCCAATGCTTCAGACGATGAAAATGCCAACAAATTGGTTTAAGTCGTCACCTGCTACATCCCCTCCCACACTCACTAAGCAAACAAGAGGAAGAACTCGACGTAGATCTACATCGCCACTAAAACTGGTAAAAGGAAAACGTAAAGCAGCTCCTCCCAGGAAATACATGTTCTCAGACTATTAATATGAAGCAGAAGTGTTGCTTGCCATGTAATGAGCCGCCAGAGGTGAATGTCGTTGTCACTTGCACTTGCTGCGCCAGCTCTCATAATGAAACCCCTAAGCAATGTGAACACGATCGCAAAACCGCTAACGCTAAATGCTGTAGTTGTTGTAAATGTAGAAAGGCAAGAAAACAAAAAGATGAGAAGGAGAAAAAAGAGTCAGTCGTCATCGACTGAACGTTTGAAGTCAATCTATTATGATGTAAAACATCCGGCAGGATTTGCATCTATCAAGAAATTATCAAAAGCGAGTGGTCTTCCACAATCACAAGTGAAACGATGGTTGAAGGGTCAGGCTACCTATACACTCCACAAACAAGCGAAAAAGAAGTACCGCACCCGCCATTATATTGTTCATGTCATCGATGAACAGTGGCAAGCAGATTTGTGCGATGTCGCCTCCATTTCAAAACATAACTCGGGTAATAATTTTATTTTAACCGTCATTGATATTTTCTCGCGTTATGCGTGGGCTCAACCTTTAAAAACTAAAGAAGGGAAAGGAGTAGCAAAAGCATTCCAAACAATTTTTCGAGAAGGTCGGATTCCAAAAAGAATTCAGAGTGATCAAGGAAAAGAGTTTGAAAATCAGCATGTGAGAAGATTATTTGAGAGGCATGACATTGAGTTGTTTAGTGTAAAGAGTGCTTATAAAGCTGCACTCGTTGAACGTTTTAATCGCACATTAAAAAATCGCTTGTGGCGACATTTTACTGCCAACTTGACACAAAATTGGACAAAGGTTCTACAAGATACACTCCATGCCTACAATCACTCTATCCATCGTTCTATTGGACTCAGACCAGTAGATGTAAATGCTGACAATGTAGATAAAGTGCGCGAATCATTCCAACGTAAACGCACTCATGTGAAAAGTGATGTGAAAATTGGCGATAAAGTTCGTATCTCAAAAGTGAAAAGTGTTTTTGCTAAAGGGTACCTTCCGAATTGGACAGAGGAGGTATTTACAGTATCAAGGATTAATCAAAAAGACTCTCCGACCACCTACAAGTTGAAAGATTACGATAATGAAGAAATTGAGGGTAGCTTTTACCGCGATGAGATTGAGGTAGTCACTGAAAGTGAAACATATTTGGTAGAGAAAATCATTCGATGTAAAAAACGGCAAGGTGAAGAATGGTGTCTTGTTAAATGGACTGGTTATCCTTCAAGTATGAACTCTTGGATGCGTTGTGCCGACATCTTTCATCTAAGTGATCGACAGTGATTCATGCAAAGTTGTAACTAACAATGTTTAGGTTTTGAGCTATGAATCCAACTGCCTCATTTTATTCACGACCCTCCTATGTAAGTGGTGGAGGACAAATTTACATCGGCGCCCGCCGCCAACGTGGAGGTAGCATACTTGGTGCACTGAAATCTGTTGTAGCACCTCTCATATCCAATGTCGGTAGATCTTTAAAACGAAATGTTTTAAGTAATGCCGTTGGCTTTGCTGGTGATGTTGCTAGTGATCTTTCCAGAGGTAGAAGTTTTAAGAGCAGTTTGTTGAATCGTGGGAAGGAACGCGGTTTAAAAACATTGAAGCAGACCTTTGCTGGTGTTACTCAAGGAAAGAAATCACCTAAACGAATGAATAAAGGAAGGAGGAAACATC
Source organism: Prostheceraeus crozeri (assembly GCA_907163375.1). Classification (NCBI taxonomy): domain Eukaryota; kingdom Metazoa; phylum Platyhelminthes; order Polycladida; family Euryleptidae; genus Prostheceraeus; species Prostheceraeus crozeri. Next base: position 620,795 of record CAJQUW010014582.1, on the reverse strand, counting down.
GCGGAGCTGGTAAGGTCCGATCTTCAGTCAAAAGGCATTCACGCAAACGTCGTAGAGGCTCTAATCATTCATCAGGCGCTAAACGACGACGCTGCTATAACTTCTAATCATGGAGTGTAAAACTTCCGGTTTTGTTTGCTTGATCAACAAGCCATACAGACAGATATTCTTAGTTCAACTATTGTAGATTATCATCCTCGAACAGCTGAGAATGCTGGCCCCATTGAATTTGTTATTCCTGGTGGTAGTGATGACTACATAGATTTGAGTTATGCGATGCTTGATTTGAGGTTTAGAATTCAGCAAGCAGATGGAACTGCTATTGACGATGCACATAAAGTTGGACTGAACAATTTACCATTGACTACATTACTTCGCGATGTTTCTCTAACGATTGGAGAGCAGCAGGTGGAAGGTGGTCAAAGCGATTATCCCTATAAATCATATTTCAATCATGTATCACAGTTTCATCCAGCAGCACAAAAAAGTCATATGGAAGCCATGGGATGGTATAGAGATGAAGCAGGAAAATTTGATGTTGAAACAAACAGTGGCTTTGTAAAGCGATCTGCTATGATTAAAGATAGTAAAGTATGTCAGCTATATGGTCCGCTGAATTTAGACTTCTTTAGACAGTCAAAGTTTTTACTGTGTAATACCAGCATGCGACTCAAGCTGACATTGAATAAGCCTGAATTTGCGCTGAATGCATTTGCTAAAGTTGACAATTTTAGAATTCATGTGGAAGATATTGCACTTTACATTCGTCGAGTAGTACCGAATCCAAGTGTCATTAGAGGGCATGCTGAAGGCCTTAACCGCCAAAATGCTATTTACTCCGTTCAGCATACAAAGCTTCTCACCTTTACAATTCCTAAAGATCAAAAGAGTTTCATGAAAGATGGCCTCTTTCCATCGGAAGCACCGAAGCTCCTCATGGTGGCAATGGTTGAAAATGATGCATTTAATGGTAATATAAAGAAGAATCCTTTCAATTTTAAACACAATCAGTTAAGTGAAATTGCTTTACGTGTAAATGGTGTGAGTCATCCTGGTCCACCCTACAAACCAGATTTTGCTTCGGATCAATTTATGCGCAGTTATGTTGATTTTATGGATGTCTTTGGCTTTTACAATACGGATGACACCAACGGACTTACTATGAAAGAGTTTAAGAGTGGATATACTATTTATGCATTTGATTTGACTGCTGACAGCGATATTAGTGCACCCTATCGTCAAGCGAACGTGCCTCATAATATTCGTTTGGATTTGACGTTCAAAAGAACACTACCTGAGACGATCAATGTATTAATTTATGCAGTCTTCGATTCAAATATTGAAATTACAAAGTATCGTGACGTGATTCTTCAGTATAATCGTTAATGAGTTGGTTGACTGCTGACGATATTAAGACTAAAGTGCAGCGTAATGCAGACGAAGCGACGTTGAAAGCTTTCGATAATGTCTATTCACTCGATACCTTACCACCTGCAGTAAATCACTATCCCATCTTTATTGTGCTAAACACTCATTCACAGAATTTAGGCGGTGAGCATTGGAAAGCGATCTTTATTGGAGAAGACCGACGTGGTGAACTATTTGACTCTCTTGCTCAACCTCCAAATATACCAACACAGCAGTGGTTGAGAAAACATACGCGTCAATATCAGCGAAATGAACGCATACTACAACATCCACTTTCATCAACGTGTGGTGCTTTTGTACTGTACTTCATCTTAAAACGTTTACATGTATCTCGATTTGCATCTGTTATTCAAAACTTTTCATGTAATCCATCCTCTAATGAAAAAATGATTTGTAAGTTCTATCATGATTTGAAATAAAAACATCATGTTGGAAAAATTGTTTTTTATTTTACAATCCGCTGGGTACGTACATACTCAATGAGATAGTCTAGGATCATATTTGCTTGTACATGAGATTTTAGTCCAGTAATGATCACTTTACTATTATGAAAGATTGCCACATGCACAGGTAACCAACAACTAATGAGAGCTGCAGGAAAAAGTTCGGGTTCATAACACAAACTGTAACTGCTGGTACGAATCTTCAAAAATGATAGACTGTCACTCAATTGAGTAGAGATCACCATATTGTCCACAGTCAGATTCGACATCACACACCTCTCCCTCTTCCATATCCGACGTAGTAGTCTTTGTAGCTCTAAGCGCATTGACTGCGCCGATGAATGAGAAAGGGCGCCGAGAATCTGTACAGTCCCATTTGGGAAGAGTTGAAGATTCCGTGAATTGTTCATCTTCACCACTAACATTTGAGGACGGCCCGGGTAATACTTGCTGTTTGGAAGGTGTTGGTGTAATGTTGTGAGATCGATTTTGGTGTAGAGTCTGAAGCGACGGAGAATGTTGACGATGGTGTAGCGATGGCGCTTCATGATGAAAGAATGAGTAAATTGAGCGATGTACCTTCCTTTTATACTTTTCCCAACTACCTTGATGAAATGTGAAGTTAGTATGAAGTTGTGAATGATAGAGTTGAATTCGCCGATTGTTGACGCGCAGCCAGATGCGATTTCCAATACGTGAATGTCTTTTCATATAGAAGTATTTCGAGTCCTTCATGATATGATGTAGAGATTGAAAATGACGATAAGATAAAGCAAACTCTCTTCTCACATTTCCAGTTGAATCTTTGAAATAGACGTTTCGATCATGATCCGTTTCAATACGTTGTAGGGAATCTAATTTCCAACTCATGATGTGTGGTAGTCATGTCTGATTAAGATTTGCATAGTAGGGCGATGAACTCACGACGAATAAATGTCATGATGGAGCGATGTATATATCTTCTATACTTCTCCCAATTGTATTTGCGAAATGAGAAACAGTTTGCGGAATGAGAATGGTAGATTTGAATTTCATTTCTGTAATGTTGAAGCCAAACTTGATCACCCAAGGAGATGAATCTTAATGTTTCAAAATATTCCAAATCCCTCATGATATCATTGAGGTTGACAAATTGTCGCCATGTTAATGTAATTCCTCTTGATGTATGACCATGAGAATTTTTGAAATGTACGTTTCCATCACGATCAACTCTGATATATTGTAGAGAGTCCAAAATCCAAGTCTTCATGATGTTATGCAAAGTTGCAGATTAGCAATATAAAAATGTCGTTTTATCATATTTTGCTTAGCAATGCGGTTACAAAGAGATTTACTAGTAATCGAGCCGCACTCTTTTCTACTCCCATTGATCATGCACAACAGCTAAATGGAAATTGGGAAGTGGGTGTCACTCAACTTGTTTATAGCAATTGTGTCTATACTTTTGATCATGAGGTGATGACTATTAATATGAGGCGTACAGCTGCTTATCAATGTGAAAAGGGGTGCCGAGTATACATTCCACAGTGGCCAAAGAAAGATCTCTTATCATGTAAAAAGTTTATATATGATTTCTTGAATAAAGCGAGTAAACATATTGTCCAATTTACTCCGCACAATGATGATTATAATTATGTACATCATGTAGTTGAGAAAGATTGGATTGTTGGTTTAAGTCCAAGTTTAAGAAATGATTTAGGTTACCTCGCTAGCGCCTTAACAAGCTATGATAATTTTAACGTTAATTACCACATAAGTGGTCATAAACAGTTAATATATCGAGAGGAAGCTTATTATGTAGATCTTATTCCAAGAAATGAGAAGACGTTGGTGAAGAAGATTGTGATTAAGCCAAGAAAGACAAACATGACTCCTGAAACATTATTGAAGAAATTTAATTATCTCCTTCGAGTTGATGGCAAACAAGTGGCAACATTGACTTATATTAAATCATCTAATCATATTGCAATAAGCAAATTAAATGATGATGATCTAGTATTAGTTTGTTCAAAAGATTTTCATCAGTTCTTACGACATCGTTCTGCAGCTGTTCATGGAAAATCTGATATGCAACATTTACCATGTGAAAGGTCAAATCAATTTGATACAGAATGGACCGTATCTTTATACAGAAAGTGTGTGGAGCCTTTAGGTGGTATCTTACATGAAACAAGAGTGTTGATGCCTCGCATTATTACTTCGGTTAAATTGGTTGTAGATTATTTAAATGAAGTGATGAATGACCAACATATTTCATTTTCTGAAAAAGAAGGTACTTTGTCTCTCACTATAAGTGGAAAAGGTATTGAACTAATTATGGATAAAACTCTAATGGACATTTTGGGTTTTGATCAAAATATCTTTAAAAGTGGTACTGTAACCAAAGATAGCGCAGACATGTCGCTATCGCGTCGTATTAACTATTTTCAGATATATTCCAATATTGGTGAAGATGTGCGTGTGGGAGATGTTGAAGCTCCATTGCTAGCAATGATACCATACCAGCCAAAAAGCTGCAGTATTTTATCTGAGCATACTTTCAAGAAAGTGCATTATACAAAGCTGAAATCAAACTACATCCACAAATTGATATTGCCATATATGACGATGCTGGTGCGTTGATTCCTTTTCATAAAGATGCTGTGACAAGTATCACACTCCATTTCCGAATGAAGAGTTAATGCAAACGTATGCTAATATATTTTTCCAATGTGAATAATATGGAAAGTGAAAATAAGGACTCGTTTCTAATCTACTTGCCCAGTAATGCTTCTATGAATAAATTTCCCAAAAATAAACCATCAGACTATCGAGTAGAATTAAATCGCCCACTACATTTAGAAGGTGAATGGGAGGTTGGCGTTTCTAGTATTTGCTATGATAGCAATATTCAGAATGTGAATGATTTGGAAGAAATGATATTGACTCCTCGCACCCATGATGGAATAACGATGAATAATGCATTTCAGTTCCCATACAATTTAACATCAGATGGAAAGTGGAACTATGAATGGATTCAGATAAAATCAGATTATTATGGTCCATTTGGGAATGAGAAAATTATTAAGGCATTCAACAGTGGTAATACTTCCATCATGAAGAATAAAAATCAGAAAGCTTATGAGTTTACTATCTATCATTGGAGTGGGAGACAGTTCCTCCGCTTTCATTCTTTTACTAAAGGTCTTACGCTGAGGTTGGATAATGAATTCTATCCACATCTTGGTTTTGGTCATGGACTACATCTAACATCAATTGCTACTGCAAATGTTAAAAAAGTTTATTCAAATCGAATCAACAAATTTCATTATAGATTTAAAATATTTGATGAAGATGTTGTAGAATGCGAAGAACGCATCATTTTGAAAAAGCGTGGTGTTCAACCTTTATCACTTATTGAGTTAGTAAAACGATGGAATGAGACTGTGGGTAAGAAGTATGGAGAGAAAATTATGGCGAACAAAAATAAGTTGGTTATTCCGAAATATAATGACAAACTTACAGTTTATTTCTCTCCAACCTTGCGTCATTTTGTAAGACATTATACACCTATTATTGGAAGCGGTGTGGTGTATGCTTCTCATGAATATCACACTAAAGCTGATTCAGTTAATGATGAATGGTGGGTGGACATCGATGGCGATCGCATCAAGAAAATTTACCAGTCTTATGAAGAATCTAAAGTTGCTATCAATATAATGCCGCGTCTATATCATACAGTTGAAAGCTTCATTCATGTAGTAAATCCTTATATACAACAGAAGTTGAAGCATGTGATGAAAAGTAAATATGATGTAAAGACACACCACATTTCGTTTTCAATTGAAAATCAACGCGTTGTTCTGAGACTGGGTGATGACATTCAATGTCAATTGAGTAAAAATTTGAAAAAACTCTTTGGTTTTTCAATGCTACAAACTGTGTTTGCTGCTGCGCATACGATTGGTATAGAAACACCAATGACACTTGATAAACATGAACAGCACCTTTACATTCAAAGTGATTTGATTCTACCTATTTCTGTTGGTGAGAAAAAAGAATACATTTTACGTGATTTCATTCATGATAAAGACGCTTCATATGGAATAGTCGAGAAGATGTTTGAATCTATTTTCTATCATCCCGTCGTCAAACAAACTATACCCTCTATTGCTATCAAAATTACCAATGGTTTACAAGAGTGCATCCACGTGAAAGATACTAAATCCCTCATAACGTTAGTGTTTCGGAAAACAAAGTGAAGTCTTTATACAACATTTATTGAAATATGTACATGAATGTGAAGCAATAGACTTTATACAACATCCACTGAAAATATATACATGAGCGCACTTCAATAAACATTGCTATATACAAAAAGTCTTTTTACTTCGTGAAGGGTGGAAATATACAGGGATAGGAAAAATGTCTTTCAGTGGAAAAGTCATCACATGGGGAATGTACAGATGTGGACGCATATTCACAAGGAAAAACAATCTCATGCGATACATAAAACAACAATGTTTATCTACAGAAATCAACATCAAAATACTAAGTTAAGGATGATTATGCTAAGACGTCTCCTAAATGTGGTAGTGTGGGTTTAATTCTTTTGGGTGGTGGTATGCCTGTATCAGGATGACCATGTGGAAGAGATATGTTGTGTTCTAACCAGCACCTCTTATCCTCTCATGCTGAAAGCGCCCGTTTCCTAAAAGTATGAGTTTTGATCTCATGCGACTTAGATTTTAAGATTGTCATATTGACAAACGTTATATTTTTATTTCTATAGGCTCCCTTGAAATTTTTATGTTTCATGTTAGACACCAATGATCTTGATATGCCTTTAACGCGCTTAATGCTATCATCACTATCCTTTAATTTCATAGAATACATTTTAGGGCGGAGGAGAATCATTTCAGCTATCTCCTTCCCTGCTGTCTCATCCTTAAAACAACCAAGTTTGGCCTTATTTTTGATGGAGTATAGTGGATGATCAGTAGGATAATTTGATGTATCAAAATATTTTTCTAAAGGTTTTCCTACTTCATTAAAATTTAAATCTTTTTGAGTGGTAATACCTAAGAAGAAACTATCTGTGTCACCACCCAACAAACGAACCTCTTTTACGAGAGGACACGGTTTTAGTATTTTATAGAAGAGTTGATACATTTCAAGCTTGGAGTAATCTAGTACAGCTTGACCAATATAGATGGGTTTGCACAACTCAACTTCAGATTTTATCATTTTAACACCTATAAGGTCCTCATCGATAATGTCTCTATCGATGAATAGAGGTGATGAGGTCAATTTGTGATACTTTTGATCATCATTAACTAGTTTGTAGTTTACGCGCTTTCTAACATCCTCCATCGTCTTACCAAATAGACTGTTGTTCTTATATTTATAAAAATCTTTTTCAAAATTATTTTGGGCTAGTGCACGTTTCTGGCTGTTGCTATCAATATATGGTTTGAGGAAGGCTTTCTGTCTAAATTTAATAATGCGGTGAACTCTTTTTAAAATCATACCCATTTCTAAATAAAATTTTAAGATGCTAAAGTGGACTAGATAGTTTTCCTTATCATACTGGGTGAGTAAAAGTTTGCGGCAAGGCTTATAGTCGGGTTGACCGCATGATTCTAAATCTTTATGAAATTGTTTCATAAAGTCGGAAAACATATCTTTGGTCACTTCACCTGATTCGGGTGCGAGTGGAAAATCTACGGTTTTATGTTTAATATTATTTGGATAGATTAGATCTATCTCAAAATAATATCCCCAATCACCTTCATCTGGAATTGCTAGTATGTTAGAGGGGTTGGAGAAATGTTGAATTTCACTATCATCTAACCAGCTAAACTCAGAGTGAGGTAGCGGTTTGGATAATGAACTACCATATAAATTATTTTGGTCATAATACTTAAGATGAGTCTGATCATCGCCTACTAATTTTGATTTTAACCTATGTTTATTTACAAATGTGAGACCACCGCGAATTCCTCGCTCAAATAAATTATACATCTCTGGATCTTGTAAGAGATGAATGGTCTCACCAGTCATTTTAAAAGCAGACTTAAATGACATGGCTGGCAGACTGACAAAGTGGACGGGATCTAACTTATCTTCTTCTAATGCCACTCGTCGAAACTCCTGAAATACATCAGCCAGAAAAAATACATCTAACTTAAGGTAGGCAATCATATATTCACCAAATGTATGGCAGTCAAATTTTATCCATGCATCTTGTGCATGATCATAATCTTCGGTCTTACATTCTGCGCCGGTCAAATCATTTTTAAATTTATCTATGGGCGGAAGAGAAGTCTCGCCGAGTTTACTAATCGCATCAAAATATGCATATGGAAAGACTCCTTTCCGTGTGATGACTTCATCGGTTAGATTTGGATATTGTTTCTTAAGATTTTGTGTTAGTGGAAGAGACTTTAGATTTTGCACGAGAGAGGCCAGTGATGCAGTCATAAATTGGTAGGAATCTAAAAATTTTATATCAAAATAGACCGTCTTATTTTCTTTAGTTTTATCGACAGGCACTTTTGCTGTCATGGCCATAAACTTCTCTCTCGTTTGTGCTATTACATCAAGCTTCCACTCTTTCATTTGACCTAAACCTCCTTTTATTATCATATGGCTGTCGTAGCCCTTGAAATTATGGAAAATGACGGGTAATGTACGCCGTTTCATCCTAAGTGAAAAATTGCATTTTGAACAGAGTGCGTTTCTAAATTTACCACTGATGTGATCATGGTCGCGCACTTTCTTAATCTTATCATCGTCAAATGTTTTCCTACATTTGGGGCAAATGTTGCAACTATCAAATTTTGCTTGATCATCTGCTGTCATATGCAATGATCTGCGATAGAGTTCACCATCATGTTTTTGTTGAAATTTTACAGCCTGTTCGAGGAATTGTAGGAATTGGTAAATACAATCCTCACCTTGCCAGACGCGCATTTTATTTTGCCTACTCCTAAAGTGATCATGCCATACTTCATAGCAGGAAATGGCTGCTGGTCGATGGATGTTATCATTGATATAACATTCGATGTCAGCATAGATGACACGAAGAGGACTTAGTTCATCACCATTCTCTCTATATGAAAACTCCTTATCTTTGGGCATGCGCTCCATTTGTAGTTTACCTCGCTTACACCATTCGTAATGAGTTTCAAATTTAGTTTTCCTCCTAAAGTGGCGAATACATCTGTCGCAGTAATATAACTCTCTACTAGAGTTTTCTAAGTGGTGGTATAAGCGAGAGATTTTGGGAATACCGCAGTAGTGCCATTCCTCACTATCATCCTGTTTTACTAATAACAGGTTTACTGTACGTTCATAACAACTCGAACGCGAGTTGTAGCGCACACCCTTCAATCCTTTTTCCCAAACATGGAGAACTATTTTGATGTTGTTCAATTTTTCAAATTTTTCTATATCTTTAATTTTCATATCGTCACTATTACAGTCATCGAAGTTTAATTCATTCTCCCACTGTTGATACTTACTCTTGCGGTATCGGCTATTCTGTACATCATTATAGTGGAGAATGGAGAGGACGGCATACTTAAAACATTGCGATTCGCAATCTACAGAAATGACTGCTGCTTTATTTCTTAAATTTTTCGGAAGTTTAAAGGAGCCTCGACCACTATGATTTCCTAATAAACTGATTTTAATCATGGCGGTCTCAATACCATCAAAAACGAGTCCACTATCACGCTCGTTAAATTTATCTATATTTAATTTTAACCCTTGGATATGAAAATTTATCCAAGACTCACAGTCTACAACTTCGGTTGCAGGAGAGGAGGGTATGTGAAACTCCAACCTCTCTATTATTTGTCCAGTATGGTGGTCGATTTTTACATATTTTATTTTGAGATAGATGAGCGCCTTCATCCTAAAATTGTCTAAATTGTTGAAGAGCGCTTCTATCAATGATGAATTTTGATGAAACCATTCCTCAAAGTTAGCAATGGTTTCTGAGGAGTCCATCTGGTAGTTCCTCACTAAATTATTTATGGACACTTCAGTGAGTCGGATAGAGGAGGTACCGTTGGTGTAGGTATCGTTCGTGTGTGTATGTTGAAGTCTGTGCGAAGATAGTTCAAAATGTGACTCAAAAGACTGAATGCATAAATCGCAAGAAAAGGAGACATCGTTAACAGAATCATCCCTACCTTCGGAGATTGATGCTGACTTAGGTCTACAAACACCTCGCTTGATGTGTCGGGCGAGATCACGCTTCCTCGTGAAGATGTGTCCACAGTCAGCACATTCCCGATCGTTGCATTCCCGCGACAATGTTGATATGGACTCGCTCGAGATGGGACTGGTATCACCTGAAAGAGAAATCATTCTATCATCTCTGTTCAAGTCTCAGTGTATTGTTACAACCTACCTTGACTCAACAACTCTAAACTTTCCTCGAGAAGGGAGGGTGTTGGTGATGAAGTTGATGCCTGAAATTGAGGAAAATGCTATTAGCCACACGTTTGAGGGAGATGAGTGAAGAAATTTTCAACTTACCATTTCAATGAAATCAAGTTTAAGGTTGATACTTCAACAAGATAGAGACTTCACTCAAATTTGGAATTCACGAGATAGCAGTTCACTTGTACACCTCAAATATAGAATTCGCTAGAGAACACTTCACTTATACGTCTCAAAGACAGAGTGAAATGACACGAATGTCACTTTGCATATATACTTTCATATTCATCATTCATTGGCTGTTGATTCTGATTGGTTGCTTGTTGATACTTCAGAATTAGAAAACATTTCAAAGTCATTATTCACAGTCAACATGACAAGCCCTCCGACCACACCAAACACAAAATTCTCTTCTCCATGCTCAACATCCAAGGCGCTCGTTGCACCAAACGCTCCAACGAAGGGGAAGGTAGAGAAGGTGTACCGACTGGACAATATCAGAAAGTTGTCATTACCAGCGGACAACGAAGAGAGTGTATGTGAGAAGGAGTGTCCCGACTTAACAGGCGTGAGGTGGAAGTATCTCCAGTACGATACTGACGATGTGATGGAGATCACCAGCACGAAATTCCTCCACCAATTATGGGAGTGGTACACCCCTAACTCCCAGCCACGAACTATGGCGGAGTGGGAGTATATTGACAAAGTGAGGCTCGCAGTGGAAGAACGATTAAAGCAACTGAACTGTTTTTGTTATCTATGTGAAGCCAGACTCTGGGACGATATTGACGATGAAGACCTTTTGAAATACGTACCATAATAAATTTTTATTTCGTATTATCTTTTCTTTCATACTGACTTACTTGAACGGGACATCAGTGGATGATTTAACCATGTATACTTTTTCATTTGGAAATAATAGCACGCTTAGTCTAACTTGTAAATCTTATGACACTTCATATGGGTGATGATGGTAGATGAAATAGTGTTAAATAAAATTAAGATAGCTTACACTTCTGATACAGGGATAGCAATCGACTGCGATCAATGTGTAAAGAGCTTGTTAGACTACGGAAGAGAGAAGTGTGTTATGTTGCGTGTGGCGCGTGAGTGTCCTCCCATTTCATTCCATTCATCAATTCGTCTCATTGATAGAGACAGGTAGAACTCATGGTTCTCATAACGTATGCAATGGAAAGTTTTAGGCAACCTTCGACAGTTGGCTAAATGTCGCCCTGGCGCGAATGCATACTACGTTGAGACAGAGGCAATCACTTGCAAACATGACGCAGAGAGGTTTAACAAGATTGACCATTGCCGAATGTCCCTTGCGGTATACATAGCTACGGGTTTCACCGCCGCCCTTTACAGGAACGCCCGTCGAAAGGAAGTATTACACCGAACTTCATTTGCAACGTTCAAGTTGACTGATAGCAGATTCAACTTAATGATAGTATTCGCCAGTCCGAAGACTGCCCAGGGCAAACCGCGTGGAGGTTCTATCATGTCTTGCCCCATGGTGGCCCTTAAGAGAGCCGGTGGTTCGTTCTCGGGGTGTGTGGTAGGGACTCAGGCTTGCTGTTTCGACTGCGGCTCCGGCAACGGGGCGGGTGGTCGCTTCTCTTGGATGTCTGTAAAGAAAGAAGTAGTGAGTTATCATCTTACATTTTAATTTAGTCATTTTTACTTACAGATCTTCTCGGACGCTTCCTCATAAAGGAAATTCGAGATCGGATCACGATGATCGAAGGTGAAGTGTAGACACTCCACCCCTTTCTTCACCTGAGAGTAGAATTTCTCCCCTCTTCCACGCTCGTACAAGAGAGGAGTTTCTGCTACTCTCCGCTTTCTAATAGGGATGTGCAGACGACTGGAACGCAACCTTCGATCGCGATCCACCAGCTGCGCCGAACGGTGCAGCTCGTGGTTCGTCTCGACCACCTTAGCTATCTGCACACGGAGTCTCTCCACTTTCTCCTTCAACCTTCGTATATCCTTCTCCCTACTTTCCCTCTCTGCTAGTAAAGCCTCTTCTCTGGCTTTCCCCTCGAGAGTCTTGAGCCTCTCCTGCTCCAACTCGCCATCCCGCTCGCTTAATCTCTCCTTCACCTTCTTCATCTCTCCGGCCACGTTCTTTAGGTCCTCATACTTTGCCTTGTATGAGAAGGCCTCCTCCTTCAACTTCTCCACCTCTTTCTTTAGTCTATCCCGTTCGGCGATCACCGGCGGGCGCTTGACAAAATTGCGACATTGTGTTGCAATTCCACTCGCAGTTACGGCTGTAGGGGTCTCGCGATCGAGGTCGACGTCCTCGATAAGTTGCGACTGTAGCTCTCCCTCCTCCTCCTCACTATCGCTGCTGGTCAGCGAGCTCTCGCTACTAAGTGAGGATACAGCGGCAATCGCTTCAATGGCGGATTGTAGCTCAGTGGCCTCAGTGGTGAAGAGTGAACTCCGTTCTTGCTCGTTGGCAGATTGTAGCTCCAAAGAACGGAGCTCAGTGGCGAAGAGTGAACTCCGTTCTTCTTCGCCTACTTCGCCTGTTTGACACTCGCTGTGTTGTGAGTGCCAATCCTCCAGCCGCTCACTTAAGCGACTGACTTTGTGGGCTCCGCAATAGTAGCGAGCGACCCCTATCTGTTTCTGGTTAGTGCAAGCGTGCTTCTTGAAGGCGTCAGCTCGGAATACCTTCCGGCATTGACACAGTTTGAAACTGGTCTTCATATTATTGTATTTCGGCATTTCTGAAGCGAAAAACGGAAAACAATGATTTTTACACTTAGTGAGGAATGATAGATTTGAGTGTAGTGAGTGGCACTCGATCCCGTCGACAGCCCGAAGGCCTTGTACTGATCACTAGGGAAATGAGAGATCTTCCCCGATACCCGCTATTTACAGCTGAAGACATCATTGTCACTGCCCCGAAGTGGTAACAGCAACGCCGAGTCAAAGGTAGTGAACAGTAGCTGGGATCTAACCCCTCAAAGCTGCCTTAGACTTAGTTAAATTTGAAATCTGATAGCACATTTGAACTTAGCATACTTGAAAACCTTGAGGAAACATCCCAAGTTATTGCTTTGATCAGCTTGATAGCAAGCCGTAGAGTGCTTGATTCACCAGCGTTTTGCAATGGAGATGTTTAGAGGCCACCCATGACAAGATAGCTAAGACTCAACCGATTGGCGTTCAAAGTGCTACGTTGAGAGCTGTGTCAAATGCCCAACATGAGACATGAGTTGTCCCAGCGGTTACGGTCTCAAATATGACACATTCCCTTGCCACACTTATCACTACGGCATCGTCCGCCGTCCCGAAGGAACACCCTGTCAGTGGAATATTACAGCAAAACTCTCCGTGTCTTGCTCGCTTTCAGTGAAAAGCCGCTTATAGCATGAGAAGACTGGCTCAGACATCATTAAAAATGCTTTCATTGACTTCAGCAGGGTCGAAAACCCCAGAAAACCTCCAAAACTAGTGAATTTAAAATTTTCAACTTTTTAGCACTACTTATGAAATTTTATAAGTAGTCTATCACTTAGGGCAGGTCAATAGCGATCGAACCTTTTTTGAATCAAGTCAAACGGACTTGTAGAAGCAAAGTTACAAGCCTTTAAAGTTTTGGAGTCTTTTATGGCCTGGAGACGAAGGCCATCTCCTGGCGAACCTCTAAGTCTGACGCCTTAGCTGATATCAGCAATGAAATTTTCTAAGTCGGTTTCCTACAGAAACTCGGGATTTGGAATGTCCGAAGCTATCATCGGAGCTCAGAGAGACGACTTACCGTTGGCAATCTCTCGTCTGAATGACAAGTCTCTGTCGGTTCCCAGCTTATATAGTGTGTGGCGATCAGCTGATGACGTAATACCCATCATCCAAACACTAAAAACCCGTCTATCTCCGGTTCTAGTGCTCCGATTGAGCTGGAAATACACCATTTCCATGTAGAATTTGACGCTGAATCCGAATCTGGCCTCCGTTTTCCCATCCGATGCTTCGTTTTGGCTCTACAGTAGGCAGCCATCGCAAAAATTCTAACTCGTTTTTCCGAAAAATGTTGAAAATTTTTCTCTCCGATTGACTTTAAAACTCTCCGATTGACTTGAAACTCACCATACAGATAGAGAATTTCACGCTGATTCCAAATCTGAAATCCGTTTTGCCATCCGATGCTTCGTTTTGAAGCTAGAGCCCAAAACGTCCCAAATTCTAACTCTGTCGTTTTTCGCCAATGTCCCAAAATCTTAAATGGCGTCTCACATCTAAACGAAGACAGATAGGAACAAGCCGATTCTTTCAGTGAATTTGTCTCACTCTTACCTTTCAAACGAGCTATGGCACGACAAAATCCGTCCACTGGAAGCCAAAATCGAAGCGAGCTGTCCAGAGGGGGGGGGCGTCAGCGAAAATTTTTTCTCTCCGATTGACTTGAAACTCACCATTCTAACTCTGTCGTTTTTCGCCAATGTCCCAAAATCTTAAATGGCGTCTCACATCTAAACGAAGACAGATAGGAACAAGCCGATTCTTTCAGTGAATTTGTCTCACTCTTAGCTTTCAAACGAGCTATCGCACGACAAAATCCGTCCACTGGAAGCCAAAATCGAAGCGAGCTGTCCAGAGGGGGGGGGACGTCAGCAAAATTTTTTCTCTCCGATTGACTTGAAACTCACCATACCGATGCAGAATTTCACGCTGAATCCGAATCTGGCCTCCGTTTTCTCATCCGATGCTTCGTTTGGGCGCTACACACCAAAACGTCCCAAATTCTAACTCTGTCGTTTTTTCGAAAAATGTTGAAAATTTTTTCTCTCCGATTGACTTGAAACTCACCATACCGATGCAGAATTTCACGCTGAATCCGAATCTGGCCTCCGTTTTCTCATCCGACCACTCCTTCCACTCGAAACAGCCCATTTTACAACCCAACATTCAGCACGAAAAACATCACACACTATAGCCTCAAGACTAATCCTGGCGGTCGCCCAAGTCCACCACGACACTCTGTCGTTCCAGAGGGGGGGGGGTCAGACTCGAAGCACCACGGCGGCCGACCACGACACTCTGCCGTTCCAGAGGGGGGGAGGGGAGGGAGAGGGGAGGGGGAGGGGGCGCGCCGGTCGAGTGTTTGTCACTTGCTTACTACTCACTGTGCATTATGACGCCACGCTGTACTCTTCGCACTTCAGTTGAATCTATAGCAATGGACATTGGAAACAATTGATGAGTACTTGTCTATGGTATTGAAGACGCGAATGAATCATATGCTTTTGCATAACCGCTGATCAGCCTACTGTAAAACTTTTCTGGACAATAGCAGTAGATAAATGACATTGATTATAATTCGATTTCTTTGCCTAGAAATAACAAGGTGCTGGCTAGCCGATTACAGAAATCTCAAAGTGAATGCTATCTAATCGCTGTTTATCAAAATGTCTTTGTTACACATGTATTACACATGTACAGTCCGTTTCATAAATAGTGTATCATCCAAAAATTTGACTAAATAAAACATAAGTATGATACAGAAAGCATTTTTCATGTTATTTCATGTCCCTAATATATTTAAATGTCCTTATATAATCTGATAAGCTATGATACAGTAACGGTTATTAAGAAGCTAATATTTTGTGGCCCTACCCTTATTGTCAATGACATTACCAATTCGTCTAGGCATTGATTCGATGATATCGTTGATTTTTGACTGATCTAACTTTCTCCACTCTCTTTTTAACAGTGACGTAAGTTGTGATACGCCATCTGTAGGTAGCAGTGAACGACGAACGTTACGTTTTAGAATACTCCATACATTTTCTATGGGATTCAGATCAGGAGAACGAGCTGGCCAAGATAATGTCCTAAGCCCTAATTGAGACTTGCATAAGTTGACTCTACTACTCCTGTGACACGTAGCATTATCATCCATGAATAACCAAGTCGATGGATCACCAAGTTGATCTGTCATTTGGCCAATGTTCATTCGTGAAACATTCACATAGCGTTCAGAATTCATGGTTCCTTGCTGTATGTGAAGTTCAGAGCGGCCATTGGTCCAAATGCCAGCCCAAATCAGTAGAGTCGCACCACCTTGTTCCCGGGGACGATGTAAATGTCTCGGAATTTCCTGATCAGATTTTATCCATAATCTCAATCGACCATCACTATCCTTCAGACGGACTGATGCCTCATCAGACCAGACAACCCGATCCCATTGATTTCGCCAGTGACAATGACTCATTGCCCATCTGAGACGTCTTTTTGTATGCTGATCTGATAATTCGATCTGAAAGGGCCTCTTACAGCTTTTGAAATTCGACTCAATAAGTCTTCTACGAATAGTGGACTTAGAAATAGACGAGTCTAGTGCAGCCATCTCAGTTAACGAGAGACTTGGATCAACTTTAACAAATCTCAAAATTAGGCGGTCTCTACGTTTGGATGTTTTGCGTGGACGGCCAGAGCCCTCTTTACGACAGAGTCGAAAATCATCATTATGCCATCGATGCACATTTGTGTAAGGGACATTTTGTCGCTTGCTTGTAGCTCGCAAAGAAAACCCTAGTTCTAGCAAGGCTGACACTGTGCCTTTTGTGAATGCGATCTCGTTATTGTTCATTTGTGCTTTGTATTGTTTTCAACCGGTAAGAGATAGATTTCTAGCTGAAAGCAATCAGGAGTGCTGCCAACACCACCGCAACGAAGTCAGGAAGCTATGGAACATGAAGTCCAGTTAATCACATGTAGCAGTTTCATTATTGTTGATGAATAATGGTGCTATACTGGCTCTGATTGACCGATTTTCTTTATTTTTGTTTTGCTTGATAGCTTTTGGCTTGTAGAACAACATACTACATAACAAAGGAAACAAATGTAATTTTATAAGAGTGAGGTATGATTTTGTGTAACATTGCTAAATGAAGATCAAATTATCTACTACTTTTTTTATCTATAACAGGAAAACAACTCAATATTCATGCTTGAAATTTCCGACAATGATATTAGTAAGCACAACTGACATATCTTCCAAATTTCAGAGAAATTCGTTCAAGTTTGGCGGAGTTAGACAAAGTTGAAGTTAAGGCGATGTTTAAGGGTGATCCATTTTTATGAAACAATCTGTATTTGTCTACAACGAATACATGATATGCAACCACAGTGCGATAAGAGATTTTAACAGCCATGTAGCACTACTTCTACACGTATATATGCACCACTTCTCTTATTTCACTAATGCACGGCATGCGAAATTTTTAGCCGCATAATGGTCAGGTAGCAGAAAGAATGGATAACATCTGCTTGTTGATGATAATTTCAGCTACTCAACTAGGCACCGATCTTGATAAATAAGCAAGAATCATAGAGGAATAGAATTAGAGAATTCAGAGGTCGGTATTCTGCAGCCCGAGGCTCCTTTGCAAAGTGCCGCCAAGTCTGCAGTAATAAATTCTTTGTAAAGTTGATCGACACAATAACCATTGCTCAGGATCCTGCACCCTGATGTGAGCAACTGTCAATCTGTCAATTGCGTTTCCAGTCATAGATAGGATTCAAAGGATTTTGACAAGCCTAAAGTTACAAAGTTATCTTCCATCGTCAAACTATTGCAAACTATTGCGCTTATTGCTATCGTTATTATTATAAAAAGGCCAATTTGAAGTCAAAATGTCATTCGAAATATGTCCAGTTATATTTTTCGCTGAATATTTCATTGAGTGTCATCGTATCAATGTATCATTCAAGAGCCATCCAAAACGTTTTTTTGCTGTGCCTATTTACTTTCTTATTGGTTAGCAGTTTAATTGGCTCCTTTTGACCATGTTCCAACCAGGGACTCCGACTCTGACTCTGGATGGCAAGTATATATAACCTAATTTTTTGAAAAATTAACTGGTGGCCTACATCATAGATAATTATAGGTTTACCTGAACCTATCTCTAGTGATCGATGCTGTATCCATTATCAATCATTTTCGATGAAAGTTTGTCAAATGTCGCTTTAAGTTGGATGCATACGACTCGGCTCCTCCCATCTTGTTGATGTCTGCTTCACACGGTTTTCTCCGGTCTCTACCAGGCAGAAACATCTCCCATCCTTCTCCAAAAAATTTGAGTACACTTTCGATTTTAATATGCGCTTTAGAGAAGCCATCACACATGATTAATGTGAGGGTAGGAGGTAATGTTCTCAAACAAACTAGTATTTCATTTTTGTCTCTGATGTGTCCTTTGGTGCGTAGGTGTGATTGAGGCTAGGAAGGCTTGTCTTCTCTACTAAATCACCAAGTGAAAAGACAATATTTTTTCACTATCACGGTTCATTCCCTCAACTATTACAGGCTTTGCATGCACTGCTGTCCCTGTACTTTAGTTTGGGCGAGAAAGTTGACATCGAGACAGTGACAGCTATGCACGAGAATAAATAATTTGTTTGCATTATATTTCGGGTCTGGTTATAGGTCGGAGTCGTATCATTTGATAGGACTCCGACTCCGACTCCAGCAAAAATGATAGGACTCCGACTCCGCATCCCTGTTCTAAATCACGATCAATTGGTATTAGCGTTCAACTCCATTATTCGATCTATAATGGATTACGCTTCGCTGGTCTTTTTGAACGCTGGATCCACATTAGATTCGAAACTGTTAGCAATGTGCAAGAGAGCTTTCCAAATCATTCATGACTACGACGTGCGCTTTTGCAATAAATGTAATCTACTAGATATATTTTCCAGAAAAAACTTGTGTCTCTGCGTTTTTTTCGTATTGCATTACAAAATAGCGACAATGTTCTATATCATCTTATGCCAAAAGTGTCTGATTGAAGTCACCGTCTGATTTTGCCACATTTCAAAACGTCTCGCAAACTAAATAGGTACATGGTTTCATCGGCTATGTTTTACAACCAGTTGTTTTAACTGCATTACATGCCCTTTTCATTGTTATACTTTGCGACATTGAAAATATGCCATGACTGCCAATTTTAAGTACTGTAATTGTAATTACATGTAAATGTAAATTTATGATTCGCCACTATGCAGTCTCATTCGATTTCCAACTTCATCAATGAAACAATGTTTCATTGCACGACCTTTGAATCAACTCTGACCAATGTAAATATGCCTTTTACTTTCTGATTTTTGAACAGTGACTGTATGTACGGCATGCTCCATTGCAACACTTCACTAGGTGACGTGCCACGCTCAATTACGCGTAATTCACGCGTAAACTACACGTAATTACACATGACCCTAAAAATCCGCTGCTGTGCGTGACATTCCTGCAACATATCTCGGCAGTCCTGTTATAGAGACTTTGCGTCTCATGTGTCTGCATGTATCAGAGGCTAAACAATGTGATAGGACCTCAATTTC
The DNA here is from genome assembly GCA_907163375.1 of Prostheceraeus crozeri. NCBI lineage: Eukaryota > Metazoa > Platyhelminthes > Polycladida > Euryleptidae > Prostheceraeus > Prostheceraeus crozeri. The sequence goes on along the minus strand of CAJQUW010014582.1, from coordinate 601,125 downwards.
ATGCTCAGGGCAGACAGAGCATGCTCAGCAGTTCATCCGTGGTTCAAGCGGCAACGCGGACAACCGTAGACGACGACTAAACCATAAGCATTCGCCAGTGCGTAGTCATAAACATTTCCATGTTTTGACAGCATCAGATCAAATGATTTCTGACTCTTAGTGCAGCGCGTGTGTACGCGCATAGGAGTATAAACTGCCCTTAATCACGGATGTTTGGGGACTGTTCCGTAATTACGCGTGGCATGTCACCTATTGTTGTATCATAAATGCATTCAAGCCTCCTCCATTCTCATAAAGGGAGGCTGTGATTTGTTTCTGTTATGAAATAAACGCTCATTTGATTTTGATTTGATTTTACATCGAAAACATTTGACATTAGGCTGTTTGATTTCATAAAAATTGCCAGCTGAAAAGCTTCGTCGAAAATCGTTATTCCCCGACGTTATTCAACTACAGATTGTTTCATAAAAAATGGATCACCCTTAAACATCGCCTTAACTTCAACTTTGTCTAACTCCGCCAAACTTGAACGAATTTCTCTGAAATTTGGAAGATATATCAGTTGTGCTTACTAATATCATTGTTGGAAATTTCAAGCATGAATATTGAGTTGTTTTCCTGTTATAGATAAAAAAGTAGTAGATAATTTGATCTTCATTTAGCAATGTTACACAAAATCATACCTCACTCTTATAAAATTGCATTTGTTTCCTTTGTTATGTAATATGTTGTTCTACAAGCCAAAAGCTATCAAGCAAAACAAAAATAAAGAAAATCGGTCAATCAGAGCCAGTATAGCACCATTATTCATCAACAATAATGAAACTGCTACATGTGATTAACTGGACTTCATGTTCCATAGCTTCCTGACTTCGTTGCGGTTGTGTTGGCAGCACTCCTGATTGCTTTCAGCTAGAAATCTATCTCTTACCGGTTGAAAACAATACAAAGCACAAATGAACAATAACGAGGTCGCATTCACAAAAGGCAAAGTGTCAGCCTTGCTAGAACTAGAGTTTTCTTTGCGAGCTACAAGCAAGCGACAAAATGTCCCTTACACAAATGTGCATCGATGGCATAATGATGATTTTCGACTCTGTCGTGAAGAGGGCTCTGGCCGTCCACGCAAAACATCCAAACGTAGAGACCGCCTAATTTTGAGATTTGTTAAAGTTGATCCAAGTCTCTCGTTAACTGAGATGGCTGCACTAGACTCGTCTATTTCTAAGTCCACTATTCGTAGAAGACTTATTGAGTCGAATTTCAAAAGCTGTAAGAGGCCCTCTCAGATCGAATTATCAGATCAGCATACAAAAAGACGTCTCAGATGGGCAATGAGTCATTGTCACTGGCGAAATCAATGGGATCGGGTTGTCTGGTCTGATGAGGCATCAGTCCGTCTGAAGGATAGTGATGGTCGATTGAGATTATGGATAAAATCTGATCAGGAAATTCCGAGACATTTACATCGTCCCCGGGAACAAGGTGGTGCGACTCTACTGATTTGGGCTGGCATTTGGACCAATGGCCGCTCTGAACTTCACATACAGCAAGGAACCATGAATTCTTAACGCTATGTGAATGTTTCACGAATGAACATTGGCCAAATGACAGATCAACTTGGTGATCCATCGACTTGGTTATTCATGGATGATAATGCTACGTGTCACAGGAGTAGTAGAGTCAACTTATGCAAGTCTCAATTAGGGCTTAGGACATTATCTTGGCCAGCTTGTTCTCCTGATCTGAATCCCATAGAAAATGTATGGAGTATTCTAAAACGTAACGTTCGTCGTTCACTGCTACCTACAGATGGCGTATCACAACTTACGTCACTGTTAAAAAGAGAGTGGAGAAAGTTAGATCAGTCAAAAATCAACGATATCATCGAATCAATGCCTAGACGAATTGGTAATGTCATTGACAATAAGGGTAGGGCCACAAAATATTAGCTTCTTAAGAACCGTTACTGTATCATAGCTTATCAGATTATATAAGGACATTTAAATATATTAGGGACATGAAATAACATGAAAAATGCTTTCTGTATCATACTTATGTTTTATTTAGTCAAATTTTTGGATGATCCACTTTTTATGAAACGGACTGTATTTTTCAACATTGCATCTGTCATATCCAAGATAATTGCCTCATATTACATACCTAATTACTTTAAATATGTGCAATGACATATACCATAACAGTAGTCCTGTTAGCTGAAGCATTTATCATCTGAAAGGGAATCCAAATCGTCATTCCACGACAAAATAATTGATGTATGACGCATCATTTTGTGACACTACAAGTGGCTTTTCAGTCTCAAATCAGCAAGCCTTCATGAAACTCAAATGACAGTGTGCATGCCACAGACGACTGATATGACCAGTAGGTGTCATAGGTGTGTGCACAGAAAGAAATAACCCATGCGCTCGACAGTTTCTATCTCAATTCCATTCCCAAATTATAAGCTGACTATTCATTCAACTTTATAGGCTGTTCCAAACTCGTCAAAATACCGATAATTAACTCTCGTTACCACAAATGCGGTTCAACTCGCTGAAATGGAAAGATGATGGATTAACTGAAAACTAAGATAATCGAAAAAAAGTCCGGCATCCAGAACGAGTTTCTGCATGGAACGAGGCCGAAAGTGAGACTTTCACAGAATGATTTACATCTATGCCTACTACGAATCTGCACGTCTGCCGAATTCTAGTGAGTTCCTCTTTTTGTCAGACAGGATCAAAGAAAAACAGATGTAAATCCAAGGGGACGCAGATTACAACTCTTTTGACTTTTTCTCTTGTCAACTGAACAGTATTAAGTATAGAGTCATAATTTTTGACATGGAATGTCTTCAGGTCATTTTCTATGATGTGCATGTGCTGTCATCATGCATCTAATCAGCAATGTATGTGAGAATATGTGAGAATGTGGATAAAGTTGCTCAAAATGTTTGTGTTTACCGACATTAAGAAGCTCGCCAAATCTGAATTTGTTTAGCTTTATAGACAGGGGTGCATGAAGATGAAAGGAAATGACCTGAAGACATTCCATGCCAAAAATTATGACTCTGGGCTTAGTACGCTTAGTTTAATCAGGGAAAACATGCAAAATTTCATTTTAGCCAAAAACTGCAATCTACGTCCCATTGGATTTACATGTGTTTTTCTTTGATCTTGTCTGACAAGAAGAGGAACTCACTAGAACTCGGCAGACGTGTAGATTCGTAGTAGGCATAGGGTGTACATCATTCTGTGAAAGTCTCATTTTCGGCCTCGTTCCCTGCAGAAACTCGTTTTGGCTGCCGGAATAAAAAGGCCACGTGATGATTAATAAGAGAGTAGGCCTAGGACTATAGGAGCTATAAAAATCAAAATCCACTACACTCGAGCGAGGAAAATATTGAAACAAAGAGGCAGAGCTATGAGATATATAGAAATGTAAAGAAAGAACCACATGTCCTCGGCATACAACCGTTGAATTACAATTTTGTGCGCATGCTATTCCGTCACATCAGCGTGATCATTTCAATCAGGTGTGAGAGACAATTTTGCCACAAATATGGGCCTAATAATTGTATTTCTTGGAAATTTGATTGACACGTGAAAGAGGACATTAAATTCTACTTCACTTAGAAAATGCATTCCTTAGTTGACCGAATTTCCCGAGTTGGCAGACTCCTCAACATCAAAGAAAATGCGCTGTTCCTTCTGCAACGAATATTATGAAAATACCAAATTTAACTATATTGCAATACAGCCAAATATGACTTTCGAAGTTCGAGTTTTGTTGGACTAGATATGCGTTCTCAATCGACATTGTACTTTTGAATAGTAAAGTTTCTGCGAAATGCTAAGGATCGATTTATCTTACTGTTTTCTGAAGTAATCAATTACATATATCGATTGTTACTGCACCTGAATCGTACCTAAAATGATTTGATTTTCATAATTCTTTTGATGAGGAATTATAGGCAAGAATATTAAGCAAGAAAGTTTTCATTTTTAGTTTATTACGGTATGTTATTTTGCTCGGATGCACAGTTTGGCCTCGATTCTAACTTCATCTCTTTAATTTCATGCATGGTTATAAGCCTATAAATAGATCGTGTACCGTAGACAATCAAGATGATCCAGGATGCATCAATGCAAACGCTGAGATGATACTTCAGCAAATTTGTGATAAAAAGTTAAGTTAATTTTAGGAATCTCAAAACGTCATTCTATGACAATTTGAAGTCTTCAATTTCTTCAAAAGTTGAAGTGCCGGAAGTGTAATCAACAATATGTAGTTGCAAAGAACGACTCTGGTGTATCATTTGTTGTCTATGTAAATACGAAAAGTTTCATGGAGAGCAGAATTTTTCAAATGAGTGAAATGACGTAATTTTGATGTTTATGAACATATTATTGGCCTACAAAAAAAGCTTATGTAGCCTTATGGAATACAGATGCTGAATATTAGTGTAAAATCTATCCAAATGACATCAGTTGTCCTGCAATCACTTTAATGTGCTCATGGTGTAACGATATCGTGAGAAAAAATGAAGTTATTTAAAGGAAACTCAAAACGTCATTCCATGACAATTGACAATCTTCAATTTCTTCAGAGTATCTGACGAATAATTGGCAATGCGTAATTGTAAAGGATGGCTCTGGGGCAAATTCATTGTACGAGTACTAACTTATGCAGTAAAATGATACTTATGGGTTATCTCTCCCCACGTTTTCAAATTTGTCTTGAATCCATAGAAATGAATCAATGGTCACAAAACTTCAGAGACACGTATTTGAGTATATTTTCTAACCACATGCAAAACTTTGTGCAAATCGGACCAGCACTTTTTGAATTAGACACGATAACGTGAAGTGTAGCGATGTGTGCAGCTTGATCTGACTTCACCTGAAGTCATCGTCTGAGCAGAAAGCCCTTGAGGTCAACAAAGTAATTTCTCGACAACTCGTGAAGTCATGATGACCAGTCCACTTCCTCTACATTAACATTTGTAACTTAAAAAGGTGTGGCAAGGTGATGGTCGTGGGAAGATTTCAAATAGCAGTAGATGACACGAAGACGGAAAGAGAACAATGCACACACGAGTAACAATAATGCTTCGAACAGACAAAGTCAGATTCCGCTGCTGACATCGCTACACTTCACGTTATCGTCTCTATTACAAAACGTACTTGTCCGATTAGCCTACATTGTTGCATGTGGGTAGAAAATGTACTCACATTCGTGTTTCTAAAGTTTCGTGACGGTTGATTAATTTCTACGGATTTTAGACAAATTTGGGGGCAGACAACCCATAAGTACCGGTAAGTTTTGCAGAGAGCAGATTTTTCAATTGAATGACATGATAAATTTTAGGTGTTTCATTTGCATCATTCCACGACAATACAGGTTTTCCGCCAAAATGACAGGTTAAATGGTTCGTTGACAAGATAATTTTACTTCAGTTTGAACGATATGGGTAGGCTGTCCATGAAAACATCTGCGAACAATTTCCAAAAGCATGGGAAGATATCACAATATTCGCCTCAAAATAGGTAAACTGAGAAAATCGTCATTCCACGACGATAAAAATGCACATCTAAGGGTTATACTCCTTCATATGAGTGGTTGCTCGAAACAAATGAGAAAAGTACATGCATGCACAGACATTTTAGATGCGTGATTACTTACATTACATTCCCAGCGGACCCATCTTACTGTCCAAATGGGAGATGTTTTGGAACTACGAACAATTCGACGCTCCATCCGCTTGGTCATGAGACGAGCTCTCCCGCATCTCGGACAGTCTATGACAGCTTTGGTATCCCTGAGCTTCTTTAAAATATATTTGACCGAACACCGACTGATTTTCATCAGTTTGGCTATTTCTTTTTCGAAATTCCCTTGTTTGACAGTTTAACAACTGAAATGCGTTTTTAAGTGAAATTTGCTGCATATTTAAGTTTTACAAGTTCAAAATGAAGTTGAGCGCGTCTGTTACAGTCTATCCTCGTATTTTACACAAGTTGGTGATATTCGATTACAGTAGAACAGCTCTTCTGAAATCAATATTCGCTCTAGGCGCAAATACCTCTGGACGACCTCGTTTTTGACAAAGCCAGCCTAATGCGTCAGATATCAGTGGAATTTTCATTTTTGTCTGATGTTATTATAATCAATAAATTTTCCTTGCAACATTGGAATTCAACCTGTAACAAGTTTTGTTGAGCAATAAGTAAAAGAGTTCGAAATTCACAAATTTCTACGTCTTCTGAGACGGGCGCAAAGACTTATGGATGGGTCTGCATGAAAATGTTGTGAAGTCATTAGTTGAAGTCTGGATAAAAACGACCTCTCATGGAAACTTTCTACACAAATCATATCAAACAGAACCTCTTCAACTTAAATCTGCAGTCAGTATCTAATCATGTCTATAACCAATTTGTCACAACTTCTCCATTGGAAATGCATGAGATTTATTTATTCAAGCCTTCCCATAAAGCAAGTATAGCAAGCAGAATGTATAGACTCAAAGCAATGTCAGCATACAGTGACAATTTTTATATCAAAAGATTCAGTTTTTTGCAGAGATTACGTTCCTGCGGTCTAAAGAAATATTTGTTCAATTTCACTTTTAAATATTTGTTCAAGTTTGCATTTCCCGTGTCAGAGGTATTGAAGTTATGATCTCGTTGAATTTGCTTGAAAATTCTTCGATAAAAATCCTCCTCATCATCAACACACGTTGCTCGACATTGGAAAACTTCACAGGTGATGAGAAATTTCGTCCAAATATCAGACCTCATATAACTGACAGCATTTTGACGATTTTATTGGTGTCGCTGACGTATTCATTTTCTTGAAATCTTCACCTTCTGGGAGTTGTCTTTAACTGTCTTATCTCCACACTACAAAATAAATTTCTCACGGAAGTTGTTATGGATCACTCCAAGCAGATTGGTGAGACACTGACTAACTGTCGTTAGATGACATGTGGCTCATCTTTTACTTTTTAAGCATTTCTGTTTATTAATAAGTTTTTGAAAATTCATGAACATAGTATGTTATATACATTCACATTTGAATGCTTCTGGAATATATTTGTTACCTCTTTGCCTTCAGTTAGCTTAGGAGATCGTATCTTTGCGTGAGCAATGGAAAATGATGAAAAACAATACACATAATAGGCCAATATCTTTATTTTGCAATCACAAGATATTTCCACTTAATTCACAAACAGTGATCAATCTACACTGGTTAATTTTATCTTCAATTAGAAAATTGCTATAGGGACATATATCAAAAATTCTGAATCGTTTTTAGTGATTGTAAATGACGCAAACAACGTGTAAGACTTGGAGATAAGAAGTTTTGTTTGACAGAGTAAGTGATGTTCCACAGGGGAATGCATTGGGACCACTGTTCCTCAAAAATTACTTTTCATTCTACTGTCTCGCTTCAAAGAATATGAACCGTATTTCATTGCTCGAATGATTTCAATGCTCTAATCTTGCAGTAAAGTGAAACATAGTAACTGATACATAGTTACTGAAACATTGGGCAACCAGTGCTTGGCTCGAGCATGATAAGCAAGCGTTATTTGACATATTATTATTGACTAATAATAACATGGAGTCAGTGCATTTCACAAGTTTGAATTCTTTACAGATGAGTAGGCCCTAATTTTTGGCAAATTTTTGACATTTTCATAACAACCATCATTGAGAATTTTTGTAGCTCCTCAGTGAAAAACAATTGATGATTGAGACATCTATTAATGTCATTTATTAAATTCTTTTTATATCAGGATTCCTTTAGGGGGTACGCAAGCTCTAGAGCGAATGCTTGATGAGTGTGTCTCGGTTGTGATGGTTTGGCTACTTGGTGTCAACGTTGGGTCCTGGCACCTGCAAGCTAGTGCTCATCACTGCCTGAGACACCCTTGTAACTGGCAGTGTGTCTCTGAGCACGTCCCATGCAATGTGTAGTATTCCTGACATGACATGGTTCTGACGGTGCTGTACATTTTTCATCAACAGAAGACGAAGTGAAAATATACTCAATAAGTTAGCTGCATTTAGCACACTCAGGAAGTTGAAGATATGTTGACGACGATAATCAAATCAGACATTTTTGCTAATTTCTGCATCCCCTGTCTGTGAAGCTAAACACATTTAACGTTGGCAAGTCTCCTAATGTCAGCAAACACAATCATTTTGAGCAATTTGGTGCGCATTTGACCTCATAAGCTTCTCACAAACTTTGTCGTTCACAAGCATGTACATCTTAGGAAATCACCTGAAGACATTCAATGTCAAAAATTATGGCTCTAGATTTAGTATTTTTTGAGCTAATATGCGAACAAAGGAATTTTCATCTTACCCAAAAACAGCAATCTGTGTCCCATTGGATTAAAATGTATTTTTTCGTTGATCCTATCTGACAAGAAGAGGAACCAAGTAGACCTCTGCAGACGCGCAGATTCGTAGAAGACATGCGGTGTACAGTATCCTGTGAAATATCATCTTCGGCCTCGATCCCTGCAGAAACTCGTTCTGCCTGTCGGACTGCCAGCTTTCCCCACAATGCGAAATAAAAATTTGTAACTCATTCATTTTATTTGAAATTGATGGCGCATTAAACAACAGCAATGAAAGATGCCATGTACCAGGTAATTAACATTGGGAAAGAACAATAACGAAAACTTGCAAGAGAGTTACGAGAACATACTTTGTTATGGTGAATGACATCGTCTTCGCCCTCAACTATCCTCCTATCGAGCTCGAGGCGCAATGAAAACCAAATTTGCTGCTGATGATAATCTTGTCCTTATGGATAAAAACTGATTTGAATTGCGCCGCATTCTGTGAGTGCCTTGATTTCCTATCTGCTCCTCAAGACCAAAAGTAACAATATTATCCTTCTTGGTCTCCCTCTCCTCGTCCTCTTCAATTATGCTTCATTTAAATTCATCCAACTGTGAGAATGAAATCTTGAAAGTATTTATCTCGTATTGATGAATGCGCCGATGCTGTCGAATTCGACTGATCGACAGCTTTTCGCTTTTCTGTTGATCGCAGAACGAACGAGTCGATCAGAGATCAGACGAAGTTGAGGGACATCACAATAACCATCATGAAAAGTAAATGGCAGGACAGACGATAGATGGACCGAGTGGTATCCAAGAAGACAACGTGACAGGCCTCCAAGACGGTGGGACCATGAATTAGTCCAATGCTGCAACCAGCACTGACGACAACACGCGATCGACCGGCAGAGGTGGACGGCACTCCTGTACTTTACTGGTCCCAAAATGCCCCCTCCTGTACTTTACTGGTCCCTAAATATCACCTCCTGTACTTTACTGGTCCCTACATATCACCTCCTGTACTTTACTGGTCCTAAAATGCCCCCTCCTGTACTTTACTGGTCCCAAATTAAAACAACAAATATTTATCCAATTAAAAGCATTTTTTGCTTCAAAAACATTAAGAAACTATATGCCATTCAGCAAGATGTCCAAGAATATTGTTGAAGGCATCTGCATGACTGTTAGCATACCTTTGTCTCCAGATGAATTCATCAAGGTGACTTGCTAGCTTATTCTCATGTTGTTCGACGTCAAGTTTCACGTCAAATTCCTTCTCAACACACTAAATACAGAGATAGCCAATCCCTTAAAACAATGCGTGGGAGTTCAAAGATCACCAGCCATAGTTCATTCGCACGATTTGACACATAGCAACACGTCAACGTTCGTGCTAAATTTGGGACCAGCAAAGTAAAGGAGGGGATATTTAGGGACCAGTAAAGTACAGGAGGTCGTTTCTCGCATTCCCATATAGGGACCAGTAAAGTACAGGAGTGCCGAGATGGACTAAACTTGGGGAGGGGTTCCTCTAGCAATGGAGCGATTGAAACCCCGTCAAGGTAATCGATGAAATCGCTGAACGGCATGGGTGTCATTTAATGAATTTTCCATCAAAGCAATCAATAGATTGAATTCGACTCTCCAAGCAAAAGAAATCTGCTTTTATCGAATTCAGAAAATCATCTCATAAAGTTGCACGACGTTTTGCATGTCAGTTACTGTGACACATTGATCAGTATCACTTGCAACCATAGAAATTGATAACAATAAAACCTCTAGAATGGAAGTAAAGCTTCATGCAATACACAATAGTGGCACAAAAATCGCACGCATTTTGACTTAGATTCGTTTGTCAACGGCTGTATGATTGGGTTAGAATCAATCACATGTGCGATTCTAAGCTTTTCATTGGTGGTTCATGCCCCAACTTAGTTCCCCCGGATGTGCCGCGACCTTGAGTCAATTTCCATTCTAGTCAACTTCAGATAAACAACAATCTATTTCTATGCTTGCAACCGAGTTGGATCTTGTTTTAGCAGAAGGCATTTGCACGAAATCGACAGCAAACTGTTGATCCCACTGATCTCGAAGTCAGGTTCCACGAAGTCACCGATCTGCAGCTGGAACTACACGACCACCGTACACTGAAAAGATTGCAGATGTTTCTTTGACTTGCTCTATGAGTGCGTTGACTGTGTGCGTCACGAGTCGATGACGGAAATGGCACCTGACCAACCGATGTGAGGTGGAATAAGGTTCACCAAACAACCAGCACAATGAATGACGTGAGAAGGGATAAAGTCCACAATATTGATCCACCTGAATCACGAATAAGTCAGAAAAAGACGCAATAGATTTGATGGGAACCTGTGGAGTCAAATAATGTGAAAAACTAAATATCTACGGATAAGACACAGAAATCGACAGTCAAGCACGTATTACGGATATCAGAAATCTCCTGGATCATGTAGTCTCCTGGAATCAATGTGGTGGAGCATGTTCGCGATTACATCATCGGTCCTTTCTTTTTTGATACTTGATGCCTCCAAATCATACAAGACAATGTTGGAGGAGTTCGTAAATTCATCCCCCATTCAATGAGGAAACGCCTATCAACAACAATCTTCCAACAAGATGGAGCTCCGCCACAGTAGTCACTGGAAGCTCGTTTACTACTGATAATACATTACCAGGACGGCAGATCAACGGAGATGGCTATTTTCAGTGGGCTGCTCGAAGTCATGATCTCATCGCTTCTCAACTTCTACTTTTGGGGATTCCTCAGACATATAGAGTGCGCGGACTCTTTAGCTGGGTAAATCCATTTTATACAACAATATTTTGGTCAATTTTTGTCTTTTCAACTTTGCAACTTAGTTTTCTTTGAAATTTTGCATTTATCGACAATTTTTCACGCTGAATCCGAAAATCATGGTGGCGAACACACCAAATGGGCATCTGTACAAGTTATTGTACATGTGCTGTATATTCCTGGTGTCTTTTGACCGATAATTTTGTGGTCTCGGTCAGAGAGACATTTTTTGGTTGTTTTGCGAGATTTCGATATGATAATTATTGCGTTATCAAACAAAATTTCACATGCATGATTACTTTATATTGTTCTTGATAATGCCGTGAGTTTTCATAAAATCAGGACAAAAAATGTGGTTCAGCAATAAATTGAAATTCTGAGGAAAATCACAAAAGTCTGGTCGAAAGAATGCAAGACATTTTCTTAGATTCACAATTGCTCAATTGTGATGGTCCATAGTTGATGTTTTCCTTTTGGTGCGACAACTAGACTCACAAATGATGCATTTCGTCGTATAAAGAAAGGAAAAACATGATTTCTAATTTGTGAAATCTGCATTGGTCACAAGACAATTTTCGGGGACAAGGGCTAATTGACAAAAAGTCCCAAATCAATGTAAATGCAATCCTGTATTATAGTCTGGCTAAAAGTATACGATGCTATATCGTGCGCTTTCTGATGATACATACATTAACTTTATTTTTATATTTCAAACACACACAATGAAATTTCGTCCCAAAGATGAGGTGTCTTTTTTAGTATTTTTTCCGCCTTGAGCTAATTTTTTCATGAAGAAAACTTTGTTAGATCGATTTGAATTTATCATGAGCAAAAAGAGGAAATCGTAAGGATCAAAATGAAAAAAATATGAAAATTGGGTCAGAACGAAAGATTTTACAAACAAAAGACACATTTTTTGACAAATGTTGTTGTATATAATGGATTTATCCAGCTGTGAAGCACCACGAGGATATCTCCGAACAGCTATCTGCCTTTCAACACTTTGGATGTCGCCTCCGTTTCTGCTTACGAGAAAACTTTGAGTATTTTGACAGAATTACATCATTATACAGATAATTCGTTTTTTTAAAGAATGTTATTAATGAAAACAGAAGTGTTTTTGGAAGAAATGCTGACAGTATTCTCATTTCAATGTTAACATGAGATAATGATTTAGCCCTCAAAGACCTGAGGGGGCTCCAGTGAAGCCCGGAGCCATATTTTCCATTTCACTTTTTATGCTGAGGATATATCAACTGCTCATGCCAATGCAAAATCATCCTTTTTGACAGTGATTCTGCATGTGTTATTTCACTTCAATTGAATCAGTAGAAGAATGATAGATAGGCCAAGGGGATCCACAGGACCTCTCTTCAGGTCTTAGAGGGTGTAGAAATTCCCACCACAAAATTTTTACTGTCAGATGATAAATTATTTTGGACATGTCCACGATGATGCATAATGAGTGAAATTCATTTATTTGCAGTGCTTGTGTACGTGCATTGTACTCGAAGATCGTAGATTGTGAATTTTTTGCTTTCGCACATGATCGTGCATGACTGATTGGCCTACACGAATAAATCAGCATAAATCAATGTTATAGTCGAAAGCTATCATTATATTCATAGTTCAACACTAAAAACAGACTGTTGGCATAGTTTTCACAGCAGTAATCGGTGAGTTTGAGATCTCCAAAGCTTTTTCGACGGTCTAAAGGTGCGTGGCTCACTTTAGCCTATCTCCGGTAAGTGTGGGTAAATTTGAAACAATGGATAAATGTAGGGGATATGCTACATGGAATAAATCAATTTCATTAAAATCAACTATCTGAGGTGACATGGTGACAGCAAGCATCGTAAAATCGACTATTATTACAACTGATACAGTAGTAAATGTCACTGAATTATAAAAACACCACATTTTTGCATGTGTTTACTGAGAAGGCTGAAAAACACTCAAAGGATTAGTTATATCGACTTGCTATACGCAAACATCATTGTTTAGACTTAAAATCAACTTTAATATTGATCTGATATCGATTTAAGGAGATAAACTAAGAATTTGTAAAAGGGGTACACTGGATCCCCCCTCAGGTCATAGAGGATGTGAAAGAGCTCAGGCATCTGAGGGTTAATGTTACTAAAAATCATTGTGAAGACTTCATGGTGTAAGCATTACTTTCGTATAAAAGTGTAAGGATTCGTTGAATACAACGACAGTAACATGGAATCGAAATCAGGTAAGAACTTTTTAGACAAGCGGTATATAATTAAATGCAGCTATTTGGGATACACACACTCTCTCCCCGCATTTGAATTTGCACTAAGTGTGATATTTAAACAACATGATGAACTCCACCGAATGTCAACTTTCTTCAAATGTTGCAGGAGTTGACGTAACTGTTACAATTGTTGCCATGGTTGTTTATCAAGTTGTTTAGCTAATATTTTCCGATAGCATTTAGTCTGTATCCGTGTTACATCCTCTTCACATCGGCTTCCTTTGTTCTTCAGCGTGATGTGAAACGAATTATCAGAATTTGTGTTAAAATTGTCCAGCAAATAAAACATAATTGAATACTCCCACATGAATTTGTAGACAAATTTCGGAATTAATAGATCTCTGCGGCAATTATCTATGCCAATTTTCCATTTCTTATATGCCTTCAATGCAGTCATAGCTATGAATATTCCTCTGTTAATCAACTGCAATTTAAGAAAGTGCAATGAAAAAGGAAGAATGCGATAAAGAATGACAAAAAGTGTTGCTCATTTCAAGATTGAGGACTTTGACAGAGTTGACCAGTTTGCGGGTCAGGTGATGCATACTAAGAGCAAGCTAAAAAGAGGTTCCGACTCGAAGTTTTTAATTTTAAAAACTCAAGGTCAAAAGTAAAAGTAAAATTGCCTTTGGCAAAGCGTGACGGGCCTTCTTGCGGTCGATAGTCGGAGTTTGAGGAGCTTGAAAAGTAATTCTAGGAATTTACAATTTTCTGAAAGCGCATTTATTCTTCTTATTTGGTATTTTCAAGGAAATGAATGAATGAATGAATTGAAGAGCATACAGTTGTAGATATCGCGCTTCCCTGCTGAGCTCGGAGATTCTAAAAAGGTGGCACTCATAGACATTGGTTTATGTGCACTTATATCCGAATATCAGACGGATAATATTCCTGAGGTCATTTCAAAATTTCAGCAGCATTTTTCGAATGACTTTTTGGAATTCAGAATTATTCTTTCCTATAAAGGTTGAACCAACGTAATTTAACTACGAAATAAGTCAGCGTATTTTTGCTGATAAAATGTACCTGTGGTCTAAAATATAAAGAAGGGAAATAAATACAATTGAGAAACTGCTTTTAATTTACTACAATTTAAATATCTTGCTGCTTAAAGAGCTCTTGGGGCCCATGTTGGCCGCGACAGCGGCAAAAATTGTAGAACAGAGAAAGAACAGAGTATCACGACTGTAATAGGGAGACTCCCAACCTCATACAATGCATGCGGACGTATGATGTCGAATTTGTTATTGAAGTTTTTCTTTAAGACACTTTCGAAAGGTAATTGATCACCAATGGTTTAAGAAATCAGATTTTACTATCCTTATCACACATTTTACTTCACATTTTATTTCCTTATTTTAATCAGATTGCGGATTGTGAAATACAGTAGCTGTACATGAGATAAAAGCTGACTTTTAGAAAAACCAAAATAGATTGCAATTTGATCATTTTTGGCATTGAAGTTGAGAGAGCAAATGCGTGTGACAGAATTAGACCAATTTATCGGATTGACGCCAACTTCCTATTGGATATAAATCTACACGATTGTAATCTCGTCTTCATTTATCAATGTACAGTCAAGCCAACTGCTAAGTGATGGAGTCACAATAGCTTTTAATGAATGATTGCCTTTTTTGTTTTCACAAAGAGCTATTTTGATTTGTTTGCAATTATGTGAGACTAGAATTAATTGTCAACACATGTTCAACTTTCCATGAAAAAGGAGATTGACATCACAAAAGATCGACGTGATTCCCTGACATGGTTCGTAAAACTGAATTCGGTGGAGAAATTTATGCATGCCGGCAGGTGTGAAATTTTCCATTTGTAACACATGCTCAAATTTCTATGACAACAGGGCGTTGGCGATTAAATCAAGCTAGCATGGAAATCTCAAGAAACACCCTTGATATCCTAGATATCAATCCATAGATATCTATCTAGATGTGGATATATCTAGAGATGATAGACTATAGTACTATAGATACTAGGACGGGAGCTACTGACACTTTCTTCCTAAATTCGCGCACAAAGGGCTTAATAGCATGGATTTGTAGATCTTGAAACACTGAATACAAAAATCAAATTCTTGAGTGTCACAGCCAGTCGCTTTCGGTTGTAGGTAAGGTTAAAGGATTCCCATTGGAATCCAATGGTAAAATTTAAGAAATATCTATGAATCTTGTAACACTTGGCGATTTTCGTGCATTTTCTTTTGCAGAAAAGAAACTGTATATCAGAATACCATGAAATTTGAATCATGATTGAGTTCAGAACATCAACTTCGATATAGAAGTTGAAGTGAGTCACATAATTCTGTATTTGATGTCTGAGAGTCTCTACAAATTGGGTAAATTTCATGTTTTGACTTAATTTTGGAGATTTTGCTCATTTTGTAGAGGTTCTCAAAAGCTCTCAATAGCTTCTTTTAAACTATATTTTCAATAGTTTCTCATCAGTTAAACTGATTTTTGTGAAACAGTACCATCAGGAACCACGATAGCTATTTATGTTCAGGAATATCTTGTTCAATCAAACTTATTTAGCATGAAACTATAAGAACTCCGGATTATATACTGTCGGAGTGATGCATTTCCGGAAATCATTTATCAATTTAATCAAATCATTAAGAAAAATTCTTCAATCGTTCCTAACTATATTTCTTTTCTATATCAAACTGTGACGGGGCGCTTGAAGAATTAAGGTTTTGATTGGGCTAAAGGTGATCACATCATCGAAGCGTCAGAGTCAAGAATGGAAAAATCAGGTGCCTTTTAAAGATCATTTTCGTAACGAAGTTGTTTTGAAAATCGATTTTGATGAAACTGCTCTGGGAGTAATTCCAAAATAAAATTAGAATGAGATGCACACTCGATGAAGCATCATAAACATATGATATTTCCCGTAAAATGTTGGCTGGAAAATGAATTTCCTCTTACAGTTTATGGAAGACGCCTTAAGACATGCATTCAACTTTTGAGGCATGCGAATATGTTAGTCATATGTAAGTATATATATTTCAATAGTTCATTTTCAAGCTTCTTCAATATCATTTCTCATTTCGCAAATGTACACAACAGGGTTGGAACCGGCCGGCCGGCCGGTTTTAGTCACGCCGGCCGCCGGCCCGACGCAGATTTTGAAAACCGGCCGGGCGGTGCTTTTTCAGGTCTTTTTGTCAACTGCCGACATCATCAACTGCATCACTGACTGCTACAGCATTGATCACTGCTACAGCTCCCTCGGCAAGGTATTCTTTACATCACTTCTCTTTCCTACTCCTTCGAATCACACAGACAGCACCAAATATTGGTGCATTATCACAAAAACAAATGTTAAGTTAGGTAGATATTTGTTAAATTCATCACGGCATCCTTCGACTCAGACTTACCCCGCTGTTGCGCAATTTCTTTCGAAAGCATTCATCGTGACACCTTGATTCACATTTGATGATTGCCCCTCGCTTGCCAGTCCTTCCTTCGTTGCTGCTGAGGCTGTATGCAGATCGCCCCGCGTCCTCATGTTGCCCAATATCGTAGCAACAAATGTCGGTCGCCTCGGAACTAGAGTTTGTGACCAAGTAAACAACAAGAAATGGCATCCTCTAAACTTCCTGAGAGTGAATAATTGCGAGCAGGGTCAACATGACACAAGACAATTAAATCCTTGATGCTATTAAGAAACGTCAAGTCCTTTATCAAGTCTCACATATCGGAGTTGCATTCATCTCATCAAAAATGTCATGCGGTTACTTTGGAACGTACACGTAGTAATACTCATACACGCTCATGAGCTTCAATGACCATGAAAGCATCAGAATTTTAAATAGGCCGGGCTCCGACCAGCCAGTTTTAGATACGCCGGCCTCGGACCGGCCGGTTTTGAATGCACCGGCCTCGGACCGGCCGGTTTTGAATGCACTGGCCGCCGGCCCGGCCCCGGCCGCTAAAAACCCGGCCGGTTCCAACCCTGGTACACAAACACCATGTAAGGTGAACGAAGGTTCAAAACAAGACAATTAGTGAAGGCATGTCTTTCTTCTCCCATTGCAGATTGTGATTGTTTGCCGATATGTTTGTGTGCATTTGCGGAAACAAGAAAAAATATTGAAGAATCTTGAAAAAGAGCTACTGAACTTGCATGAATATAACTTACATATTCGTACTCCTTGAATCGCAAGGATTCAGAGGATACCAAACATGAACATTTTTGATGAAAAAGTGAGAGCATAACATTTTCAACCAAAAAGGTCATATTTTTGTGATAACTTCAAGATATCATTAATTTTTTATAAATTCTCCGATTTTGATGAACAGTATATCAGGGAACTCAGAAAATAGTCTTTCTCCGCGTACCTGATTCATTATCATACTCATACGTTTTCTTAGTGAAAAATTGGGATGTGTAAATTGATCGATTTTCATATTTTGAGCACTACTCAGAATATACAATAACGGATACAACTCTATCATAGCTCATTTTAAAGCTGAGAATGCAACCTCTCGAATGATGTATGCACGTTGATGTGGGACACGATCGGAAGACATGAGAATCGATTGAGTTTCGGCGAAATTTATTTAGGTGGTCCGTTTTTTATGATCAGCTCTGTAATAAGTATAGTATAAGTAATCACTGTGTTGTGTTGATTTTATTTTAAGCACACTAAAACTTTACAATTAAACTTTGGCAATGCGAAAATATAGCACAACTCCAATTGTAAAAACGATAGGAATGACAAGCACGACCGTGTCGTGTCTATGTCGTGTTCGTGTCGTCTTTTACCATGAACATAGTCCTCCAGTTCCAAAGACTCTGATTCAATACGCACTCCATCAGGGCCGATTTCAAGGTTGGGTCTTGGGTTCACTCTTGGGTTTTGGGTAGTCTTGGGGGTACCCAAGAAACTTGGGGTGAGAACCCAAGAGTAAAGAGATTGACTATGAATGATCATTTGCGGTTTTCTTGGAAAAATTGTGCTTGAGTATATGACCTCATCATGTCATAGCAAGTCATCTATATGTAAGCTTACATGTATGTGCATGTAAATATGTAACCTGTTTCAACCACACGATTGGTCTTTCTATGATAAAACTGTGCTATCATCAACTTTGCTATGTGCCTATCGTAAATGTCTATCTGATAGTTTGTTTAATTAGCTTTTTAAACTATGCTCTGATTACCATGCCTTCCGTGTGAATTTAATCCATTAAGCTAGATGTAATGCATATTGTGTTCGACAGAATTTTGTATATATCATTTTGCGTGAAATAAAACAAGTAATACATGAAAATGCAATGCATATGACCAATACCTGTACAACGCTTATGCCGCTAAACTCATAGCCTACAACAATTCGTAGATAACTTGTTTCATATAGCCTCTTGCCTTGAAAGTTAAAAACTTCGGCCTATATTGTTTATTCTACTATTAGGCTACATGTATTAGAAATAGAAGGATATCGGTTTCATTTAATGCAGTGACATTCTTTGATGATTGCTTCTTACGATTAGTAAAAATATCGTTATATCTACATTTGTACTATTTTCATCTTATACGAGGCCTATGTTATTTGTGTTTCGTTTCTCGATCAGACATGTTGTAAGGAATGTAGCTTAGTCATGCATGTTGTTGTAATTAGAAAATTATTAGGCTGTAGACGTAAACAGGGTTGATGATGTTAAGCCCGCATATAACCCATGACAATAATTAAAACTTTTAGCTGAATATTAATATGGCCTCAAATCCGCAATATAAAAATTCATGTAATAAATAGCAATTAACATGAACATTAGATAAATATTAATTGGATAGCAATATGGTATTTGTACAATATGGCATGAGTCAAAATATCTTCATGCAATTTTAAATCTCAATCAAAATTCCAAATATGTTCTGGAAATTGTTGCTGCACTTCATAAGAGAAACAGCCACTCTTGGCACCCAAGCCCAAGTTTGGACCCAACCTTGCCGATTTTAACCTTCAATTTACCATTCATGCAGAGTATTAGTCAGTTTCCTACTACAACCAGCGATAAATGAATGCGATAAAGCATTTTCAATAACAGGAAATGTAAATTTCTTGATTCGAATGAATTAAGCAGATAATTTCTGTTCTTTTCACACACAAGAGCCTCTTCTTTCTTTTCCCATTGTGATTGATAAGAATTTCTCATTCAGCTGAAGTCTGTGATCAAAAAAAGCTAAGAATCGATGATAAATATTCTTGGAAAATGTTTAATATGCAAATTGGGTTATCATTGCAGCTCTGGTCAATAACTCCTCTGGTCAAGGGGAAGAGAAGTCTAAATGACGATCACTCATGTAGGAATGTTATTGAAGACGGAATGTCCTTCTCGAAATCTAATTACTTTTGAATTAGAAATAAGAAACAACTAATTCTGTTGTTGATTTCTATTTTTAGATCATTGCCAGGATTCAATTCAACTTTTCTTCAACGTCATTCTCAAAACTATCATTTCTATATTCTCATAATTTGCCTTCTTATCTAAATTAGGGATGTGAAAGCAGGAGCGCACTTTGTGACATCACTGTGTGGAATACTTGCCTCGCTGATCACATCGCTCGGCTAAAACGGCTATTCTCAGCAGAGCCGCTTCTGTCTCTAGCAGCAACGGAGCGTTAGCAGTGCGACGCTGCTTTGAACATCTATCGGCTGCTGATTAGCCCTGTAAAAGCTGCAAATAGCCAAATTTCTTGTTTTTCGAAGAATACGGGAAAGTGTGCACAGCACGCGAGTATCTCGCCAGCTCCTGTACCCATAGAAATTCGACTTTCCTCTTTAGAATGGACAATAGCAGCTTGCGGATGGCAATTTCAGCTGCGCTTGATATATTATTTTCATTTGTTCTGATCGATGGTGTAACGACAGTAAATGTGTGCGATGTGAAATTAAAGTGAAAAGGCCCTGATTAACCATGATGGATGAAACTATGTTGGAAAGAATCATGAATGCTTTGATGTTCAGCAATTATAATTATTATTATTAAATACAAAATGTTTCGATCAGCATCCACAGACCATCTTCAGGTAAAAAAGCAAATCACTATAGGGTTTTTAGTGCTATGCAAGCAATGCAAGCATAAAACATAGTTAGACATACTTTCCAACACAATTTCATCTGTGTGCGATGTGAATTGACATTGCGTGAACTGATTTTCCATGGCTTTCATGTGCTTCGTCACAACGGTCGTGCTCCTTGTGATGAAAGGTGGCGAAAGCTCTCAGGAGACAAAATAAGTATCATATATCGTTGTTACTTTGTCTGCATTATGATATTGATAATCAAAAATCTTCAAATTTGCTTTTTATCATCAGCATAAGTTACCTATATGACTACCATCATTGACATATCTCACGCAATAAAAGAGGAGCAATTTTTTGCACTCAAGTTTGTTCTAATATTGCCAAATATTTGTTAAAATATATTAACACTGGCTTAAACATCTTTGCTGCCCAACTCATCAGGTTCGCTAGGATTTCATCTGATGATTATATTAAGAGCTATGACATTTTCAATTAAGAGCAAATTGAAGACCTTAGACCTTCATATTAAGAGCTAATGACTTTGTCAATATCTTCAAGGACAGAGGTTACAAGGTTAATCCAGTAATAAATTCTTGCATAGAGTCCTTCTCGAGACATAGATTCCTCATTTATAAGTTAGGTTATAAGTCCAAATACCCTCCATCATAGGAATGGTAGACTGACAATTATTATCCATGCTCTTATGTTTCCTTCTGTTCTCTTATATCCAAATTTTATTTTAGATCAAGTTTTAGCTATGTTTCGTCAGGTTGGAGAGACTTTCCATATCGTTCCTTCGATATGGCTGGCCTGGCCCCGCCATGTGGCAAAGGTGGGACCTTAGGGCCGAAACTTTGCTTTATGCAGCCACATGGTTCTTCCATGATGACTCTGTACATAGCGATCTTATTTTGGTTTCTTATGTTTCTTGATTTTCACCATTTGTAATTTTTGGTCAGCTTCTCTTCATGTCTTATGCCGAGCTCTAATTTTAGTTTTTAATTGTGAATAAAATTAAATAATAAATTTTAGTTCCCTTCAAAAGTTGGTTGGCTAGCCATTATAAGTGATTCGTTTCCTACTGTGTAGTGTGGTAATTTACTCTATGTTATTACTGTTAGTTTGTATTCATGCGCTTTTGACTTTAAGCAACCTAATTATTTGCACGATTTTCCACTAGGTAGTTGTATAACTTTGGCATCTTCCGCTTCCTGGATTCTTCGAATTTTTCATCGTGTCGTGTTTTAATTTAATTAAAGCATGAACTGACGGCAAGCCCATCGACACTTACTCAGTAATTGGCTTGCGCATGCATAAATCTTCAAACATGAAACTTCTTTGAATTGACAATAGTTTAGAAAGCACCTCTATAAGCAATGATTCATTTATAGAATTTTGCTCGTAAATAAGATCTGCTGTCGTATTACTTACTAACTTCATTTTCAGGCATATTTGCGAATAAAGATTAAACATCAAAGCTAACGTATGTGATATTTTTGCTAAATTTGTCAACAGGATATTATATTTTTGTCACTTCATTCAGCAAATTGGCTTTGCTTACATCCATTTTTATGGCATTATCTAAATCGTGATAGATGCCCTTTTTACAACCGCCTAACGATTGATGTTTGCTTGCGTACCCTGCGGTGCCATAAATTTTCCTGTATTTGATAGCGTAGTTTACCTACATGGCGTTTTACGTGTTTGGATAAGTAGTAGAGTTATTTCCATCTCAGTTTGACTCTTCAGTATCGTGGGGAATTCTTATATATTATCTTGCTAAATTGACTTTCTTCATTCATTGAGTATATTTCTTGTATAACAATCGAAGTCATGAATCATCAGGTATACATAAATAATTCGTACTATTGACTTCATGCTTGACTTACTGTCTTGTACTCCCACACACTAAGACTTTCATGGAAGACAAATGACATAATCTGGTGATTATTTAATGAAAGTTCGAATGATGTATTAGGACATCTTTTACATCAGCTTAATCCATTACATTCATCAAAAGTAATCTTTAGTTTGTTTGCATCACTTCCAACGCATTTTGCAAATACATGCAAGTTACTTTTCATTTTTATCATTGAAAGTGCTATTATTTCTAAATTGGCGACATTTATTTCACATATAAAACATGCGATGTTAGAAATTCCGATGTATTTTTGCTTAGATGAATATCCTTGATAACCGTCCATTCTTTATTAAGTTATCCACACATTCCTGTACAGCATTATCAACTGGTGAAATACCACGTGCATCGAATATAACATTAATCTTGTGTATTCATTTCCCGTGGAATGATTTGATATATATATTCAAACATAAAGTGCCCAATTTCACCATATTTTCAAATGAAAACAACTTCGTGTTTTGAAACAACCGAACAAGTTTCAGAATCTCATGGATTCCATCATCAGCGGTAAAAAGAAGTCAGAAACACACACAGAAGTCAGTTTATATAAGAGTTCTTAAAACAATGTCAAAGCATGTGAACAGATATCTCGCAAAAACGGACCGAAGGTCAAAGTACATCGAAATATGCCGATTCATAGATTTAGATTCAGACATAGAAATATACTGTTTATCTGAAGTTCGCTAGAATGAAAATTGACTCAAGGTCGCGGCACATCCGGGGGAACTAAGTTGGGGCATGAAGAACCAATTAAATGCTTCGATTTACTCATGTGACTGATTCTAACCCAATGATACAGACGTTGGCAGGTGCATCTAAGTGAAAATGCGTGCGATTTATGTGCCGTTATTGTGCATTGCATTGAAGCTTAATTTCCATTCTAGATTGTTGTCAATTTCTATGGATTCAGAGGTATGGAACCATTCCTTTCATTCGACAATAGGTCAGTATTGTTTTTAATCATAATAGATTCTAAGACAAAAGGATGCTTGGACACTCCCACAACCGAGAAATTTTCTGGTTTCGGGTGATGTTCATGCATAGAAATCTCAGTGGGCACAGTGTAGGCTTTTAGATGCTCATTGATACGAGTGGCTAAATGACGCTTGGTTGCGCCAATGTATCGCATTGTGCAGCGATCACACGTATATAAATACGTAACATTAGATTTCAGGCCAATCGCAACTATGTCTTTATTGTTGAAATGATTCAAAACCTTATTGGAATTGAACACAGGGCAAATTTTGACTTTCTTGAATTTATCGGTAATCTCGGCCATACGCCTTTTCAGATAACTATAACCATTGTCAATGAAAAGGATCGACCAATATACATTCTGCACATCACTCTCACAATTATCAGATTGTGATTGCTGGCATTTATTTAAAGTAGCACGTTGAATTCTATTAATAAAATTCTCATCATAGCCGTTCTTCAAAAACATAGATTTTATTTGCTCAGAAGCTTTTTCAAAATTATCTTTACTCGAGCAAATTTTGAAAGCTCGAGAAAACAAAGATCTCATAGCCGAAACTTTATAAGACGAAGGGGTGCAAAAAGAAACAGGTATATAGATACCTGTGTTATTTTTTTTATATGATGAGCAATATCAAATAGCGCACTCTAACTATGCCATACTGAATGTGAGCAAGCACATAGCAAGCTTCTTGTGCAAGATCAATAACACCGAAATTCGAAGCAGCTCCAATTTACCAGCTAAGTCCAAATGCTAATAAAATGGACCGAGAGAGACAGGAGCAAATCTTTATTTCTATGCTTGAGTCTAGTTTAAATTCTGTCTGATTTGTATTTTATTTCTATTGACTAGTATGGTTTCTGTATTTTTTTGTATAATATATCTTCATTCCATGAGTAGCTCCCATAGAAGGGAGTGAAACCCGTTGGAATATCATTTGATTTTTCCTTGAGTTTTTATCAAATTTATCACTTATCTATTGGCATATTGGTTTTTTGTATCGTTTTCATTATATATGTGGCGTCGCGTGCTCCCAGACCATAGGCCTTCGCTCGGCATTGGAATACTATTTCTATACTAGACTTTTTTTATAACATTAATTTTCATAAAAGATGAATTTTCAATAACAATTTCCCGAACATTTTTTAATGCCAAGTGAATGTGCACATGAGAAGTTGATTGCTCATATCGCCTAACCGCCTTACTCAAGGAGTTGAGATTACTAAATCACCTCTCTGTCCAGACCACATTTTCTCGAGAAAAAAGGAGGAAGGGAAACAGTTCCTTGCGTTTCTCACGGCTGGTCAGCCACTCATGTGTTTGAACTTTGATGCAAATGTCTTGTGTATTTCATTTCTTTTTCTGTGAGTACTTTCAATTTTTATATCAGGTGTTGGCCTACCTTGCTTGACGACTGTCATCTTTTCAGTATATTCCCTTCGAACGAAAGGCGTGATTATGAGCTCATCTACAGTACTACATAAACATAGCGTCACATCAATCACGCAAAAACAAATCATGGAATTCTACGGAATCTGATTGTTCGAGTCAGATTGCATTACTGTGCACTCATTGGCGAACGCTCATCATCTGAACTGAAACTCATCATCTCTTGTCTGAACGTCGTCAGTCAGCTGCTACGGTTGACGTACTGGCCTCTCCGACGAGAAAAGAAGGACAGGAACAATTGGGTTGCGCTTCCCTTTCTATATTTAGGTACCGAGCCTCGATCAAGAATAACGGAGAATTTCATTGTAAAAATTGGGGAAGGCAAAGCATTATGTCTATCGGGAAAGCCAACATTGGTGCGGGCGCGTGCGCTTGCTGCCTCACACGCACACAACTCTCTTTCGCTCCGTCTGAACACACGACTAGCATGCGTGTCTAATCGTTAGAAGAAAACAGCTGTGATTCGTGCACGCGCAGCAAAACTGTTCACTCTAAGGTTGAGCGTCTGATTTTGAGACGGACAGCTACCACGAGAAGCTATCGAATTTAAATGAAATATAATGAATGATGACACTTTTCATTTTTATAAATGTTGGTAAATTATTATTTAGGATGCGCCGAAGGCCTCGCAGGAACGGAGAAGACGCCACTGATATATATATATATATATATTTAGACAAGTAACCTGGCAATTGATAAATTTCTCAAATCTCAACAGATGTAACCACCACGAGACATGTTTCTGCCTGTTGGGCTTCATCAGTCGTTGGTAGGTTTGAACCAGCGACGTTGGAGCTAGAGGACGTGCAAGCATACCCTCTAACCACAAGGCCACCGGACCATCTGTTGAGAGCGTGAATTAGCCAGTGAATTTCAAACCTACCCACGACTGATGAGGCACAACAGGCCGAAACATGTCTCGTGGTGGTTACATGTGTTGAGATTTGAGAAATATATAAATATGTATATAATTGTAAAAATAGGCATCCTGAGTAAAATGTTTTTCAGAAATAAAAGCGCTTCAGGACAATTTAAGTATTATGATTAACCAAAACAAGATAAAATAATAAAAGTACACATTTTCAAACTGATCCGTCATCTGGTAAAAGGATGATGCAAAGGAATTAAAATGAGAGAAATGATGGAAGTTCAAAACGCTATTGAGATCCGTGCTCTCAAATATCAATGCACTCGGCTGAAAGTGGACACGTCTTCGATTGATAGGGAGCCAAACCGCTGAATTCCTGCAGCCATAAAAGAGGTTGGGAATTCATGGAGGCGTGGTACTCATCAGACTCCTCTATTAATCGTCGTATCGATATCGATGATATCTACTTACATCTCAGACAGCAGATATCTTGATTTTGAACTTCCATAATTTCTCTCATTTTAATTCCTTTGCATCATCATTTTACCTGATGACGGACTGTAGCTACAGCTTGAAAATTTGTACTTTTATTATTTTAACTTGTTTTGGCTAATAATAATACTCAAATTGTCCTGAAGCACTTTTATTTCTGAAAATATATATATATATATATATATGAGCAACACATTTGAGTGAACTGCTCAATTTACCATTAAACTCCATCATCCATTACATATCTGGGAGTTTACTGAAAATTCTTTACTTACACACTGACGAACAGAAATATTTATTCAATCTTCTCTTACAAAATAACTTGCACTTTTCCAATAGGATATCGATTTTTGCAAATCTGCGCAACTCATCACATTGTTGTACAGTGTTTTTTTCCGTATATGTATGTATCTTGCACAGTTTTATCACATTTTGGAATGTCTGACTTTAGTTAGGTCTTTCAAATTATCGTTACCAATTATCATGTCAATCGATGCATTGAAAGGCTTATCTTCAACAGATTAGCTCTTCTGCATAATTTATCTAAATTTTCTGATTCATTTGAGATAGCATGAGAACTGCGATAACAGCCATGAATTCGTGAAATTATGGTATAATTCTCCTTCCAAAGACATAAGGATAGCATCATTCTGGGTTTCCTCCGATCAAATATAGCACTTTTCATAATCAGATGTTACATAAAAGCAAATGTAACACGCTTACCTTGGACAACTATCAAGTATAACCTGTCAAATCAAATCAAATCAAATGTCACCTAGGTTGGTATCTAATGTAATAATGGTTTATTATATAGTCAAAGGCAAATTTAATGACAAATCAAATATAATTAACGAATCATAAAGAGTCAGATATAGATGTAGATCTTATTGAGTTAATGTGCTACAAGGAATGCAACTAACAAGAAACCTGCTTCAAGAAACAAGCTGGCAAATGCCCTTGTAAATGTCTGAAGTGAGTACCACATACTCAGCAATGATGAACGAAACACTAATGCTCAAGTTGACACATACATGTAGTTATTGTTATTTCTTGGGGGCTTGCTCGTGATGCTGATCCCTTACCTTCGTTCACTTACTTCTGTAATATGCAGCATTTGACATAAGAGCTTTAGCAATTCAATGAATAAACATTTAAGAAACTGAATATTGGAATTCAATTTTCATGCACAAAATAGTTTGAAGTCTCATGTCAACTACTTCACCCTCTAACGGCTGAACCCGAGTTAAGTCGAATCGGCAGATGGGGAAATATCACTGACGCCACGATCACCAGTTGTCCCTCAGAAACTGAGCTCGAGTTAATTCGCATAGTTAGGGCTGGCAGCTATCACTGACAGATAAATTTCCCCTTCAAGTGTTCACGAAACCCGAGTTAACTCGGCCTGCTGTAGTGTTCCAATTTCACCAATGACGAGTTCTGTAGATGAAAAACAGCACCAAGTTTGTCGTGATGATCGAATATTTTCGCCGGTTCTATTCATGATCAACACCGGAATGAATCAGATACAGAATTACAACACTGTTTGAACATCATTAACGCAATCGTTGCATAGATCAATACACACTTACAGGACAACTGTCAAAGAAAATTCAGCACAAGAATAATACTGAAGACCAAATATAAGTATACAGTGAATAAAGTAAATTTAAGGATAAGAAAAAGAAAATCGAGTAAGATAAGAAATAATTACCATGGTAAAATTAAATTTACAACTGTCTCTTTCTGAGTACATAAGTCAGGTTGAGTACGCTTTATTAAAATGGCCTCATACACAATCAGGTGCACCTTACTTCTGCACCTTCGAAGAATCCGAAAGCAGGATCTGGCAGGCTTCGTTGGGACACAATCGATCAGATGTCTTGTAATAGCACTCTGTGCCTTAAAGTTACGGCGGGAATCTCCATTTAATAGCCAGCGTGGGACATGCTCTGCTATTCGTTGAGACAGCCGGCGCTCCGTCCTACCGATATACCGGCTACCGCAGGTACAGTTGAATTCATAAATAATTTTTGTTTCGGTATCAGGAGCCCGACTGTCCTTCAAATTGCAGTGCCACTGAGGTCTCGTGATGGGCATCACTCGAAGCTGCACCGTTGAGTAAACCGAGGAGACTTCGTGGCGGAGCTTACGAGCAATTCGGTCGTGAAAAGTATCTCCTTTGAAGGGAATACGTAAAATTAAAATACGTTTTTACCATCTGATTGATTGTGTCCCAACGAAGCCTGCCAGATCCTGCTTTCGGATTCTTCGAAGGTGCAGAAGTAAGGTGCACCTGAGTGTGTATGAGGCCATTTTAATAAAGCGTACTCAACCTGACTTATGTACTCAGAAAGAGACAGTTGTAAATTTAATTTTACCATGGTAATTATTTCTTATCTTACTCGATTTTCTTTTTCTTATCCTTAAATTTACTTTATTCACTGTATACTTATATTTGGTCTTCAGTATTATTCTTGTGCTGAATTTTCTTTGACAGTTGTCCTGTAAGTGTGTATTGATCTATGCAACGATTGCGTTAATGATGTTCAAACAGTGTTGTAATTCTGTATCTGATTCATTCCGGTGTTGATCATGAATAGAACCGGCAAAAATATTCGATCATCATGACAAACTTGGTGCTGTTTTTCATCTACAGAATTTATAAAATCGACGGCGTATTTAGAACATTGAAATAACGAGTTCACTCGATTCTTCTATGAAGTTGTTTAAACCGTTCAGAGACACAGACAGAATTACTTTGATTGGTTCAGTGATATTGCCATGCTATCTCGATACGAGTTAACTCGAGCTCAGTGAAATTCGGTAGGTATATGAAATAACCACCGCAGCCAAAGGATCAAATAACTAATAAATAAAACCCGGGAAATCCTACGGGATTCCGCTGTGAGAGACAGTTTTCCACGTAGGTAAATAAGCTGGAGCCTACTGTAGTGTAATTGTCTCAGTAAGGCTGACATCACCAACACCTCCATGGACCTCATCTATACAACCGTATAGATAAGTTATTTATCTTTCATCTGCATCTGCAAAATACTTTAGCCTTTGAATGTCTTCCTCCGAGTTTTGTTGACCCGGCGAGTGTTTGTTGGAAGACCTATTTGTAGTTAAAAGTAATGGCAGTGGGCGGGAGGACCATATACAAGAAATTTTCAAAACTAAATTGTTCTCTCCCGAGGTATTTATGCCACAATAAAAGAAAGATAGAGCATAGGTACAGAGTTGCCAACGTTTTGGGCTAGACCCTTTCTCAAGACAGTTGACTATCCACAGTGAAGCCTGGATGCTGCTTCACAATGACATCTGCGGCCTCCACCAGACCTGGTGTCACACGCGTCCGTTATGGAGGAGCTTCATCACGAGGAAATGCGACGGTGTAGTAGTTATTCACTCTTCGGTTGAAGGCGTACACTGTTAATCTCTTGATCAGAAGTTGGCATAAAGATCTTTGTCAACAGTTCTAAGCGCTGTTTGTCACGGGCAGATATTCTCTGACAGTGTATCATTGACATCCAACAATAGCGATGCATATTTGATCTGCATGTGTCTCTTGTAAGTTGACTATTTTGACTCACAGAATTAGACAGGTTGTCTCTTCTTCTGTTTGAATAGCAAGGAAGCATTGGAACATGTTAACGTTAATGAAATGGCACAATCTGCTGACATAATGCCATAGAAATCGAGCAATGAGCAGCCAGTTCAACATTAAACACGCCAAATTGTGCAAAGTTTCAGTGACTTATCAACCGGATCACACAGCAAAGAGACACAGACGATGTCAAGTTCTACAGAGAAGTTTGTGAACGTTTCTTTGTGCGCCTGCCATCTTTTTTTTTAAATAATCGCAGGGCCCAACATTATCGACAAAAATTTAGCGCAATGATCTGAATTCTTCGAATCTGAATTAGTCGTGGTGATCGGAGCATTTTTTAGGAATTCAGAGCAATCCGCAAGCGGCGCACGAATATTTTTCCTATCTCTGCCAGGTATCAAAAATTTCTTTTTGCCCACTTAGCAAGTTCCTTCATGTGCCATCTGTTTGAATCAGTTTGCACTTCTAGCAAAGTGATACGCTTAAACAATCTAATTCTGTGATTTTATACCTAATACACACAATGGAAGACAGAAAAAGAATAGAAATCAACACTTTATCTGACAAGTTGTATTTGATCGACCTACGGTTAGATTCGCAATCGATGCGTCCTTTTGAATTTACATTTGCTCTGACATGCTACGAAACGATTGTCTGGTGCTGCATTTGATCGGGGAAACCTATAGTGAGCCGAGAAATTTATTCATATTTTTCTCCAAAATCTGGATTCCGATTGACGACTTTACGAAATAAATGAAGGAATATTCTTCAGCAGGCACCAACTTTTTCACAAAACCATAAGCATGAACGCTTCCTACGTTGCGCCTAAATCATGCACACGTTTAAGTGCGAACTTTAAACTTGCACACGTTTGCATCCCCATATGAGTAGCTTTCAAATATATTGTAACCGATATGTCTGCTGAACAATGAACCGGTGTGATACGACTACTACAGAAACTGAATTTGATCTCGAAATGGAAAGTATCAACTGCAGTATCATGAATTCATGATATTTGAGGCACCGACTGGTTTGTGCAATTTCTACGGTAGCTGACAATATATCTGAATTATGGAATAATATGCATATATTAAGTGAATGCAAATACAATTGACCAATCTCTGGGACACTGCACGTTTTTCAATGAAGGTCATTTTGACCTGACACTTCTGCGAAAGCAGAAATTTACGCAAAAATTTAAATTTCATGTTTTGACTTAATTTTGGCGATTTTACCCATTTTATAGAGGCTTTCAGACACCAAACACTGAATCATATGACTCACTTCAACTTATATATCGAAGTTGATGTTTTGAACTCAATCATGTTTCAAATTTCATGGCATTCTGATTAATAGTTTCTTTTCTGCAAAAGAAAATGTACTAAAATCGCCAAGAGGTTCACAATTCATACATTTTTCTTGAATTTTGCAATTGGATTCCAATAGGAATCCTTTAACCTTACCTACAACCAAAAGCGACTGGCTGTGACACTTAGAATTTGATTTTTGTTTTCAGCGCTTCAAGATCTAAAAATCCATGCTATTAAGCCCTTTGTCCGCGAATTTTGGAAGTAATCGTCAATAGCTCTCGGACTATTAGTCGTCTTGCGCCTCCTTAGGTCGATAATATAGCGGACCGCTCTCACAAAGCGGTCTGATTTGATCACAAAGTATGTTGCCACTTCAAATTGTGTTGGTGAATAACAGATGGAAAGTATTCACGTTTTACTCCGTTATGTCGCTTTATCCCTTCAATTGCAAGTAGCTACAGAGAAAAGCGCAGCCTTTAATGCTTTGTGATACTTCTTACTATCATTATAGACTATGCAGTGACGAAACACTGGGTCACCTGTGTGGTCTTCACACTTTGTTATCAATTGATGATCACAAATAATGAACAAGAATGTGACTCAAAATCATCTTTCCGATCGAAAGATCAACGTCTGCTACGCCAACCAGGTGAGTTGAACTAAATACTGTTAAAATTTCTTTTTGCTCATTGTGACTTTTACATTCTAGGCATGACGACGCAAAGTTTTGCGGCTTCCAGTCAAGGTTAGTAGCTTAAATTCCACAATCTGTCGGAGATTTTTGAATGATATTTTTATAAGATGCACATACTTGAAGACTGGAATAACAAGTTGCAGTTCTAAAAGAAAGTTGTATGATGCCGCTAGTTGGATCAATATGTTCAATTACCACAATCTCAGAAGACATTTTTTCAAAATTTACTTTTTTCTGAAGTTTACCTCGATTAAAAAGTTCAAGCATCCATACATGTGATCAGATCGCGAATGAATTCACCTCTGCTCGAGAAAATTTGCAAATTCTAACGCGAGATCAAGTGAAATCTCATTTAGTGAAACTATTCGTCGACATTCATAGAACGGTTTGTACTTGCATCGCCATTTTCGTACCATTTCCGGACGCAAGGGAGGGGTAGGATGCGTCTCATGTCTGAGACCGTCGTGGACTTAAGCCCGTTCAGACAGAACGGTTTACGGTTTACGGTTTTTCGGTTTTTCCCCCTCCCTCATTGAAGAGAACACGGTTTTAAAGACGGCAAATGCACCCGTCAACGTCAAATGAGGTGTGTTTAATGTAGTGGGAGATTGAATATCACAGTACGTTTTCCTCAGAAACATAGGCTGGCAGATGTAATGAAAAGTTATATATTCATAATGACAATGCTACGAGCATTCTGAATATACAAAATTTATCAAAATTGCTGGAAAACAAGAACTCGTCAAGAACAAAGTAATCGCGCAATTGAAGAACCAATCACATACCGATATTCTGTTAACTTTGACAGTGAATTTTGACACTCTGATAATAGAAAATAATATTTATGAAATTAAGAAATCCCTACGCTCATCAGATTCATTATATTGTTGCCATTTATTTGCAGCATAGATCACATGAATCGGTTAGGTAGATCGAGTACAATGGTAAATAATGACTTTGGTAATAAGTAGGGCAAATTTTTTATGACATGTATGTTTTTTTGCCATATTTTTAGGGTAAGGCAATATTGTCATATTTTCTGTGTCTCATCACATTTAGTCATATTTAGTCATTTTTTTGTAGTTTTAGACTGTTAAAGTTGCCGTAAAGGGGATAGAAAATGACCGATGTTTGCAGAATGACGCAATATTGGTCTTCTCATGCACTGCCTACATATATGAATGCTACCGGCGGGGCCGGAACTCGTCTGTCGTCTGCCTTTCCTTGCCAGTCAGCCGCTGCTTGGGTAGAGCGTTCCTCTCCATGTTGAAGAAGATTCTATGCAAAGACAGACCTCATCAAATGTAGTAAATTACGTTACTGCTTTGTATAACAAGCTGTGGATGGGTATATTATGGTAGCTTGAAATAAATCGTTTTGTTTGTCGCAAATTTAATTTTTTGCCTGATAATGGAAACATAATTTTTTCTATATTTTAAGATTTTTAAATTATGCTAAATTACAATTTTTTATAATTATAAGATTTTTAAGTCATATTTTGGTCACGTTTTGAGTTTTTAGATCATATTTGGTTATATTTTAAGCTTTGTTAGGCCATACTTTTTCGATTTTTAGGTCACAAAAAATTTGCCCTAGTAATAAACGTTTGCTAACTGCCCCGCACACGAGGTTTGTTATCAAATGATTTCTTTGATCTAGTTTTCTCAATGCTTGACCAATATTGCCGAAACGGATTTCGATTAGAACGAAATTTTATGGAGAATGCGATGGTATCATTCATTTTGCAATCAGAAGCAAAAAATGTTTTTTTCTAGATGAAAAAACCGCATTTGAAATGGATTCAGCCCCTTTTGAGACCTCGACTACCGAGCTGTATGTGAACGCCATCTGCGGTTTTGTACTGAGTCTAATGATAGAAATCGAGAGGCCATTTAGCTCGGCAGAAAATAGACGTAAAACCGTGCTTGTCTGAACGGGCCTTTACACTGCTGCTTGAAGCATGCCAAAAACAAGTTTGCGCACTTTATACATTGTGTTATCAAACGTTATTGTTGCAATTGATATAGTCAACTACAGCGTTATTTTTTTAAATTAAATACATGGCAAAAATAATACCATCGTATAAAACGCATTCAGCAAAGTATGATGAAAAAATAACACAAGAGAAAGCCAGAAAATCCAAAAAGATGTTTCCTCTTGCATCGGCATTGAATACTTTGGCATCTGATAAAGTCCATATTCCCTAATTATTTAATGACGATCAGTTAGTTGAAATCTCATTCTGTTCTGATTTCCAGAAACTTCAACTTCTTATTCTTAATGACATTCTGTACAATTTCCTTTTTCTGCATCCCTTGATAAAGGCTCAGCCGAAATATTGGGAACATAAGACAACGCGGTCGTAGAAAATTACTCTCATTGCTCCTCACAAAATGAATGAATCCCGACCGATCACAACGAAAAATCAAATTCAAACTTCTGTTCGCTAAAGGATTTGGTTTTTGTTGAATGTTATTAAGCGAATTAAAATCACAGAGGATATCAGATTCCTGAAGTTATGCAGAATCAATGATGTTATTCCTATAGGCCTTAGAACAACTAACATGCTGAAAAACACTTATCCATCATACGAAGAATTTCATCTGCTGAGATATATCGATGACATTTTTCTTATCTATCAAAATATCTTCAGCAGATGAAATTCTACATATTGCTAAGTCTTTGAATCTTTTTATCCAGTTCACATTGGAATTACCCAATAATAACTGCTTATCATTTTTAGACTTGACTGTCAACTTTTGTCCACTAAAGAAAACATTTTCGACTTCTTTATTTTCTAAGAAATGTCATTCAAGACACATTTTACCTTGGTCTTCACATGCATCAATGTCGATGTAAAAGAATGTGATCAACGAAATGAATTCAGAAGAGCAATCCGTAACTCATCAAACAAACAAGAACGGCTGTAAAATAAAAGTTTCTGAATAATGAAATGGATATCCATTGCGAATGATTAACGACTCGTTGACATTTTGTCTGAATAATAAACATCAGAGAAATAAATCTAATGAAGATAATCTTGCCTTGTTCTGATTTCCAGAAACTTAAACCTCTTATTCTTTGATAAACATTTCGCTTTCACTTCACTTAGTATTCTACTATGTCTAAGAGTCAAATCAGACATCTTGTGTAGAAATAGTTATTTACGCAGCTAGTGCAAAATATCCATCTTTATTGCTTTCTTCGAGGTCGACATATCTATGCACGAGTTGTGTAGGTAATTTTATTTTTCACCGATATCATGACCATCATGACTAATCTAATTCTATGGTGCTTGATGAGTTAAATAATAAGCGGGTTTTATATAATTCAATCGCATATATCTATATAGAAATCTATAATTCAACCAGTGCAATAATGAAAATATTACTGCACGCCCGTGCAGTAATCTGCTTTACAGGTAAAATAAAGTGACAGGATATTTACATTATACGCACGGTGAAAAATAAAAAAATTCAGCTTTCAGTACAGGTGTTATAAATTTAGGAGTCCATGGTCTTAGTACAGATAAATAATCACAGATATGTCATTGCCTATTAAAAATCATAGATGTCTCAGTACTAATAAATGATATTAGATATCTTCAAACATGATAGGAATTTGAATGCCGTCTGTCAGTTTACTTCTCTCTCTCACGGTTTTGACGGCTTTTCATGAGTGTTTGGGAACATCAAATACTACGCAACATTAAATTGAACACCTCCCATTGTTATTTCGACATTTTGAAAATTTCCCGTTGTCTTTGGGGAGCACAGTGAACACAAGTATTGGATTTGATTTTTCGTTGCCACCGGTCGGGATACATTCATTTTGTGAGGAGCAATAAAAGCAATTTTCTGCGACCGTGTAGTTTTATATTCCCAATATTTCGGCCTAGCCTCTATCAAGGGATACAGAAAAAGG
Source organism: Prostheceraeus crozeri (assembly GCA_907163375.1). NCBI lineage: Eukaryota > Metazoa > Platyhelminthes > Polycladida > Euryleptidae > Prostheceraeus > Prostheceraeus crozeri. Next base: position 565,376 of record CAJQUW010014582.1, on the reverse strand, counting down.
AAATTGTACTGAATGTCATTAAGAAAATTTAAACTAACCTATCTATGGAATACTACATAGAACCTTAATAGAGCATGGACATTGAGACATGCTAACACAGAAATGTTACAAAAATATCATGGATAACTTGAGATATCAAAAGGATAAAATGACTTATCTATAAAGGTAAAGGAAAACTAAAAGTTACACAAAATTAATAAGATTGAGTAGCATTTCGGTATGCCTTGCTTTTATCTCTTTTTCCGACCCCCATTTTTTGAGCCACGTACTGCAAGTTTCGATGTAAAATTGACCATGTGATGGACTTGTGTGTCATAAGATGTTTATAAACCTCAGATTCCGGGCCTTTTAAATGTTCATCAATTCTTGATCTCATTGTTCTCGAGGTTTCCCCAACATATAGTTTGTCGCATTCGTTGTTGTTACATTATATTAGGTATACACAGTCTTTGGTGTTACATTCTCCATTAGTTATTCCATTCTCGCATACATTGTTCATAATAGCACTTGTTTTGTTTCTTCTGAAGCAGACGTTTCAATGGAGGATTGGTGAATACTGGACGCACATGATCAGAGAGTGATATGTGCAATCTAACAACAACAAATGCGACAATTTATATGTTGGTGAGACCTCGAGAGCAATGAGATCAAGAATTGATGAACATTTAGAAGGCCCTGAACATCTTATGACGCACAAGTCCATCACATGGTCAATATTACATCGAAACTTGCAGTGCATGGCTCAAAGAAAGAAGGTCGAAAAGAGAGAGAAAAAAGCAAAGTCTACCGAGATGTCAACCAATCTTATAAATTCTGTGTAACTTTTAGTTTTGTTTTACCTTTATAAATTAGTTAATTCTATCCTTTCGGTATCTCAAGTAATCCATGATATTTTTTTAAAAATTGTCATCGATTACTTGAACTTATCAGTAAGGAGTAAACAGCACCCGCTTCGTCAAAAGCTAAACAAGTTGATTCTGTGGTTCTAATTGGGCCTCCGGCACTACAACAACTCTGATTATCCGTGTAATAGAACAGGAAAACGAATATATTGTTATACATGTCATATGTAATCTTTCAATCGTCAAATCATATCACATAGCAAAGTTAACAGGTGAAACAATATTACAATAGTTCTTCTATTAAAGCCGAATACTTTTTATTTCTTGACTGAAAGATATTCTCTCGAACACAAGCAGATAGATATATTTATAAATACTACGTCAATAACATGTCTGATAGATATGATACAGAAGCAATGAACAAAACAGGGAGCAGAGGAAGAACAGACAAAAGTGGGACCATTTGGGGGAATCTTGAAGTCAACTGCTTTATATACACGTGGTGTATAGCTGGTCATGGACACCTAAGTGATAGTAGCTGGACGTTGCTCCACAATGAATCCTTAGAACTAGCATCTAAATTAATAAAATCCAGATGAGACAAATGAGCACTCTGCAATGAGAAATCTAATAAACACCAGGTATTGTGAAAATCAATCATGTTTACTAAATTTTACATGTATACATTCTAACTGTAGAGCACACGTTTATCCACAAAAGTTGAAGGGAATTCACAGATGCGTTACGTAGTTAATATCTTAAGTAGAATTGATGTTTGGTTTGGAAATGATAATACAGGAATTTTCATAAAGTGACTTCTCTAAAATTGCGCTTGATTGCAGTTTTTCGTGTACAATACCCTGCACAAATTCTTTACATCCAATCAGTACAAGCAATCCGTGAATTCGCAATTTCACCATAAACATAGCAACAGTATTTTCTAAAGCATACCTTGGATGTTGAAAAGGTACTCGGATATATAAAAAATGCAAGTGCAAGTAAACTGCAATGTCGACATGAACGTTTTTTGTCGTTTGAAGTGCGAGTAACAGCTGCGCGTTTATTCTATCACTTCAACTAAGAGTCGCGTCTCTTGAAAGGATATTGTGTCGCTTGAATTGGAATTGAAGTCTCCTGCACGGCTACCGTGTCATTTTAATTGGGAGTCCTGTTTCCTCCACAGGCACTATGTCGCCTCAACTTAGAGCTACGACGCCTGCACGGCTATTATGTCACTCCGACTGGGAGTAAAGTCTCGTGTAAGGCTATTCTACCGCTTCAACTGGGAGTCACGTCTCTTCCACGTCTATTCTGTCGCTTCAACTAGGAGTCACGCCGTTGCACGGCTATCATGTTGCTCGAATTAGGAGTAAAGTCTCGTGCACGTCTTTTCCACCGCTTCATCTGGGAGTCTCGTCCAGCTACCACCACTTACAAGTCCATGCTTGAAGTCAACTGCTTTCATTATTTACCATTTAAGAAGTACTAGTGATTGAATGAGAAAATACAAAACACTTTATCTCTGGGCAATTTTCTTTTTCTCATTAACACATTTCTAAGGCAAATAATTCTTTGGGATATTATGCCTCAAATGGATGAGGTGTATCAAGTCAAGACAAAAAATCGCCAAAAAGAACAGATTGAGGACAAATACGAGTCAGGTTGCGTTGTGTGTATCGTCATGGAGTGACCTAGGCCTCCTTTGAATAATCACACGAATTGCAAACGAGAAAAAGCCTCAATGATGGGCCACAAACATCAGTCCACACACAAAAAATGTACAAAAGTTAGTTCACAATTGCAAGCTAATAAATATTTCACTACTGAACAAATTTGAGGATACAGTTCGAATCGTTTAGAAGAATTCGCTTTGAAAAATAGAGGCAGCTTTCAAACATTTCCCGAAAGCGGATCTTCTTTGTAACTGCAAATGCCCATTAGCTCACAAAGATGGGTGGCGATTGTATTAATGTGAACTTCAAAGTACATTTGGAATGCAGTTTTCCATCTGGTTTTTATCAATCTGCATAAATCTGGACATCATAATCAGGGAATAATATGGCTTAATGAAAAATAATGACTTCCTTATCTCCAACGATTAAGAATCTGAAAAAAATGTTTTTGATTTTCAATACTGTCTCGTTTGATAAAGAAAAGAAAAAAGAAAATACCTACTGATCTTAGCTTGATATGCTACCGAACTAAAGATATGAAACGTGAAGAGGGACTGGCCTAATCTTAGAGGAGAGGGCAGCTCAAATAGCAGCATGATCCGAAAACACTCTGCACCGCACCCAATACCACTCAGCCATAATGTTCACAGACAACGCCGACACAGTGGTTTCCTTATTGTTTGAGACGTCATTGACACAACCAATGTAAGACTTGGATCTACCTATAGCAGTGATTCGTCGTGAAGGCTAATTCACAGTTATCTTCTAAGCGTTCAGAGTCCACTTCATTGCAAAATGCCTTAATGAGCAAATTTATTGAACTCGACAGTATTACCACTACACTATGTATCAGATCGACTTGAAATTCGGACAAGTGTTGTCGATAAACTTACTGATTAAACGGAAAATATAAGTTTCGGTCACTGACTGATGTTTGATGAACCCCAAAAAATCATCAGTAGACAATACACTGGAGGGTACCGCAGTCAATATTGGAAGTCGATTTGATGCTTGGCTCAGACACAGCGACGATAATACTGCCGCGATCAAGAAGATCCCTCAACGTGTTGAACCATAAAGTTGACTCTTAACATCTAGAAAATACCTATGAATGCAGCAGCTTTCATGATTGGTCACTTATGTAGATGCGCGTTCATGACGTCACAGGTAATAGGGAAACCACGGAGTCGGTATTGGACGATCACATCGCTTTGTTCAAGCAATACCAACACCATAGAGATGCATTCCACAGGGATTTCAGATCACGCGGATTTCAATAGTGGAACTGCTCCTTCAATTTTGGGAGAACCTGGTTGTCTGCCTGCAAAAGGAAAAAAGAGGAAGTATCCAACATTGGCCATCCAAGGAGACTTTACAGCTGGACCAATGTTTGTCGGGACCCTGCGAGGGCCTGTATCGGCGAGATGCAGTGGATTGGAGCTCAACAACAGACTGAACTAGATGAGGTGATTCCACTTTCCCGAGCAATCAAGGCGAAAGTGAGGTAGTGACAGCAACATACACTTCGCCTCTTCTAATGCTAAATGGAGGCACAAAGACTTGCTGCCGAATTATCTCTCTATTCATGAGCTCCTAAGATTCAACAAACATCAAAACTGAGCTGTAGTCACGTACTATCATCGCCGTTGAGCGGGTCGCTCGTCGATTAGTCAATTCATTTACAAGAGGTTGGTAAGAATTAGTGAAAATCTATCACACAATGTTATCGTCACTATTACGATCTCCGTTAGAGTTTAGAACGAATCCTGGCAATCGTGTATCGTCGACTTTTGCATCGTCCAACTCCTGAAGCCGCTTGTGACGATATATACTCCAAAGCTCGCAAGCTAAGTCGCCTGCGATGATGTCACCGCAGTTGATGGCGATCAGTCTTATAATGAACACACCATCAGGTCTGAGATAGTTCTCTACAAATTTCCGACTCGTCGTTTTATCGGTGTCTTTGAGAACGTTCAGAATCTTGAGATATTTCCGCACGAAGTTGAGCCGTCGTCGACTAAATCCCATTCTCAGGAACCAATTGACGAAGCTGGCGAGAGTGACCAACCCAACCAGAATATGCCAGAACCAAAGGAAGATATATATCTTCTCCAGGAACATATTGAGGGGCAAGACACATTGAAGAGTATATCTGGAAGGAAAAGAAGCTCATAGATATGTGTGCACATGATCAATGTTGAATAATAGATGTCTTAATCTGCAAATCATAGAAATCCGAGGTTTTATAATAATAAAGGACTTGACTAGCGATAGTGAACGATACCGGCTTCCAGAGGTTGACAATGGGACGGTCATGATCAAATATCTTACAATATTCCACCTTACAACAAGAATATACAAAGTTCTATTGCAGGCTTCAGTAATTTGATGCTTCCTAAGAAGGCGAAATTGCCTACAGAAGTTTTCATGATCGCTGCCAAGCATTTCAGTTTGTACTCGCTTTATACTGACAAGTCTCATTATAGAAATGTCAGTGCAAGAGGTGTACAAAGAAGTGTTGTGATTTTTTACGTTCTATCCTTGCCAATCTATGTTCTATTGTGGTATTCATATTCAATAGTAGCTATCTTAACCACGGAATTAGACAACTTGCTCGTTCAGTTAGTTCCTAGAAGGGATGAGTCGTATATCGCATACTATTGGAAATGGCACACTCTCTCTCAAACAACAAGCTGTCAGCCGGCTTTTGGATATCATTTCGGTCACACATCACTGTCTAGCTACATTCAATGATGAATGCTGAGAAGAGGGCGGTGAAATGATCAGGTGAGCTAATTTTCCTACGCCTGCTATATTCTTAGGCAATGACCGGAAGGACCAACATTATCGAGAGAACCTGTGCGCAACGATCTGAATTCTTCGAATCTGAAGGAATCATGGCAATCGAAACACTTTGATGGAATTTACAGGAATCCGCAAGCGACGTGCGACTTTTTTCATATCTCTGTAAAGTATACAGAATCCGTTTTTGCCTACTTACCAAGTTCCATCATGCGCCATCGCTTTGAATCAGTCTGCACTCCTAGTAAACTGAACCATTTAATTCTATTATTTTAACTCACGTCTGTCTTCACTGAGTCACGGGTGGACAGCCGCAGATCTGCTGCACAATCACAGCAATGCGCGACCCTTAATAATCAACTGAGCTCTCATATTTGCTTACTTATTCAGTTCGTTAGGATGCAATGGTTAAGTCTCAATACTAATGTAGAAGATTGTGAAAAAATGTCCAGTCAATCAATACATTGACAACAATTAAATAAGTCCTTGTGGTGTTTGTCTATTTATAAACGAACGCAGTGACCACTTTGACTGACGGTGACATGAGGGTGCATCAAGTTCAGTGTCTGATGACATAAGTTGTGTAAGGTTTGAGGTCACCCGGTGAGCAAATTACAGACCATACAACGCGGAGGCTTATTTAGAGACGAAGAAATAATTCCCACAATTCCCTCATCACTGTGCTTGAATTTCAGTGAATAGATCAAATCTCCTCTCCTTGGTCGGACAGGCAATCCGAGAATCATCGTGAAAGTGCATGAGAAACATTAGATGACCGTAATTGTCCATTGAAGAATTTCTCAAGTGAAAATTATCCTTAAAGCGCTTCAGATTCTCACACTTCCCTGTGTCTGGGAGGTTAGCCCCTACGGCAAGAGAATCGGAGAGGCGTTGAACGTCCACTTGAAGAAATGCTAAATTTGTGCCTCTCTCTCATGCAGGAAGGCGCACCACTCTAGATTTCTATGCCGCTTTTATCCTCTCCTCATTCCTCAAATTCCTTGAGTAGCTCGCGCGCGACGATCTGCTCAAACACGCTCCGTCTCCCGCGGTGCTCAGAGAAGAGAAACGGAAGAGAGCGAAGAAATAAAAAATGCCGTGAGAAAACTCAACGACTTTTTCAACGATTAGGCGTTCATTGAATGACAGATCACTCTCTATGATGGATGAGTGATGAGAGATTGAGAGGAAATGAAGATCACGGAGACAAGTGAGAGCAAATTAGGTGAAGAATTTACAACGAGAGAAAGGAAATGAAAGCGGAAGAGGAAAAATGGGAAAATTAGAGCGAAATAGGACAATGTGGCAGCCTATGCATTTCATGTCGATAAAAAAGGCATAACTGAATAGGGATCGGATATCTATGTAGTCTACATTTATGGCAGCCAATCAATCTTCTAGTGATCCGATATCTATAGACAAAACAAACGCCTTCCCCCATATGCCGCTGTAGGAATGTCATCCCAAGCAATGAGGTCGGATGTCTATGTAGTCTATATCCATGGCAGCCAATCAATCTTCTGACGATCTGACATCTTCAGACGCAACAAAAGCCTTCCCCCACATGCCGTTGTAGGAATGTCATCCCATGCAATTATGTCGGATATCTATGTAGTCTGCATTTATGGCAGCCAATCAGTCTTCTAATAATCCGATATCTATAGACACAGCAAATAGCTTTTATCCACAAACTTCGCAGGAATGTCACTACAAAACATTGAGGTCGGATATCTATGTCGTTCATATTTATAGCAAAAGATAATAGATGATGGATTTTTGAGGGCAACAATGTAGGACATTTGAGGGCGCGTAAGCGCCCGAATACCGGCACATAAATCGCACGATTAGATACACCTGTCAACGTTTGTGTCATTAGGTTAGAATCAATCACATATGTAAATCTAAGCTTTTAATCGGCCAGTCATGCCCCAACTTAGTTGCTCCGGATGTGGCGCGACCTTGAGTCAATTTTCATTCTTGTCTACTTCAGATAATCAGTTTATTTCTATGCTAACTGCGATGTTAAAATATTTGAAAATCTTGACATTGACTGATGGATGAATCTCTGTACATCTGTATGGCAATGGTCAAATGATGGTATTTGGATGATAATCGTTGAAAGCGTGTGATTAGTAACTAGTAAGTTGTTGTTCATATCTATTCATTTTTCAAATATGATTTTTGATCGCTTGCACTCTTGAAATCGCTTGAAACTCTTTGAAAATCATTTAAAACATCTATTAACAGAAGAGACCAAACGAAACAATGGATTGGGTATCTGAGATTGATGTAGTCCTTGATTTATCACTGATCGAATTCACGACAAACATCCATTTCGATCTTCTTCCCCTTGAAAGGACTTAAATGAGGCTATTCGGCAAGAATCTCAACAGAGACACTATTCACATCAATAATTATTTCTCGCGACATAACATTGTGGAGTGGACTGGAGAATTGGAAGTTTTGAGTTCTCATGAGGATTCCCATAGCGGTGAGCTTCGAGTGATGAAAGACTTAGGTCACAACCCATTACAACGCTTGACCTCAACGCGATTCCCATGTGTGACTACAGACTCACCCAACATCATTGGCGAGGCGTAATTCGATTTACATCAGCGTCTTGTTCCTTCTCTCAACGGCGCCAGGATGAGCTCATTGGAGCATGACATCAAAGGATTTGCCACGAATTTATCGATGCGTGCCCGAATGCATGTATGTGGAGACAAGATGACTAGAATTCGAATTTATACTTGCTTTGATCTCTTCAAACTCATTCATAATTGGCAGGCTTCTTCTCTAGGCCCAAAAAGTCTTTTGAGGGCTCCCAGGGGAACAGGGAGAGGCTTGGATATAAAAATTGAATTTGCTGCATGTCTCTGATTTACTGACTGGATTGCACTTGGTGTCATCGCCAATTAAAGACAAATCTGATTCATTGAAACGACTTTGAAACTATCTCAAATCTGATAAAATATTGAAAATTATGCACTGTAAACCAGCACCTTCTAAAATCGAGGAAACCTGCATCCTAAAGCGCCACACACTAGAATTTTAGGAGGTTGCGTGAAATAGAATGTTGACATACTAAAGAGAACAACAATCCTGGTGCGCTAGCCTCCTAAAACGCTTTGTTTTATTTTTTTAGGACGGATTTTTTATTTTTTTAGTTACGGATAGTGTCTTGCTTTCGTGTGTGATTTAGGAGGTGCTGTGTTTAGAGTGTGGTATCGGAAGGTATACACTGAAATCGATTTTCTGCCACCTCAAAATCAACCCCATATTTACTAGGGCACTAGTCTCTTCTAGTCACGTAGGTGCTAATCCCTTGCAGTACCACATTCTAGTGACACCTGTATGACCACAGGTACATGCACATGGATATGAAATTCTCTTCTTGTTTGGTTGAATCGAATTGTAGCCACAAACTGAAGATTTTTCAGTGGATATTCGTACTGAAGCTAAAAGGGTGATTGCTTGCCACTTTTCATTTGAGTTCCATAATGTGTTTGACTGTTGCAAGTAAATATACGTATGCCACAAGATAAATATTATTTACACAAATAACACTGAAGATCAGAATTAATATTATACAAAATATTATAAAGGCCTATTAATTATTTAATACCTATTTCGCAGAATAAATGCAAGTCATTATTATTATGTTATGGAGTTCAATCGATGGGTACATCTCGTGATTTGAAAGTCAAATTACGCAATTCACAACATGACATAATGTGCAAGAATCAGAGACTCAACTGCATAGAAGCACCATAGATATATTTCTATGCTTCGCTGAGATTTGGAAGAAATATCTACTCTGTGTGTTGTTTATCATCATAGATGTTTTAGCGTCAATGGTCTGTTCATCCTTGCTCTTCCTCAAACAGATTTCGTTAAACTGCAACATAAATTATATTTATTCTTCTGTATCACTGAATTCAATATTTTTGACTGATCATTCCTGCCGATCTATGCCAATACTTTCCTTTCTCCGTATTTTAGCTACATTTAAAGTTTTTCTTTTGTACAATGACTTCTTAGTTCTACAAAGAAAAGATGCGGAACTTGTCAGTAACACACCCTCTATTCTCTGTGGGTGGATATTACGTAATAACCAAAGTTCTTTCCATTGGAAGTCATATCTTTGATACGGCTTATGGTATGGAGAAGGTTGGAACAGAATCGGGTCAAATCATCAATAATCCAAACTATTTGCTCAGCGTGGGAAGTTTGGAGAATTGTAGACGAGAAAGTGGTGTAGGCAAGGGACCCGTTCACCCGCTCGATAGACAATTGAAATGAAGTAGTTGTGGTGACGTCATTTATCGGAGAGAGAGAGAAAGAGTGGCTTCATTCTTGTTTTGAGAGACTTCATGCTAACTGATTGACTTACTTAAGTTATGAAATGAAAAAATCAACAATCGTATTACTTTTTGAGCTGTTGTTGTGGTTCTTCAGGCATTGTCTGTAGCCGATTTTACTTGAAAGACTCAACATCCATTCGAGAAAATGACATTTCAAGCAATACACGAATTCCACTGTAATAAAACGGCGAGAAACCACAAGCTTATGCAATATTTCGTCAAGAAAGGCCTACGTGTTGGTTCGACATTTGCCAACGAGTAGAGCCAAGTTGCACGGTATTGTCTTGAATCCATAAACTAAAGACGGTGGTTCTGATGTACAATTTATTCCAAACTTTGGCTACTGATAGCTTTAGTTGGACTGCAGTAGTTCAATTTTTGCTTTGTGTCAGTTGGTAGTCCTCGAAGCAGGTGTAATTCTTCTGCTCCGAAGTATCACGGAGATTTGGACTACGGTAAACATATTCAGGAAAATAAACCTCAGCTCGAATATGTCAAACTTTTTTTGGTTGATTTCCAGATATCTCAATGACCTGTAATGATGTTATCTGTCATGCGTACATAAAGACTGGACTACTCTTTCCATGAGAGTCAATGCAGATCCTTTGACAGCTATCATTTAGACAATCTCATGTGTCGATTGCTCTCAAACCTCCTCGTCTGCCTATTTTAATTTGCGTCAAACACTGAAGGACATATGGATTGATGTTCAGTCAGTATGGAGAAAATATCAAATGACACTAATGTCCACAACCGACTAGAGGCGAGAGGAGAGAGGAGAGAGAATTTTGAGGAGGAGAAATCAAATTTACGTCTTGTGAACACCCTGGAGGTGTGATGGCTCATCGGATAGCACGCTGGCTCTCTATGCAGAGGTCCTGTGTTCGACTTCTGCATGGATATAACACCGTTTCTCTCTCATCGCGACTTGTACTAACTTGAAACTTGAGCGTTGGTGTTCTGCGATCTCTGCGTATAGCACCGAGCTGACTTTCCTTTCTTGAAAAGTGAGTGACGCAAGCTCTTGGCTGAAGTTGAGTGTTTGGAGTTTCACATTCAATTGTCTGACATTGGAAGTCGCTGCCGTTTAGGTACAATTTTCTACGGCGCTCTACTGCTTTCAATTTGCATGTACGTTCTAGGCCTTTAATATCATAGTGTCAGATTTCTAAAGTTCGTCTGCGAAGTAGGCAAAGAAATTTTTCCGAGTTGAGAGAGAAGATATTTGGCCTGTGGTATGTTCTTTTGTATCATTGATTGCATTATTGCCGGTATCTCATACTGTTCATTGTTCATTTCTTTGATGGGAATATAAACCCTTGAGCGTGAGATAGAGAATGATGAACCCTGAATTACCTCATTGTTACTTAAATGCACTTAGAACACGAGGAATTAAAGTATTTGGAATCCATACAAAGAATCTCGCATAAATAATTTATGGGCTGCAAAAAATCTTATCTTCACAGGTGCCTCAGAAACGGTAGATAAACTAGATTAGCATCAGTGAGATTTAATCATTGTTCTATACAGAAAGTACTCTTGCAGAACGCAACATAAGAAGTGCAGGCGTGACAGGAAGATGCTTTAGGTTGTTGATTGCGTTATTAAAAAACCTTTTCTTTGCTTCGTAATATAACAAGTGCATACTAGTTTTTACTATGCAATTTATGTCATGATATTATTCCGTTCAATTTTTCTACGACAGATAAAATTACATTTTATTAATGAAGGCGTGTGATTTCGTAAATCTTATCATTTCAGAAATTAAAAAGTAGAAAAAATGAATGAAAAATAAATAAAATTGTAATTAATGTCAGAAATTGAAGAGGTAGTCCTATTTTTGTGTGTGACGGAGAGATATGATATGTGACGTATATACCAAACAAATGTTCTCCGTGAAAACTGCGTCTAAATATGAGGTCAAGAAATAGGAAAGCAATGTTACCGTTGTAGCAAACTCAACAGCACTGTTCAAACTGTATGTGGCCAGCATCATCAGGCATGCATATTAAAGAAAATAACCAACAAATAACCATTACATAAAAAACCCAACTTAGCAAAGATCGCCGCCGATTATAATTTGAGAAAGAGGAATGTCTTCCAAACATCTGGCATTAAATAAAAATCGGATCATTTTCTGACATTCAGCATCTCTTTCACAAAGCGCCTCCTTAAAAGTGACGAATAGAAATTGAAATATTTTGAATAATTGAAAATGTTGCTAATAATATTAAAAAAGTGTGTGAGCTAAAAAAAAAGTAAAAAAGTTAATAGATTTGGACTCATTGAAGTTCTTCAGCCTTTGTGGTTGAAACACTGATAGTTTGAATAAAAAATGAAGTCAAGTTGCGGCACTTATGGGTTATCTCCCCACCCCAAGTTTTCAAATTTGTCTACAATCTGTTGAAATAAATCAATCGTCACAAAACTTACAGTACTTGTCAGTGAGGATATTTCTTCCTACATACCAAAATTTGCGCAAATCAGACAAGTACTTTTTGAATCAAGGGTGATCACTTGAAGTGCAGCGTTGCTCATCGTCTGAGCAGAAAGCACTTGAGGTCAACAAAGTCGCTTGCCGTCAACTCGTGAAGTGACAATGACCACGCCACATCTCTTACACTAACATTTTTAACTATAAAAAGGTGTAGCAAAGTAGTGGTCGTGGGGAGATTTCAAATAGCAGTGGATGAGACGAAGAGGGAGAGAGAACAATGCACACACGAGTAACAATAATGCGCGAACAGACGAAGTCAGATCAAGCTGTTGACATCGCCACACTTCACGTTATCGTCCCTAATACAAAAGTACTTGTCCGATCTGTTTAAAGTTTTGTCTGTGGGTAGAAAATATGCTTACTTACGTCTGTTTGAAGTTTGGTGACGACTGATTCATTTTTGCAGATTTTAGGCAAATTTGAAAACCTGGGATGAGGAGATAACCCAGAAGTACCCGGGCTCCTAACCGGATAGCCCAAAGTAAATCATCACATAATGGATGTGTAACCTTGATTAATGAACTGATTAACATAACAATAGGTAGCATCATTACCATCTAGTTAGTCCTATTTGCTCTCATGAATTAGTTCAATAGTAGGACTAATTGAATTCGGTCAGGTTATGAAACATTTGAAATTTTACCAGTAATTTTGCAAGTTCACATTTGAATTGATAGATTCCCTTTTCATTTCCTATAAAATAACTCTATATTTTTTAATTCCGTTTTTCTTCATTTAAAATCACTATGTCTCTGTTAAAGTTCGATGTCAATGTCACTTTTTCATTAACCAAAGCATAGATGTCACTTTTAGAATCCGAAACCTGCATCAGATTCTCTGTTGAATGCCTAGACATTTTAAGAGGTCATTTTCCATCTATGAGAGTGTGTACTACTTCGAATATTTGTTCTGTGCAATGCTCAGTTGCATAGAGGTCTTCTGATCCTGCAATGAATAAGTTACTATGCTGATACATAGCCTCTTCCATGCATTCATGGCTCCACATTGTACTCAAAGAAGTGATTCTGTAATTTGAAAGCAACATTCAAACAGATAGAGTGCCTTACGGCAGACATCTATGCTTCGACTGAAGTTACCAGAGAATTCATATAAAAGCCACTAAAGCACTCACTAAAGTCGAACAGGAATGCCAGCGGTGAAGTGCAAGTATTCGAAATAATGCACAATTCCATACGTTGTTTTAACACACTATTCAATATAGAGACAACAATGATGATAATAGCAATATATTCTGGTTAAATTGACATTTTATAGAAAGTGCACTCCATGGCATCGAGAGCGCTCGCAGCAATGCGTAAGCAAAAGAATATATCTTGAGCATGATTAAGTTAAATTTCTGATTTTAGTATTGCTTTAAAACGTTGGAAGGATGGTGCAGAAGCACGAATATTAGATGTCAAGTTCCAGAAAAGGAAATATACGATACAAAAAATGATTACGCAATGTAAGGAAAGAAGTTTGGCAGGACTTGGCAGGCAATGTTCACAAATTCCAGTAGAGCATGCGGTTTGAAGCAAAGTAAAATAATTCCAAAATAAGTTTCAAATATCTTGCAGTACGCTTTGAAAAATAGATGCAATATTACCAATAATTTGCGTATGAATAGTGACTTTCTTTGGGAAGGGTTGCCATACAGATGTAGATGGAAATTTAACCTATGAATTCAACGCATCGCAAAATATGAAACGGAAAGTTGCACTGTCACCATATGGACATATTCAACATCAGGTGATGACTCTCACATTGATTCTATGCATCAAATTCGTGGATTGATAGAAATGCGGCTAGTTTTGATCATCTTTCGTTGACTTTCCCTAGTGTAATTCTGATAGCCCTGATCGTTGAACCTGGCCAATGCTTCCATACAAGGAAAATTCCATCTGTCTCGGGAGTCCCATTGTCATTTTCTTTTCATTAGTTTCAAGATGTTAAATCAAAGATTTGAAATATTCGAATCTGTTTAACGATGCTTCAAGCGAAAGGCCATTAGAGGAACAAAGGATGGAAATTGATAACATTTCATCATCATTTAACCGATGAAAAGAGCAAGAACTTAATGGAAAGTTATGGAATGACATGAGGGAGGCTATCTATTTGACAAAAAATTGATCAATGTTTTGTAGGCATGTCACCCACAAAAAGATAAAATGTTTTTCACTGACTTATTTTAACTGTTTTTGTACAGCCTTTTTCAACAGTGCGATTATATTGTAGAGATCGCATTATTATTCGGTCTAAAGATGACATTAATCAGCGCTGATGGTCACGATGGGAAAAAGAAGATCAATTTCCTATTGAGTGCAATGCAAGTTCAAGTCTGAATTCTAACGAACCAGAAAATTAACACCACATTAAACGTACACAGTCAGTAAATTTAGATCGTGAGGAGTCGAACGGATTGAATTCCAGAAAATTGAGTTTAAGATGCGTACTTTTCACTTGACGGGCATGCCTGCAATCTGACCGTTCAGGATCGTGTGTTCGCTGATGCGAGCTACTTCTGCAATGCGCGTGTTTGGCCAATCATACAAGCCGAAGAGAGACGAATATCGTTATGCTACCATTGCATACACTGGCTGGAATAGGATTTTCTCCGCTCTAGACTAACCCACACGCAAATGAACCTATCTCTGTGGGTTGCACGATGTGTAGGTTCATACTTCAACAGCTTCTTCTGGTGGTTATAGTCCCACTAACTTTCTATGGTAAAACCAATGGCACAATTATGGTAAAACCAATTATCAAAGCGCACTCAGCTCGAAATGTTGAATAAGCTCGGGATCGCCAGCATAAGACGTTAGGACATGCATCGCGTCGGATGAGTTTACCAATAGAAATCCGACTTTTCGCTTTAAGCTTTGTTTTAGTAGGACTAGAGCCATGCCGACAACGTGACGGCGTTTGAAACATGAAACTACTAAAGGTTCTATACGGGATAAACTGTATTAAGCATAAGCGGCCATTAACCTTGTGACTTAACAGTCAACTCTGAAACCCGTCGAGATTTGAAAGCAGGCCGCGATTTTCTCAGCCGATTTCGGAAGCGTTGACCAGAATCTCCCCCTCTGTGTGACTTGGGCTGTGATCTGTCCAAGTGTGTTATTCACTTGCTGTAAACACTGCAAATAACAAGGAAAGATGCTTCATCACCAATGTCTTCTAGAAAATACAGAAAACTTCGAAATTATAGGAAGCTCCAAAAATTGTGATGTTTCAATTACTCTTGAAACCAACTGTGCAATTTAGATGGCGCATGCTCTTTTCAATCGGTATGGGAAAACTCGTTCATCAAGTAGCAATTCAAAATGAAAAATATGAGTTGCAAAACACTTTTGGCATAGTTCCTGTAAAACACCCATGCAAAGACGACAATTCCTCATTTCTTTGTCTATCAAAGTTTCGATGAATCTTTGCTCTACTTACAACTCCAATTTTTCGTCATTAATTCGTAGAATTTGAAGTCTTGACTGGTTTTAACTTTTCTTTTTTCATCATTTAGTGTTTAAACCTTTCATTAACTTAATGTAGGCCTAGTGCAGATTTTCTCTTCATACTTGGTTCCACGAATAGTGCTGATTGTCGACTATTTTGCTGACTGAAATTGTTTCTCATAAACTTTAGAATTTGGAATCAAAATTTTGAATACCTTGAATCTGTTTAATTTGAAACTATGCTGAAATTGAAATGGAAACTTTGTTTAATGTTCGAACAAATAGTGACTGAAGTTTTCAAATGCGTTAACCCTCGCCCCGCGTTGACAAACGCGGCCTACTGGCGGAGGTCCCATGCTTTTTTCCGAAATTAAAGGTCCAAATTCAAAACAAAATACATCAAATGAAAGCTCTCATCACTGCTTTGATATTCAAAGTCATTATGGAGGTAAAATGTAAGGTCAAAAGGATGATTTTCTTATTATGGTTATTATTTCTTGCCCTATCTCAGAGCAATTTAAAATCTTGAATTTTGAATTCAAAATGTCAAAGTCTAAATAAAATCTACAAAGGAATTATCATTTTCATTTCAAATTGACGCGAGAATACTTTCTTTTATGGATTCGAACAGTTTTGATATCAATAAAGACACCTGAAAACATTCAAAGCGAAAATATTGCAAGATTCGACAAATCTGTCGTACGTTCAAATTTTTGAAACCTCATTGTGACGAAAGTATTAAGCGAGTGTTGTTCAAAATTAGTAGATAACTGTAGATAGCGTAGAAAACAGGCTATCTAAAATTTGGAGTTCGTATCTTCATTCATTTAGGAGCTAGATGAAATTGTCGCTAGGGGGGTGGCGCTCAGCGCCCTCCCCCAATGAGGCGAAGGTTAACACTACGAGTTACAATATTTCAGTTCACTGGACATCAAGCTTTCTGAGATATTTGGCAAAACCATCGAAAATCGACGTTGATGATAATAATCTGATAGCTTTCCTGTCAGGAAAACATCCATCGGGTGGAAAATGTCTTCAAACAGCTGAGAGTCTGGTGAAGAGACACTTTACCACCTTCTGTCAACTTCGCATTCATGCTTACTATGAAAACTACTACCTCGATACATTCTCTTCTTTACCACTCGGTTTCAAATGTCAAGGATATTATCTGTTGATCTCTGCTGACCACTTGTGTCTCTAGCGAAACAGATGTCCATTCTGTCATCTGCATGGAATCTTTTATTGAAGACTTGTACTAACATGAGAGGTTACTGACCCAGCACTTTCCGTGTAAGCGAAACAAGTGAAACCGCAGAAGTTGAAACAGTTTCGAAGAAGCAGCACAACCTTCGCCCACTTGCTACTCTTTACCCGAATGTTTCCCAGTGGGGGAGCGTTTTTCACCTTTCCTCTTCTCCGTCAGTAGTGGTCAGAATCACATATCAATCGCAAGTCAAGACAATTCAGAGGGTGCTATTATACTTTCGATTAAAACGTGCTGTAATTCAGTTTCGAATTTGTAATGTACCAAAAGCACCGACCGTACCGGTAAGCTTAAGCACGCGTTTAAGATTAAGCGTCTTGGATTTCTGCCTATGAACAAAATAGACTGAGAAGTGTCTACACCACAAGATTTGACAGGTCGTCTCTTCTTCTGTTTGACTAGAAAGGAAACATTGGAACAGGTAACGTTAATGAAATGGCACAGTCTGCTGACATAATACCATAGCAATCGAACAATAAGCAGTTAGTTCAACATTAAACATGCCAAATTGTGTGAAGTTTCAGTGACTGTTATCAACCGGATCACACAGCAAAGACACAAAGTCGATGTCAAGTTCTACAGAGAAGTTTGTGGACGTTTTTTCGTGCGCCTGCTAACTTTTTTAATAACGAGCGTCCCGAGCATCGCTTTACTTTGCTCGCAGTGAGGCACTCTACAACTACTGCAAGGGTGACTTTATATTTGCTGCAAAACGCTTTGCTCGGAAGCGCTTGTTAAAGCTCGCAGTGTGACTGAGGCCTTACGCTCGCGATCTCGACGCTGTCGTGCATTAACCGATACTTAATGACAGATAGATGAAAGCATTCTAAAAGACAATTAGACAAAACTGACTGTATTGTTTAATTACACACATACATGGTATAGACATAATTATAATATGCTATTCATAATTTAATGGTAAAATCGTCGATGTTCGGTCAGATTTGATAAAATTTGAATTGGTTGTCAAAAATTGCGTTAAAACATGAATTCACAAAAATTAGAATCGCACTTATTTGAGAAAATGCGCACGACGGGGAGGTCTCCAGGAGCCTCCCCGGGTAGAATAGGGCTAGCGTACAGATGATGCCCTGTCTTTCTAACTTGACGTATCCTGATAATTGCATGAAGATGAATGCAAATATCAAACAACCTGTGAATGAACTGTGGTACTCCGCCAAATGATCCATTTCTGGAGATCATCACGTTATAGATCCGATTATTAATTAACTCAGATTGAATGACAAATGTCTGATTGACATTTGGAATATGTTAAACTTTAATCAGATAATTGAAACTTTCTACGTTTGAACTGCGCATTTCAATTTCATGACTGTGATGGATATCTATGGTGACATTTGTCTGCCCAAGTATCATAAGTTCATAATCAAGGTATTAAACAAATTTATCATGCAAATGTCAGACGAGGCCGCCTGCCAATTCACAGAAATAGACAGGTCGTCTCACCTTCTCTTTGACTAGAAAGAAAGCATTGTAATATGTGACTTTAATGAATTGGCACAGTCTGCTGACATGATACTATATCAGTCGAACAATGAGTAGTCAGTCTAATATTAAACACACCATTGTACGAAGTTCTAGTGGCTGCTATCAACCGGATCACACAGCAAAGAAACACAGTCGATGTCAAGCTCTACAGAGAAGTTTGTGAACGTTTTTTCGTGCGCCTGCTACCTTTTTAAATAATGATCAAAAGGACCAACATTATAGAGAAAACTTTTGCGTAATGATCTGAATTCTTCGAATCTGAAGGCTTGTTGGCCATCGGGGCATTTTGAAGGAAAATTCAGCAATCCGTGAGCGACGTAGGGCACTAAAATTCCTTTTGCCCACTCAACAAGTTCCTGCATATGCTATCGCTTTGAATCAGTTTGCACTTCTATCAAAGTGACACGCTAAAACTATCTAATTCTGTGGGGAGATTAGACAGTAATACAACGTATTAAAGACGAGATATTGCATAAATCTTAGTCAAGGATGGCATCCGCATGTGCTGAACAGGATTGCGTTATTCTAAACTGCATCATGCTGGGTCATCATGTAGCCTCCACTATCTGAAAATTCTTGAAAAACTTTTTTGATAATCCACTGAAAGTTTACAATAAAGGAGGAATTATGGATATACTGAATGCAAACAATTGACATCAAAGGGTGGCGAAAGAATGAGTTAAGCAGGTTCACGAGGCGGATCGTGTTCGTAAACATCCAAGTCTTCTGAATTTCACATCAGTTACAAGTGTAGAAGCAGGTCTGATGGTCTCTCTGTCTAGAACCAGTCATATCTGAGCTGTAATCGCTACTTTTCCTGCATCTTTGTGTAAAACATCGATAAAGTAGAGCATTAAGTGAAGGAATACCTTCGTCTGTGACAGGTCGCTACTTGTGGGTCGGATAAGATCTCGACGCCTGTCATTAATGGTTGACCGACACTCCCTGTCTGATAACCTTTCCATCGCCAGCAACTCATATGAGACCCGTGGCGACATGAATTCTTCCTGTCGTGCGACAGTGAAACAGTAGACTCCTCCTCAAACTTCCGGTACTTTTGTCCAGCAAAGAAAGCTGGCCTCGCAGTGATAAAGCTCCCGGAAGACGTTATCCTACGAGTCATCTGATAAAATCATGAGAGGAGAGAACAAGAGAGATGACAATGATGGGACGTCATAATGACAAAATAAGGGAGAGATGGGCATGAATGCAGAATGTATTTCATCAGCAGACAATA
This sequence comes from Prostheceraeus crozeri, assembly GCA_907163375.1. Taxonomy (NCBI): domain Eukaryota; kingdom Metazoa; phylum Platyhelminthes; order Polycladida; family Euryleptidae; genus Prostheceraeus; species Prostheceraeus crozeri. Next base: position 545,736 of record CAJQUW010014582.1, on the reverse strand, counting down.
TTTTGATTTCACGGTACTGCGCTTAATCATAGTGCCTATTTCAAAGTAACCGCAGAGTTGAATTTGATACTTTGTTGCCATCTGTCGGAATTCATTCATTAAAGAATAATAGAAAAACAGTTTCTACGATCGCTTAATGGTCTATTCTTATTATGTCGGTAATACAACTACACGGTCGTAGAAAATCTTTCCAGTTAATTACTGGAATAATTTCTTAAATAACCGCAGACTTCATTACATTACATATTTACAGCACTCAAAGTCTGCCGCATCTGAAATTGTGCAACGTGGCTTGTAAATACTCGTACATCTGATATTAATTCATATGCTACTACCTTCCTGCTGTTGATCTGATATGTCTAATTCATATAGCAATGGTCTACTTTATCAGCAAAACATTGGATATATACGGCTATCTGAATTATTCAAATAGAAAGATATTAATTGGCGATCGGAGGCTTTTGAGGGAGTGTCCATAAGTTCGCCAGCGAACTTTTGATCTTTTGATCATTGATTTTTTTATGCAGAGTACTAACTTGACGGGACTTAAGTCTTCATGAAAATCACTTTGTTCTCACAAAATTTTATCCAATAATACTGAATCATTACTTCCATTAAATATAGCGCTGAATCCACCCTGTTCCGTACCAACCTATCAAACGACGTGGCATTGTTTTGAAAATGATTTTTGAGAAAATGTTTTTGACGAGACGATTCGGAGTTTGTTGATCATGTGAATCAATGTGTCATCCATTGAACATCTGTTGAATGTAAAATGCTGACAAATTTGTAACTGCAGCCCTCTCTCGCAGCATCTACACTATTCTTTAGAGCTATTTTGTTGCCAATTAGACGAGGAAGAGTATTTGGTTTTACTATCGTTTTAAAATGAGTGTTTTTATGAAGGATTTTAAGTCAGCTATAGTTTACGTGTTATCAAAATTGCGCGTTTTAAACATCAACAAGGGTTTAAGTTTACACTTTCTGGTTTCAAGCGAAGAGTCCTCTATTCAGGGTTTGTCCACTAGGACCCGCTAACTCCACTAATTTGTCTGTTTAATTATTACAATTGAATGCTAACTATTTCACGCTTCTCACAAGGGAAATATTGCCACCCACTCAATGCGCTACAAGAAGCTATGCATTCGTAATTTAGGAGTATTTAGAATAAATCTCATCATTGAAGAACGAAGTGCAGCCCTAAAGTGTCATTTTGGGATGTTGTTTCAACTGTAAAAGGTAAGATAATGCTAGAGCATGAAGCTAATCAAATTCGAAAATGAATACTAAGAGCTCATATATCAAAATGAGCCTCAAGGATTCATTGTGGCTGTGTCCCGAGATGCATCACCCGAAGAAAATATCATAAGTTTGATTTAAGATAAAAAATGATTAATCGCTGTGATTAACCACGTGAAGTAAAGTAACAATGCATGAAATTGAAGTGAAAACTTGCACATTTCCATTTCTTTTGGAAATTTCCGCTTTGATGATGTGTTGTTGAAATAGAAACACTTTGAATCTTATTTGAAATTCAGTTTGTAAGTATAACGATAAAGCGTAATATCGAGTCATCGAAGGTCCAGATCATTCATCGAAAGTCGGATCGTTCCAAATTAATCTGAAGATAAATTTTTCCTTTATACCTTACAGGTGAGTCTTGCAAACCATTCGATTGCATTGCTTATTGCTTAAATCTTCATAAATTGATACTTCTTTTTCATTAGGCGTTTCCGGACCTTTAAATATGACTCATAAAATGTGTGTGGCTGTCAAGTTCAATAAAATCGATGATATTAATCATTGAACAATATGCCTATAGTTGCCTTGGATATGTGTATATTTTAGAATAAATGAATTCGAAAGCACATCGAATAAATGTCAATTTTTCATACAATGCATTTCAGCCATAAAGTTTTGTTTTAAATTATTTGAAGCCCATGTGTTGAACAGATGCTGATATCTATGTTACTTACATAGTCTCATGTCCCATCAAAGATCAAACATATTTTACCAGAAAGTGCTGATTGGTGGACATCGAACATGCTCCATCTCATCGCTTCATTTTATATTTTCACCATTTGTATTGTAATCGCTTCACGCCCACACCATTTTATCACTCATCCTTGTATGTATTACCACGACAATGGCTAATAAACCTTCTTGAGTTCTTCAGCAAAAGAGTGCGCTTATGATAAGAATGTTTATGATGTTTCGATATAAAAGGAAAATGTGCTCAAACTCCGTACAGAATTCTCCATGATTAGCTAATTTTCGAGTAGTTGAAAAAGCAGGTATGAACTTCCCTACAGTCACAAATCTGTACGCAGCTTGACACCGATCTCACATTGATGAAAACAGAGATTGGAAATAACTGCCAATTATCTTGCGGCCACAATATTTATTTATTGTATCGATCGTTATCATGGAAAAAGCGGCAGAGATAATCTTATTTCCTGTGAAAATTTGTTATCAATGCCTGAGAGACATTTTTCTCTGATAGACAGGAAGTGAAATGGTCCGCATGTTCAAAGCCTCGGCCCGACAGAAGGAAATGCAAAGAGAAGGCCGCTTTCATCATCACTTGCCTTGAAGAGACGCCTAAGGCTGGTAGACAAACGTCATTTGTAATCCCGGTAACACGCTATCTGGTAGCATGCGACGCCAATCGAAAGGGAAGAGTCTTTTATGCAACTTTGTGAAGAGCTCATCAAAGAATTCACAGACAGACACGTCTACACACGAGGAGTCTTCATTGAGGACATTCAAAACTGAGACTGAAGTCAATGTTCAGTTATTTTATGATTTCAAGGTGAATAAACTGCACATTTTTAGTCAATGATTGATGAACTGTAAGTGTGTTGATTAAGATACTCCAATCACATTATTTTTTGATGCAAATTTGCCTTAATATTCATATGGTGCAATCGCATTAAAATTAAAAAATCCATGCGGAATAATAAGAGTCCCAAACCAAGCATTGCAGAAAACCGTGAATTTATCCGCTTAGAAAAAAAGTTTATCTGGTGAAGAGATATCCTTTGCTACTCTCCATAACTGAAGTTTCACGCGGCAGCCAGGCAGCATCATAAAACAATGTATCTGCAAATTCTGATTTGATATTTAAGTAAGGAGACTTTTGATTCCTCCGCCGCAGTGGTACTCCGCGGTAGACATTTCTTGTATCATGTTTTAATCGTTTTGATGGTCTTTAGCATTTGCGCCTGAATCTATGATATGTGAGAATGTGAAATGGCATACGCTAGTTCGCCAGCAACTTCTATCATTGACTTCTGATCATAGAAATAATATTGAAACTCAGATATCGATGGTAGATGTAAAAGGAAATCCTCAGATTATTGCACAAATCTTTCCGCAGACAGAGCCTCGGCAAGAGCCCGGCAGCCACAGTGAGTTTCTGCAGGGAATGAGGCCGAAAATGACACTTTCACAGACTGATGTACATCTTCTGCCTACTACGAATCGGTGCGTCTGCCGAGTTCTAGTGAGTTCCTCTTCTTGTCAGACAGCATCAAAGGAAAACACTCGTAAATCCAATGGGACACAGACTGCAGTTTTTGGCTAAAATGAAATTTTTCTATGTTTTCTCTCATTAAACGAAAAGAACGAAAACCAGAGTCATAATGTTTGGCAAGGAATGTCTTCAGGTCATTTCCCTTCATGCTCTTGCACCCCTGTCTATAAATTTAATCACATTTAGATTTGGCGAGCTTCTTAATGTCGGCAAACACAAACATTTTGAGCAACTTTATCAGCATTCAACCACATTCTCACATACATAGCCGATCAGAAGCATGATGAAATACATGTACATCATAGGAAATGACCTATGATATACTTTCCAGTTGATAAGCGAAACATAGAAAATTTCACTTTAACCAAAAACTTCAATCTGCGTCCCATTGGATTGTGTTTTTCTTTGATCCTGTCTGACAAGAAGAGGAACTCACTGGGACTCGGCAGACGAGCAGATTCGTAGTGGGTAGAGGATGTACATCATTCTGTGAAAATCTCATTTTCGGCCTCGTTCCCTGCAGAAACTTGTTCTGTCTGCCGGACTATAACCGAATACAGAAGCGGTTTTGGATTTGATCCTTTCGAATCTCAGCGACAGCAATTCGGTCTAAGGGGCCTTCCGAGTACTGGGAAATGCTTGTCTTATGGACGAATCATTTTCTTCAACATAAAAACACTTGCAAGGAATATATTCCGTCTTGTGGATCAGTGAACCATTGTCGGTTTTGCAAGAATTCGGTGAAAATTGAGGATGTCGTAACATTACTTTTCTTTATCAATATCACCATGGTCAGCCAATTGTTTTCTCACAACAGGTCAACAAGAACAATAAGTTTGTTGATACTTTTCTGATATTTACTGAGAGTGGAGTGAAAACACTGAGAAGTGCTGCACTTGGAAGACGACGAAGTCACATTGAAGGACGATTCTTATGCAACTGTCAGAGTGCTTCAGATGGAAGATCCACCACGTATCAGGTTAGCTGCGAACATTCCGACGACCTTTCTGATCATCTCAACAAAGACTGACAATGCAGTTACAGAATTGAATCTTTCAGCGCTCTCTATGTTACTAGAAAGGAAGTAGTACAGAAATCGACAACGCGTCATCACCGGACTATCATAGAGTTTATTGTAATTATATTGAAGTTTATTTAAATGAGGTCCGATGGGTGAGTACTTTAGATATTGTTGAAATCAAGTGCTCAAATGCAGAATTATATCATTATGATGACGCAGTCGTTTGTTACAATATATGTCGCAAACGCGAACTTGTAGATTTCTGAATGTGATTGCTGCTCTGATGGTATAAATGTTACTCTGGGCAACTTGCAGAAGACTTTGCCGATTGACTTTACGCCGCTGACGAGGGGAGAATTCCAGAAACGTTTGGCACCTGTAAATTTTTGCTTTAATTAACTTCGACTTTTGGTCAGTATATATAAAGAAGGAGTGAACATCTTTACTTTTTCATGATGATAGCATTGAGTTGCAATATTAGTCTGTAGAACCAGCTTTCCACATGAATGAGGGCGACGAGCTTCATCCTAGTGCTCAGAAGCGCATTGATGAAGGCAGCACTGGGCTTATGATCAAGCAGTGCTAGACCTCATCTTAGAGAATCAGCAGCTTGCCAAAATCCTGATTCAAAATTGAAACTTGATTCTTTCATCTTGACTTCCTTTAGTCCGGCAGACAGAGCAAGCTTCTACAGGGAATGAGGCAGAAAATGAGACTTTGACATAATGATCTACTACGAATCTGCGCGTCTGCCGAGTTCGACCTGGCTCCTCTTCTTGTCAGACAGAATCAATGTACTACATTCTCACTTCCTTCATTATTGGTATCAGTCTTTCCTGCTTCATCGCTTCTTATTCAGTCTCTCAGACATATAATTAATTGTCATTATTCTTAGCGCCTCCATCTGTCTTTGCCTTTCAATTTCTTGACAAGCAGGTGCACCAGCCTGGTCATGTTCCAAATATCATCCTCTTCTACCAATTTTCTTATCGGTTTGACCGGATCATCACAGGAAAGTTCCTGAAAAGCTTCCTCATCGGACGTTAGATGTCTGTGTCAAAAGTTTGAGTGATTTCATTGGTACAAATTCTCTCCACAAGATTATTGCGCATATCTAAGTAACGATTAAGTGAGAGGTAAATAACAAATAATTGGAAACAGCATGTATATCAAGAGAAACGTGTCCTGAAAATCGAGCAAGGATACGAAGCCGAGTTTCCTGAAAATCTCAACATGTAAAAACTTCTGAGCAAGAAGACTATGATGTAAAATTTTACTGCCAGCTCAGGAAATCGTATTTCATCTGTCGTCTTATTCCCTTTTCAATTGAATGGAATTCGTTGGACGAGTAGTTGGCAAAGTTGTTATCAAATTAGACATTCATGAGGCAGAGGATCTTGATTTAAATGAAACCCAGACATTGTCAAGTGTTTTCTGACCAGCTATGGAAAATGAATGACCACTGACAGACAATCTTGGCAATTCCGAAGTAATAAGTCACGCTCTCAAGACGATTGCCGAATGAGGATCTTGAAAATTAGTGCAGATTATATGAAGCTGTTCATCAAATTGTTTATCGTGAATATCACTTTACTAAATAGGTATATAAAATATGCTTTGGGATACTTTCAATAATTAAAAACTTGACAATGTGATATCAGGCCGCTTATATTTATTAACGTTTATAACATATCCTCTAAATATCATTCATCCACTTCTTGCTATAATAAAATATTACTTTATTCAAATGCAGTTTGTGCAATGTCAATGTCCTCTCCTTACAGAGCTATCTTAATTTCTCCATCGTTGCCTGCTTCATGATATTGTCATCTATCTTGTAAATATTCCCATAACATTATCATCGCCATATTCTGTATTCGTGTTCTCGATTGAGAAATAAACGTTCTGATATTCTGATATTCTGATATCGAACGCAGGGAACTCAGACTAATCTCAAATATCGCAAATAATTCATGCACATCAGACAGTCATTCATGCAGTCAGACATTTTGGAGCATTGCGATATTTTTATTTCAGATTCCTCCCCTGCGACTTACAGTGACACTCTCGGGGTTCGACCTTTGGACCAAAAGATCGCTAGGGCAAGCACTTAACCCATGTGCCAATGAGAGCAAATGCCTTATCTTCCGGCTTCCAATGATGCTCTTGGGGTTCGACCCTTGGACCAAAAGATCGCTAGGGCAAGCACTTAACCCATGTGCCAAGGAGACTAGATGCCAATACTGCCGCATTCGATTTGTACTCTCGGGGCTTGACCTCAGGACCAAAAGATCGCCAAGTGAAGCGCTTAATGCTGTGCCGCGGATCTACTGCATTTCTTGCTAATTCCGTTAATGCAACGCATGTATTACAGCAAGACGTGATATAAATTTGCACATATTGGATAGAAATTGGAATCTGTGAATATCGAAAGTATTGCAAAGACAGCCAGTGAGCAGAAATTGCATTTTATTGCAAGTTTGAAGTTCCTCGCTTCAGTTTTGAATTCATTCACATCTCCTTCTATCGAGACGTGAATTCGGTTGAAATAAAACTCTTCGTTTTTGACCTGCCGGCTCACTTTTGTTCTTCTTTGCCATTCATCTACCGACCGGCTGTCCTACCTCGACGGCTTCCGCCACTTCGAACCGGGACTCTACGAGCAATCAAGAGCATTCTCTTCAATTCTCTACACAAGACAAGTTGAAGCATCACTTGACTTCGTGACCAAGAATGGGAATTACTGCGCCTTCAATAAATGCCGTCTGTCTTTATTATCTGCGTCCTCTGCATCTTCTCTCTCTCTCTGTCTCTTCCTTCCTCTCAGTATTTCTCTTTCTCTATCTGTCCTCTTTTCTCTCTCCTTTCGTCTCTCATCACGTGCATGCTCCCTTATACCTGTATATAAATACGATGTCTATGATACATGAAAAATGCAGAACGAACACAATGAGGATAATGCCAGTGTTAACATAGCTATTGCTGACTAAAAATCATGGACTGCAGCAAGGGAATTTCAATGAAGGCAAAGTATACCGCTTTTGCAAGCCGTTAAAAAGTACTTCCTAAGCATAACATTGATTAGATCTGCAATTTGTGAAGTGAAAAGTCATGTAAATCGTGAACGTATATCGCCTCTCTTCTCTCTCTCTCTCTCTCTCTCTCTCTCTCTCTTATGTAAATTCTGCATTTAATTTCTGTAGTTGAAAAAGTTTTACAACGAAACCGGTCCTCCAAAAGCTTCCTTCGGTTGTTGGAAGTTGGGTTGGGCAGGTGACCGTGATACCTGCAGGGATTTTTCTTATATTTCTCTCTCTCTCTCTCGCTTTCTGCTACATTTAAGCGGTGGTGGCAGAGAACATTGGCTCCACTTCACTCTCTCTTTCTCTCTCTCATACTTCAGTAAATTCATTAAACGAATGAAATTTTTTTGAACCATTTAACATTCCATTAGACTAGTATGACAATGCAAAACGTAAGATTTGGCTGACTTTGAAACAATAAAGGAAAAATTGACACACAATCTGGGTCAGCTGACGGTCAATCATTTTGACACTTTCTTCTAAAGAACTTCCTCTTTCTCCACGCAATTACATGCGAATCTCAAGTGTCCGAAGCCGATTCATGAACACCAGCATTTTTTATACTTTGGCAGTAAGATATTTAATCGGCGTAGATGTATTCTGCTAGTAGAACAGGTCTAATTAAGTTGATAGATTGGAAAGGAATTATTTGAATCAAAAAGATGCTGAAATAGAATAACTGATAAGAATGTTGTAAGTAAAACTTCTTACAATGAATTTGCCACTGAATGGTCAGCAAGTTTCAAAGGCAGTAATAGCAATTGCTGCAGCATCATCAACGTGCAGGAGTTGAATTATTTACGACTTAATCTGCTTCCAACAATTGATAAACACATCAAAATTATGATTACCATATCAACTCAAGTTGAGACTTGTACATTTAGTGCAAAACATTTTTTGTTTTGTGAAAATTTGCCCACAATTAAAATAATTCAATGTCACTCGTGAATGCATTTTAAGGTTATGTTATAGAAATACATTGCCAAAACTAATTGCTGAATACTTTACTACTGTAGATGATGGATGCAAAACTTTATTCAACAATAAATGATGATTGATAACAAGTCAGAGAATATTATTCCTTCTTATGAAAACGAGACAAAAGTCGCAAAACGAAGATGACGGGCGTTGTTCCTGTCCGCTAACAAGTCTAATTTCTGACTGTAATCGAAGAGAAGGTGTAACCATCAATTGGCCATTTGTTACTTAGACAAATGCGAAATCTCATCAGGGCATATTGCGTATGTCTGACAGGACTCGCCCATTCTAATGTCATTTATGAAGCATCAAAGTTTGCTTCAAACTTATTGTGTAAGAAGGCTGCTCACATTTAAGAGTTGAACTGAAATAAAGTGAGTAAAGATTTGACGAGTCCTTGAAATCTGAAAACTGAAACTGACAGCGAATGTTTTGAATGAGGCAGGAATTCTTGAGTTTAAAACATTTCTATGGTTAAATCATATGCAACGAACTGCCGGCCAGAGCAGGCTATAATCAAGACGCCGTCGAATGCCATTAGACGGACTAAAATTATTGACACAAAATTCAAATATTATGGCGCCCTTAGAGACACGTTTTTGACTAATAAGTCCGATCAATGTAAGGAATGTTGCTGTATTATTTCATGATCCGTCGTAGAGATTGTATAGCTTTCTTTATTTCAAAAAGTCATCATTTACTCTTCTGTTACTTTTAGTTACAAATAGCTCTATTGAACCGGGCAGCAATGTAATGTGTCCGGTCGGTCAAAAATATATTTTCGGATAATTCTGACCGCTTATGCTGACCAGAGAAACTCAAAATAAAAGGAAGCTATAATTAGAGAACCAGCCATAACTGAACAGAACTGACCACAACAGGCCTATTGCGAACCGACCATTTAGTAGTAAATCGCATTCTATCGCATAATATGGGGCTTTCAAATATTGAATGTGAAAAATTATGTTTGATGTAAAACTGCAGTGCTTCTATCTGTTTGCGGTTTGCTTTGAGCGTAAGCACGATTATTCTGTTGATTGATATTTAATTTAAGAATTAATATTTTGTGTTGTTCGCAGTTTCTATAGCTGATTCGGAGCATTTGCATAAATTTTAGTTTTCTAGAAATGTTTGAATTTCATTCGTGATTTCGGCAAATGTTTTGACAGTGATTAGATATATACAGTGTGTTTTATATTCAATTTAAAGCACAAGTGAACCGAAACATTGCAGCGCTTCATTTTAAATACAATTTTTTCACTGACAACTATAACAAAACCATCCATGTAGCGATAAGAGAGAGCATGTTCATCACTATTTCAAATTGATGTTTCGCAGCTTTGGGCTATACGCAGTCAATGGTAATGGTTGCACACTACCATAGAAATTAAACATCCCATAAAACATTTAAATAGTTTTCCATTGAATCACTATAAGGAATCATGACAAGATTATTGTGCATAATGCTTTCAAAATGATGGAATTTTACGATCATCTTGCTACCTTTGACCTGAATGTACTCGCATCTTAATTGTCATCGGAAGAAATTCGTCAATTACTCTGAAGGTAATTAATGGAATTTAATACTCTGATTCTAAACCGAAAGGACTTCTCAATTCTGAAGGGAAAGAATTTGGAAGATTTTTGTAAGCCAGAAAAGTGCCAACAGACAATTAGTGATTTGCATCGTGTCAGAAAACAAGATTATATTTCTCAAGAATGAAAAATGAAGTTTTGTTGTTAATTAACCTCAAGACGTCTCAGTGTTGTTAATGTCATCTTCCAATCGAATAATCTTCCATGTTCTGCATGCTCCCGTGTCTCTCAGTCATTCAGTTCAAAGATATCGATCTGATGCTGAGTTGGAATGATTAAAATAGATATAATACAAATGAAGTCCTAATGAAACACCCTATCTTCCCAAGCCCATGTCATATCTGATTGTCCTCCATCACGATGCAGCAGATACTATGATCGCGAGGAGACGGATTAATCCTTATCTTTCACTCTTTAACATGTCCTGATCTTGAAAATCAAATCATACATTGCTACAAACCCTCATCAGACTTATCATAGTCAGTCAATAAAACTCAACATAAACCTAGAGAACTGTCTATATTTGCCTGTCTTTGAGATCGTGATATGACGCTTCATCGTAGGCATCTTCCATCAAACATGGCTAATCCCAATCAAAATTGATCACGATTCCAGATGTGTGCAAATCACTGGGAATCAAACGTAGAAAGGTCTCACGCGCAGGTATATTACCGGATAAAGTGCCGTCTCGCTCATCGGATTGTTTAGGATGAATATTGCATGGTTGGACAGCTGCGGTAGCACTTTGATCTGCTCACTGGAATCACGGCTCCTCAACACGATAATACCTCACGCAGATGACAAGCTCCCTAATTTCAATGGTAATTGCTTCAGTTGTCAGTGGAGCTTTCTTGTGGGTGAAAGTAATATTCTTCAAATTGGCTGGGATAATTGGCCGGAGTTTGGCTTTCTTCAATAAATAAACTTATCAGTTCATCCTGCATCCTTCATCAATAGGAATTTTGAGAAAGAAAGTATTGCGCTCCTACATTTTTGGAGAATAGTAGATTAGAAAGACAAAAATAACATCATGAGTTAGTGTCACCAAAAATAGATACTCGCTCAAGAATTGAGAATTTTTGCTGCAAGATTCATATATAATTCAATGACGCATGCAAGAATCTTGGTTCAAGACACTTGGATCTTTATGGAGTTAGGAAGAGTACATGACACTAACACATGAGTACAAGAATAAGCAGGATTGTCTGCAAGACATCACAAGATCTTACACGATGCCTACAAGCTTTCTATAAGTCTCAATATGAGCTGCAGAAGCGTTAAGCATCAGCCACGAATCAAATCAATTAATCCTTTCAGAATGATTCAGATGGATTGATAAGAATTATATTTGAATGATTTTTTCGTCTATTTGATTTCAACTAAGTTGCATGTATCCCGCTTGTGGTTCTTTACTTTAAAGATGTTATAATCATGTAAATTAAAGTCCAAGCAATAAACCGGTGAACTGATTGATAGCACAACTCTGCATCAATATCGACTTTTATTGTGATACAACATACAATAACAACAACCTGCCCTGCATAGAGAACAGCCACAGAGGTAGATTCATTTGCTTGTCAGACATGATCCTATCCCAGTTATGCAATGGTAGCAGGCGATAAAGATTGACATAGATATTGGTCCTTCTTTCGTTTGTGTGATTGGCTAAGCGTGCGCGTTGCAGAAGCAGCTCATATTAAATATCCCACGACCTTCGACTATCAGATTGCAGGCAGGCTTATGAAGTGAAAAGTACGTATCTTTGACTCCTATCTTTGTGATCTAATATTATTCACTCTGTGCGACTCTTCACGATCTAAATATGATGACTGTGTACGTTTAATGTGGTGTAAATCCTCTAGCTTGTCAGAATTCAGGCTTGAATTTGTACTACGTTCAATTCAAGAAAACTGATCTTCTTGCCCCTCGAGACTACTTCTGGTCATGACCATCAATATTGTGGAAAGTCATCTCTAGACGCAAGCACGCAGACATGGCAATGAATCTCTGTGGGAACAGCATTTATTTTCGACTAATGTGAGGAGCAAGTTGATACTCGCATACTTACACAATAATCACATAGGACAGTTAGTAGTCGCAATCAAATATCACTGTATAATATTTCCAGCAGCTTTAGCGTCTTACAGGAGGCATAAATCGTATACATTTTAAAATGATATCTTAAGTGAATAAATGAAGTGTCTTATAGGAATCATACATAATCTTATAGGAATTGTGCGAAACAGAAGCAATGCAGAATTTTTGATGAGAGCCATGGAATCTTGCAGGAACAATAAGGAATCTTACAGCATCAGTACAGAAAGAATTTGCGGAGAGAAACTGGTAAAAAAATTCTTAAAGAAGATTAATACAGTATACATAGATGCAGAAAATGGTTGCTGAGAAACGGGCTCGAGCACAACACAATTGGTATCATCCTGCGTTCTGCATAAGTGCATGAAACACAGTCAATATACTGATTTCCATCGCTCAAAATGCATTCATTTTCTCATTACTTAGTTTTCATTGTTGAGAACCTCTAGTACTATCATCTCCAAGTCTTTTATCACGAGATCTTTTCATCGTGAATGACATTTTGGATTTCTTGATGGCATCAGTTTGTATCACATCTCTCAGAATTGAAGCAGAAAATGATTGTTGTCCCATTGCAGTCAGCTATGATCATCTATCTTATGGGAAAGACAAGGCAAATATAGAAAAAACGCAAAGAAAGTCCTTGAGGCGAATCGTACTGTCCGCCAAGTGTGAAATTGAAATTCCTGCTTTTGGCTGTGTCTACGAGACAGACTGATCTCTGTGAAATTCGAAATTTCTATGACATGATTGGAGGGTAACTTAATTCATCCCTTCTCTCAACAAGCTATTCTACTGTCACTCTTTGTTTCAATACAACTGTTGAAAATCAGAAAACGCTGACTATGAATTCTGAATATGAACAAACAATAAGTCGAACAATGAGACGTTTTACTTGATATTGGTGGTGACCCATGCACTAACTTCACAAAGATCGATTTTGAAATTCAAATTAAATCAAACCATGAAATATACAATTCACTGCACGGCAGCGTTATGCACACAAATAGACAGTTCACGCTCATTCTCATGGACATGCAACAAATAAGCAACGCGAAAAGACGCGCATTTAGTTAATAAGAGCATACATAATTCGATCTCATGCTCTCATTGTCACGAGATAGCAAACACCACAGAGACAAATTGCCTTGTCTGTATGTTTGGGTGTAGAGATGACATTCTTCGATGGTGATTGTCACGGCCAGAACTACACACGGGGCAAGAGGATCAATTTTCTATTGAACGCATTGCAAATTCAAGTCTGCATTCTGTCAAACCAGAAGATTGACACCACATTAAACGTACATAGTCAATAAATTTAGATTGTGAGGAGTCGAACGGTGTGAAAAATTTTTCACCAAGAAAAATTGAGTCAAAAATATGCACTTTTCACTTGACAGGCCTTCCTACAATCGCTCGTGTGTTCGCTGATACGAGCTACCTCTGTAATGCCCGCACTTGCCCAATCAGACAAGCCAAAGAGAGACAAATATCTATGTCAATTTCTATCACTTGCTACAATTGCACACAATGGCTGGGATAGGATCCCACACGCAAATGAATCTATATCAGCGGCATGCACACCTGGACACATAGATACCTAGTTATCTAGCAGCCCACGCATCATGCACACATGATGGCATAGATAGCTTTGTCTTGTCGCATAGTTCAAGATGGTATGCGAGCACACGCACAGATACATATATGAATCAATCTCATCGATGCGAATCATGGACATAGATAGCAAGATATTGAAAATGCAAGATGAGAATACTCACGCGTGATTCTTCCCCACTTTTTTCGCTTCAAAATCACAAAAGGTGACACGGGGAAAATGGCCTGTTTGATACCATTCTTTCCCTGTTGCTATATCGTGGAGCACCTGCACTCCGTAGAATGTATAGTTCGTTCCAATGAACCGCTCCATCATATATATCTGGCCAAAAATATTGAGAAGATAGAGCACTTTGACAAAGAAATAGAGCACCACCAGATAGTTGCCGTAACGTTTCCCACAAAAAAGACATGTACATTTGGCTAGACAGTGCTTGAGACGAACGCTGACACCTTTCCTGTACTCGCGTTGCCGGTAGATGCAGCCTTCCATATATCGTGACATGAATCGGATATTCTTGTTGAGAGCTTCTGGGACTAGGATGTTGGAATCACAAGCCATCTGCAGGATTTTGCGAACATTGAAACCGGAATAGCCCATGAAGAGACGCCAAATTAGACAAGGAATGTAAAACATGAGAGCCTGTATCGCCAGTACTATAGGAGCCCATTGATAGTACTTTATCATGCGACCCGGCCGATCAACTGTCGGAGGCAAACGATTGTGAACAGCGGCGTAATACGTATTGGAAACCCAGCAATAGTTCTCTGCGTATTCCTCCCAGCCACGAGTAAACTCTTGAGGGATGAAGCATTGAATCGGCTTCCCTGTAGAGTAACAAAGGAGAGGTAATGAGAAAGGATGTTGGGATTTTCATGAAGGAATCATTAAGAGTTTAGTGCAACTTTCGCGCTGAAACATGCAAATTTCTATATTCCATGGAGTTCTACACCGCCTGAAGTTAGTGTTACATAATCTAGCAGAAATTCAGATCACTCAAAGCAATTCAAAGCACTCTGAGATTGAAGTTGAAGTGGTGTCTAAAATCTGAACATTAAGTTTTGCTATTCATAGCGATTTTCTGCATGTTAATGATCCACTTCAATTTAAGGTACATTTGATTAATGAGACTTCGCATGGACAGTGTTGTCGCTATAATTTCGAAATCCAACATTTTAATTTACAGCAATTAAAGCATTTTTCAAAATCATGTGGTCGATGCAGCCGTTATTTATTAATGATTATCAACTGATCAATGATCTAAAAGAGTGATAAAATAGTGAGCATTATCAGATCATTGGTAGACATATTGTAAGCAAGAATTAGTGAAAGTCCAGTGTATTGAAATTTGGTGTATTTGATAGTTGTGCCCAAACTGGAAAAATCAGTCACGATCATACTTGTTGTTTCGAGGCTGTTCATGCCTCATCGCCAACTAATGAACACTGACGCAGTCAAAAATAATAAAACTGATGTAAAAGTCAAAAGCAGGCTCCACAGCCTGCGTCAGGGATACAAAAGTGATTAAATAGAATAAACTAATTAAATGCTAAATAATTGATAACAAAATTAAAAATCAATTAAATAAAATCATAAAATATAAAAAATACAATTATTCTGCTAAAAAGTAATTTTGATATTTCACTGATGTAGTCAATGACGCGGTAGAAAAGTTAGACAAAAGGTCAATAACTGTCATTAGAGTGCTTTATTGTATCTCAGAAGAAGTTCTGAAGAATCTTCAGCATCAGAACATTTCACACAAGATTTGCACTTTACTGCACTTTCTATAGTAACGATTATAATTCCAACTTCTTACACGTCAGACTATTGTAACATTTCTTGCTTTTGTGAAAGATGCAGGCATTCAGTTGCTGATACAATTTGTACTCTAAATCGGTATAGCGAACAGTTGGCGATAAAGACACGATTTGCTAACAACTTTAACTCACGATTAATAGAGATAATCTTCCAAACATAACAAATTAGTCAGTGTGGATGAATTTTGAGCTCTCTTTTGTTATCCACGGCGCCAGTCATGCCATTGATCAATTTATGCAAACAAAAATCTCTTAATGTAAGCGGGTCTAAGAAACAAACTCAAGAAACTCCGGGAATACCGAGTAATGACGATATTAACTTGTCAAAATCATATTGGAAATTGCACTGCATGTCAAAGTATTCAAACTGCTCCAGTCAGAGGACATGGAAATAAACCAACCCAGACATACTTCACTGCTGTGCAACTGAGATTATGTCCAGAATTTGTAGATGAAGCATTGCAGTCATACAAAGTCTACTTCACATACTTCGACAGTTCAGAAAATTTTCATTGTGTTTTGATAACATAGAAATGTATCTATCTCTATAGCTATTCTATATAAAGCGAACAACAAAGAGCGCGCGAGTGCATGTACGATCCATATCTGTATATGATGAGAATCATTTTGATTGAAAACATATAGAAATTCGGAACTTTTAACGTCTCCTCGTCAATTACAGAGATGGTTCAAACGATTTTCAAATAAATGAAAATTCCAGAATGGAGCTTATTTGGGACAACTGAAATGGACATGAAAATTACACTGGTGACGCGTTGCTAAGATACACAGTGGTAAAAGATTAGCGTCTACCGATCATCTGATCGCAACGAAACACAAGGAGATTCCGCGCAAGCGGTACATAGCGGAATATCAGCATTACATCGGTATTTTGCCTTTTTACTGCTTGTTGGAAGAAGCAATGACAAAAAGCCGAAAAAATTGACAAAATTATGTTTGGCGACGGGCATGTTTATTCCTCCGAAATGCCAATTATTTCCCAGTTCCCAGCATGTGACATCTTTCGTGTTCAAAGATGGCTTCATTCATTGACGAAGTCAGCCTTCCCTATTCGATGAGAAGAATAGGAGCAGAGCTGATTGATGGAAGACTTCCATGAAGCAACACCCAGTGGATACATGCCTGTTACTTTGGGCATACATGAGTCATTTAGTTTCCTTTCCAACGTAGCTACGTGATTCAACAGCATTTTTCTCTTTTATATGATCGAGCTACTTCAAAATGTGAGGGCTGTATACAGTGAGCATATTATGAATTAAAATTAAAATACATACGGATTCAACTTAGTTTCTTTATTTTACTAAGAAAATTTCAAAATAATTCGTCGCAATTAATTCAATAGAATCTAAATTACACTTATCCAACGTAGAATAATCACGTAAATGATTTGCTATCAAAAATGGCCTATGATCCTAGATGTACAATGTAGCCTACAGTCTTAATAAATTCAGGAATAATGTTTGTGTTAAACATAAAGGCAACATTTCTAATAAATTATGATGGAATTCTTATCGTTACAATTCGAATTATGTCATCTTCGTATCCATTTATTAGCCATTGAAATTCTAATTCTATCTAATTATCCACAATTTGAGAATGTCCGACACAAATCTAGCATTCTCCAGAAATTTACGATGTCTGAAGATATCCACTACGACCACATAATTGGACACGTCGTCTCTTCTTCTGTTTGACTAGAAAGGAAGCATTGGAGCATGCAATGCCTATACTGTAAACTATAGAATACCAATATAGACCAATATATATATATATATATATATATATATATATATATATATATATATATATATACCAATACCACTATAGAGCCACTGTTTTTGTTTATCTGAAGTCTCTACCCACGCATTTTTGTTATCTTACATGGAAATCGACAATGGCAGAGTGATTACAAATCTCAACAGATATGTTTCGGATTTGTGTACTTAAATATCACAGTCAGCAACACTCAAGACCAGACCGTGAATTGAAGCGTTCACTGCAACCGTGACAGACGTACTGCAAATATTGATCAATTCATCGATAGTCAGAGTATACATGAAAATCAGGAGAATCTTCTGACTCGCGATATGAACGAAAAATTCCTGAAAGAAGTTTCAGTTTCTATCTTGTCTTTTACTCCTTTTCTTTAATATTTGTCTATCTTTCTTCTCTCTCTCTTTATGATTCTTGGCTCTTTCTTGCTCCCCATCATCTTCTGCTCTTTCATTTCTACTTCTCTCCATGTTTCTTATCCTAGGATTGCTTTCTCTTTTTTAATTCACATTTCCATTCCCTTCTTTGTAGTTTGTATCCCTTTTGTTCCTGTTTCCTTTTCTCA
The DNA here is from genome assembly GCA_907163375.1 of Prostheceraeus crozeri. Taxonomy (NCBI): domain Eukaryota; kingdom Metazoa; phylum Platyhelminthes; order Polycladida; family Euryleptidae; genus Prostheceraeus; species Prostheceraeus crozeri. The sequence continues at coordinate 527,635 of CAJQUW010014582.1, read as the reverse complement.
GTATGCTTCTTCAATTCTTCTTCCTATTCTTCCTATAGACATTTACTCCCTTCTTGATCTGTTTATCTTCTCTTCTCTCCTTCTCTTCTTCTTCTTTTTCCATGTCATTATCTTCTGCCTTATCTTCTCCTTCCTAATGTGCTAGTTTACCCTTTTCTCTCTCTCCCTCTCATCATGTGCATGATCCTTTGTGGTTTCCTTATTTGCACTATTTTCTAAATGTAATTTTTAGTTTTGCTTCTATCTTTCTTTTTATCGATCCATTTTTCCTCCTATTGTTTCACATTCACTCTCTCTTTCTCCTTCCGTCTGATTTTTCATCTAGTCTTCCTTTTCCTCTTATTGTTTTGCATTTTCCCCTTCTTCTCTCATATTTTCAGGAGTGAATTCTATTCATTTACATAGAAATCGGATGCGAATCCCATTCTTTCTTTACTAGAACAATTGCTACACTGACATCAAAGATCTTCAATAAAGACATAGAGATAATATCGCTGGCTGAACTTTCCTCGTCATTTGGCAGAGCTGATTACGTGAGTTGCTTCCCATGAACGTACAGAACTGTGGACAATGAGGAAGAAAAAGAGCGATAAAGAATTTGAGACGAGAGCAGTTGACCTCGAATATCAGGGACTATGTAAGGACAGACGGTCTGTGACAGAGCAAATCTCAAGATTTCTGATTAATTGCACAAATACCAATCCCATTCTCGAGAGGAATTTTTTCCTTTCTCGATCGCGATGCAGCGAATTTCCACCTTTGGCCAAATCTACTTGAGAGACGATTGCTTTGCGATCTTGGATCAATTCAACTTTATGGCCGGTTTTATGGTTGTGTCCACGTTCAGGGATTCATTCCATATGACTTCTCTGACAAGAAAGTTTGGAAAAGAATTTATGAAAGGAAATTTTGCTAAACATCTGCGTTTGATGAGTTAGGGGTCAAATTTTAGGCTATTCCATAAGTTTGACATTTCATATTTGAAGTTTGATGAATACTTTGTGTGATATTTTAATTGGAAAATGAAATTCTATAGCAACTGAGAAGCAAGCTGCTTTTCTGTCGTATCATCTTCATTCACTAGTAATTAAATGACTGACATAGATGTCTGAAGGTCTTTCATGTTTTTCATTAACTAGTCATTATTCGCTTTTTTTTATTTTGTTACCTTGACGCACTTTGCTACCTTGAATTGTTTTTGCAGCACGTCTTGAGTTGAAGGTGGATTATGTCTCCGCCTCTTGACCTCTACTGGCTGGACTCTGTCCTTCTTTCAAATGCCTCAGGTACATTTCAATCGCGACTCTATTTTTTTGATAGATGCTAATCTTTCTCTATTATAAATTTAATTTTTGAGGCTGTGCATCTTAAATGTACAGGACCGCGCTTGGTCGGGTTTGAGCGTCCAGGATTAAGCGATCGTCCTGACCAAGTTCCTGTTGATGACCTCATTAAAAATAGTCAAATAATTTGTATGCATATTTTGTAGAATTCTATTTCACGTTTTAGCTTAAGAAACTAATATTACTTCTCTTACACACCTGGTAGATTTTAGATAGCGTAATCCCGCTGTGTTAGCTAGATCTGATATTTTGATTGGAAACAGACCTGTCCTCTTATCATCTGAATGGGCAGACTGTTAAATAGGATCCTTTCAATATATAAGTGATAAACAGAACGACTTACTCGCCAATTCATTACACATGAGGAGAGGAGAAGCGTTGTTTGTTCTTCTAGTAAGCATTTTTAAAATTTTTAGACATTTTAGGATATAAACATTTTCTTTTAAATCATAGTTTGTACCTATTGAAAATTAACTAGTCATTATTAGCTTGTTCTTTTTTTAATTTTGGTACCTTGACGCACTTTGCTACGTTGAACAATTTCATGTGACTGTGTCTTATTCGGACCGAATGAAGATCAACAATAAGAATGAAGTTAGATAAACGATAGATCAAATTGCCATGCAAAAGATGAGGCGTTGGCACGACCCCAAGTTATCTAGACCCCTGATACCTAATTTCATATCAATCAGCTGAAACTGAATAAAGTATTTTATTTTATTTTTATTTATAGATCTTTACATTTAGAAATTCTTTAAAAAATCATCGAGACAGCTATTAGCAAATTTTAAAATTTTATTAGTAGATTTTCAGCACAATGCTAATAATTTCATAATTTCCTCAAAAAATACGATGTCATTGTTCCTCCAATTTCTTGTCTACCGAAATTCTTTAGAGATTTCATCCAAATCTTGCAGATAATGCTGATAGATTTGGAACTTACATTTTTCCGGAAATCAAATTTTCATATTTTTTCTACGGCATTCATACGATATCCCAAAATACAACTCGAGGAGTAAGTCTAAATTGCAAAAGTCACTGCCAATGATATTACAAAAGCTGTTTTCTGAAAGGATAAAATTGATAAAAAATTGAATGGATTCTATTAAATGTAGACCGGAAATTGAATCTACTTCTCTATTTTGTGCAAAAATTAGCGTACGAACTTCGCGGAAGTTAATTTTCTATTTTCTGAAATTTGAGACCAAATGTTTGAAGTTGATTGAAACTTCTTGTCCTTCTTTTACTCAAGTTTCGATAATTGATGAGTCAATAAGCCAAGCGGACTTTCCAAACTTCAGTCCTCAATTCTGAAAATCAATTGTTATTGTCGAATAGTGGCCGAGGAGAAGAAATACATTAAGTAAGCTTCTGCCACTGAATCCTTCGATAAACGCAAATGCTCATCCATTGGGCAAGTGGGTCCTCTACGTTTTCTGCTTTGAAAAGAAATCCAACACTTTGAGGAATAGATCGCCATGTGCACGTCATGGGCACGTCATGGGCAAGCCATAATAGCGCTGCCAAAACGATGGCGGCTTCCAGTGGCTGATAACGGCGAGGTGGGGGTCCTTGATAAATGCCTTGTCTGCCTGGAATCAAACCCTGTCCTCGAAGTGCTAACGTGGCACGAAGATGGTTACTAGTGGATCGTTCGGTATCATCTTGTTCGGCACCACTCGCTTAATACTTTGGAGTCGGTCTTGTGGATGCCCTGCCATTCGCTTACTGGATATCAGATCACCAATACAAGCGAAGCACACTCTCCACGATCGCGTCAGGAATAAGCATAGCTCTAAGCGCGCTGTGGCCAAAGCCACAGGGATTGAATTGTATATTCGATTCTCCGAGGTCATCAGGACGCAGTTGCTATTGTTGTATAAACAAATCAGGAAGATGACTTCGAAATGCACGCTTAGAGCTATGCCTCACAGAATTAGTTCTCACAGAATTATACCGGTCGTCTTTCCTTCTGTTTGACTAGAACGGAAGCATTGGAAGTTGGAACATGTAGTGCCTATGAAATGACACAATCTGCTGACATCATAGAAATATATTGTTTATCTGAAGTTGACTAGAATGGAAACTGACTCAAGGTCGCGGCACATCCGGGGGAACTAAGTTGGGGCATGAACCACCAATGAAAAGCTTAGAATCGCACATGTGATTGATTCTAACCCAATCATACAGCCGTTGACAAGTGTATCTAAGTCAAAATGCGTGCCATTTTTGTGCCACTATTGTGTATTGCATGAAGCTTTACTTCCATTCTAGAGGTTTTATTGTAATCAATTTCTATGGCTGACATAATGCCATAGAAATCGAACAATGAGTAGCCAGTTCAACATTTACACGCCAGATTGTGCGAAGTTCAGTGACTGTTATCAATAGGATCACACAGCAAAGAGACACAGACGATGTCAAGTTCTACATTGAAGTTTGTGAACGTTTTTTCGTGCGCCTGCAATCATTTTTAATAATGATCGGAGGGACCAACATATTGTCGAAAAGACTTCTGCGCAATGATCTGAATTCTTCGGATCTGAAGGAATCGTGGCAATCGATGCATTTCGAAGGAATTCATAGCAATCTGCAAGCGACCACGACTATTTTTCCTATCTCTGTAGGTCATTGAAAATTTCTGTTTGCACACTTAGTAAGTTCCTGCATGTACCATCGTTTTGAATTAGTCTGCACTTCTAGCAGAGTGACACGCCTAAACAATCTAATTCTATGCCTGTTCTTGACACGATCGTTGAGAGTGTGTTTCGCATATCTAGGTTATCTTCGTGCCGCGTTGGCATTTCGAGGACTGGATTCGATTTCCAGCCGGCAAGCCATTTTTCTTTTCAACCACGTGAAAAGTCAGACGCATATTGAATTGTATATCTGTAGAGAATCGGTTTTTTATTGTTTCTTTCTCAATTTAAAGTCACTTTGATAAAATGATTTATAATTGACCGCCTCAAGACGTAGCCATCTAAAATTTTGCAATCATTTTGAAATCATCATTAGCATGTTAAGATACCTTTTAAATTATGGATAGCTGCTTCTGATAATTGGTATCGACAATGAAAGCGCTTAAGCAATTCCTCATTTTTCAAGTCGCTTGTGTTACTGCTTTCACTTAATTGTTGATTACTGAACCCTGCGCCGTTGTCCAAAGCATCTACTGGCATCATTTGGCCACCGTGCTGCCTAGATTTGAGGTGTGCAGATTGCTATCCACGTACGATATGCCAGACAGCACCACAGCAGCAAGGCGCAAAATCATGCTGATTTCAGTCACTGTGATGAATCTTGTTTGATGAATATTACAAAACTCAAACATGAAATTCTACTAACGTTTTAACTTCAAACTCTACAAAAGTTCACTCTGGATTTTACTGGGGCGACACTAACAAAGATCCTCAAACAAATATAGAAGTTAGTGTGACAATATTGAAGATTCTATAACTGCAGAAAGTTGCAAATTTGTAAATGAAATTAGGAAGTAGGCGAGCAGCCAAGTGTGACACGGTAAGAAGTTGGCTGAAACCTGTATTACAAGAAAGGATTTCCGTCTGTAGAAAGATAACGGAAGGTGGAGGAAAAAAATGACTGTAATTGGGAAAAAGTTGGTGACAATATCGGAAGATGATTCCGCACCACGGGGTTGAATATCATAGACGAGAGACACTTTCCTGTGAGGAATCAAAGTTTTTTCACTTTACGGTTTTGTGTCGATCATTTTGTGACAAAGTTTTTTCATAGACGCGAAGATTTTCGTCAAAATTCTCTTACTAGTTTGTACCTTAGAGAATGAAATCCGTTCTTCTTTTTTCTACTGTTAATGAATTTATTTTGTGAAATTTGCCCGCAATTTTCTAGTCTGTTATGGACTTCTTCTTCGCGAACGTCAATGAGGAGTGTTTTCAACAAATTCGAATAACTATTTCATAGAGCAATAACTTGTCCCGTGTAAGATAGGTTTAATGAGTTTGAAGTAAAATGATAGATATCTATGATATTCTGATTTTCGATAGAATTAAGTATTTGAAGATGCCACACATGAGATCCAGAGAAAGGTGCCCAGTGTATCCGATATCTATTTAAAGGTTTGACTCGATTAATGCACTTACAGGATACACGGCTACAGTGGCATGTACAAGAAGATACATGTATCATTGTATTTCATCGAGATTTGCCTTCAAAAAATTAATTTGGATATAGAAGCTTGCCTAAATGTCCGGTATATTCTTATTTCGGTCTTGTGTGGTATGTTCTTGCATATATCTGTAATTATACTTACTTACTTGCACTATATCTGTAATTCATTAGCGTTTAATTATGTCTTCAGAGAGAAAGAACGAAGTAGTCTTCTCTTCAATCGGAATACTGGCATCAATTGGATTGACCTCGCTACGATCTTAGCAATTATAATTTACCTCAGAGTGTATACATGTATTGGAATGCATCGGAGAGGCCCGTCTCTACACAATCACAGTTGACCTCATAGTCTGCAGTGAAAGGACCTGCTGCATCTCCAAAATTACAGTAGACTTTACAGACTAGCGGAGAGACCCGCTGTATCCTCACAACCAAAGTTGACTTCACAGACTGTAATGGGGAAACCCGCAGTATCTTTGCATCACAATCAACCTCAGAATCTAGTGGAGAGAGAGCCACGGTATCCCCAAAATCATAGTTGATCTCACAGGCTACACATGCGGTGGAGAGACCCACTGTATCCCCACAATCACAATTGTCCCCACATGTATTTGGGAGTTGCTCTGTATCTGCGCACAATCCAATCACAGTTGACCTGAGAGTCTAGTGGAGATGCCTGCTGTATCCTCACAATCACAATTGTCCTGACATTGTATTAGGGAGCTGCCCTGTATCTGCGCACAATCCAATCACAATTCACCTGAGTCTAGTGGAGAGGCCTGTTGTATCCTCACAATGCATTCTGTCCTCACAGCGTATTGGGCAGCTGCCCTGTATCTCAACACAATCCAATCAAAACTGACCTGAGAGTCTAGTGAAGAGGCCCACTGTATTTTCACATTACAATTGACCTGAGTCTAGTGGAGAGGCCAGCTGCATTTCCACAATCACAGCTGACCTCACAGACTGTAGTGGAGAGGCTGAATTAAAGTTCAATAATTTTGAGCATGTATCTCACCATGAAGAAAAATGAAATTTTCGGTTACATGAAAATATTTCTGTCGATAAGATTTCTCCAAATTTTGTTCATGTCAATCATCTCATTCCTCATCTTGGCTCGCATTCTCACTTCAACAACGTCTCTTTTAGGTTCACTGTCGCCTCGCGCCTTTCGGCATTTTGTTAACACGGCAACGAAATTAAAGCAATGTTGTGTTCCACTGACAGGAATGGCCTCATTAGCTCTCTGTCGTGTTCCTGTAATTCCCGTTCCATTATAAGCGAAGTGATGGGCGGATGATCCTCTGTGTTTGAGTTTTACAGGAGCAGAAATATGTGACAACGGAATACCGAGACTGATTTTCCATGCCAAGAATGTTCACTTCTCTACAACATCATCATTTTGCCAACTTCATCTGTGCGTCAATTCCATGGTCAGAGATTCATCTCCAATTAATTTGTGAATTCTACTGCAGTTTGACAGAGAATTGTAAGGGTTAATTAATAGAAATCTGTGCAGTTCCAAGGTTTCGAAAAATCTGTTTATAATGGTGCTAAAAATCTGTAATTAGTATGATCTGATTCAAGTATCCGTTTTTAGTAGTTAGCGACTTGTATGACGATATTTGATGCAGCTGTATTTAACGCAACTACAACATTATTGCCAAGGTTTTCAGCGGCACACCAGAGGCGTAGCTAGGGGGGATGCGCATGGATGCGGCCGCATCCGGGCGCAGGTAAAGAGGGGCGAAAAATCAGAAATATTGTACTCGACTTTTGTGGGGGCGCCACATTGACAAGACAACTTCATCTTGTATTCATAATTTGACGAAGACTTCTTATAATTTAGTCTGATATGACCGAGTGATCGTGGAATGTCCCACTCAGAGCTGAAAATATCGACTTCGACGAAGTTATCACAGAATTCGCCGAAGAAAAGGCCCGAAGAGTTAAATTCTAAGGTTTTGTGCTTAAATTTATTTGAAAGACTACACTAACAGAGTCATAAACACCGAAACAAAACTAAAGTGTAAAGCATTAATAATAAAAGTTATTTTAAATTAAATGTTACTTTGAGTATCTTTGCTTTCGCAGTCATTCATTAATCAGTGTAATTTTGAATAGTCAGGGAATCAAGAAAAATAAACAATACATAAAAAATACATAACAACTGAAATTAAATCACCATCCAGTTTATATTTATTCAAATGTTCTTAAACAAAATATGAGCTGTTTTAAATGTTTAATAATTCTACTTTTAATTGTCCAATTTGACTGTGGGCAATAAGAGCGGTGTCAATCGGATTAATTCTCCTTATTTGAGGATTCAAAGATGGTCAACACAGAGGCTGAGGGCGCCAATGAGTATCTCGCATCTGGGCGCAAGAAACTCACGCTACGCCACTGCGGCACACCTGCCCACATCAAAGCTCCATCAATGTAAATCCTGTAATACTGTGACTACACTACAAATTGTAGGGCACTAACTTAGGCACGTAGCCGAAATTTCGTGCCAGTTAGCGCCTAGTTAGTGCCTTTCTAGTGCCTCTAGGAACCAGTAGGCGCCATTAGGCACTAATAGGCATCAAACCAAATATTTGTTTATCCAATGAAATCGAAGGAAAAATCAATGGGCACGAACTCGCCACTATGAACTTCGTGTCTACTCGTGCCTTGTGTTGGTTAGAATTGATGCCTAAATCTCGTGCCTAATTCAAGCGAAATTTCGTGCGCTAGAGTTTAAAGTGTAGTATTGATGATGTATTTCCATGTCATCCTTTACCGCGATCAATCGAATCGTGCGCAAATTTTTTTCAAAGTAATAAATTGCTTCAATTCTTCATACACTGATAGAGACCTTTAGAACAAAGAATGTGTAGTGTGCGAATTAGATAACTACCTCTATGCACTGAGGATCAACGAATTGGAAGCGCATGTTCTATGCGCATAATATCCGCCATTAAGGTAGTTATCTAATGCCCAGAAATTCCAATTTCTCCAATGCCATGGGCAATCGCCAGAGACTTAAAATATAATTATCGAGGATTTCTCATTTTGATATCCAATTTTGAAATTCCACTGCAAAGAAATCAGTACTAAAATCATGCAAGCAATGTCAGATTTTGATGCACCACTGCCTAACATCGAATTCGTTTGACATTTTTAGCACTCAGGAAAGTGTTCAACTGTTGGACAATACTTACCCGGTGAAAATCATTGACATTATTGGTGAAGATTCATTTCATATTTCGAATGATTGCATAATTTCCATTTATCCTTACAGATTCCACTTTAAATTAACCTTCTTCCTAAATTTCCATAAAGATTTCAGTCAGAACATTTAAACTCAAGGAGCCATCATATCTTCTTGTTTGCATTATTACGCAACAGATTGGCAGATGATCTGTTATCGTTATCAAAATTTCATCGAAGACGCAACTCACGGACGGCAAAATTAACACTCAATAACTAAAATCAACAATCAGTGTATACAATTAAAATCACTACTTACACAACATTTAACCTGCAGCTGATATTTGCTTGATGAATTATTGACTTGTTGTTCTCTTCACTTTCTAAGTTATGCACTGAGCAGCTGACATAGCTATCATTTTAAAGAAAAACAAAAATGACTCATTTTCTTACGTAACAAAAAACCTCATTTAGAGAGAGAGAGAGAGAGAGAGAGAGAGAGAGAGAGACGAAGTTGCACGCTATGTTTCTCGTTAAAACAAAGTTGTAGACTGTACAATCTCTTCACCAAACTCATCTTTCCATCGATTTCGAGAAGAGAGCTAAAAGTACTCATAAGGATCAAGAAATTTAAGTTTGATACTGAACAGTATGCATCTGAGGTACGACTGGTAGAGCTGATGATGTCGGTAAACATAGAAATCCAATTTTCGCTTTTATGACTACTTGATGGACTGCAGACCTGCTGCTTGTGAATGGTTATTTCAACACTTCCGCACTGATTTATGCCAATGTTGCTAGGTCTTAAAGAAAATCAAATTAGTGAAACATACAATAGTTGTGTAGATATTTGTCTTATAGTGACGTGGGTACTTATGGGTTATCTCCGCACAAGGTTTTCAAATTTGTCCAAAATCTGCAAAAGTGAATCAATCGTCACTAAACTTCTGGTGGACATACTTATGCATATTTTCTACCCACACACAAAATTTCATGCAGATTGGACAAGCACTTTTTGCATTAGAGACGATAACGTGAATAACGTGATAACGACGATAACGTGATAGCGATTCAAGCAGCTTGATCTGACTTCGTCTGTTCGCGCATTATTGTTACTCTGGTGTTCATTGTTCTCTCTCCCTCTTCGTCTCATCCACTGCTATTTGAAATCTTCCCACGACCACTACCTTGCCACACCTTTTTTTAGTTAAAAATGTCAGTGTAAGAGATGTGGCGTTGTCATTATCACTTCACGAGTTGTTGGGAAACGATTTTGTTGACCTTAAGTGCTTTCTGCTCAGACGATGACGTCAGAAGAAGTCAGATCAAGCTGCAGACATTGCTGCACTTCAAGTGATCGCCCCTAATTCAAAAAGTACTTGTCCAATTTACACAAATTTTGGCATGTGGGTAGAAAATATCTTCACTTACGTGTGCTTAAAGTTTTGTGACGATTGATTCATTTATTCGGATTTTAGACAAATTTGAAAACGTGGGGGGAAATAACTCATAAGTACTGTGACGTGTTATAGGCGACTACATTTTCACATGAATTTCGAATTCACTGTTCATTTGAATCATTCCAGATACCTATCATCATTGAAAGGTACATTAGTGAATCATTCCAGATACCTATCATCATTGAAAGGTACATTAGATGTCTCTTTTCCACGTTATAGGTTATCATAGATAAATTGCGCCTTGTACACAACACTGATTTTCACGCAGCTGCGTGGAGAGCATCGAAAATCTGCTGAAAAGAAACGCAGCCTGTTCACTTTAAACAACGAGGGGTTAGGTTAACATGGATGTATATACAGACCAATTTGTACTCTGATAAGCGTACTATAAATGCTATGGCAGTTACATAAAAGAGACTCCTTGATACGTTATCCATGCGTCCGCACAAAACTAGAAAATAGGAAAAGTCCATAATTTCTATTGCTTGTCAATCTGCTATTGTTTGAATTACTAATGCTTTGAAATTTGAAATGTCCATGGAATTGAATTTGAAATCAAAAAGAAGCTGTGATTTCCATCATGCTGCATGTCTATCACGATTATTGATTAGTCGACATGTAGAAGTCTATCGTATTGATGTTTGGTACGTGATAGTCCTTGGATGTCTTCATTTATACCTCGTAAGGTTGGCACTCGGCTTTTCTATTCAGTAATAAATATGATAGATACATGCAATGGCATTTTTCCAATTATAGCTGAAATGCATAGCGACACGTTTCATAGTATTCTGGTAGTTTGATCATTATTGTATTTACATCATCTGTTCAATTATGACTATGAAATAAAAATCTTTCATATGTCAAACTCGCGAATTTCAATAAATTACATCTTCAATATCTCATTCTGCAGACCTGCATCCAAATGATTGTCGTTGGAAGCATGTTTTCTCCATGAGATTTCGCTGGAACAGCTTTCCATTAATCATTTGAAATATTGAACTTTAGAAATGATCTAATCGCTGTTCAATAATGTCAGGTGAAATGTCTGGCAATTTGGATATCAGTCATCTCCTTTGAGACAGCTTCAGTTGAGAGCAAATTATTTAATGGTTTTCAAGTTTGCGCTGATATTTCTACGCTTTTCAATTTATCATTGCTTCAAGTTGAAAGCGAAGCATTTTAGTGGAAACGGTGAATAATTAAAGTTCTCATCGAACGGTTTCGAGCACGACAATTAGTTTTAACCACTGCGATCTCAATTTCTCCCTCGAGATGTGATCTGTACAGGTCGCAGAAGGATAATCACGGAAGATAATAACGAAAATGTATCTCCGCACATCATTAAACATATGAAAAGCATCATAATAATCTTCCTGCAAAATTCTCAGCTTTCTTTAGTACTCACGCAGTAGGATGTCATTGAGGAAAACTTGGACCCTCCGTAAATGTAAGTTCGGTTTATCTGATTTCTAGGTTTGACACCCTTGAGAGATGATCTTCAATAGAACTAGCGTGTATTCCTTATGCTTTATTCTCTTACAGAAATTAGAAAATTATCATAAATTTTCTTCTTCTGTCTGATTTTATTGTCGGTCACGAGACAAATATTATCAAGATGACTTATGGCTTTAGGGGGGTTATCGTGATCGTGGTCTGATTTTAAATGAGCATAAGTCAAGAGTGATAAGTGTCAAAAAGCGAAATACTCATTATTTATTGTGAAATACCCATCATTAATGTATTGTGCGTTCCTCAAGTTGATTATTTGAATTGCTTCGGTGTAACTTTCTCAGGAGACCTCACCTGGACAGGGCATGTTGACTCGAATGGCCGTCGTATTTTTCTTTTAATGCGCTTGCAGAAATATTCTGGACTTCAGAAATCCGATTTGATACAAATTCATCATAATATGATTCTTGGCATACTTGAATGCAATTCACCTGTCTCTGTATCGCTTCACGATAAAGAATTTAAAAAAAATTGAGGAAATTCGTCGACGTTGCCATAACATCATATGTGGGTTTAATTGTGACTGTAGAATGTTTCCATATATTAAAGAAAAACGAGTTTCCCAAGCACTGAAAGCATTCAGGAAGCTTGAAAACCCAGATAACATTCTCCATCATCTATTTCCACAGCGTCTCTCTTTTTCTTGTTTGCTTCGCCAGCCTATATGCAAAACACAGCGCAGAATCATTTTTTCCATACTATATTCCTCTCTATAATAGTACATTTTCTAGATCGAGGAAACAAGGGTGACGTCCATAATTCTATGTTTCTGCTACTGCACTACTTTCCGTTTATTTTTGTCAAGTTACTTTTGCGAGTTTGTATTATTTTCCTCCACTTATACTCTGTCTCTTTGCTTAAAGTAGTTTGTGAGTTTCAATTCGAAACAAATAAATGCGCTTATTATTATTATGAGGGCTTATGAAGGATCATGACGCAACTTGAGAACGATGGCTTATGACTTATTTTGTGTGCCTCCGGCCTTAGCAAGACTGAATTGGTTAATTCCGGAGTTATTCCCAGAAGGCTGCAAAAGATTCGAAAATTCATTTTTTTAGTGCAATTTGCGAATATTCTTGGAATTGCTTGGCGAGGTTTGGAGTGGTTCATTAGGATCACGTTCATCTCTTCTTTCTTTTGGTTACAACTTGACTATAAATTCGGGTATCAGGAGCTACCTGTTGATTGAAGCGTGGTTTTATCACTCATGTTTGCATGTTATTCAGAATTAACCAATCCCACAGCTCAAGAGGACTATGGAAAACAAGACAAAGTAATAAAAGTTAAGTTAGAGGAAGTCCATGTTCTGTTTGCACGCACAAATCAAGTGAAACACTAGCTTCTAAAATACATAAGAAATAGAATTAAGGCGAAACTTCAAAACGAGTACATGTCATGTCGGGTCATAGCAGGCTCCTCCATAAGCGTGTGTCATTTTGATGAAAAAGTGTCCAATCTACTTCGATTCTCCTACAATATCTTCAACTTAATCATGTGAACGATTTCGTAATAAGATTTGTGATTCCTTTCACCAGTAAATAAAGAACTCTGTATTCCTTATGAACGACTTTCTCATTGATTGTGTCAGCGATTGCTGAGTAGGCTAAATAAATTCTTCCTGAAAGAGAGTGGACGCCCTGTTGTGATAGGAAGTGATTCAATGCATGGCGAGTTTGTTGTTCTGGTCCACCTTTGTTCAATGCGTCCAAGTGGCGGATATGAGTAGCAACGGTCACTTCCAGTTGATAGAAGGAGTTGAGAGAATTGTTGAAGGAATAATGATGTGGAATAAAGGAAACGTCAATGAAAATTCTCGAAGTGTACTTTCGAATGCCGGAAATATCATAGAAGTATCGCCTGATTGGCTACATGACAGGAAGTGCATCATGTTAAATTCAGATATACTCAAGAATGGCAATTAAGATTGATGTACAATGGCATGTAATACAATGTACGCGATGTAATGCGGGAATGATATCTAAAAGGTCATCTAAATTTCTATGGCAGTAGATTATCGTAAAGGACGTTTCATATCCATAATTGCAGGGAGTTTATACAGAGATACCTATGGCTACAGGAAGTTCTTGGAGAGACATCTAGGGCTACAGGGACTTCATGGGGAGAAGGTTTCGGAGAGCTCATGGAGAGATATCTGCAGTTGCAGGGAACTAATGGAGAGATATCTATGGTGCCAGGAAGTTCATGAAAAATACATGAGGTTGAAGCGAGCTAATGGAAAGATGCATATGGTTGAAGGGAACTCAAAGAAAAATACCTATGATTACAGGGGGGGTCATGGAGATTTCGCTGCCGCGAGTTCATGGAGAGATAACTCTGGTTGCATGGAGCTCATGGAGGCATATCTATGGTGACAGAGAGTTCATAGAAAGATGTCTATGGCTGCAGGGGGATATCTGAATACGGAAATTATCTGAAGTCATAACAATTCAACTGTTTAACTCTGTTCGTCTTGAAAAGCGCTCACTCAAAGCAATCCATCATCCAATTACTCCCAACTGTGCTTGCCTATTTTATATTTCCTCCTTTATAAATTTCATTGATCTCTTTCTGGAAACGACATGCTACACTATGTTGGCTGATTTTTAAAAATGTTTCTCGAATGCTCTCGCTATTGATAGTTTTGAAAGTCCAGTCAGTTGGTTAGGTATTTGAATTTAATAATGCGATGAAAAATTCATTGGTTTGCTGTTCATCACTTTCATATCGCTGTCCTTAGACTTAGCTGGACTCCTCTAGTGTCTATTATACCGCTGATAGAATTCTAAGTCAATTTCATGACTGAAATATGTTGAATATCCTTGGTAAATAGTTCATATTTTCATTTCTGGGAAGAACAAAGCCATTCGTACAGTAACCGATGACTTTGGCGTGTCACAGGATGTCACAGTCTAGTTGGAAAGTTTGAAATTCTCTATTACAAACTCTGAAATAGGAATAAATGGAAGTTGATTCACCAAGTTGAAAGTACAAGTTAGTAGGACTTCATACTGAATTTCCGCACGAAAAGACAACGATTCAATTACCACATCAGTCTTCCTTCTCAGTTTGAACCTTGGATCCTTTTTCGGCTATCCGTGAACTTTCTGTCGCCTTAGTTGAAACACATTCAAAGGAAGCTATTCGAGTCGTGATGAGGAAAGATAATTGCCATCCTCGAGAAGAGGAAATACGAAGAGACGAGACAGATGGGCACTGGCGACAATCAGAGCTTCGAGATGCCCCGGGCTGAATTTCATTCCATTCATAAACAAGTGGAAATTCCAAAGCATGTGTTGAAGACGTGGCTAATATGAATTGGAAGGGAATATTGATTTATTCTTCACAAGATCCAATCTTCTACGAGGCGAGAATATGAGAAGAAAGAAAGTTGTGTCCGTTCAATAGATTGTAGAATGTTTGAAAATCGAGAGACTTTTAACAAAGTGATGATTTTGTATTTCTCACAAGATTCTCACATTTTGCATTCTACCTGACAGCCCATTAATCAAATTTCAGAAAAATAAGTTATATAGGTTGTGAGACAGGGCATTTATTAAGATAGCCGGTGCTATTGCAACCAGATGCAATGCAGTCATCGATTTCTGCGGCTATTGTTGCTCTCAAAACCATTTCACTCATAAACTAAAATTGCCTCTGATTCAATTAGGCCGGAAGCATGCAGAATAAGTCATAAACCATAAGCCATCGTTCTCAAGTCGCATCACGATCTTCCATAAGTCACAAGTCATTTTGACAGCATTTTTACTCATAAAAGGAAATGCAAGCAGGTAGAACTAAATATATGAATTTCTAGCTGTTGTGAGAACATACGGAACGGTGAAGCACAAGCATAAAAAATGACGCTTTGTATCACAACGTCGGTTCTATTGACGATTGTCGCCTACACCTTTTTAACAGGTTAATGGATCATGACTTATGGCTTGTGGCGCATCCTTTGTGACTCCGTAATCAAGGTAGGCTTATGGCTGACTCTATATGCCAGCTGTCATTAGTGTCTTAAGTGTTGGAACTCTGTTTACGACTTACGGCTTATCGTGAGTGCCTCCGGTCTGCAGTAAAACGAGTCCTTTCTGGCTTGAGTGATGATGATTGGCTGTCGCATACTTCAGGTGCTACAATCTCTACAAAGTGCACTTATAATCTACCTAAACTTCAAATTTTCGCAACAACTTCAAGCAGGCCTACTACAGTATTATCAAAAGCTTTGTCAAATATTGGAAGACGCCATTCAATATTGACAGAAATTTCACAAAAGAAATTTGACCCCTTACTTAATTTCTAAATAAACAA
Organism: Prostheceraeus crozeri; assembly: GCA_907163375.1. Classification (NCBI taxonomy): domain Eukaryota; kingdom Metazoa; phylum Platyhelminthes; order Polycladida; family Euryleptidae; genus Prostheceraeus; species Prostheceraeus crozeri. The sequence continues at coordinate 511,671 of CAJQUW010014582.1, read as the reverse complement.
AAACACCAAATTCATCAACGAGCGCTTTCGTCCGATCTATTTCAGGTTGAACACGGAAGTGAATAGCAAATTAGCGGCATGACGATGTTAGTACAAAAGATCAATAGTCAGTTAGTCACCAAGGCAGACGTAGATTGAACAAGATATCTTTCTGTACACAAAGGTCGGGTTTAGTAACCGACCGAGAAGAACCGTTTCATGCACAACGCCTCGTAGATGGACAATTCGGTGACAGAATTCGTGAGTATGTTCCCAATTGGCTTCACAGCACAAACTGCTGTCGACCGCGCTCCAATCGGCCAGCATCTAGTGCCATCACTCGTCACCTTCAATTATGTTTTTGTAATGTTGATGACGCACTGGATCGCTTTAAAATTGTTTTCCGTCCTCGGAATTTCCAACTATTGTCCATCTACGAGGCCTTGTGCATAAAACGGTTCGCACCCGACTTTTGTGTACAGAAAGATATCTTGTTCACTATACGTCTGCCTTGGTGACTAACTGACTATTGATCTTTTGTACTAACATCGTCATGCCGCTAATTTGATATTCACTTCGGTGTTCAACATGGAATAGAACGGACGAAAGCGCTGGTTGATGAATTTGGTGTTTTTGTTTATTTAGAAATTTCACAGCCATATTGATGAATATCAGATTTTTTACCTTGAGAAAATGTAACCTGATTTATGTGGTAGAGGGAAACCCCTGATACTGTGCATACTAGTTTCACTAATTTAAACAAAGCAAAAAGTCGGATTTCTGTGGCTCAAACAATTAAAGCATAGCGCAAGTCAACGTCCAGACGTCATCATAGATATTCGATAACTTTCGACTTTGACAATGTTTATGACGACGTCATCATAACATCCTTGACAAAGCAAGAGCGAAAATTCGTGCACTAGACCGGCACTAGACTTATACATCACTTCTCAAATGAAGAAATAAGGAAAAGATGAATTATCAAAGACATACTAGATGCAATTTCCGTATCAAAACGACAGTGGGCAGGACACGTCATGCAGAGAAATGACAACAGATAGACAACACGCATAACTGATTGGAGACCCTGGAGTTACATAAGGCCTCAGCCACACTGCGAGCTTTTCCAAGCGTTTCCGAGCAAAGCGCTTTGCAGCAAATATAAAGTCATCATTTCAGCAGTTGTAGACTGCCACACAGCGAGCAAGGCAAACCAGAGCGATTGCTTGCCGGCATACGTTGGTCGTGTTTGATTTGATTTGCTTTGCCTTCAGTGTGGCTGAGGCCTAACTGAGTGGAGACCCTAGAATTGCACAAGACCAAGAGGACGTCTCCTGGCTAGATGGTTCGACCCTATGGTGAAACTCTACGGCAGAACCTGGACGAGGTCTTCGAGATGCAGAGAAGATTTGAGGAGATGCAACCTGCGCTGCTGGAAAACCAAGAGCTGAGATTCGGTCATCAAGTAATCAAGCAAGTAATCCTGCGTATCATTATCAACCATCCCTGGATGAGAGACTAGTAGAATGTCAGTTTTGGTGCATGGATGAGCTACTGATGAAATGAATACAACACGTTGGTTATCATTGAAACTATCAGAGACGTCGATACAATTCAATCATTATAAAAAGCAATCGTTCATAGTTTCACAGATGAATAAGACAGTCACAGATGAGTGGAGCGTCGTCCTTTATCAATCAAATTATGATGCGCTTGTCAGAATCAATCTTCTTTTCAATCACCATCCAATTCATTTCATCTGCCTCAATGCGTCTCTAAATCAACCAAGATGAACAAACAGCAAGCGTCGGGGCGTAAATGTGAGAAGAAATGAAGAGTTGATACAAATAAGTAATTCTTTCTCAGACCGACGAGACTTCGGATTTGAGTTGAGAGAGTACACAGGCTGCAATCCTATTGTTTGTTAATCATTCAATTGAGGAAACCATGAAGGATTTCAGCAGCGGATACTGATTACCTCTCAATTCAATCAACAACTTGTGAGCATTGAAGTTCAGTCAATGCGGACCTGAAGACTAGGGGATTACCACAAAACTCTGAAATTAGGCAGATGTATGGATTACAACGGACGTGCACATTGAAAACACTTTTTTTTGACAATGGGAAGGAAGATACCGGCAACTTGTCAGAGCATTTTGCGAATATTCACGGTTTTTATCATTTCGCTCTATGTATAAAATCATTTTGACAAAATAACCTCCAATTAACCCATGTTGCGACAAGAATCTACAACTGTTGCATGTTTCAATAATTTGCTTTTTCTAAAGATCTAGCAATCAACGCATTGCCGAGCGGCTGAAATTACCAATAACAAGCGGCTGTTGTCCATTCTAGTCTCACTAACTTAAACAAAACGAAAAGTCGGATTTGTATGTTTGCGTCATTCGAATTTTATATATTTGTGTATGTTCTATTCCTTATGAAGAACAAAAGTACCTGTTTTACTCTCATCCGAAACCGGTTAAATAAACATGCTAGACTTAATAACGACGTTCGCAAAGGATATACTCATTTCTTTATGTATCACGATCCTCTCTATACGGGTGGGGCAAATATGTTTTCGCCCATGTCGTGTTTTCTTGATCTCTTAAAATTAGGCGGCACGCTTTTATAAGACCTACGCTTTTATAACATTCAGTTTTTCAAACTTTTCTCAATAATCGTTGGATTTGACTCATTGGAAGGTCAAATTTTGAAAAGCAATTTTTCACCTTTGCAAGCATTTTTTGAAAGCCCTGAAAGAAGCTCAAAGATTTTAAATATGAGTGAAGTAGTTTATAAATATGAGTCATACTACGATCATCTATTATGTCATAGACATCTAATAAAGCATTTGAAATTCAAACGCTATATGCATACTACTAGATCGGTGCCCAAACAGCAGTTGTCTATGCGCAACCATAGAAATCCAACTTCCCGCTTTGTTTAAGTTGGTATTATTTGATTGTACAACAGCTGCTCATTGATGGCAATTTCAGCTGCTCAGTCATGCACCGATCTAAGTTAAGGTTCATTGATCTCAGGAGGAATGAAATGGCTGAAGCCTGCAATACTTAGATTCTGGATTATTGTAGGTTAAAGAGAGCCTACAATAACCATGAAAGTCTCTGCAAAGTGCACTGATAAGCTGCCGGTACCTAACCGTTTTCAACCACTGGAAGCTGCTATTGTTGGAGCAACGTTGTCATGACAACGCATGTCCGCGTCGTGCAATTGTTCTCAATGTGCATGTCCCTTCTAGTCGATCCTTTATTACCATAATGCGTCGGCTTTAATGGAGAAAGCTATCGATACTTTACAGATAGCTTTGAATTTGTATTTCCTGCTGCATTTCAGCAGAATTTTAGTCATAAAATACCTGCTAAAACTAAATCTACTAAATAATTGCTTATATATGATTAAATACACACAAGTTCATTACAATCACAAAACAAATTGCATGAAATTTGTTTTGTGAATTTCTCAGATTCTGAGATTGACAATTAATAGTACAATCAATATAGCCGTCTATTTATTAATTAGTCGGCTGCTGTCTACTTCACACTACTCAGATCACTGCGCACAGCCCAAAGTTTTTTGTGGTTCCATTGATTGGTCTGGGAGCGATATCTATAATAATTGACATGAGTGTGACCTCTGAATTGTTGAAATTTCCATTCGAATGACCTAAAGCTCTGCCAAACGGGAAGAATTTCAGTCTCTCCTCTCTGACATGGAAATGGAAACATAAGAAGAGACAAATGGATTAGCTGGCGCCAAGAACATGGTCGCCCACGCACCTCACAATCGAGTGATTTCATTCAATTCGATCAGACAAATTAGGAAATTGTACTGAGCTCTGAGAGTTTCACAAATTGTCTGCTGGAGAACAAATTTCATAATGACTTGATTGTCGCTTTGTTTGCAATTAAACAAATAGTGGATGCTGACAGATAACAGTGTCTAAATATCTATTCTACGATCCGATTTCTATTTCACAGAAAAAACTTCGATTCCTATGACACCTCAGCGTCAGATATCTATATTCACATTTCATATGTAAGATTTCTATTTCTAATGTGAAGATGAAGTTTAATCTCTAATAGAAATCTAATTTACACATGCATTAGATATATCATTAGATTATCATCAGGAAACGATTCATCTTTCACATGTAGAAAGAAGAACAATGCGGTGTATTGTTAACAGCAACAGATGGACGTAGAAATGATGTTGAACATACTCATAAATATTCAAGGAATCACTCCATTGAAAATGAATCATTTGCCAATGACCAATACCCTCGGGAAGATGTTAGATTTATGGCATCACATCATGTCAATCAGTGATATTATAAACAATTTGGAATCGCAAGAAAGCAAGTTTTCCCAAGTTATAGAAAGATATTCTTGCGATTCCAAACGGGCATGATGCAATATCTGATTCAGGTTGGAGTGAGAAGGTGGTGCGAAAAATGCAGAAAAAGCAAATAATGGTAACAAAATTCGCGAATCAGAGACTAACACATAATGTCTTACAATTTTCTTTAAAATGTTACAGTAGTCTCCAATTACAGCAATGATGCCTGAGCAGTATATGCTAGCAGAAGTTGGCGTTGATGTATTTATTACGAATTACAGATCTGGAGACAAAGTCGGCAAGAGTGCCGTCATAGATATATAATGCAATCTTCATACAGTATAGATAGCCGATTTCTACAACCTGCAGACATGACTCATAACACCATAGATGTCTCATTCCCTCTGCATGTAGCAGAGATATCCCACCTTAACAACGCACTAACATGACAGACTTATTACTTCTGTATGCAGCATAGATGATAATGATTGGAAAGTCTCCTCTGAGTTTGGTAGCAAACTCAATGTTTGGAGTTATAGAAATTATTCAAGCAGCATAGATATTCGACCACTGCAGACAGCTAAGTAATGTATTCACAGTAGTTTGATGCATTTTGTTCAAGCAGGAAGAAGTTTCTCCTCATTTCAGCAGCTAATGAAAGCTGATATGAAATTCTAAACTTAGTATGATGGCTATCCTGTCCATTCTCTTCGACTTTGTATCTTCCAAGCCGCCAAAGTGGATGACGATCACGCGAAGAAGAATGAAATTGGAGTACAGAAGAAGGAAGTGTCAGAGAACATTAAGGAAAGTGCTTCTTTGGTGTTGACGCGATCTTGCCTGGAAATGTGTTTAAGTGCTGTCTTTGCGTGCCTTGTCTATCATGCGCTCTTTCACTCCACTTTCCCTTTAACCAAAGCAGTTGAGATGGAGAGCCGGGGTTGAGTTTCCTTTTACATTGAAAGTTACTTACAATCAAGAATTATTGCTGATAAGTGACACTATTAAGAGTGCAACAAAGCAAGTGTCAAAAATGTGGTGCACAAATAAAAGGGATTCCACCATCATGACTTGTAACTAATGGAGGAGGCTAAATAAGTATCCGTGAAGTGAATTGTGCAGATAATAAACTCTAAATGGAGACAGAATGAAACGATGTAAACTGCAAACTGTGGCACAATGATGTTATTCCTATAGGAATACTTTAGTGAATTCTTATAGGAATGCTATTCCTTTGGTACTTTGAAAGATATGAATTTTCCATTTCTAACAACTCCTAAAATAATAAAATTGACTAGAAAATGTGCAATCAATAAATTGTGCATGCACATTTTAATAATCCTGCCATGCGTCATTTAAAGCATTTGAATCCAACAGATGAAGTCAAAATTAAAAAATCATCGCCAATCGGCTTCTTTCATAATCACCAAAACATGAAGCTTAGAACCTACACACCCTGTTTATGAAGTTACAAAATGGCGGATTTCTTCTCTTGATATGCTGATATTCCACAGATATTTATCTGTGTCTGCTCCTTAGAAGTCGAAACCAGCAGCCGGTATTCTCGGCTCAAAGACAGGCGGTTACACTACCATTTTGGTTATAGCATCTCCGGGCTGGAATGTATTTCGAATCAATTTCAGCACAAAGAAGTTAAACCGACATTACAATAGAATTAGAATATTTTCACGAGAAATAGTTTATGTAAGCTGGTGACATTATCTAGTGGAACTTTGCCAGCACTTTGTGGAAAATTGGGTCAGAAAATGGCATGTTTAGGGATACGTCTAGACTGTAGACATTATTCGTGTATGCTACAAAGTCCAATTGATTAATTACTGCTACAATCCGCTACAATATGCAACTATTGAAAACAGTCAACCGAATTTTCCAATATTTTGCAGATGAGCGCAGATGTGGAGATAAATTAACAGGAAGTGACCTGTTCTACCCTGACAGTTGTGAAGTGTAATGAATAATTCTCTCAAGAATGTGTGAATTATTAGCTTATTTTATGAGATCGAAGAGGAAGAATTTGTCATTAATTCTCTGATACTTGAGAACTTTAAGTTAAAGATCGAATTTCACCTCTGCTTGCTTATACGAGAGACAAATCAATTAATTAGAACGTCTTGACATCAGAATGAGAAAATAATCGATCAAAACATTTCTAACTGAAATTTGAAAATCAATCACTTAGACCCTGCAATTGCTTCCCAATTTAGAACATAGAGGAGAATAGAGGAAAACATTACAGACATTGGAAATGCCGAATTCTTTGGTTTTTCATTGTCAGTTGACAATCTAAGCAACAGAATTAGTTAGTTTGTCAAATTGAATTCAATTTATCAGTTTCTGTCTAACTGCATTGTAGATTTATCAAGAACTTAGAAATTATTACCATGAACTTACAAAGTGGTCAGTTAGTGACTCTTAAAGCATTTACTCAAGGCAGATGTCTCTCCCTCTGTCCGCAGCTTGTGCTGAATTCCTCCAAAATACCCCAATCGCCACGATCAGCAAGTTCTGTCGATCACCGAGTCTAGTCAACAGTTTGGAAGGTCGTAGGTGAAGCATGAGTGCTTTTTGCATCATTTCAGACACGGCTTTATTTCTCCAATGTGAGTAATGATGAGGAAATGAGCGAAGCTGATAGACATTTTTTGTAAATTGTGACAAAAGTGACACAAAATTCCGTAGACAGCGCAGGACCCAAACGGTCTCGTTACTTCCGCAGAAATGTCAAATATTCAAGTATCTAGGAATATTAAACTTAAAATTTCCATTTATCACACGAAGGAGAAAGAACACTCGAATTGACGATGAGAAACAGAACACTTCTCGCAGAAGATGTAGTAGTTGTGATGTGTGGTAAATGGATGAAATGGGAATACATGTAAACATAGAAATCGGACACTATAATATATAATAACAAGGGACTAGAACGGCCATGGATATTGAAAACAATAGAACGCGGTGACATTCGCTTTCATGACAACGGTACCCAAACGATGATGGCTTCCAATGGTTGATAATAGGAAGATGTACTTTGTAAATATCCACGATTATCATCATTTCTCTTTATATATAAAAGCATTTTGACAAAATAGCTTGCAATAAATCGCCATGCGACAAAAATCTACAACCTCTGCTTGGTTCAGTAAGTAACTTCTTCTAAAGATCTACATAGTCGAACAGCTGAAATTACCATCAACAAACAGCTGCTGTCCATTCAAGTCTCACTAACTTAAACAAAGCGAAAAGTTGGATTTCTATGAGAAAAGTCATAGATATCCCACATATCGCTTTTGCTTAGGTTAATAGGAATAGAAAGTCCTTGTTGATGACAATTTCAGCTGTTCGGTCAGGCTAGGTAAATGTTGTAAGATTTCGAGAAACTTCTAATTGCTGAAACATGTAGCAGTTGCAAATTCTTCTCTTTGTGTGATGTATTTGAAGCCATTGCATCAAAATGATTCTATATTCAAAGAGTGATAATAGCCATGAATATTCACAAAGGACCGGTCCGATCAGAGGATATTGTGCAGACTCCGCCATATCTTGACTTTCATTCAACAGTCTTCCTATCCCACAAAAATTCATATTTCTCGGTATTTTCTTCGACATGTACTCTTTCTTGTCGGCGTGTTACTTTCGACACGATGAAGGAGACAAGTGAGCAATAATCACGTCTGGCTACTACGTGGAGGCTGATTAACGACCCTGTGAAGCAGGTGGCAAGTTGGATAATTCCCTCGAGCATAAGTTTGCACCTGCTTGTCCATTCTGACCTCATTATCAAGAAAAGCCGATGAAAAGGGTCAAGTGGAAACCGGTTGCCTAGAGATGGATATGATGACAAGAGAAAGACGATTCAAACTTCCCACACTGGTTCCAAACTTCACACAATAAAGGACTCTAATGAAGGCGAGAGAGGAGATGGAATCAATTGAAGTCGCGAAGAGAGAATGACGAGACTGAGATAAATGGATCGCCAAAGTTCGGATCAGACTTGGGCAGAGAGAGTGTGAGAGTGTGTGTGTGAGAGAGAGAGAATGAGAGAGTGAGATAAAGAGAGAGAGAGAATGAGAGAGTGAGATAAAGAGAGAGAGAGAGAGTGAGATAAAGAGAGAGAGAGAGAATGAGAGAGTGAGATAGAGAGAGTGAGATAAAGAGAGTGAGAGAATGAGAGAGTGAGAGAATGAGAGTGAGATAAAGAGAGAGAGAGAGAGAGAGAATGAGAGAGTGAGATAGAGAGAGTGAGATAGAGAGAGTGAGATAGAGAGAGAGAGAGAGAGAAAAAGATTCTCAAAATCAAATTCTCAATTTTGAGAGAGAGAGAGGTCTTGCTGCCATGATAGCTGCCTTTTTCATATCATTCCTCGCAATTCAGCCAAGCTAGCACCGGGATATCATTGATATCTCCATTTTGATGAATCAGATTTCACAGTGCATCAGAATTTAAATGACTTATGTTTTGTAAAAACAGGGGATTCCTAAACACTCAATTTTTATTTGATTTTCTATAAAAAAAACATGAACTGATGCTGCCTCTCCGAACTAGCTGCAAAAACTGCAAAGCACTAAAATCATTGAATGACATTAATAATTGCTCTAAAGATGCTATTGATAGAATAGCTTAATTCTGCAAAAGCACAAAGAAAAACACAAACCAAAACATTGCTCAGTGTGATTTCAGGCACAATTTTTCACAGACATCAACTACCGTGATATTGATAAGAAAGAGCGCGTTTTTATTACTAGTTTAAATGTTTTTTCACAGTTTTGGGCTAGTTTAGTGTATGTAGATATCCGCAATGACCTGCATAGCCAAGAACATCAAATATAGTTTCAAGATTCATCAATACATTTTATAAAATCAACCAAAACATGGACGACTAACCATGAAAACTTCTCATTGTGTTAAACAGTTGTCTGCCCGACCATAACCACGAAATACAATGAACTTAAGTAGAAGAATCCAATATATCAGTAGTAATTAACGGTATTAAGGTTATATTTAGATGGTGGAAAAGAACACTAAATAGCTAATTCATTGTCTTACACTACAGCTAGTTCGATGAAGTTGTGGCTGTTTCTGAGTTTTAACTCACTATCATTTTTTTGTTTAGGAATAGAGCGGACATTTTCAAACTTCAGAAATCCTACATTCGTCGTAAAATTCATCAAATAGAACATGGAGCTTTGATGACAGGCAAAATTTAATTTCATTGCCAAGTAAAATAGAATTATAATAAAAAGGTAATCAGTCATCAAGTATTTATTTAGTTAGAGGTCATGTCCTTTCATCTCGAAGTTTGTATCGCCTTTTTGTTGAAATAAACTGATTTTGGGAAATAAATCGTGATTAGCAATACAGAGAGAAAATTTGCCATATTGACTGACGAGTGAACTTAATTCGGTGCTCTGTTCGAGGCTGACAATAAGCATGTTTTTATTTCATTATATCTTCTTTGATAGATTCTCGCAAATTACCTGTGAGGCATCAATCACCTTGAGCCATCAAGGCTGCTGTCGATGGGAAGCAAATAGTTGTCATTTCATCAATATTACGTCATTTCAAATTTAATCAATTGTCTCATTGCTTTTACCTTCCCCTGCGAACGAAGTGAGAACAAATCACTTAATTGCTGTTGAACTTAACAGCATTTAGGACCGGAGCTACTGACACTTTCTTCCTAAATTCGCGCACAAAGGGCGTAATAGCATGGATTTGTAGATCTTGAAACGCTGAATACAAAAATCAAATTCTTGAGTGTCACAGCCAGTCGCTTTCGGTATATGCGAGGTTGACAGGATTCCCATTGGAATACAATGGTAAAATTCAAGAAATACACATATGTCAATTTTCGTACATTTTCTTTTGAAGAAAAGAAACTATTAATCAGAATGCCATGAAATTTAAAACATGATTGAGTTCGGAACATCAATTTCGATGTAAAACTTGAAGTGAGTCACATGATTCAGTATTTGATGTCTGAGAGTCTCTACAAAATGAGTAAAATCGCCAAAATTAAGTCAAAACATGAAATTTACTCATTTTGTAGAGGCTCTCAGATATCAAATACTGAATCATGTGACTCACTTCAACTTTTGTATTGAAGCTTATGATCTGAACTCAATTATGTTTCAAATTTTATGTTATTCTGATAAGCAGTTTTTTTCTGAAAAAGAAAATGCACGAAAATTGCCAAGTGTTTCACAATCCATAGATATTTCTTGAATTTTACCATTGGATTCTAATTCCTCTAACCTTACCTACAACCGAAAGCGACTGGCTATGACACTCAAGAATTTGATTTTTGTATTCAGCGTTTCAAGATCTACAAATCCATGCAATTAAGCCCTTTGTGCGCGAATTTAGGAAGAAAGTGTCAGTAGCTCCGGTGCTAATTTGTAGACATACGGTTTTGTGGCGCTACGTTTCACAACATCCTTTCGAAGAAATGAACCAATTTTCTCAACTATTCCTGGGAATATAACAAAGATTTATTTAATGGAAGTTATAATTCATTCAGAATGTTGAGCAATGCGGCTTGGTATTCATTGTCACAACTTCCACAAAAATATGAAGGTATTTATGTTGTACATGTAACTATAGGCAAATATCAATTTTATGCGATTTGATTTTGCGGAAAATAAAGGGTTGTAGCTCTAACTAAGGTCATCAAGTTCACCATGTCGCTGTATCATATATCACACTACTTGCATGAATGTTGTTGATCTCTTGGTTTTTCTAATCGATTTTAATACTAATTAGCTTCAAATCGCGTTATCAGACTCATCAATTACTTTGATCTAAATTAGAGTTGAAAGTCATCAGGGTATAAAAAAAGTGTTCTAATTAATGTTCAAGAGCACGATTACAAAACCATAATTCAAAACAAGGTTTTGAAGCAAAGTACAAAACACGTTTACATACACGATGAAAGAGGATACTAAAAGTAATTACAAAACTGCTCCTTTTGTGCCATTGATAATGTAGCTATAAAATTGATATAAGAAACCTCATGATGTTTAGAAAATACATCAAGTAGTACTTGCGTCTTTGCGTTAACGTGCATGTAAGATAGTGGACATATTGATTTCGGACACATTCATCTACAATCAGTGACTATAAAAATGTCTCAACATTAGCAAAATACACCAAACTTTCCTTAAAACCAAGAACAAAACAGAAAAATATCATTTTAAGACAGCTTCTTTTCTTGCAATTGGGGTACTTTTCGCCATTTCTTGCTGAAAAAAATGCATACAACTGATTAATCCATTATTTTACACAAACGGGAATCGAACCCTCTCATGTAAAAGTCTCTCCAACACTGAGCGAGCATTCTACCATACGGACGCTGGAGTTGATGAAGAAGTGCGTCATAATTGAGTTCATGAATCTATTGTCATGTACTAGCATCGTAATAGCGGTTGTGGTGCTTCATTGTTCTGCAGAGATAGAAGAAACTTCAAACATCGTAAGAAGTGTTTTTGTTTCCTCTAATTTCTTCATCCGAATTCTCTACCGTCTGTCTTTGGCATCGGATAATGACATTTAAAGATGAGCTGTGACGCTGCTTTTGATACGCAGGTTCTTTAGAGATAATGATTTATTCATCGAGACAAAAGAAGGAGTTTCGATGAGTTTTCATGAGGAGAAAACTTCGCAAACTTTTGTGACACCGCAGGAGACAAGATTTTGGTCAAGTGGTTTGCGCAGGGATAATCCGACCTTATTTCTTCGATTCTTCATGTAAATTGCCATCAGAGATGTCTGAATGGCAATCAAGGATGAACGATTATCTCCAGACAGAGGTGTTGGTCAGTTCGCGTGCAAGAAGAGGTCAAAGGTGAGAAGATACACAGAGGTAGTCAGGAAATGGCAATTTGCAGGATTAAAATGCAATTAGTGAAAGCGTGATTTGTGATCACATGAATAGCTAGCAGATATTCTGCAAGATTTCTATGTTTAGTGATGTTAAAAGAAACGAAGGCAATGGTCAAAACAATCGTAGCAGTGCGTGACGGATTAAGGCATTATATTTCTATGTCACACCAATTACCATAGAAATATCAGTGTCTATATCACAGGAAAAACATTCATCGGTTGGGCAAATAAAAAATCTTAGCCGATCATTTGTGCCAAAACGCTCAACTTGATATCAGGTGAGCTGTATAATGTAATAATGATACCGTATCGGACAACGTTATGGCCCTTTGAAAACAATATTCACCTTGATTAAGTGTCGAAAACAATATGGTAAATTAAATTGTTGCATTTATCAATTGCCTTTGTGCTGTCTTTTCATTAAAATTAACTTTTGGACGAAATAATTTGAATTTTTGCTCTTTCTTTGTTGATAAACTATTACACTTTCACATCTTGGACAATGTGAATTTCGTAGTCTAACACTGATATCGGAAAATACTTTTGACTGTTGAAGCTTGACCTGTTGAAGCATGCATGAATCTCTCTTTAAAGCAAAAATAATAACATTGAAAAGAAGATGATCCAACACGACTCTTAAGATATCTATGGTTAATTCTGTTATAAAGAGTACCATATGAGCAAAATTATATTTAAAATACAATATTATTTCAATACTTCTGGAATAACAAATTGGAAGGTTTTGTATCCTGCTTCGTTTTGCTTACTCATTCTCTCGCGAAGTCAATTATTCTCTTCCGTGGGACATCATTTATTTCTATTATTGCTGCATTTGTTAAAACTAGAGCCTATGATGTCTATGTTCTTGTGCTTTCGTACAGAAATAAGTATTTAAAGTATCAAATCGAGGTAATTATAGAAATAATGAGACAAAGTAAATAAAGCACCCATATATTTTCATCAACTCCTGACTATTCCAGCTTAATGTCTAATTATTGTATCAGTGCTCTCTTATCACCACTTTGTCGGGTCTTTATCACAGTTATAACATCTTTGCCAATAGATGACTTCTCCACATATGCTCACGAAAAGAGCATTTCACAAATGTGAGATGTTCAGACTTGAAAATTTCAGTTTAGAACAGTTAACTTGACAAAATATGAAATTTTTATCAGAATATTTTGGTAAGGACAGTCATCGAACAATGCAATAAATGTTTGAATTACTCTCATCGCTGTTTGATGCGATGACAATTTTCCGATAAAGATCTCCTACACAGTTCTCATCCAAGATATTCAGCGAAGCATCAGATGTTGTGGAGCAAGTTGTAATGAGTTCTTCGTACCCATGAATTCTTCAATATTACTTCAAAGAGAAGCGGCCCATCAATCCACTCCTCAACAATATCTTGGCCGGGAATAAATTTGCCACACCAACATTCTTCGTATCTTGCAGGTTCAATATCTTAGCAACATGAGAATGGGGCTATTAATCTCATTGAGCATCGATCGTGATGGCAAAGAATCTCTCACGTAGTGTTCGTACAACTAATCAACAACTTTGCCGACAATTGAGAGAATGACAAAGGAATATATCGATGATGAGTATGAACGCGTCTGCACAGCCATGTTTAAGGCTGTTTTGTCTGCGAGAATTTGCGATGCTTGGTGAATTGGTGAATCCACACACGGTGGATGTCTGACGCGTGATGAATTCGTGACGCATAGTGCTTAAGTGACACACACTCTCGTGTCACATGAATTTGTGACGCAGGGTGATTGCGTGACATGCAGTGACTTTGTGACGTTTGTTGCCTTTGTGATACGTGGTGAATTCGTGACGCAGAGAGATTGCATAACATGCGGCGACTTTGTGACACGTGACGAATTACGTCACGCAAAATGATTGCGTGACATGCGGTGACTTTGTGACGTTTGTTGCCTTTGTGATGCGTGGTGAATTCGTGACGCAGAGAGATTGCATGACATGCGGCGACTTTGTGACACGTGATGAATTTCGTCACGCAGAATGATTGCGTGACATGCGGTGACTTTGTGACGCTTGCTTCCTTTGTGATACGTGGTGAACTTGATGGCTATTTTTGACGAAAATTTCAGCTTCAAGCACTTCGTTGATGGAGGAGATAAAACAACTGAAATATTCTGCAAGGTGCTGCATGCAAGAAATGAAATCGCGGATATCTTGTGAGAGTGTACTTCATGAGTTATATTGTAGAGATTTCGTATCCTCTATCCCATTTAGGGGGTAATTTACATTGAATTGGCAACAACATTTCGAAACTACTAACCAATGATAATACTTTAGGTCAAATTGTTTGGTTAGTCACGAATGGTAATCAAGCAAAAATAGTTTCTTTCAATTTAAATGGTAATCTATCATTCATGTCTAATGCCTTCTTTGTTAAAATTGTGACCTACATGATCACCATATTTGACCAACTCTGATAACATAGTCACTAGAATTCTCGATAAGTTCCTTTTTTGGCAAAATGCAGAAAGTCTTCGAACTCATAGCAATTGGAATAAAATCATGAAACTAGTGATCAAAATCGTTATATAGTTTTATCAAATTCTGCAAGAAAACTGTGATTCATTTCCATATTTAATACAGCTTTGCTAGATAAGCGCTTTAACCATTGATGTAATTATCAACTCTATTACTACGTCAATGACTTCAACACATCCGTCTAATGATTGCTCATCGCTATCAGCAGAAGTTCTTTTCTATTTCTAATTATTTTACGTCATTCTCATTAAAAAGACAGCGTTATATCTCAATTCCTGCAACAATTTGCTGAATGAAACGAACATCTCTCCTCAGCATTACCACTTGAAATTTGTTCCTTAGCAACTTGCTCCAGCTTTGATCTCCTTTCTGTAATCGATACGACAATTTGAATCTCTGTCAAATTATCCGATACATTTCTGTCAATGATATTTTCATCAACTGTAATTTACTGTAACTGCTTAACGAGTTATTCACTCTGCAAATCAATTATCAGCGAAGCCAAGCATCAGCAATTCATCTCGTTTCAAAGCAACGTCCCAGTCATTTCATAAAAAGAACAAAAGAGAACGCCACTCCGTCAAAACGTCATGTACTCGCAGCAAAGTTCACTTTCAAGAATTCGGTATCAGTAATTCTTGACTTTATCCGATGGAATGCGATCTCAGGTTTGCAATGTGAAGAATGTCGAGATAAAATGATCTTATTAAGAGTACTGTCAGATCAAATATTCATATCATTCGATATTTACTCTCATCAATTCACCGATATCCTTGCTGCTGTATTCTCATTAAAACACATTGTTTTCCTGATATTTTAATAATGCCATCATTTCATGCCATCTCTTATCAATTGATATCAATTTCTTATCGATTCTAAAAAGTTTTCAACAATTCTTATCATTTGCCAATTGATAATATTTCTAAATGATTCTTGATGCTTCTTTGAATTTCTTATCGATTTTTGGCAGTCCTTTTCATGATACGCATTATCGATTCTCAATAGTCATTATCAATTCTGGTCATTTCTTGTCGATTTTTGATAATCATTATCAATTCTGATCATTTCTTATCGATTCTTGATAATCATTATCAATTCTGGTCATTTCTTATCGATTCTCAATAGTTCATTTGAATTCATGTAATTCTTTGTCGATTCTAACCTTGAAAAGTCTAGCTGAGAGAGTCTTATCTTGTTGAGAAAATTTGAAGGTAGCGTTAACTTCCAAGTGTACTATGTAGTAATTTTAAAGTTTTTTTTACAGTAGTACCTTGCTTTAATGCGAGAATCTTCTATTATTGCATATTTCAATAATTTGATCATTCCCAAAATCTGGCAACATCGACCTGGATCTGTTCTAACTACTTGCCAGCTGAAATGACCACCTACAAACAGCACGTTTCCAATTTCTCCAAACTCAAACAAAAGCGATAATCGGATTTCTATGGATACATTGATGTGCATCACCTTTTAGACATTGATTGAATGAAGTGTTCACAAAATTGTTGTGTTGAATTTTTCGGCGGGTCCTGGGTCATTCTCACTTGCACGGAAGAAACGTCATCTCAGATGAAGAAATGAATTCAAGCCTTGACGTCGTTGTAGAGAGAAAACGGAGGGTTTTGGCCAAAACTTGCAGTGGCTAATGTGAAATTTCACACTTTGGCAAACACTTGAGAGTTTCCTGACTAACCAAACAATGGAGAGATGATTTTCATGTAATGATAAGAAGGGAGTAAATATTTCAGTTAGTGTGTAGAAAACTTGATGCGATCGAACAATAGAGAACTAAGGCAAGATGTTAGCGAATCTATCAAACCACTTTACTGGCAGAAATTGAAAGCAGAGGACAAGTTAGGAGTTCACAGGCGAGAGAGAAAGTTTTGAATTTTGAATTTTGAGAGGAAGAGAAAGATGTAGAATGAATTGGACAAAATTAATTGAATCCTGCTTAATGGAATAATTGCAATGTGACTTTACCTGCATGCGGGAGTGTTTGGAATCTATGGTATTAGTATGTTAACAGCAAGAATGAGTAGTGTTACAAGTCTTAAGATTTCCATTTTTACCAGATATTGGGCCAAAGCTGATCAATTTTAATTCGTTGCCACGAGAAGGCTCCATTGAGTTATTTTAAGAACTGTTTAATCCAGTGGTTGCTACAGCATTGCATTTGCGCACTTGCGGATTGCAGAACTTCATCAGTCCTCATCAAGACTACTTCAATTAATTATTTAAATTAGTAAGCATTATATTCTGTTATAAAAGACTGCTGGGAGGATCTTGATCATCGCATGAGAATGAAATGACTCGTGTCAGTCATCATAGAAGAAAAAACATCAAACATTCAGTGATTTCTGAGATGCTACTTAACATACGTCATCACAAACTGATGGTTCTCAGAACTCCAGAGCACTGAATAGTAGGGCTATGTGGTGCACAGCTTACTTAGTATATCTATCTTACAAAACATAAAACAATTATGATAGTCTCAAAGTTCTACTTTTGGACCATAGAGCAAGTACATAGTGGATACAGTGTTGACTAAATAAGGCATCTGTATACAGTGAAAAATTTGATATGAAAATATTTAGTCATAGAGTAGGTATATTAGGCAGAGTGGTAACTCCGCATTTATTAAATCCTTATTTTGTATACACTTTCGATTTTATTAAATGAACTCAAAGGAGATACATTCGGAATTGTTTCCATATGTGAGATATGCGCATTTATGCAGTTTTCAAGAAATTACAACGGAATTGACTGATCATGATAACATAAAGCAGAAGGAAATGATATTATTCTACAGATCCTCAGTGTCATGACCGCTTTAGACAGGTAATGCTTGTTAAATTGGCAACTCGATGACCCTATTGCTTTCCTGCTGAACCTCAAGAGAATCATATCACAAACTACCTGCTAATGAAAGAGCAAAATAACAGAATCAAAGACAATGATTTCAATTAACTTTGAAAGATGTAAATGGGTCCACATCACTATTCAGACTCAAGAAATGAAACATGAATTTAGTGAATCATAAAGTCATGCCGGTGAAAGCTGAATTAGAAATATGAAATTTCAGCCAAGAAAGCACAACAAGATCTCGACTTTTTCATGAAGACTTCTATTATAATGCGGCTCATGAAATTCCCTTGCAAATTAGCTTGATTTCCGCTTAGCTAGGACGCTTATTAGCAAATATTCATTCGTATTGAAATCCAACTTTTTTCATGCTACTTATGAAGGGGCCTCCAAGTCGGTAGTATATAAGTTTGCAAAATTTTGACTTTTTTAAAACTGCTCAAATAATTTTTTGGACCACGGGAACGTAATCTCCGCAAAAAACTCAATCTTTTCATACAAAAATTTTCACTGTATGCAGATTCTTTTTTGAGTCGACACTCTACCTATACTCTGTGGATTTAGTTTTTTGCGGGGATTACGTTAATGCAGTCCAAAAAATATTTGAGCAGTTTTTAAAAGGCTAATTTTTTTTCAAATTATTCCTGCTTTTATATACTATCGACATGAGCCATATATGTATAAGTAGTATGAATCAAAAGGAAAAATATTCGTATTTGCTGACATATGTCTTCATTAAGCGGAAATTGGACTGATCAAGGAACCGTCAAGGAAGTTTCATGAAACGCGTAATAGTGTAAGTCTTCATGGAAAAGTTGAGATCTCATTGTGGTTCTTGGCTGAAATTTCAAGTACTTATTTATATTTTCATCAAAGTGATTTTGTGATTCACTAAATTTATGTTTCATTTCTTGAATCTGAATAGTAATTCAGAATAGTAATTGAATAGCTTCCTCACTGAACAGTTCCATGCAGACCACAGTGCACTCCGCTTAAACGGGACACCTCGGGGATTGACATTTTCCCGATTAAGTGGATGTCCCCTGTAACCGACGTATGCCTTTAATATTGCTTTAGCAATAAGAACGAGCTTCATACACCTATCATCTCATGCAATAGATATTAAATTTGAGAAGGATTGAATCAACCTTTGAATCAAGCTCACTTAGCGATGATTTCAACTGTTTTTTTAGAGAAAGCATGCAGCATGCATGAGCATCACCTGTCTTCGGATGAGTCATATTGGCTGCCTTAATGCCGTACACACACACACACAGTCAAGTGCCGAATTGTATAAGAGTAGACGTGAGAGAAAGAAGATTGTCTTATTGTATTATTGGTTGCCTTATTGTATCTCCAACGTTACTGTAAGTTGCAGATTTCCTGAATGCTAATGCGCCAGTTTCTTAATTTCACCATTCAGACAAGCAGCTAGTTGTCTGATAGCATGAGGTGTTGAATGCTGCAGTTCCTAATTGTCCGGTTAAAACGACGACGTGGATTTCTCCGGAAAGAATTCTGCATAGTAGAATTGCGATTAGAAAAGGAGATTTGGCATTTGTCGTAATAAAGCAACCACGTGGATTGAGCGGAGCACAATTTGTGAAGCTATTTTTCGACTTGTAAAATCTGTATGAATGAAATTAAAGTCCAATTTCCAACATGATAAATAATTGCAATTCATTTTCACAACCTTGTTTACGTCGCCCTTATCTACACTGTGACATAGCATTCTGACGATGCGATGGATGTGATAAGGACCTCGGGATACAGTATTCACCGATCTGAGTATAAACTTTGAAATATTTCAAGAAGAGGAAGAGATAAAGAGGCCTGGATGAGCAGTGTGGGAAATGTCACTAAAGTTGATTTAAGGTTTTCGTTTCGATAAAAGGATAGCAAACAGGAAGGAGTGCGAGGCGTGAGAGTTTGAACATTAACTTTTAGTGATAATGAGAAATGTCGTCATCTCTGCGGTGCATCCCAAAAATAGAAGGAACGACGGACATGAGTTTACAGTTGAGTTGCTTCATCTCTCCGTGACAGAATATTTCTACGTCAGTCCATTTGTCCATCGAGAATACATCGAAGTTTCTCAATCACTTGACTTGTAGTGTTGATCCCTTTAAATACTAATGATTTGTGCTATTTTTGTAGAGCACGAGGACAAGTTTGTGTGAGGAGAGATCGTCAGCAGGACAGTCATAGAAATTTGACGAATGCTGCAGAAATAACCTGATTTTGTTCTCTGATTTCCATGGAGATTTTCCATAAGGTAGAGATGTACAAAAACCATGGAAATCCGATCCAAATGTATCTCGAATATGCTTAATTTGTCATTTCCTAAATCTATGACGACACAATCCCATGAAATGAAAAGTGTCACAGGGTCCACTTCTTGGAATCAAGATAAATTTTCATAGAAATCTGAGTGCAATTGTTATAGGACATTCCCCATAGATTAAGAAGATAAGCTATTCCATGAATCCATGCGGACAAGAAATTGTTGAAGCACGGAATTAGATAGGTCGTCCCTTCTTCTGTTTGACTGGAAAGGAGACATTGGAACATGTAGCGTTTTAAAAAATGGCACAATTTGCTGACATAATACCATAGCAATGGTACAGAGAAGTTTGTGAACGTTTTTCGTGCGTCTGCTATCTTTTTATAATGATCGGAGGTTCCAACTTTATCGAGAAAACTTTTGCGCAATGGTCTGCATTCTTCGAATCTGAAGGAATCTTGGCGATCGGAGCATTTTGAAGGAATTCACGGCAATCTGCAAGCGACGCACGACTATTTTTCCTATCTAAAGGCAATAAAAATTTCTTTTTGCTCACTTAGTAAGTTCCTGCATATACCATCTTTTTGAATCAGTTTGCACTTCTAGCAAAGTGATGCGCTTAAACAAAATAATTCTGTACGTTTCGAAGTCTGTCCTCATTGCGACATCGGATTTATCGCCTTGCGGCAAGAATCTACAACTGCTGCATATTTCTTAAGATCTAGCAACATCTAACTAGATCAGTGCGAGAATAAGTGACTGAATTGACCATCAACAAACCGCTATTGTCCGTTCCAGTCTCAGTAACTTAAACAAAGCGAAAAATCGGATTTCTATGGTTTCAAGCATCCATTAAAGGGCTTCAGCACACAGCGCAATCTTGTGTTTACAGGTTATATATTTATGACATAGGGTTCTATTATCCTACATGTTTCTGGCCAGTTTGAGCATTAAAGTCACATTCGTTTAGTGAATCATCGTTTACAATGTAATCATCTGTACTTCGTCTTGCAAAGTATTTCAGCGCAACAGTTCCTATTTCGAAGACACTTTCGCATTTGAGTAGCGTTTGATGTGTAAGTCAGTTCATGTCTGCGGAATTTCTGTGCTCGGAATGTTGTGGATCTAGACATCAAATTTCACTAAAATCGCTTATGTGATTGCTACCACACACGTGCATGATTATGCTCTACTTGCGTTTTAAATACGCATTGTAATTTAGCAGACGTTATTTCAATCCATCAGGAATACTGTTGCAGAAAACTCCCAGAGCTGTATCGCATTCCTCTACGCATGGCATTCAGTTCACTTCATTGTGTGCGGCTTAAATTTCAGGTTAGCATATTCTTGCACATTCATCTATAATGCAACGCGCACCTGGCATAAAAATGATTGAGCAAATGTTCAGGTTAGTACAAGAAATATTTATGTTGATGTCCTACCTGATGCTATGTGAAAGTGTCATCTCCCCAAAAAATAACAGTATGGGAGGGAACCCCTTCTAAATACGAAAATAGATGCGATTGGATGTGGGTCAAACTCTTTTGTATCGTGGAAATTGTTGAAATTTGTAAATGCACGTTCTTATACTTGCATATGATCGGAAACATATGTTGGAAAATGATTTTCTGCATGTACATGAGTCAGCATGCTCAATGATATTCATTAAAGAATTCCTGCACATGAGTCATTTGTTTACATCCAAATTGCAACTTGAGATGCAATGAGCTAAATAATGAAGTATGATGTCCAATGTGGCAAGCGCAGTTCAGTAAATACCTCTCTGCTTGGAAATGGATATCATTCATAATGTTTGTCGGAATATCATGCCTTAATGGTTTGCCAGTAACCCAATAATTCATAGATGATTGCAAAAGAAGTACGGCTAATCATGCTTGACTATGCTTGACCGATGGTACCAAAAAAGTACAGGTACTTTAATAAATGCTCATGTCGTAGTGATAATTCCCAATGTTCTTTAATCAACATAGCACTTATCACATATCATTACAATCAACAGAGTTGCATATTTTCCATATTGGGCATAAGGTGGTTTTACATGCATCCTGGAAAATGATGCGAATTATGAAAAGGTTAAGGTACTTAAATAGTCTCACTTCTATATTTCAGACGCTGCCAAACAATGATGAAGCAACGCATGGAGCGCGAGGTTGTGACGAAGCAAATATCACAAAAATTGTAAAAGGAATGAAAACACTATTGTGTCAATAACTTCCGAACAAAAATATGTTAATGACTTATGAATACTTGACTGTTCTATTCATCCCTATCAGTAAAACACAAGGTTTACACAGCTAAAAGGAACTCGGTTTTCGGGAAATCAAAAAAATTATAATATTAACTGCAAGGAAAGAGATATCCTTAGAAAATGTCATTTTCTTTGAAAATATGTAGACAATTCTTTGAAGAAGAATATTTTTCTCTATAATAGTCCTTAAGCACCATGATAATAAGGACTAGCATGTATATATGTAGTTAATTATTTGACAAATATATAAGAAATCCCTATCGATCCTAAAGGACCACAAATGGGGAATCGTTATAGATTTTATACGGGATTGCCATAGAAAATCCTGCAGCACTTGACCTTTAAAATCCTATCCGTAATTTCTACCGGATTTGAAGGAAAAATCTTTTAGCAAAAGGTTTCATAATACTACAAGAGCTAGTCTACAGGAATCCGTAGAAAATAATCATTCGGGAAAGCTAACATTGTACCAAGTTTTCTCCAAACGTCTTCAGAATCAAGGCATTTGGAAATGTACGTAGAGTCACGCATCCTATCATCTCACAAAGTAAGCTATGCTGGTTTCATCTGTCACTTCGACTGTCAAACAGTTCAAGATCCAAAAAAGAGATTGAAAAGAAAATTGGCACGTTTGGTTATCAAAAGTATGGCACGTATAATTGAGGGTGGAAAACTCTTTCATGTCTATGATTGACATAAAATTCATTTTTCTGATTTCAGAGTAAAACTGATGCAAAAATGAATGTCCTTTGACATTTCAGCAACGATGAAAGCGCAGAGACATAATAATCACAACTAATTTCCTTGTCCTCTAAACGTCAATTAATAAGTACGTTTTATGAACTTTAAATGAGAATTATCTATCACTGATGATTGTAAGGACATTTTTTGAAAATTCAAATTGAATCTTGACATTATTAATGCGATTTGACAGCTATAATTTGTTAGACAAAAGTTGAGTCCATCGGCAGTTAAACTTGTCAAGAGACTGACAAAGCAGTATTGCTAGTCAATATTTCGACCGCTGCTTCTGTACTTTTAATTGCTTGTTATTAATCGGGGAAATTTGAGGCAGATCTCGAAATAAGGTGCATCCATTTGGTATTTTGAAAAAAAATAGTTATCACCGTTAGAAAGATATGCATAACGTTTTGAACGAATGCCTTATGCATGCAAATGACCACTCAAGTCACAACTTTTAAATGCAAAATTATGCAGTAAATGCTATGTAAAATATTTCAGCACAAATGGAAATAACTTCTTGCCTTCACTGCCATTGATAAAATTTATGGACTCAGATACATGAAGAGATTTGCCTTATATTCTGCTGGTTGTTGCAACATCGCCGGTGTTGTAAATGTGTTCTTTTAGGTGTTGATGCAGATGCTGATGAGTTGTGAGATGCTAAATGTTCTGCATCTCATTGTTCTTGATGCTTGGCCAATATTGATTCTATTACAGGTAGTACAGCGTATTTTTATACATAGCATTTCGCGAGGCAATCACCCAGCATTTCAGAGATTTCATCGAGTCTTAAATGAAGCACGAAGCACGATTATTGAATGCCTTTGTTTCCATTGTTTGTCCATATTTTTCTGATTCATCATGGATCGAAAAGTGTCAGCAATCACGTTGCACATGTAAACGCACCCTAAGACGTGCGCATTAGTCAATCTTTCAATAGAGGAGGAAAGTACTAACTGTTTACATGCTAAAATTAAATTCTAAGGTGAACATCAAGGTTATAGAAAAACGGATAAGTATCTGTATCCAATCGAAGGCCTTCATTATCTAACTTCTCGGGTAACCTGTAAGTGCGTTTATAAATTAATTTTCTTAGTCTTCTTGAGGAGTTCTGCTGCTGGGTATAATGAAAGTAAGACAAATCAGAAATGTGCCGTTTCCTTTGTAATTAAGACCCAAGCGAAATCCATACTGTTGTCTTGAAAGAATAAAAGAAAGCTTCCAGATCAGCCCGTCGAGACCTCATGTGACCTTCATAGATGTCCATGTTTCAGTGCATCTGTTCGTTGTCTCACAATGTAACTGATTTCGTCATCAAGTCGCACAACAAAGTGCGGTACATCTCTGTAAAATTCTTGCACCGGAATACAAGTTCAACTGTCTCATTATCCTTTATCGATTATCCTGTTCTCAAAAAGTTGACTGAAGGTGAGCAGAGATCTGACATCCATCAAGACTGACTTTGTTCCGTTGAGTCGAATTCTTTTCAAATGTGTCCAAGTGATGGATTGAGCCGGAAAATTCGATATTCTATAACAACAAAAGACTAAAGCCATAGAAATCCGACACTCTATAATGATAAATGACTAGAAGAGTCATGGACATTGAACACAATAGAACGTCGTGTACGTGTTTTCATGACGGCGGTGCCCAAACGTCAGTGGCTTCCAGTGGTTGACAATAGGAAATGACCGGCACCTTATCAGAGTACTCAGTAAAGACTTAAGTTTATTATCATATCTCCTCAAATATAAAATCCCTTCAATAAAATATTTTACAATATACAGTGCAGAATTAGATTGTTAAAGCGTGTCACTTTGCTAGAAGTGCAAAGTGATTCAAAACGATGGCACATGCAGGAACTTACTAAGAGGGCAAAAAGAAATTTTTAATGTCTTACAGAGATAGGAAAAATGGTCGTGCGTCGCATGTGGATTGCCGTGAATTCCTTCAAAATGCTCCGATCGCCACGATTCCTTCAGATTCGAAGAATTCAGATCATTGCGCAAAAGTTTTCTTGATCAAGTTGGAACCTCCGATCATTATTAGAAAAGTTAGCAGGCGCACGAAAAACGTTCACAAACTTCTCTGTAGAACTTGACATCGACTGTGTTTCTTTGCTGTGTGATCCGGTTGATAACAGTCACTGAAATGTCGCACAATTTGGCGTGATTGATGTTGAACTGGCTGCTTATTGTTCGATTGCTATGGTATTATGTCAGCAGATTGTGCTATTTCATAGGCATGTTCCAATGCTTCATTTCTAGACAGAAGAAGAGACGACCTGTCTACTTCTGTGATATACAGCCTGACGGCAGGAATCTACAACAAACATGTTTCACTAATTTGATTCTTCTAAGTATATTAGTTAGTATTAGGACCAATGTTATGACGGAGCTCAACATCTGCGTCTGTCATGGAATTCACCGCTACAATTGCTTAAGTCAGAGGATATTATTCTAATTTATACCCAAGCGTAGCATTGTGTTATCTTTTCATGTCACAATGAATAAACGAGGACAATAAACAGCTTGTTGTGAGGTCTATCAACGTGTTCAGCCATTCTCGATATTGTAAGCGAGTTTGGATCTTTCCTAAATGTCCCGACAAACATAGGATAACGCAGTGTTTAGAGCTGTCAAAGAATTAAGCGCTATTATGACCTCACGTGGGCATTCTCAAAATTTCTTATCATAGATGTCTCTTATACAGTCCGTTTCATAAAAAGAGGATCATCCTAAAATTTGACTAAATAAAACATAAGTATGATACAGAAAGCATTTTTCATGTTATTTCATGTCCCTAATATATTTAAATGTCCTTATATAATCTGATAAGCTATGATACAGTAACGGTTCTTAAGAAACTAATATTTTGTGGCCCTACCCTTATTGTCTATGACATTACCAATTCGTCTAGGCATTGATTCGATGATATCGTTGATTTTTGACTGATCTAACTTTCTTCACTCTCTTTTTAACAGTGACGTAAGTTGTGATACGCCATCTGTAGGTAGCAGTGAACGACGAACGTTACGTTTTAGAATACTCCATACATTTTCTATGGGATTCAGATCAGGAGAACGAGCTGGCCAAGATAATGTCCTAAGCCCTAATTGAGACTTGCATAAGTTGACTCTACTACTCCTGTGACACGTAGCATTATCATCCATAAATAACCAAGTCGATGGATCACCAAGTTGATCTGTCATTTGGCCAATGTTCATTCGTAAAACATTCACATAGCGTTCAGAATTCATGGTTCCTTGCTGTATGTGAAGTTCAGAGCTGCCATTGGTCCAAATGCCAGCCCAAATCAGTAGAATCGCACCACCTTGTACTCGGGGACGATGTAAATGTCTCGGAATTTCCTGATCAGATTTTATCCATAATCTCAATCGACCATCACTATCCTCCAGACAGACTGATGCCTCATCAGACCAGACAACCCGATCCCATTGATTTCGCCAGTGACAATGACTCATTGCCCATCTGAGACGTCTTTTTGTATGCTGATATGATAATTCGATCTGAGAGGGCCTCTTACAGCTCTTGAAATTCGACTCAATAAGTCTTCTACGAATAGTGGACTTAGAAATAGACAAGTCTAGTGCAGCCATCTCAGTTAACGAGAGACTTGGATCAACTTTAACAAATCTCAAAATTAGGCGGTCTCTACGTTTGGATGTTTTGCGTGGACGGCCAGAGCCCTCTTTACGACAGAGTCGAAAATCATCATTATGCCATCGATGCACATTTGTGTAAGGGACATTTAGTCGCTTGCTTGTAGCTCGCAAAGAAAACCCTAGTTCTGGCAAGGCTGACGCTTTGCCTTTTGTGAATGCGATCTCGTTATTGTTCATTTGTGCTTTGTATTGTTTTCAACCGGTAAGAGATAGATTTCTAGCTGAAAGCAATCAGGAGTGCTGCCAACACCACCGCAACGAAGTCAGGAAGCTATGGAACATGAAGTCCAGTTAATCACATGTAGCAGTTACATTATTGTTGATGAATAATGATGCTATACTGGCTCTGATTGACCGATTTTCTTTATTTTTGTTTTGCTTGATAGCTTTTGGCTTGTAGAACAACATATTACATAACAAAGGAAACAAATGTAATTTTATAGGAGTGAGGTATGATTTTGTGTAACATTGCTAAATGAAGATCAAATTATCTACTACTTTCTTTATCTATAACAGGAAAACAACTCAATACTCATGCTTGAAATTTCCAACAATGATATTAGTAAGCACAACTGACATATCTTCCAAATTTCAGAGAAATTCGTTCAAGTTTGGCGGAGTTAGACAAGGTTGAAGTTAAGGCGATGTTTAAGGGTGATCCATTTTTTATGAAACAATCTGTACTTTTCATCATTGGCATTTCACATCTTTTTGGTATTCTTCGATAATCTCACTGTTGCATCATTCGCTACTTAGTTTCCTGAAATTATATCCTCTATGTCTTGGCATCCTTTGTATCATATCCCTTGTATTTTTGGTATCATTAATATTGAATTCACTGCATGCTAGTATCTTTACTGTTGAATCCTCTATGTCGTAGCATCCGTTCTATTCTCTGTATCTTAGTATCTTCAGCATGATATCCTGCGCACAGCAGTATCCTCAATATTACATCCTCTGCATCGTGGTATCCGCAATACCCTTTGTATATTTGATATCTCATCTTTGTAGGACACCACTGAAAACATCCTGCGTAATTCGATAACTTTATCCATCTTACTTTCCATTTGTCCATGGCAGTTGTGCATGCTTAATATTTCTCACATTATTTCGATGAAAACGTAGCCGAGTTCTCCTTACACTTGTTGTTGCGATAGTTTGAAAAAGGATCATTGAGACGGAAGTTGAAATGAAGAAAAAGCCATCGACATACTAAAGTTTTAAAGATTGCATTACAGCTGGGCCTGCAATTAACTATCGTTATGCGCGCTACGTGAGGAGATTACTTAGTCGATGGAGAGAGATGCGGTAGAGGAAGACAAAGTGGTGATGAGCAGTCAAGAACTACCTATGCAAGGAAACTTTCTTTCATTTTCTTCGCTACAAGATTGAAATACGTTTGATGGCTTCAGTTGAACAGCAAGAGATGGATTACCAATTTGCAATATTAACATGTCAACTCGAGACATCTGCTTCCGATGAGAATCATCTGAAAAGACTATTATAAGAACAAGAAGGAGACACTGCCTAGGACGTTCAAGCCTTATTGCGCACATCGCTCTGGGACGTAGGACAGAAAGTTTTACAATGCGTCTCACTGTGCAGAATCTTTCTGGCAGGGGGTTTAAATGCAATATTGTTCCAGCGAATGTATTGACCATTGAAATGATCGAAGCATTGGTCGCAATAATGTAGCGATCTGGCATTGATACGGCAGTGATGCGGCATCGATGCGGCATCGATACGGCATCGATACGTCAGCAATCTGTGAGAGATACAGCGGTGATAATGCAGCATCGATGAATATTGAAGTGATACGACATTCCTATTGATGAGCATATCAAAGGCAGACCGCAAGATTCTGAAATTACAAAGCACATTCATAAAGCGACAGCCAAGGATTTTTCTATTGTCTGCCGACTAAGCACACTCGCATAGCTGAATCCATATTGATTAAAACGCATGAAACTGACAATTTATTGAACGAATGCGATTCTTCTATTCCGTTGCATATCTTTTAGCTGCACTGCAGAGAGGTAATTGTAAATACGCAATTACTTCTACATTGCATTCTATTGTAGATTTCATTTTAGCTGTTCTTAACAGTGTTTACTTGATCATTGCAATTTGTATATAAACTTCATTTTGCTGCTTTGACTTAATGCCCTGATGACGTATCAATAAACGATGCAAAATCGATCGACGATGAATCAAGTGTCTTTGTATCTAAATTTTGGTCGTATAGTATACAATGAAAATGCATGTAGTTCGCAAAAACGACGTTAGATCTTCGGGATATGAATTCATTACTCACCGACATATTGCCTGATACCGATGAGGCCAATGAAAAGGAAGAGAAGGACACCAGTGAACTGATAGTTCAGCCTGTCGGAGAAATCATCATCAAAACGAAGTCGGGAAGAGCCAATGCGTCCAAGCTTGGACAATTTCCACATAAATGTGGCATCCATATCGACTTCTGGCCCGTGAGTCAAGGATTGTATAACGTGTGACGAAAACGATGAGCGATGGTGAGAGTGCCCAGTAAAGAGCACGTCACGAAGTTGACCTGAAGAGATAAAGGCATCTTTGAGGAATTAAAACATTGCATTAGATTACCGGCACATTGCAATCATCTTTATCCTCACTGTTAATTGCATACGATGCCAATAATGCCTTTACGAAATCGATGTACAAGATGAGAATAACAAAACGTACGAAAGCATTATTGGTCGCATCCATCAGCTACGAATGCGGCATGGTTTCAAATTCCATAGACCAGGCTGGGGTACGAAAATAGGAGGGCCAATCATTTTCGTAGGAAATGAACACGAATAAGTACACCGCCAACAGTACGCTCCTAATACTATCTCCTATTGCTCTAAACGCTGCTAATTTCGGAGTTGTAGCATAGAAATAGGAGTGCAGGTGCAAAATATCCCCTAATGATACGTGAACCCCTAACGCCACAACGCTGTCGTAAGTAATATACAGATGATTAAAAATGATCTAGAAAATGTTACTCCGAAGTCACTTATGTTGCTTCAGATGCTTACTAACATTCGAGTTAATCTAGTGTTCTTGATTAGTGGCTTCACATTCGGAGTTTTTATAACTTACTTTAGGAGGGTGCGGTGTACAGTGTCGTACTTTCGTACATTTTGCTATTCTCGCTCTGTCATTCGCATTCGTAGACAAAATATGCCAACCTTCGCACTATACAGCTTGCAGTGCAAGCGAATATTTACAGAAAAACACATTGATAAATAAAACGTTTTATAACAATCTCATACATAACATATTGTCCAGACGAATATGATATTTAGTAATTATAATAAGATTCGTGGGTATGTTTCGTTGAGAAATATGAAATAGCTTGTATGCTATAACAGGGAGGAGTTTCATGCTTTACACGAATAACAATAACTTACCTTGATCGCTGCATAAAGAAGCTCTAAGTGATACAAGATGAGGCCAGACTTACCTTCAAGATTGCCAGAGTTATTTAGTCATATCAATGCATGCGCTTTGTTTAACTGACAATTTCCCTCAAACTCATTTTGATGCTGCAACATGATGCAACATGTACGAATAATAAAGGAAGAGGATGATCAGCTAGATTAATGATTCAAGCTTGCTTGCAATATAAAACAGTAAAAATTGAAATGAAAAATATCAACAAATTTATCAAAATTAAATTGTTCAAGAAATTCTTCCAAATTTGCCTCATCAATTTCTCGAATCACTTTAATGACTCATAATGTATTCATTATTGAACTCTGTATGACTCATTAATGATGTACTCTGTATAATGACTCATTAATGTAAAAAGAATCACAGAGATGTCGAAACTCGTTCAGAAAACGAACATCACATTTACAAAACTCCTCTGTACTAATTCTCAACGAATCATAGTGCAGTCAAGATGATGTGATTCAAAAGATTTTAAGCTATATTAAAGTCCGATGATACTTCTATAGAAGCACATAGAATTCGGAATATTTTTCTTGCATTTGAATATCGGGATTGATTTTGAAATTAATTCATGCGGCAACCTGGCGGACATCTGGTACCAAGTCTTGAAATTTTCACTCAATTATCATCAGATCTGTTTCACTAAAAAGTTTTAAGAGACATTTTTTCACACATAGACTTCTCATATATCCTGTCTTTATTATGGATGTGAAAATGCAGTAAAAATCATTAATCAAAGAAGAACAATCATAGTTATTCTATTTTTTCTATTCAGGCCGCGAAAAACAGTTATTATGCGAAAAATAATTCTAGCTTTGAATTTTAGCGTTTATTCGCATTTTTGAATAAGCCCTGTTCATAATCCAATTCCAAGAAAAAAGCCTAAAATAATTTTTTTTCAGGAAAAGCTTCAAAATGTTCACATTTGTTGCAACATAAATTTTCACACGGATCAGTTTCTCATTAGTTCTACTGTCTCATTCCACATGGTCTTTACCATACAGAGATGAGTTCAATTCTTGTTGAAAATCAGACTTGCCGATAATAAGGTGTCTCAATACTTCAAACCTGCCGCTCATGTTTGATGTAAGGATCAGAGAGAGGCGTCGATGCTAAGAGTCTAGTTCTCTGCCTTCAGCTATCCTTTGTCGTATCCATATGACGACAATAATTAGCGTCCCTGTCACTCTTGCAATGAATATTTAGTCTTTGAGGTGTTGGATTCATTCTCAGATGTGTGCTGTTCCTCAGGCCGGTAGTCCTTGAATCGGAAAATCAATGGCAAGGTTTGAAGATGAAAATTACAAGTTTTGTCGTTCAGAAGAAATTCTGCCCTCACTAACATTGGAAGAATAACACTGTTGTTCAAACTCTGAAGCAATTCTTTATTTTGATATGTAAATGAGAGGCCGAGAGGCCGAAACCAATTTTCTAGACTGAATTGAAACTGAAATCTCGATATTTAATCGAATTTTGGTTCCAGATACCCACTCTCTGTAGACTATCTAATTTACGATATTTGTTCAAAATGAGAAATACGTTCTCTTCAGCCGAATAAGATGTATTACGTGTAAGTTATTATGTGCGACATTTCGCGCTCTGTTTCTACTAGTGCAACAACAAAAGTAATAGGAACCTTAAAATCACATTAGACAAGCTACATTCAAGTCTGGTGCACACACAGAGATAAATTTCTTTGGCTGCCTACTTTGGTCAGAGATGACTTTCACTGATACTGATGGTCAAGGCCAGAAGGAGTCCAAAGGGGCAAGAGGGTAATGCAATTTCAAGCCTGAATTTTGACGAACTCGAACATGCTTGACACCACATTCAACGTACACAGTCAGTAAATTCAGATCGTGAAGAGAACCATTTGACAAATTTATCACGACGAAAATTTGAGTCAAAGATAAGAAAGAACTAACTTTTTATTCTAGATGAGTTAACACTTATCAGTCTGCATGCAACCTGGCCGCTGATACGTGCTACTTCTGCAATGCGTGCCCTAGGCCTAGGCATTCTATGTACACAAACCAAAGGAGGCCGAATATCTTTGTCAATCTCCATCGCCTCTACTTTTGCATGTAATGACTGGGATATGATTATGTCGGCTCTAGACAAACCCACAAGCAAATGAATCTATCTCTCTGGGTGCACGGGAGCAGATTTTCCTTGCTTCCACAGTTGTGTGTGGAGTTGACCATTGAGAGACATACAGGGACTTGTGATGATTGCGTGTTGATAGACATGTGATGTTGGGAAAATCATGTGTTCTCTCAGTCTAGATCTATACATTACTTGTTATAGCTCTAGCAGGCATCTCGAATTTGAGAAATAGAAACAACTTACCAACCAATAAAAACTTGTTTCAATTCTCTAATTGATAGCTCTATTCTAATAAAACTTCATTTGTGTAACCATTAAAGTAAGCCTTCCGTAAGGAAAAATAAATTAGCTTTTTTTAAAATAGATCAATTAACACAATCACTTTCCTTTTTCTCTGTATAGTCTTTAGAGGATCTAGAAATCTTAATCATTGAGGGTTATCAAGGTGATCTAAGTTTGATAGTATTGAATGACTACAAATGATTAGTTGATATTATTATTTCTCCTTCATTGATAATTTTTCGATAATCTAATATATTCGATGATGTGCTGCAAATAAATACGTTGTTCTAATATTGTCAAGTAATCGAACTATTCAACAGAAAGGTCTTCTATGTACATCTACTGACGATGTCAATGAAGTGGTAATTATTCCACCTTTTGTATCTGGCCTAGTTGAATGCGCATGAAATACAATAGCAGATTTTTTACAACAAATTCTGCACCAGGACAAAAACTGGCGGCGCCACTGATTAATTGAAGTTTGTTCCTACACTGTAAACGGTGTAATACCAAAGCTACTTACGAAACCGATATACAAAATGAGAATAACAAAATCTACGAAAGCACTATTGTTCGTGCTCATACACTGCGAAAGCGATTGGCTTTCCTATTGGATGCTCTTTATCATCCAATAAGAAAGGCAATCGCTTGTATGAGCACGAACAATAGTGGCTTCGTGCATTTTGTTATTCTCGTTTTGTACATAGGTTTCGTAGTTAAAATCAGCCAGCTTTCGCACTCTTCAGTTTACAATGTGGGAATTTAGGGCATTATGCCCATGTGTGATAAATTTAATTAAATTTGAATGAATTTCAATTTTTTACTGTGACCATATTACGTGGAATTGCACTTCACGGAATATTTTGAAATTGTGGACATTTCTTTGTGGTAGGTTTCGTATAGGATTTGGTATTATGTCATCAACTGGTTCCTTTATGCATGTATATTTCCAAAAAAATATTAATTGCCAATTACTGCAAATTTAGAGGCAACTTCTGACCGAAATTAGAGACAGGAAATTCAAATCCCGGCCCGAAAGTTAATTTTGTATTCTTTCAGCCGTTTATTCTTGAATCGGATAAAATCAATAGTTTGAAAACAAAGCAGAATGAGATAAGATGGAAATTACAAGTTTTGTTTCATTAGAAAGAAATTCTGCCTTGACAAACATTGGGAGAATAACAGTAGAAGATTGGAATCTGAATATTATGAGCCTTTTGTCTAGATAATGAAAAAGTATTATTATATTGGTAGAGGAATTTGAAAACCAACTAACTATTGTTTCAACATTGCGGTGTTAAACAAAGCACCTCCCATTGGATTTAAACAAACTTTTATTCAAAACTAGAAAGAATTTTCCAAAACTTTTTAATGACTTTCGAATATAAGAACTCCTTGTGAACTCACCACACGTTTAATCTAAATACCCTTTCACCGATTAGAATTAATTCAACGATAAATTATGAATTAGGGAACGCCCTTCCCTGCTATGGCAAACGGCGTGAATAGGTGACGAAATAAGCGGTTTGGGGACAGTGTAGCTCACGGAACATACATTCGATCTCTGAAAATACGTGGCTGCCGTTGATGGGGTTTGTTGGAATGTCAACAATCTATCGCGTCGTATGCACACTACAGACAGGTTAAGTCACTCCACAGACTTAACCGTATATATTAGATATCTCCGCGTTCATGCTCAATGCATGCTGATCGATGTGCTGATACTCCTCAGATCTCTATGGTCATACTCAGTAGAGCCGTGTTCATACGCTGTGTATGTAGATCATTGTGCTCGTGCTTCATAGAAATCTGTATATATCTCTCTCTCCGCATTTTTATTCATAGATATTTAAGCAGAAAATAAAATACAGGTTTTCCTACACGACAACGGCAACTACCGAATCAAGAGCGGCACTTTAATTTCTAAAACGTTAAAAGATAAAATATTACGTCATTTCACAATTGAGAGCGACAACAATAAATAAACTGCAGCAAAATAGTTCAATTGTGTCTCTATCAGATTAGTGAGCGGTATTTCACGTGAAGAATAAATGATATCTATTTGGTTTGATCCAAAGCCCTATATAGATGTCTTCACATCTGCTAAATTAACTTATCAATAAGGAGCGCCAGCGAATACCTTCTGATGTTAAACGCAGAATCATTATGGCTCACGAAGCCGGAGATGATTATATTCAAGCCGCTCGAGTTCTCGGTGTAAAACGGGGTACTGCGTATTCAATAGTACATCGTTATATTTGAAGGAGTCATTGAGCGTCCCAGAGGAGGAAGACGACACCAAAAGATGGACGAAGATATGGCAAATACTGTGGTAGAGATTGTTGAATCCCAACCGGAATTCACGTTAGTCTCCCAAAACATGAGTGCCATCACTGCAAATAAGATGGGAAGGTCTTCCAGACGTATGGGCAGATTGATGCCTAGACTAATTAATCGCGAGGATGTCTTACAAAACCATCAATGAATGTTACGGTACTTGTTTTGTTTCATAATGGAATAAAAAATTTCAAGATTATCAAAGCTTTTTCGTATTGACTTACCTTTTCGTAAAAAAAGTTTTTAATGACTTACTGTATTACCTTTATGAATTAAAATAATTATCAAACTTTTCCTTTTGACATATTTTACCTTTTCGAATAAAAAAAATTATCAAAACTTTTTGTATTGACTTACCTGTTAAATAAAATATAATTGAATATGAAAAGCCGTTTATGATTTCAGGTTGCCGCTCATTAAACTTATAAATCCATTAATAAACTCACTTATTATCACTACCGATTAAAACAATATCATTCAATCGAAAACGCTGCTGATTAACAGAAATACCGTTGTTGCATCTTAAAACATATTCTTTAATCTGATAGTCGCATTGTCGAACTGGAAAACCTGTATTTATATTGTTTCGATATTCAATGTAATGAAAATTCCGTTTCAAAATCAGTGTAAGATGAAGAGAAATGAAAGCATAAACTTCAATAACAGCCGCAAGTTTAATTACTACAATTAACAGATGCTAACTATGATTGAATTACGAATTACAAATGTAATGTAGAAATTATTTGCAATGTCTTCCTAATCTACTGCTGAAGTATACTCAAATAGTTGCTTCTGTATAGTCGATCATATATGACGATATTCAAGGTTAGAAGAAGAAGAATCCTTTCTGGTTTAAAGCCACAATTTTCGATGGAATGTGACGGGAATAAGACTTTTGCTTATTTGTGTTTTAGGATTTCATGTTCGTATTTTTAGCAAGCAGAAACAATGACACAGAAAACTGAACATTGAACGGATCTACATTCGACTTATTTTTGGTTCACTCTAAACCATCAACAACTTCAGTTGTCTCTTCTAGTAATGAAACCAGCGAAACTACTAGGAGTTCTATGGAAGCGTCTTTGTTGATAATCTACCAACAATGACCCATGTTCAACTTTGATAACATGATAACTGAATAACATTGTAGACATTCATTCACAATTTGTTGTGGTTACAAACTGATCAATCTCAGACCAAGTGAGTTGTACTTTTCTCCCCAGGAAACCTCTTCCTCTTCACGTCTGCAGAATCGCTGATCCATTTGCATAGGAAATTCTTCAAAACTTATTGAAAGAAATCTTTCTCTTGATTGAGCATTTACAAAAGTTTCTTCTTCGTCAATGGAAAAACTTTGTTCTATTTGCAGCTTCACATGGTTGCTTTCATCTAATTTTACAGTTGCCAACGATGTAAAGGAAGTCATAACTTTGCCAGAGTGAGAAGATATGAGACGTGTAAAAAGGTTAGAAAGAAATCTCTGCATGGGAACAAGAGGAATCCTTCCAATTGTGGAAGGAGCATTCACTGAGCTCGTTGGAACGTCTGTAATCCACCTTAAGCCTAAAATAATCCTCAACTTCTCTTGCCGTACCCCAAGATTAAAGACGATGAATTTTACATTTGCAGTGCACATGGTAGACGACTGCTGCAGGAAAAGAAGGAATTTTATACTTGAGAACCATTTGAACCTCAATGATGTTTACTGCGCTGTGAAATTCTAGAAGCAAAACAAAATATCAGTTGTCGAGATATCAAATGAAATCCTATCAATAATTCCATATGAAATTAAAGCAAAATATGAAAATAAGATAATGAAAGTAGACGATAAACAGAGAGCTACCAACAGCAAACATGTCAGACTGCCCGCTTGGCTACGCCACGAACGCATAAGACTGCGCACTCAATTATGCCATGAACGTGTCAAACTGCGCGCTATAGGCTATGTAATGAACGTGTCAAACTGCGTGCTCGGCTATGTAATGAACGTGTCGAACTGCACGCTAGACTATGTAATGAACGTGTCAAGCTACACGCTCGACTATGTAATGAACGTGTCAAACTGCGTGCTCGGCTATGTAATGAACGTGTCGAACTGCGTGCTCGGCTATGTAATGAACGTGTCAAACTGCGCGCTATAGGCTATGTAATGAACGTGTCAAACTGCGTGCTCGGCTATGTAATGAACGTGTCAAACTGCGTGCTCGGCTATGTAATGAACGTGTCGAACTGCGTGCTCGGCTATGTAATGAACGTGTCAAACTGCGTGCTCGGCTATGTAATGAACGTGTCAAACTGCGTGCACGGCTATGCCATGAGCGTGTCAAACTGCACGCTCGACTATGTAATGAACGTGTCGAACTACACGCTCGATTATGTAATGAACGTGTCAAGCTGCGCGCTATGTGGTGAACGGTTGTGGCAGATAATCAAACGGTCGCTGGGTTGTGCCACAAATATTTTGGGGTAATCACTTCTGTAACACAAATATTGAAGACTGGGCGATTGGCTGCACCTTTGGCAAGTTGCCATAATACACTTAAAGCAGCAATACATTTTACATCCTTGTGGTTGTATGATAGGGCTATCTTAACGGTGAAATTTTGCAATATAATGTCAGTTTGCAACTATTTCTTTCAGCAGTGCGGCATATGCATTATATTTTTAATTCGATCAACTGCAAAATATTGCAAAACGCGCTATTGAATTAGTCAGAAAAATTGAATAAACTAAGATGACTGACGCTCAATCGAGATTGCGCACTGCAACTTAACTAAATATCATGTGGGAACTGAATTCCACACATAAGTCTATACTGAAAAACTGATTACTTGAAATAATTTTCTCCTTAGTTCCCTATTTAGACTCCTTCAAGAGGTTTCTTTCAGTTTGTTTGGATCATACTTCTGTTAAAACTACCTCCTAAAAAGTTAAATTTCTACGGTAACTTCTTTACGTTTATTCCACACGCAACGCGATCTGAGGTCTCGAGAGAGGCTGCCATTCTGTGCAAATCCTTGAAAGAAACTCGAGGAATCTGAAAAGAAAGTTTCATTCCTACGAATGACCAGGCTAGACACTGTGGACATATATCTATGTTAATCTTCTCCTCAGCCAACTTCCATCAAGAACTTCTCTCAGACTTGATGTTTATCATTTCTGGAGTACTGACTTCATCAGATAATTTATCCTTTACTTGAATCACTTGTCAGTGCGCTCCCTGTGTATTGATTTACGACTCCGGGAACCGGTGCTCGTCGAATTCTTTACATGAGTTTCAAATTGGACTGCATAAATCATTGATGACATCGGTAACAATCAGCTCATGTCCTTGGCAGTCATTCTTTATAGATAAAGATCGCAGACGGGGTCAGCTTCACTCTGCACTGATCTGTGGTCTGGAAATTGTTAATTAGAGGTAGAATATCTGTCTGTCTTCAAGACATTTCAGCTATCATGATATGGAATTATGAGGGCAGCCAAATGAATGCAAATGTGAATGTGGCGCTGAGGTTGAAATATGGATATTTGAGGACGCACTACGGAAAGAAAAAATTACTCAACGATGTAGCAACTCCATTCAGTACCAAAATGAGGTAAAAGAGGTTCCCATTCAGAAACTGCGATCGATCATCTTTGGCTTCATTGATATCTTTAATGCTCGAAGTAAGGATTCCTGTTGAGGCTGCAATTATTACAAAAAACAATCTCAATATGTTTGCAGGGAAGTCCTGAATCGCTTGATAAGGTCGTCCTCTCTAGACATTGGCTTCCGACCTCAATGTCCTCTCTAAACTTCGTTGCCATTGATTTCCGACTTCAATGTCCTCACTAGACTTCGGAATCATTGATTTCTGATCTCTATGTCCGCCCTAGACATTGATGGCATTGATTTCTGATCTCTATATCCTCCCTAGACTTCGTTGGCATTGATTTCTGATCTCTATGTCGTCCTAGACAGTGATGACATTGATTTCTGATCTCTATGTCCTCCCTAGACTTCGTTGGCATTGTATTCTGATCTCTATGTCCCCTAGACATCGATAACATGACATTGGGTTCTCAACTATCTATATGGTAATTATAGCGTGATTTTACACTGTCATATTTGATCAATGGATTCTGTCAATAGATTTAGTAATTATTCGAATAAATATCGTTGCATCGTTACTTATGCAGAATTCCATCAATAATTTAGCAGACAAATTACGTTCTTCCAAATTGTATCCACAAACTGTGACAATGGTAAGAAATGAGTGATTATCTTGCAGTGTTAGTTAGCAAATAGTTGGAATTGGAAAGATTTTCTGCGACGCTGGAAATACCCAAGTACCGAATACGAAGACTTTAAAGCGTTAATATTTTACGATTTATTTCAAATGCGGCATTTCAAAGGCGATAGATGCAATTCATATCATGAAAAGTATACTTTCAATGCGATAATAAGTGCTTTGTAGGAATAAAACTCAAACAGCTGTTGCTCTAACTTTTCCAATTTATGATGGGGAAACAGTACATTCTAGGATTGCAAGAAACTGTAGAAATCGACGTTCTAAGGTTATTCTAGCAAATTATGATACACGTATTACAAAAGATAGAATATCGTAGAATTCATGAAACACTGATGAACTTAGATTGTGTACTGATAAGATTTCACAGTTTAAAAACATTTTTGCGGAATATAAAAATACGAAATCTGCACGAAGCTATGAGTGTATGTTTGAATATTATCTGTTTGACTTTTAAAGATTAAGAGACTACTGATTTTCTGCTGACCCTTGTTTGATTTTCTTTTGGAGAATTTGGAAAAATTCAAATCACTAGCCATAATGTGCTTAATATAAAATACTGCGCAGAAATATACTCAGCCGTACAAACAATACGTACTACGTTGATTCCAAATCATATATCTTAAATTTTCAACGATATTGCATGATCCGCGTGAAGTTTTACTGATGCTGAGAGAACTAGGCCTGCCGGTGGTGCTCAGGAATTTTCCTATTGTCGATTCAGAATGCAATTCACATGCAATATTAAAAGCTTGCAACTCAAATGAATAACGCTACATCTCTCTCTCTCTCTCTCTCTCTCTCTCTCTCTCTCTCTCTCTCTCTCTCTCTCTCTCTCTCTCTCGGAACCAGTGGTGCTTGTTTGATCAGCTAAAGAGATCCTTGGCAGATCCTCACGTTCATTGAGATGCTCGTGTCATGTTGGCAAAAAATTGCCTGCAATGAGTTCAGTAGTTTCAAGAGATAATATCTATACGAGCACTTTGACTTTGCTATTTACACTTAGATAATGAGTGGCTTGAATAAATAGACTTTTCCTGTCTCTTACAGTACAACAATCGATTACTGCTGATCAAGAAGCACCTGATCGGCCCAAACTGTCAGGAATACATGCCAAGATGTCACCATGACAACATCTGCACTGCCAAAAGCTTTGTGTTTCGTCAACTTCTCATACTATCTTCCCAACGACTAATTCAATTGTTACAAATCTGTCGATTAAAGTTCAGCTATAAAAACATCAGTGAAAGTGAATTACGTTGTCAGTCAAGTTTCATTATTTCTTCAAGATATCTTGCATGAAAAAAATGATTTTGCATCTAATAGTTCTAAACTTCATCATTTTCAGTGTCTTGTCGGTCACCAGATTCGGCAGTGCTTGCCATTTTTGACGCGATAAATGCTTTACTCTTGATAATTCCTACTTTGATTATGATAGTTCACTCTTTCAGTGGCAGATAGTTTGTGATATGATCACGCGTAATAAGAAAATAGCCTAATTAACAAGGGTGAGCACTAAAGTAACCTATCGAATTGCCTATTTAGTAAACATTACCTCTCCGAAGTTGTAACGAAACAGAAGATTTGTAAAATACTATTATTCCTTCGGTATTGGTATCATGGTCAGTCGATTCCGTGTTAGCTTCTTCAAAACTGGAAAAGTTTGCTTCTCTCACATTTGGCACTGGGTCTCAACTCGAGTTCATTTAGTAAAATCGAAACTGCATGCACTTTGAGGATTAAATCAATACTGAGTTGCCACTCTACCTGCTTACTCTATGACTACTACATTGTCTCAACAATTACAATGATCTCACAGAAATTGATCTCTATCTACGAGCATGCATCTCCACACGCATCTTTCACACATCAATCAAAATCATTTTTGAAAGTGGCCATTTTTACATTTTGACCTCTATCTTAAACAATGACGGATGCGAAAATGAAATTGCTCATTGAAAAGCTGAGAACAAAAGCTCTCGAGTGCTGTATGGCCTGTCAATGTAACATGAAATTGAAAAGCAGGAGAATCGATTGAAGTTTGACATAATTTAGGTGGTCTGTTTTTTATGATCAACTCTGTAATACATTTATATTTCATAGATCAATTTTGCTTCCATGATAAAGTTTATGCTCTCCAAAGAGTGCAGTCTTTATTGTTTATTTAAACAATCTTTATTACATTCCTTCACTGAAACACATTAGCACATAAAAAGTTTTTCATTCTCTAAAACGGCAAATTGAACATAGAAATCTCAAGAAATACCGCTGATTCCAGAACAAATAGAAATGTATTTTTGACAACTTTAAAATTCTGATGGTAAAAAATTCTGACGATCATAGTTACTTCCGAAACTCGTGTAAAGATATCCATCTTAATTGTATTATTCTCGATCAACAGACTATGCCTCGCCTTTCGGACTCGTGCACAGACATGTTGATCTCGAAAAATGCAATAAAGAAAGATACTTTGCACTTGTTGCGCAAATAACTCTTCTATGCATCTGCATCCATGGATATCTCTTCCAATGAGTATAGACGAGGGTAACTTATTTGATCGTGGATATGAATTCCGCAATAGGAAAAGGAGTCTGAAGAGGAAATTTCTATGGAGTAGGTAGAGCGACGTTTGCAGCCATGGAATCATCAGAGACAGCAAGTCAAGCTCTGCCGCTACTATTTAATGCAATAAATTATGCTTTTGATTAACTGCTTGATTTCAGAGTTTACTGTTAAAAGGTGGTAACAAAAGGTGCCGTAAATATTCGTAGATGTGGGCTCAGATATGGAAGTCGGCAACTTGGAAACACTGAGATTTTTTAGATTTATAAATCTCCGTCCACAAACAATTAAAACAAAGTCTATTCACGACGCTTCGCAGTAGAATTCAGACTGTCAATAACTCTTGAGAGAAGCACTTTGTTATTTCCTATCATTCATACCTCATCATATAAATTCGTCTGTCACTGAGTATTTTATTCATTTTATTTTCCTTGTTGTCGATTAAAGTTCAGATATAAAAACATGAGTGAAATTGAATTATCTTGTCAGTCAGACTTATGACAGTTTCATCCAAGAGACTCAATCACAAGCTCGGTGCGTATTTACTCTATCGGTAATCAATCGTGACCACATCATCCACCCACCCACGTCGTTGGAAACCATTTTAGATTGATAAATATTGCTGTCCGCGTTTTGTTACACGCTTGACAGCCTGAACATCAGCGATGTGGACGTCTATGACATGAATTTATAGTTTTCATCAATCCCAGTAGATTTCAAAAATGGTGGAGAGATAATCAACCTACAGGTTTACAATGTTTTCCTCTCTTCATTGATGATGTAAAAATCATTTGAACTTTTAAAGATAAGTTGATCTAGAGTTGGAAATTCAGTGCACATTTCTGATGGTTCAATAGAATCTTGAACATCAAAAAGAGGATTTCGACCAAAAATTCATTCAAATATTTGCGATTCGTCTCAACAATCACGTTGTTGAGACACACAATCAATTGTTCATGAACAATCAGTTCATGAATTATATTCCTTCCTCTTGGAAATGGACAGGAGCCCGAAGAACGAAAAGAACTGAGTAGGCGCATTTTGTCCAAGTTGTTGTCATTAAAGGTTTATTCACAGCCCTTGAATGAATGTAAAGCATAAATGTCTGCAGTTTGAAAGCAGTAGACGAAGGCGAGATATCTATGCTTTGAGTGCAATTACATGTGAATGAATGTAAAGCATAGATGTCGGCAGTTTGAAAGCAGTAGACGAAGGCGAGATATCTATGCTTTGAGTGCAATTACTAGTGGATGAATATGAAGCATAGACGTCTGTAGTTTTGGAGCAGGAATGTAAGGCGAGTTATCTGTATCAGGAGAGACCCCTTTGTCGCACTTTCGCCATGAACATCTTGCAAATTAAATCGCCTGACATAGGACCTTCATGACTTTTAGTTAAGCGCATTTTCGAAGACTTCCTGAAATATCGCGATCGCTGACCTGTTAGAAGATCATATTCGAGGCTAGTTTTGAAAGGTCGCAGCAGTCCTTGTATTCTCTCGGCTGGGACGATCTTGGAAGTGTTATTTCATGGCTTCGTTCACTGGTCTACAGTAGTGCTGACTGAAATTGTCTGGCACATGCTTCATGCGTTTGTCAAACGTGATAGGTTCGAACGATAGAGGTGTCAGCACATCAGACAATACAATATTGCCGCTTCATTAATTTGATTCTCAGAAATGGCAATCATTACTCTGATCTTCGAATTTCACTGATCTCCTTGTATAACCCATTTCATTCGCATTTCTCCCTAGAGAATGAGGTGAAAGCATCGGCAAATCCAAGAAAAGAGAACGAAGAGATTGTTTCAAAGACAATGATAAGACAATACAAGGTCTTTATCTATCTATGACGCCATTTATTGAATGTAACAGACATGTTCTTCACTGATACACAACCTACATATGATTTATGTTTCAGAATTAATTAACGAGGAGGCGTCTTCAATTCACAATTCGTTTTCCGATCAGCAATTATTGCTACTATTTCGTTTATTCTCCGTGGAATTATAGCGGTTAGATTCAGGTCAGATCTGAACGTATTTTTACGTGAAGAAAATGCTATCTCCTTGCGCAGTCCTACAAATGAGCTCTGGGCTGCAAATTCATCTGCTATGAGGCTTGCAGTATCATTAATCCTTCATCGCTTGAATAACGAAGGATAGAAGGCAACAGATCAGGTAAAGTTTGGGATAAAATCTCAATTTCACAGTAAATATAATCATCGCTCATCTTCAGGGCATAGAATTCTATTTCGGGAATATATGAGTTCGTAAAAATAGCTGACCTAAAATACTGTATAATCTGTCCAACAGAACAGTCGTGTGTATAACTTAGCTATGCTTCAATTCAGTGCTCCGTGACCTCTGCCAGCTTTCGGGCCAACTGAATAAGATCTAACGTTATCGCGGGTCGCAGCGCCAGGAGTGGCTTATCAATGTGAAATGAATATTTATCTAGATTTTTGTGACCATATAGCGAAACAGAACATGGTCAATAACTTTCCGTTATGCTGACATGTAAATTCGTGAGAATAGAATGGACAATAGCGGTTTGCTGTCGTCATTTCACCTGCTCCGTCAGGCAGCCATCTATGTCAGTGTTTATGCGTAAATCTTAGAAAGAATAAAATTAATGAAAAATGCAACAGTTGCAGAATCTTGCCATAAGGAGATCTATTTTAAGTTGATTTATCAAAGTGAATTTATGTAAAGAGAAAGAGCAGATAATAACCGTAGCACACATAGATTTGCAACCATAGATATATGACTGTCGAAAAGTTCTCTGTAGTGGGATGTATCCTGTGTTTGGCATCCGCGCAGTTCCCCACCTTCTTCATTTACACCAAACAAACAAA
The DNA here is from genome assembly GCA_907163375.1 of Prostheceraeus crozeri. Classification (NCBI taxonomy): domain Eukaryota; kingdom Metazoa; phylum Platyhelminthes; order Polycladida; family Euryleptidae; genus Prostheceraeus; species Prostheceraeus crozeri. The sequence continues at coordinate 467,158 of CAJQUW010014582.1, read as the reverse complement.
TATATTTATGGAAGCAGAACAAAGTCAACTCAGTTCAAACTTGACATGACTAACCTGTGATACATTACTCCCATTTTGCGGGCATACAAGATCAGAAATTCATCTGCGCTGTCGTGCTTCATTTCGGCAGTGACGATGAGGCTTGGAATATTATTTGCCTATTTATCTTTTATCGTTTGAATAACGAGAGATGACAGGCAACGATCAATTGATCAATGACGATTCAATAGATCGGGTAAAGGTTGAGATAAAATCTCAATTTCGCAATAAGAGCACCGGAGATTGTCAACCGTTTTCCATTGATAAACAAATATGGAACCAAGTGGAAAATGTCGATCCGCAGACTGCACACCAGAATGCACTTGGTTAGGTATTGAAAGTGAAGTTGATTCATTTGACTTATCTTCAAACCTCATCATTTAGCGATGTTGGAATTTGAAATTCTTTTGTGTCACAGATATCATTTGAGGCATCGAATTGCAAACTATATTTGAATGAAATTTGATGTCTTTTCAACATTTTCAAAATTTGAAAGTTTGATGAACGGAATCTGATATAACAGACGAAATAACTCTTCAGACAAGTTGACATTTCAACAAAATGATGAGTGTAGGCCGAGTGAAACACGAACAGTCTGACTCGAAAATGAAAAATTCAAATTATCTAGAGCAAATTGTCATGTTCTTTCAATATGAAATGCTGCACAAGCATTTCAGCGTTATAATTTCATGTTTAGGAGTAGATATACCTCATGCTCGGGTATTTGTGAGGGCCTATTGTACGGCATCAACATTCCATATAGCTATAGAAGTTTACGCTTGAATTTATTGACTGCCTATGTAAAGACGAAGGGGAGGTAAGGATATCTATGTTCCACAGCTAGTTAAAGGGTCAAAGTCAATACCAAGGGAGGTGGTCTACCAACCGAAATGTTTGACATAATGGTTCAAATTATATCTAAAGATGGATAAAGTTCAAACTTGAAATTGGAAGAAATTTACTCTGTATTTTTATGTAAACAGGTTTGCAGATCAGAGTTGCTGCACATCAATGACTATAGCGCATCTAGATTGTGGAAACTCAAGCTTATTTCAGCAGTTATGGGATTTGAGGTTGACATACTCGTAGACCACTTTATAGGGGGTCTTCTATGAGTCCAGAAGCGTAAGAGAATGTGGAAAGCCGAAGCGGAAACCTGACGAGGAATGTAATGATGAAACCTGTACCAAGAATCTCGTTATTAAAGATGCTTTTCAGTACCGGCATGAAAATGTGAATCAGTTATGCATAGAAATAATGGAATTGAAATCTCTCGGTGTAACTAAGTTGTGGCATGAAACACCATTAAAAAAAAGCAACTGATCATACATGTGATCGATTTTAACCAAATGACAGTCATCGACAAATGGATCTGAGTGAAAATGCGAGCGACTTCAGTTCCACTGTTATGCATCGCACGAAGTTCAACTTCCATTCTAGAGGTTTCAATTTCTATGGAATGCATCTATGGATAATCGCATAGAAATTGAATTTCTCTGAAGCATAGAGTTTGATTGTTTAACTCTTTCAACTTACTAGAAGTGAAGACTAATTCAAAACGATGGCACATGCTGGAACTTCGTAAGTGGCCCAGAAAGGAATCCATAATACCTAGCTGAGATAGGAAAAAAGTCACGCGTCGCTCGCGAATTGCTGCAAATTCCATCAAAGTGCTTCGCATGGGGTTTATCTAACCCAGTCATACAGCTAGCCTATTGGCAAATTGAAATTAATTAAATACACCTGCGAAATCTTGAACCATGTTCGATGCTCGGATTATTCCTAATCATACTCGCGTTATCTGTCGATTGTGAAGTACTTGTTTCTAAGTATTTATTGCATCAATTGTATTGTGAATTTAATTCATATACAATTAATATACTAAACAGCGTGCCTAATGTTATCTTTCCATTAAGTAATCTGAGTGTGTTGCACTGGAACTGTCAATAGAAGTCTTGAACTGTAAGCAGAAATTAATTCGGAAGAATTTTGTTTACCACAAATGATAATGACTTCACCTTTCCTCCTGTTTTGTTCATTCAACTTAGAAAACTTTGTACGTGAAGACATCAAGGATTATGGTTTGCTGCTAAGTTATTTGAAGATGACGTTTGAATGGGGAAGAGCGAAGGGGAGAGAGTTAACACGATAATCTCTCTTTTGTCCATTTAATAAAAGCAAAACTTCATGTTTTATTGTTTGTAGAGGCGTTGAAGTAAACCTAAAGAATCTACTTTGAAATTTCACAGCATATTTGAAGGTGCATAATTCGCATTAAATCAGCATCTGAAACTTTGATAATTTGCGATGAATTGGAAAATGGAGTCTATGTTTTGTGTTGATGGCCTCCTTCACTTCCCAAATTGAATTCATGGTGTGTAATGATTCTGTGTGAGGGTGAATCTGCAGAAAAATTGCATTTCTGTCAATACTATCATAGAGAGCAACGATTTTTCTGAATTAAGTTAGATCATCTCAGTGATGACAAATTTCAAAAGAAAAACTTCCATTTTGATGGTAAATTGTGCAACTGCGATTGAAGGAACACAGAACTGCATTGATTCACAATTTTTCTTGTAATTTATAACATTATTTGTTATCATACATTTTTATAGAAATTGCATGTGGAAGAAAACAAAAATCAGAATTTTATTCTTTTTGCTATCTACGATAGCTAGTACAGAGAATGCAAGAAATTTGGTATCATATAAAGGATAACAAGATTTCTATAACAAGTAGCTGTATCAACTCTTCACCAATAATCAATAACCTACTTGATTAAAAATATGAATCACCAATGAATAAATAGAATGAAATCAATTTAGTAGGTTTCATTTCGCAAAGTCGCAAAAGTATTTCAAGAGCATAAAATTTGGATGTTCAATCTTTCTGATGGAGAGTTCTATTTTAGGGTTATTTGATGACTTTTGTTGATTGTGACACGGGTTCGACTCGTAAACATGCATTATATTCAATCATTGGTGTCAAACACTTGAGTGGCTCAAAATTCAATCGAATATCTCCTCTGGCATGAGTATCAATAATAATCATTTTAGATACAGCTGACTACTTTATCGACAAGATGTTAGATGTCTTCACCCAACTTAAAAGCACTCTACCCAAAATATGCCGTAATTGATTTTTCCGCACTCTTGCGATTATGTTTCTTTTTCAAGTACTTAACAGCTTCCCCAGACTTCACTGATGAAGATTTTAGGTTATGATTTTTCAAATCATCTTAAATAGAATTAATATGCACATTCTAAAGTTGCTTGTGTCAATACACAGTATTTTGCAACATTCCACACTGTCTGTCACGTGAACTTGTTGGTGTGAGACGGCTTGCCTCAACGATCTTAGGATCCGGAATGTCCTTCCCTATTCAAAGCCGGACAATGTTTGTTCCACAATATCAACTAATGTTGTGTCTTTCCTTAACCACGCTATAGATACTTTTTCAAGAACGACTTTCACTGAAACAAACTTGTGCGCATTAAAGAAACCAAGAACTAAGTTCAAGCGGTTCACATCTTCCTTGAGAGGACTTCGTCCACAACACCCTCTTCGTATCCACATGCTGTATTTTATGTCAGTTGTATAACGGTAAGCAAACTTTGTATTCTGTCTCATTTCAATTATAAAAGTTTTCACTGCTCTTGGAGTACTTGCATAAAGAGATTATTTTCTTTTCTTACGTTTTCAGTTCCCTAAATCAAAGCTAAGTACTCCGCCTTGCTCATTCATTTGCTCTGTACTCATTTAAAGATAAATATGATGTAGTTGAATGACACAGTGTTGAAAAACTTTTCCAACTCAACTGCTTACACCATTGATTGCTGTGTAGATTGGCCATTTTCCTCTTATCGTGCTTCGATGATAGATTAACCAATTTTATTGCATTCTATCGAGACGCTGAGACAATTAGCTGCCATCCCTTTCTCATGAGTTGTACTCGAAGCTTCAACAGTAAACCTCAACTCTATTGTTCTTGTCATAGCTGCGCTCTATCCTGAATTACATCACGTATTGATGTTCCCCTTCGCAGTGTACGTTGTGATGTAGGCGGAAAGAGGTCTACACATCAACAGAATCTACTTTATACAAAGGCTAATTAACCGAAAAATGACTCCACACTCAGCCTTAAATCTAGTGGTAAGTGCAGTGTCCCTAAGATTGGATAAAACATTAATTATAAATGACATCGCTTCAAGATAACTTTCTCAACGGAAACCTATTATTTTCCAAACAGAGTTTGAGCAATAATGTACCAAAACACTGAGCCAGTATCCATTTGAGGGATATGACGAATCACAAGGCCAATATTACGGAAGGAGACGAATCACAAGGCCAATATTACGGAAGGAGACGAAACACAAGGCCAATAAGTGGAGAAGACAACAATCAAAACAGAATATTTGGAAATAGTCTGCAACATGAGCATGGATGTCTGGAGTACATGGATGTTACACATTTTTGTTCGGCGTGCTTGACAGTAAACCGAAGAAATATTGAATAATGCAAATTCGAATTGATATCTTAATATTCCTTAGTGTCAACGAAAATTACTATGAGGATTAAAAGTACTCTACAGTTCCTCCGTGATCTTGCGTGAAAGGAATTCAGTCAGAAAAATGCGAATGAGCTGTACGCGCGTGCCCTTTGTGTAAAGATGACAAAATGTGACTTTAGTAGAAATACTATCTACTTTGAGTTTATTTGTATAATAATAGTAGATATTGATGGCCTGGTAGTTGAGTAATTGCCATTGCAATATTGGAATACTTTAACAAAATATTAAGTCTTTTTTATATCAAAAATGTTATTTGCCAAAATCATGGCGGTTTAAAAAAGTTGGTGACTTGCAAAATATTGGAAACTTATGTATTGGAAATAATTATCTAAGTATAATTATATCATTCCAGCCATTCATGAACATATGCTTGCACGTATTGTCAAATCACAAGAGGTATAGCCACAAAATACAATGCACGCTCATGCATGTTTAAGTGGCAAGATAACTCAGTTGACTGCACTTCGGTATGGAGTTGCAGAAGGTCCAAGGTTCGAGTCTGTCTGTCTTGGAAAGTACCACTGACTCTCACTGGGGTTTTGAGCCTGCCTAACATGTTACGATGACTCCGGGCTATATGGGTGGTGTGGTAAGATACATACATAAAATAAAAAATAGTGTGGTTTGTCTCAAAGTGTGATTGAGTGTCTCAAAATTATCAAAACTATATACTTGCTTACATAATGCAATTACTGTATTTACCCTCTTTGCAGATGATCCGGATTAGTTAGAGGAAAGGTAGATCATCTATCAGGCTTCAAGCATGGTGAGGCCTATTATGGCAATATTTGGGTCATGCTGGGTTCTGTCGTGGTTTCATGGCCAACAGATCACTGGATCTGTCATCATGTTCGCCCTATCAGTTTTAGATTAGCCAATGCTTCACCTTCCTCGCTCGCCTGACTTGCTAGTAGGACTGTAGCGCAGGTTGCTGGATGAAGATTCCTCCGTTTCTTCTTCAAATTGTTTTTCTCTTCATCTTCTGGCCAACTGAAGACACATTTATTTGCTTACTGACGTTCAAACGCCTTTGATCAGCTATTTCATACACCAGATCAACGTCTGATTCAACCACAGAAATAGATCGGTCGTCTCTTGTCCTGTTTGACTAGAAAGGAAACATTGGAATATGCAACGTTAATGAAAAATGGCGCAATCCGCTGACATAATGCCATAGCAATCGAACAATGAGCATCCAGTTCAACATTAAACACGCCAAATTGTGCGAAGTTTCAGTCACTGTCTTTTTATTTAGGATCACACAGCAAAGAGACAGTCGATGTCAAGTTCTACAGAGAAGTTTGTGAACATTTTTTTGTGCGCCTGCTAACTTTTTTAATAATGATCGGAGGGTCCAACATTATCGAGAAAACTTTTATGCAATTATCTGAATTCTTCGAATCTGAAGGAATCGTGTCGATCGGAGCATTTTGAAGGAATTCACAGCAATCCGCATACGACGTATTACTGTTTTTCCTATCTCCGTAAGGCATAAAGAGTTTCTTTTTTGCCCACTTATTGAGTTCTTGCATGTGCCATTGCTTTGAATCAGTTTGCACTTCTAGCAAAGTGATACATTTAAACAATCTAATTCTATGGATTCAATGCTGCTTGCCACGTTCTCTTCTGGACTGTCAATGTTCTCTTCAATGAATGTTCTGTTAATTTCAATTCAAAACCTAATTTACAGAATCATCAGTTACATCGTCGGGATAGAAGACAAACGAAATGATTGCATCTTCTTTTGATATTGAATTTCAGTCAATGTCAATTTAACCGACTTTGAATGAAACTAGTGTCCTTTATTCATGATTCAAGTTGACTTAGTACATCAACTAATTTGGTCAAATTCGCTGCTTCCTTTCAATGACTATAAAGCAATGTATATCTTGTTCAACTAAATTTAGCAAGTAAATGAAATAAGATACTTCTCTAGTTATAGACAATTGTAATTAACAAAGCAGAAATACACCCTAGCAGTGACAGAGATAGTGTCATAACAAAACAGTGAACTTTATCAACAAATGTTATATGAACATATTTTACAATAAAACTGCTTCAAATTGATGTTTCAAAGCTTCCTGTACAACCTTTACTTATAATGGCTATGAGGGGCACAGATATCTCGAGAGACAATTAAATTTGAATCCGACCAAATTTCCATCCTCAACTGTGGCTGCAAAAATTCTACTTTGTGGCAAATACTCACAGAAAATGTGATGAAAGATTTATTGGGTGAGGTGTGTCTTGTAAAATCTGGAGAAAGTATACACCAGGAAAGCAAGTAAACAACAAAAACAGACAAGCAGATAAATGAATGAGCCTCTGATAAGAATTGACAGCAAAATTGAAATCAAAAGTCCGGATGACATGTGTTTCTTAAACCCGGTGAAAGTCAATATGCGAGAAATGAGGGTCATGACAAGGACAATTAATTGTTTGAAAGTAAAGAAGCTGACGATTCGTATATCATGTGATTTTGATGAAAGATATACTTAAAAGGCATACTTTTGATATGCACAGAATTCGAAATAGAATTTCAAGCCAAAAATAAGTTCTTTCATCATCCAAAGTAGATAAGTGCTTCTTTCATCATATCATCCAAGAAGAAGGTTATTTTCATCAAGAGACAGAATCTTCAAAAGAGTTTAATCCACTAATTTGTGAAGAAAATGTCATGGCAGACATTTTTTCTGGTAGAAAAGATATTTTTTGATAAATCTGCATCGATGAGAGCCCTCAATACTGCTGAATATGGAATTCATCTGTTCAGCTTTTTAGGATCTTTCTGATGTCTTCCAAAAATACTCGACAGGTCACTATCTGTTTCTATATCACCTTCAAAAGAAGTAGAATAAATCATTCTGGTAAAATTGTGGAAACAATTTTTCCAGACATTAGAGTGTGTTAACGACTGCATTATGTCAGAGATGAACCATCTAAAGAGTCAACAGTTGGTAACATGGAGAACCACTTTTCGCATTTGTTTAGATTAGTGGGACTAGTATGCACAACATCTGTTTCTTGATTGTGATTTTTCTTCATCTCAAATGACAATCACCTCACTCGACTCTTCTGTATAATCAATCTCATTGTGTACAAGTGCTTTTGTCCTTCATCATCATACTAGTAATTTACTGCGGGTATTTCAACTTGAAATAGAATCCATCCCATGACGTAATATTGTTTTCAATGTTCATGTCCGTTTGGGTCATTTACTATCATAGGATGTTGAATTGCTATGGGCTGAGCACACGACTAACCTTCGAATTTGAATAGTCAGGAGATCAAATCACTGACAAAGTTTCACAATATAGAGGATTCACTTATCATACCTTTAGATTGCTTTTGTTAATTGAAATAACTGATCTGCAGAAGAGATTTAATCTTCATATCGAACAAATAGGCTGGACTGAAGCCATGCCCGATCAATTGAAAGAAAAAAGATTTATTTTTGTGCTTTTATTCAAATGATCAACAAAATCGGCCCTTTTATCTTCTGTCTCTTCTTATTTGAACGAATTGCTGACTCAATGTTTTCCATGACATTCTCGTTCTCTGAGATGTTGGCAAATATTTTTTCATGATATAAATCTTTCATACAACTTCCGCAGTCCGGAATTCAAAAGAAACAAGAGTTATTCAATGATTTGCTAAACATGCTTTTCGTTACGTTTTTGTCTCAGACAACATTCTACTCGTACTGTGTAGCAATCCATACAGCTATTTCGGCAGTTCGGCAATACTTAGTATAATGGAAAAAGCATTACGCATTCCTAAAAACAATACTAATTTCTGTTGAATTCAACAAGGAATAAGCACGATTATATGACGTCACAGAAACATTTTTAATATATCTCTGCCGAGATCTCTCAGTGGATTGGCTCAATGCTGTCAAACGCGATATGGCCACTTGTAATTCAGGTAGAGTTTATAATGACATTGTCAGTGTCTGCGTATAGTAATCGATGACTAAAGATTAAGGAAAAATAAGTAGCTTGCTAAGCAATTATGATAAGCATATTAAATAATTGATTTATAGCAGATTCTGGGCATTAAATTTACTGTCATACGGGGAATGCACTTGCAATTCAAATTCATCCATAAAGCAGGGAACATTGGAGAATGCATCATCACTAAATCTTGAAATAAGAATATATTATTCATCATTTTGCATATCAAAATATGACATCACTGCTTTTTGAAAAAATGCTCGATAATTGTCCTTGGTGAATTGACAGCGTCGCACGTAAGGTGATTTTCCATAATTTTGACAGATAGATCAAAGACATGCTATTTCTGTCATTCCATACGAATACATTGTTCAAAAATCTCAATTAAAAGTCCGACGCTTCATCCACCTCGGACTTAGGCCTATAGGTAATGATAACTCGTCAGTTCATGTTTCCGATTCAATGTCGGACGATAGCTCGTTTCAGCAGTTTCGGTAAGAACAAGGTCATCGAAGCGATCAACAAATTCAATAGTAAGTCACAGAGCGATGTTTGCGTGTGGGCTAGTCTAGACCGGACATAATCTTATCCCAGCCATTGTATGCAATGGTAACAAGCAATAGAGATTGACATAGATATTCGTCTCTCTTTGGCTTGTACAGAATTAGACAGGTCCCCTCTTCCTCTGTTTCACTAGAAAGGAAGCATTGGAACATGTAGCGCTAATGAAATGGCACAGTCTACTGACATTGTATACCATGTATATAAGACTGATATCTTTGATAATGCCCAGAAATTCATTAACGGCCCGGAAAATTCATGGCCTGGAAATGAAACCATAGAAATATTTCGCAACATGGCATACAATGATTATGACATCTACATTTTTCGGGCTGTCAATGGCAAATTGTCGGGCCGCTAACGCGGCCCTCTAATTTGCCATTGACGCCCTCAAAACATAGTTGTCATCATATCATAATACCATAGCAATCGAACAATGAGCAGCCAGTTCAACATCAAACATGCCAAATTGTGTGAAGTTTCAATGACTGTCATCAATCACACAGCTAAGAGACACAGTCGATGTGAAGTTCTACAGAGAAGTTTGTGAGCGTTATTTCGTGAGTCTGCTAACTTTTTAATAGTGATCGGAGGTTCCAACATTATCGAGAAAACTTTTGCGCAATTATCTGAATTCTTCGAATCTGAAGAAATCGTTGCGATAGAAGCATTTTGAAGGAATTCACAGCAATCCGCAAGTGACGTCCGACTATTTTTCCTATCTCCGTAAGGTATTGAAAATTTCTTTTTGCCCACTTAGTAAGTTCCTACATGTGCCATTGTTTTGAATCAGTTTGCTTTTCTAGCAAAGTGATGCGCGTAAACAATTCTATGTAAACAAATTCTATGTTCGCTTGTGTGATTTCCCAAGCACGCGTATTGCAGAGGCAACTCTCATCAGAGGATCTACGAACTTCAATGGTCAGATGACAGGCAGGCCTGTGAAGTGAAAAGTGCATATTTGTAGCTGCTTTTTTCTCCCTGACAATTTCGTCGAATGGAAATAAGTAGACCGCTCGACTCTTCACGATCTTGTAGCAGTGACTGTGTGTGTTTAATGTGGTGTCAACCCTCTGGTTCATTAGAAGATTATTGCCCCTCGAGACTAGTTCTGGCGCTGACCATCAGAATTGAAGAGTGTCATCTCTGGACCGAACACGCATACAAGGTAATTTATCTCTGTGGGTAAAGCCATCTGGACTAAGGGTCAAATCATAATGAAAATGGACAATATGATCCGAGATGGCATTCCTGTAGTCTCTTTTTTGCAACACTTCTCCATCCTTGATAAAGAAAATCATTCTGGTCTTAAATATCGTCTCTCGTGAAGTACATGATTTCAAATACAATTTGTTCATTTGTGTAGTCATTTCTGTGGGAGTTGATATTCTAATTCAGTCACTATCAAGCCAATAATGACATGCATTTAAACACAACTTATCTTGACTGTTAGTTAAAAAGAACATAACCTGGCACAGAAATGAATACAGCTTTTTGGCATTAAGTAAGATGAAGTGCAAGAAGATGAAGAAAGCTAGATCTCATCTATTGTTTGTCTTCAATGTACTTTTTTCGTGCCGGATTAATGTTTTACGTTATATCCATGAGTTGCAGTCGAGTGTAAGAAAGAAGGGGAATTGCAGTGTCACATTTGACTCTTCATTCATTTATTGTTCCATCTTTCTCTATTAAATGTGAATATCGGTGAAAGTTCTCTGTTGTTTGAACTCATCGTCTTCGAATCACAGATAGTTCGTTGATACAAGATTTCATTTTTGACTGTTTGATGATTTTTCAAAATCATCAGATCTTCTCCAAGTGAACTTCCGCCCTTTAAACATCATCTTTCAAGATATCTTATCACTCGATTGCCTGAGGTTTTAACTGCCGCTCAAATTTGGCGTTGTCATTCAAAGATGTTATCAAAATCTTGACCCGAATATGAAGGTTAACTAAAGGCCTTGTGATTAATATATCATTAAGAAAATGGTTGATTCCTCAAACGATAATATCTGACAGAATTTCAAAGCTTAAATGTGCTTCTGAGGAATCAAACACAGAAAATAAGGTGGATTATCTTAAGTTTCGGAATTTCAGTATCAGATCTTAAAATTGTAGTTTCTATTAATCAGAAAAAACAAATTTACATGAAGTATTTTATCTAGCTATTGCAGGCAAATCTCTGGTTGATATTTGCATTTAGACAACATACGGACATTCTGGGATAGGTAGAATCATAAAATATCTCGATAATTTTAGTAATTGATCTTGTTCGTAAATATTGTGATAACAAATTTGCTGAGACACAAACAATTTGAATCTTCTGTCCAGTGCAAGACAGACCAATAAATGAAAAACTGCCAATTTCTTACACATGTGAAATATCAGATGATAACAAGCACGCTGATTTTATGAGCAACGAAAATAGGCGATTGTATCGTGTCACATTTGGCATAATACGACAGCCATCCTTGTGTCATCTGGTCACTGACATTTATTGAATATACGACTGAGTTCTGTTACAAAAAAGGAGAATGCACTTTGTGCAGTTTTATTCTACCTTAAGTCAAGATGATTCATTCTGTAATGACATCGGCAAGATGTTTGATGCACTCCCGATAGATGTCTGATTTATCGAGTAGGCGTTGGATAGACTTCTGAAAGATATCGGATAGACGTTAGACAGACCTGAAAGACATCGAATATACAGACGTTGGATAGACTTCTGAAAGATATCGGATAGACGATAGACAGACCTGAAAGACATCGAATATACAGACGTTAGATAGACTTCTGAAAGATATCGAATATACCCGATAGATATCTGATGCATCGAATAGACGTTGGATAGACATCTAAAAGATATCGGATAGACGTTGGATAGACTTCTGAAAGATACCGGATAGACGCTAGATAGACTTCTGAAAGATATTGGATAGATGCAAGATAAACGACTTAAAGCTATTGGGTAGACGTTGTCGTCGGACCTGCATTGGTAATTAATTTTCTAAACGAATAGAAAAAGAAATGTTGACTCACGCCTTGAGTTGCAGACACAAGAATGTTAATTTGCGTTAGAAATTCCACTTGAACTCAGATATTATATTTCAATACTTTCAATGAAAACCTATTAAGTCAACTGTCTGCATCTAAAGTGTATGAAGCTGTTAAAATAATTCCTTTCTATCGGCAAGTCTTATTTGTTGCACTTCTAAGTAAAGCAATTTTACTTCTTATTCAAATTCACTCATTAATTTATTTGTTCATGAAGTTCATGAACTAACAAAATCTGGGAACGGATATACACTCACGAAAATTCCTCATGATTTTTTATGAGATTTTTCTCATATATATATATATATATATATATATATATATATATATATATATATATATATATATATATATATATATATATATAACCTCAATAGCTAAATGCCAGAAAAAAAATCATTTAGTATGAAAGAGAATCTCTAAATATATTGATGAGATTTTTATGAGATTTTTCTCATAAATCTATATATATCATCAAATTTTCTCATAAAAATCTCATTAATATATTTAGAGATGCTCTTTCATACTAAATGATTTTTTTTCTGGCATTTAGTTATTGAGGTTTTCATAGCCTCGCCATGTTATCCGTGAGCATTCCACACCATGACCACAATATTATTACAGTATTCGCAGTAATAAACCACTATTTATCATGATAAGATACTGAACTTTAATTGAATATAAGTATTTTTTCAACATCTTGCATAGTAGTGCTAATTGTTAAGTCGAATTATATGTATATGCATCATTTCGAAAAAACTGTTGCAGATCACTATGATATATTTCATATTTTTGCCTTTTGTTCTATATAGACCAAACTTGGAGATTCTTATCGTTTGAGTAATCTTTATCATGACTCTTTCCTTTCGTGGCTAGCATGCATGTTTTACCAATTATGAGCTTATTTTCGAAAAAACCTCATCAATGCTCATAATTTTTCCATGAACGAATCATGAGATATTATCCTCATGAAAGTTCTCATTACCACTCACTATATTCTCATAAAAGCACCATGAAAACATTGTGATCTAAATATTTCTTGTTAGAATGTGAGAGAATCATGATAATTTCAAGTTGTCTCATAAAAATCTCATGAATCCGCATTAAATTTCATGAGTTCTCATGAAAACTTTTCGTGAGGGTATACACTGAAAACAGCACTAGCTTGTAGGAATTTTGTATTTGATTTTTTTTTCGTATGGTGATCTGTTCCTAAAGTAGAGCATCTTCGGATGTTTTCAGTCACACAGCTATTAATTTTCAGGATTATTCACTTTTTGGAGCTTGGCAATTTCTCATCTCAGTGTAGAAATGAAATTTACACATCTCATCGTTAACCACCCAGCACTCCCATTTGAGTTGAACACTCGCATCTTCCTTGCTAAAACCTCGCACCGTCGACCATTTTGAATAAATACAAACCGCAAGTATTTACAAATTGCTTAAGCCAAAAGTGCGCATGCTCATTTTAATGCAAAAGAGTCATCTTGAAATTTTGTTTCTACACACTTTTTTATTCTTCTAATACGAAAAAACGTTCACAAACTTCTCTGTAGAACTTGACATCGACTGTGTCTCTTTGCTGTGTGCTCCGGTTGATAACAGTCACTGAATCTTCGCACAATTTGGCGTGTTTAATGTTGAACTGGATGCTCATTGTTCGATTGCTATGGTATTATGTCAGCAGTGTCCCATTTCATTAGCGCTACATGTTCCAATGCTTCCTTTGTGGTGAAACAGAAGAATAGACGACCTGTCTGATTCTGCGAGTCCTATAGTTAGTTCTGCTTCTACTATAGACCATCGGATTTCTGTGAAAAAGAATATGTAGAATGAACGGCTTTCAATGCAAAAAGAAGACAAGAATCTACCCCTGGTATTTGTTTTATAAGTTTGATTCTTCTTTAACACAGCGGCTTTCTACTGACGAAAACACAAATTCGAAAAATTGGCTAACTATGATTTCTACAGAGAAATAAATCTGACTTCTTCACTCAATTTCTCAAAGTTCAAATCCATTTCGAATTTAATTCTTGTCATGAATTTATCGATTCCAAGACACTATTTAGACTAACACTTGTCTCCGGAAATGTCTTCTGACTCAATCACTGAGGATATTCCTGCTCGTTACAAAACAAGAAATCGTCGTAAAGCAGTTTGGCGGTTGATTGCATCATGACAAGTGTATCTGGTATCGAGTTTGCAGAATCGTTTTCTCTCTCGAGGAAATCTGCCTCGTCCAGGCAAATTCATTTGAATATACAAGAAATGCAGGATTTTGATTGTCCTGATCATCTATGGAGTTTGAATTTGTCGTGTCGATTGCAGTTCAAGATCAAATATCCGATCAGTGATTGATATAATTGCCCCATTTCCTAAACATCTTTCTGAATGTCGGCGGAGATAGGATTTGAACAATTCCGCAGCTCAAATCTCAATTGCTTGGCCGAGAGGCCAGTTCATGGCCAACATATTCGTCTCATTTTCATGAACTAGTATCTCAGTTTTAAGAAATCAACTAGAATGAATTTGGAGTTTGTCTATTTATTAACGTTTGAAGCAAGTGTCGCAAATTTCTCTCAATTCAAGGCAAATTGCCTTATTTTTGCTTTGTTTCTTAGCTACGCTTGCTCATGTTTGGAGAGGCCTTCTAAATGGTCGGTCTGACCGCGCCATGTAGAGTAGGTGGGAAACTAGGACCGACGCCTCTGGCTATGAAATTTCAGTGTTCTCTGCATTCAATTTAATTCAGCTTTATGTACATCATCATAGGCAGGTTTTCTTTGAAATTCTACTTGTTTTGACTGTCATTTCATCTTCGAGATAAAAGGTTTCATTTATATTTTCTCCTGGCACTTTGGTTTTGCTTGCTCGACCATCTTACGGCTTTTAGTATTTTTAGGTTTGACTTTGTGTTTCTTACGTTTCCTGATGATTGCAGTTTAAAGTAATGTCGTAGCTTGAACTAAGTTTCGCCTACATTTATTTGGTTCGGGTAAGCTTAATCTCAATATGGAATGTTCACAGAATTAGACAGCTAGGCTCCGCTCCTTCAGTGTTTCTGGAAGGGATGAGTCGTGTATCACACAATATTAGAAACTACACACATTCTCGAACAATAAGCTGTCAGCTGGCTTTGGACACCAGCCACTGAGTGGCGTGCGTGTTGTAATATCACTTCGGACACACCTAAACACACAGCGCGGTCATGCTACCAATTTTCCTGCGCCAGTTATTTTCTTAAAGAATGATCGGAAGGACCAACATTATCGAGAAAACTTGTGCACAATCATCTGAATTCTTCGAATATGAAGGAATCATGGCAATCGGAGCACTTTGATGGAATTAACACCAATCTGCCAGCGACGCACGACTTTCTTCCAATCTCCGTAAGTTATTTCGCACAGATGCGCTATGAACAACCCCATAAGTTTATTAAGATTCTTAACGAAATTTCTAGACGTGTGAGGCCGCGCCACGCGGCGTCCGGTGTTAATGGACCTTTACGAAGAGCGAGCTATATGGTATCGCGTCATACGAGCAGAGAGTTGGACATTGTGAAAGGTAGATGAAAGGAATGCGTTCGAGATGTGGCTCGGCGGAGACTTAAAGGCGTGGATTGACGATCTACGAGGGACGCCCACAGCCCGGTGAACGGGCTGCAGTATTGAACCTGATGCTGCATCTTATAAGCAAACTGACGAGATTTCATTCATAATTCGGAGTAGAATAACATTCTCAATTGTCGAATGTGTTCAAGTTATCGTTTAAGTTGAAGCAACTCGCAAATCCTAATAGCGAGTCATTTTCCTACATGTCAAAACGTGACAAGTCTGAGTGAAGCAGTGCAAGTTTTCTAAAAATATTCTAACCTTTAAAATATAGAAATGAATCTTTTCAGTACTGTGATGTATTTTCAAGTCTCTATCAACCAGCTGTTTCATTCACTTTCTTTCCTTCAGTCATCACGTGTGCCCGTCTTGTCTCACACGCTTTCTATTGTTGTTGAACGTGATATTTGACATGAATTCAAGAAATAAATCATTCAGATCGCCAGATGTTTGCCATTAAAATTTCATTTTGACGTACGTAGAAGTAGCGAGGCAAAGAAATGATAAATCCAGGTTCCATGAGTTAAAATCTTGACATTCTCTCAAAGACAGTGGATTTGAAATCTCAGTGACAAAGCAAACGATGCTGCGTGGTCACTTCTGCCGAGTTATTGGTCCACAACTTAATAGATAGCTTGATTTTACCAGCTATCAATTTGCAGTAGTGCATACTGTGATGACTTACTGTAGATATTATGGGAGGACTGGAACATTTTGACAATGTTTTAGACCTTCCTATGCAATCAAATTGATGCTTCTTGAGATGCCACAGACGATCAGCAAAATCTAGTTTGCGCTATGGAATTCTATTGAAATTCTATAGGAATTCTACTGACGCTATTGTCTATGGAATTAATTGTCTACTGACGCCATTGTCTATGGAAGTAATTGAAATCGTTTTATCCTAACTTTAGTTTAATGAGGCTTTATTGATTGCTTTCGGCAATTTAAAGATATATAACTGAGATTATTTTCAACTATTTGAACAGAAAATTATATTAGATCACTCATTGAAATACAAATGTCGAGTTGATTGAACAATATCAAAGAACAATAGCAACTTCACAGCTTTGATGCAATATTACTCGGCATTAACATAGTTCAAAATCCTTATCAATGTCGCTTACGCTTGATTCGATAAACTCAACCAAGGTAATTTTTCCATGGAGAGTTCGATGTTTATTCTACAAACATTGCACCCTTCGTACGTCCATTGATATCGCTAATATGTCGCACATTGAAAACCAGTAATACTTTTTCATAAGGAAATATAACTTCAAAACGGAAATAACATGAATTTGCAGAAGTGTACATCGACTATGCAACATAATGGTCGCTTTCGCAGTTAAAGCAGAACTTCACTACGATAGATTAAGCGCTTAGCTAAAAACTGAAGCTAAGATTATAATAAGATAGAATCGAAGCTATTAAGGAAAAAACACAGTTATTATTTTAATTCTCTAAATATCTACAGTCTGCAGTGTAGAGCTAGGTAATTATATCATCAATTTCATTTTCATCGCTTGATAACATCCTTCAACTGACCTATCGGTCATTAGGTTGAACAAACATTTACAGATGTTTCTTCGTTTTATTTGAATACTTCAAGTTTCAATTTTCCTCGAATATTTCGCAAATAAATCGATTTCAGTTGAGTTGGAAATTGAATTTCTATCCGTGTGTGTATCACTCTCCAATCTGCACATGTCTCTTATCTCATTAGTCAGTGAACGGCTTCAAATCGGCGGATCTCACTATTCATCTCTCAAACACCTGCACTCGAGTACGTTACCTGAGAAGATGATTTGAGCATCTTGAAAGCTGTCTGAAAAAGATTGCTGCTTATCGGGACGTGGGGAAAGTTGGAAGCGTGCTTGCTGAAACACGTTAGGAAATATTCGTCTATCAAGTGATTCCATTTTCAACACAACACTTTCCTTCTCATCTTCTACTGCACGAAACTAGTGTTGCATAATTCAACAGCGTATTGCAGTCTCTCACGACACGTTTGAAATGCTATCCCGAAGAAAACTTGTTATTGTTGTTCACGTGAAGATGATCAATTCATTTGCTCGACCTGTTTCAGAGATCAGAGGAAAATGCAAATATCTATTGATAAACAAGCGAATGCAGGAATGATATCAAAATGTGGATATGACAGGAAAATGGAGATATCTATTGATAGACATGAAAATGTGGATATCTAATGATGCCAGGAATGTGTAGGAGCGAGCAAAGAAATCTAGATATGTTTATTAAGACAAGAGAAATTAGTCAATTTCAGTGGACAAATGTGAAACAGCTTCGACAAATGGGCATTGAGTTCAAATGCATTTGAAGCCCTGATCAATTTCTCTTTTTTGATATCCATGCCTATATGCCGTAACAGGCCTTCAAGTCTGCCTGATAAAATTATCAAATTCCTTCCTGTCCTAGTATAGATGTCTAGATCTCTTTGGGAAGATGTAGATATGCAGGAATGACATGAAAATGTGGATATCTATTGATTACAAGCAAACGTTGATATCTATTGATAGACAAGAAGATTTAGATATCTGCTGATAAACAAGAGAATGCACGAACGACATGAAAGTCAAGATATCTATTGATAAACAGGAAGATGTATGAAGCACAAGCAAATGTGGATGTCTTTAAACAGATAGGAAGGCGTGGGACGGACATGGAGATGTAGATATCTATTGATGGACAGGCAGATGTCGATATCTACTGATAGACAAGAAAGTGTGGATACACATAATCAGATTGTTTAAGCGCGTCGTTCTACTAGAAGTGAAATCAAAAATGAAATTTGTTTGCATACAGGAATAAAGTGAAACAAGCAAAATTGAACTGAAGTGTATTGGCAGAGTAGCATTTCCTTTAAAATGCTCCGATCGTTATCAATCTTTCAGTTTCGAATTTTTTAATTTCTCTTGAGTCTCTTTTTTTTTGCATGATTGTTAGCGAACCTTTGTACTTATTCGCGTGTTTTTCGTTGAACAATCTGCCTATCGATCGATTGCTGTGATATTATATCAGCAGATTGTGCCATCTCATTAGCGTACCAAGATACGAAGCTTCTCTTCTAGGCATTGAGCAGAAAATGCAAAGTTGTAAAGACACTGCGCGGAAAATGGAGATATCTATTGGTGGATAGGAGAATGCAGATATCTATTGAGAGAGATGTAAATGGAGATATCTATTGTTGGACAGAGAAATGGAGATGTATATTTATGGACAGGAAAATGTGGAACATGGATGCACAGAATGTTGATTTTCAAAATCAGCCGCATAAACAAGAATCTTTTTTGATAGTCTTTGAATAAGTCTGCATGCATGCAGTTGTTAGGATCTAAGAATCTGTGGAGGAATGCTGAAAACGTGGCAAAGAGAGGGCTGGCAACGGAACATTCGAGTATCTTTGGAACACTTTGCTTCTGATTACTGTCAATTGGAGAAAAAGTTTCTCGCTCTCCATCATAGCTAGACCATCTCGTTGGAAGTTCATCATTGGGTTTATCTTTCCTCTCACTGTTGGTCCATGAAAAAATCATCAAGAATCAATATCTATTGACTTCGTTTTACATTCCTCATGTGTATAACTAGAATAAGTGAATAAAAATGATTTTGAATAGCGTCCTTTGAGATGAAATCAATTTTATGAATTAAAGTCATTCGCAAGTTATTCAAATATCTAAAAAATCGTTCGAATATTTAGTAAAGCGTCATAACTGTTGGCCGAATGCCGAATATCTTCAAAATGTTTACTTTTCCTTGCGTGTTGTTGCAGGTCTGTGGAGAACTCCTGCAGCTGTTCTCTCCAGCTGTTGTTGAGTGAGGGGCAGAAATAATCGACTAGTGATGAAAAGTAATTGACAATTAATTGCGTAGTTCATGATTAACGTGCTGGTCATGTTTTTGTCAACTCTTGATTTGAGTTATTTATCTCGACATATACTGTTAAAATCCTGAGCCTCATGACGATTCCAATGATTCTATGTGGTATCCGTGCGGTCTGATGAGTGCTTTTATTGAGGGATTCTCTGATGTGGTCGAGCGCCGAAAAAAGTTAATGTAAGTGGTTGGAGGGACATCCACAGTAAAATTATCATAACGTTCTGTCAGCCCCGCCCAAGCCCCTGTTGTAACGCTAAAGCGTCATTTTTCATTATCTGACGAAGGTGGTGCAGAGACATCATTTTTATTGCAATATTGACATACACACCGACGTGGACATGAGCCCTGCCAGCTCACAGATTTCATTGTGTATTGAAAATATCGCACAGTGCATGGACATGAATGCATTTCTTTGTAATTCACAAAACTCTTCAGATATTATGCAAGTTAGATTTATATTCCTTTTAGTACCTGACAGTCTGATCGGACACGAGACGGAGGAAGGGCGTGGAATTATGCCTCACCACAGCTTCAGCAACTGTTTCCCCTGGTGTCGAAGTTTATGAAGAACAATAACAGAAATCTGTAGCGATACTCCAAAATCGCGCACAGTGTTCATGCGTCAAGAGCTATTATGTAGCATTGAAATAAAAGAATTTATTATATGATACATAGATGTTCCTCAAAATCAAAATTTATTCAAACAGATTCCTGGAGTTGTGAGAAACATCATAGGAATTGTCACCCATGTACATGTGCCAGAGACATGACGTAGAATGATTTCTTCACGGTAATTGTTGCTGTCTTACACGATTGCGGCGAGATTGTTCTTTGTGTAATTTTTGTCTTCATGCACATCTCATTCATTAAGAATAACTGCCTACCTCCTATTATTGTTATAACGAATCTCATAGATATCTCTCGAAGTTCCTTCATGCAGTCTCCACTGACTGCAAAGAACATCATAGACATTATCACCCGTGTCATAGATGTCTATCAGAATTCTTTCAAACTAATGCCTGGGGATGCGTGGAAAAACATCATGAAAATTTTCATCAGTGTCATAGATGTCTCTCGAAATTCCTTCAAGCTAATATCTAGGGCTGCGAGGAACATCATCATGGAAATCATCACCCGTGTCATAGATATCCCTCTCAAACCCGTCGTCCGCGACATTCATCCAACTTACCTTCCGTACGGATTGCCACCTTGCCGAGTGGGATGGGAACACGTCATACAAAAATTCAGGACGGATATTTCAAAGAACGGAATATTAAGAGAACGAATAAGGAAGATGATGCACAGGAACACTTTTTGACAGTGAATGACGGCGCTTGATCTTTTCAGCAGTTAATTGGCGTTCAACAAGGATTACGTCACTTCCACAAACATTTCAAATGAGCAACTCAATCACAATCCGATCTCGCCGGTCCGAGAGACGAACATGAGGAAGCCAAGTGAGCGATAAAAAGCGAAATGATGATGGCGGACGAGGCGACCTCAAATTGGTTGGAAGAAACGAGGCCGGCAAAGGTGATGGAGGGATAAGACGATAAATTGTCAGAATAAGCAAGCGATGAGAGCAACGATGAATAACGAACTCGTGCAACAATGACTCGGGGATGGAAGCAAGGGAACAAGTCTACGCAAAGGTGACAGAGGATAGAGGAGGAGGAGGAAGGGATGAGATAGAGAGGGTGTGCAAGATTGGGGATTTTAGAAATGACACTAGTACCAACCAATGAGCCTATTACGTTCATACAAGTGCACACAGATATTGCCTCATTGTAGCTAATGATGGAACTCGCATTTTTTGCCAACAAAGTAGATTCTTTCATTCTTTTCTACTACTGATTGAATGGTTTACCAGTAATTAAAGTTGATGTCTATTTTCATGAAACAGAATATTCATCAATTTCATCGTGAGAAGCGAACTCAAAATGAATTCAAAGCCAGGAAGACACATAGAAGTCAGAGATCAGTAGTTTCGAAGTCCAGAGAAGAATGAAATAACTATAAAGACACTTATCAGATATCAGCTGGCTGGCTAGACTTTTGCCAACACAGAAAGAACTTGAAAAGCGCTTCGCAATTACTGTTCAGCCTTACACTCAAGTTTCTCTCGCAGTATGTCTCTCATTTTCAGCTATCTAGAACTGTTATTAATACCCTATTATCCTCTGTCTTGATGGCATCGTCACAGTTAAATGTCCTTATTCATTTGCTCATCATGATTTCACCATTATCTCCTTGCTTTCAACAAATGAAGAAAATCTACTGTTTGTAAGATTAGTTTCTCTATATTCAACGGTAAAACTTGTATCTAAACCTGTATCCATACTCCGAGTATATCTGAGAAAGAAATTTAAAAAATATTCTAACTTGTGTTAGATGATGGACTTTGCAGTTAAACAATTGACGGTCTGCAAGAATTTCCGGAAACTGACGAACGTTTTGAAAGACTCGTTATAGACGGTAATCTGCTATAACACATTCAGCGATGAAGAAATCAATTCTTTTCACTAAATACCCTGTATTGACCTTTTATTCGCTATTTACTTTGTCAATCAATTGCCTCATTCATAAGAAAATAAATATTCTTCACCAAATGTGAATTAGATACCTTCTGTTCTTAAACAATTCGTTTAAATAAATGAATTATCTTGAAATTGTAGCTCACTGCTGATTCCTAGAAATATTGTTGGACTTCTTTTGTAAGCAGTCCAATTAATTCCATTTGAAAGACAATGTTTTATGTTTTATATGAGCTTTGCTGGTTTCAAATAACATCATTTCAGTTACTTCATTCCAACAAATTAGTGAAAGATAGAAAATTCGCTATTTTCAATGTTTTTTTATGACAAAATGCCACTCACTCCGCTTCCAAAAGTCGGCTTCACCTCCTTGCATTGAAAAAAAATGGTTAGCGATTCAAATATTAATTAATGGTAAATATTGTCAAACTGTTAGGTAACTAAGAGAAGACATGCTAGAATGTTTGCATTGATGTCTTTTAGAGTGAATCATCATGTTTTGAAGTAGAAAAATTATCATTATTCATCACAATTGGAATTATTTGAAATTATTCATCATAAACCAGAGGTTTTCCGACTAGAATAGGCGGGAGATGCATCGTCGAGATGAGCATTCATCATAATTACTGGAAGGAATCGAACCCACTGCTTTCGATGACAGCTGCCTAAGTTGTTGATCACTGAAGTTGACGTCGGAGCATTGTCTTCATCATGTGGATTTATGTATTATGCCAATCTCGCCTATTAGGTCGGGTTTCAGTTTACATTTGAAATTGCAAAACCATTGATATTGTTGAATATTGGGCGGATTAGATAACCTTATGTCCACAGTAAGTATGGAAAGTAGCATCAAAAGTTTCTCTTTGACTAAGCTGCAAGCAGCAAATTTATCAACGAAATTAGCACTCTTTAAATCAGTAGAAATCCTCTCTGAATAGTGATTGCATGCCAAGAGTCAGCGTGTGGTTATATCGTCTCATTAATCTCGAATCTTTATTGATTACTCGTACGAATGTTCTGTTTGCACCACGCTGATGATGAGGAAGATGCTTGATCATCGGTCTCATTAAGTGCAGTGAACGTCTGTGTTTCCAAAATCTGGATTAATCTATTTATTGATTGAACTCATGGAGGAGGAAATCCAACGAACAACAATGATTATTAAATGCAATTTGATTAATCAAATTTGAACAAGTTGATAGCGCTTGTAAGCTGATCAGGTCTGTTATCAAATCAGTCATCAATTGAATGATGGAAAAGAGTCTTCCATGACTGTTAAATCGTCTTCAAGGCGGTGTTTTCAATGTATATGCTAGGTCTAGAAAACTATAGAGCATCGAATTTCAATGGATTCAATATTTGATCACAAATAGCAAATGATCATACATCATCATAAAATTCCTAGCGAAATCACCTCAAGCCAACCACGTCATGAGAAGTTATGTGGTGAACATTAAATAAATGTGAATTGTAGTTATTGATTCAACTATAATCTGAATTTGTGTTGGATTATGGAGTTTGATAATTCACTTCAACATGCCGCTATACAAGTCCTTAGCTTCCAATACCACTTTGTAGAGATTTGACAATGAATAGACCTATACATGAAATATATGCATGATTTACATACTACGATGCATAATGATTATAATGATAATTAATTTTTGAAACAAGAAATTGAAAAATCTTATGTTTCTTACGTGTCTGGATAACAGCACAAAGCAAATTTACGAGCTATTATAAAAGTACGAGTATTGTGTTTTGTAAGATAGAGAGAGATACAAAACAGGTTCTGCATCAAACAAACTCCAGGAAGCCATCCGTTTGTCACAAGACACATGAATATTATCTCAAGAACAAGTCACTCAATGTGCGAGTTTCCCCTACATACGTTTCCTCAAAGTGCTGACAACTATCAAAGTTGATTAATCAATTGATTGTAACTTTAGCCAATCAATCAATATTCTGAAAGATTTTCAATTATCGACTGTGTAACTTTCGTTGGTAGAATTTTCTTGTTATGTAAGCAGTTTTAAACCTGCAACCTGTGCGGCTAAAAGCTTGGAATGCCTACTGGGGGTTTCGCTCATTCGCAACTTGTTATCAGAGGTGATAGGAGTCGATCGATACCCATCAATTTAATTCAGCAATTTCAAAGCAATTTTTCATAAATATTTTAACACCAACCTTTGCAATCTGTCTGAAGGGTTTATGAAGACAAAAAGTGAGAATGAGTCCATTGGATAAATAATACGAACGGCGCTACTCAACAGTCATTCAAAGATTTTTAAATGATAGCGCTCAATTGTCAAACAACTTTCAACTATAAAATTTTAACAGAATTCAGACTCTCAAGTTTTGATTTTGTGTTTAAGCC
This sequence comes from Prostheceraeus crozeri, assembly GCA_907163375.1. NCBI lineage: Eukaryota > Metazoa > Platyhelminthes > Polycladida > Euryleptidae > Prostheceraeus > Prostheceraeus crozeri. Next base: position 442,562 of record CAJQUW010014582.1, on the reverse strand, counting down.
GGATCAGTGCAATCACCGAGGAGAAGAGTACTGCGTAGATGATTATAGTTTGACACGTGTTCCGACGTATGGCATTTCTTAATAATTACTGCCCTTGCTGACTACTCAACTTGTAATAAGTAGTAAGATGTGCTTAGTTATGTTATACTAAGCATTGCAATGACGACTGAAAAACTTGATTTTGACAGAAAATAACTTAATTCATTTTCTACTGCAAAATGATGAAAGGTGCTAAGTCTAGAGATGCCAATAATACAAAGTCTAAATAAAATAATAGTAAGCCATTATTTGACATTATCATGTCGTGTACCTTCGACTATGAAACCAAGCACATTCACATTTTATAAGCGTGCTGGCACTGGCAATCACAAGACTTTTGACCACATTTAGCCACCTTTAACCGCATTCTCACCAATCAGAAGCATGATAATAACATATGGACATGATAGGAAATGATCTGAAGACATCCATGTCAAAAATGATGACTATGAGCTTCGCATGCCTACTTTTCGCTGAATCAGAGAAAACAGACAAAATCTCATTTCTGCGTTCCATCGGATTAACATGTGTTCTTCTTTGATCCTGTCTGACATGAAGAGGAACCAGGTAGAACTAGATGGACGCACCGATTCGTAGTAGCCAAAGGGTGTGTATCATTATGAAAGGCGCATGTTCGGTTTCGCTCATTGCAACATTGGAACATGTAACATTAATGAAATGGCACACTCTGTTGACATAATGTCATAGCAATCCAACAATAAGCAGCCAGTTCAACATTAAGCACATCATTGTGTGAAATTTCAGTGATTGTTATCAAACCGAATCACACAGGAAAGAGAGACTGTCAATGTCAAGCTCTACAGGTAAGCTTGTGAACTTTTTTTCATGCTCCTGCTATCTTTTTTAATGATGATCGGAAGGACATACATTATCGAGGAAGCTTTTGCGCAATGATTTGAATTCTTTGAATCTGAAGGAATTGTGGTGATCGGAGCATTTTGGAGGAACTCACAGCAATCCGAAAGCGACGCACGACCATTTTTCCTATCTCTGCAAGGTATTCAAACATTCTTTTTGCCCACTTAGTAAGTTCCTGCATGTGCCATCGTTTTGAATCAGTTTTGCACGACTCTTTCCAACACACGAAAACAGTGCACGACTCTTTAATATTTCAAAGCAAGATATTCAATGCCATGCACTTCAGATATAAGCATGCATAATATTCCGATAATAATGACGTGTTTTTGAAAAGATCAATTACACAGCATGTCAATGTCATTGGCTGACTATAGAGACGGATCTATTTCTATAAGAACAAGTCTGTCCTTTGTGCATTTTGGAATGTCCTCCGCCAGTTGTAAGTAAAAGAAAAGATTCTCATGAACACGACGGTGCTATCGATCCTATTGCTGATCAATTTCTATTATATACCTACTTCCAATGAATCATGTGAATCATATAAGTTTCAATGAAGGTAGATTAAAGTAGATTCGATAAAAACTCTTGAGAACTGCTTTGTCTGGCTGGAAAGTGCTTCATGTCTACCAATTTGCGTTTGTCAGCACAAGAAGACAAATCAGGAAGACGTTAATGAACAAGCTGTCATAAAACCAAGGGAAAACTTGACTACAGAGATTTCATCTTTCAGATAAAACCATAAAGTGATTGAGAAGATGATGGTAGCAGATAAAACAATTACTGGTTGTAATGTGGATCCGTCTTCACCAAGGAAGAGACACGACACAGCATAAAGTGCATGCCAACCTCAATGAGGGTCACAATACTCTATTTATAGAAGATATCTCAACCTCCGATCAATAATCTCACGGATAAAAGAGATCACGTCAAGGCTGTAAGTCAACTATCTCAAGCCTCTGCATTGCAATCTCTAAAGATGAGAATTTGATAAAAATGTTGAAACTTTCTTCAAAAATCATGTCAATTAAACTACTCAGGTCAATAGACTTCACACTGCAATTTTTGTTTCATCTTAATGCAGTCATCCTTCGCTTAATTGCTGTGAATTTCTTCAAAATTGAAACTAGGACATTTATAACGCAGAATACTTTGATGTAAGTGAACTGCCGCTCAAGTTCTTCTATTTTGATTCGGTGACTGATAATTCTTCCTTAAATATTGGACCAGACTGACTCTATTTGCATTCCGTAGCTAAACTTGATAGGCCTTTTGGCAGGGCCTTTAACCGTTCTCATACAGCGCACATGTCGGGGCTGACGCTTATGTCGTTAGGTCTGAGCCATGACGGACCTATAGGAGAACCTTCCGTGGACAATAACTAGCGATTTTGGGCTTGACTGTGGACCGTTTTCTTGATAAGCGATCCTTTGAGTCAGTTATCAGACTTGATCTATTAAGAGTCACTGCATAAATATGCATTCAGGAACAGAATTACAAACCTGCGGAGAACGGCAGTTGATAACAGTATTGTCAACAGCCAAATCACCATACTAAAATTGATTGCAACTGCCAATGATTCATAAAACTGTCTTCTCCACGATTTCTTCAGATAGCTCAAAGCGATAAGGGTCATACCCTGTGTTCGAGAACAAATTTGATGGAAATATATAATCAAAAAGATTAAAGTTTAAGCCTGCTTCAACAACTATCATGCTTGCTCTGTATGTGAAGTTCGGGGCATGTGTTCTTCACTTGTGTTAACAGTTCAGTAATAGGTGTGTTCAAAAGAAACTTTGTTGGTCGTTATGTATATAAATTCTGACTTCCCTACAAGATGAAAATAATCAACAAACCAAAACTAGACCTATGAATACACCTGTGAAAAGTAGTACTTTTCAGATTTGCTTGTGCTTTGCTGTTGGAAAGAGTCAGGAGTATTTCATGATACTATTATTGCTGTTCTTATATATGTACAATGTACATGTACAAAAGTTTTCGATTGATATCCGGCAATCATCTTCAGGAACAAAAGAATTTCTATTGGTATTAGTAGGAGTTTAAATGCACGCGATTAGTTTGAAATTGATATTTACAATGAGGTGATATGGTATGATGCAATGTAAATATGAACAGGTTGTACTAGGTTAGATCAATACTTTTGCTACTGGTTATACAAGATATGTAACTCAGTACAACCTTTTCGTATCTACATTGTGTCATGCCATTTTAAATGTAATCTCGTAGATTTAAACTCCCACTAACACCAATAGAAATTCCTTTGTTCCAGAAGATGATTGCTGGATAGCAGTCGGAAACTTTTGTACATGTATATAAGAACAATAATAATAACATCATGGAATACTCCTGACTCTTTCCAACAACAACGCTGAAGATGACAAGTAAGGGATCTTTGAAACAAAAATTTGCTTGTGCTATTGGATGAAAATAGATTGGCATAAAGATATCTGCGGATATTGCTACAACATCAAAAATGTGAGTTTCATCGATTTTTTCTTTTTCACTTCACAGCAGTTGGAAGCAAGATTAAAACGAAAGGAAACAATTTCACGAGCTTCCGGTCCATTAATTGCTTTAATGATTAAATACAAGCAAATGCTTCTCTGATATTTCATTCTAGTGAAATTGGCACGTCATAAACTTCTAAAAGGAATTGTTTTTCGCTCAGAAAACCAGTTCTGACTTTAGTTTGTAATAGTGAAGATGTTGAATCTGTCTAGACGATGATCAGTTCGATGTATTCCATTTCGTCAGTTTTCTGCAGCTTGGCCGGAGTTCTTTTTCATAATGTCTTTCATTTTTTCTTTTAAATGCTTGTATTGTAAATAAATCGTCTGCATTCTAAATATGATCACTCCTTCTTTATGCTGATTAATTAAGTTAATTATAAAACATGATCTACCGATAGGATTGATAAGCTGCCCCAATAGCAGCCTGTACAGTACCTTGAAAAAGGGTAAAGTCAAAAGGAAGCATCCTAATTGCAACGTTTTCAAGAAATTGCCGAGTAATATTCTCTGCACTGATCGCTTTCTAGTCTACGAATTTACTTGTATCATTTGCAACAACTTTTATATCGGTCAAAGCAATCGTATATTTCATGTCCGCTATCAAGAACATTCTCGTGCTATCACGAATAACACTAAAAGTAGTGCGTTGACCAAACATTTGGCTAGCATGTATCAATAAGTGCCCAAATCTACTGACCTTTCTTCTCTAGAAATTTTGGAAAAGTGCAGAGATCCATTAGAAGCACGCATAGCAGAAGCTCGCTACATCAAATACAGTTCACCGCAGATAAATCGCAAACATGAACTTGTAGAGTTCTAAATCTGATGATGTAAATGTTATTTTGGGTACCTTGTGAAAGACTTTGCCGATTGACTTTACGCCGCTGACGAGGGGAGAATTCCCGAAACGTTCGGCATTTGTATATTTTTGTTTTACTTAACTTCGACTTTTGGTCAATAAAAAGACGGAGTGGTCATATTTACTTTTCCATGATGAAAGCGTTGAACTGCAAAAACCTCCTGTTGGCGACCATCAACTGCATTGTAAATGTATTCTCATTTTTCTTCTTATATTCACTTATTGTTCTTAATTATTTTTTCCCTGTCTATCACTTCAAATATCATTTTTTATATTTGTGAATACTCATTTTTTCTGATTGTTCTTCTATTTAATGTAAATGACTATTCGTTTTTAGTCCAACAAAGCTTTTATTGTCCTATTTCCTGCAATGTGTTGATATCAATGTCTTCAATTTTCATGTCCATGCTCAGTTTGATGAGTCTTCAACATTTACTAACTTTGCCTGTCATATTCAGTTTACATGCATCTGACGAAGACTTCGGCCGAAACCTACGGGTATTAATAAGCGAATTCGACTTTTTTCCTAGTTTCAGGATGTTTGTCAGACAAGATATCTAAACCTGCACATTATGAACAGCATCTGATATCCCTCGAGACTAAGACACTAGATCTTAAAATGCTTTTTCAAATTCATTTTTGCTGAACATCAAAATGGTCGTCTTTCAATTCACACAATGTATAGCCTATCAATGTAAACAATGCTGACTGAAAGAATGAAGAAATGGCTTCCTCCTAAGCTCTTAACATGGCTGATAAAGGTGAGCACCTTTAACATGGCTGATAAAGGCTCGCGTACAATTCGACGAGTACCTTACCATATACATGTGGTCTCGCAAAGTGAGCAAAAAGAGCTGAGTGAACGAAGAAGACCGTTAAATGAACGATGAACTGAGTGAACTGAACGCCAAAGAAAAAAGTCTGACTGACCTCCCGTACAGACAACTATATCAATGAGTGAACTAAAAAAGTGTCTATTTCGAATGTATTGATCACAACTCCAGATGTCTTTTCAAATATATTTTTGCTGAACATCAAGGTAATAATATTTCTCTGTATTAAACGTGAAACAGTAAATAAGTGACCGTATTTCAATAATCAATCATACAACCACTCAAAAAATGATGTTTTCGCAAGTAGCTTTAGTAGCGAGTAGTTCACTGTGTGCATACGCTTAACATACTGAATAAATCAAACGATACAATGAGCTTTCACACCACATCATTTCAGCAAAGTGAAAATGATCCAATATCAGGGTTCGCAGACTGCATTATAGGTGCGTATTTCTGAATACATTTAGAACAAGAAGCTTACGTGCGTCACAATTAAATTAATTCAAAGCATTCTATTTTCAAGAGAAATAGATCTGTGAATACAAGAAGTAATAGATCTCAGGAATAAATAAATAAGCACAAATCTTGTCATATGTCTTCATTGCAGTTATTTATTGTACATAAATGGCTATTGGCTAATTGCTGCATTATTTATTACTTGAACTACATAAATAATTCAATGAGACATTGATTCGAGAAAATTTTGTGAGACTGAATTTCAACATTGGTGCCTTTAACAGATTACGTGGTTTCATGCATAGCAAAATTTACTCATAATTCTTCAAATTATAGTTCATAAACCCGTTGAGATGTCTCGCTGATCGCGATCTCAGTTTTTCGTTCTGATTGATGTTTAGTTTATTTCGAGCACATTTGAATATGCCACTTATCTGCAATATTTGCTCATCACCATTGGTTTGTTTTAATTGATTATGTGGTTTCTATGAAATAGTCATATTCTGATAGATGATCAGTGTCAGGAAAGAGTTCTAAAAATGCTTGCTAAGATTAAAATTACGAAGTTTTTATATTTAAAGTTTAGAGTGGACATTGATATATAAAGGCAATGTTACGTTGTGGACAGGCGTAGCTCATTTTTTCTCTATGCCTACTGACAGGTAACACTGGCTCGACTTTATCATGCTATTTCATTATCATGATGAAAAGTAACTTGATAAGTCTAATTTGTTATCATGAATACTATGTATATTTAAGCCATACTTTTAGATGATGAATCCATGATGGCTCTCTCTCTCATAAGGAAACTTTTGCTTCTTAATGATAAAATAAATTTAACCATGGTGTATTTAATTAAGTGACGAGGCCATTTCTGTGAAAATATCAATATTGATAATGTTCGGTCCAAAGAGGAAATAGAAATTGGACTTTAAAGAATCCTATTTCATGTAAGCTTAAGTGGTCATTATGGTTTTTGTCATATTTCTTGTGGACAGCATGCTATGTATAATAGAAGCTAATATAATAGAATGAAATAATTGCTGTCTTATTTCTATTTTTAGCGCAAGTGACTGTGTCACGCTTCAAATTACAAGCAGGTTTGGAAAAAGTCGTTTTTATTATATAAAACGATCAAAAACATGATTAATAGATATCGGCTATTTACACCGTCGGTCATTATCAACAAAAGAGAAAACCTCAAAGTTCACCTATAAGTAATCTACAATTGTAATCTATTGTAATCTACAATAAAAGTGCATTTCTGGAGATATCCAATATATAAAAAAGGATGATTAAAAAGATAACAGATTTTGCTTTTTGATTGTTAGATTTTACATGAATTTTGATTTATTAGTCCATCATAGTCAATAAGAAATATAATTTAGTATTCTCCTGTTCATTTCTGAACAACTTGGAGAAATTTGCATGATAATCAAACTTTGATTAATACTTTAAAGTATAAAGATTTCTACAGCAGCATTGAGGAATTAATAACCCCATACCCTTATTTGTGAGCATCATAATCTAATTGCACTTTAAGCCTCGCAGTTAGTCTAAAGCCTTCATTCATTGACGCACATTTTAATAAGTGATCTGAACAAGTGCACTGGTTATTAAAATTTGAAGTTTCAAATTGAATATTATCAACCGAATATTCAGAAATATATCGAAGTATGTAGAAGAAAACTTACATGGTGGAGGACGCTTTAGTTTCAAGTAAAAGACGGGAAACTAATGAATAAGGTAAGTCCTTCTCCTTGAGAGACAGTTGAATGTCACCAGTAAAACTCCGCACAGAGAAAATGAATCAGTTTTGAGATATTCTACACCGGTACCTATTTTAATTGAAGTCTCACCAGAATTGAGAATCCGATTGTTCGTAAGAAAATATCTTCTCGTGAAAAATTGTCTTATTTCAAGAAAACAGAAGAGCTGCTTTGTGGATAAGTGTGGCAAACAAACATTAAAGTTCTCTGGGAAGGAATTAATGTCGATGAGGATACAATGAAGATTATTTTTCAGATTTTGAAATTTCATCTCAAAATTGTAGCCTCCAGTATGCTTGAATAGCAACTTCTTCAATTCATCTATTTACATTCAAAGGTGATGGCTGCCTATATTAATATGAAAAAAAACGCTGTTGTAGGAGTAAATAGGCTTATCTCATTCTTGTTGAGATTTTTATTTAATCTGAAACCCTGAGAGGGGGATGGAGTCATTAAATCATCACTATTCATTTCATTGCTACATGGCATGGGATTTTTTAACATTATAACCGTGGGGGCAGTTGCCCCCCCCCCATTGAGCGAATTTGCCCCTCCAGTTTTTAAGATTTTTAGGGCTCTTGGGGGCAACCCTTTTATTATATCATTTTAAGTTTGTCTCTTTTATATTCCTGATTGAAAAAATAAGGTCTCATACTCACAATGATTCAAGAAAAGAATACGTAAGAAAAATAAAAAACATAAGTGATCTTATTCGACCGCATAACAGAGTGCGAAGTAAGGGGGATGGGAGGGATTCGTCCCTGGCAGTGATGTCTGAGATCCCTACCAGTGATTGATGTGTATCCGACCCGGGGGGATCCAAAGTTGTCCCTCTAAGTGAAACATTTTATGCATTTTGACATCAACTATCAAAATGTGTGTGTACCGCATATACTTTTATATACTTAAATTAAATTTCGTTCAGTAATCTGCACAATCTGCGAGATTGGCATGCTTTGATCCGCGGTGTGTTGTAGCTGACTTCCTGAAAAGCCGAGCGCGGAGATGCTCTCAGCCAAATTTTGAAATTTACAAAGAGAGAAAGTTTGTAAAAAAAATTCTTTAGAAAATAGAAGTGATAGTTTTCTGATTCCCTTACAGCCCTTGCAGGCTTGCACAGCTAACCGGCTGAAATTGAAAATGATAGTAGAAGTGGCAACAACAACTGCAAATGTAGCACATACATGTAGTTGTAGGACTTACATGTATGTAGGCCTATGTACATGCACATACTGTGGGCTATACATGTATAGGCCTATATATTCTATGTCAGCTTATTTGCAAAATCGGCATAAAAATGTTTTTCTGAAGAATGCCCCCCCCCCCCAGTGGGTTTAGCTTAAAAAACCCTCTGCTCCATGGGAACGTGTTATGTGAAAGCAGTAATAAAGCAGGAATGGAAGTGGAATAAGTACATTACTTCAATAGGTATGATAATTCTGCGACTTTGGGAACAAGGAAATCATTTCGGCATCTTGGAGCATCGGCATATTGTGACTATTATACCTTGGTAGATAGATATCAAGCGTCATTTTCAAGTATCATCTTGCCCGAGGCCGGCATTTGTTATGTTGATAATTTTCAGTATGATTTGAAAAGTAATAAATTTAATCATATTTTTGCAGGCGAAATTTCAATACCTATCCGAAGATCGAGTATGTTTATTCTAAGTTATTTCATCCCACTGATTTTAGGATGTAAGAGTTTATTCTCCAAGTTGGAATTGACAGTCTAAAATACTCTGAGATATAGGTGGTATATAACATAGATATTCATTCCATTTATTGCACTGTTCACGACATAACATGTCTCCATGAAGTTAGTGGTGGCAATCTTTCATGTAAAGCGATTGCAGCATGCCCAGCCGTTCCCCAATGACTGAATCTAGAAATTTCGCAGAAGGTTAATTTACGCTTAAGTATAATACATTTCAAAATACATGATTTTGCCTTGATGAGACATCCTGTTATCAAATGACTTTTGACTATGTTTTTTGTCATACAGAAAACACGTTGATAACATTGGACAAGGCATTTAAAAAGAGGATTCTTTACAATTTTACAGAATGAGAATGAGATGGAGAAAGAACAAATGCATGAAGAAAAAGATAAGAGCGAAACCAGAAGGAGGGGACCTACAAATATATTTTGTCATTTGTCACCATAAACCACGACATATTAATAGGATAACATCAATTTATGAAAGATATCATCAATTTAGTATCAGGGGTGATCTGTTTTTAGCATGATAGGCCTACTTTTCCAATATAGTTACCGCTATTTATATTTTTATTATTTACTAAACGAAAGGTCCGGAAACACCAAATACATCATGATTTTGGTTTTAGGAACGCTAAAATAAAGTGATCAGAACTATTTAGGAATACCACTAAGCTTTTTGAATAGCGGGTTAGACATTAAGGAAACATTACACAGAAGCACCACCAATCATGGCTAATGGAAGTCTTTGTTGTCGTTGACCACAAAGATTAAAGGATGAAAACATACCTTACAAAGCTCCCATTTCGGTAAACTATGGCGAAAGTGAGTATATCGAGATAACTCCGCAATTTTGCCTTCTGTCTACTTCTGCTATCTTAAAGAATTTGCAGTGATTCCCGACCTCAATCAGCCACGTATGAAATGCTTTATATACTCATTGACATAATTAATGAAACAAACTATCATTGGCTTGAATTGAAGTTTGTTTCATTTTTTTTCTCAGGTATGATGCAATGTCTTGCTTTCTATGTATTACCATTCAACACATTAGAGAATGGAGAGAGATCTATGGTGGTCAAATTTCAAATTTTGATATCGATACAACTGTCACAATTGCTTTTACAAGTTGAACATAAACGTGAACTGAAATCCAGCTTTTGTAAAAATAAAATGGCACACGATCAGTTTACCAAAGGTATGGCTATTGGAATGATTCGTTGTGGTAGAAGTTGTGCGAGTGTTGCCGAAGAGCTGCAACTATCGAGAGTCGTTGTTTGGAGGTGGTGGTGTCGATGGAAAGCAGGAGATGTTAAAAAGAAGAAGGGATCTGGTCGACCAAGAAAGTCTGCAGGAAGGACAGACGCACGTCTAGTTTTAGCTGCAAAGAGGAACAGATTTGTGTCAGTCCCAAAGCTAGTCGTACACTGGAAGAGTGCCTCAAATATAGACTGTAGCGTTCGAACGGCTTACCGAAGATTGCGAGAAGCTGGAATTCAATCGCGACGACCAGCTGTCCTAATTCCATTGAGTTTTGAGCACCGCAGAATACGAGTTGCCTGGTGTGATGCCCATCGCTCATGGAATACCATCACTGGCAGAAAGTCTTGTGGACCGATGAATCGAGATTCACTCTGGATTTCAATGACGGTCGTGTCAGAATGCATCGTCTTCCAGGTGAACGCTTTGCCCCATGCTGTATTAGAGAACACGACAGATATGGTGGTGGAAGTGTTATGCTGTGGGGTGACATTTGGCATGGCGGACGAACGGCAGCAGTCATCATCAAAGGCACGTTGACTGGAGAGAAGTATCTCAATGAAATTGTGCTTCCTGTTGTTGCCCCAGTGGTCAGGGTGGAGGATCTCGTCTTCCAAGACGACAACGCAAGACCACATCGCTCCTCGGCTGTCATTGCCACTGTTAGGAGATTGAACATTCAAACCCTTGACTGGCCTGCACGCTCACCTGACTTGTCACCCATTGAACAAGTCTGGGACGAGCTTGGGCGGCGAGTGAGAGACCGCTATTCACTTCCACCAATGTCCCTGAAGATTCTCTCTGAAAGACTGACAGAGCAGTGGCTTCTCCTTGAAACATTCTTCATTCAGAAACTTTGTGAATCCATGCCATCTCGGATTACTGAATGTATTGGAGCTAGAGGGGGCACACGCGCTATTAAAGTTGAATCTGCTATATGCGTTGTTTTTCTGTGCTAGCGACTTGGTGGAGATTGTGACTAAATTATCAAGGTATCATACATACATGTATATATACCAGTCAAAAATGAAAGAAGTTAAAGAAGTAAATGTTTTAAAAATTTTGTCATTGAGTATATACACAACTACGAACACACTACAAAAGCCTATGAAAATGCATGGATATCAATCAATTTCTGTAAGAACAGTCCCTCTATAGCGATCGACAGACCCGTGCTATACGCCAACCTTAGTCCGTCTCTTTTAACGAATCTGTTGGTCAGCTACGCAACTCACACTACAATCTTAAACAAGCACATGTGCACCAATTTATGTCAAGTTGCAGAATTGCACCAATGACCTTTCATGCAGCCTTTTCTTATGATTGCTTGTGCATAGAATTTGTCATGCCTGATAGCCCTACAAGCTGGGCAAATTTTTGACAAGGCCCTCTAAACAATCTTGGACAATTCGCATTTTTTCCCTGAGGGTGATGCCATTACTTGTCGTCGCATAGATAGCCAATGATCGCAGACATGACAGCGCATAGATGTATCTTCTTATGCGCTACTCCCTGCAGCAATTAATGCAGCAGGATGCAATTATTTATCATCCCTATCGAAAGAGACTAATTCTTGATTTTGAATACTACAATTTTAATTGGGATAAATAGGCCTACATAACGGAACACGTACTTTGCAAGTCGCATAATAGCTTGATCAATTTGGACAGTGACTTGATTAGACCCATGAAGTACATATAAATGCTTTCTTAAATGGATGTGAATATTGACAAATTTACTCATATGCGGAATCAGGTTCATGCATCATACTTACAGTGATAATGAAGCATTGCGACAAATGAATGAATAATTACACACAGCTAGGTAACTGAACATAAAGTAGAGCTTTAAAAGTTATCACAAAAGCATCATTAAGCTTATATGGCAATTAAATAGGTTAAGATCTATTAAAATACGTGATTCCTGATTACATAGAATCCTGATTCTATCAGTTTGTGAACAAGATATAGCAGGCATACTGTCTAAATATCTAATCCAAAGCGGTGAGTGGAGACGGCATTGCAAGTTAAGGTGCCAATGAAAAATTATTTTTCGTTACCAATCAACCAATTGCAATTGTTCGATAACATCAATAAATTAATTGCAATTATTCTATAGCAACAATCAATTTATTGCAATTATTCGATGACACCCATCAATTTGTTGCAAATATTCTATGACAACAACCAGTTAATCGCAATTATTCGAAGACACCAATTAATATATTGCAATTATTCGATGACAAAAATCCATTATTTGTAAATAATTATAACTCCAACCCCTTGCAATAGATGTTTTCCGTTCTCATTCATGTTGTCAAGCCACTGGATCACGTTACCTGTAAAATTATTTCATTCCACTTTTCCTGTTGTCAAAAAAAGCAACAAAATCAGCGCATTAAGAAGTCTATATATTTCTCACATCTTTGAAAATAACGCCTCTGGAAACAATACATTGATGATTTTCAATTTGACTTAACTTGCATCTATAAAAGAGAGACGATAATTTCGATTTAAAATAAGAATACTAAATTTCATAACACAAGCCCGCATAGTTTTGGGATGAAAGAAATTGATCTTGACATAATTAGAACAACTTTAATAATGTGACACGAACACTGTACACCAGTGACTGAATTTCAGAATCTTGTCGTTCATTATAATACTTTGTTACAAAGATCATCAGAATTCCAAGGCTATACCATACTACTTACAAGAGGAAAGGCTAGTAGTGTTCAATTAGTAGAAAAATCGGTAGAGAGACGAGAAAATCGCGAAAAACAATTCTTACAACTGACTCTCAAAGACATATATTACTGTCTCTTATCTGTGTAGCACATACAGAAAATATTATGGTAAATGCACTAGAACAAGATGGTTAAATAAATCATACACTTTTTTATGTACAATGTACAGTCATAATAGTTAGATCAATTCAGGCCAATTAATTCAAAACTAGAAAGCAAAGAATGCAGCGTGGCGTTACCGCAGCATGAGATATCAGCGAACAAGATCAGCGTCCTATTTCTGGGTTAGCACATAGCTGCTGAGCATGCAAAAAAGGTATACAAAGAATATTCATAGAGTTTCAACTTGGAACCTCAATTTCTGGAGTGTCAGTTTCTTGCTAAAAGTTATGGTTTAATTACTTCCTTCGATGTTATGGCGCAAAACGCTTTCATACAATGATCTGCTTTATACGAGCTGATTGCAAGCACATTACAATGTGACCACTTTACCCTAGAAGATGCACTTTTCCATGCAACCAAAAGAATTGCTTACTAATCAGTGCTTATATGTGCCTACATCCACGAGGTCCTGCTAATTACTTCGTATCACTTCTCTGAAGATACGATGAGCACCGAAAAATTAAAAACTTCACAATTTTAACCTAAATTCTATCACAAAACAGCAAAATACTCTTACGCTTCGAGTGTAATAAACTGATAGTGATAAACTCAAAAACAGATCATAGATTATAACTAAATTAGTGCTCAAAGTCAAGTTGAAATGGTCCGTCAATATTGCTGACAACTTTATGAAGTTACCATGATTTCTGGTAACTTAAAAACAATTTTTAAAACGACTTTTTATGGAAGCATAACTGAGAAAATTCAAAATTTTATTTGTATTGGAATTTAATCAGCATATTTTTTGATAATATCAAGAATGACACTTTCCCACTAAAAGTTTGAGATTTATACCGATCTCCTTATCCGCTGCTTGAGTTTAGCGCTCTTGAGTCACTGGAGGGAGCGAGATCATCTCTTCCTGTTACTCAAAGCGTTAATTTGATGTAATGTTAATTGTCCTGAATTGGCAGATGAATTCAAAGTAAATTCTCTCTTCGTGAGAAGCAAACAATGACAAATAAACCCGAACAAATAGATAACAATCTCTTCGTCTCAATACAAGGTATCAAAAAACAACAGGAGACAATTGTATACAATCTACTCAACACAGTTGTTGTAATAAACTCGTTAAAAATATGGATATTGTATATATATGAGAATACTGTTGAAGTGCAGTGGTTTGTAACCTGGTTCCTTCTGTACAAATTTCCTTCGAAAATAAAAGGGGTAATCTTAATCTTATAAATAACGAGGAAACTAGAGAAAAGAATCACAAATCTGTTGCCTTCTTCTGCGTTCAAGAGTTGATATTGATAAAGAAGAAATCACTCAAATCGGAGACGAAATGAAAAGTTGTTGCCCAAATATTCTATCACTGTACGCTTGTATGGCACATGAACCTTAAATACATAGGCGCTGTGACGAATTCCTTTTTACAGAGGTGAAACCAGTGTGTGCTAGCAGAGGTTTACAGACCTGCACGATGTGAATTTATACTGAGAGGTGCCGGCATGAACCGGTAGAGGCTACTGTATGCCGACAGTAAGCAGCAAGAACCGGTTTGAATAGATGTTAACCGACGGGAGTTGATTAGATTCGGTATAAGTCGACAGGAAGCTGTGAGGATTAATATTATTCGATAAGATCCATTGTAACCCTAGATAGACCCAAGGCCGGTGTTAGATGAAAAAATCAAGTATGAATTATTAGTAATCGAACAGGAACCGATGTTGGCTGGTATTTGCAAGTATAATACGGCAAAACTAGCATCGATCAATGTTTTGTCCACGAGAACCGGTAGGAACCGATGTGGATCAATGTTAGTCCACGAGAACCGGTAGGAACCGATGCGGATCAATGTTATTCCACGAGAACCGCTTGGAACCGATGTGGATAAAACTTTATCCACGAGAACCGGAATCGATCAACATTAGTCAACGAGAACCGCTGGGAATTGACATCGATAAATATTTCTTGACAAGAGCCGCTTGGAACCGGCAGGGATCAATATTAGTCGACAAGAACCGCTTGGAACCGGCAGGGATCAATATTAATCGACAAGAACCGCTTGGAACCGGCGTGGATCAATGGATCAATAGTAGTAGACAAGAACCGGAATCGATCAATATTAGTCAACGGGAACCGCTAGAAACCGGCGTGCATCAATAGTAGTCGAAAAGAATCGGTATGGATCAATATTGTTCGACAAGAACCGGTAGGAATCAACATCGATCAACATTAGTCGACAAGAACCGCTAGAAATCGGCGTGCATCAATAGTAGTCGAAAAGAATCGGTATGGATCAATATTGTTCGACAAGAACCGGTAGGAATCAACATCGATCAACATTAGTCGACAAGAACCGCTAGAAACCGGCGCGCATCAATAGTAGTCGAAAAGAATCGGTATGGATCAATATTTGTCCACAAGAACCGCTAGAAACCGGCATCGATCAACATTAGTCGACAGACCGGTATGGATCAATATTAGCCGACAGACCGGGATGAAGTTTATAGGGCGATCTGTGACGTTCACACTGGTTTCATCTCTGTTACTTTTAATGAAGAAATGTTGTGTGTGGATGAATATGCAGGTAATTGATT
This sequence comes from Prostheceraeus crozeri, assembly GCA_907163375.1. Taxonomy (NCBI): domain Eukaryota; kingdom Metazoa; phylum Platyhelminthes; order Polycladida; family Euryleptidae; genus Prostheceraeus; species Prostheceraeus crozeri. The sequence continues at coordinate 426,767 of CAJQUW010014582.1, read as the reverse complement.
TAATTTCCTTAGTGATTGAGATCTAACTTTAAGCATTTTAACTTTAAGCATGAATTGTAATTGATTAATATTTTAAAAGAAACAACCGTCTGATTTGATTATTCTCTTCTCTGAGCGGACTCAGCGAGTTGAATAACACTTTGAATAAAATATGCATTGAGCTTTTCATCTAACAATCTATATATTTACACATCATTTAATCACTTTCCTTCAGTCTTTGGTTTCTTATCACATTTTCTATATCTCTGTTATCTGGATCATAAAGAAGGCTTCGGCTGTCATCTCATGAATCAATTCAAAGTGAGTATTTCTCAAGTAATAAAGAATTCACATCTCTTGGTGAAAATCATTTGTGATAAACATAACTTGTGAATCATCTGGTAAATGAGAATACGTCTGGAAAACAGGAAGATGAAGCTCTGAGATCACAAAGTAATTGAGTAAGTCAACAAGGGGTAGAAAAGGTGAATAGTGAAGAGCAAGGTGCAAGACTGATAAAAATGAATGAAAATTTCAAGAGAGCTAATTGAACAGAAATTGTTAGAAACGCCACTAAGTAGAGATTTGAACTGAGAGGGCAGTATCAGATAAGGTCAATTTGCATCGCTAAAACTGGCACAATGTTTCTCCGTGTTGTTGGATTTGCAGGCGGATTGTATATTATGATGATTTTAGCAGTTAAAAATTGTTGGAAGCCGCTATCCCCCGCTGTCGCGTATCTTAGCAGCGTGGGCGTAGTGTTGATTCCTTGTCAGCTCTAGCCCTGTAATATTAAGTTGCGGTCGAACCATCTCCACAATTTTTGAAGTGAAAGTCATTCATCTATCCTTAAGATCAATATCGGACAAATATTTCGGATTCTACAGGGGAAACCAAGGCTCAGCATCGTATTTTACAATCACTACGGTGATTTATAACTACTCTGTGTAAAAGAAGGCTCTCTACCAAGCTTCAAGAAGATTCCAATAACCCAAGTCTTGGTGTACCACAACAAAGCAATCATTGAGTGATCTGATCAACACTTGAAGCTACAATGAATTGAATTAGAATGCAAAATGCAAGCATAATTGAAATTGATCAAATTTAGCTGCGTCTAGTTGTAGCTACTGAGCCATTTTTATCTTAGTTGTTATCGATTTCGTCGAATACACAGCTTCAGCTTGAATAGTCCGCATACTTCATGGACTGTGTCTTATTCTAGAGCCTTAAGGCTTGCTTCCTTCAATCGCCTTTTCAACTTTTCACTGTATAGGAGTCTCCGTCCATTCTAATTCAATTATTCATAGAAAAAGCGGATTCATCGCGCCTAGCCCTTTTCAATGACGCACCGACTATTCGGTCATCCGTTAAACGTCAGTTTCCGCCTGAAAAGTTTAGTCTCTGTCGGTCTCCGGTTTACCGATGCAGCATGATCTCACCTTAAAATATCAACTAATTTGCTTTCTGCTGAACAGAATAAAATAATTCATTGAAGGTAATATGGAACAGAAACCCTATGAAGAGGAAGTCTTAGTGACGTGCTAACAATTTGATAAGAAGACATGCGTTAATCATGGAAGGCAGCAGAAAATCAAAAGGAGTATCTTCTGGCAACTCGAAAGAGATAACTTACTGAATAAAAACTTTTGATATGAATGGCGATTCGGTCATGAATTTCATATGTGGACTTCTAGAGACACGCATCGAGCACACAAAATAACCTTGATAATGACGTCATCACACAAGAACACCTGATCAACAAGTGTGTGCTTGAGTCAAGTGTCCCACAGAACACTATTGGCACCACGCACAAGAAAGTCGGATCGGTTCAATCTAGAAAGTGTTCTCTCCATGGACTTCCAGATATCTACCCTCTGAACATTCTGAGCTATCTATGAATTCAAAGCCTTCATGCCCACAAGCTAGATATCTGCAAGTCCATAGGTCTCTCCTTGTTCAATCTCGTACTTCACTTGGTTGAGTAATATCGTGAGCTTTGGTCCTTGCGCGGCTTGCTATACAATACTGGTTCCTCCACGGTTGACAGTTTCAAGCAGACGATTCACATCTTCTTCTGTTCCTGTTATTTTAGCTTGGCGATAATTTCGCCATAACACACTTATCACATCTAATGCAATCAAATCACTTGCTATTCGCGAAACAACACGTAGAATAAATACACCATCTGTTCCAACGACGTTGCTAACGAAGCGTGCACAGTCTCGCTCTTCGGTATTACTGATAACGCGAAGAGCTCGGAGATATTGTCGGATAAAAGCCACGCGGCGAACTGGGATTATGGTGTTGAATGCCCATTGGAGAGTGTTCAAAGTGGTCACCATGGCCAGAATGATAAACCAAAACCAGAGGAAGACATAAACCTTTTCGATAAAGTGGTTGATTGGGAGAACACATTGCAGGGTGTAACTGAAAGAGAAAGGAAACTATATCAGCCGTCAGTTGTAACGCAGACATTTTCATGGAAATATTGACTTATAGAGTATTGACTACAGGGTATTTCATTAGGTCATCTGTTTGGCAAGACGACCATCAAAAATTCACAAGATGGTCAGGATTGTTCTAGGAACATATCAAGTAATTCATCTCAATGCTTTTTCCGGTGACAAGTGTCACCGAAATATATTGAACCGTACTTAAAACATGCATCCTTACTTTTATCTTAAAAACATGCATAAAGCGTTTAATAGGCAAGATGTTGTGACTGACAACGGATATTCGCAGCTGATCGAACGATACATATTGAATTAATTGCATCTATATTTAATATTCCGTGCTTTGATATTTACCTTTCAGATTCCGTCTGTCTTATCTCATAAGTAGAGATTTTGTGTAATTAATTTGTTTTGTGCAGGATTTTAATTAACATAAATGATCATGATTGACAAATCAATAATCAAATCAAGCGATGACATGTTGCCAAAATGCATAATAGCTAATGCTCACAACGATATTTGTTTACTATCTAATTATCGAAATCAGTGTCCAAATCGCCGGCATCTTTTTTTGCAATACTGGTGGAGACCTGTATGTTCGTCCTCTATGCTACTGACTTTTCATCTTTGTTAGTAGAATATTTTAATCAGAAATGCTATAAGACTAGGATGCACTTAAATTGTCGCGGAAATAATTGCCATGAAACATCGAGATACGGATTCAGTAAAGCTTGAAAACAGAGAGTTCTGCTATTCCGAGACCTCAGTTATTTTATGTGCACAGATATAACTGTCAATGTGGGGTTTTCTTTTTGATAACATGAAGCAGACACTTATTAAACCATTCAATTTGTAATGATTCAATTTATAAACTATTTCTAAGGCAAGAAGCAATCTTGGATAGGTAAGAACTCATTTCAATTTTGCTAATTTCTGATATGCAGCAGCTAGCAGACAGGATAAATAACAAGCAGTAGTTCAATGATATCACTACAACTGCATGGTGCAAAAGGGTTTGTAAACTCTAATGGAATATGAATTCTGATACATTTTGAACTTATGTATTGATTAGAATACAGTGGCGTCTAATGAAATATTCTAAAGCAGCATAACAGCATACTTCCCCAGTCTGCTGCAGCCATTGTAGTTCTTTCATTGAGATTAGACATCTTTGTCATCCGCAATACTACTTCCATTTCTTTTTGCAGTAGATTTATTTTTTTCTAGCAGTAAGATTTTATATGTACCTTAATATCAATTTCTCTCGCTTAGCCAAATATCATTGCATTATGAACGATATCTATAATTAGAACAAAAACATGTCTATGTAACTCCAATCTTGTACAGGATGCATGGTAGTAGTCCGATATCTTGATTGAGGACAAAATGAGTGAAACATGCAGAGATGGGGGAAATGGAAGCTCCCAACTCATCTGTGAAATGCTGAAACAGGTTTTGAAGGAAACTCCAAAGACAGCACTGCTTCATCCTGTCCTCCGAAGTTGGACGCACTTTCTCCACAAGCCGGGGATCACATGAAACTATCTTTCCTGATGACATGTGATGGTAGAGATAATTACTTGAGATGTTTACGAGGGATTCCCTGCCTGTACGATTGGATCCAGACTTCATACTGATCGAAATCAATTAGGCAATATTTAGTCATAGCGCTTAACTATCTACATCCGATTATTGAAGTAATTTTCTCCATCATGTGTACGAATCCTCTAGAAAAAAATTCTACACGAGTGAAGGCTGTTAGTTCCGTTTCCTCTAAGCCTGAAATTAATGAAGTGGGCGCCGAGATGAGCTTTTCATCGCTTATGACTAATCCGTCCAGGAAGAATCACGACTTTGTATTTTCCCAAACTTCACTTCCTGATAATTGATTATCGAACTCAAGTCAACGATCTTTACTTTTGTTGTAAATGTCCTTTTCCATGATAGAGTCATTACTGTTCAGTTAGATTGGGAAAGAAGAGAAGACGGAGTCTCTTGTGACTCGGGAACGATGGTGTATGACAAATGTGTGGTCCAATTGAGTGCTTCTGGACCGATCTGTGGTCCAATTACAGTTCGTCCAGTCTTTGTTCTCCTGGATAGGGAAGACTCGTACGTCGCTATGCTCTGTTATTAGTTGAACAATAAGCCATGAATACCGGTAAGCTGTCAACCTTGAGCACCAGTGGCGTGCGTGGTACTTTATTGTAGTTTGCACATCGCTGTACACGTTGCGGTTGTTCATTAGCTAAAATTCCGCCGGCAGAATATTCTGCTGATTTCGGTGTTACACCGTCGTTCATAAAGTCGGCTAAATAGTCTGTCGGCAGAATATCAAATCGGTTTAATTTTCTGCCGGTAGAATTTTAGTTAATGAACCATTGGTTTCTGCGAAGAAAGTGGTGCGACTGCCAACTTTTAAACAAATAATATGACTGACTGTGATCACCAACACAACTTGCGCGTATTCATCCGAATTCTTCGAATCTAAAGGAATCGTGGCGAACGGAAGGGATTTGCAGCAATCCGAAAAAGATGAAGGACTGCTTTATCTATTCAAAAACCGTATCAAAAATTTCGCTTTGTCAGTTTGGCAAGCTCCATCATTTTGTTTTAGTTTACACTTCCAGTAAGCTGACGCAGTGGGACAATCTAAATGATGCTGGTACCAACAAAAGAAATTTAGTCACTTCTAAGCCAAAATTTGGAGTCTAAAACTCAAGTTGGTTGAAACGATTCCTCGCAATCGACATCCCTGTGACGTTATACTGACGGCTGCAAAACATAACAACACAATCTATTGTCTTTTTAACAATAGCTATGATAATATTGTATCCTCAGCAAAGATATCTAAGCGAAAAATAGCTTTTGATGTCTATGGCCTACGTTTTTTGATACTCGCTGAATTCACCGACATTTTCTATGTTGCATTGATATTTTCTTAACACATGTATTTTCACCCAGAATCTTTTCTACTTTTGCATCCGACTTGACTGGAGTTCATAGTAAATCTACAATTTCTATTCTCAGACCTGCATTCTCATTGTCTAAACATGCGCTCATCATCATAAATAAATTGTGAAAAATGAAGATATTTAAATACACAGGATATCTGAAAATTGCTATAATGAGAACCACATTTTGACCAATCCTCACCTTATTTCCTCTTTGCAATAAAACACTTGTACACCCCTGCCTAGAATGAAACATTCCATTTCTGATATTTTCTGGTGATTGAAATTCGCGGCAACATCTTCTTAGGGACATCATATGCAAAAACACGCTGCAGTGATAGCGAAATTCAGGAGACAGCAAATGTGTCAACCTCGCGAAAATAGATGACTAATCCAGGCGTTCTATGATAAAAAAACTGCACTTGAAGATTTGACGTAACTTTTGAAGAACATCTGTGTTATGTCAAAGATTCAACCTCAAAAAAACCACGTGGAATGAAGATATCTGTCAAGAACCGGCCTCAATCTGTACCAGGAGAGGATTTCAACAGACTAAATGCACATGCGAATGTTTCATGCTGATAGCACATGTGAACTTTTCAGAATTATATATTTCACGTTGAAGAGCTTAATAATTCAGCGCTCAATAGATAATATTAACAACACGCATTACTGAGGAAATGAAGCCATTTCTGAAACTCATGAATTAACTTTTTCTTCCATGTATTCTGCAATCTCCACGACGCGCTCACGTCTAATCATGATTTACACTGCTGGAATCTGAAGGAGTATTATTAAAAGCACAATGCACAAATCCACAATCGATGAAATGCGACAGCGTCTATCAAACCTTTTTGACATGTGACTAACTTCGTAGCTTGACCATTAGACAGTTATAAATAGTAACTTCTCTTCTAACAAGACCATTAATATTGGTGCACATTATCTTTGTGTTGCAAAAACATTTGCTTTGGGACAAACACAGTTAACTTTTCAATTTTTGATAAAACATCTGATATAGTAATGCGGTACTTCTATTCTTTCCCTTCCACATTTTTGTTGTTGCCACCCTCGAGTGTAACATCGTCAGTGATCTTCTCTTGCTCGTAAGTGCAGACTGACTTCCGTCGCAAAACTGTTGAGTGAGCAAGATTCCTCTGGTTTGTATAAATATTCCTAGCACCTTCTTTGTCGTTCACTGTAGCTGCAATGTAGACAACAATCCCACGAAGTTCATGATCACAGCACAGCTGTATTCTGTTTTCTAACTGAGTATCCAAGGGACCAATCCCTCATCCCAGGGGTCAAGCAAGACTTCTCAGTGGTGTTGTGCTATCACTCAGTGACAGATCAAGTCTATTCTAAATCCAATGTGACTAAGTTTGACGAAATTCGATGAATTTAGAAACATTGGAAAATGTGGGGGTACCAATAATGCAGCTATCTATAAAAAATGCTCAGTTGGTGTGGTATTTGAACATCTGTGAACAAGTGTAAAACTAATTTATCAAGGAAACTAGGAATAAATTGATTCCTAATTGAAAGAAAATAATCATCTTCAATAAATTGATTATTTTCTTTTGTTAGAATATTTTGTAATAATCAAGTTTTACTAATCATACAACGCTAGGAAACGAAATACACTGTAAACTTTGCACCGTTAAAAACAGCTGACATAACCTATAAACTTCACAAAATATATCTGTAAATATCTGTTAAAATGATGACGTCATAATGAGTGATGACGTAACAGTTAAAATCCGTTCATATCAGATAAAACAAACGTCTGTTTTTACGAACAGTTCAGACTGTAAATAACCGTGAAACTCATTTTAGCTGCCAATTTTAACGGATATTTACGGTTTACAGTGTATGGAGGCGGAGCGTTATGAAAACGAATTTAAAAGAAGTAAATGGAAGCAGATTCAAGCATGTTCACTCTAATTTCTAGGATTTTCGACAACTAGTACAGGTTAGAATACAATAGAGTGACTGTCGAAAAGGAATACACCACCTCTGTTATGTCTACTTCACCACCTGACTTAATTTAAACAAAGTATGTATGACTTGTGTAATTTCAAAAAGTGATGAATACTATTTTCTCTGCCGTGTGACATGTATTGACAGGCTTAGGAACATTTCACTGCTATTCATTAGATGAGAGACTTCGGTGGCACGGACACGTGGAGATGAAGAGAGAGAATTGACAGGAAGTTGCTGGAAATGAAGACCAAGACGAAGAAAAGCAGTGGTTGTCAATTCCAAATAATCATGTTAAAGAGCTAGTTACGAATTTGTCTCAGTTATCCCTCCAAAAGGCAGGAGGAGAGCGGAAGATGTCATGTATTCAGAAACGTGTCTGATGGACTGATTCATTAGAACACCATTAACGAACAGCATCAATTCCCAGTCTCTAAATCTCATAGTTTCCACGCGTACTTCTCACATCTCGACCCTTTTTAAGCAAAAATAATGAGCCGGGGAAGAGTAAAAATATTTCCTCTTCGCTGTCGCACGAGTCGGAGAGTTAATGCTGAGAGCACGCCATATCCGCACAGTCCTCACTCCATCAAGTTCACCTTGGAGCGATTCGTACTCAACCTCTCTCCGTCAATGACATTGAAAACGTTATAAATGCATCTATTAGCCTTCAGTTAATCGTTTGGTGCACTCTCCTCGACGCGAAATTATCCCAGATTCTTGTACCAGTCTTGGCGCGGCTATCCTGTTATACACGCATAGATTGGCAGATTGAATTTGCAGTTCGCAACACGTGTAAACTTCTGAACTTATTTACAAGACGAAGCTTCTGACCCGAGGCTTCAGATTCATTGCAGGAATGTATCAGAGAAGTGATTCAACAGTTAGCGCTTCATCTTTCCGCAAAACTTATTGGTTTTCATGAAAATCTGTTCAATTTCGCACGTCTGACAACTTTTGGTTTTACATTGTGAAAACGTAAAGCATAAATTATGTTTATCGACAAAAGTTGTAGACACGCTGAAGTGATCCTTGGTTTAGAAATTGTCGTGTCTATGCAAAGTCATGCGGCATCCGACAACACGAGCTGAGAGAAGTCGAAGTCATTGAATTCACCCTCACGAAAATTCCTCATGGTTTTTTACGAGACTTTTCTCATATACATCTCATGAAATTTCATGCGGATTTGGAACGTTTTCGGTTGAAATATCTCATCAAATTTCATAAGTTTCTCATGAAATCTCATTAGTAAATTAGGAGTCACTGTTTCATACTTATTAATTTACTTTGCTGACATTTAGTTATCGAGGCTTTTATAGCTTCTCATTGCTCCAGAATATTCACACGCCATGTTCACAGCACTACATCAATATTCACCTTAAGTCGCCATTATCAAGACAAGTTAATCGAACTGTGATTGTTTATAAGTCTTTTTCAACATCTTGCATATTACTGCTAATTTCAAAGTCAAATTTCAAATGCATAATTTCGAAAAGGTTGTTGCTGATCGCTGTGATATATTCTACATTTTTGCTCTTTGTCCTTTATAGGCTAAACTTGGAAATTCCTATCGATTGAATAAGCTTCTTTATGACTATTTCCTGTAGCGGCTAGCATGCATACCTTACTACTTATAAACTTATTTTCACAAAAACCTCATGACTGCTCATAATTTTCCCATGAACGAATCATCAGATATCATCCTCATGAATGTTCTTATTAACACTCATTATATTCTCATGAGAACATCATGAGCTAAATTTTTCTTATGAGAATGTCATGAGACTTATGATAATTTCATGATCTCTCACAAAAAATCCGCATTAAATTTCATGAGCTCTTATGAAAAGTTTTCGTAGGGCAAGACGGATGCGGTTTGTAATGAATCAGTAGAAATGAACAGTGCATAAATAGTCCCCGTTCTATGACTGTACAATGTCCTCATAGAAATGCGTCTAAGTTCTTTCACAACATAGATAGTTGAAAAGTATCAATCAAGCCAGTCATCGCTTCACAACACTAACAGAAACCGTCATAGGAAGAGTCGGCGTATGAAGTTGCCTTTGTATCGGCCGATCGATAGAAGCAATTCGAATATGATAGGAATTTCTTTTTGTATGTTTGGTTCTTATGGTCATCATCACATTTAGAAAACTGTTTCGAGATGTCCATGGAAGATCAGAGATATTTTAACTTGAGAATATCAAAGAGAATACCAACCCCTGTAAAAGGAATTCTCTTTTTACGAAGAGAAACGATTTATATTGAAAGAATGCATCAGAGAATTGCAAATTCAACTGTTTGTCTTGCTATAAAGTCTCTCAACTGAACATCACAGCAAGTATCTATAAGGAAGGAAACTGGAGGTTGAATTTTGTGATGAACAGATAGGACTATTCTGAAAGTTTTAGACACTGCTGACGAAAAAAGGTTATGTCAATAGTATGCATTATTTATGCAGCTATTTATATTGCTTCTGATTTCATAATCTTCGTGTCTCACAACATGTCAGTAAGTTATTTTCCACTATTGTGTTTTTACTCTGCACGTGCGCATTAAAGGCATTTTTAGAAAAACGGCAAAATGTGCGAATGAGCATATATAGCTCATACACAGAATTAGACAGTTCGTCTCTTCTTCTATTTGACTAGAAAGGAAACATTGGAACATGTAACGTTAATGAAATCGTACAATCTGCTGATATAATACCATAGCAATCGAACAATAAGCAGCCAGTTCAACATTAAACACGCCAAATCGTGTTAAGTTTCAGTGACTGTTATCAACCGGATCACACAGCAGTGAGACACAGACGATGTCAAGTTCTACAGAGAAGTTTGTGAACGTTTTTTCGTGCGCCTGCTAACTTTTTTAATAATGATCGGAGGACTCTACATTATTGAGAAAACTTTTGCGCAATGATATGAATTCTTCGAATCTGAAGGAATTCACAGCAATCTGCATGCGACGCACGACTATTTCTACTATCTCTGCAATCGTATTAAAATTTTCTTTTTGCATACTTGGTATAAGTTTCTGCATGTGTCATCGTTTTGAATTAGTTTGCACTTCCAGTAAAGTGACAAGCTTAAACAATCTAATTCTGTGAGCTCATGTCAATCAAATGTTCTGTTAAAGATCTATAACCTAAAGATTAAAACTTTTATCGATGCCTAAGATAAAGCTGATTTGACAGAGCTGGGTTCCGTTATCCTCCTACTACATGTTAGTAGAGAAATAGCGAAAAGTAGGATTTCTATGGAATTAATAATATGCACTAATACATGAAAGGAAATTTGTCATTTGGAAACGCTTTAACTATTCAAAGGTTAGTTTCAGAACCAATTCCCTTCCTTCATATGCATCTATTCTAGGTTAGGTTTGACCCGATCACGGTTTGAGCTCAGGTCTCTCGGGCGTAGAGCGGACACTCTTCCACAAAGCCAGTGCACCGATGACGTTTCATGAGTATCAAATGTTCCATGTTTAAACTCCTCTTTGAAAACAAGATCAAACGAAGCGGTGACTGAGTGTAATCTCATGACAATCTATCTTTTCACTACTATTCAAAATGATCTATCAATACTTTTAAAACATCAAGTTCAGTCTGAAATCAATGAGATGTCATCTAACAATTGAGAATTATTGTTGGTACACGACGAATCACAGTTCTTCTTCCCTAGCTTGGACATTAGATCTCCCCTGCTTGACATGCAGAGGAATACACTTGTTGGATCTCTGACACCTGGGAACTATAAATCAGAATCTCATCGGTAACAATGGTTGCCGTTACAATGGATTGCAGATAACATGAACGAGGCTGTTGGCATGACAGATTCAGCGTCAATGATTCATGCTCAACTTGAAAGTTCTCATCAAACCTTTGAACATTGCGAAACAATTGGAATGAGAAAAATGACAATGGAAATTTGCATCGGGAGAGATTTACATTAACATCAAAAATGAATTGCAAATGATGTGTTATTTCGATAAAAGGTCTGTAAATACCCGTCAATGAAGAACATAGCCATAGAAATCTGAATTTTTACCTTGTTTAAGTTTGTGAGGCTAGAGAGGACAATAGCTGTTTGATCTAGTCAAAGTTAATAATAGGATATTAATAGATCTTTCCACGTGCCTGCGTTAAAGCAGTGCCTTCCTGGCTAATTCACGCTCTCAACAGATGGTTCGGTGGTCTTGTGGTTAGAGGGCATGCTTGCACGTCTTCTAGCTTAAATGTCGCTGGTTCAAACGTACCCACGACTGATGATGCCCAAAAGGCCGAAACATGTCTCGTGGTGGTTACATTTGTTGAGATTTGATAAATTCATCAATTGCCAGGCTACTTGTCTTAAGATATTAATAAGATTAATAAGTATAAAATGCTGAAACATGCGACAGTTGCACATTCATGCCAAGCGGTATATAGCAAATTATTTAATTAAAATTATTTCACATTTAAAGAGAAATTGTAATAGTTGTCGATCTTTACACAGAGCACCGACAAAGCCGGTGCCAGTCAACTGTCATCCACTGCAAACTGCCCCTCTTTAGGTACCGTTATCATGACAACGCATGTCCACGACAGGTTCTATGGAAATAACAAGTGTTTTTGGCTTAATAAGTGCGAGGAAATGAAAACAAATACTAAATAAGCTTATCTCTATGTTCGCTCCAGATTTGGTTTAGCCGAATCTTGACATCAGTCTTCACATTCTATGTTTTAAAGCATGCTGGTCAATGATTATCATATAAAATGTATTTCAATAATTCTACATTAAAGATCATAGGAAGTCTGCATCATTCACACAGAATGACAGACATATTTGAGGATCTGCACTTTGATGACGTCACTGAACGTGCGACAAAGTGATGTGCAACTTTTTTACTGTTTAACCTTCAAGTTGCAGATATGTAATGCAATGTGCATAATTTGTGATGCATTTAGAATTGATCTTTAGTCGGCAAATTGATTGCAAAATCACCTATAAATTGAAGATATCGATTGATGCTGGTATGTTCAATGCCAGTAGGCCTATGCTTTCGTGTATGTCTGGTTTATTTACCATTCTCTTAGTGACTGGCTGAAAAGTGAAATGAATGAACCCTGTTTATACTCAGAAGCACATTAGGCACGGAGCCTTTCTTCTATGTGGCCGGGTTGTTATTTATCCCACTCTCATTGTTTCTGTGCTGAGTGTTTAGCAAGAATGCAGAATGTTCCTGTTTCTTATAAGTCTTAGGCCAATTTTTGAACCAAGGTCTCCCGGATGCAGAGCGAACACTCTACCACCAGGCCACACGGACGGTGCGGATGTTCCTGTATGTTCTTATATCGAATCATTTACTCTGTGAGGGTGCTAAATCTGCAAAATGTGCGTGAAATATACAGATAGACTTCAGTAATATAATGAAGCATGTGGTTTAATGCAGCAATTTGTTCTTGTTGTTTTTATTTGTGAATTCCTTTCGATCAATATATAACGCTTTATTTCATTGATTTATCCAGGTAATTGAGAAATCATTTAGTCACTTTAGCTATTCTTCTATTGTGCAAAATGACTTGTCCGACCGAATATATTGAAATCTTTCTTCAATCCTGTGACATATGTTCCGAGTGACCGATCAGTGGCTAACATCATTGAACTGAAGTGTTGTATCATGGATATTCATAGAAACGTGATGTCACTCAAGAAGGCAGTCTTTCCATCAGCATTTCGAAACATTCCCTGTCTCTGTGATTATCACTTTGTTCCTGTAATTGGGGAGCGATTCTTTCCAGACTGTCTTTCCTTCCTTGTGTTCACTTCATCTTTAAAAACATTTCACTGAACGCATAATAAGTCACAGGTAGTTTCTCGTTGAATTTTCTCCTCCTTCAACAGTTGTACGCTTCCCAAAGGAGATTCATTTTCTTCAACTACTGACGGCCACAGGGAGAGAAAACACGACAGGTGGTTCTACATCTTATCATGTCTTCCACGAGCCGAACTTCATGTCAGATGGCTATCTTGCGTACTCCACAAGCCGAAACCATGTACAACTTGTTCCTTCTCTGTTGGAGTGGAGAGCTGCCAGAGGAGAACCAAAGATACCGAGTTCCAGTCATGGGAAGGGAATTTCTAGCCATCTGCCCGGTCTGCTGACCAACTGCAGACAAACTGAGAATAGAAACGACGCAGTAGGAGGTGAAATACAGCCTTCAACAAAATAATAAGTCACTGTTATTTCGCTTGTGAAGCAAACACCAACGCTGGATATCTATATCAAAACAATCAAACTCCGAACACAGGATTTCATGTGAAGATCTCATCATCAAATATCTATATCAAAACAGTCAAACTCCGAACACAAGATTGCAAGTGAAGATCTCATTACCAGATATCTATGTCAAAATTATCAAACTCCGAACACAGGATTTCAAGTGAAGATGTCATTACCAGATATCTATGTCAAAATAATCAAACTCCGAACACAAGATTGCAGGTGAAGATCTCATCATCAAATATCTATGCTAGACGTCTACTCCATTCTGTTAGTGCTTCCTTACTCTAAGTGAATTCTCAGACGCACAATTATCTCCTTGCTTTTTGACAAGTGAAATCAATTTGTTCTGATTACATTCAATCGTCAGCATTAACATAGATATTCTCCTCACAGTTGCTGGTGAGAATTAGTTTTTTGCTGAAGAGACATCAGGCCGTAACTTTAGAGGTCACTGACAGAGTCGAAAGAAGTGTTCAGTGTAGCGAAAAGGCGCAGATAATGGAACGACGCACAGAGCAGATGCTTCGCTGACCCATGGGAAAGCATCGCGCCTTGAGGGGAACTGGGCAGGGTCTGTTTCCTGGCAGAGTCGGTATTGCCTTTCGTCTTAACTTCCTTTCTTCAGTCTCGTGTTGCCGCCAACAGAAATGTTATAAAGATTCTCCGTAACGACGAGTTTTAGAATGTCTCTATTCTTTCCTTCGCCTATTCTGCCGGCTGTGTTTTTCCAAACTTAACTGTCACACTGCCGATCACCTCCGGCGTACCAAATGATCTTACCGAGTTCTCACCTTCCATCGCTGTCATTCAAGTCATTCATGTAGAACAGGAAGTCATTTGTTATTCAATGAATACTTTCCAAAGTGACCTCATCGAACATTAAATGATGCATCGCACACATTAATGATCTACACAGCGACATAATCTGCCAGGTCAATGTCAACGTAATATGTTTGATCAGCAACTACTTGTATGCTTGCAGTAGTCTGAATTACCATTCCTGGTGGTACACTTCTGTACAGCTGATTTCATAACTCTTGTATGTCTCATTTAAACAACTTCGATATCATCGTCTAGGGTGCTAGGCTAATATGATTGAGCAATAGCTGTTTGCTAAAAAAACAGAGATTTCACCTACTAGGATCTGCCGATTGTAAGATGCAGCAGATATTTCAGAAAAGTGAAAATTGTGTCACAACCATCAGGGCATAGCGAACCTAATGTCCTAATTTCGTGTCTTAATTCGAGCCGAAAATACCTCTCAGTGACAAAAGACCGTCCATGTCTTATGGCCAAATTTGCATACGCACATGCTACTTGCATACACTAAGATCTACATGTATTTGCAATGCTATATCGACGAATCAGTGACAATACTAGCAATCAACCACAACATTGGATACTGAGTTACCGCTGTTGAAGCTGGATGTTTAATAACGGCTAAGCAAAAGACGCGTTATAGGACAACCCCAGTATTCTTTTCTAAATCATGACAGACACTTTTCTATAACCAAACCATGATAGTTATTTTTCTGTTTTCAAGTCATCATGGATGTCTTTCTATTGCCAAATCATTGCAGACATTTTTTTATTGCCAAATCATCGCAGACATTTTTGCTCGATAAAATTTCCAAGGAGAAGGCACTGGGTTCAAATGGGAGACAACAGACATGAGTCATTCCTTGAGGAATGTCTCGTAACGCCTTCACTTCTCCAACTTTCTTCGTGTTTCATTCCAAACTATTTCTCCTAATCTTACGAGGCTCCAGAAAGCCTTGGAATGAGCCTCGTGTCTGTGAAATATTACTGTCTATGCGCGCACGACAGACAATTATTCGATGAAATGCCGGTCATTCGTCCGAGACCCTCGAAACGTGTACTTGATCTCCTCATCCTCTCTTTTCTTCTCATACCATTGTCGAGAAAATCACGAAATCTGCTGCCGCACGGCCATCTTGACATTCTCCGAGTTAACTACCATTCTCTGTGACGCCCACAAGCAGTCTTCGTTTCCTATCAAGGAGAAATGTTTTTCCATGCTGAGAAATCTGCACTTTGAGGAATTGTCAGATTTCTATTGAACTCGGTAGGATATTGACTTCTTAATCAGGAGGAAAGATATCTGAGTGTCCTTTTTCATTCGCAGATTTCTGTATAAAAATGAGATGTAGGTTGGCAATTGCACTTTGTGGTAATAGACTTTTTGAATAAGAAAAGGCCATTTTAGAGTCACTGCCATGCCGCCGGTTTCATTCATTACCTCATGCTGAAATACTTAAGTCCACGTTCATCGAAAGAGATCATTTTGACTCCATGCTATGTTCTAATATTGATTTAGAGCAAGATTCTTATGCCTGGGGTCAAACACGATCCCATGATGCGTTCACCCTCATCCCGGTGTAACAGTTTATTTTTACTCCCTGAAAAAATTTACTCCCCAGTAAATTTGGCCTAGAATATTCTACTCCCTAGTAAATTTAGCCTATCCGATGCAGTTTGACTCGCTGATTTCAAATCTGTCATTGTTATCCCACAAAAATCCAGTTTTTGCTCAGTAAATGCGATTTTACTTTTTTGGAAGTCAGTTTGTGAAGTTAGCGGAACCATTTTTTGTTACTGACTACTGTTTTCTTCAATTCATGCTAGTCCCATCAATTTCAGGTTCCTAAGAACGAATCTGCAATCAGAATTGTGAAATTCTATCTCATATCAGAGATATCTAACTCTTTACTGGGGGAGTAAATTTTGTCAGGGGGGAGTAAAAATATCCTAGGAAAAATTTACTGGGGGAGTAAAAGTTGACTGGCACACCGGCAACATTTTGAAGATGATTAAAGGGTTCGATATGCATGTAAGCAAAATATAGGAACTCCTTGTGGTTTAACAACTCCTGTCTGCAGCACATGGTCATGCATTCGCCTATCTACCAAAGATCGGATAATCTATTATTTAAAGTTATCACTGTAAAGAATTTATTTAATTAGTCAACAAATGGAGGTTTTCTATGTTTCTGTTCTTTTTTTAGCTGACACTACAAATTACGCTCATGAAAAGTATTTTGCATGTTTTAAGATATAATAACTATTACATCAAATGGCTGCTCACAAATAAGGATTTTCAGTAGGCAATAAATTTTGTCAGTAGATTTATAAACTTTCTTTCATAGCATTATAGAACGGAACGGTAATTTAATTGCGTATTAAGAACAGACCACTGTCATGTTTGCAGATTACAAGCAAATGTAACTGAGAATATTCTGGATGCATCAGAAAACATTTCTCAGCCCCCTGCAATATTGACTTTTAGTAGTAATTTCAAATTATAGCCTGGAACACGTAACGATATCAACTAATTTAGGAGTTTGAAATAATTCATGCTGTAGTTGATGGAATTGCTTCTATCCTGATAACATTCTCCACGGAATCTATTTTTGCTGCCGTCACATAAAATGGCATTTTTTGCGTTATTGGACAAGCGGATGACTGACATGGAGCTGCGATCAAAAATGTTCTCTGCCTTCGTTAATTTGATGTATCAATTTCATACCGATTAGATCAGCAATTATTACGTAATCAGATAAACGGTCAGAAGAACTATCATCGAATGCAACAATTAACTGGTAAGATAATTTGTCAAGCTTCTAATTTGCAATATTCCCAACAATGAATTTTCTTCTCGCATTCACATCTAAAGGTACAAAAGCATCTTTGATTGGCTTAGGCTCAGATAGATTTATATTTGTTGAATAGAGCAACCGGTATACTGCAGAAACTTTGCTACACATTAATATATCCATGACTCACACAAAACTTTCTATGGCAAACTTCTAGCCAAAACAAATGTTGGATTTCTCCATGCTTTGTACCCATAAGAAGTTGCCAAAGGTAAGGATTTTCATGCCTCTATTTGCTATTTGCATAATTGTTTTAGTAAAACAGAATAAAGAGCATTATCTGTACACCATGTGTACAACTACAAACATCTAATTTTACTTATACATGTATTTTGTTAATAGCGTAAATATGAAATTTCTTACGCTAATTTTATCACAGTAGAGAATATTTGAAGCAAATGATGCTCTCTGAAGCAATTGGCGTAGTCCCATCTATTCACTTGACTAAATGTCTGACACATTACACTGAATAGTTGAACAACTCACATTCAATCTTCCCTCTGCTAACTTTCAACTCTGACATTTTCCTAATATTTTTATTGCTTCAATTGACTGAAGATTCTCTTGCTGTTACGTCATCAAAGTGACTTATAATCATTATTAAGAAACTACACTCCCATCGGAAGGTAAAATTTCAACTCTGAGCTAACAAGATTCACAATTAGATCATCTCAACTGCTCTGATGTATAATATGAGAAATCAATTGGAGACTCGTCATTTGATTAGGTCGCGCGCGCAACACAAGTCATGGTACGTATGACCTATTGAGAGAGAGCGGTTTGCATAAATCGGCCAAGGTACTAAATTATTCACCACCACAGGATCGTCCTTGTGTTATTCACAGCTAGAGTCACGGAGAAATTTCAGCGTCGCAAGTAAAACACCGAATTCGGAATCAAATAAAAGTTTGCACTTCTTGTACTATTAGAGGATTGAGTTGTGTTCAGATGGTGAACATTTTACAGTCAAAGTGATGATTGAAGGGTAATCATGGCATAGGAAATTGTATTTTGAATAGATCGATAACCAGTAATGCAATATTCATTCGTACATGTAATTACTTTAAGCGGTTCATAGTTTTATCTTTCAAACATAGAAATAGAATGTAACTATCTATGGTATGTCAATTTCTGTGACTCCATGCCGCTGACATTATAGTCACTGTCTGCGCTTTATTGCAGTATTAATTTTCATTTTTCAACAAGCATTTCATGCTTGTTAATTTGCTGATGAGATTGAACTTCATTGTATTGCTCATTGGTTGTTTAATTACATCGATATCATATCCTGTTTCTATACCAAGTATGAGATCGACTAAAAAGTTAGACAATAAGCATTTCAGGGTAGGTACTGCCGACAATTTTGTTGATAAACTGTAAAAAATGTTGATCGGCGCTTGAAAATTAATTCATTTAAATATCACTGAATAATTTTGATATTTACTTGATAATAATCAAGGCTCAAAACGCTTAAGGATTACATATCGTCGGTCTGTTGTTTCACTTCTTAAAAAATAGATTTTTTGAGGGCATGATTTGTACTTCCAATAATTAATTATAAAGCATCCACTTTGTTGAACTTCTCAATGATATGCAATGATTGGACACAGAACGTCAAATTATAATTTGGTGGTTATTCATGGCCCAGTCGAGATTGCATTTTCTGCGCATTTTTATATTCTTGACTCTTTATCATTTCATTTTGGCAGTTATTTAGGTATCTAAGAGAGAACATCCAATTTTCTAATCGACACAGTGTTTTCAAGTAATTAAATGTGGTTCTAAACATTCAGTTTTACATCAACAAGGAAGACAACAACGCTGTTTCTTTTTTGTTAACGATATTTTGCATTGAGCAAATTTACAATGGTTCACCTTGATCGACTTTCCTATTGTTGCTCCTAACAAAAGCACTTGTCTATTTGCTTTCATTTCACAAGAGTCAATAATCCTAGACAATACCAGCCAACATTTAACGTTTTATGATCCAATCCCCGACTAAACAGCATGGAAGCTGCAAATTGTGTGTCTCAGTTATTTGAGTCACATGTATAAAACTGCTTACTTAGCTCGTTTGGTTATCTAATGATATGCAAATACAATGAAAACGACACAAATTAGTCCTCGAGTTTGATGTTTATTCTTAGGCTTGCAACTGGAGCGGGCATAAAACCAATGAATCGTGGTTTGAATACAATAAACGTGAATCGCATGTGATCTAAAATAATGCGATAAAACAGTACAGTCACTTAAAGCGTAAAACCTTTGGCCATCTATTAATTGGCCATGTGTAACCAAAAGTATATTTTGGCCATATTTATCGTAGAACACATTTATTTGTCATTCTAATTTGAACAATCTCCTACATTAACCGTCGACAGTTATTGAAGTGCAATCACTCGCTGCAACTGCTAAAGATATTGGAGACCTTCACCGAGTAATATCACTGTAGAACGCGGATAATAGTTAATGTCTATAGAAGCGGTCTAGTTGATTCTATGTGAAATTGATGCGACACCTATTCACTGGCGATTCAATCGAATCTGGATGGCTGCACATTTTCGACATACTTGATAGTTGCTTAATTTCATCATGAAGTTCGCTTCATAGTCCGGCAGCCAGAACGAGTTTCTGCAGGGAACGAGGCCGAAAGTGAGAATTTCACAGAATGATGTACACCCTATGCCTACTACGAATCTGCACGTCTGCCGAGTTCTTCTAGTGAGTTCCTCTTCTTGTCAGACAAGATCAAAGAAAAACACATGTTGATACAATGGGACGCAGATTGCAGTTTTTGGCTGAAATGAAATTGTGTATGTTTTCTCTAATTAAACGAAAAGTGCTAATCCCAGAGTCATAATTTTTGGCATGGAATGTCTTCAGGTCATTTCCTATGATGTGCATGTGCTTTCATCATGCATCTGATCGGCAATGCATGCGAGAATGTGGTAGAATGTGGATAGAGTTGCTCAAAATGTTTGTGTTTGCCGACATCAAGAGGCTCGCCAAATCTAAATGCGTTTAGCTTTATAGACAGGGTGCATATGAAAGTGAAGGGAAATGACCTGAAGACATTCCATGCCAAAAATTATGACTTTGGCCTTAGTACTTTTCGTTTAATTAGAGAAAACATACAAAATTTCATTTTAGCTAAATACTGCAATCTGCGTCCCATTGGATTGACATGTGTTTTTCTTTGATCCTGTCTGACAAGAAGAGGAACTCACTAGAACTCGGCAGACGTGCAGATTCGTAGTAGGCAGAAGATGTGCATAATTCTGTGAAAGTCTCACTTTCGGCCTTGTTCCCTGCAGAAACTCGTTCTGGCTGCCGGACTATCAGTTTGTCTTGTCTCCACAAAAGTATGTTTGCTGCTCTGATTGTTTTAATGTTAAGAAATATGTACACGTCCAAGCTTTTGCGAGACAGCTCGCATTTTCAAGGTTTGGCAGGAGTGAACACCAAGTGATATATCTATGAATATCGGCTCCTGATGCACTGAATCTGCAAACTACAATTGGAATGCGGCCAACTTCCTTGATCACTTGAAATGATCAATACTAAGTGAACTCCTACGCAGTCAATATGCGTTCAAATATCTTTGATTTATGGCTGCGGATAATGACTAGGATTCGAGCTGGACCTCAAACAGCTGCCAACTACATCTCAAAGCGCCGCCCCACTCTGTTCACATCAAATAGATAATTGATAAATGAATAATGATCATCCTGATTGATGAACAAACTGATTTCCGGTGTAAATCTTGTAAATACAATGACCTCAATAATGCTGATTTTACAGCCCTTCATGTGTCAGATCCATGATTTTATTCTATCGGAATTTCATGTCCGTCCAACATGTCAATTAGTGAAAAAAGACAATGATGGTCGTTTTAATGACTTGGAATACTTGGTTCGTGTTCAACTTTCATCGCTTTTCTATAACTAGCTATCAGCGACACGAGAAGGACTGTTAGGTCAGTTGGCTGTCCGATGCGCAGGATCGCTAACAATTAATGTCAAACTTGATCAGTAGAAGAAAGAAAGATGACCGTCAATCAATAACATGAATCTTCAAGTCTTGCAGAGTGCAGCTGCAGCGCAGGAACTGTGAATCGGTACGGAAACTGAAATGACTCATTTCACCAAGTCTGCTCGATAGAATAAACGAATACGAACAAATTCAGTGTCAACTGATCATGATAGTTTTCCATGCAGCATTTCACACATTCCAAGTCATTGAATGTGGAAACGCCATGAAGATTAATTTCATTGATGCATTCGCGTTCTATATCTATGTCACAAAAAATTATGAAAGTACTTATATTGCGCACAGCACAGAAGTTACAAGGCACTTGAAGGATGATATATAGATATCAACAAATGAAACCATAAAGATGTAGACAAAAAAGACTTCAATTTCTATGACTTTACATCCAAACGGATCTCCACAAACCTGAACTAGATGTCTTTATCTCAGATGAGTGCCATTTGAGATTTCGCAACTCGTGTTTTTTTTGGAATGTCCATCAGAGATCGTAACTGTAAAACCATTGACAAACTAACTCTTAATGAACAGGAATTCCTGTCGATTTCTACATTAATCAGCTGACACTAGTGTTACATTGCTAACATCAGTGTCCGTTGCAATTGCATAGAAATTGCTCTGAATTGCATTATTTCAGAAAGAAATAGCTACATAAAAAATACATCAGAAACTTAGCAACTGACAGACTTTTAGAATAAAGCACTTTGGATATTCATATTCAGAACACAGATTTCCATTTCTAACAATCTCTGTTTAAAAGTATTGTCACAGATTTTATTTCAAATCGGCTAGAGAAACCTACAAAAAAGTATCCATAAAAAGTAGGCATAAATGTAAAATCCCTTCGGCACTAACGGCTACTCTTTTGTGCTGTCTTCTGACTGTAAACCGCTCACTATCTAACACACACAAGGATTTTAATCAGCCAATTACAAGAGGAGTTGTTCGTATCACTACATACCAAACACATGAATATATGTGAAGGGAAGTCAGTATTCGTATGTAAAGCAGACTAAAACTCTGAACATACGAAAATCTCGCATCAATTGTTAGTTTCAAATTGTATGTGATTTACGTATCAATTTGTATGAAATTTTTGTATCCAACGGTTTATATAGTTAAAATACACATTATCAACAATCCCTTTCGACCAAGTGCACTGTATATTGACGAAATGGAAAGCGTCATAAATATACGAGCATATCGGCCTCTATTTCGCTATTGCTGGAACGACCTGGACGTTGTCCACATTGGCATAAAAATAAACTTCTTCTCTGTGAGAGTTTTTGATTAAAAAACGTTTACATTTCACACTTGATGATGGACAGTTTTAATGGGCTAGTATTTGATGCAATCAAAATATTTAACACGTCATTTCTCCTTCTGTATTTACACTAGCCTGATAATATAATCAGCCTGCGTTTCAGACATCATTTGTTTGCATTAGTGACTGACCACCCTCTGATAGATAAGATAGTATGTTGATCAAGAGAAAGTAAACTTAAAAATAGACCAGAAGCATTCACAGACAGCAGCCTCTTCTATTTCTCTTCCCTCTACATGGTTTATATTTACGTATCATGAACTTGTCAGGACGGTTGATGTTAACAGCAAGATAGAAACTTGGAGGAAGTTCACCAAGAGGCAAAAGACGAGCCACATTTAGCTTCAAAAGTTATATCAGATACACACTGCATTGGATATTTTTGGAAGATGGGACTTATTCTACGGATTTCTAACCAGGATAAAATTGATAAAGTATCTGGATGTTTATGTTTATTCTGCTTTCATCCTGTACGCTTTATCTATCTCATCAAACCTCTAGCGTGATTAGCTGAGTCGAAAGAGCGATGACGGAGCCAGCCAGGAGTCGATGGTTCGAATCATTGACTTAGATATCATACCTCTGGACACTCTATGCCTCTTGAGGTCACTTCATGTGATAAATGGAACCTTTCCCGCAACCATAAAAATTGATAACAACAAAACCTCAAGAATGGAAGTAAAGCTTCATAGCAATACATGATAGTGCACAAAATCGCATGCATTTTCACTTGCATGTACGAGTAGATTCACTTGTCAACGGCTGTATCATTGGGTTAGAATCAGTCACATGTGCAAATCAAAGCTTTTCATTAGTTCTTCATGGCCAAATTAGTTCCCCCGGATGTTCCGCGACCTTGAGTCAATTTCCATTCTAGTCAACTTCAGATGAGCAATCTATTTCTATACCCGCAATGGATCATGCCATAGAAATTGAATGGTTTGCAACCACAGAATGATATTGTTTAAGCGTATCACATTGCTGGAAGTGCAAACTGATTCAAACAGATGGCACATCCAGGAACTTAATAAGTGGGAAAAAAAAATTTTTAATACCTTGCAGAGATATGAAAAATAGTCGTGCGTCGCTTGCGGATTGCTCTGAATTCCTTCAAAATGCTCCGATCGCCACGATTCCTTCAGATTCGAAGAATTCAGATCACTGCGCAAAAGTTTTCTCGATAATGCTGTCCCTCCGATTATTAAAAAGTTAGCAGGCGCACGAAAAGTTTTTACCAACTTCTCTGTAGAACTTGACATCGACTGTGTCTCTTTGCTGTGTAATCCGGTTGATAGCAGTCACTGAAACTTCAAACAATTTGGCGTGTTTATTGTTGAACTAGCTGCTTATTGTTCGATAGCTATGCATGGTTTTATGTCAGCAGATTGTGCCATTTCATAAACGTTGCATGTTCCAATGTTTCCTTTCTAGTCAAGTAGAAGAATAGACGACCTGTCTAATTCTGTATTCGCAGCACATGGAAATCAGATTGACCGTGGTAGTTGATTGTTCATTTCATGGGTTAGCAGTGATTCGATTTCTATTAGTCCGATAGCTACTGACACAATCTTCATAAATTCGCGCGAGCTTCTGAATATTTTTTGTAGATTGTCGCCAAACATCAGTCAAACGACTATTCTCAAATGACAGATCCAGTCATTTTTCAAGTGAGATATTGTTTACTATCTTATGTTAAAAAATTCGAAGAATCTAGGAAGCGGAAGAAAACAAAGTTAAAACAACTTCCCCAAGTGGAGAATCGTGTAATGAATTAGGTCACTTAAAGTCCAAAGCGCATTAATATTAATTATAATATATTATTAAATTATTATATTATTTTATCAAATTATATTATAAAATCATAAAATATTGTAATACTATATCATGGCATAAGACAGAAAGTTATTCTAACATAGATGGTTCAGCATTTTATACTTCTCCTCGCATTTTGCGATAAAAGATATAGATATTTTGCGGTTTGTGTTCCTCCTAAAGAG
Organism: Prostheceraeus crozeri; assembly: GCA_907163375.1. Taxonomy (NCBI): domain Eukaryota; kingdom Metazoa; phylum Platyhelminthes; order Polycladida; family Euryleptidae; genus Prostheceraeus; species Prostheceraeus crozeri. The sequence goes on along the minus strand of CAJQUW010014582.1, from coordinate 402,093 downwards.
GTTGATCATAGATATACTCAATTGCTATGAAAATTACCATTGATATTTGTACATTTGTTTTGATATTGTGAATCGTATGGGATGCTAACTTATCATGCCACAATATATATAGGCATCTGAGTTACAATACTTTAATCTTGAATAAACAACATGAGACGTGTATAGTCATGGACATAACATGAAACTAGTCCGCAGTTTTAAAACTTCATCCTCTCGCCTCCCTGTGTCAACGCGGTAAAGTTGCAAAGTAGAGCAATTGAAGCAACCATATTTAGACAGTGGAAACGCCAGTGTTCAATGGGTCGCCAACATCATTCAAAGATACACACAGGGAAATTATCTGTAGCAATGGCTACTTTCCAGCGTCGACTATTTTTTCTCCGAGCGCAGGGGAAGAGTTATGGGAGAGGAGACTGAATGTAGAAACAAGTTTGTTGTGGGAACACAAATCCACATTGGAGGGGAGTGAAGTAGATCGACTCATCCTCGTTCGTCCATTGCTGTCAAAATAAATTGCTTTTCGAATATCTTAAGGCAAATCAACACTTATCGCAAATTCAACTGATTTCACTCGATACTCGTACACACTGGCCATGAAAAGCCAAAGAAATCAAGAGAAAAGTCTGTCAGCCATTGTCTCATCATGTTTGACAGGACTCTTTCTCGATGTCCACAAGATTATGCGGTATTAGTAACAGTTTTCACAATCCTTCCGCTTCAATGCTTTCTTCGGCGTTTCGTCAGCGAGGTTCAAGAGTAAGAGGGAATGAGAGAGTGCTTTTTCTGCCCAGAAGAATCAGTGAATTGGGCAAAAAACGGTCACGGAGGTGTCTTGATGCAGATCAAGAAGTGAAGAACTTTCAAAACTAAAAGTTTAGACCAAGAAATCATAAAGTAGAGATAGCACCACATGCGAGACTGTGAGGTGTGTTTTCTAGCATTTTCTGGTTCAATGTTTGCACTTTTATGATTTGCACCAATCATTGCCCTTGGAGACTATCAAGACAGAATTCTATTCCATGACGAACAAATAATGCTTCTAGAACTGTAGTTAATATCTATTTTTATCAAACAGTTAAATATTCTATGATATTTTGAAAAGTCATTTGTCCCCACTTCTGTGTGCGTTTTGCTGGAATTAGAGAACTTCGTGGCTTCGAGCTTACCAACTGGCAATGTCGATAGCTGCCATGTTTATTTTTTAGACTTGACCAAAGGGTTTGACAGAATTTATCATTCAATGTTGAAAAAGAAAATGCTTCGAGATCATTTCGATAACTTCTTGTGCACGTTTATTACTAATCACTTGTCTGGAAGAATTCAGCGAATAAAATGGAAAAATAATGTTAGTCAGTTGACTCGCATAAGTAGCGGTATGCCACAAGGATCGCATTTAGGTCCTTATATTTTTGCATATTTCTTATCTGATTTAGAAATCTATATCTTGAATATGTGATCTTGACCTTATATGGCAATGTTTGCAAAGATACTGAAACTAGCAGCCTTCAAACACCTCCTCCATTAGTATAACAATAGATGTTGCGGAATAAACTGGAAGTCAATGAAAAAAAATCTCAACGATTACTTATATATTCAGAAACAGGTTCTAAGTTGCAAGACAAAATTAAAATTATTATTGATTACTTATTGCTGTGAATTTACTTTGCTAATTCAAATGCTGTATGGCCGTACGATTCTCATTACTGAGGCCAATGTCATAAAATAAGCGACATTACTATTATTGCTAAGTAAGTCCGTCAGATGCTGTAGGTAAAGAAAATGTCGCATGGCTTACACGATAAAAATATTAAAAGATATAAGTAGTTATCAATGCGCGGCCTACGGCTACTGCATGTTTCAGGAACTTGATTCTTCATTAGATCTAACAACGTTGACTCAGTTCGGTGATTGACTGAACAGCTGAAATCACCAACAACAAAGGGCTGCTGTCGATTCTAACTTTAAGAAGAGTGGAAATCGGATTTTTATATAACAGAGGTTGAGATATAGTCGTCTTATAATTCTTCTTTTAACTAGCCATGCTCTTCATTATTCATACTCTTTACTCATGGTGACGATGTTCATAGAAGTTTCAAAATAAAAATTAATTGGATTTTGAAATTTGAATTTTGAAAGGATTAACTTAGATCATTTCAAGTTTGAATTCTAAAAGTAGACATTTACAGTTAGATCGGAATCAAATGACTTGGAACTTCTATCTCTTGTTGTAGGAGAAATTTGAGTTAATTCAATTGGTAGGAAAAATGCAAATTTCACTGTCTCTCTGTCTGGACACGCCATTTAATGCGAATTCCTTAAAGTCTGGGAATTCACCTTCCCGCTGACTCAGCTAATCGTCTGAGATCGCTTTACAAGTCTCCAATCTCTTAGAAAGCACATTCAGTGACTGCATCTTTTGTATTACCGTTCTACTGATCATCTTCCTTGCTAAAGTACATTATGGCATTTATCATCCCGTGTTGTCACAAAGTAAAGCAGCAGGTGAAATGTACAACGCCAAGCTGTTTCATCCAAAAAACCTAACTTCTCTCAAACTATTGAAAAGATAAATTTATCAAAAGGAAGCATACGGGAAGCTCTCTTTGATAAAGGTGGATGAAAAGAGCGCATTATTTATTTCGTGTCTCCGTTGTTGCAAAATTAGTAAGTAACTCAAGAGTTTTGCTTTAGGTGAAGGAAGAATTAAACTTCTCTAGCATGATCAGTATTAGTTTCACACTGGAACGACGGTCTTGTGGTAGAGTGTTCACTCAGCAGACGGACTATTTTCTTAGGGATTCCCGAGGACCAGATCTTTTAGAATTATGGAACCATTTTCTAAAGGATTTAATCCGTAAGGATTTCTTAAACGCAGTTTTCGAAGGAATCTGAATTTAAGAATTTTAAAGGGTTATAAAGGAATTACTGTATTCTTTAAAGAATCAACAGTATGCAAGGCAAGGGGTCGGTGCAAAATACATTATTTTGAATTATGTGATTGAAATAATTTTCAAAGTTATTTTTCAGAATGAATATAAGGAAACACATACATTTAATATATGACTATCATATTACACGATCTGGATCAATTTTGCGTAGGATAAATCTACCTTTTTCATAATTTGTAACTTTGTTCTTCTTGGCTTGAAATTCATTGATCTTACGGATGTGGACTCAACAACCTAATGTAAGCATAAATACACAACCATGTTTTCGGCAGATGCTTGACATCCAGTGAGATAAATGACTTCATTTCTTCACAAATATTCAACTAACAACAACTTTCTCCTTTTAAAGTGATTCCTGTGCAGCTATTATCTCCTATTTATTGCAATAATTATTCAGACTGTTTAGTTTTCCAACAATCATGTTCTCAACTTAACCTTATACAATCATTAACCAATAATTTACTCAAAACCGGGCGATGTATATCAAGAACCCGTGTTACTCATTTAAAACTCATAGATGACTTAAAACCCCAAATTTCTAGCAAACATGAGTAATAGATAAGCATCAAGAAGACAATGTTGACCAATTTCTGTCGAAAATCCTCGTCTAAGAAAGAAGACGATCGAATGGACGGTTATAATTGCCTGTGTCGCTCAGATTGAGTGACGGATCGCTAATTTTGCAACAAGATGTGAATCAGGAAAACATGTGAAGCCGTGTACACATGTTAATGAATAGCAAGCAACGGCGACAGTCTGACAATTTCTCTTGAATACAAAGCTGCAAGTTTGTGAAATCACACGACAAGTCATTGACCGGACAGATGTGAATCTGAAGTCTTGAGAGTCTTCTTCAATGAAATGATTGATTGCTGATGCACTTGTTCATCCGAAAAATCACGCTAAATTTCTATTGATTGCCAATTGAGTTCGAGCAGAATGTGAGACTTGAATCCATTTGAAACACTGCTTTCTTCTCTTCAATGTGGAGTTCAAAGTTGTCACGTTATTCGACTGAGTGTGTCTATATCCTTAATTTACATACTTTTGCAACTTTTTATTCACTGAATGTGACCACAGACCCTGAAAATCACCCATAAATTGATTCAGCTGTGAATGATGGTGATATTATGAAGTATTAGGAACTTGAAAGTTGGAAGCGTTGCATTAAATGTGCCAGAATTTAACTTGAATTTATGATGAATATACAGGTACTAATTTACATACGCAGTGCTCGCCAAAAAGTATGGATACACTATTGCATATATTCCAATATTCCGAAATACATTATAAGGCTTAACTGTCAGGAGCTTTTGTAATAGATTTAGACGGCTTTAGCGTGCATTTAAACATTTTGAAGGAGGGTTCCTTGTATAAGTGCACATTCACATACATGTAGATGTTAGTGACACAATCCAATATGATGGTGCTCCATGCCACAGGGCAGCATTTGTAGCGAGGCGGTTTGAAATGTCTGTTTTCAGCTAGTGATCAGAGCTATCAGCGGCATTAGCCCAATAGAGAACATGAGGGTGACAAAAAAAGAAGGCCACTAAGTTGACTCAATTTCTTATTAGAGCGTCCGCCAGAAAATGATAAGTGTTTGGATTACAAAAATTACTTCCCATTTTTACCAGTTATTCAATGATGCCTCGATATATTTGTCCCAATTATCAGGATGACAACATACTGATGCTGGCTATTGAAAAATGATGCTTAAAAAGTTATCAGGGGTATGGCGATTTTCTCTGCTTGCGGTCACTGAGATGATACTTTGATAACATAAGAAATAAAATTCATTTTCAGCCTTTTAAAGAGCACTGTATATAGCTAATGTTACACATGAGTATGCGATGTATCATCCGCAGACTTACTCTGAAGACCATTTCCCTTCGCACACATCCATATTGCGCCACATAGTAATGACTGAACAGTGAACATTGAGAGATTCAATTATGTATCATTCTAGCGCCTTGTATCAAATAATATAGCTATCAAATATTTTCAAAAAGATTTTCAAATGATTTTTAGCAATTTTCAGAAAATCTCCAAAAAATTGTAGATAAGTTTGGAATAATTTATAGATAATTTTGAAATGATTTACATGTAATTTTCAAATGATTCCTATATTATTTTCAAATGATTTCTGGATAATTTTTAAGTGATTTCTAGATAATTTTCAAATGATTTCTGGGTAATTTTAAAATGATTTCTAGATGAAATTTAAATAATTTCCACAATAAATCTGCATCAATGTACAAATCATTTCCAAAGCAGCTGTTAATGCGAATTATTTACAAACTAATTTCAAATAGTTTTCCATAACAAGAAGAGCAAGTTTCCATCTTCAAAGTCTCACGTGCGTGCATGCAGGTGTGAGACTCGTCATCCACCGCTTCACTAGAGCTGCTTTAAATCAAGTAGAATCAGAATGTCTCTACTATGGAACAATTTCACAATAGAGTTAGTTAAAAGCTGATGTCACCAGCACAACGCTTGTTCACCAGCAATAGGGAACTCGTCAATCTTAGGGATGACAACTCAGAACTGCTCTCATACTTGTGCCAGCTTTTGTCGACTTTGAAGTCGTCAAGTCTGTCAGCCAGCGAAGCGGCGGATGTATTGGGGTTAACGTTTCAGCGCCAAAGTCGAAACTAGATGATTAAATTTGCGTCGGGAGCATAGAGATCTACCAAGCTAAGGTTGAGAGAGGTCATGTTTTAGTAGATAGAACGAGAAACTGCTGAGCCGATCAAAGTATTATGTAATAACATTTATTCCCGGTGGGTTTGCCTTCGTCAGAAATCATTCTACCGTCAAGACTGTCACTGCACAATTATCGAGAAGAATTCAGTGACGATTATCAAGTTAGGAAAAAGATAATCTATGAATTAGCTTATGCGTCAAGTTTCTTTCAACTAACAAACAAGGATTAACAAAAGAGGAGAAAAATGGCTGTCAGAGCCTTTCAGAAATAGAAGATTGGATCTATTACTGAAATCGGTCAGATCTGCCAATTCTATTGAGCTGTTGTACAGTGACTTTCAATGCTTCCATCAATATGTGACATCGATCGCAGGCCAAGATGTCATACGGGCTTCATTTTTCACGTATTAACAAATTAAGTTCATATTAAAGTTGTTGTTAACATTATCGATGAAAGCATGTTGACATAGATTTGAAGCAATAAATAACTAGAGACCGTTCAACATCAACTTCAACAAAATATCCGCTGATGGTGGCTCCTAGATTGAACTTGGAATGAATAAAAATTCATAGTGTACAAATTGAAATAATTTCTAGCGGTTACAGCTCCGTGCCTAAAATATTCAAACCTATCCTTTAACCTGCTATTTTATGGTCGCCAAGATATCAACTTCTGCCCATGAATTATGGCCACGGATATCTTGATTGCATCTCTAAAAATGTATAGTCTGAATCATAGATAAATCTGTCATAGACATATTCCTATGGTTTAACCACTTCCATCAGTTTTCACAGACCGAGGGCAGGAAGTAGCTATTTTGAATTAATTATCATATTATGCAGCAGTAGCAGCCTCATATCTTTCCTTTAGTGACAACTGAATGCTTATAATAATAGAGAGACAAAATTACAAGATGAACAGCCAGCGGTGTCTCATTCTGTGCATCAATTTTCAGTGTTTTCATTTTATAGAAAATTTGCTCGAGACTTTCGTACCTTCCCAGACATCTCTAATAGAACTTCTATTTATAGATTTATCTACACAGAGCATTTAAGATCAATTCAGAAGCTTTTTGGTTGCCTTGTCTGAGATAGATAAGTCTTCTTCACTATCAACGCCAGAAAAAAAGTTTCAGAAGATAAATTATCGCAATAAATCACAAATCGCTGTGTTTTAACTGACAGTCAGATACTTTGATTTATCAATTGATTAGGGTTGATATGAGACCAATTTTATCTGGAAATCTATGGGAAATCGTTTCAGTGAATGCACTATTACTGAGCGAAATTTATGAATTATTGCAAATAAGTTACGCTACAGTTACACGTTTCATGATTCTAATTTTGAAACATAATCAAAATATGGAAAATAAATAGAAGGTGTTGCACAAATTTGAATGGAATTATTGATTTTAGATTATTGACAAGTTCGAATTTTTATCTTATTAATTACAAGCAGCATAATATCTGTCTTTTACAAGCTCGTCAATTCTTGATTCTCATTTTGCTGATGTCCGGATACATCAGTAGGGATCATATAGGAAATAACGGTATAGAATGAAGAGTTTTGATTATTAGACTGAAAAGCAAGTTGCTGAACTGATTTTCGCAACTTTGGTTATATTGCACTCTTTAAAAGAACTATTTTCCATGTAATCAGACGCAAATATTCTGCCTTTGGGCACAAATAGAAACATAATCTTGCTGTTAGTACATTTTGAAACGGATCGAGTCATGCCATATTTATCCAAATGTTTTGAGAATGTGGAATGCTTTAGGTCTATAAAGTAAACATTGGTATTGAGTATTTCAAATTTCGCTACTTGTCGTTGAAAGGTAAACAGTCAGGATATGCATGAAATGTTTTCGTTTGTCTTGTAGGGAGAGAATTTACAATTCACTGTCATTTTGGCCTTTCAAAGCGCTTTCTTACTGAATTATTCCGTATTTTGACGGTCGAATTCGGTGATATCGGACAAAGACTGTCTAGCTGAGCAGGTAGTTCAAAGAGGTCCTATTGTCACTGTCCAAGAAAATGTCATGAAGATCAGAATTAGGCACGGCAGGTTTTCTTCAATTAATCGAACGTGTAAAGTCGTACTAGCAAGCTGGGATAGTTCAGCCTTTTCAAACTCGCAACTCTAATCAGGTTAGAGTTAACTTCCCAGAGGTGCCTCCCGTCACGGACAGACCCGAACCCTGCACTTCTTACACCTTTCATCCGAAACACCGGCCTTAACCAACTGAGCTATCCTACCACCTTATTACTCCCCCTTCTAAAAGTAGTGATCTGATTTTATGAAGTGTCTAATTTAGGAATATTTTGGTACGGTAGAAACATGAATGGTCATGCTTGATATATAAAAGGACGAATTTGAGGAAGTGGTTCATAATTGGGAAAGAATACAATTTATGATATAATTTAACCTCATTGCCCATAAGATAAGTACTCCGACAAAGTGTACTCAGTTACCTGAATGATGCATATCTTTGTCATCTCCGAAGCATTGGCTGCGGATACACCGTCAGATGAAGTCCTTGATATCTTGTTGTTATGTCTGTTTCATTGTCGCGGATTTCTCATCGACTTTATAGGACATCGAATCTAATGCAATTTTGTAATCTAATGCAATCTTTGTATAGAGAGGACAAGACATATGAACGACATGCATTTGCAACGGCTACAAGCTGAATTCAAAGCACAGCCCCTGTGAATGTAAAAGTGCTATTGAATGATTTTGCAAATTGTTTGTAGACTCATTAAAGGAATGCGAAATTTCAACATTTCCCAATACCCACAGCGGACAAAGGATGTCAATAAGTTTATCACAATAAAGACCCAACAAGATCGCATATAAGGTTACCTATAACTGTTTACCATGATTGTCTCTCTTATGTGGTCCTCACTGCTGCTAGCACAATATATTCATATGCATGCATGTTCGAACAACTCTTGCATGAAGTCTTTTCCTGAGTGATGTTTTGGTTACACTGTATTGACATCGAAGAGGATGCCTGCATGATTCTCACACGGTGATGAAACTCATGTCATCATCCATTTATAATATAGAATAACATGCAAGGGTAATTTCCGACTTCTATGTATCCCCGCTATTCTTCGATAGCATTGATTTCCGGCATCCTTGTCTTCTCTAAACATCGATACATTGATTTCCGACCTCTATGTCTTCTCTAAACATCGATACATTGATTTCCGACCTCTATGTCTTCTCTATAGACATCGATACATTGATTTCCGACCTCTATGTCTTCTCTATAGACACCGATACATTGATTTCCGACCTCTATGTCTTCTCTAAACATCGATACATTGATTTCCGACCTCTATGTCTTCTCTATAGACACCGATACATTGACTTCGAACCTCTATGTCTTCTCTAGACATCGACACACTAATTTTCGACCTTTATGTCTTCTCTAAACATCGATACATTGATTCCGACCTCTATGTCTTCTCTAAACATCGATACATTGATTTCCGACCTCTATGTCTTCTCTAAACATCGATACATTGATTTTCGACCTTTATGTCTTCTCTAAACATCGATACATTGATTTTCGACCTTTATGTCTTCTCTAAACATCGATACATTGATTTCGAACCTCCACGTCTTCTCTAGACTTCCATAAATTGTTTTCAAACCAGCAAAATAGAGCAGCTACAGGTAAGACTTGTCCTGCTGTTCAGAATTCTCTCAAGAAAGTGAAGATTGAGGTTAAACTATTTCTCCTTGACATCTGCATAAGAGAATTCGTGCATTCCTGAAAACTAATTTAGGATGGTATCGTAAGTTTTGCATGATCGATAGATTTTTCATATCAGCCTTTGAATATTTCAAATTCATCACGCAATCTCCATTATTCGCATGAATAAAAATATAATTTGTCAGGTTTCTAGCCAACTTAGTCTTTATCACTAATTTTTTAATCAGACGATGAAAATTTTAAATGAGATACGCTGAGCCCTTGAAAACTCAAAATCTCTTATTATAGATCATTTGAGATAGCTTTGTAACGTTATTGTGAAAGGTATTTCATCTTTACTTATTTCATAGCAGACAGCTCATGGCAAGGATGTATAAAAAGTCTCGAGAACAAATTTACACTGCTCTTCAAGTCGTATCAATTAGGTTGAAGAATGATGGAATGTAAACCATTAAGTTGTGATAAACTTTTTCATCCGAAGAATTCAAATTTCTAAATGAATTGATGGAATATGAAAGGATTTCTATGAACATCTAACCGCTTTATGTAATATAGTCTCTTCATGCATTCACTAAACTTAAGAAATAGAACTGCTTTATTCAGCATGTATTCATTTCATAAATTGTGCTAAAAAGCTAGCCAGTCACTCACGATTTGATGATAGAAGTGTGAATCTTCGCTGAATGTGCATGATCGTAAGGGTAGAATTCAAATGATTTTACAGTATCAGAACAGAGGCTTTTAATTTTACCGCTACGTTGTTGCAGATTAAATTGTAAATCACATTACAGAGTATTTGCAAACCATGTTGTGATGTGGACCATTTCTGTGTGCAATATTTACTACAATTTTGATCGATGAACTTTTTACCTGCTGGTTGCTATAAATTGAGTTGACTGGCTATCAATTGTCATCAAAATGAGAGAGATTCGGTTAAATATCCACACATAAATTAACACTAGAATACAGTATGCATCTAATACCGACACAAAACATTTATACTTAGCGGAATATCAGTAGCTTTTAGTTATCAACGGAAACATAGACTAACAGGAAAATCTTTGTTACTAGTATTTTATTCTTATGCCTGCTCAACCCAAAACACAAGCCCAAGCTAGCAAGCTAGGGTGGGCTGCCTTTATACGTTGCATTCACCAATGAAAGCGGTGGAACCTCCCCGAGAGGACAGATTAGAACTCTGCACCATCTCCACTTCCGCACGGAACTACGGCCATTATCCAGCTACCACCTTGAAAGTCCCATTGCACTCACAATACTGCATGTACTTGTTATAATGACCTAATTATCCAATACGACATTGATATGCATAACGAGTGCCAGGAAGAAAAAGCGAGTGGTGACAAAGCTCCTGTTGGGTCTGAATATTGTAACAGAAGAAACTTCAGACTTTGTTAGGGAGCAGTCTGCAGAGTTGAGGTGAAAATTATGAAAACATTTGTAATATCACGAACTTCTGAGCAGACAATTACATTGACTAAATATAGGTAGATGTATTCTATGAAGTGATTGCATATCAGTATTTTCATCAACGGATGAACGACGAGCAATTTGCTGACTGATAAAAAGTTTCAACTGAATTGTCCTTAGCATATGTCACTTTCAAATGAGTGGTTTTCCCTTCCAGTGTTCAGTTGATGTGTTTTTGCAAACTCATTGATGCCTGGACGGCTGTATTGCTCAACTAATCAACAATTCGCTCTCTTAGTTGATTGTTTTCGACGTAAATCATAATTTCACACATCTCCGGTTTTTTCAAAGACTTCTAGCTGCCTAGATAGTCTCTATTGCGTCAGTAGGTTTCGGCATTTACAAACATTGCAAGGAAAGAGGCGCGAATTGAATATATTGTTTATATTCAGAAAACAATTGTCTCGTCGTTGTGAAGATAGAAATAAATTTTGATATTTTATGAAGGAGAATTCTCTCGTTAATTTTATGACGCACTTGATTTGCCAAAAATGATTCTTCTATTCCTTTGTACAATTACGTCTTAGTTTACACCTGAGCACTTGAATTGATGTTGAAAAACGTGTCTCCTCGGGATCGCAAATCTAACTAATTGTTGTAAGATTTAACGTACATTTGCGTGTAATTGTCATTATTTCGGGTCATCGTCGCAAGCCACTCATAGATATTTTTCATCGTTTGCGATTTTTTACTTTCAAGTCCTCGACTGAAAAACACAAACACTAATCCAACTGTAAATGAAATGCCTCAATATCTATGACATTAGCAAACTCATAGTCAATGTAGATATCAATCTATGTCGATCTTGCCTGATCTTGATAAGAATAAAATCACTGAAACATTCAGTTTTTGTGAATTCTTGTAAAATTCTTGTAATTCTTGTAAGGTGACGTCTCGCAACATATTTTTATCAAAGTGAATATATATTAAAGACTTATGCTACCTACCATGGCTGGAAATTTCTTTCCACCGAACTTTTGGGTCATGATAACTTTTGACAGAATGATTATGATAATCTAGTCTTTCACATGTTTGAAGAATTTATCACTTACTGATATTCCACAATCAACCCGTTCACCAAAAGCGAAGGACAATTGAATAACAACTTTGGCTTTATGTCACATGAAGCTGTCATTTTTGTACCAGGCACAGTAGATATGGCGATTGTTTTTCTTTCAGATAGATATTTTGTAAAGTCATACTCGCAATTCACGACCGCGTTCTCTCTACTGTGAATTCATGGACGTCTGTTTTTTAATTGTTTTCTGGGGAAGGGTAGGCTGCAGACAAGAGGGACGTTTCTTAAGGATGGGGGTTTCATGTTAATCTTAGTATTGTTACAGTTTTCATGGGGCTTTAACTTGAGGGGTTGTTCATCAGAGAGTGGGCGTTTATTAGAGAGAATACGGTATATACATGAACATCAACTATCTTTGATCTCTATTGAGAGGAGGCTTGAATTGAGAATTGAAATAACTTTCCTTGCTTTGCCTTTCGGAATTGGTTGCGCTATTTGGAAATAAAGTTATTAAAGTCAAATGTCAAGGTAGCACAAATGTGAAGGAGAATTAAAATAATCGTGAATGAGAACCCGGGAACCGGTATCTAACCTTGAACTCTCACATGATGAAGGACTGCGATCAAATGCGTTGCATCTTGGAAGCCGTCGTTATTTATATGCCTACCGCGTATCTTAGCTACTGATATCTACGGCATAATATTGTTTTCAATGCCCTGCCCGCCCTAGTTCCTTATTATCAGACTGTCGGACTTATATGAAAATCTATGAGATCAACAAACTCTCATTTCTAACATAACGCAATGAAATACAGTCCGTTTCATAAGAAGTGGATCATCCTAAAATTTGACTAAATAAAACATAAGTATCCATAAGGGTCCAAATGCCAGCCCAAATCAGTAGAGTCGCACCACCTTGTACCCGGGGACGATGTAAATGTCTCGGAATTTCCTGATCAGATTTTAGCCATAATCTCAATCGACCATCACTATCCTTCAGACGGACTGATGCCTCATCAGACCAGACAACCCGATCCCATTGATTTCGCCAGTGACAATGACTCATTGCCCATCTGAGACGTCTTTTTGTATGCTGATCTGATAATTCGATCTGAGAGGGCCTCTTACAGCTCTTGAAATTCGACTCAATAAGTCTTCTACGAATAGTGGACTTAGAAATAGACGAGTCTAGTGCAGCCATCTCAGTTAACGAGAGACTTGGATCAACTTTAACAAATCTCAAAATTAGGCGGTCTCTACGTTTGGATGTTTTGCGTGGACGGCCACAGCCCTCTTTACGACAGAGTCGAAAATCATCATTATGCCATCGATGCACATTTGTGTAAGGGACATTTAGTCGCTTGCTTGTAGCTCGCAAATAAAACCCTAGTTCTAGCAAGGCTGACACTTTGCCGTTTGTGAATGCGATCTCGTTATTGTTCATTTGTGCTTTGTATTGTTTTCAACCGGTAAGAGATAGATTTCTAGCTGAAAGCAATCAGGAGTGCTGCCAACACCACCGCAACGAAGTCAGGAAGCTATGGAACATGAAGTCCAGTTAATCACATGTAGCAGTTACATTATTGTTGATGAATAATGGTGCTATACTGGCTCTGATTGACCGATTTTCTTTATTTTTGTTTTGCTTGATAGCTTTTGGCTTGTAGAACAACATATTACATAACAAAGGAAAAAAATGTAATTTTATAAGAGTGAGGTATGATTTTGTGCAACATTGCTAAATGAAGATCAAATTATCTACTACTTTTTTATCTATAACAGGAAAACAACTCAATATTCATGCTTGAAATTTCCAACAATTATATTAGTAAGCACAACTGACATATCTTCCAAATTTCAGAGAAATTCGTTCAAGTTTGGCGGAGTTAGACAAAGTTGAAGTTAAGGCGATGTTTAAGGGTGACCCATTTTTTATGAAACAATCTGTACATAGACATCGGCTAAGTGAAATGATAACTCATTTGCATCAACGCTTGCGGAGGAACAGTGCAAAGATTTTCAGTTTATCTCACTCTGATCTCTCGGCTGCAAATTCCTATTAAAGAATTGGTTGATTTTCTCCGAGAAGATTAAAAGTTAAGCTTCAAAGTCTCCATTTGAAACCCATGAGACGGAAAAGATAAATATTATGAATCCATCATCAGCTTTCGTCCATCAAAGCGCATAAAAGTAGCTTCTTACGACATTCTCAAGTCAGCGTGACACTTTAGCTGAAATCAATTACTCTAATATGACACCATTCCGGGACAATATTGACTTGTCCGTCGCCTCTAATGAGCTTCATCGATGCATCAGTGGAGTACAAGTGTCAACACACAACCAACACCAGATCTAATGAGGGAACATGGTGTAAATCCGGAGTACTGAGGTCATCTGAACATAACTCATGACAGAATGCAACACACTGCTTTGTCAGTTAATTTCCGTGTTCCAACTGCACTCTTTCCAATGCTTGAGACACTCAAATGGTTGAGGAGGAGTCACATGAAACACTTGAACATGTGGAAGAAACCGGCAAAGAGAATTGATTCCTGCGAAAATCAATAGTACGAAGGCATTGCAGAACCGAGAAAGGAGATATCGTTCTACTTCTACAGGAATTGGTGAGATTTTTGAGTTCAGAAAATGCCCATTGATAAACCAAATGACATTGGACAAATCTGCTCTTCGAAATTAAAGGATTTCCGTAAATTGAGTAGGAATCTTCACTGGACAGATACGTTGTTCCGCTTTGTAAGACTAAAATGGACATAAGTTGTTTGTTGTAAAGATATCTACTGATCACAGATTTGTGGACATTGTACGAGTAATATGATATCTGTATTTTACATTCGCTCTATGTATGCAATCCTGACCGCAATGATTTTACCATAGAATCCAACTACAATACAATTGTGTGCAAGTTTGAATTCGGACAGCAATGACTATGAACCTCGTCTTTACGTATATGATATATCACTGATATCAGGATTTACACGTTGTAGAAAGTCCGAGTCATAGATTTGAGTACATTAAGTCTATGAACGAGGACTTTCTAAGTGTGAAGACATAATAGACATCTAATTTAAATTTCAACAATGTTAAACAACTTGACAGGAAAAAGACAACAGAAACAAAGAAAGTTACAGGACAAAAGAGAGTTACTTAAGTCTGAAAAAGTCGGGTGTCAAAATTGTCGCCCTTCAACAAACAAACAATGGACGTAGAATTTCTTCGGACGATGGCAAGTGAAATTTGCTGCGCTAGTCAGGCAAACTGGCGGTCGTCAACCGCATTGTCAGACATTCGTCTTGCAATATCACTCAAAAGTCTGGTTGCTTCAGACTGATATTTGGTGAAAAGACTGATCTCTGTGATGTGTCATAATTTAAATGCCGTAAGAGCACATTAGCGTTTAATGTACTGTTTTTAGGATTCTAAATTGAAACACAGTTATTTCTTAGTTCACTACATAGCTGCGAAAGACTGTGAATTACATGTAATAGTACCATAGATAGATGCACTAATCACTAATGCAGACTCAATTACTGTGTTCATTTTTCGTACAACAACTCTACATTGTGTACCGGTGTACAATAAAATGAATTCCTTAAATGTAGCCTGTAAATGAATGTCCTTGCATAAAACATGTAGAACTTGGAAACTCTTAAATCTGCCAATTCTCATCAACTTCAATCATCAATGAGATTACTTAACATGTAATGAAGTGCGAATCCAACCTCTACAATCCTCAAGTATTCCGGGTGAAACAAGTTGTCTACTGTAAGTATCAAGGAAGGGCAACTGACATTTCACACCGCGTCTCTGGAATTCTAAGGTGGGAATCGAGGCATCCGCCGTCCTACAAACACTTAGTAAACCGAGATTGCTGCACGTCAGGACATTGTCGTGCGCTGTACGTACCAGAGAGTGACCTTATCGATTATTATCACATTTGGGATTTCATAGCTGATCTATCAGAGGCAAATGAATAAATGATACATTTTACTGATAACTTGTAAGGGATCTTTTCCTGTAACATCGTAGAGTTCAACTGGGGTGAACCGTTGAAAGAAAAGAAAACAATTAGCGACATGAAGAACTCTTAACCCTGCATAAACTAACAGAGAGCGAAAGAGAGAGAGCGAGTGAGTGAGAAAGAGAGAGAAAGTGAAGTAAGTGAAAGAAGTGAGTGAGAGAGAGAGAGAGAGAGAGAGAGAGAGAGAGAGAGAGAGAGAGAGAGAGAGAGAGAGAGAGAGAGAGAGAGAGAGAGAGAGAGAGAGAGAGAGAGAGAGAGAGAGAAGGGAAGAGAGATTGAAGAGAGGAGAGTGAAGAGAGAGAGAGAGAGAGAGAGAGAGAGAAGTCCATTGTATGTCAACCAAATTACTTCACGGTCCGGAGAACGGTCAAATCTACTATTCTGCCTAATTGTGAAAAACATTAGAGGTGAGAAAGGACTTATCATATAATTCACTATTCTCATAGATACTTTCGGCATTTCTAATCAATGCACTCAATGCAGCATCCATTATTTTTCAAATATATGTATACACCAATTTCCTTTGACCGATCTCCAAAGTTAATAAAGTACGTTGGACTGGAGTTTTGTAAATTAAGATTTTGATGATTGAAATAAAAAATTCTCATTCGTATATCGATCTTTGACATTTAAGCATAGAAAATGTATATTTATGTATGAATTACATATGAGTTCATGTCTCCTCCCCCTCATGCTACCTTTGATATTGTCGTGCATGGTTGACGTACCTTACTGTAGGATTGTGAACTGACGCATCTTACACTTGCCACACAACTTCCTTTTGATATCTATATGTTCCCTTGAACATTCCCTTGTATTTTATTTTATTTTCTGGTGTTTTCAAATGAATTAAACACCATGAATTTTGAATTTTGAGAAAGAAGAGAGAAAGAAGAGAGAAAGAGGAAGAAGGAGAAGAGAGTGGAACACTTTGTGTATCATTGTAGAGTTCAACTGGGGTGAACAGTTGAAAAGACAAAACAATCAAATCCTTGGATCGACCCTGCATAAACTCAGTGATATACAAATCATCGTCTACATCTGTACGATAACATCTGGTTGGGGAACGAATGATGGTACTTCGCTATTGATCATCACTACTGAGTGGGAAAGATATGATGGAGCTTAATTAGCTCATCAGTAATATTTATGGGACTTGTGTACTGGAAGGGCTCAGATGGGAGCGAGGAGGTAAGTGCATACAAAAATAGCACAGTCTATCAGTTGCACTTGAAACATGTGAGAGACTCTGCGTATCAGTTCTACAAGAAATAGTTGCGAATCCAGGCATCGAAAGGAAAAAAGAATTGATACAAAAAGAACGTAAATATCAAACAGATAACTCGCTATTGATGCCAAAAAATGCCGTCCGAATATGTATGTAATTAATTCCTTCTCGTTCATCGGAATCAAAGTTCGAAATAAAATATTCATCATCGCAATAGCAGCCATCTTCTTTATGACTAAATGCTGTACAATAAGTGGAATGTCAGCGATTAACAAGCTCTGTGAAATCATTGCATAAGAACGTCTTATAGAGACATTATCGACAGATCTGGTGCTGAGAGTCATAATTACAGTCATAGAAATCCAAGCCTTCGCTGTGTTTTAGTTAGTGGGACTCAAATGGACAACAGCCGTTTGTCGATTGTGACTTCAGCTGCTCTGGTCAATGTTAGATTTTAAGAAGAACTGAGAAGTTACTGAAACATACAACCACAGAATTAGACCGGTCGTCTCTTCTTCTGTTTCACTAGAAAGGAAACATTGGAACATGCAACGTTTATGAAATGGCACAATCTGCTGACATAATACCATAGCAATCGAACAATGAGCAGCCAGTTCAACATTAAACACGCCAAATTGTGCGAAGCTTCAGTGATTGTTATCAACCGGATCACACAGGAAAGAGACACAGACGATGTCAAGTTCTACAGAGAAGTTTGTGAATGTTTTTTCATGCGCTTGCTAACTTTTTTAAAAATGATCGGAGGGTCCAACATTATCGAGAAAACTTTTGCGCAATGATCTGAATTCTTCGAATCTGAAGGAATCGTGGCAATCGGAGCATTTTGAAGGAATTCACAGCAATCCGCAAGCGATGCACGACTATTTTTCCTATCTCAGCAAAGCATTAAAAATTTCTTTTTGTTCAATTAGCAAGTTCGTGCATGTGCCATCGTTTTGAATCAGTTTGCACTTCTAGCAAAGTGACACGATTAAACAATGTAATTCTGTGCATACCCCGGTTGTACAGTGTTACCTCAAGGCGATATTTTGAAATTCCTGCTATCTAAATGATTTTGGTTTTAGAGAAAAATGATAGTAACCGTCAATCTTCAGAAAGTACAATCACAAGGTACCTTTCCATTGTCAACATAGCAATTGAGAACAATAAAACCTCTAGAATGGAAGTAAAGCTTCATGCAATTCACAATAGTGGCACAAAAATCGCACGCATTTTCATTTAGATACACTTGTCAACGGCTGCATCATTGGGTTAGAATCAGTCACATGTGCAATTCTAGGCTTTTGATTGGTGATTATGCCCCAACTTAGTTCCCCGGGATGTGCCGCGACTTTGAGTCATTTTGCATTCTAGTCAACTTCAGATAAATAATCTACTTCTATGATTGTCAACCACTGGAAGTCACCATCGGTTAGGTACCGCTATTCTAGTCCTTTAGTGTTGCCGAGTATCGGATTTCAATGATTGCAGCCAATCAACCGAAGTTCATAGCCAGACGATCACAACAGCTGATCTGAATCGCCCAACTTATGAACAATAAGCGGCTGGCAAATTCACAACAGAGAAAAGCAACCGTTTCTTAATTTCTAAAAAGAGGTTTTCCTTCGTTTGGTGTATGTCGAACTGTTGATTGGACAGAAATATTTTAGTCACATCAGCCCAATGTTCTGAAACTGAAGGAATCGATGAGATAGAAGAACATTGAAGGAATTCACAGCAATCCGCAAACATGAGAAATTGTACCTGCTATTCAATCAATGAAATGCGTTTCGGCTCAATTTGAAAGTTTATGTCTGTGTAATCAACCAGGTATTAATTGTGTTTCTAGTAGATGACACAGTCACATTATGTGAAAGCAGCAACTAGAGTCCGCATCTTGATGAATTAGAAACATAGAAATCCGACTTTTCGCTTTTTGTTTTAGTTAATAGGACTGATCCACAAAAATTAATAGGCGAAACTAATACGAGTGTGAAACTTTGGACTCAACTGATCAGTATATCGATTTTGACTTGGAAAAAAGGGAAATGGCACATGTGATGATTGACATTGAAATTATTTACTGAAACATTGCTGCTATATGTAACGTCAAAAAAGGAAATTTACCGTTACAAATTAGAAGCAGCGAATTATGACGCAGTGACTAATGCAACAAAAGTAGAGCAGAATGATGACTCTTAATCTCCTGCAATGGTGTGCAGATCTTTGAGTTGATATAATGGCCTTGTGGTAGAGTGATCGCTCTGCATACGGGAGACCTGTGTTCGAATCTGGTGCAGAGGTCTTGTGGTAGAGTGTTCGCTCTGCGTCCGTGAGATCTGGGTTCGAACCTGCTGTAGTGGTCTTGTGGTAGAGTGATCGATCTGAGTACGGGAGATCTGGGTTCAAACCTGAGGTAGTGGCCTTGTGGTAGAGTGATCGATCTGAGTACGGGAGACCTGTGTTCGAACCTGATGTAGTGTCCTTGTGGCAAAGTGATCGATCTGAGTACGGGAGATCTGAGTTCGAGCCTAGTGTAGTGTCCTTGTGGTAGAGTGTTCGCTCTGCGTCCGCGAGACCTGTGTTCGAACCTGGTCGTCAAACCTATGAGACTCAGCATAAAATAGTGATAATTGGATTAAAACACTGGGCCACATAGAATAATGACGCTCAACTAGTCTACACTGTAAAATCAAATTCTTCTCAGAGTTGAGAATATGTTGAATATTTCCTTCTTTTTTATGTTGTGTACAGTTACTGGTTTTTTCAATCGATCGCTGTTCCTGTACGAATCTTCTCATAGCCATCACTCATTTGTGATGGATGATTCGAACTTGATTGATCTGAATCAGTTCTCATGACGGAGAGTTCACGTGATGAACTATTGGAGTTAGAAAATTGCTTCCACTGGATTATTACTCAACGGTGACTCACAGAAATCTATGAAATGTCCATAACGCACTTCCCCTATTGTGTCTGGATGCATAACAGTTAATGAGTCGCGCACCAACTTTCAGTTTGTGTTTTTCAATTCCGTCCATAATGCCTGAAGAAGTTAAGTTGATATTTAGTAGCAGAAATAGTCAAGGTTGGATACAAAGTTCTTTATATGAGATTTATGTGATTTGTTCTGATTACATTATTTTTGATCCACCATGTCACTTCAACCTCCATGAGTCTCTGAATCAGACCACCAGCGTTGAGTCACGTCATTTTCTCACCGATGTGGCCCTTGCTTACGGCCATGATGTCGAGAGAGTGAGTCTATCACATTATATGAGAAGAGCGAAAGCGAGATAGGTCCTGCAATTCAAAACTCATTTTATACTTTGACGAGTTTTAGGGCGGAACTAGTCTGAGCAAGAGATGAGATAAGCAAGAAGAATCAGGCAAAAATGAAGCACAACTCGTGAGTTGTTGGTCCATTAATCATAATTTCTCATTTATTTGAAAAAGTCTGAGGCCTATTCTATTGCTAAATTACTTATTGAAATAACTGACTTTATACTTCTTTTCCTGTTTTGTTGTATGAAATACTTTGTCTGCAATGTATCCATATACCGCATCCAGAACGAAACGAGACTGGCAGGACCCGGTGCCTTAACAATAGACGTAACAACAACTTTAAGACCTCCAACCACCTCAAGTACCCTGCACAATAAACTATGGGAACCACACAGTGGTACTACAACAACCACTCATGCAGTAGTACCGCTGCCTGTAGTATGAGAAGTCCTTGGAGGTAGCAAGCGCAACTTTTCAAAATTACATGTAGTTAAAGCTGAGTGGAAACTACCTGACTGCGAAAGTGATTGCCTTGATGCGACAGATGTGTACATATACTGTAGCATGTTGCAATCAGCTAAGTGATTGCCACAGTCTACAGGTGATTCAATATGAATATATCAACGCAGTGGGAATTCAAATGATCAGTCAATGAACAGCCTGGTTTTGGAACGCGCACAATTAATCTATGAAAATCAAGATGTAATAAATATCAATGTCAAAATTATTCAACAAACGTTCCCCCGTGTCCTGGGTGATGAAAATTTTCTGTGACAATTTGCTGGAATATAACATAGAAATGTTCATAATTCTTAGTAAAAACTGGTTGCCAATATGGAGAGGCGAATGAATGATGAAATTCGAAAAATGTGATGAAATATTCATTTTGCAAACTTCCATCGTCTCATTGCTCAAATCATTCGTATGTCAATTTACCATCATTCATTGGTCAAATACGAAGTGCGCATGCAGAGGAATGCCACAAATGCATTCTTCCAACACTTGTGCAAATGTGATGTGAAAATTCATCAAAAAATGCTCTTCAATTCACAAATGCTTATTCAATACCTGATAATTTCATTCATCATTTCAACAACGGGTTCACCATATAATTTTCAAAATTAAATGATAATATGGGCGATTAGAGATTTTCTGTATCATTACACAAGTTAGATTGAATGATTACGGCGGTATTCATGAGTAATAGGATAATTGAAATCTGCATTTCCGTGAAACCCTACAAGATATATTGTCTGATGCAATGATTACAGATGGCTTTGATTATTTATCAGAGGAACTAGAATTTACGATTTTCGTAATTTCTGTGAATCTTTTTGTTGAAAATTACTGAAAGCTGTTGAGGAGCAACGTCAGATCCTAAATATAGTAATTTACGAACAGGATAAATTAAAGGTGAAGGTATGAAAGAGTGTTGTGATATCCATTGATGCGTGTTGACGTCACAGTCACATGATGAATATAATGCGCAATGTTATGCTTTATAAATATATTAGGCAGTATTTTGATGCCTTACAATTGTCTGAATTATCCCTAATATAGTAGTTATCGCTTCTGTTGTAGAAAATCCGGTAACAGAATTTTCTACCATAAATAAAAACTTAAACAATCTATATTCACAGTTACATGATGGTGAAAAGTGCTATTGATACTTTGCATTGTTACAGCAAACATAAATACGAATCATTTGCATCATTTGAACAGCAAGCATCTCGTCTTCGGAAAAAATGCGACTGCATGTTCACCACTATATGGTAGTATGTTGACGATAAAATAGCCTATTAAACATCACAATATTGCGTTCTACCGATTACAACACAACGTACTCGTATTTCTTACCTCACTATGGAGTCTATTACCGCGATGTTATTTACAGTAACATGACGGTGTGTTATTAATCGCAAAGTGAGGTTTTGACAATGATATAACGTGTCATTCAGTGTAATATGACAGCGTGACATTCACTGTAAAATGACGTTCTGTCGACGGCGAATCCACCGCGATATGACGCTTTACCGAGCAAGCCTGCGACAGAAAGTGATCTTCACCTTTTTAAGGAGACCTTTGCCGTGGTGTTATTCATTCACTGAAATATGACGGTGTATTATTCGACGCAATAGGGACTTTTCACGGCGATGTAACGTGCTGTTCACCGCGATATGACGTTTTGTTGACATAGATATTTACTTGCTATGAAGATGCATGCCATGAACATGCACAACTTTCATTGCATGTGAGTTGTTATAGTGGATTATTCTATCGATCAGCTGCGAATTCAATGTTTGAATTCTTGACTTACCTTTGTGGTTGGGTTCCGGCCATTTTACGAACTCTGAGTTGGCAGTAGGTAACGCGCGGAAAATGGCCCGACACATCCCACTCGCGACCTGAGGTGAGGTCCTGAAACACACGTAGACCAAACATAGTATGATTGGTTCCTAGGAAGCGTCGCATGAGATAAATCTGTCCCACGGCGTTGCCTATGAACAAAAGCCGCATGATAAGAAACAAAGCTGTCAGTCGAGCACTAGGGGCTACACCACACAGACAACGACTAAATACGGATTTGATTCGTCGAAATCTGGCTTGAGATTCCGCTTGCTCTTCCAAAGCAGCGACCAGGCAAGAAACGGCCTTCCGACGAAGCTCATGATCAGGTATTGCGGCCTCCCTTGCAGAACTGAGCAGTAAGGGCAAACGGCGGGAGAAGATTCGCCAAAGAAGATGAGGAACCCAACAAATCATAGCTTGTCCAGCCAGTACGATGGCAACCCACTGGTAGTATACAATGTACTTGGCATTCTCTCTTTCCTCTCGTTTAATTGGCACATGCTCATTGTAATGTAGAAAGAACGTATTTGACACCCAACAAATGTTTTCTGCATATTCTTCCCAAGAACTCGTGAACTCTTGAGGTACCCAGCAATGAATCGGCTTTCCTGAAAGTAAAGAAGTTTCTTCAATGAAATTTTTGACGAAGATCTACGTCGATGCTATGATGCACGGGTTGAATACTATCCATGTCTATCAGTAGAATATCTATGATATTGTCAGTGGCCATGCATATACTGTATAGCCTATTGGGAACATGCAGCGCACAGGAAATTTCCTGAGTAAATAAGTAAACACTGTAGACAGATTATATACTACCAAGCTAACTATCAAATTCTGGTATTTTTGAGGCTCAGATGTGCGGTAACCCTACCATTCTTACTGGAAAAGATAAGAACGTTAAGAGGTATAAGAGCTGTAATATTATCTAATTCTCTTTACATGCATAGAAATAGGAAAATCTCTAATGAGCACTTTTGAATCACGTTTGGTCAAAGGAAAGATTTTGTACTAAATTATGAGAAATTCTGCTCAGAAATCGCAATTGCAGTGCCCTGAAACTTTATGATGAATAATGAACTGGGCGTATGAATACATAGTTCTTTCATGTGGCCACTGTTATTTGTAATCAAAGCATAGATATTTGCTCAATAGTACGCACTCGTGGATCATCCTTTAAGACCATAGACATCTATCTCTCGTGCAAGTGATCGCCGTGAACACACTCAAATATGTGTTTTTATCCATACCTTAATGCATCGATCAAATTTCCTATGATTTAGCAGTCATGATGGTCCTATGAATCGAATGCTGATTCCTTAAAATTTAAGCTGCTGTGAGCTTATCGCGTTATCTTATAAGCTCATGCACCAACATCACTATCATGACGAATACAATGGCGATGGATGTTTTGCACTCGATGAGTACAACACTGTTTTGCATCCTCAGCGCACCTCTACGCTTTCATCCTTAAAAAGTTCAGTCTATAAAACCAGATTCACTTTTATGCTGAGTCAAAATACCAATATGCTCAAGTGTAACTGCCCATCGATTCTTCTAACCAGTCAAATTACTTAATGAGTGCATGAGGACTCTGTCACCAATATCAGGACATTTTGATGAAGAATTGTGGGACATGAGAATTGTCTCATTTGATAGTTGATATGGAAACAGAGTTGGCTAATGTGATAGATTTTGTTTCAGATTTCTATGGGATCCACAATGACGTCTGTTCAACTGTTTCGATAAAACAAATAAAAATATAATAGTGGTTAAAAAGTAAAATACAAGCTTTTCATTTCAACGAAATGACAATTACCGAGCCACTTAGCCAATGCTCTAAAACGCATGCAGTGGGGAAGCCTTAATATCATATTGCTTTTTGAATAACAGAACATCAACTATTCCAAGTCGTATAGTGTGACAGGAGCTTAGAATTGCAAAAATGCACAAATATGGAACATGGAGTTCTAAACATTGCCATAATATTAAGGAATTTGCATGAGAAAATCAAATTTAGACTGCAAATTTATCGAATGACTGAACAACGTTCAGAAAATTTCACTTCGAAGTCGAAATAGTCCATCTGATGTTTTTCTTAGAAATCAGAGCTTCGGCTATGTTCATGCAAACCCTTAATTTCTCTCATGTGTTTTGCAATGATGTTGATCATTTACATCTGTAAACTATGCCGTTTAAAAATAGTGAGAAAAACAGCTGACATTTACTCTACATAAAAATCTGAAAAATATTTGCCATTTCCCTGTTATTTACTGTGAATACTCACAACGTATTCAAATTCATCTGATTTTCTGAAGTTAGGCCTATCACTTTCTATTTCTAACACTTCAAAAGTCGTCATTGACAATCATCAGATGCGCTACCTGAAAGTTCATGTAAATGCAGAGAATGTGAAAAGTGGAGATAATGAAGCTCGCAATATCTATACTTCACCCACATTTATTGAATATCTATGGAACTGCTTCGAATGCATAGAAATAAACTGTTTATCTGAAGTTCGCTAGAATGGAAATTGATTCAAGGTCGCGGCACATCCGGGGGAACTAAGTTGGGGCATGAAGAACCAATTAAAAGCTTCGATTTACTCATGTGACTGATTCTAACCCAATGATACAGACGTTGGCAGGTGCATCTAAGTGAAAATGCGTGCGATTTATGTGCCGCTATTGTGCATTGCATGAAGCATAATTTCCATTCTAGAGGTTTCATTGTTGTCAATTTCTATGTTCGAATGTGATGTCTGCATCTGACCTATCCACAGAACATGTTCAGTGAAGTGTACAGTGAAGGGATAGTGAACATTGTCACCAATGTCTATGTGCTTTGATATGTCTTATGCGAAGCAAGCACATTCAAGTTCTGTCCTGTTTGATGTCCTTCAAAACATCATCTTTACAACGAATTACAAACCTATGATGCTATATTTGGAAAATTTTTCAAAGATAGACTTATGGAAAACAAGTACGTACTTCAATCTCGAAGCACGCTTCTAGGACTGTAACAGAGACTCAGAAGACAGGATTCACTAGAACAGTGTTGTTGTATTTTTTATTCCGATGCAATGAAAATAACATTTTGAAAGTACAACATATCCGAGTATTGAGCAGTGAAAAGTTGCAACAATTTTGCTAGGAATACATTATTAATGCTACCATCTTTTCTACATGTCTAGAAATATTGCGACTGTCTCCAGACCTTTCCAGACATGGCTAGATAATCATGAGCAGCAAAAATGACAACTACTGATTTGAATTGTGAGCGCAGGGCAGTAAATTACACCCGGGGAAGTGACAAATACCATTCCTCCCTTATTATCTTAAA
Organism: Prostheceraeus crozeri; assembly: GCA_907163375.1. NCBI lineage: Eukaryota > Metazoa > Platyhelminthes > Polycladida > Euryleptidae > Prostheceraeus > Prostheceraeus crozeri. The sequence goes on along the minus strand of CAJQUW010014582.1, from coordinate 375,965 downwards.
AATGAAAAAAATATATAGACAAAACTTTTAAAAAAATGCACACCAAGTTTTGTCAAAAGTTTGCCTAGATATAGTTGGAAATAAGTTCTTGCATGTTTTATTTAACTCTTCAATTGTTTCAAATCAATTTTTCAATGGGCAAGTGAATATAATTACTAATCAAGCCAATCGCTTTCAATTAAACAATAACATGGCGAAAGGCAATTTAAATTGTTATATAATGGGATGAAAGTGATAAAATAGTTTTGCAAATTGGATTTTTAATTCTACACTAAAGTCGATGTAGATACAGGGTTGTGCATTAAAATTGCATCACGTGATCAAAGACTTTGAAATCAATTTCTATGTAAGCTTGTGTATCAGTGGCAGATTGATTATTGCTTTGCACCGATTTCTAGGCTGTGGATGACTTCTATTGTCATAAAATGCAAGTCTTCATCTATTATAAATGTTTGAGTTCAAACTTTCAAATTTGAATGAACATCCATCGGTTCTGCTTGTTTGCCACTATTCAGTGCATACTGAGAATTCTACAATGACTGACACGCCAAATGAAGTCAGGGCAAATATTATAGCCTTGTGGGAACATGCAGACAAAAGCACAAGACAGATAGCGGATGCTTTTGGCCTCGTACAATCGACCGCATCCAGGATTATTAAGCGATACCGAGAAACAGGCTCACATCAGAGTGACCGAGAACTGTGTCATCGTCCACGAAAGACTAACGAGCGTGACGACAGAGCTCTTCTGCCCTCAAAAAGCCGCACGCCTCTTCATTGGAAATCGCTAATGAGTTGAGAGAAAACTTTGATATCGATATTGACTCATCGACAGTTCGACGTCGTCTATTGGAAAACGATAGACCAGCTTATCGACCGTTAAAGGCGCAGGTTCTTACTGACACCATGAAGAGGGAAAGACTTGACTGGTGCAAGGAACATAGGCATTGGACTGCTGAAGATTGGAGCAAAGTCATCTTCAGTGATGAAAGCTCTTTCGAACTTCAACCACCCTCGTCCCAATTCGTGCGTCGCAATCGTGGTCAAGCTCCAACTGAAGATCATTTTCTGCAAGCATTTCGTCATCCAATAAAGGTCATGCAGTGGTCCTGCATATCAGTCCATGGCCAAGGTGGAGTTCATGTGGTTGAAGGCTCAATGAATTCCAACCAATATAAGGAGGTGATTTCTCATTGTGTAGTGCCTCAAATAATCGAGTGGTTTGGGACAGAAAATTATTGGTTTCAGCAGGATCTTGCACCGTGCCACACCTCAAGACAAGTGAAGGACTTTTTCCATGTAAAACATGTGCGCATCTTGACCTGGCCCGGTAACTCACCCGATCTTTCGCCGATTGAAAACATGTGGGCAATAGTGAAGCAGAGACTAAAGAAAAAGATGATTCGCTCTAAGGTTGAACTTATCAACGAGTTTCTCACCATTTGGGTGAGGTCGGATGAACTAAAACCCATTTGTCAGGCACTTTATGCTTCAATGCCTCGCCGTGTATCAGCGTGCATAAAAGCCCGCGGTGGGCCTATAGATTACTAATTGTATCACCTCACGATTCGTATGTTCATTGAAATAGAAGTTTCTTAGATGAAAAATTGATTTTTACTTCAAAAGTTGTATAAAGGGAAGAATAGGATAATGTCGTTCTTTTTATCAGGTGATGCAATATTAATGCACAACCCTGTAATACAGCTTTTATTCAACCACACAGAAGAATGAATTGTTTGCATCTAATTATTTAGTTGTTTTATGTAACAGTCAAATACACTGTACATTTGAAAGTAAAATTCTTACGCTGACTCAGAAAGGTATTTCAATGCATTCTTAAACTCCTTCTGCAGATTTTTTTCTTGCCTGTAACAACTGTTGGGAATGTTGAATGTTGGAATCGGATAATTCCGAATTGACATAAGGAACTACAGTGTGTTGTAGAGAAATGAGTCATGTCGGAAATGTAGACAAGATTTCTGCAGTAAAGTGAAGAAATGGAATTTTGTGTGTTATTTGAACATCTTGATTATAAAATTGTTCTTAAAGTCCCATATCTGACGCGATCTGAATTATGTAGTTCTGAATAATCTAATTATGGAGATTTCTCTTCTGAAATAAGTCTTGGAAATCCATTATCATGGACGCATGACTGCGTTGTATAAAATTGCATGATAATTAATTTACTCCTACTTAACACAAAGAGTTCTTGAATGTTATTTATCATTCGCATTGACAGCAATTTAAAAAGTCAACTTAGTAGGCCTACTTTCATGCGTCTTCATTCATCACTAGGAGGTTCATTATTTAATAGAAATTCAATCTACACTTTGTAAATATTTTTGTATAACAATGAATGTTATTGTGATTCGTACAGCCTCCGTGTATGTACGTGTATATAAATTAAAAAAGCAGGCAATGAAAGGTTACATGAATTTTCATCATCACATGCACTTAGTCATAATTTACATTATGCTTCATGTTTTATTAATTGATATTTTCTATTAAATAGTACTAACATGCCTTTCTTATCCATTGAGGTCAATTCCTCTAATTGCTATTGATGATAAGTCGGACTCTTTTTTATACGAGTATGTATATTCCTTGTCTTTATACATGAATGTTATATATACATTTATATAAATATATATATATATATATAGATATATACATTAATTTGTTATAACTAATTATATATTATTATATATAATTTCATACAAGCTGGTGCCAGATCCCACAAGTATATAGTTTGCAATTTCCTTGAGAGTGATTTCATTTCTTCATGGCTCTCAGATGCACATTCATCATTCACGCGCAGCTGCTCTTCGTGGGTATAATTCATGTATAAAGAATTCTTCGTACTATTCAGTAACGGACAAATGCTTACTTCAAGAGGTCGAACGGTTCAGCATCAAGAAAGCTGATGCATCCCTGTTTATCTAAGATGCACAATATTTTGCTCATATGCTCCTCGAGCTGTTTGTTAAGTTAATACAAAGTGAAGGAGCAGAGAAAGTTTAATTCTTGCACACAAATTTTGAAATTGACATTTCTTGAATAGTACATTTGTCTGGCTTTCCTCGAAAGATTAATCAAAGTTAAATGAAGTGAACGAAAGGCTATTTGATTGATAAGCATTGAAACAGACCAATATTTAACAGAGAAATGTAACTAACTTATAGTTGAGATATTTATTCTGCTCGATAAACACAAATTGACAGGATTCAATTAATTATCAATGATAAATATGCATTCAAATGAATTTACAAATATAGGAATTATTATTTGTCGTCAACAAATTTGAGAACAGTCGGTCACTAGATTACTTAAGTGACCGTTACGTAAAGTCGGCAATACAATACTATTACATCATAGCATTGATAAATTCTCAAATTGGAGCAGCAATTCAATGGAAGAATTGATTTCAAACCTCTTTATTTCGTGATAAACGCTGAAAATATCAAATTCGTTGTGCTAATATGACCGTAAAGTCATGCAATGATTTTCGTGACATTTTCAGTTGTTTCTCATCGTTCGAATGATAGACCGAACTAAAATTAGAGTTGAGAGCATTCTGAAAACATCTTATCAAAATGGGTAAGCACGGCAATGTGTTTTTGTACAACTTACCGTTCTCACAGCGAATTTCATCGAAATTCAACTAATTAATCTAAATAAAGTTCTCAACCATCAGGTTTCCAGTCTCACAAGGTAGTCGCTAGCACGCCTTGAAGTGAGAGCGGTGGTGCCTCCCCAGCAAGTTTCCAGTCTTACAAAATTGTGGCTAGTACGCCTTGAAGTGAGAGCGGTGGTGCCTCCCCAGCAAGCAGTCAGTCTTGCAAAATTGTGGCTAGTACGCCTTGAAGTGAGAGCGGTGGTGCCTCCCCAGCAAGCAGTCAGTCTTACAAGATTGTGGTTAGTGACGCCTTGAAGTGAGAGCGGTGGTGCCTCCCCAGCAAGTTTCCAGTCTTACAAGATTGTGGTTAGTGACGCCTTGAAGTGAGAGCGGTGGTGCCTCCCCAGCAAGTTTCCAGTCTTACAAAATTGTGGCTAGTACGCCTTGAAGTGAGAGCGGTGGTGCCTCCCCAGCAAGCAGTCAGTCTTGCAAAATTGTGGCTAGTACGCCTTGAAGTGAGAGCGGTGGTGCCTCCCCAGCAAGCAGTCAGTCTTGCAAAGTTGTGGCTAGTACGCCTTGAAGTGAGAGCGGTGGTGCCTCCCCAGCAAGCAGTCAGTCTTACAAGATTGTGGTTAGTGACGCCTTGAAGTGAGAGCGGTGGTGCCTCCCAGCAAGTTTCCAGTCTTACAAGATTGTGGTTAGTGACGCCTTGAAGTGAGAGCGGTGGTGCCTCCCCAGCAAGTTTCCAGTCTTACAAAATTGTGGCTAGTACGCCTTGAAGTGAGAGCGGTGGTGCCTCCCCAGCAAGTTTCCAGTCTTGCAAAATTGTGGTTAGTGACGCCTTGAAGTGAGAGCGGTGGTGCCTCCCCAGCAAGTTTCCAGTCTTACAAGATTGTGGTTAGTGACGCCTTGAAGTGAGAGCGGTGGTGCCTCCCCAGCAAGTTTCCAGTCTTACAAGATTGTGGTTAGTGACGCCTTGAAGTGAGAGCGGTGGTGCCTCCCCAGCAAGTTTCCAGTCTTACAAAATTGTGGCTAGTACGCCTTGAAGTGAGAGCGGTGGTGCCTCCCCAGCAAGCAGTCAGTCTTGCAAAATTGTGGCTAGTACGCCTTGAAGTGAGAGCGGTGGTGCCTCCCCAGCAAGCAGTCAGTCTTACAAGATTGTGGTTAGTGACGCCTTGAAGTGAGAGCGGTGGTGCCTCCCCAGCAAGTTTCCAGTCTTACAAGATTGTGGTTAGTACGCCTTGAAGTGAGAGTGGTGGTGCCTCCCCAGCAAGCAGTCAGTCTCATAAGGTTGTGGTTAGCATGGTTGTGGTGTTAGAAATTCAATCAATTGTAGAGGAAGCAAAATCATATTCTCCCTTCCAATGTCTGAAAAATAATTTAGATACACGTTTTCGGACGTTTAGAGTCCAAGCTATTTAACCGAGAATTCTTGTCAACGATTCCTTGTGTTGTCATCATTGGACAATTATCACTCACGGAGAATAAATTAATCTCATTATAGCATGTGTATGAGATATCCATTCAGTTCTGCAATCAATTCTGTGTAATATCATAAATAGATGATTGTTGAATACATAATTCAGATGCTGCTCAGAGGAAGACTACCGAATTGAGGAAAATTAATATATTCACGTTTCCATCCTTCACTTTGCCAAAAGAAGAGAATTTTTGATAAGAAAAACAAGAGAACAAGAGATCATCAAAGTGCAAGAAAATGAGCATCAACTATCAGGCAACAAAACGGTGATAAATTGTTGTAACCTTGAGCCTTATTTTCAAGGCTAATTTGATGTACCGAGGCATCTCATTCTCTCTGTGTCGATAGAAATGCTAGCAATTGCGCAGTGCCTCCTCTGAAAACGATGAAACAGCCTTTATCATCCACATGACTGTGACTTAACTCAGGTGTAAGGTTTACATCTGTTCCGAGCAAAAAATATCAACTCTTTCATCTGAATTAGACGCAATTGTTTTGATATTACCGTTCCTGTTATTGCAGAGCGTTTACGGTGATGATTTCAACATTCTGACTATTTTGAGAATAGAAATTACTTGAAAGAAGATTAACTTTAATTTGTAATAATCAATTAACACTGATAGTGAAGTTATTGGTCTCAGTGACGGTGCAGTGGATATAAGTCTTGCCTCACCATCCCAGGATACGTGACGAGGTGGAGACCGTTCGTGAGCATCGTTGATCTCCGCGACGTTGTAGTGAATAGAAGTTCTGCCTCACCATCCCAGGATATGTCATAATGTTTTGACACACGATTATTTTCCATTCATAGAACTCTTCAGGACTTTATGTCTGCAACACCCATTGTGCAGTGACGTTGCTTGGTAAACCGATCTTGATTCCTTTAAATTCTCTTGCAGGGTTGCTCTTGTTCGAATCTCACATGTAAATCTTTGTCAAGGTATTGTCGTTACACATTCGAGTCGATAAGAACAGTAATTTGAAGATTGACATTGTGAGAATAATTCGTCATTTGTCGTTGATTACGTCAGGAACAGGTGCATTCTCAAATATAGAAATCCAATCTCGTGAGAACACGAGACACGACAATATTCTTGGAAGTACGAAAGGATAGAAGAGACTGCGGTCAAGCCTCGAGGGATTGGTGATGGGGAAATTAACAAATTAGTTGGGACCCTTGATTACTTGATTTCGCCTGTGTCGCCTTAATTCATTATTCATTGGCCAAGTAGCACTCATAGCATCTATCAATAGAAGACGGCATGTTATCGGTGGCATCGGTAGTGGGCACACGCACACAAGAACATTGGCAACAGAATTTGTCACTCAGCTCATACTCTTCTGAGCGCGGCAGCTTGTCTGTACGAAGCTGTATTGGGAGAAGATGAATGATGTCGGAGTTAAAATTGCGGTAATCCTCCAGATTAAAGCAGGATTATATCAAATATACTCTTTGATGACGCTTCTTACTGAAGTGTGTAGATTTAGAACAAATTCAATCGTTGCTGCACTCAAATTCTATGCATTTTGTATGTCTATCTAAACACAAGGAAATTCAGATATCTATGGAAAGCGAATGATCATCTCTGTTCGATGTCGAATGAAGTTAAATGAACTCTATCAGATGACATTTGAAAATGTTGTAATCCTGTGGATTAAAGCGGGATTACATCAGTTATAGCTTTGATGAGTTGAAAACATAGAAATCCAACACTCTATAATGATGTAGCACTAGAGCGGACATGAATATTGAAAACAATAAAACGTCAGGCACATGAGTTGCCATGAAAACGGTACCTAAACGATGGTGGCTTCCAGTGGTTGACAATGGTAAGGCACCAGCAGCCATAGAAATAGATTGTTTATCTGAAGTTGACTACACCATTTCCATTTCTATTTCAGATCTTTCCAAATGAATTTCAGACATTTCCAGATTGATTTCAGATTTCTCCAATTTAATTTCAGATATCTGTCAACAATCACAACTTTGAAGATATCTGAAATCCATTTGGAAATATCTGAAATAGAATTGGAAAAGGTGTACTATGGAAATTCACTCAAGGTCGCGGCACATCAGGGAAACTAAGTTGGGGCATGAACCACCAATGAAAAGCTTAGATTTGCATATGTGATCAATTCTAACCCAACGATTCAGCCGCTGACAAGTGTGCCTAAGTGAAAATGCGTGCGATTTTTGTGCCACTTGTGTATTGCATGAAGCTTTGCTTCCATTCTAGAGGTTAAATTGTTTTCAATTTCTATACCAGCAGTTTGCTAGTGTACTTTGTAAATATTCATGGATATCATCATTTCTCTCTATATATAAAAAAGCATTTTGATATAATAACACGCAACAGATCGCCTTGTGACAAGAATCTACAACTGTAACTAGATTAGATTACAGTCATTGTAGAAGTCATTCGTATCAATGAACACGCGAACCTCAACGCTCAGGTTGCAGGCAGATCTTTAAAGTGAAAGTATACGTTTCTTTGGCTCAGTGATTCTCCTTGATAAATTCGTCAAATGGAAGGATTATTCACTGCGTTCGACTCTTCGCGACCTAAATTAATGACTACATGCATTAATGTGGTGTCAATCTTTTGGTTGCTAACTTTAATTTACATTACGTCTAATGGAAAATTGATCTTCTTGTCCCTCGAGACTAATTCTGGTCGTCACCATCAGTATTTAGGAAAGTCATCTCTTGACCTAAACGCGCAGGCAAAGCCATATATCTCTGTGATTAGACCAAATTGTAACATCGAAAATCTTTGTACAACAGGGGAAGTCAAATTTTCTGTCAGATTGACATCGTAAATCGTTTCTGGACATTTTCACCATGCTTTAAAATGCAACATATCGCCACATATATGCAACATATCAGCCCACTTGTATGAGATATTGAAAGGTAATTAGTGAAATATTGTTCATTTATTGAGCCGACTTCATCGTGTTGCATAATTATATTTTATTTCTTACCATTGGAGTGCGCAGAGCAAGGAAATAGAATAAAACACTTTTCGGAGGCTTTTCATGACCGAAATCGAAGAAGTTGAGTTCTAATTTCTCTAATAAATCGTCCGAATATATCCTCCGGGAAAGAATAGAATTACAAGCAGAGAACAATGTGGATATTTGCGACAATATGTTCCATTAACCGATACATCGCCTCCTGTCTTGTCGAATGAAATACAAAGCGCAGGAAGGAATGTGATTGCATAAGAAGGAATCTGTGAGCGAAACTTGAGAACCTTTGTTACTTGATGTGAACACAGCTCAGAGCTTTGATAAATTCTCATTTTTGATGAACTGCAAACATCTAAACTTCTCTGTGGGCTTCATAGCCATGGATGTGTTCATGATGAAGTCCGGTGTGCCATCGTTTCCAGTGTAATTACATCGAATGTAGCAAATACCCGTAGAATTGTTACTGATCCAATTCTAAGTAAAAAACACTCAGTATTAATGTCGGCATAATGGCAGAAGATGTTTCTAGAAATTTATTCTTACCTTTCATGTCCATAGTCTTTTTACTTTAATGTTCTCCAGTAGGGTCATTTCACCCTAAATTTCTTCCGAATCCACTCACGAGCACATAAATGCTGATCAGAAATTGATCACTGGTATCATGCTAAACAGCATACTGATCACAATTTGACACGAAAAATATCCTCTTCCTTTGCTAGGTAACTAAAAATCGCGAATAATTGCTATAAGGAAGCATTTTCCAACCAGATGATAACAAAGAATATTCGCATGATTTCTCAAGATATGAGTGAATATAATTCTCTCCTCGTCAAAAGATGATAAATTAATACAAAATAATTAAAAAAATGATAAACTAATCCCAGATCCAATATGAACATTATAAATCACATGACTAGAAATTCACTGCATGCAAGGTATCTATGTCAGATCTGCGATATATAAAGTTACACAGGCCTCCTGTAGTAAGTTAAGCTTCATGTCCAGTAGTTACCATCTAGAAGTCCATGAGTAAACACAACTTAGCTTTGGACATAACTATAACTGGAATTGCCTATACCTATGTGTTGAAGAATTGTGATTATCATGTCCTTTTCCATTATTATGCAGTGTAAGCGGTATATCTGTGACATACTTTGTGCTTACAGGGAAATCTAGGTCTTACTTAAATTACAGTCGTTATGATAGGTCGCTCAGTCTGCAGTCAGGCAATAGACCAGCAGCAACAACCTACAGCGTCGCATTTCTATCTTTCTGATAAATCAACGAGTTTCTGTATACACATGTTATAGATCACGAAGGTGACAGAGCATGACTTTTAATAGAATGTGCATCATCATATTATCTATAGTTGTGTGACTTATGCATTAATTAACGTCAGAATACAGACCATCGCAGAAAATCGTCCGAAAATGACGTCAGAATAATTAGAGAATCAAACTCTCTGACATCTATGTCTAGTTGTCCTAGCAATTTCATCAAAGAATGAGAAAAACGTCCTGATAATGAGTAATTAATTTCCATGAATTTTTATTGGAAGATAAAAAGCTTTCACATTACGTTGAACGTTCTTGTCCATAAAATGTCATTATTCGATTTGGATTTGAACATTCTGGGTCAGTAAATTCAGAGGGTACGGAATGCAGGACTATCTGCCTTTCCGCCAATATTCATACGCAGTAGAAATTTAATAAATGTTTATATGCTACACTGAAGGATTTAAATTGTCCTCTTTGCAAAGCACAACCTTCTGTTTAATTGCATCTTTCCACAAGCGAACGAAACCTCGTCTCCATAAATCACGCATGTCCATTATCATATTAATGATCAAAATACTTCTCTTCTAAACCGTACATTACGGTCGGCTTGTTGATGTCATCCTAGTAGAGACATCGCCGAAATATCAGTTGATGTGCTCGTAATTTCTCATCGATAACTGAATTCATTTTTTCGCATTTAAATTACAAATAAATTGAAATCAATTCAAAAATTCAAAGAAGACAAAGAAAAGATATTTTCAGGATATTCGAATGTTTCTGATACCGTAGTTGGCAGGTAATTTGCGATAATTCAACATTTCCAGATATCTATTGATTTTTCTGTTAATCAACGTCATTGTTTAGTGCATTAACACTGAGCTTTTTAACATCATGACACACAGACTTTTGACTACATACATGTAGGTGTTGTCCACATGTTCAGGGTTTTTGAACTTCGGTGTGAAAACACATTCATATTGACTTCTAATTTGAGCTGCGGAGTGCTACAGCGTATACCACTGTTGTTTTTATTCATGTATCCTCATTCTCATTGTTTTGATAGTGCTAGTAGGACTCTATTTAAGGACTAGAACGGACAGTCACATTGAGAGTGATTCACGATAATTATCAGTCAGGTTAAGTTAAAAATCATTTTGATGACATATTTCAGTTTCACTTATCAGATTATTCTCAAGATCTAGCAACCTTGACCCAGATCGATGCCAGACCGAGCAGCTGAAACTACCACCAACAAGCAGCTGTGCTCCTTTCTGGTGCCACTAACTGAAACAAAGCGAAGCGTCAGATTTCTATGGTGTTGCGCAACAATGTTGACCTGCAGATGTGTTGTGGTATCAAAGGTCTTCATGCACAGTCAGAAATTCATGACTGGGCTGTGTGACCATGCATGTATTGTTTTATAATTCATCCGTACAAAACATCCTTCAATTAAATTTTCCTACCGTCTACAGTTCTAGGTGTACACGATTCTCAGTCTAGCTTCTAATCCATTCTCTACTTACAAAGCTGTGGATTTTATTAAATCAAAATTACAAAAATAATTCACTATCTGATAGAAAACGATGCTGGTGAAAAATGATGTTGGTACGGTCATGCGGGTTGCTGTACTTAATTTTGCGTGGAAGCCTATCGACTTTGTAACTATAGTATACAAGTTGCATTTTTGCTATCCTGCTTTTTATTGAAATAGTGCGACCGACTTTAGTCATTGGTACATTTAGAAGAAATACCATTTGAACTTGATAAATTGAATACATGTCTACTTGCCATTTACATGTACTTTGTCGCCTGATCACTAATAAAGCAGTTATTTAGCAATAAATCTGGATTATTTTTCAAAAATTATACAAAACTATCCACTGATATTCTCTTTTGACTTTCCGTGAGCTTTATATCTATTCTTACACAATAATTTCTGTACAAAATATATAGAAAGTAGAGATTGTTCCGATTGAACTATGCAAATTGCCAGTGAAGTAGGAAAAAATAAATAAAATTCTATAGAAGCATTGAATCGCCAAATTTCAATAGTTTGAGTACTGATCCTCTACATATTCGATTAGTTTATCTTACGCTGGAAAATCATTTTAGACATCTTTGTTCTGAAGCAATAATTGCATTATTAACGATTTAATCTCAAAGATGCTTTCACGATATTTCTGTCAATTTGCAAGTACCAACAAGTACTACAGAACAGTAAGCATTTAGCCATCAAATTATTGCTGACTCATCATTCTATAGTTGAGATACTATTAAATGTGCAAACCTTCCAGACACGCCCTTAGTAAATAAGCTGGTTGTCTGTATTTAGCACTAAGTTGTCAATATTGCAGGATAAAAATATATTTCACCGCACACACTGGCAAAAACTAGTTCGTCTCTCTGCTTAATTTACATCGAAACTGTTTGATTTTTTAAAATAACTTTTCAAGAATAAAATTTCTTCAAGGTTTTGGTCAACATTGAATATAGCAATATCGCTACAAATCTCTCCCAATACTTTGACATATATTATTAACTTGTCACTGAAAATTGAATTTATAAAAACACATCTAGAAATACATGTTAAAAACTTTGCCTCCAAAGCTCGAAGTTTCGTCATTTCACACATTTTTGTAGGAGCTATAAATGCACTAAAGATAGATATATTTCTACATCAGGAAATCTGGACGATAATTATGTCAAAATTGAAAAAGCTTTCGGTATTGAATTTAGCATTTTTTTAATAGCAAGTTCATTGAAAAATGGCAAATTTCTTCAACTATCTATTCAATATTAGCTAATATTATATCAGAATCTCATCTATTAGAATGTATTGAACAAAAACTAGATCGGCTGATTGTAGCGATTCTTCAAACGTGATGAAATATTGGCATTATACACTTTGACATTTATCGATTTTTCAGAGTTTAACGATTTTATCACATTTATTTAAATCGCAAAATTTGGACTGGTTTAAATTCTAACTATATTTTTATTTTCTCTTGAAATATTTAGATTAGGGAGCGTGGCAAAATTGCCGTGATACCGAAAGTAGAATACCATGTCTATCCTATCTCAGCCGCTTTAATCAGCTATGACCTAAATTATTTGAAAAGTGGCTTGTGGATGTCGCGCAGATTTATTTGTAAGTAATTACCACATATATGTTGTGCTTATCTTGTTTGAATTTTTGTCATGTGGATATCGCATTATTACTAGAGATATTTTGTATCTATCATATTTGAAACTTGTCGTGTAGATTTGCGGTTATTACCGCCGATAATTCGCATTTTCATTTGAATTTTTTCATGTCGATTTTGCAGTTGCTGCTTCAGAAATTTTGTATTTACATCATTTGAAATTTGGCGTACAAATTTTGTTGTTATTACCATAGGTATTTTATATATATTTCATTTGAAATTTGACGAGTGCAGCTCTAAAAATCACAGTATTACCACAAATAGTTTGTGTAAAATCGTTTGATACTATAATCAGTGTGTAGTTATTTCTATGTATTTCTACCATATGTGTAAGACAGCCACTATTTGGAGCCATCGCATAAATACGCAAATCTTACTTCGGAGTTATTCAGGGTTCCTTTGAATGTTGCGACATAGCATCGACAATTCTGTATTACTTATCAGAATAAATGCAAGCAACTTACCGACATACTGACGAATTCCGATGATGGCAATGAAGACGATCATTAAAGCGCCGGTAAATTGATAATTCAATTGATCAACAAAATCTATGTTATCACCGCCGTACGGGGTGTGAAACAAACGTCCAACTTTGAGTGCAAAGCCGGCGTCCATAATTCCAGCCTAGCCCACCCCGACCGAGTGGGGAGTGGGCCAACGATGAAGGTTGGTGCTAATTTCTGTATTTCAGCTGATGAGGTCGAAGTAAAGGGGGAGTAGTAGTAGAGAGAGACATAGAGAGAGGAGCAGGAGAAATGAATTAAACACACGCATACGCACTCTCTCAATGACACACACACGCCGCAGTCACACGCACGGCTCCTACACCAGCGCAGCGGACACACACACGCCGCTGTCACACGCACCAGTGATGGGAGAGTGTACGCAGAATAGTAGAAGCAGCAGAAGCAAAGAAGCAATTCCATTGCAGGATTTGCGTGGTTGGATAGCTGTCGGTTTAGTCAATTTCCGACAGTAAATTGTATCTCAGTAGTTGCGGTAGTGCGTCAGGGACTGGGAGAAAGCACGATTTCACATTCCTGAGAGGAATTCTCGGCTTGAATGCCGGTCGAGGGGTTCTAAGGACCCAACAGATTGACAGTGTCATCGGTTCAGACGATTTTGTCTTTTTCACTGTCATTTAAGATCAGTGAACACGATTGTGGTGTGTCATAATCCAAAATCTCTCCCATCGCGATCTTATCGTGATCAATATAACAACAGAAATATCTTGACGGAGTCAATCTGAAAAATTCATTCCCTCATTATTTCACGTTGAAGCGGCATACTACTTCTAAGTAATAATTCAAACATTATAAGTAGCATTTTCTTTCCCATTGCAGTGAAGTGGCCGAATGATGTCTATTGTAGGTCCTATTACTTCCATATGATTTCAGCATGAAAATTTCAGTACAGATCAACTCAAGTTCAAGAGAACAATTAGGACATAAATTATATCATTATTACAAATTCTGAATGACAGTTTGAATTCTAAATGACTCACAGATAATCTGATGGTAAGAAAAATCATAGAGATTCAGCATGAATTTTCATGTCAAGTGATATAGCACACTCACAATGATTTCTTCCAGCTACAAGAATTTGTAAGACAAGAAGTGTATGTGTATCTTCGGACAACGCACAGTGACAGCGTCACAAATGCAGTAGCGCACAAGTTTGTAACTTCTATGATAGCACTATAAACTCCTCACAGCACTCAGATTTCTAAGTACATTCTCAGCCGCTCCCCCAGCGCGTAATTCATGAATATAGAAATCATCGCGCTATGATGTGCAGGATGGAGCTGGAAGCAGGCCCGGGCTTGGACCTGAAAAATTCTGCATCCCGGGCCGGGCCCGGTCCTGAAATATATAGTTCCTGGGCCGATATTTGATATGTCAGAGATACAAAATATCTTCCTCATTTGTTCATTTAAGTTATCTGAATCACTACATGTGATGATTTCTCAACATGATTCTTGAGCAATAAAATGAAATAAATACTTGTATACGACGAATTAAGTCATTGATATACTTTCTCGACCAGTTTGTTTGCTTAAGAGAATGATCCTCTTCCATTGACTATAATTAATACGGCCAAATCCTGTGTAAGGAGTTTCATGCCTTAATCTGAGTTAAGACATCTCTTGATTAGATTAGGTAATTAAGGATGATCTGGCCAAGCAGCACGTTGTTGCTTTCCGACTCTACATGCATCTGATGCAAATACGTTTTTAAACAACAAACTGTCAACTATATCACGTGGAGATGATGCAACAATCACTAAACGATTAGCAAGTGACAGTTCTCTGGAATTTTCATCAAAAGAGTTGATTGAATATTTAGTTAAACTTTTGCCTTAATCACTTCTCTTTTTCAAATAGGTTACACACTGTAGACCGTTGACTGACAATTGACAGACATTTATCCTACAAAATCTATTTTGTCGGTCACTGTTAGTTCTTGTAGGATGATTGCCACTGAACACCTACAATATCTGCCAAAAAACGACAAAATGAATAGCAATGAATTATAGCTTAAATTTTATCAATAATGTAGGTAACTAATTAAATTATGTCAAAAAAAATAAAAATCATGGTTTTGCCACACAATAATACAGATTGCCCAAAAGTCAAGCAGTCAGTAATTGAAAAAATCTATCAATATTCAACAGTTTTTGTTTAGTTAATTTGCATACAAAGCATCTGTTTCGATGTCGGTGGAGAACCTACAAATTCGTCGGATATCGCAGGATACTGGAGGTGACAATCGTCGTTTGATTTTGTCAGTAATTTTGTAGGATAGTTGTCGGTCTACGGTTTACAATGCATGTCTTCAGTGCTTTCGTTTTTTGCCGCTTTAATAAACCTCAACTTGCAAGAATCCGCGCGGTTCCTGCTCTGATCTAGGAGCGTAATAATGTATGATGCTGAGGAATATGGGCTCAGTTTGCAGATAGAAGTGTTTGATATCTAAGTATTTACAAAACAACTAAATTTCTGCACATCATAAACTTAGAGGGCCGAAGGGAACAGTCGCACAATATAGTTGCTATACATCAACGTTAGTAGAGTTCTCAGTGCTTCCAAAAAGCTCTGCATGGATTTGAGACGATCGAATGATTCACACAAATTTTGTTGAGTGATCAATGGTTTTAATTTCCTTATTCAGAAGTTTTCCTGACAATGTCAAACAGTAGGAAAAGCCAATCAATAATTTAACAAAATATTTCTGTAATGAAGAAATCCCATTGCCTACGTTTAATATTCTTCGTATGTTTCAAATTGTAATTTTTCGCCGCAAGTTGTAAAGAATTATTGAACAATTGAGTGTAGCATTTATGACATATGCAAATATTACTCACCTCATGCTTACCTTCTTCAAACGATTAAAAAAGAATCCACAAGACATCCAGGCATCAAAACGGCGATCAAAACTTTATAAATCCTCGTGAGATTTAGAAAATATTGATCAAACGAAATAATCACGAAAACCGTGTGTTGAAATGAAGTAGGAGAACTTTTTCAATTCTATTATGTACATGTACTTTAGAGATATATGCATTGCTTAGAGTTGCTGTTATTCTGGAAATTTTTCTACGTTGAAATAACAGAATTTTTTTGTGTCAATTCTTAGCATGCTTGCAATATGGGCACAAGAAGATGCAACAAGTAATATTCGCTTTGTCAAGGTTTCAAAAATTATTTGAAATTCGAATTTGTTGTAATGTGGTATTTCAGAGAATTTATCATCTTGGCTCGATAGATTTTGTGAAAGATGTTGATGATTTCGCAACATAGAAATGTTAATGAAATAGAATCTTGAAGATCTAGATTTCAAAAGTGTACAACTAGTGCAACAACGTAATTGTTCATAACTGGAAAATATAGTATCAGCGAAATTGAAAGTATGTCACGAAAAGGTATATCATCTCACAAGAAATTCATAATTAGAATTAAGGAGAAATGCCACCAGAAAGGTCCAGCCCAACTGAGCAACAGTGACACTACCAATTTACATATTTAATAGAAGAAGCGTTCAACTGAATAGTAGGCAGGAGTCACGTATATATATATACATGTATATATATATATATATATAAATAGAAATGAAAAGCACCAAAAATGGAGAAATATATAGTAATTATCGTGACCAAAGAGAGTATAAATGAAAAGACCAATAGTAACTAAAATGCCCGACCAGTTTCTGCCTCTTCAAGGCTTCTCAAGGGCTGCAATGAACTATATTTGCATAGTTAACTCAAAATTATACATTCGAAAATTATGGTATGTAGAGATGAAACACAACTTCTCACAAATAAAGATATGTTGCCATATCAGATAAGGAATGAAAAATAGAAATCGAATGAAATGTGGAATTGAATGAAATCTATGAAAATTTATACGGTTGAAGGTTCTTATTGATTACTGTATACATGTAGGCTATTAATTTTTATTGAGCACTGGTCTTAGTATATTGATGCAAATTTTTTCTTTTTCTTCCCTACAAACTTTCCCGCAATTCGGAGGTAATTTGATGATGGGTATAACATTAAAAGGAGGATTATTATTTCCTGAACAGGTAATGAAGAAAAGTATAGAATCCTTGAAGTGAGCAAGCATATACATACCTGTTCAGGAAATAATAATCCTCCTTTTAATGTTATACCCATCATCAAATTACCTCCGAATTGCGGGAAAGTTTGTAGGGAAGAAAAAGAAAAAATTTGCATCAATATACTAAGACCAGTGCTCAATAAAAATTAATAGCCTACATGTATACAGTAATCAATAAGAACCTTCAACCGTATAAATTTTCATAGATTTCATTCAATTCCACATTTCATTCGATTTCTATTTTTCATTCCTTATCTGATATGGCAACATATCTTTATTTGTGAGAAGTTATGTTTCATCTCTACATACCATAATTTTCGAATGTATAATTTTGAGTTAACTATGCAAATATAGTTCATTGCAGCCCTTGAGAAGCCTCGAAGAGGCAGAAACCGGTCGGGCATTTTAGTTACTATTGGTCTTTTCATTTATGCTCTCTTTGGTCACGATAATTACTATATATATATATATATATATATATATATATATATATATATATATATAATGAAATTAAAATTGAAAACACGATTTTTACTTATAAGCATAAGCGCTTTCTTTTCTTCAGATGCTTTATAAGTAATGAGATTTAGATAACATGCTATTTACAAAATTTGAAGTATACATCATAAAGTTAGTTATTAGAAATAACATGGAAATTTGGAACATATCTTCAAAGTCATAGGATTATGTACACCATAGATTTCTGTTGAGGGTAAGATAATTAGGTCGAATTGAGTGATGGATCAAAGGATTCTATGAAATATCTTTCTTTGTTTTTTCTCTCTACATCACATTCAGAAAACATCTTATAAAAGGGGAAAATAGAAAAGGATTTTCGTCCACATACATCTAAATGTTCACTTAAACTTATCTGTCTATAATTAGGGTTGTTAATCTGTTGTTTGTGAATTCTTGTTCTGCACCTTATTGTATTTTTAGTCTCGCCAATACCCTCAACAGAAATCTATGGTGTACATAATCCTATGACTTTGAAGATATGTTCCAAATTTCCATGTTATTTCTAATAACTAACTTTATGATGTATATTTCAAATTTTGTAAATAGCATGTTATGTAATCTCATTACTTATAAAGCATCTGAAGAAAAGAAAGCGCTTATGCTTATAAGTAAAAGTCGTGTTTTCAATTTTAATTTCACTATATTTTTCTCCGGTTCTGAGTATAGTTATTAATATTTTTCTTGTTATATATATATATATATATATATATATATATATATATATATATATGGTAGTAAATATACCCGACACTTGAAAGTTAAATCAAAAACACAAAATTACTGCCCGACCGGTTTCTACCTTTATCAAGGCTTGTCAAGGGCTAAAGTGAATAGTTATATTAATTCAAAAATAAGTAGCATGAACTGAGACATAGATTTACAAATAAGGAAATATGAGATCTTCATAAGAAATCAAACTGAAATGTCTACACTCCTACATGTACTGTAGTAGGACCAAAGAAATCAGGGTAAATAGAGCACTAGGTCTTGTTTAGTGTTGGTCTTATGATATCAATGCATATTTTCTCCTTTTCTTCGCGATATTCTTTGCCACAATTTGGAGGTAATTTCATAATGGGCATGACAGAAAAGGGTGGATCGTAATTATTGGCACAATTAAAGATGTGTTCACTTACATGTAAAATTCTATGCTTGGCTTCTTTCATCTGTTGCCGGTGAACTCTCACCCTAGAACGCAAAACGTCCCCAGTTTGACCCACGTATAGAGCCACACATTCTCGACACCTCAAAACATATACATGTACAACGTCTTTGCATGAACTGCAACAGCAAAGACGTCAGGAAAGTCAGCGGTAACTGATGAAACTAGTCGGGGAATATATTTAATTTTTTGGAAACCTCTGGTCTTATCTTATTTTATCATCGCATTCGCTTTGGACTTTTTATGAACTTCTATATATATATATATATATATATATATATATATATATATATATATATATACATTTATCAAATCTCAACAGATGTAACCAGCACGAGACATGCTTCGGCTTGTTGGGCCTCATCAGTCGTGGGTAGGTTTGAACCAGCGACGTTGGAGCTAGAGGACGTGCAAGCACATCTACTAACCACAAGGTCACCGGACCATCTGTTGAGAGCGTGAATTAGCCAGGAAAGCACTGCTTTAACGCAGGCACGTGGAGGGCGGATTGGATTCTGCAATCACTTAATACCGTATCCGAGATTGAGGCGCTTCACGCAGGCGCTACTCATTAGAGGCCTGCGTTAAAGCAATGCCTTCCTCAAAGAAAATGCCTTCCTGGCTAATTCACGCTCTCAACGGATGGTCCGGTGGCCTTGTGGTTAGAGGGCATGCTTGCACGTCCTCTAGCTTCAACGTCGCTGGTTCAAACAGGGAACAGCCGAAACATGTCTCGTGGTGGTTACATCTGTTGAGATTTGATAAATTTATGAATTGCCTTAATATGTATATATGAGTATATGCATAATTTCAGGAAATTCTATTATGAAGTTGTCTTAGAACGCTCAGTTCTTTTGCTCATTACTGGATAAAAGTCAATTAGAAATGCGCTCGCTTAATTCGCTGCTCAACAAATTCGAATTTCAAATCTATTCTGTGATCTTCTATGGGACGAATAATAAATCTGACTTTCGATCACTTCACTTTGTGTTTTGAATGGGCCAAAACAAAATACCTTTCTTTCTTCGTACTTGTTACAAAGTTCTATTTTGATAAGGGTCTGAGAAAAAATAAGACCTTTAAGGTTGAAAAAAATGACTGATTGTGTCTCTGTTGATCTTCACTTGTAAATCTTCAAGTCATAATTAGAATGCTTGTATCATGTCGTGATAAGACATGTACTTTTGTATCCTAATGAACTGAAGCCTTGCTGAATCCTGAGAGAGAGGAATAACCCTCAGCACGACTACAAACTCTTGTGAAAGAAAGCCAAAGTATTCATGTAACCATGTTCGTTCATATTTAATGATACCTCATTAATTTCTATGCGCATTAACTTGCGTCCAATATGTTATTATAATTCTTGCTGTAGGAGTGTGATAGATAGAACCACAAGAATAAAGAATATTGGTATTATGTCTTACTCAAGATCGATGAGGTCTAAACTCTAGAACAGAGGATGATATAACACAAGCTCGTGTCGTTCGAAGTCATTTATGAAATCTGGAATAACTAAATGTGAATTTGTTGCTACAATTAATTGCATTCTCAAGTCTAATGCTGCTGTTTTGATTTCCTAGAATTTAAAGTAATTGATATACCTGTATTCAAAGAAAATGATGTGTTACTTACCTTTATTGACTTTGTCCATTCGCGACACTACTCAAGTGCAAAACTTGTGTTCCACAAGGTCCATTGCTAGGACTTGCAATATTGCGTACTCTTTTCTCAATTATGACATTTACTAGGAACATTATGATCATCATGTACAGTTGTCAAATAGAAAACAGCGATGCTATGCCTGCACGAGAAAACAGCAGAAATCGACTTTGATCTTATTAAATTTGAGGATGTACCAGCAAATAAATATTCGTCTGGACAATATATGAATTTACAGAATTGCATTTAGGTTATTGCTACACATTTATCAAACACATCATCAAAAAAGTTCATGCAAATGTTCAGAATATGTAATGGCATTAACAAAGGCGTAAAAACATCCGTCTTATGTTCCCAAAATCATTGATGAGAATCGCTGCGATGCAACCCGCATGAGATTTACATAACAGATGATAAAGTCATTTATAGTTGCTAATATGCTGTTTTACTTTGGACTATTAAACAAACTGTAATTCCATTATTGATACGTTGTAAGTTCTAACACAATCCTAAGCCATTCTCTAGTATTCTTGTGCACGAAACTAGCCGCGACATACTTCACGAATGTATCTGGGATGGAAATTTTCCGATTGCAAAAATATACTCATGCAACTATTTAATGGAGTAAAAATATACTCATGCAACTATTTAATGGAGTAAAAATATATTCAAAACAACTATCATCATCTGATTATAGAAGAATTATAGAATGACAAGATAACTTGGCTACATCAAATTTATAAAACTGTAACTAGTACGAAATCGACCTATTGGACCTTTCCGGCTTATGTAGATTTTCTTCCATGACTGCAGGAGTAAAGAAGACACAAGCAGATCCTCAAATCAGAAGGTTCTCCATCTGCTGTGTTCATCATTGCCTTACTGGCTAAGTCGCACTGACAACAGGTTATTCGGTGGCCTTGTGGTGAGTCATCCCTATAGCTGCAACATCCCTGTTTCAACAGCCGCCCTCAACTTATAAGCTCTAATAGTCCTCATGAGTCTTTGTGATTACAGTAATTGGTATTTGATGAAAGTATTAATAACTATTTGTTTATGACTCATCTGATGTGTACTGAGAACGTACCCCATACTTTAACTTCGAAAGTTGAACAGGATTTGAACACAATTATCAAATATAAAAGTCAATAACGAACCACATGTTAAAAATAGCAGTTAATATAAAATTCCAAGTCATAAAGAAAAAAACATGAACTCATAAAACAGTCGTTATCTCCAAAGTCTTGACGTTGACACGAGTCTCACCAAGTGTGTTCACAACTATCTCAATCATTACTTCTGCATCAGTGGTGATAAAGTTTTGTTCCCCTGTCAAATTTGAAGTTTTACAAAAGAAGCGAATTGTCCTACCCCGCGCTAAACCCTCAGTTCGAGCTCGCAGACTCGCACGCTTAGGCTGTTTGATTTATTTCAATGGAGACCTGAAAATAACTTTCCATAAAATTTCTCAACGAGTTCCCGCCGACAATAGACAGCTAAACCCTTCACACAGGCGAATGGGAACCTTTCTCGTCAAGTCAAAAGGACATTTTGATGCAACGCTTTGCTACAAAGTCACTACACGACATCTTTGTCTTAATTGATTGGTTGAAAATAACATAAAAATGAGACAGTTGAATTTTACTGAGGCTGATTATTTATAGTAACGGAATGAAAGTTGGTGTTGCTGTTGTATTCAAAGAACTAGATCTATGTCTCTATGCATTGACTTTTATACATAGATTTGGATATTTTATGCATTCATACGCTCTATCTTCTGATGGAGATATGTAAATATAGATCCATTTATGCAACCGCATTGCGAATACAACTGTCAACATAGATATGGGAAATATGTGCTATCAAAGATACCTGAGAAAGTCATTTAATTACATTATCCTCTAAATCTGTGAAGACAATCTGTCATGATATGAAAAATTGTCTCAGAGGAGTATTTTTATCCTGCCCTTCGGGAGGGCCAGATAAATTTGCATAGAAATATTCGTATAATCACATCATTTTGGACATATACCATAGATTTGGAGGATAAGCTAATTTATGAATCCAGCGGGCACGAAAATGGCTGAAATCCTAGTACGCTTCGCGGCCTCGGATTTCTACATTTTCTTGCCCTTCTGGCTTCATAGAATACCTATTTTGATGCTTTCTCTAATGTCCTTTCTGAGGCCCCAGAAATCTGCTAATTGTATGGTGAAAATCGTCCAAAATCCTCTACGTTTCATGATAAGTGACTTTGAACATCTTTCATTCCATAAATTACGCCTCAGTGGAATCTGGCTTGATATGTTGTTATTTATATTGCTGTTATTCTAAAGAAACCATTGTTATCTCAACTTGCAGATTAATCGATAATCCTGAGGAAACACATGATTTATCAGCAGTACATAACGAGCTGCAGTATACGCCCACAATTTTTCTCTGTCTCCTTCTCACATTAATGATGATTTGAGCGATGAAATTATTCTCCTGTCATCACTGTTGCTTGATCATTCAAACCTTGATCGATCGAAAATCCGATGCCAAACAAAGATCGATGGAAATGCAGTCGACACGTAAAATGTCTCAATTCAAGTGAACTTCAGAATACAGCGCGATAATAGCTAACCTTTGTGATATTTTTGCCTTTCAAATGTGATCTTTCTCTTCTTCGGGTAAAAAATAAATAAAGGAAATAGATATTTGCCAAGATGGCGCACATCAAAATCATAGTCCGGGAGCTACTGACACTTTCTTCCTAAATTCGCGCACAAAGGGTATAATAGCATGGGTCTGTAGATCTTGAAGCGCTGAATACAAAAATCAAATTCTTGAGTGTCAAAGCCAGTCGCTTTCGGTTATAGGCGAGGTTAAAGGATTCCCAGTTGAATGCAAATGGTAAAATTCAAAAAATATCTATGGATTGTGAAACACTTGGCAATTTTCGTACATTTTCTTTTGCACAAAAGAAACTACTTATCAGAATGCCATGAAATTTGAAGCATGATTGATTTCAGAGCATCAACTTTCATATAAAAGTTGAAGTGAGTCACATGATTCAGTATTTGATGTCTGAGAGCCTCTACAAAATGAGTAAATTTCATGTTTTGACCTAATTTTGGCGATTTTACTCAGGGAATCCTTTAACTTTACCTAACCGAAACCGACTGGCTGTGACACTTGAGAATTTGATTTTTGTATTCAGCGTTTAAAGATCTACAGATGCATGTTATTAAGTCCTTTGTGCGCGAATTCAGGAAGATGTCAGTAGCCCCCGTCCTAAATAGCGATATATAGCCATCATCAAATAACTGCGACAGATTACTGTCATAAATGATTTCAATTTCTTTCGGCTACAAATGATTGCAATTTATTTATACTATTAAATAATTGCAGATAATGTGCATGATTGTCTCGAGTTGCAATTAAATTGATCGTATTCTTGACCGAAATAGGTAGCAATGCCTTTGTATTGTAATGTTTCAGGTGAATCGAAACCAGCATCTTTGAGTGAGTCAACCTCTCTCGCCATTCGATGATTTTGAGGTGATGATGAAGCAGACACAACTATTCATTTCTAAATTTGTATCAATATCGATGATAATGGAACCAAACGTCACCTATAATAAAAAATCAATAAACTAACTTGGTTAGCTAGACTTGGGAGACAAAATGCAATTTGCTGAGTGAAGCGGTAAGAAGTACACTACTATCCTCACAGAAAGGTCTATTCAAGTTCCTCATGCGCGGCGCAGTAGAGGTATGGGAGAATTGCAGGCATCTATGGGAACGAATAGCAGACTCCTCAACCCGAATTACAAGGCTTGAAAAAGTTTGACAATCATTCCGTCAACACAGCCGTTCTCGAATTGTTTGGCTTTCAATCGGCAAGTATGGGGTGAGAAACAAGGCGAAATGATTATTAAAGGCGACAAATGTGAGCGTTGTCTGTCAGCAGGAAAACAATTCAAGTAATTCTTGAAATAATTGAAGCAAGCCAACATGAAAGTGTTGGATGCAAAGAATTGAATCCTTATTGACTTTTCGTTTTGCTTTGGCATTGAGTAATTAAATAAAGAAATCATCACAGCTATATAATGCATTGCGTCACCGGAGCGCTGTCCACTATGGAAATGTTAGATTATGCAGTCACTATTATGGTGGGATCGACACATGCATGATACATATATTTCTGAATTCAGTCACATCAGCGATTTTTCGAGGTCAGGAGCATGTGGGACTTCAGCATAAGCTACAGTTCAGGCAAGATTCTTTGAAAAATAGATTACTCGCTACATGTAAGCGTCGTTACCCTTACGTAGAGCACACCGAATTATGTGTGACTCCGACTGCACGTGTGCTATTTTTGATGACTTGGAAAGCAGTCGTAAGAAGGCGTCTTTGAAACTTCTGAATAAGATATCCTCTAATAATCAACATCCATTACAATCTCTGTGCTCAAAGAAGTACTTTCGGACTGGTCGTTTTGTGCAACCTTGCTGCACCACTACGCGGTGCAGAAATTCATTTTTCCTGCTGTTGCGATAATTGCAAATAACTTCTTTATTGATTGAAAAGAAGTCGAACTGTACCTTTCTGAGATTTAAATTTTGTATTTTGTTTATCTATGTTATACTGCGTGTAATTGTTCATGAACACGAAATCCTTCTCGTACACCTCCGCATCTTGCATTGGTTGACTTGTATCAAATACTTGATTTCATGTTTTATTGATGTCTTTTTATGATCTTCATTTTTCGAATATAAACAGAAACACTGTTCTCTCTCTCCATGTGTAAATGGTTTCATTAAATGCATTTATTGCTGCATTAAAATCTTGCTCTGACCTCTTAATGACTGGAATTTACCCAATAGGTTTAAGGAATGTTTTGAGAAACAATGAAAAATTAAAGAAGCATGATAATATCAGACCGTTTATATGAATAATGATGATTTCTAATGTACTCCTTTTTATTTCACGTGACTCATGTTGTGACTAATGTTCGTTCATGGTCTCTTGTCATTTCTTTCGTCTATTTCTAGATTTTCATTTCATCTGTATATATTTCATTCACATTGCCATATATCATCAAATCTATTATTACATTATTGAACATCAATTAATCACTTCGTAAATGTTGAACACCATCACCTCATTTGTCATCATGTGTTTTATTAAAATCATTATTTATTATTCTGCTACATGAAGGCAGAGAAAACTTAACGCAAAATAAATAAAACATGAATGATTTGCGAAATCTCAACTCATCGTATTCATCAGATTCATATATTCAAAGAAAAAGCGGTTTCCCTGGAATTAGGACAATACTACATATAAAAACCTGTCTAAAAAATTGCGTAATGTACCATATCTGTAACTACTGTTTTTCTTCAAACAATGGCCGCCCTTTAGAAGTAGCCGGATCTAAACTGCTCGACAATGTCACATGTATCTATGCAGACAGGCCCTACCGTTCAGTGTTGCAAGACAATATTTATGTCTGTTCGACGATGAATTGTAGAGCAAGATTTGGATATCTTTCAATTAGCAGGCCTGTACACGAGTGTTAATTTTAGCTGAACGTGGAAACCACAACAGAACACAAGCGATGAAAAGGAAATTTGCATGGCGTTGAGGACTATAGAAACAAAAACTTTGGCACTATATGCACATCTACAGCATTACAAATATATTAGAGCCAGTTCCTAGCAGTCTTTAGCAGTTGCAGTCTCTATGAGAGTGCTGTAACTTCCTCATATACTCACATACTCGACTGAATATCCCGTCGGTTTTGGCGTCACCGTTCAAAATTCGGTGATGTTTCTGCCGGCTAAATCTAGGCTCAAACACGATTGATTTCAATTTAATGAATTCTAGCACGACTAAATACAACACTCACAATAATATGCAGCAAAATGCAAGGGCGGATCCAGGAGCTCATCTTAGGGGGGGCGGTGATTTTAGAAGTCATAGTATAGTTATAAATACTTACACCCGTAGCGTAGGTCCACTGTACAAGATTGTTTCAATGTCATATGATGAGTAACTCAGCCAATTTTTCTAGGTATAGGTCGCACATTCTAATGGAAATCATTCTGTATATATTGTATTGTACAATGTACATTGTACAAAATTATTATAATAATATCAGTTGAGAAATGAAGCATACGTAAGCTTACTAATTAATCGACAGTTTATTCAACACACTTGAAAAACTAAATGATGACTGTTCTCATAATTGCACGAATCGACGGGAGATTCAACTTACCAGTACATATATGCAATTAACCGACTCAAGGAAAGGTGATGTTCAATGTCACTTCTATCTTGGGGGGGGGGCGACCGCCCATTTCACCCCCTCCCCCTTGGATCTGCCAATGGCAAAATGCCATGAGCCAGATGGAGCATTTTAGTAAACACTTCAGCCAAGAACGACATGTTTTAACAGCATCCATGCACGGCTATTATCCGAAGAAAAGCTCCTCCTTGGACAATTCCTCACGATATCATAAGTAAATTGAGAAAAACTAAATATGATTTTATCGCCTTGTCGGACTTTATGAAGAATCAGTTGCTTCACAAATATTGAAAATCATCCTTGTGGATTTGGAAATGCCTCATCACCTCTTAACCCTCAGGTCGTACGACGAATCTCTTTCCATGCCCCCGTGTCACTTCCCCGTCGAGTGCCCTCATCCCTTCCAAAACCCTGTCACTCACCCGGCGATAGAGATCTAGGATGGGTCCAACCACCGCGAAAATCGCGAACAGAGCCGTTATCACGATCCAAATGACACGGCATTGAGGCAGACCAGCGTTGACCGACAGGAGAAGAAATAGTTGAGAAGGGAGGTTGCCTGTGTACAGTGAGAAAGTGACAAAGAAAGAAGGGAACTGATGAGCGAGGAGGATACAGTTAAGGTACAAAAGATTGTCTCAGTGACCTTCTCCGATGGTATTAGAAAGCAGTGAGGAAAGAGGAAATGCAACAGTTTTGAAGAAACCACAAGAGGAGATGTATCTGAATTCCCATCAAACATTCAAATTTAGAAACTAAAACGGGAAATCGTTCAACACCCAGATTGATGTGATGAGGCAATAAATCATTACAGAAAAAACCAAAGACAAGTTGCTATGACGACGGAATCCAAATAAAGAATCGTTGGCAAGAGGAAGTCATTGGGAGCAGCTGATAGTGGAGCGTTTTCACGTGGAATTTGATAATGGGGAGACGAACAAGGTGAAACAAAGGTGATAAATGGGAAATCTAATTAAAATGAATACCTATGGAGGCTTTGCAGAAAGTTAAATTTAGAATACATCGATCGTCTGCCTTCCCCATGCCAGATGCTGTTTTTAACATTCAAATACGACACCCAGAGCTAAATTTATCTCTTTGAAGATGCACTGAGGATTATTGAAGTCCTGATGTGATATCTGACGCAGGCATGTAAAATGATAATGTGGCTGAGGGGAACCTGACCAGCTACTAGTTGACGGAGTTCATCTTCTGATGAATGAGTGCATGCTTTAATGCTTTGTGCTGAAAGTTCATTCATACAAAAATTCATACATCATATCGGTGCATGCAAAGGTTCATCCCAGACCGCTTCATGCAAAAATTCATACATCACACTGTTGCAAACAAAATTCATACATTGCATTGTTGCATACATGAATTCAAACATCACATCGTTGCATTCAAAAATTCATGCATAAAGAAAATTCAATAGGAACTGATTTGTTGAGTTCAGAAATATAATAATAACTGTCATCAGTGTCTCAAATAAAGTTGATATCTGTGTGTTCAAATGGTGGAATCATAGAAGTCCGACACTCTTTGATATTAATCGTCTGTAGTAGACGTAGTCCCTAAATTAAAGAAGGGCGAATTCCAATGTACTGACATTGGTTGAGTACCGGTACATTGTCAATGAAGATATATTACCTTTCAAATGACAGCCTAAATCGTCGGCGCGTAGCGCCAGACGATTTAGGCTGATCATTTGAAAGGTAATATATGCATTGTTACTGAACCTAAAATCTATGACATCAAAAATCCAACATTTTGATCTGTAAAAGACTCAAATCTATGATAATTTTCTACATAGCCCATGCAACTCAGAATGTTAAAGTATGTCAAGCTTGAGATATCTACGAATCCAAATTACAGGCCATAGGAATCAAATCAATGCCATTTTCACTGGGAATGCGGAGATGGACGGTGAAATGCTCTTAACTCAATGGTATAACATAGCAAATTAGACGGCCTTAATCATACAATTAAGGCCGTCTAATTTGTAATTGGAGATCTATAAACGACTTTCATAGAAAAATGACAAGTGAAATATCGGCTGACAACCCTACTTACTCAGTAACAATGTACTTTTTGAACATTTGCTTGGTATGTACCGATGCGAACAATTCCATTTGTGGTGATTGGCTGTTATAAGGAGACATCAAAAAATACTTTGGTATCCATCTTTTGCAAGCGTGCGTTAGTGAACGATTTACAGTCTGGAATATACATACACAATGATGGCAATATTGATACAGATTGTCAAACAACGGTGCCTAAGCGATGGCGATTCCAATGGTTAACTATTTTTAGGCACGGACAACTTGTTAGTGTGCGTCGTTAAGTTCACGGCTATAATCATTTCTCTTAAAAACTTGCAATATACCGCTATCACAAGAATTTGTATAAAACTCCTGAGCCATGAAGGCTAACAATCGTTCCTGCATGAGCTAAGATAATCACCGACTCGTATTCCTGCCGAGTCGACTTCGTCAGAATTCGTCGATCATTGCCGGAACAGTGAGGTTCCACATTGAGTTTGGAAGACTTTCATCTTGTCATTGTGCGGGGAATTATTTTTAGTTTCAGCCGCTCTATAATTGTCAGTATTTTGTAAAAGACGCACAAAGGCAGCTTCTATTCTCACAGAGCAGTGGGAACCGGTGAAAAGACAATGAGAGAACCGAAAATTCTGTCACATATCGATCCTCGGCTGACGTAAGCTGAGAGAGTACATTCGGCTCTTAGAGCGTGGGAAATCTGGGCGCGCACAGTGCATCAGACTCCAAGTGGATGAAATCCTTCTATCAGCATTTGCGCGAACGAACAGCATTCCCATGACGCAGGTACGTCAATCGAGACTTAGGTAAACGGCCAGTCCTCAACTGTCCAAAGTTAGAAGAGAGAAAATCCCAAGAGATCATCAACTCATCGACTACAAATGAAGCAGCCGAGTGCAGCAGAGTCAACGGGGACCACTGCGCGACTGCTGGACTGAGGGAGAGAGAGGAAATGTGAGCATCTCTCTGCGAGAAATTGGAGACAAAACTAGAGAGAATGACTGTGAAATAAACATTGGAATTCGATGAAATCAGCTGATCTGTGTTCAGTCATCTCTGAAATTAGGTCATGTAGATCTTGCGGTGATACATATACATCCACAAAGTCTTGATTTTGTAAAACGATGAGACACTATGGAGAAGTCAGACATTAGAGATCCCCAGCTGCATAAATCTTTCATGAATGTAGCTGACAAAAACGCGTTTTTTAACAAATTGTACGTGCAATTTCCTGTTCAGAAATATAGCAATGTCTATACGATGTCTATACGACACTAAAAATGCAGAACGAACGAAACGAGCTGTTGCTGAATATATATTACGTTTTACCGTGAGATACAGTTGATCACATCAATGAATAGAACCATAGATGTCCCTGATCAATTACATTGTGATCTAAAAGGGATATCCATGGCTATTAGTCGTGGAAAACTTTGATGTTCTGGCGAAAATATAGTAAGTTGAATAAAATTCTCATTAAAATGAGTATCTCTGACATAGAGTTCATCAGTGAATTTTTGGTTGAAAGTGATGTTTACAAAGTAGGGCCGAACGATTTCTTTTCACTCATTGTTTAAAATCTATGCCAATAAATTTGAATGGACAATGTTGAATTTAATATTGCAGATATGAACGTATTTTAGATGCAAATATTCAACATTTTTTGATGTTAAGGGAAGTAAAGTCAAGCTGATTGCATAGTTTTGAAACAATAGAAACTTCCAAATTTTTAAAGTGTGTCAACATAATCGACAATAGCTTTAAGATGACACTCGTGTACATTCATTGAAAGATATGGAGTTCACTAGCCATTGTTCTATATTTTCAATGTCGTATATATTCTATGAACAGCTGCATTTACACTAAAAATCAAATTTTATAGTCAAAATCATTGGCTACTTCATGCAATCGTTTTGATGCTCGGTAAACGAAATATAGATCAGAGATCATTTGGTTGATACAGGAAAATCGGTAACTGCGCCAGCACAAACGAACGCTAAAGACTTCAAAAATGATTTTAAATTCAATGAAAGTTAATTTACTGGCTGGGTTTAAAAGACTTTGGAATTCTACACCGCATTAAATGAATTGAAGTTAAATAAGTTACTGTCTCTTAGAAAACTGTCGGTCCGTTAAAGTCAAAAGCGGAAGCGTCTGTCGGCGCATTAACCAGATGCTGTCCGGTGTCCATTAACTGCAGACGTCTAGATTTCCATCGACGCCAACACAAAGCTTCAAAGTTTTGATAAGATGGAATGACACCCTCAAATTATACAACTTTGAATGCGAATTAAAGGCATAATCACAACGTCGCTTAACGCTTACATCTGTTCAAATATTGAACCGATGATTATTACTTTATGATTAAATTGTCTCAAGACTTTCTGAAAATGTGAAAATGTTTGAATTTATACAGAAATAATTTGCGTTTTATAATGACTGTCCGCACAGAAGCTTTAATTATCAGGAAAAATGCAAACATTGAATGAAGAAGTTTCCTTGGAATCTGCAACAAAAATTTCTCGGCGCCGTGAGACTGGTCTTTGAATGCTTTTACTGGTATATTCTACACTCGCCAACTTAAGATGAGATGGAAGAAGAACACCGAGGCAAGAAAGTGACATAATACATCAAGATAACCAGCGATGGATGGGCGGATCTCATTGTCGGATTAAAGTACTATAACAGCATTATATTGCATCAGAGCTTGAATTATTTAGTGCTTGTATGGTAAAATGCAATACTTTGACGTGGGAAGAGGAGGTTGCTTCAGAAAGTCAGAAATATATTTTATGTTTTCTTAGTCTAATTTCTGTGATGAACGCCGCCCACCTTATCATCCCGAGGTGGAGACCGTCTGTGAGGATAATTGGTCTCCGTGACGGTGCAGTGGATAGAAGTCCAGCCTTGCCATCCGAACATTGTACCCCGAGTGGATTGAAGTCCTGCTTTACCATCATAAGATATGTCACGAGGTGGAGACCGTCTGTGAGGATAATTGGTCTCCGTGACGGGGCAGTGGATAGAAGTCCTGCCTTACCATTCCAGGATATATCACGAGGTGGAGGCCACCCGTCAGCATCACTGGTCTCCTTTGGCAGCATCGGGTTTTGTATTAACGGAGAGTAACTGACTAAGCAAAGAATTATCCTCACTCGTGATGAAACTCATCAGTTGAAAATCACGTGAAAGAAAAACTCTCCACTTTATTGCAGGTCACCGTCGTGGAGTACTTTCCCGAAATGGGTCATAAAACGGCAAACGGTGCATTAAACCTCAACGTCTGTTCATTTGTTTTGTTTTTCTGGAGCCACTCTGCTTTACTACCGCATTCATTTACATGACTAACTTTAATCTGCTCTGTAGTGTGTTGGATTGAACATGAATATTGCTAACAAATCTATCCAACGTTCTCTTCAGCTTAACAACATAATAATGAAAGATGCCATATCTGTTGAAGAAATTTGTAACGGTAAACTGGAAATAATGGATCCAAAGAAATGAATATGGAAGCCTTAGTAGATTATAAATCTGTTGTCATTGATACATTCAAATCTTACATGTAGTTTATAGGGAACATCTTTTGATAACAGTAACGGGCTGAATTCATCGTGAAAGTCATTAATATTGCACTGTATGTGCTTTCAAGTCCGTTTTGCAGACATTTCAGCTAGATCTACAGTGGACGACATTGCACAAATCCCTACGAATGTGTGGTATAAGCTGAAAGATGGACACAAGTGTGAAGACATAAGAAAGAAGATGAACCTGGAATGCATTGCAATATCCTGGCAGAAGAAGATTGCATGGCCACATTGTGAGAAGAGAAGAGGATGATTGTACGAAGAGATCTTTACAGTTGGAGGTCGAAGACAGGAGGTCAAGAGTAGGACCAACGAAAACACACTAGGTGACATGCCACGTTCAATTACGCGTAATTCACGCGTAAACTACGCGTAATTACACATGAACCTAAACATCCGTGGCTATGCGTGACATTGTTGCAACATCTGTCGGCAGTCCTGTTACAAAGACTTTGCGTCTCATGTGTCTGTATGTATCAGAGGCTAAACAATGTGATAGGACCTCAATTTCATGATCAGGGAAGACAGAACATGCTTAGCGGTTCATCCGTGGTTCAAGCGGCAACGCATGCAACTGTAGACGACGCGCAAATTATAAACGCTCGTCCGCGCGTATTCATAAACATACCCCATGTTTTAACAGCATCAGATCAAGTGATTTCTGACTCTTAATGCAGCGCGTACATGTACGCGCGTAGAAGAATAGAATGTTTTTAACCACGAATGTTTAGAGTGCTCCGTAATTACGCGTGAATTGCTCCGTAATCCGCGTGGCATGTCACCTAGTGCAAGATCACAAGTCGCGTGGACCTGATTGTCTACAGTGGTCAAGAACAGAGTCGAGCCAGCCGGAAGCAAAGCAACTGTCTGACCCCGTTAAACGTAGAATAGGATAAAAAAGGGCTAGTAAGTAAAACCATGACCTTATGAAAACCTTGAAGTTTGGGTAACAGTGGATCATCAGTCTGCTTCAGAAGAATCAGTTCAAGCCACGCACAGTCAATAATAGATTGAATTGTTTAAAAGCAATCGTTTGTTTTGAAGGTATACCTAAGGGGTATATCATGCGATCGACCTTTCACATCAACGTTTATACTTTCATTAACTTTCTCAGAGATACGCTGATTACCTGATTCCAAGTGAGTGCAAAAGTACTATTACGAGCACTCTGAACCTGTACTATTGATGTCGAATATCTGTCGACTTTTGAAGTGACAATTCATCACAGTGTGTCTGTCTGCTAAGATTTCTATCAGCCTCTTGAAGACTTTGTTTTGGAAGTATGAAACAAGAAAGAAACAAGAAACATCCTCTAAGAAACAAATGAAAGAGGATTACTTCATTCTCAGAACTTTTGTATGAACCCTTTTCTTTCGAACTTTGTTTCATGCAAAAAAGAATATTGCATATATTCACAAACAAACACATAGAATGCCATTCTGTCTGTTGAAACTCGACGAATGAAGCAGTCTGTCTGCTATCCTTAAAATTATCTTGTTGTCTTCTTTATTAGAACCACTGGTGTCTGTCTATTATCAAAACTTCTAAGAGAAGGAATTTCTGCTGAAGACTGTGTTCTTAGTAATTACATTTCTGTTTTACACCAAGTTTCACTATTAATAGAGCATTTCCATACTTGTTTCATGTACTCATTTCATTGTGCAATACTTCGGAAAGCGTTTCAAGACCATTGGATTATTTTCAGAATTACAAGCAAGTTGAAGTTTTGTTGAACAACCGGAACCATGAAATTTGTAAATGTTTCATCGAAGCATGATCAATGCTGATTGCTTGATGATAAATTCTCGACTATGATGAAGCGTTTTCCGAGGACAAGGACCTTGATCATAGGCAGGCAGTTCAGTCCGGCAGCCAGAACGAGTTTCTGCAGAGGACGCGGCCGAAAATGAGACTCTTACAAAATGATGGCACCATTTGCTTACTGCGAATCTGCGCGTCTGCCGAGTTCCTCCTGGTTCCTCTAATTGTCAGACACGATAAAAAAACATGTAAATCCAATAGGACAAAAAAATTGCAGGCTTTGGTTAAAATGAAATTTTCTATGTGTTTTCTGATTAAGTGAACTAGGAGTCATCACTTTTGACATGGAATGTCTTCAGGTCATTTCCTATTATGTGCATGTGAACTTATATCTGCAATACAAATAACATGATTTCAAAGCGAATACTTGAAAAAGCTAAGTGTTTAACACGCAACTTATTATTCGAGCTTAATAATGACTTTAACTGTAGACGTATAGAAAGTTTGAAAACCCGTGTGCTTAAGCATTGTTAGAATGACCTTTTCTGAATAATATGAAACTTTCGAAAAAATAGGACACCTTCTACCTAATTGAATGAACTACATGATTTATCTCTACTTGTGATGTGATTAATTTTGATAGAAGGAAATTTTACTGCAACGAAGTATCACAAAGGTGTGAGTTATGCCAATCCTCTCTTTTCTTTGCAAGTTAGTCTTCAGAAGAGCTTCAATTAACTTGTTATCTTTGGCATGTTACTTAGAAGACTTCAAAGTTTTGCCTATACCTTCGCAAAACTTGCAAGTTGCATGTCGAGCTTACAGTTAACTTTTCGAAACTTGATATTTCTTTGCAAGTTTGCAAAGAGTTTGTTTTGCAAGATTGCACAATTGACACACAGCCTGCCCAATACAAAATCATCATAGCTGTCCACTGCAACTGCAGAACGATGTCATCTACTAAGGTCGTGATTCGATCTTTCCGCTTTCTGAACTTGACTTAATAGCGTCGTTTCAAGTTATTACTTGCAATTGGAGATTGAGCGAGCAATTAACTTTCTCTGTCCGTCAAAGGTCCGCTTTTATTATGACGTGTTAGAAGCATGAAATATGCATCATCTGTTGAAATTACAAGACAATAAATTAGATAATAACACATTCTGTTTCTCCACTTGCTCTTCAGTCTGTCGGCTGGATCTTTGTTCAGCAGTTGGCTGAGTGGCTAATGTGTAAGGGATGGATAACAATAGGCACGTAATACCGTTAAACCCAACTAACACAGCAAGAATTCTCGGAGATGATGCAATGAGACACGCATCCTAAGACAGCGGATTGACAAAGAAAAGGAAAGTCAAGAGTTGAGACTTTGAAAGTTATCTGAAGTAATGAAAATTAGGAATTAAGTTTTAATGGATCACATTTGTTCTTTTGTCAGTTTCTCCTGTTTCAAAAGCACTTGACGGTAATATTCATGGAAGTCCGACTTTTTGCTTTGTCTAAGCTAGTGGGACTAGAATTGGCAACAGCTGTTTGTTAATGGTAATTTTAACTTTTTGGCTAGGCACCAATCTGGCCAATGTCCGTTGTCATTACCCTTAATACAAAGCTACATTTCAATGTCATTTCCCTGAGAATACAAGGCTAGATTTCAATGTCATTACCCTGAATGCAAAGCTAGATTTCAATGTCATTACCCTCAATACAAGGCTAGATTTCAATGTCATTACCCTGAATGCAAGACTAGATGTCAATGTCATTTCCCTGAGAATACAAGGCTAGATTTCAATGTCATTTCCCTGAGAATACAAGGCTAGATTTCAATGTCATTACCCTCAATGCAAGGCTAGATTTCAATGTCATTACCGTGAATGCAAGACTAGATTTCTATGTCATCACCGTGAATGCAAGGCTAGATTTCAATGTCATTACCGTGAATGCAAGGCTAGATGTCAATGTCATTACCCTCAATGCAAGGCTAGATTTCAATGTCATTACCCTGAATGCAAGACTAGATTTCAATGTCATAAAAACAGTGTTAATCTATCAATCAAAATTGAAGGCTGAGTTGAGTTACTTAATCATTTTCTCACCACAATCAGTAAAGGAGATGCTAATGGCTCTTGTGATAATGCGCTTGGACACTGACGAGTTATTACTCAAGCCACTTGAGTCATCAACACATCGGAAGGTTCGGTGAGTGTGTGAAGGCTTGCAATTAATCTTAGGGACATCCCCGGTCAAAGATATGATGAGGATGAACGCGCTCCCACATGGCCATGTATTATCAATGAGATGTTATCCTAGACAGAAAAGATAGACACAAATATTGATATTCTTTGCTCTCGGCAATGGAGGGAAGTTAGACAGGAGAAGAATGCGTAACTCAATGCCTTCCTTACTTCTGCCCTGAGAAATCAGGTAAATTAGAAGAACATTGACCATAAAACTCAAGTCAGTTGTAACCTTGGGAACAAGGACACATCGAGGAAGTTGTCTTGCGGTTATCTTTCAAGTGGACTTGGCAGAGGTTTCATCTACACAATCCACTGTCTATCAAGTGATTATCAAGCCGGAAAATGCAATGATCCGGTGGCTGACCGGGTAATGACATGGAACAGAATGCAGGAGGTAAGACGTTCAAATCTTACACCAAACAAAGGTGTAATTGAGAGGAGTCTGGAAATCTCATCTTACAAGCACTAAAAGTTCAAGAATCAAAGCCGACAGTTCTATCAAGTCTGAAAGGCTCAAAATCGGGCGACGAACCATACATAAAAAATTGAATCAATATCGATGTGATTAACGACAAGCAGTGTTACTCAATTCATTGGTGTTCGCTCCTTCTGCTCTGCTTAACTTAAAGTCCAATTCAAACAAATTGTGCATCAGGGTGGTACAACATTCAAACAAGGCTCAAGGATTAAAACATTTGTTATCAATTAACATAAATTCCAAAAGAAGTCACAAACTGTCATAGTCAAGAACTCGAACAATATCTTGCCAACTGCACGAGCGCTTTTTATAATCAGCTGGTATGACTACTGAGCTTGAAATAGCAAACATTTTTGCCCTGCTTTACTTGGGTTATTTTGAGTTCTGAGGATACCTAGGGGTAGGTCCTGGAACCCTGTCATCTGATTTTGATGTTCATTGAGCCAAATCTAATGAAATCTTGGTTTGAATTAGATCTTTTGTTGCCATAAGTCGGGATTCATCGAAGAATGTTATGGACCCCCGGGTAGGTCCGCCCGGCACGCAATCAGATCCGTCAAGTCTTTGTGCTTAAAGACCTTCATGCATTCATGCATTTGTCGAGGATCACAAGTCAGAGGACCATTAGGGGTAAGGTCCAGCCCCGCTTTAGAAGCGCTGAGTGAAAAATGGACTAGTGGGAAGGTCCTCCACACCGATCTCGTCAAGTTTGGCTCTAAAATGTAGTCCTAGGATAGTCAAAAGTTTGACGCGCCTTGAACGTTTAATGTCTGCCGGTGGGAACGCACCACCTGTCCTCTTAAGGACAAACCTTAAGTCTTATTAACTATAAGTTTATTAAAATTATGAAACATGTAGACGTCGTTATGGGAATGTCCCAGCTTCAAATAATAAAAAGACAATTTTCTGCGATCGATTAACTGTGTAATGTGTATGCCCAATATTTCGGCCACCAAGGGATACAGAAAACGGAAATTATACTGAATGCAGCTAAGAAAAATTAAACTGGCCTATCTATCCTAGAACCTTAGTAGAGCATGGATATTTCCCTTTTCTGTATCCCTTGATAAAGGCTAAGCCGAAATAGTGGGAATATACAGTTACACGGTCGTAGAAAATCGATTTTCATTATTCTTAGAAATCTGGGTTGCTTCTGAATGTCGCGCAGATTGTCGTAGAACAGTATCAAAATAAAATGGGTAGAGGACCCAAGATGCGGTTAAGGGCCTGCTGTCACAGGATTAGCTGGTTACGATCTGATGTTTGATGAAAATCA
This sequence comes from Prostheceraeus crozeri, assembly GCA_907163375.1. Lineage (NCBI taxonomy): Eukaryota > Metazoa > Platyhelminthes > Polycladida > Euryleptidae > Prostheceraeus > Prostheceraeus crozeri. The sequence continues at coordinate 337,776 of CAJQUW010014582.1, read as the reverse complement.
TCAAAGAAGACAAAGGATTATCATGTCGTTGAATTAAAAAAACAGAAGTTGGCGGAATCGTATTTCAATAGCAGACTAGGCTTTACATATGTCACACCCTAATGAGACTTAGCTGAAACATTGAATACATCTACGACAAGCTAAAACGTGGCAGTTTCTCTTTTGTGAGAAATTTAAACAAATATTAGTTATTCACAACTCAAGGCTTCCTTGTGCGGACACTCTTTTGATGAGTTTACTTTCTGCCATATCTATCAAAACTTATCGCAGTTGTGTTATCATGACAAAGTACAGAATCTCAGCAGCTCATGATCTCATCCTGGTTAACTCTCATGACCAATCGACACAATGTAAAATTAGCCGCTACAACTTCATGCAAATTTGTGAAATTTTTGTGATGAGCTAAACTTTACACGTCTGAAGAAAGCAGTTATGCAGCCAAAAGACATCATATTCACGTGCTAGCTTTATAGAAGTTCATAGTGATATCATATAGCCTCACTTTCTTAGTGTACAACATAGATTTCTCACAACTATGAAAGTAAGTTGATCTCAGAGCAGAGTCAGTTCACCAGTCGCTTTGACTATACCGAAGGACCCTGTGAAGACATCAGCTTTTAGCATCGTCAGTTCGCCCGTCATTCAGTCTCGAACTCAGCACCTTGTGTGCGTGAAACCACCAATTGCACGCTCTACCGACGGGACCATTTCCACACCTGCACGCAACAATCATGACATTGAATATCACACACTAGAGCTGCAGGATCGTGTGGGAGGAATTCGTCGGATCGGAATTCGACTAAATTGGTTTCATTCGTCAAGCGATTCAGGACAAACACTGTCAATTTTATTCCTCCATTAAAACATTTTGAATCTAAATTTCGATGTCCATTCTGTCAAGTCACATTTTGCGAAGATCCGTAGGAAAATGGATGAAATTCATGGCTGGTGATTAAACGCGTGGTCGCGCATGTTCTCCGAGCTGACTTTTAATCATTCTTTCCAGCGCTGGGACTTGTGGGGACCCGGTTGTCCAGTTGGAATAATGGCGCAGCCGTTCAATCTCTCCCATTGTCTCAACGCAAGAATACAAATGAGAAGTAAATTAAGTGACAGTTCAACTCATTGCCTAAATGCTGGCCATGTGTGAAGAGTCAAAGTGTAAGGCCAACTTGAGGCGAAGAATTAGCATCCTTTCTCTATGAGCGAAATTTGCAGTTTGACCATAAATAAAATGTCATTCATGATGATAATTAAAAGTAATTAAAATAAATAGCTAAAAAGCAACTGCAATGCAAAGAGCAGTAGTAAATTAGACAAATATGAGAAAAAACATGCAAGAAAAACTTCAATAGCATTGCATAAAAAATTTCAGAGAGAAAAATAATAAGAGAAGTTTACTTAAAAGCGGAAAATCTGACACAAATGCAAACATAAATCAAAACTATCAGAACTGCAGAAAACATGGAATATGATTAGACAATAAGATGAAATGCGTAGAATATTATAAACAAATGAAGAGAGAATTTATGTTTTATCCTTAAAGTCATATCATGCTTTGCTTTCTTTATTTCGCAGTCGTTCGTAATAACTGCAATTGGAAAAAGTTATTTCCATTATATCACAATGAATAGTATGTTTAAATTCAAGCCTCACAATTGCATCGCTATTTGCATTGAGCATCAGAGGTGCTTATGAATATCAAGATATATGCAACAAATAATTATATTTCGAGTAAGTTGCACTGAACAACATGCACGCGGCTTCTTTTCACAAAAATATATCTCCCTTCAAGGATATCAGCTGCACAGCTTGCATTTAGTTAATGTCATATGGATAGAACACCACCACGGTATTACACCTTTTCCAATTCATGTATAAGAATGCGACATTCAATCATTAATCATCTCAAATCAAAGATAAAAATGTGGTTTGTTTTGAGATAATTCATTTATGAACTGAGATGTAAGATTGCTCTGAAGATTTACCTCAATTCAATTGCAAAATCGTCAAAACGATGATAAATAAACTAAAATCAAATGTAAATGTTTGATATTCTTGAAAGAAAATTCACTGTTTCCCAGTTGCCTCAGTGTAGGCCCTATTATTTATCAACATATTTATGCTGATGACTTTTTTAAAACCCTATTTGCTCCACGCTTTTTCTTGTTGGTGAAGCATTACGGGGCATTATGCCACCCTAAGATCTTCATAAACATTAACTTACATGGCATAGCATAAAAAGATGTATATATTTTGGACATGCATTATCCGATGGTGGTTTCATTCCAGGTTGATCTTGATTCTATAGATTGCATAAATAAAATTCAGACAATCATATTTTTTAATTTTGCAATTGTATCTAAAATAGTCTGCAGAATTTCATGAAATCATATCAGTAAGATTTATAGCTTATTTATGCACCTATCTTCATCTTTTATTTTATATCGCACAAAATAGCAAAAAATATCCAAATATTCATGTATTTTACGAAAATGGAGTGCATCATTAATCTATTCCTGATTGATGTCATCACTTGATATCCAAGTCTAGTCATCTCTACATAATCTTCATCACGCTCATATGCTGCAACAATTCTTTGTTTGTCAACCGAGGAGTTGCGATTCTTAGCATATTTACAGAATTATCAGTCGACAAGTGTAACTTAATGGTTCTTATAGAACTATCCATCAATAAATTGCTTATGATATCTATGTCTACATGTATATTATGATAAATTGCCTATGATATATGCTTATCAATAAATTAATCATGAATATTATTCATGAATTGATATATGTGACTTCAATTTTCTCTCTCGTCAACAATTAGACATTCGAAATGAGAAACTGCATACTTGAAATAAGATTCATGACATCAGAATTGAGTGCCTGAATTGAAGAACTTGATTTGAGTAATATTAGCATTGACTTTAGCGATTCGATACATGAACTGGAAAAGGTGTATAATCATAAACCGAATATTTTTATTTTTCAATTATTTGACGTGTTTAAGCAACACATTAGTAGTTTTAGTCAAAGGATAGATAGATACAACTGTGAATGAAACTGCATGAAGCCAACACTGACAGATTCGAAGTTAGACGATCTCTTCCCAAGTAATTTTTCATTGGAAAAACATGTTGATACAGCGATGCCTGGATTCCGTCCGTAAGATGTGTTGAGATTTCTGAGAATGATTCAGTCTGAATCAGCAAATTTCTGATCTGCTGAAATCAGGAATTTCATGAGTGAAAGCTCCAACTGCTGAGAAGATTCCAACCACTACTTAATTATTCCATTTGTTTTGCATCAAACAGCTACACTGAAATGATTCACCGGATTTAGAAACAATTATACTGTCAATATTATTCGTCTACATGAACTTGGTGACTCATTGGCACGCTTTATCAATGGAGAGTATTGTTCAGGGTTACATAATCATGTGAATAAGTAAAACACAAAAGCCAGTAATCCTTTATTTACCTAATAGCAATTCGGCGGTAAATCAATGAATCACTAATTAGTTTCTATCACATCATACCGTTGTTTTATCAATTATGACTCGTCACATTTTGGATTTCCCCGTTGAAAGGCACATGTAGGCTAATGACTAATTACTGCGTATAATCATCAACAAAGAATACAGCAAGCCAAAAGTCCCATGCATCCTTGCCAAATCCTCGTGTTGTAATATAGCCAAACTTGAATTCTACACTCAACATAAAGTTGTGTCAGAATCTATGCAATGCTGTATTTCTTCAGATTTCAAATTTTCAAACGCACCATTAGTCAAAATCATTTCGTCATCGTGTTCTGTAAGAATGCGGGAGAGTGCCGACTAATTGTGTGCCTTTTTCGATGATCTTTGCTCCAATAAAAAGATCAGTAACCGATATACAGTATTTTCCAGAATATATATCTTATTATGGAGATTGCACGGAGACAAAAAATGTTGAATCCATTATGCTATTGCGTTTTATCATTGATTTTAAGCTATTTCATTATAATCATAAGGAATTTCAAATCTGGAATGATTAATAGATTCTATTAGATGGTAGATGGCGCGGCCTATTAGCCTCCAACGAATCTCAGCCACTCAAGTGCATCGACTACATCAAATACCAAGATTATATTGATTTAAAACTTTCAATTTCATTACGATGGAGGCAAAATTCGTGACATAGAAATTTTCACCAGAGCCGCCTACCCACCTGAGAGTGTGTGAATGTTTGAAAAGTTGCAGTCATATTTAGACCACATCAGAAGTTGCATCACCTGTCTATAGAACTCATTGATAACAAGGTCTGACGCACTGCAGACAGAATGAAGAAGTTTCATCATAGTTATCGTATGCTCTCTCTGTATACAGCATGGATATCCGACATCTACATGTATGTCAAAGTTAAACAGAATGGAAGCTCTAAAATTTTGGAAATACATCTAGGTCGGGAGTTACTGACACTTTCTTCCTAAATTGGCGCAGAAAGTGCTTAATAGCATGGATTTGTAGATCTTGAAACGCTGAATAGAAAAAAATCAAATTCTCAAGTGTCACAGCTAGTCGCTTTCGGTAATAGGTAAGTTTAAAGGATTCCCATTGGAATCCAATGGTAAAATTCAAGAAATATCAATGGATTGTGAAACGCTTGGCAATTTTCGTACATTTATCTTTTCCAGGAAAGAAACTATTTATCAGAATGCCATGAAATTTGACACATAATTGAGTTACTGTAAAACATCAACTTCGACATAAAAGTTGAAGTGAGTCACATGGTTCAGTATTTGATGTCTGAGAGCCTCTGCACAATGAGAAAAATCGCCAAATAAGTCAAAACATGAAATTTACTCATTTTGTAGAGACTCTCAGACATCAAATACTGAATCATGTGACTCACTTCAACTTTAATGTCGAAGTTGATGATATGAACTCAATTCTGTTTCAAATTTCATGGCATTCTGATAAATAGTTTCTTCTGTGGAAAAGAAAAGTGCGAAAATTGACAAATTGTTTTTGAATTTTACTACTAGAATCCAATGGGAATCCTTTAACCCTACCTATAATAATCGAAAGCGACTGGCTGTGACTGACACTCAAGAATTTGACTTTTGTATTCAGCGCTTCAAGATTTACAAATCCATGCTATTAAACCCTTTGTGCGCGAATTTAGGAAGAAAGTGTCAGCAGCTCCCGTCCTAATCGAAAAAATAATGCATTCAAATGTTTTGCAGTTTATTGCGGGCGATAAGACTCGAAAATTATAACTGTAAACGTTTTCGTGGATGTAGACGTAGATAAATGCACTAATTGATAATCGCCTTTTGATTTTGATGTGATAAACTGATAATAGACATAACATGATCTAAAAATATCACTAATATTTAGGACTGAATTTCAGGTTTTCCTTTTTATCGTTTCGATGATGATTTACTATGCTCGTAGATTTTGGCTGGCGCCTTCTGATAAATGTTTTCAGGAAATTGATAAACTTTCTACGTCAAAACCATCTGGAGTGATAGAATTAAAGATTCGGTCCATTGTTTGTAATATTTATTTATTGATATCATCCTTATGCCGAAAGCTTTATTGATTGGAAAGTTCCAACAGTTATTTTACGGTGAAATTAATCATGGGACGTGATTTAAACCTTTTTTTCTTGTTGTGGCGGCTTTCTTCATCAATAAAGACGGCAATTTTTTCATATGCATTTGACTTGCCCATTTCGCAAATGAAGAAATTTATATGCGCAGAATTCGTTCACACCGAATTTGCATGCAGTTAATCGTAAAATTGATTGCACGTTCATTAACTCATTCCAACAGGGGAAAGTGGATTCGACCCCCCCCCCCGCATTAAGCATCCTTGCTGTGGTCCGCTCAAAACTGAGCCATTCGACCTACGCTTTTATAACTTTTAGTTTCACCGAATTGTCAAAGTCATTCAACAGATGAATTGGAATGGCTACTTTTGAAGAAATAGCTTCCACAGTTCATGTACAGATGTAGAGTCATGACCTCTACATTTCCAAACTTTTGATACTTTAAAATATCAGATAGTTCTGCTTTAGACGGACAATCTAAGCTATCACATGCATGAATAGGCAATATCATCTACTAAGCATCAGTCGTGATTAGAAAATAAAGATTAGAACTTTGAACACACATTGGGGCACTAATTATTCTGCTGCTTTCTCTGAATATGCACAATAAAATCAAATTCATAGAACGTGGAATACAAATAAGATATCTTGCACTTTAAGCTGTGGAAAAAGGTCATTTGTAGTATAAATGCAAAATTTTCGAAAATGAGACTATTTATTAATATCGTATATTTAATTTTGATATATGGATGCTTTAACTATATATGTGAGATAAGAAACCTTTTAATGATGTCGTATTGTATGATGCGAATGTACATAACACATCTCAAATGACATTTCTATCTATGGATCTGATGATGCTGTTTAATCAGGGGTTCCCAACCATTTCAAGTTGCGTACCCCCAAAATAGAAAATCATAGAATTTTTCATTATTCTGCGTAGCCTCACCTATACATATAAAAAATAGCAAGAATTCAAACCTACCAAAATTTAATTACGGGTAGAAATATACGAAATTCGTAATTTAATTACACAAAAATTTAACTAGGCGTAACTGATGCGAGCTAAGCGCAGCAAAATTCATGCTCCAACATCAAACGAACTATTTGTTTGCTTTTAATCATTACTATGGTGAACAATCCGCATGTGGTGGCATAAGTAGGTGGCTGGGGTCGAGTTGGTGGTCGCTAATTAAATTTGAATTATAATAAATCTCCCATATTCAAAATGGGAACCCCTGTATTAGATGAAAGACGAATGAGCAACGTGTAAGCAATCCGGGATATACCTGCGCAATGCAAGCAATTATTAGATCTTGGACAACAGCTGATTTTAATGGAAGATTCCCCAAGTCAGTTGGTAACGATTATCAATGATAATCACGTCAACCAAGAAGCTTTTATTCCAAGGTATTCGATCAGCTGATTTGTGAAGAATATCAGCTGACGCCGTCCGATGTCCATAAAGACCTCACTATCAAATTAAATGAGAAATATTGTTCAGAGAATTGGTGAACAATTGCTGTGTAGTCTATCTCATTTACGAAGGCTCCTCAAATTTCACTTAATCAATATCTCTCTTGAATTTCCTTCAGCTTATTATCCAAAGTGATTGCAATAATTTACTGTCTGGATTTTATCATCGAAGCGCATGAATTAAGGATGGCAGAGCATCTTTATTCGACAGTGAAACAGAGAAAGGCTTGTCTGAATTGGAAATACGCCAAATCCTTTAGCAATCTCGGGGACAAAGTCTTCTTTCGTGAAATGACTTCACTTCCTGACTGGCTGAACCTAATTACTGTCTTCGTCCAGCATTTTATCTGTCGTTTAATGGGAAACTGGATAGAGCATTGCTTACTGAGTGCGTGACGAATTTTTATGTCGATAAAAGCCAATTCATCTCTACATTGAACCTCTTGTCGGTCGTAGAGTTCAGATCAACCGAGTTGATGATCAAATTTGATTTAAATTCAAATGTTGAAGGAAAGATAATTAGGAAATTATGCAATTAGGATGATAGATAGGTTACAGACAAAAGCAATAGAAATTTTACAGATACTTGTAGAATTATTGCATACAATACTAGAAGATTAATAATTATGTGGAAATATCTATGTTTATCCATAGAAATCCAACAGAAACGTTGATAATATTCCCATCCACATTTAAGATAGATTGCTATGATAATTGTATACAAATAGCTATGATATGAATCAAAATCAGATCAAATAAATACTCACATGTACAGGTATATATCAATCGCATCGAATATCTATGAAATTTGACATAACTTAGTCGGTCCGATTTTGCCATTTAGAGTTATTAAGATGTTATGATATATATCCGGAAATATTTACCTATGACTATAAATAGAAATCTTCTTGCCTCGTATGCCTTAAGTAACGCCTCATTATTTTCGTCTCATTGTTATAGAAGGTGCACTGTAAACTTCACACAGATAATTAATTAACAGACAATTTAACGGTCTTTAACAGACAAGTCTTACGCACTACATTGCATTTTTACGTCTACTGCATATCATACTACTATTATGAAAATGGGATGTTATTCTTGATGATTTTCAATCATGTTTAAATACAATACATTGAACCATCTGGTGCGCCTGTTGAACCATCTTTGTGTCATATGATGCTTCAGCTCTTGAAATGTTCTTTCTAATTTTCAAGGCCAGTATGTTTCTTTTAAGTCATGATCATCTAGGCGTCAGAAAGATTGGGAATGTGGCTGGGGGTGTCTAAATGAAGCGCATCAGAAACAATACCTTATATTTCACTCTACAAAAATCTTTATGAATTTGTGATGGATATTTCAAATAATGTTTATACAGAAATCCAAAATTAGAATCTATCCCAATAGCAAACATTCATATCATTTCAAGCTTTTTATGAATTACCATCTTTTGAAAGAGTAAACTTTCAAAGACTTAAAAAATCAATCAAAGATTTCTTCATCGCTCCGTTATCTGTTACTGAGAGTGATAAAGCATTGCAATATTCATAGACTTCTCAAGAGTTACATACAGTGTTACATCGTACATGGAAATCTAACAATTGAATCAAAGAAGTTGCAAAAATTGGAAAAAGTGAATTATCATACGGCAACCATTAAAGCACTATATAAAGAAATTGAATTACACCAATCCTGAATCGGTGTTTCCGTTTTTGTAGATACTCATGAAATCGGCTTATCAACAGCTCTATCTATCCATTCTTTCTCGATCCGTCATTTTATTGCTATTCAACAACATAAGTGAGTAGAGGGTCATGCCACTCTAAACGTCTACGAATTCACCACGAATCTGCTTTAAGATACTTCTTGACTCTTCACCAATAATATGCCGACAAACAAACTTCGAAAGCACATTCTAAAGTCTTTACCTGCATAATACTTCTATTGCACTTATGAGCAGTTTCACACCTGCGCTTGAAAAATAACTGAACCAATACATTTTCACTACTTTCAATTTTGAATCTAGCATTGATATAATTTTTTACAGTGTACTGCTTGTCGAGATGTGTTATTAAACCGTTAACAAACGCTGACAGTTTAAATAGTTTGATTTACGAAATTAGCACAAGCAATCATGAATATTAGCCAATATATTGTAAAAGCCGATCAGTATGCTGCCAAGAGAAATCTAAAACTCTAAAGGAACAAACTAATTCCGAGATCCTAAGAAATATTATCAAAATTATAATAGGAATATGTGGAAGAAATTTATTGATGCAATCAATGAAAAACACAATTTTTGATTACTAAATCCTGGTTTCTTGATTTAAGGACTGAATGACAAGGAATCCAATATCTCAATTTGCCCATGAAAGATATCCAAGTATCCTATAAATCATGATAAAGTATTTTATGTAGCGTTATTGACCTACAGTCGTATTCGATGTCTCATTCAGAGATCCATGGCCAAGTGCCGCTCAGTGAACTGGGGCATTGCTGTACGCATAAACACAGCAATCAAGTGTGAAAATTACATGGAATGTTCCTCACATTCAAATCCAAAAACTGATTTTAATATCAGATTTACATATCTATGAAAATAACATTGTGAAAATGAGAAATTTGAGATTACCATAGAAAGAGCATAATACGCACATAATCGCGACGTAGAGAACATCTCGCGGAATTATTTCCCTCATCAACATTCCACAGATGAACGTGGAAATATTTCAAACCCGAAGCTTGAATGATGAAATCTTTCTTGAGAAATGAAACGCTGATATGAAAATCTATTTTTATGTCACATTTCCACGGCTACTGGTCAATGACAGAAAGATTGTCAAAATAGTATTGAACATATGAAAAGCATTAACCATGGGATGGAATTGTGAGCATTTCCGGGCCTCTACACAGGTTTTCTCGTGTCGGACAACATCTTCCCCGGCAAACTCTGCTCCTTCAGTCATTCATGTGGACATCAGACCAAGGAGAAAGTTCTTTCCAGCAATTGAGTGTAAGGTTGAGAGGGAAATATCTTTTCAATCACACACTTCTTTTCTTTCCCATCAATCTACGTGGAATTGGACGGATAAGAGGCTTCTTAGAGAAGGTGTCAGAAATTCTAACAAGCAGTCTCGATTGGATCAGGAGCAGTGGAGATATTTTTTCACTTCTATGTCAACTAAATATTTGATGGTGACCTTGCAGGAGACCTTACACGACACCTCTGACATGAGGACTTGATATCTCTATGTAATGAGCTGCTACATGAAACTATCATAGAAAGATGGTTCATCTGCAGTGAATGAGAATTGACTCGAATTGTCACCACCGCCGGCGGAACTGTTACGGAATACGGCCGATGCAGTACTTTGGATTGGACTGCTTGTAGCCAAGTCCTACAACTGTCACCAACTGTTGCCACTTCCCTCTCATTAAGTGCACTACTCAATCGTGCCTGTCAGACATGATGTCACAGATGATTGGCATGCCGGAATTCAATTGAGGATGACATCAAATTTATGTCGACATTCCATCTGGTGATTCCAGTCAGTTTCATGTCTTGCAGGCCTATACAACACACCATAGGAGACTGACTCCGCTTCGCAAATTTCTATAGCTGCAGCCACCAACCGTGATAAGTGGTGGCGACTTGGTGGGGCAGATTCATGTTAAAAAATATTGTTCAATCTAGAATTAGATATCTAAATTCAAAAAAATACATAGAATCTAAATTTCTTGATCATTATTGAGAAAATTCAACACAAGAAGCATTACAAATTTATTAATTCCCTACAAAACCGATAACACATGTATCACATTAAGATCCGGTACATCCGTCTATGGCAGTATGTCAGAGATGACGCAACAGTGACCTTCGACATTTGCATCAAACCCGACAGATAGACATCTTCCCTCGCATGTTCTCTCTCGGCAACATAGACATCTTCTCCCATATGTTCTCTCTCGGCAACACAGATATCCTCCCTCGCATGTTCTCTCTCGGCAACACAGTTGTCTTCTCTCGCATGTTCTCTCTCGGCAACACAGTTATCTTCTCTCACATGTTCTCTCTCGGCAACACAGTTATCTTCTCCCGCATGTTCTCTCTCGGCAACACAGATATCTTCTCCCGCATGTTCTCTCTCGGCAACACAGTTATCTTCTCTCGCATGTTCTCTCTCGGCAACACAGATATCTTCTCTCACATGTTCTCTCTCGGCAACACAGATATCTTCTCCCGCATGTTCTCTCTCGGCAACACAGTTATCTTCTCTCGCATGTCATCACTCAGCACCACAGTTCTCTTCTCTCGCATGTTCTCTCTCAGCAACACAGATATCTTCTCTTACATGTTCTCTCTCGCAACACAGTTGTCTTCTCCCGCATATTCTCTCTCGGCAACACAGTTATCTTCTCTCGCATGTTCTCTCTCGGCAACACAGATATCTTCTCCCGCATGTTCTCTCTCGGCGACACAGATATCCTCCCTCGCATGTTCTCTCTCGGCAACACAGTTGTCTTCTCTCACATGTTCTCTCTCGGCAACACAGTTATCTTCTCCCGCATGTTCTCTCTCGGCAACACAGTTATCTTCTCCCGCATGTTCTCTCTCGGCAACACAGATATCTTCTCTCACATGTTCTCTCTCGGCAACACAGTTATCTTCTCTCGCATGTTCTCTCTCAGCAACACAGATATCTTCTCTTACATGTTCTGTCTCGCAACACAGTTGTCTTCTCCCGCATGTTCTCTCTCAGCAACATAGATATCCCTCATTGCCTTTTATGCTCTCAGCAACATCTACATGTATATCCTCCGTCGTATCTGCCGTTCAATGTCTATGGTATGAATGATTGATTCGGTATTACTCTGGCATGACATCATTTCTCCCCTCTTGTCCCCGTTGATAAAGATTTCGATCTCACATTCTTCAACGATTCGTCTCATCCGCTTACAACTCCACTTCTTGTCGTTCAATCTAGCTGAGATCCGCCTCTTGCGTGTATCGTCTCACCGGATGTAGGTCTGTAGCGCACGGGCTGGATGGCTGTTAATGAGATGAAGCTGTCAATTAACCCGACATAGTGTCAGAGAGGGGATGAAGAGGAAGAACACGCGACCTGTTAACATCTCAGACGGCATGTCATTTCCTCCTCAGACTCAAGAAAGTCTTCATGTGAGTTAAATGACCGCATTCCACGTCTGATGGATTGGTGTGATGTACATTCTCATCAAATGCACGGAAAGTGGAATACATTAGCGCGGCCTACTCCAATGGATGGATGTTAATGAGGGAAACCTCTCTCTCATTTCCAATGTTGATTATCTGATGCATGAGATGGAGATAGTTCCCGTAAATCTGCAACTGAACTTCGTAAAGTAGCGGCGACGATCAATCGGCCTCGATCAGATCGTGGTGCAGTGAAGTTCATCCCGTCGCACATTTGGATCGTTAACCAATACTTCCTCAAGTTAATTAGAAGTTGATCAGACCCTTTCAAAATGCTATTGCAATATTATTAATGACAAAATGTAATAGCAAAAATAGTGTCCCAAAATTAGCGCAGTTTTTGATTTTGCCATGAGAACGAGACTTTGCGTTCAAAAATGATATCTATTCCGAGAAACGGATAGAATTATCATGAGGTTTTAGTATTTATAGGAATTGTTCAAAAATTCGTTCATATTCGGACAATAGAATCGCCATTGATATTAATAGGCCTGTAATATGCATGAGTTTGTAATAAAAGCATCAAAGTCACATTTATTGAACGGCGTCATTCGTGCCACGAATTACATGGCTTCTGTGATTGGTCAGCTACTAGATAGCACACCAGATACTTTGACAATGGTTCTGAGCATTCATCACAAAGATAAATTTTAGCTGATATGAAAAACTTCATGGACGGTTAATTGCAAGTTATCAATGAGTCAAGAATCAGGAAAAACTTATCAACTCGCTTAGAAATTGTTCAACTGCTTTGTGAAAATGAAAGACCGAACTTTTTGTGCATATAAGATGGAGAGATCCATTTGGAGCGTCACCGTAACTTCACACGTCTAATTTCAAAATTTAAAAAGACTTGCAGTCCTTCGATGCCCCTGGAAAAGGCCGAACGTTTGAAGTGGAAAATCGTGTGCCTTGAAGAGGATGCAAGTGATGTCGTTCAATCATGGAGTTCATTGAACTGTCCAGCTGCAACACTCACTTTTCTGCCTGAAACTCCGAGATCAATTTTCATAGAATACTGAAAGACAAATTAGGAATTCATCTTGATTTAATTTCTTTGCATCATTTCAGCAATCACTGGAGAAGATGAAGATAAGCGAATAAGATTCAGTCAAAGTTCAATAAGCCATGTCAGGATCATGTCAATGATTTAGTAGCCAAGATTATTTGGAGTGATGAAGCCACAGAATTAGACAGGTCGTCTCTTCTTCCGTTTGAATAGAAGGGAAGCACTGGAACATGTAACGTTATTGAAGTGGCACAATCACAGAATTAGACAGGTCGTCTCTTCTTCCATTTGAATAGAAGGGAAGCACTGGAACATGTAACGTTATTGAAGTGGCACAATCACAGAATTAGACAGTTCGTCTCTTCTTCCGTTTGACTAGAAAGGAAACATTGGAACATGTAACGTAAATGAAATGGCACAATCTGCTGACTAAATGCCATAGCAATCGAACAATGAGCAGCCAGTTCAACATTAAACACGCCAAATTGTGCAAAGTTTCAGTGACTGTTATCAACCGGATCATACAGCAGAGAGACACAGACGATGTCAAGTTCTACAGAGAAGTTGGTGAACGTTTTTTCATGCGCCAGCTAACTTTTTTTAAAATGATCGGAGAGCCCAACATTATCGAGAAAACTTTTGCGCAATGATCTGAATTCTTCGAATCTGAAGGAGTCGTGGCGATCGGAGAATTTTGAAGGAATTCAGAGCAATCCGCAAGCGACGCACGACTATTTTTCCTATCTCTGTAAGGTATTAAAAATTTCTTTTTGCCCACTTATTATGTTCCTGCATGTGCCATCTCTTTGAATCAGTTTGCACTTCCAGCAAAGTGATACGATCAAACAATCTAATTCTGTGGGCACAATCTCCTGACTAAATACCATAGCAATCGAACAATGAACAGCCAGTTCAACATTAAAGACGCCACATTGTGTAAAGTTTCAGTGACTGTTATCAACCGGATCACACAGCAAAGAGACACAGATGATGTCAAGTTCTATAGAGAAGTTTGTGAACGTTTTTTCATGCGCCTGCTAACTTTTTTAAAAATGATCGAAGGGCCCAACATTATCGAGAAAACTTTTGCGCAATGATCTGAATTCATCAAATCTGAAGGAATCGCAGCGATCGGAGTAATATGAAGGAATTCAGAGCAATTCGCAAGCGACGCACGAATATTTTTCCTATCTCTGTAAGGTATTGAACATTTCTTTTTGCCCACTTATTAAGTTCCTGCATGTGCCATCTGTTTGAATCAGTTTGCACTTTTAGCAAAGTGATGCGATTAAACAATCTAATTCTGTGGATGAAGCAATGTTTTCAATAAATGGCTCAGGAAACTGCATCACATGTGCAACTGAAAAGCCTCCATGACTTTGACTCGCTTTCTTCATTCATCATTTGTGTTGTGATATGGACAGCCTTTTCTCAGTGACACAAATTTGAGTTGTTCTTTTCCTCCAACACTGTCAACGGTAATAATTACAATTGAATGCTGAAGAATGACTTCATTCCACAATCAATCGAAAGAATACTTGCTACTCCACAGCAACTTTCCAATAAGATAAAGCAGCCTCACTTTCCTCTGCATGCTACCGCAACTTTAAGAGAGCCCAAATTTCTTCAGAGAGTTTTTGGACGTGGCTTTGAAACAGCTTGGTCAACATGATCCCCTGATCTGACTGCCGGCTTTGGATGGCATTGAAGGACAGGTTGCATCATAATCGAAAGCCAAAAACTATTGACGAACCAAAGAGAAAATCGGCAAAGTTTGATGAAACCAACAATGAAGAAATCACGTAGCTGTTGACAACATCTAAGAAGATTGAATGCTAGGCTATATCATACGAAGATGAGTGATATTTTGAACATTCGCTGCAAATACTAGAACCGCATGATATTCCTATGTTATTTTTCATTAAAAGTGATTTTTGAGCGCAAAATGTCGCTCTAGCATGGAAATTAGAAGCTGTGCTAATTTTGGGACACCCTGTATATTGCAATACAAGTTACTGCAATATATTTAAATAGCAATAGTATTTTGAAAGGGTCTGAAATTGATATTCGCTCATATTGTTCTGCAAGTTATGCGGGTTGAATGGAACTCGAACCCACTATCCCCTTGACTACCATGACCAGGCCTCTACAGACTGAGCTGAAGACCGCTTATGGGAATGAATAGGATCAAGTCTCATCGTGACGCATCATTTGATAACACTTTTAATCAATAAATGCCCGCGTGTTGATATTTTACAAATCAAGCGAGGAAAATGCTTCAATTACGTTTACCAATCACCTCACGGAAATGAATGAATGCTAACTCAGAACCTGTGCAAATATTTTCTAAGTTCTTATATATGGCAAGTTTTGGCAAAATGTCAATATTTCCTTCAAGTTTATTTCTCAATGACTGAATTCATGTCGCACGATGAACATCAGGGCCAAATTGGTTATCTCTCCATAAATATAATGTTGAAAGTGATGAAAATTATATGACACATTGATCTCATCAATAATGGAAAGTACATGTAATATGAATTGAATGTGTTCAAGACAAAAGTGATCAAAATAAATTTAGAGAATTATGCGACTATTTACCACATTCTTGGTTGGTATGGAGCTCTACTAGTCTTTGACGGTGAGGTTGAAACTCCGGGTAAAGAAGCTCTTGCTTCATGAAGAATCATTTATGAGATCTCTGGGACGTTTGTTTGTTTGTTCAGAAAGTGTCTTCAGTAATATCTGTGATTTGACAAAGGACATATTTGACAAGGGGAAGTGAAATGTAAGCGGACCGGTCAACCTGCCATTGTAACCGAGCAGTTCTTGTCACTTGAACATCTTGAACTATTTACTCATAATTTTAGCTAATTGATAGTTGTACTTCAAAA
The DNA here is from genome assembly GCA_907163375.1 of Prostheceraeus crozeri. NCBI lineage: Eukaryota > Metazoa > Platyhelminthes > Polycladida > Euryleptidae > Prostheceraeus > Prostheceraeus crozeri. The sequence continues at coordinate 321,568 of CAJQUW010014582.1, read as the reverse complement.
ATGATTTTCTAGTGATCAAAATGTTCTCAATATTTTTGATTTCTCATCATCGATAGCTTTTCTCTTATTGCTTACGCATGAATGAAGGTAGACTGGACATTAGTTAAACTTCGAGCCACTTTTGGAGTATATATTTATGCTGATGAAAAGATATTATCAGAACAAATAAAATATTGTTTTTGCTGCATATAGGCTTAGAGAAGGGGAGAGAGAGATCTTATTTCATATTTTTTTGAATTTTGAATTTTGAGAGAGAGAGAGCGATGTTATTTCTCATTTTTTTGAATTTTGAGAGAGAGAGAAAGAAAGAAAATCTATTCAGATTCGCACCATTGTTTTTACTTTGCAAGTAGGAGTATATCTGGTAAAAATATAGTTGTCGTTCAATGGTTATCAAATAAATTACATTTGCAAGCAAGGAAGTGGATCCTCATAATTTTATTTGTCATGTCCTGATGCTCTATATCGCACTTTATCTACGTCACCTGATCGTTGACAGCAGCAGGTTTGTTGTCTTGGTCACACACCATCATATATTTCAACATGAGAATTTTCCGCTGGCAACTGCGGCAGCTAGAATTACATCTCAGAAACGATTCAAATTGCCTCGCTCGTCGCATCATATTTAAATGGTCTCTTCAACCATATGACTGTCTCTCTTCTACCCAATCCTCGCCGTCAATCGTCTCAAAAGTGACAGCAGAAATGAAATCATTTAGGACAATTATAACTCATCCAGACTCGTTTACATGAACGCTTTCAAATCTAGCAAATACGATAGACGCAAAAAATATATAAAGCAACGTGATAGACACCTTAATTAACATAAATGAAATTTGACAGCGTACCTATCAAAGTTCCATCGTCTACAGTGCAAACAGGCCTACTGTCTGATGTAGCTTGATACTAACCTCACTGATATTTATAGCTTATCTTACCAGCTCAGAGAAAGAGATTCGGTTTCTCAACAGATAAGTCGACTAAATAAAATAAATTTCCTATTTTTCCTGTCCGCCAGAAGTCACCAATGCACGAGGCAACAGCATTGTATTGGGCAGGGAATCAGCCTGCTGCATTTGACTTCAAAGATCGAATCTTATTGCATTATCGAAGCATTTGCACTGCGACTTCGAGAAGAACATCATTTTGGAAGCTCAATTACTACTGCAGAGCTGCTTCTACCGAAATAATCTCGATAGAAGAGTCTCACAGATGACAGCTGCACGTGAGAACAATCAAGAGCATCGAATTCTGACTTTCTTTAGAATCATTAAGAGATTCAACAGCTGACAAGTGGAATATTCATTGAACATTTTGGTTATTACAAAGTCAAGAATCTCAACAGCCTAACTTCTAAGAGTTCATTTGTCACTTTGACGAAGTTCTAATTGAATTTCTTCCTGAACCATGAAACTTGTGATCGATATTTCAATTCTGACCAGAGCTTTGATTGATCAAGCAACAATATCGGTTGAATAATTGACATTCCTTTTTTAGTAGAATCATTTTCAAGCACCATTGAGGCATTTAAGAAGAAATTTGACAGATTGGGCTGTCCGTTTATCACCGATGAAGGGAACTCTCTCAATGCACCAGCCAGCTGCTGTCTAGACGGAAATGTCGATGACGGTGGGAACACGGATAAGAAGAATTAGAGCGGCTTGATTGAGAAATGAACCTTTCAAAAATTCAACTCAATCATTTTGATTTCATGTTATCTTTCTGTAATGTCCGGCAAATTTAGAATGCTATTGTTGATATTTAACTGCAATGAATCTACTTACATGTTTGTGAGTAGAGTGTTATTCAAATAATTATATAGATCTAGAAGGAAAAGCGTTGCATGAAGACCGTTTTTCTATCCCTGAAATTTTCCTTGAAAGATGAAGAAGAAAATTCTCCCGCCGTCAAATCTGCAATGCAAAACATGGATTTGATGACGCCAAAACCTCCGTATTAATTGAGATGCAAAGAATTTTCAATGAGATAGAAAATGTCATCATAAGCGTTCTGTCGTCGCCTCAACACATTCAGACTTAAGTGAATGACGTCAATTTCCTTCTTACAGATAAAAATGACATTTTACGACTCCACATAAGAAAAAAATTTTTCCATATACGGGAATCTACAATGATTAATTTTTACTTTCATCCAACATCTTGACAATTATCAAGACTTGTAGATTGTTAATTAACATCTGATAATTATTTAAGCAACAAATGCAAAGTATCTATCACAATTTCATCGATCAACATGTCAATGGAAGAGCCCGAAGGCCATTCATTTATGTATTTCCTATATTTTTGTGAGAAACTTATTTCAAATATGATTTGATGCATATTTTATTCAACAATGATTTCGAAGACTTTCTTTACAAATTGCGTTCAAATAAGAAAAATTGTAAAATGACATCACAAAACTTTAAGTAATTCAAAGAAGAGTTGTAGAAGACAGATGACTCAAAGTTCCCAAAGATTTCATGTTATTCGGCAAAAAGAAACCAAAAATATCTATAAAATTCCGTACTTATATCGAAAATAGTACTCATATTGCAATTTGAAAAAATACAACACGCTTCAAAAGAGGTCAGAAACATGACCGGAGATTATATTCCAATAGCTTTGGAACACCCCTAAATATGCATACGTGTTATATCTTGAAATCACAATAACTTAGGTCAACCTAAACAGTTTACATTTTTAAAAGGTGCGATGGAAATGCAACTGGGTGGACCTAATTTCTCAGGTTTTGATACGGCTACGACTGAAAAAGGATAATAATTATGTTTAAAAATATTCAATAATTATACATAGTGTTCATTGTTAAATCTCAACAGATAGAGCCACCACGCGACATGCTTCGGTCAGTTAATTCGTGGGTAGTTTCGAACCAGCAACGTTGGGGGACTAGAAGACGTGCAAGCATGCCCTCTAACCACAAGACCAGCGGAGACCAGCGGAGACCAGCGGAGACCAGCGGAGACCAGCTGAGAGCGTGAATTGGTCAGGGCGAATTGCATCCTGTAGCAACTTATACCGCATTCCATATTGTGGCACTTCACACAGGCACTACCCATTACTGTTAAAACGTGTTTAGAAATGTTCATCGTTTCACTACGTGAAATTGAAGCTTTTATGTGACATATTACTTGCAAAATCACTAGTATGAGATCGGAAGACAGTCAGTGCTTCATTGTCATTGGAATGATCTGGGAAGATTGCTATCAGTATTAATCGGAGAAATGAGGGTGCAATCATACTTTTGGGGTTATATATTAGCCCCTACCTTTCCCCAAAACACTGAATCTCTTTGCCAGTATTGGTCGGCCATTGACTATTTTGTAGCGCAAGCAGACCACAGCTGAAATGCTAGCCGTGATCAGGATCGCACGGGCGACATTGAAGTAGAGTACTTCAATGTCTGTAGACAAAGTGATGCAACATATTTTTAACCCTCGTACCACGAGGGGGGCGTTTTTACCCCCCTACTGACTTGTCTGAATATCTTTTATACCAAGTAAGCTGTGGCCACCAGATTTCTGGTAACTTTTGACAGACGGATTATAAATTTGGCACAATAGCTTTGGCGTGAGAGCTATTATAAATGTGAAATACTCCCTCTTCACCGAGATCCATCCAATTGCAATCAATTAGTACTTCCAAAAGACCAAACTCGGGACGAATTTTTATTAAAGTTGCGAGCTTCCGAGCGCTTCGCTCGTCTTCAGGCAGGCAGGCAGGCAGAGCGCTCGCGACTTTAATAAAAACTCGTCCCGAGATTGGTCTTTTGGAAGTACTAATTGATTGCAGCTATTATAAAATTTGAATGTTTGGAATATTTTGGCTGACTTCGGTATATATTCACTTCTAATGTACATTTCCGCATCAATTCTTGATGAAATAAGCGGAGATTCCATAAAGGATTCTTCCTAATAGCGTAAAGAGATATCAGCTTATTGTGTATGCATGCTTATTCAAATTTCAAATATGATTTTCATTATTTTTTTACTTTTTAGTTCTGTATCTGATCAGTGATTATTGAGATTTTTCAAGATCATGTTACTCTTAGCCTCACTGTTTCGATAAAAGTCACCGCATTTGGTTGTTTCTTCTCCTGCAGAAACTAACCCACTACAAAAAGATACGTCGGTCCGACGTCGGAAACGAACTCGTTCCGAGGAACAGAATGTCCGCATGGCCGATGGTCGGTTCGACGTCGAAAACGAACTCGTTCCGAGGAACAGAATGTCCGCATGGCCGATGGTCGGTCCGACGTCGGAAACGAACTCGTTCCGAGGAACAGAATGTCCGCATGGCCGATGGTCGGTCCGAAGTCGAAAACGAACTCGTTCCGAGGAACAGAATGTCCGCATGGCCGATGGTCGGTTCGACGTCGGAAACCGAAGCCTCATCATAGAAAAGACACCCTAGGCCTCCTACCTGCTATTTTGCAAGTAGGATGTCCATGGAATTGCATGAAAACGTCAATTGATCAGGAATTGAGTGTTATATATTTTCCTTTCCCCTTTCTGAAGCTTGTTTGAGTAATAATGTCATCACAACAATATCCGCACGTCTTCATGTCTTCAATGTCTATGCTGAAATTAACTCAATCAAAAAAGCCATTTTTATCACAATTTCTGCATAAATTTAAAGAAATGAGGTCAGAATTAGCAGGTCAAGGGTCAAAAAAATTTCCCGACCTTTTCCCGACTACCATACCTCGTTCGGACGTCTTTCCGACGAATCCTTTTGTAGTGGGAAATACTTAAATGTGCGATTTTAGTGATATTTGAGCTGTACTAAAAGTTTGAATTATTTGACCTTTAACATCATCTAATGCAATGATACAATCTCAGAGCGATTAATAGTCATCATTTTGTTGACCACCTTTACCAGATCATTCAATTAGTCTATGGTTTATTAGTTTTTGTTGTCATTTTCCATTTCAAATAGTGATCCAATGGAAATTTGTTAAAAGTTGGCGTTTTCGACCCTTGACCTTCACCTCAGCCCAGGGATGACCTTAGAAATAAAACTGTTGCTGTTTTTCTGAATTCTCTTTCAATGTCTATTCGATTGATGTGTGATTTGGTAAAGTTGGTGCAACAGTTTGGGAGATCAGCAGGGGGTGAAATTGACCCCGTGGCGTTCAGAAAAACACCCCAGTGGAGCGACGGTCTTAAAACTTATCCATTGAAAAATTACTCAATCCCGAGAATATAAAAAACTTTCTAAAAATGTAAAACGATAAAAAAATGTCTGACCTTTGCTGATTTGCAGTGTTGATGAAAAATTTTCGCAGTTCATGGTTTGTTTTTAGGAATTTGATTTGTAATTTTGTGCTTACACCTTTTTCATAAATCCCATTGGGATTGCCTCTCGGGTCGCGGAAAACGTTGAATCAAAACATCTTTATCGCTCATTTCTCATTTTGCAACGATTTTGATGTATCTTGCATTTTCTCACATATTTGTATGGATTAGTTACTCTTTCATCTTTGGTACTTCATTAGGGAAATCCCCTCTCATGATAAAATGGGATGAAGACAGTACATGTACCTCAACTCGATACATTCGGCATTGACATTTACAATGGAATAAATAGGTGTCACCCATGGTATGAAGCATTCATCATCACACTTCCGTTGTCATAGCAACAATAATCAACTGAAAAGCTTCTCGTCGCAATGTGACTGTTGGTATTAGCCGTGTCAGAACTGGGAGACTTTTAGCGTCGTAGGACCGGGGGTTTCCATGTCCCGATGGATAAAACGTTTTTGAAGACAAGGTTGCTGCACATTTACATATTTCCAGTCTCCTCTTTTGAATGGTATTGCCTATTTTGCATGATTCGAAGACCTTCACACCAACAGTTTTAATTTAAAATTTGCATTTTTCATTTTTTTTCATTTTTTAAGAATCTGTGTATACCTTTTGACTCTTCAAAAATTGTTCATTACTACTAAAGTATTTCTGCAAATTTTCACTCAAGCATATCTATGTGGTGCTATAATTTCAGTGCTATAAATAGCAATTTGAAAGTTGAACGCAAATAATGTCTTTTCATGTATTATTGGATTTTTCTATCTTCGCAAATGTCTCGCTCTAATGACTTATTCGTTATAAAGACAGTGTTTATGATACATGATACAAGCTTTCATGTAATTATTTTGGTGTATATCAAAAATATCACGAAAACTCATTTCCAGAATAGTATCTGCATGTACATGTAGGCATATACTATATATGCATATTACCTATACATGCATATGCATGTACATTACATGTACAATGTACAAGTACTCATTTTCTGGAGATGAGATGAATGTGCAAGTTAACAATCTTGAATTGCACATGCATAAACATCATGTAACTTTGATACTGAAACATTATATCAATAAAGATCAATGCTGCTCAATGAAAACCATCAATTTTCTAAAAAGTACTTTTAAAAATGACCTCTAAAACTGATATTACAGTAAGTCAATTTCTCCCGAACGTTTACTGAAGGTTCAGCATACATACAAACTAAAAGTCACAAAAAATTAAACTTCTATCAGACGTATTTTAGAAGACATAAATAGAAGTTGACAGATGGGCACCCCCCGGTCCGCATAGCGTTAATGGCCAATATAGGGGAATCAAAGTCTTCTATTTATCTGCAGCCATATCGTTTATTGCAATATGCGATGAATAAAATGGGATAAACGTTGCAAATGTGACTGGTAGGAATCGAGCTTGCGACCTCTGGTTCTAACTATTTGAGATCATTGTAGTACAAAATTCCAACAACAGGGCTACAGTTGAAGTTAATGAGAATGCCTTTGAGCACAACAGCTCATATTCTGCATGCATTGCTGTCAAGAATTCTGAAATAATATTATTAAAAACAATAGATACGAATGATGTAATTCAACTCAATTCTGTACTACCAAACGATCTAATCACTCTCGGAGAATATGCCGATTTTTAAGTCGGAGCTGCAAGACTTTCATTGGCAGTATCTACTCCTGCTGTAAAGGGCTAACTTGACCATACCAGCGTAAATGCAAGCATCATCCTCGTAACATTGTCCTCAGAGTTTTGTCTCTGTGTAGGGCTCGTTAACTTTTGTCCACAATTTTGAGTATGTCAATGCCACAAGGAAATCTCTATGTGCGTTACCACAATATGTATAGCAATATCAACACAATGACAACATGATGGCAGCACAATAAATCATGATGGCGTCACAATCGCAACATGATGGCATCACAATCGCAGCATGATGGCATCACAACTGCTTTAGAACACGTGTGCGCAGCAGTACTTGGACACAACACATCAGAATCTTCCCAATTGCAGCTTTACCATCCCACTTGCATTTTTGCTCTATAGTAAAAGGTCGTACAGAGGCTGTTCTGTAACTATTTCATCCCTAGACTTCGTCTCAACCATGTGAGAACCTCACAACTGTACATAAATCGTTTTACTGGACGGCCAATATCGTGAGAACAATTTGAGGTATTGGAAGCTGAGTGAGATCTGGCAATGATTCAGGATCAACGGAAGGTCAGCGCGTACGTGTGTGGGCGGGAAGCAAGGGAAATGAGGCGTTGATGCAGCAGAAATCTCTATTGAGAGATACATTGCACAAAGGGAAGGAACTTTGACGTCCTTATCGGTGAGTCAGCAAGCTGAGCAATCCTGATAATCTAAGTTCGTGTAATCTTTCATTACATGATATTTCATCGACTTTCAGCTCGTTACTGTGGAATGTGACGGGAGAAATAATGTGACGGTCATATTTATGTCCAGTGTCACCAAAATTCAGTTTCCAAAATTCAGCTTCATCCTAATTCAAATTCAAAACTCATCGCCCTCCTACTATTCCCGGGATGTAGAGAGCTCTTCGTACCACTTTCCAGGTGAAGAGAACCACTTCGTTCCCTCCGTGATAAGCGGTATCTGTCACTACCATCCCCATTCCCCCGTTACCTTCTCTGGGATGTAGGGAGCCCTTTCGTCCCCTCTCCATGTAAAGAGAACCACTTCGTTCCCCGGTGATAACCGGTATCTACCGTTCCCCCGCTGGTGGAATCCACCGGATGTGGACAGCCTTTCCGTTCACCTTTCCAGGCATAGAAAGCCACCCTAGATTGAAACATCAAATAATCGCGTCTGAATTCAAATGCATGTGTTAACTGACCACACACACACACGTGTTTACTTGAACCGAGAATACGCACGTCTACACTCAAATCGGTGTGTTGATGAGCTACGCCTCTACATTCAATTCCGTGTATAAGCTGACCACACGTCTCTACAATCAAAACTGTGTGCAGGCAGAACACACGCATCTACACACACATTCAAGTCCATCTGCTGATGAGAACATGCATGCGCAGTCAAGTCCGTGCTGAACTGAGCACAAGTGTCTACATGCCGATCTGCGTGTAAACGGAGCACACGCGCGTGCATTAAACTCCGTGTGTTGGCTGAGCCCACGCTTCTACATTCAACTCCCGTGTATTGATGAGGAAACGCTTTCACATTAGATTCTGTGATCTATTGAATGACAATTTCCAAACCTTGAGTTAGATAGAATTTACATCCAGTAGTTCAATCCAATGCTATTTTGGAACTCTTGGAATTCGATAATAGAATTTATACCTGAATGCATTCTCTTGCTCTGCTGTCCCGATCTGCTTTCAATAGAAATTGATCGCTTGTCGCGGCATGATTGATGTGAATTTTTACATTCCCAAATCTCTTTCTTCATTAATCCTGGAATGATTGGTTCCGACCCTCCCACAGGTCCTGAGGCCACACAGTCCACCCACCCGGTCAAGTGGAAATGATATGATTCCTATCTCTTTGCCAATGGGGAACAAAAACTCTTTCGTGCTTCTACGAACAAGTTCTACTCGTTACGGACATCGCTAATGGCTTCTAGCGTGCAGTTTTGGGCGTGTTCACAAACTAGTATTACGGATCGGGATGCAGCCAAATGCGCATTTGTCGCCCATCTGAGGCGTGGCCAAAGTTGGCAAGGTTAGGGGAGTGTTGAGGTGAGTTTAAAGAGCGTCCATTTCATCTGCTAATGAGCAGGTCCTATTGTCAAGTGAGTAATTTCAAATTTCAAATAGTTTGACACTGGGGAGTCATTATAGTGAAGCATTACATTTCTTCTTCGGACTGAGGTTCAAATGGGAATTTCCTCCTCAATTGAAACTTCGATAAAACGTCCCATTATAACTAAGATGAAAATATGAAGTATCGGGACATAGATATTGTTGAATGTCGATATCAGGGTTGTTTTCTGTATTATCTTTAAAAAGTTGAACGTGTTGAACTAAGTTGCGAGCTAAATTAAATTGCACGTTAAAGATCTAAAAAAAATTGTTCTTCTTTTAGTTTATAGTAATCAGAAATCATAATAACATTAGAGATTACCATTTCTTATACTCAGAATGTGTGAAATGATAAAAGAAAAAATGAATGAACATTGCTTGCACTTGGAAGCCCATCAGGCGAATGCCTTTCTTTGATGTGACAGAGATGTGTTACATAATGTTTATCTGATTCTCATTCCTTGTGATGAGTGTAAACAAGAATGAATAGAACAGCATACCTACAAAGGTTTTAATCCTGGTCTACAGACGCAGAGTGAAAACGTTACCACAAGGCCGCATCCAATTCTGGATTCAAGGACTTTTGAATTTACACTATTTTATATCCGCAGAGAGACAACTTCACTGTAAAACATTTAAGAATAATGAAGATTCTGTTTGGCCTTGTGGCTGCACTTTTACTGAATGTCCTGTATATGTCACATTTTAATTTTTTCATTATTGTACGAAGCAGATATAAACATTTCTGCGAATATTGGTGCAAAAACGATTGAATGATCACAATGTCCAATATCCGAATCACAATGCCGCCAAAATCTATTGAGTAGGTTTGACCGATCAAGAATTGCTCAGTATTTAAAACATTTCAACTGCAGAATTACCGAGCAATTGAAGCATTCTTGCTTCAAGGGATTGTCAAATCAACGGAACAATGAAAACAGAACCTATAAATCATTTTAGGATGCGGAAAAAGATATATAAAGTATTTTTATATATTATAAAGCCGCCTGTCCAAGATTATTTAGTGACTGCTTTTTGTTGGAAATAATGCTGAAAATGTAATGTGAATACAATGTCAAAAAGACAATAATTTGCACAATTTTAAAATACTGTCCATAACTCTGATCACGTCAGATTGATCTTAATAAGCTATATAATTTCAAAATTATGAGTTACACGAAGCATTGCAATTTTTGAATTCTTTGCTGTGATCAAATCCAGGTGTTTGATAAAAATGGTGATAAGAAACAGTGGTTTGAATAAGTGACTTGAACACCATCAAAGTGTCTGTCGCCTTGGCAATGATTAAGAATTTTTCTTTGAAGTGTAGGACCCACTACAAAAAGATACGTCGGTCCGACGTCGAAAACGAACTCGTTCCGAGGAACAGAATGTCCGCATGGCCGATGGTCGGTACGACGTCTGAAACCGAAGCCTCATTATAAAAAAGACACCCTAGGCCTCCTATCTGCTATTTCACAAGTAGGATGTCTATGGAATTACATGAAAACGTCAATTGATCAGGAATTAAGTATTATATATTTTTCTTTCCCTTTCTGAAGCTTGTTTGAGTAATCAATATCATCACAATCATATCCGCACGTCTTCATGTCTTCAATGTCTTGCTACAATTAACTCAATCAAAAATGCCATTTTTATCATAATTTCTGCTTAAATTCAAAGAAATGAGGTCAGAATTAGCATGTTAAGGGTCAAAAAAATTTCCCGACCTTTTTCCGACTACCATACCTCGTTCCGACGTCTTTCCGACGTCTTTCCGACGAATCTTTTTGTAGTGGGGAGGCATCACCACGATATAACATCATTTATTTGAGCTCATGTGCACAACTACGATTGAATGTCTCGATGGGTATTAAAATACATTGTCTAGAAATTTTGATGATAAAGAATGTTTTGAATGCTGACGAAAAATGTCACTCAGCATTGAATCCCTGCATCAAACATTCGAATTCTTTTGCAAGTCTAGAAACGTAATATTTTGTATAGTGGTGACAGATACACCCGAAGGTGCTAGTGGGACGTAGAGTAGCAACAATCTAGCCCAATCCACCCAGCACCAAACTAGCGGCAGCCCTACTCCACCTGGACGCCCTGATATGTTGTAATGGATGCAGGCATACAGTGACACTCCATTCAGCAGACAAGGGACACAGCTGCATTTATGGGAAGGTCTCCATCAAGCTCCTTAATCCTCGATTCGAAAGGCACATAGGTTCACGAAGCACACGTTTTCGTGTAATGAGCGAGGCAGATATTCGCCACGTCATTATCACTTCACCCGTCAAATCATGTACTCTTGATCCCATACCGACATTCCTCGTACGTGAATTCATTGACCTTCTCTTACCTTTCATTACCGCCATAGTCAACACTTCTCTGTCGTGTGAAAAACTACCTAGCAGTCTAAAACTTGCCATTCTGAGACCTTGTCTCAAAAAGACGACTCTTGACCCGACGGATATGGCGAACTACAGACCAATATCAAATTTACCATTTTTGTCAAAAATCATCGAACGTGCTGTTGCTGAACAGATCAATGCCTATCTTATTGAGGAAAACCTTCTACCACGAAGCCAATCAGCCTACAGAAAATTTCATTCAACCGAAACGGCCTTGCTACGAGTTACATCGGATGCTCTCACTGCTGACGATCGATGTGTGACACTCCTGAGCCTGCTCGACATGTCAGCTGCGTTTGACTGTGTCGATCACGAGCTACTACTCCTTCGACTTGAAAACCAATTTGGTTTTAAATCCGACGCTCTCCGCTGGGTGACATCCTTCCTAACGAACCGTTTGGAACGGTTTCAAACATCCAATTCAGTATCAACCACACAGCAAATGTGTCAAGGCATCCCCCAAGGCTCAGTCTTAGGGCCCTTGCTATTCAATCTGTACACAGCTGAGTTAAGTACAATCGTGGAATCCCATGGCATGCAGTTCCATCAGTACGCAGACGACTGTCAAGTGTACATTAGCGTGCCCAGTGATGAAGCCCAGTCTGCTATCGACCGACTGTCCTGCTGCGTTTCTGACCTAGGGGACTCGTTGATGGCCTCCAGACTTCGGCTTAATCCAGAGAAGACAATCGTTATCTGGTTGGGATCCAGGCAGCAAGTTGCAAAGATCAAACCTGCTAGCGTCGACATTTTGTCTACATCGATCACACCTGTCGAGTCAGTGCGCAATCTTGGCGTTATGCTGGACAGTAACCTAACGATGTCTGCAAACGTTACAGCTGTTTGCTGATCAGCCTTTTGCTTCCTACGCCAGCTAAGACCAGTCATCCACTCCCTACCGACCGACGCTGCTAAGACTTTAGTTCATGCTTTTGTATCATCTCGTGTTGATTACTGCAGTTCACTTTTCTACAGTATCTCGGATGTTCTTCTACGTCGTCTCTAAGCGGTGCAGAACGCAGCAGCCCGCCTGATCACGGGAACTCGGCGACGTGATCATATCACTCCGGTCCTCCTTGAGCTTCATTGGCTCCCAGTACGGCAAAGGATAAAGTATCGGTTAGCAGTCCATGTTTTCAAAGCCCTACACGGCATGTCTCCGGACTATATTGCAGATGAGTGCACCCTAATCAAGCATCCTGGGGATCGCAAATTAAGGTCATATGATGTGTTGACATGTGCCGTACGTAGATCACATACGCGACTTGGTGATCGAGCCTTCACGTGTGGTGGACCTAAACTATGGAACAGCCTCCCTATCCATCTCAGGGACAGTGATCTACAGCTGAATACCTTTCGTCGGTCACTGAAAACTTTTCTATTCAGCGCCTAGTGACTTTTTACTGTTTTTGTGCGCTCTATAAATGCTCTTATAAATAAATAAATAAAATATAAAACTGGTAGTTCACCTTAGTAAAAGAATAAATAACTATACGTACACTGTATATCTATATTTTTTCATTCTTTCATTTAACATCTGATGCGACAATGCCATAGTTGGTAAAGAGCGAGCATCTGTCATTCTCGCCGGAAATAATTCACTTGACTTAGCAATGACGAAAAGTTTCTCGAAAAATTCGCGTTGAAGTGGAGTTCTAGGAAAAGAAATTCGGCACAACCGACATGTATTCTGCACTACTCATGCCGATTGATAATTAAATGAAATCACGGCACGGTTAAAAAATTCGAAGAATCCAGAAAGCCGAAGAAGACAAAATTAAAGCAACTACTACAGTGGAAAATAGTGCAGTAAATCAAATTACTTAAAGTCCAGAGCGCATAATTATAAATTAATGCTTGGAACATAACTACATAACAGAGAAATCCATGCTCTAATATAGAGTAGGATGCGAAAGACTTGCAACGGCTAGTTGACCCAGCTTTTAAAGGGACAGGTAATAAATCAAAACCTATAACCAATTTTATTTGTATGTACAAACTAAAGATGAGAGCTCGACATGACACATGGCGAAAAGCTAACTAAAATTATAAATAATGAAAACCAAGAAACAAATAAACTGAAACGAGATCGCTATGAACGGAGTCATCTAGGATAAAATGGACTGCAAAAATAGTCCTACCCAATTATTCATAACATTTTCAACGAACGCCTCGGAGAGCCGGTCATTTCTGCGCGACGTTTTTCACATCATATCATTCTCAATTCACTACATGTGATGTGAGTTTCTTAAAAACGTTATATTTCTATCTGATTAAACGCAAAGGCATACTTCTGTAAATGTGTTCTTGAATTATGCTGACTGGCTCTCCAAAATTAATAAAATGTGATTGTTATACTCGTATAAGCAAGAAACCATTGCAGAAAAGACGCAATATGATGACTAATGCTTATTCTTCATCATGAACGTCAAACCTTAATTAATCATGTCTTGGCAAAGTAATTTTGATGATGTTTTTTGAATATCTTTTAATTCCAGATGTCATTCATGATAAATTACGTTGCTGATTTAACATGCTGATGCATACATTATACATATAATGAACTACGGCCTCTTCTTCCGACACGTATAGTATCATTTCATTTCATTCATCTGTACAACACAGCTACCTTCATCGGATATAATCATTTTATATTTTCACCGCTCATCTCATCAATGTAATGTACGAGGTTATGTTGCGTTTTCCTACTTGGAAATAAACATTTTGACTTTTGAATATTTGTGGTACAACCGGCATTCATTGTCAACCGACATTCAAGCGACCGACATTTCAGAATTGCATTCTGCAATACCCATGATACAACCTACATTCTGCAATACCCATGATACAACCTACAGACATTCTGCAATACCCATGATACAACCTACAGACATTCTGCAATACCCATGATACAACCTACAGACATTCTGCAATACCCATAATACAACCTACAGACATTCTGCAATACCCATGATGCAACCTACAGACATTCTGCAATATTTGTGGTGCTACTGAAAGGTATTCTGCAATATCTATGATTTCGATGCATACTTATGACAATCCTACAAATGCTTGTATGGTTTTGCAGACTTTTGCTATCTGAACCAACTTGCTTGTGTCTTTACAAAGTTGATCTACAAAATCAAGAAGAAAATTAATTTTGACACGAAGATGTTTCCTTGTACACTACACTCATGCATGGCATTGCAATATCGGACGCAACGAAACTGACATAACAATTGAATAGGGGAAGAGCTGTAGCGACAGGCGCAGATGTCCCTTCTTAGAAGGGTTTGAGATAATAAACAGTCTGTGTGTTAATTAGAATGACCTTGCGATAAAGTTTGAATTTGAAACGATATCAAATGTCAAAAACTTGTCATAATGAGCTTTAAGTAAGCTGGAATGCCAAAAAGTAACTTGAGTTTTTTGCAATGTTCCCATTGTGCTCTTGAAAGCAGGAGATCTTAAGGAAACTTCATGACATAATTGGATGAAATATTGTGCACTATTGTCTTGTTATCATTCTAGGGCATGGCTTCAGATGCATGATGGATGCAATTCCAGCTGCTGGACGATAAGCTGGTAGTAACTTTGCACCTACTGTACATGCTAGCTCGAACAGAAGACTTCAATGACGGGCTTCTCGCATTGAATAGCAACTGTCTTTATCGGAGAACATCTTTCTTATGAGTGCGCGAGACAACATGCAGCGACATGCAAGTACTAGTGGTCATCACTGATGACACAGCAATATAGCATTCAACAAAGAATGAAATTGCCCCCGACTTCCTTCTTTTGTCTCGCGCATTCATAGGAAAGTGTCTTCGCAACATAAACATATCCATATTCTACCCACCCGACTCTGTACAATATTAAATGACTAGAACAGTATTACGCCGTAGACAAACGTTGTCATGTCTACACTACATGTAGCTGAACGATGACGGCTTAAGTGCTGGTGCTTGTTGGTGAATTTTGTAATGATTCACAACTATTGTCATTTCTCTTTAAATATAGGCCTAAAATCACTTTGATATGACAACTTGCAATGCACCAGCTCCGAGTATGAATCATCACTTCAGTAATTTGCTTCTTATCAAGATCTGGCCATATTGGCATACATCGATGCTGACCAGGCCACTGAAATGACCATCAACAAACAACTGTTGTCCACTCTAGTCCCACAAACTTAAACAAAATTAAAATTAGCATTTTCATGGTTCTGACCGACTATGTGTATTAAAATCATCAGCTTATGCAGATACATGTAAACTAAACTCTCTAGGCGAGTCATCTAACTCTCATCTGAATATCTGCTACGGTTTAAGAATGCATATGTCGATCATTGACGCATCAACGCATAATAAGGGCTACTAAGTTTCATTTATATGACCGATATCAGTAGAATTGTAGATATTTAACGATAGAATATAATCGTTTATTCTATTAGTAGATTATCGCTTATTCTACGGGGTACATAGATCCATAGTAAAATATTGAAAACTATGATAAATTAGTAAATTGAACAAATTTTAATAATTTATCAACAATAAGTATCATACTATGATGAGTCATGTCACATCGTCTCTTACCTCTCAGACTTGACATTGAATACACAGTTTGAGAAAGTTCCATTAAACATGTCTTTCATGTTGTCAACATTTGCAGTGTTAAACGCTTGAGTTTTATGAATTTCTATTCCCTTTAAGATATCGGTCATATAAATTAGGATATCACACTGATTTCGGAAGACAAACGCTGCTTGAAAATCTACTGAAATCAGTGTGATATCCTATACTATTTCCTAATTATCTAATCAGGCAATTATTGCAAACTTGAAGAGAAAGTGATGCATTCCGGATGTTGAAATAGGATCTTCTCTCCTGCCTAAGCAAGGTAATGTAGTCCTCAGAATTGACGGATCACCTCAGAAATGAGAGACAGTCTGAAGAAAATGAAGAGGCATCCTTTTTTGGTATTATCTGTTCACTTGCTTCCAAACGGCTCCACTAAACAATATGACTCTGACAAATCATTGCAGACTCTACATTGGATCTCAAATTTCTTTGTTTATCAGTTAAATTATTTAGTCAAAGACATGTAGATCTTTCGTTCCATTCTCACATTGTGTGGAGATATCAACAATTGTCTGTTTAAGTATTGATGATAAGATGACACTGACATGCATCTGAATTACGGTGATGCATCACAAACAATCCCTGGAAGTCAAAGCGGGAAGAAGAAACTTATCAATACCAAGATTGGTGTAGAATATCTACGAAAAGCAAGCGGGAGTACACTAGGTGACATGCCACGCTCAATTACGCGTAATTCACGCATAAACTACACGTAATTACACATGATCCTAAACATCTGTGGCTACGTGTGACATTGCTGCAACATCTGTCGACAGTCCTGTTATATAGACTTTGCGTCTCATGTGTTTGCATGTATCAGAGGCTAAACAATGTGATAGGACCTCAATTTCATGCTCAGGGAAGACATAACATGCTTAGCGGTTCATCCGTGGTTGAAGCGGCAACGCAGACAGCCGTAGACGACGCGCAAACTGTAAACGCTCGCCCGCGCGTATTCATAAACATTCCCCATGTTTTACCAGCATCAGATCAAGTGATTTCTGACTCTTAGTGCCGCGCGCATGTACGCGCGTAGAAGAATAGAATGTCCTTAACCACGGATGTTGGGGGAGTTCCGTACATGTAATTACGCGTGAAATATGCTAATTGTACTACAATATCTGTCAAAATTCTACTGATGCTGCTACAAGAATTACGCAAAACAATTTCACAATTTACCTCATAGTCCATTAATTTTAAAGAGCCTCACATCAAAATGAAGCTCAGAATTCATCATTATAATCATATGCTTTTGATATTTTCTATTCTATACTCAGTATTTAATTATTCTATTTGCATTGTGACTACAAAATGCCGCATGTATTAATTATTTCAGACGCACTAACTTAGGCGATTTACCAGTAGTGTGTTTAAAGTGATATTTAATGAATGCCCGCCGAGATTTCACTCTAATTTCTCGCTAATTCCAAATCTCAAATTAGCCCGGGCATGGATGCAACTTTAAATAGGGAGTTGTTTCGATTCTGAGAGATGTGAACTAGGCCTGCTGATGATTCCTGATACTGGATGCAATAGCAGGTATTCAGGTCTGTTTTCATTTTTCAACTGAGGATGCAAATCAATATTTAATTATTCTATTTACACATGCATTTTCATATTTCGGCCGTTATCTACAATGTCAGGAACACTTACAGCAAAGTGAAAGTTGAAAATGTAAACCGTCGAATGCAGTATGGCGTACTAAAGCACGACATGCATAAATGACACGAGAATCGTTAGAATTTGACACAATTTAGGCGGTCCATTTCCTAGGAACAACTCGCATAGCTTTCGTGATTTTATATGCGTCAAAGACAAATGAATATAAATAACATGAAAGTGCTCTGCAAAGACAATTTGCAGAAGGATTAGTCATGAGAGAGTCCTATCAGAAATATTAATAAATGATAAGTAAGTATATGACAGTGCATGGATGGACGATAAAAAAACGGAAGATCAAATAAAGCAAAACATTATGTGGAGTATTTTGGAAATCCGTCGTTACGTAACAACTGGAGACATTTTACTGTGTAACTGACATAGAAAAGTTGCCGTTTTACCCAATTTATCAATTGCATTAACAATTCTTTAAATTTGAAGCTCTGTCTGCCGAAATTCTACGGCTACTTCTTCAAGAATTATCCTTTCAAGAATGAACACAGCAATTTAATACCTCAAAGAGTCTGAAAAATTTCCTAAAAAATTGAATGCACAACGGAAAGAGATGTCTCTGCACCTGGCAGAGTTTCATTGAGGAATTTCTCCTCACAATCAATACCGTGGCGCCGTTTCGAGACCGCCGTTCGACCCCCCAATTACTTTCTCCAACTGCAAGGTGTTAGCAGCGATGTCACAGCATGATTTACGAACATCGGTGGTTCCGGCAGACAATAGCGGAAGAGAATGACCGACGCGGTGAATCCCAAGACGGTGGGAGAAGATAACGGCGATGAAAGATTAATGTTACAAGCGATCGTCGGGCTACAACACAGTGCACTGCAAGAAAGGACAACTCCATGTGAGGTTGGAGAATGCCAAACTCAAGGACCGAAATCAATTTCCACGGAGGGAAGATTCCTGTCAGTAGATAGCCCTCCGACGTCCTGCTGTTCATATTCTGGTCCTATTATGTCTTAATCTGAAAGTCCAGATGTATAGAAAGTGCTGGAATCTTCTTGTCAAGCTTCTATGATTTCAATTTACTTTTATTATTGCCAGAAAATGAGACGTTCTCAGAATGATGAATACACCGTATGCCTAACTTCGAATCTGCAAGTCTACCGAGTTCTACCTGGTTCCTCTTCTTGTCAAACACGACCAAAGAAAAAGACAGATTAATCCAATTGGACTCAGATTTCAGTTTGAATCTAAATGGAATGCGTTTTTGCTAATTTTGTTAAAAATACTAACCCCAGAGCCATAATTTTTAACATGGAATATCTTAAGGTCATTTCCTGTGATATGCATGTGTTAGATTCATATTTCTGATCGGCAACATATGCGAGAATGTGGTTAAATGTGGATTGCATTGCTCAAAATGTCTGCGTTTACCGATATGAGGAGGCTTGCCAAATTTGAATGTGCTTCCACAGACAGGGGTGCATGAAAATGATAGGAAATGACCTGAAGATATTCCATGTTAACTATTGTGACTCTAGACTCAGCACTTTCCGCTTAATCAAAGCAAACATAGAAAATTTCATTTTTACCAGAACTTCAATCTTCGTCCTATTGGATTTACATGCTTCCTCTTTGATCCTGTCGGACAAGAGGAGGAACCGGGTAGAACTCGGCAGACGTGCAGATTCGTAGTCGGCATAGGGTGTGCATCATTCTGTGAAAGTCTCATTTTCGGCCTCATTCCCAGCAGAAACTCTTTCTGACTGCCGGACTATATGTGACTTTTTCACAGTCTGAAAGTCATCATTGATCATCATTCATCCCAGTATCACTCTCAAAACGACTTTTGTTTGTTTGCATATTGAACATTGATAAGAAATCTTCATCAACAATCGGAGAACCAAGAATTTCGAAGTTGAATGACTATGACTTTTCAATTTCTCCTGGGAGTTTACATAAATCTGAAGAACCGAAAGCTTCACGTTTTCTCAGAATTGGAATTGGAATTTAAATCAGCCTGAAATTGGAGAGTCAGGCTGTGATAAGAGTATTTGCAAAACGTTGATGATAAAACAGAGAGATCCGCAAAATACTCCGTTATCGAGATGCCTTGCGTGCATAGATGTTAGGATGCAACCATCATAACATAATTTGACATAGATATGTCCCTGTTGTTTTAACATGAAGATATTCAAATTGACATAGACATCCTTTGTTCTTCTCTGAAGATACTGTAACTGACATAGACATCACGCAGATTTCATCCGCACGAATTGTCGTTCATCTCAGGAAGAACATCAACAAATCTCTTAAAGGATATGCAGTTGTAGATCCATTTCTTCAAAATGTAATTAACACACAGATAATTTCCCAGCAGACGCTTGACATGCCCATTGTTGCTATGACGATGCGACAGACACGAAAGGGCCTCCCTGAATCATCTTTGAAGAAGAGAAGGTTCGTTTCTTTCATGTTTATTTCCTTTCCTTGTTTTTATCCTAAGAAATGAAATTTATCTGCATGACATGTTCATCAACACTCGATAGATCATCAGCATTTATCTTCATCGTTTCCTAATGCTGAAATGTCCCACAAGTAGCAAAGAACTCGTCTGAGATACACTGCCAAGAAACACTTCAACAGACACAATGATAGTGAGTACGAATAATCGCACAATTTTCAGCGAAATTTGTAAGTATTCACATCCAACTAAGAATACAGCTTTATACATTTTTAATGTAATGGGTCTACTCAATTCCCACTTGACAGAATTTTGAAAAGAAAGAGACTCGAAATCCATTAAACGGTGTCTGAATGTTAATTAGACATTTTTCTACTATGAACGGTGATCGCATTATAGAGCTTGATCTTCATGCGCCGTCTAATAATCATCCAATTCACCCTGTTATTGTCAGCTCTTTTGTTGAAGGAGAACAAGCGACATTTTTTCTAACAGGGTGATCTAATTTTGATTCGTAATTGAAGCAACCAATTATTATGTTCAATTTAAGCATTTGAAATAAAATCCTTTTCAAAATTGAAGAATGAGTAGTGCACTAAACGTAGAATCTCAAAAATTGATAAGATAAGTTCATAGCAAGCGTTAACTAAAAGCAGAAGACTATTGTTGCATATAGGAATAGAAGAGGAGATAAATACTTGGCGTTCGAGGAATTTTGTATTTACGTGTAATGCGTATTACGTGTAACACGTATGTCCGACAGAAGTCGATCACAGAATAAGACAGGTCGTCTCTTCCCCTGTTCGGCTAGAAGGGAAACATTGGAACATGTAACGTCAATGAAATGGCACAATCTGCTGACTAAATACCATAGCAATCGAATAATAAGCAGACAGTTCAACATTAAACACGCCAAATTGTACGAAGTTTCAGTGACTGTTATTAACCGGATCACACAGCAAAGAGACACAGACGATGTCAAGTTCTACAGAGAAGTTTGTGAACTTTTTTTCATACGCCCGCTAACTTTTTTTAAAATGATCGGATGGCCCAACATTATCGAGAAGACTTTTGCGCAATGATCTGAATTCTTCAAATCTGAAGAAATCGCAGCATTTTGAAGGAAATCACAGCAATCCGCAAGCGATGCACGACTTTTTCCTATCTCTGTAAAGTATTAGGAATTCCTTTTTGCCCACTTAGTAAGTTCCTGCATGTGCCATCTGTTTGAATCAGTTTGCACTTCTATCAAAGTGATACGGTTAAACAATCTAATTCTGTAAAGTCGATATTATTGGTGTTCTAACCCAATGAAGATGGAATTTACGGCGATGTCTGCAAATTGTCTGCGATGTCTGTAATCTATGTTCTTGATATGGATACCTAATGAGTTTTGCTCTCAATTTCTGAGGATTGCATCATTTCTATTGAGAATTGACATAGAGTGCTTCTTCCTGGACAATAATGCTACTCTTCACTCAATGCAATTTCAATGTAATTCAGCGGACAATAATGCCAACTTCGGCATTAGTGTCCGCTGATTTATATAGAAATTGACAATACTTTCATCCTCATTGGGTTAGAATAATAAATAGTAATGCACTATAAACATAACTAACTCACAAAGCTTTCTCCATGCTATGAATTAGCCTTCTGATTTGAATGGATAATAAAAAGAAAATTATAAAATTCATCGCAAAACTAGAAAAGAAGAAAAAGTGATTCGTAAAGAAACAATGATGGAATTTACATCATTTTGGTGATGCCTCTCCAATTAACCCAGTTTCAGGTTCCAGTAAAGACAAATCGGCTTGACATGAACTATGGACAATTTTCCTCTTCAGTGAATGACGCATTTCTCATACATCATTCTTACCAATTGAAGCCTTCATATTGGCATTTTAGAGAGTTAACTGAAAAACCTCCATTGTCTTCTTTCAAGCAAGATTTCTTTAAGACTCCATTAACGAAGGATTGACTCGGTGAACAAAAGATTGAAATTGACGGAAGGAAATATCACAGGCAGTCTTACGTATCTCCGCCAAATACTTCTCAGCTTGTGGAAAAAGTTCTCATTGAAGATGAAGTTCCCAAGGATATCTAGATATTCCTGCGCAAATTCGCTGAACTCCATATCTTGAAGAGAAGATTGACGTGTTCTAATTAGCAGTCCATTTAATCTTCTGCTTGGAATGCGCTCTCGAATGAAAATTCTGTCAGTTATAATCGGTTTAATTGTCTATTTCTCTACGTATATTTACCAAATACTCTATTCGAGAACAATCGGCCCTTTTATGGATAAGCGGTTCCATGCTTTGATGTCCTCCGATCCCGAATGCTTCCAATGATGATTTAGGTCAGCATTGAGACCGGTTTCTTGCATATTCTGTCCGCATGTCCTTCCTGACGACTCTCAATGACGATTTAGGTCAGCATTGAGACCGGTTTCTTGGATATTCTGTCTGCATGTCCTTCCTGACGACTCTCAATGATGATTTAGGTCAGTATTGAGTCCGGTTTCTTGCATATTCTGTCCGCATGTCCTTCCTGACGACTCCCAATGATGATTTAGGTCAATATTGAGACCGGTTCCTTGCACCTTCTGTCCGCATGTCCTTCCTGACGACTCCCAATGAGTCCGGATGTCCTTCCTGAAGACTCCCAATGAATCCGCATGTCCTTCGTGACGACTTCCGATCATGATTTGAGCCAGTATTGAGCCCAGTACATGGAATATAATATATATCATTGATGATGTTTTCGTTCTAAGGTTTCGGAGATTTTTGCTTACAATAAGACACCAGCGGATGTGAAACTGGAAACTGAAGAATGATGAAAGAGTTTCTTGAAATTCAACATGATAACAAGCACATCAGACAATTCGATTCATGATAGCAGAACGACCGCATTAAACTTTGTTGATGCTATATCAAGCGGCGCGATCATTCGAAAGACAAAACTTGTTTCATTATCACAGAAGGGATGATTTGTTCACAATTGCTGTATTTCTGTACCTTGGCATTCAGCAACACAAGAGGATTGCTTGTTGTTGTCTTCAATACAAGATATTGAGAAGAGCAACATGCATGATCAGCAGTCTTGGCAAAAAGTCGGTTGAAATCTTAATTTTGACGCCAATTCGCTTACACTGTGCATTACGCATCACGATTCATTTGCTATATACTCTACAGACTCTCATTGGTGTTCTCGAGTTTCTCTAACACTTGTACGAGGAGAGTATTGTCAGAAGATTCATTTCAAATTTAATTTGAACACGGTTTTGTTCATTCCCTTCGATATATTCAAATCTTCAGCTGATTACACGGTTGAAGTCTTCACTGCATAGTTGTGCCCACATCAACCTCTCATTCAACTCCTGCCATAACAAGTCAAAAACGCAGGATAAGCTGAAAACCTAGAAGCAACTGTGAACTGTTTACCTCAGAAATAGCAACAGTTGCCGCTGAGCCGCACAGAGAATTGTTGAAAATGCCAAACAAGTTTGATGATCGATGATCGCAGAAGAAAACGAATTTCAAGTACTACCTTTCTCTGCCTGTTGCAGCTCTTCACCTGTCCGCTATGCGCATTACAGCAACCTTAGTAGGAACCAACAGAAATAACCTACTTAGGCAGCTGGTCTCCATTCTAGCGATATTCTAGCGAAATTGGATTTCTATGGTTCAATGTAGCCACAGAATTAGACAGGTCGTCTCTTCCTCCGTTTGACTAGAAGGGAAACATTGGAACATGTAACGTCAATGAAATGGCACAATCTGCTGACTAAATACCATAGCAATCGAACAATGAGCAGCCACTTCAACATTATACACGCCAAATTGTACGAAGTTTCAGTGACTGTTATTAACCGGATCACACAGCAAAGAGACACAGACGATGTCAAGTTCTACAGAGAAGTTTGTGAACTTTTTTTCATACGCCCGCTAACTTTTTTTAAAATGATCGGATGGCCCAACATTATCGAGAAGACTTTTGCGCAATGATCTGAATTCTTCAAATCTGAAGAAATCGTGGCGATCGGAGCATTTTGAAGGGATTCAGAGCAATCCGCAAGCGACGCACGACTACTTTTCCTATCTCTGCAAGGTATTAAAAATTTCTTTTGCCCACTTATCAAGTTCCTGCATGTGCCATCTGTTTGAATCAGTTTGCACTTCTATCAAAGTGATACGATTAAACAATCTAATTCTGTGGTCTGCGTGTTTCGGTCTACAGATGACGTTCCTCAATACTAATGGTCACGGCCAGAACTAGTCTGGAGGGGCAAGAAGATCAATTTTCCATTGAACATGATGCAAATTCAATGCTGAATTCCGAGATACCAGAAGATTGACACCACATAATTCACACACAGTACATTTGGATCGTGAAGAGTCGAGCGGTGTGAATAATAGCTCCATTTGACGAATTTATCACAATGAAAAATTGAGCCGAAGATGTGCATTTTTCACTTGACCGGCCTGCCTGCAATCTGACCGTTGAGGCTCATGGACTCGCTGATTAAGAGCTACTTCTGCCATGCGCGCGCTTGACCAATTACACGCACCAACGAGAGACGAATATCTATGTCAATGTCTATCGCATGCTACCACTGCATACAATGGTTTGGATAGCATTGGTTCCGCTGTAGACTAACCTATGCGCAAATGATTCTTTCTCTGTGAGACGACTTTTTACAATTAATAAACTGAAGCAAATGTGAAATAAAATTGCTATAATATGTGCAGTTGGTAGGACTTGAACTCATAGCCACAGGTTATCTAGACATACGAAAAGTGAGTTTAAAAGATAAAGAAATACTTGCATTTAATTCGCTATCTCATCATCAGACATAATTTCATCCAACATCAGCTGATATCTTCTCTTGTTTGATGTCTTAGGTGTCCGTTTTCTCTTCTGTTTTAGTTTTATGAAGTGCAAATATCCAATTCATTTTCAAGTTTTACTTCCTCAGTATTGTGACATTGATGCATTGAGAATCATGAAGAAACCATCGATAAAGGATTTTTGCAACTTGTTTTTCAACTCCAATATTGACACACTTTAAAGATGAATTATTTACAGGCAAACGAAGTCATGGAACTGCTACCCGAATTTCTTATGCTAATCAGTGACTGTCGCTTGATCTTCATCCTCAAATCTTAAATGCTGAAAAAGTTGTTTTTTTATAGACTAATGAATCTAAAAATAGGAACAACCCAGAAATAACTTCGTCATAGACCCGTAGATTGCAGTGTTTTCTTGATCAAATGTATTATTGATTGCTTGACAGTTAATCAATCTTCGTTACATTATTTTTCATTACATGTTTTTGTTCTATAGATAACATAACAGCTTTTAACAGTAAATAGGCCTATTCTTGGCAAAAGAAAAGTTGAAATTTTATTCCTTGAAGCGTGCCTCGAAATAGAGCATGTCAGAGGACAGAAAAATGTCATTGAAGACTAGGACTACATTTCAGGAGATGCTTGTGAAGTATTCAGTCCCCTCATCAATCCCAATTCATCTGTACATAGGAAGAACAATTCTTCAGTTCAGGAACATGTCAATCGAAAAGGCCAAAATGTTCAAAAAATCCAGTGCGTAATATTGAAAAGATGTGTTGATATGCAATGCATTCTCCTTGTGTTTTTGTGACCTTTGGAGTCTTGAAAATTCAACTTATATTGTGCTATGACTTGTGTGCCTTGTTTTAATTAATTGTTAGACTTTCAGATAGAATCAGCAGAATTCCGGATAGTCTTTTTTGGCAATTAATCGTGAAATCTTTCATGAAGCATTTTCCTTCCATGTTAGCTGCATATTTATCCATAGTAAACTCAATAAATGTCACAAATTGTTTGTTCTGTCTTTGGAATCTTCAAAAGTATTCAGACATGTCCGCATTACCAACCTATCGAATGTGTAGTTGGAGTAGTGTGCCATGTTAGGACAAAATCATAGAAATTAACCATACCACAGATATCAAGCGTCAATCCTGGCTTGCTATTATCTATCTCTATGGATAGAATGACATCCCGCTCGAACATCAGTAATAATCGCTCTTTTGAAGCAAGGCGATATGTTGAAAGCAAGTTTTGAAATTGTTGTCTCATAGCACAATAATGAAAACATGAAAAAACAAAATCAAAGAATTTTAGCATAACTCCAATATCAAGAATATCATTGACCGACTGAGGAAATTGGATTATTTTTTGTAGATGTTCATATAAAGTTCTCACATAAATTGTCGGTCGATTAAACATCAAGTACTATTTCCAGAAGTAAATTATCGGAAGATACACCTGTCAAAAAAATTCACATTGTTCGTTCAATTACAAATTTTGATCGGGAGTTTTACAACAATTTTTGATGGACATCTCTACATATAAAGAAATGTCTCTAAACATTGTAAAAAGGTTCTTCACGCCAACAGAGAAACACATTTGAAATCTAGGAAGTTCACATGTCGTTTATCATTGGAATTAAAAAAATGATCAATCAATTTTCTGCATCATCACTTTGATTTTTGTCTCGTTTTACACGGTTGTCTCTCTATTCAATGATCTTCCCCTCTCTGCCTAATGAATAGCTGCAAGAAAACTTCGAGGGAGGTGAATGCCAATGTAGTTGTTATCAGATCTCATTAGAAAAAGAATTTGGAAGTAATTGAGGTGACCGTCAAAACAGATTACAAGATGGAAGTCTGTCGCACGATGATGTTGTCTATCAGGAGAATATTTCATTGACAGACGTTCAGATTCTTAGAAAACAAAGATTGAAGTCAAAATAACAGGAAGAAATCACGTAGAATGGCTGTCATATGAACAATTCTTGGAGAAGCTGACATTGATGAATTACAAATAGATCTAAGACATGTCATGGACAAAATATTTACATCAGACTTCACTCAACGTCATATCGAGTGAATCTAAAGAGTTATTTTCATCGGTAGAAAGACGTGGTAGAGAAATATTCATCCAACAGTTGTGTAGAAAGAATCTGAGTGATCAACAGATAATCAATCTAATGCTCAGTGGAAAAATCAATGAATTTTCAATTTGTTTACGTTAGCAGGATTAAAAAGACAGTAATGGTACTTGTTGATGGCAATTTCAGCTCCTCGAAGTCAGTGTTGCTACATCTTATTGATACTCATAAATTGATGACTGAAGCCTGCAACAGCTGTAGATTCATGTCTTAACGTGATGCTTAAGGCCAAGGCATGGACTGATGTTCAATTTGAGCTTCATATATTTTCCATATATTTGACAATTTTCAGCACTAGAATTGTCAACTAATGTTGTTGAAAATGCTGTTTTTTATTTATCAACTTATCTTTATAAAACTTATCATAAGTACAAAGATGAAGACTAAGTTGGAAGGAGTTCGTCAACAGTGCTAGGTTTGTCAATGGGATGGAATTTTTCTACATATTCTCATCTAGTTTCCACAGAAAGACACAGAGATTCTCGTGGGTTTCCCATCGACAAGCCTGGTTCCACTTGATCATGAAACCCGCTCATCTGAGGTCGAGTGTAGGCCCATGGGTAAAATGTCGACTTACAACAGAGCAAGTATCCGCTAACTTATGCGCTTTCTTAAGGAGCATTATTAGAGCAACATCATCTTTAATCTCATCGCTGATGTGCAGACGACGTCATCGCCTCCTATGGCCGTGATCTCACCAATGATGAACAGATGACGTCATCTCCTGCAGTGTCTGTGACCTCATCAATGATGAACAGATGACGTCATCGCCTGCAGTGGCCATGATCTCATCAATGATGAGCAGTTACCATAGCATCTCATCAAGGATGGGCACTACCATAACAGTCGATGACGTCATCTGCCCATCAATGATGAGATCACGGCCACTAGAGGCGATGACGTCATCGCCTGCCATGGTAGTGACATCTGGGGAGTTTGTTGGGAAGAGTCAAGAGTTCATTTTTATTATTCGTCATACAATTATTTTTTGTCACAGCAGAGTGATTATCTTCAAGTTTAGAGGAAAGTTCATAAAATAGCTTCAATGAGTCGCCTTGCGCAAGAATCTACAAGTGTTGCATGTTTCAGTAATTTGATTCTTCTAAAGATTTATCAGCATTGACTTAGATCGGTGCTCAAATGATCGAATGAAGTGACCATCAACAAACCGCTATTGTTCATTCTAAAATATATAAAACGAGAAGTCGGATTTCCATGGCCGTAATCTGATCACAGATTGGCAGATGGCATCGTCGCCTTGTGTTGTACTGACCTCGTTATAACACAGAATCAGAAAACTCCGCGGCATCGTAAGTGTGAATGTTTTTTCCTCAATTGACTGCACGGCTGTAATCATCGCTTTACTTGATCGTTTCTCCTCTTCGACAGTGTGAACGGCTTCATTATCAAACCGGTCATCCACACGAGATTTTATTTCTATAGGAAGTTTGGCTAATCAAATGATTGCAGAAAAGTGCACAGACGTATCGCCTGCAGCGGATGAAAAAGATGATTGTAGAGTAGAAAGCACTCATTGACTGACACATGAGTAGCGTAAGGAAGGTGAATGAGACGGAAGAAAAGGTCTTAAAGCCCTCTGTCACTCCCTCGCTAACCAATCGTAGTAAAAGCTTTCTCTTTCCGCCTCAAATTCTCTGTTGACTTCCTGTCCTGCCAAACCTTTCATCTCCAATGATTGCTTCAATGATTCGGACTCAGGTGAGAAAATAGAGAGAAAATAGATCAAGAAGGAATCGCTTCTCTCTTCATTTTACCACACATGGATAAACCTGACTGCACTTCAAGGTCATGGAGAGTTCGGGCGAATATGGTATCATCTGAAGATCATCCACACACTTTTCAACCTTTCCTCCACACAGGCCTCGATCCCAACTCCCTGTGGTCATCTACACACTTTCCAACTAGTGCAGCCCGGAGGCCTAGACCCCATCATCGCTGCGGTCATCCACACGCCCTCAAGCCACCTCTCCACGGAGGTCTCAATGCCACTGCGCTCTGCGATCATCCACGCACCTTCCAACCGCTGTGGCCCGAGGCCTCGATCCAACCAACACTGCGGTCATCTAGCACCCCTTCCAGCCACTGCACAATGGAGACCTCGATCCCACCTCACGGCGGTTATCCGCACGCCTTCCAGCCAGTGCTCCACGGAGGCCTTGATCCCACCTCCTTGTGGCCATCCACATACCTTCCAACCACTTATACACAAAGGCTTCGATCCCACCTCCTTGTGGCCACCCACATACTTTCAAACACTGCTCCACGGAGGCTTCGGTCCCACCTTCTTGTGGTCATCTAGCACCCCTTCCAGCCACTGCACAATGGAGACCTCGATCCCACCTCACTGCGGTTATCCGCACGCCTTCCAGCCAGTGCTCCACGGAGGCCTTGATCCCACCTCCTTGTGGCCATCCACATACCTTCCAACCACTTATACACAAAGGCTTCGATCCCACCTCCTTGTGGTCATCTACACGCCTTCAAGCACTGCTCCACGGAGGCCTCGATCCAACCACCATTGCGGTCATCCGCACGCTTTCCAGCCACTGCACAATGGAGACCTCGATCCCACCTCACTGCGGTTATCCGCACGCTTTCCAGCCACTGCTCCACGGAGGCTTCGGTCCCACCTTCTTGTGGTCATCTACACACCTTCCAACCACTGCTCCACGGAGGCTTCGGTCCCACCTCCCTGTGGTCATCTACACACCTTCAAGCACTGCTCCACGGAGTCCTCGATCCCACATCCCTGCGGTCATCCGCACGCTTTCCAGCCACTGCTCCACGGACGCTTCGGTCCCACCTCCCTGCGGTCATCCGCACGCTTTCCAGCCAATGCTCCACGGAGGCCTCGATCACACCTCCCTGCGATCATCCACACACTTTCCATCCATGTACTTTTGAAGAAAAGCTTTTCGGATCAGAATAAAGTATCGAGATATACTCAAGTCTTCTCTCCTTAGAAGCCGATAAGTTTGAGACTTCATATCAAAAGATCGTCACAATACAGACTTCAAATCCTTTCCATATTCCTGACACGATTCTGTCCTTGCTTTTACTGTTAACGAGGACAATCGAGAGAGGTTTTTAAGCTAACATAAATTTCCCATTCGCATGAGTAGTCAACTATTAAATCTCACACTCCTTTATCCTCCTTTTGTTCAAGATATCAATTAGAGAGATTTATCAAGCGAAGAACTTTACTTCGACAAGTACACGTTTCTTGTAGTATGACTGACGGTCTTTTACAAATAGATTTTCAGTTCATGATGTCAATGAATCATCGCAATAGTTGACTGCAGACCAGTGGGGAATTTAAGGAAATTATTTTCAAAATTCATAATTGAACTAACTCTGGCTGATAAGGATAAATTCTCACGCAGATTTCCCCAACAATAGAGCTGTCAAAGATATTGAATAGTACGTGTTCGGTTTTAGAGTAGAGATGGGACTTGCACCATTAAGCAGGTGTCCTGCTGTTTATTGTCTTTGTTGTTATTCAAAATAGAAATGGTAAATTTTCTTTGCATATACCTATACATTACCAAGTCCAATCCTGAAACATGTGCCATCAAGGTTCATCATATAGTGAGGTTAAAGGTAGCTATGATATCTGCATGTACATGTAAATTCACATGAAAATGTTTATCGAAAGTTCAGAAAGAAACCCGTCATGAACACTGTGAATTAATGTCTTCATGATCATTTTTTTGCGGAATAAGCTTTATTTTACTTTTATGAATTTTATTTGTTTCCATAAGATCAGAGTATCCTGGAAAATGTACCTTTGATCACATGTAGCCAATCGATTAGCAAAATAAAATTGGTTCAGCCAAATTGCAAAAAGTCATGATGTTTCAGTGTCCACCCAGTCAACACCATCGATATTAATTTCTGAATCAAGTGATCAGAAATTCTGCTTCGAATACTATGAAAATAATCAAATTCTGTGATCTAGACCACATTTCAGAATTGTACTTTTTTATTGCATTTATATCACGACAGCGGATGCCTTTGATTCGGGTGATGCCTACAGAAGCCAACTAATCTCAACATCACGAATTTTGGAATGGTATTGAACTTTTTCAAGCCCGTTTCTATTCGAAAAAACAGGTCCAAGCGTGGTCCAGGTGAGGTTTAGTCCATTTGCAATTCTGGTAGCCATGCCACAGTCCTTTATGTCACTACAAAACTCCACCATGAGCTGAATAATTGCCTTTTAATGTGCAGTTGTGACAAAAGGTAAGCGATGAAAATGATTATTGAAATCAATCAATGCACCTTGATGTTCGCGGACAACAGTTCACGACAAGAGTCGAAGCATAACGTAATCCATGAAAAACATGGAAAATCTCTGAATTCTACACTGTTCTACTGTTTAGCCGATGTGTCTTTCTTATTTTGTTCTGTTATAATTACTTGTGCTTTCTGATTAATTCTGTAATCAAATGTTGTTAAGTGATTTGCAGTCTTCGAGTATTGTGGTCTTTGATGCTCATTCGTTCGTTCTTCGATAGTCATGCAAGTCATGTAAATAAGCAATTTTGTAGCCGTTTTCGTTTTTGCGCTGAGTTTTCTTGCGATCGTTTTTAGATTACATTCTTCAAAATGTTTGGAAAATCGAATTTGTCGCTGTTTGAAGTTGTTCGACTGGCTCAATAGAATATATTTTTTCAAACCATTCTATGCCATTACTATTGTCATTAAAGTGCCAGTTAAAAAATGGACATACTTTGATTGGGTTTTAGAATGTTCAAATAAGTACCGGTATATATCATGAAATCTTCAAATCTTCCGATGTAACAAATTTGTTAAAATATATTTCAACAACATAATTGGACTTGAGCGTCTTCATTTTCTTATTGAAATGTGATGACCTCCAATGACCGAATCCCCCAATCATTTGACAAAGTTTTACTAATATATTACACTTAATATTCTGACATACTATTTGTGACAAATTTACGCAGCAATTGCATATCTTGGTCGAATTACACAATAATTTCAGGTCAAGCGATTTACAGAATGTTTTTGTTAATCATCTTTCCTCACTGTCTAGGGGAGATTTTCTCCTCACGGCATTGATGGAATTGGAAATATCATACAAATTCTGTACTCTGTAAATAAAGGTCTAGAGCGGATTAAACCATGGATGCGCGTAGCCATACCATCATCAGTATTAAAAGAAAAAATCCGGCCGGTAAGCATGAGTTTCTGCTGGGAACAAGGCCGAAAATGAGACTTTCACAGAATGTTCACCCTTTGGCTACTACGAATCTGCGCGTCTGCCGAGTTCTACCCGATTCTCCCCTCTCCGGTTCCACCCTCCTCTTGTCAGACCGGATCAAAGAAAAACTCATGCAAATACAATGAGACGCAGATTGAACTTCACGGTGAAAAAAATATTCAAGTTTGTTTTCTCTGATTAAGTGAGAGCTGGATCAAAGACATGTCAACACATGTCAAAAGACATGTCAAAGACAAACACATGTCAATCCAATGGAACGCAGATGAACGTAGTTTTTAACTAAAATGAAACTTTTTATGTTTTCTTTTATTAACTGAAAAATGGTATATCTAGAGCCATAATTTTCGGCATGATATGCATGTATCTTCAGGTCATTTCTTATCATGTTCATGAGCTTTTATCTATGAAGCTGCACACATTTAGATTTTGCAAGCCTCTTTTGTCGGCAAATACTAACATGTTGGCCTAATTTATCCACATTGAACCACATTCTCGCATACATCGCCGATCAGAAACATGACATTATCACATGCACATGATAGGAAGTGACTTGAAAATATGTCATGCCGAAAATTTTGACTCTAGACTTACTACTTTTCAGTTAATAAGAGTATACATAGAAAGTTTCATTTTTTCTAAAAACTGCAATCTGCGTCCGATTGAATTGTGTACTTTCTTTGATCCTTTCTGACAAGAAGAGGAAGGAACCATGTAGAACTCTGCAGACTCGTAGATTCGTAGTAGGCATAGTGTGCACATCAATCTGTAGGAATCTCATTTTCGGTCTCGTCTACTATAGAAACTCGTTCTGGCTGCCTGCTCTAGATATGGCTGCCTCTCAATGATACTGGCCCCTAGTCAGTGTAATTTGTGAAGATTATCTGAAAGAATATCATTATCCATTCTCTCTAAATATTCATTTTCACTTGCAATGTGCTTAAATCATTGAACGAGAAGCTGAAATTCCCATTAAATAAGTAGCTTTTGTTCGTTCTTGTCCTACTTACTTAACACAAAAGCGGAAAATTGCATTTCTATGGTGTTACAGTGTGCAGCAAGTGATAGTTTCCTCTCACAATCGCTCAAACTGACACAGTACAAAGTATCAATTGAAATATCTTTTTCCTCTGTAAGTTGAATCTGCAGATTGAATTCTCACCCATTGGCATAATCTATATTTGTATTGTATGTGTTTGCATTCTCTTCAAATTGCATGGCACACTTCAAACTTGTACAATGAATAGAGAACGCATTCTTAGTTCGTCTTGTGCTGGTAAATATGAGAGTAGATAATGTTTTATGTTCAGATTGAATGCTTCAAACCTGAAATCAATATTTTCTTTCTCAACATTTGATAGTTTACAACAGCTGCTTTAAGATATCTTGTTTGTGAACTTGGCTCTGTTTTAAAGAGGTCGAACTGTGTTGAGACAGAATTTGGCCGGAATTGCATCTAATAAAAGCTCCTTCGGTCAATATCTGAAAATACAGGAGTGAACTTTATCAATGAAAACTCGTTTAAAGA
Source organism: Prostheceraeus crozeri (assembly GCA_907163375.1). Lineage (NCBI taxonomy): Eukaryota > Metazoa > Platyhelminthes > Polycladida > Euryleptidae > Prostheceraeus > Prostheceraeus crozeri. The sequence goes on along the minus strand of CAJQUW010014582.1, from coordinate 287,529 downwards.
TTAATTATGACTGAAATATGAAGTTAGCTGATAAATAGAATTTTGAAATGGAAAATAAAGATTTCAATCGAATGAAAAATTGAAGAGTAAACACCTCAAGGAGAATGACTGACATATGTGAATCTGATTACAAGATATTTAAAGTGCGTGCATAGATGTGATGAACTCCGAACATCGATACTATTCCCTAATGATGCCTTACATCGATACGAACTTTATAAAACAATCTAATAATTAAATATTTAATGATAAATCACATAAACTGTCAAAATCAGTTTTATTGCTTGATAATAATTTACATAGATATCGCTGGCGCTCCTCGGAATGCAACTTGAGTACATTTCAAGGGATTTGCATTTTTAATTCAAAAGCTAGAGAAGATTTTTAAGTGTAAGTCATTCACACTTTGTCAATCGCAGGAGGTAATATTTGGTTATAGTAAAATAGTGGCCTAAATGAGAAATCGATTATTGCTCTTAAATTCATCTGAAATCGACATTTGCAATATACTGAGAGTACCGATTTAGTTAAAGGAAACTTAATAGCAGTAAAGTGCACCAAATAATTAATAAAACAGTTACTGAATGATCCACGCAAAAAGCGTTGTGATGCTATTCTATTCATCAGTTGAGTTGATCGAGGTTGAATTTTTATCGATTGCTTTTAATTAGATTATAGCATAGGCTACTTAACCCGGCCGATTTTTAGCGTCGTAGGACCCGGGGCACAAAGTGCCCCGTCCCCTGCATTTTCCATGTTCCGATGGATAACACTTTTTGAAAACAGGGTCACTATATATTTCGAGTCTCCTTTTAGAATGGTAATGCCTATTTTGCATGATTCGAAGACTTTCGCACCAAACATTCAAATTTAAAATTTGTATTTTTTGACTCATCAAAAATTGTTCATTACAACTTAAGTATTTATGCAAACTTTTACTCAAGCATATCTATAAGGTGTCACAAGTACAATATTCTGCGTTAATTTTACTACTATAAATAGCATAAACGTCAAAAATGTCTTTTCATGTATTATTGCATATTTCTATCATCACAAATGTCCGTTCTAATGACCTATTCTCTCTAAAGACAAGGTTTTGATACATTCCAAATTCAATCTTTCGAATGGTGATTTGTATTTTGCATTATTCTGTGGTTTCATATCTAAAAATTCACATCAAGACATCATATTTTCACATTTTATATTTACATGTATATGTATACATTACATCTACAATGTACATGTACTCATCTTGGGAGATGAGATGAATGTGTATGTTAAGAATCTTGAATTGCGCATGCATAAGCGCATGCGATTACATAAGCATTACAGTCCAGCCACAATCACATCGATAGTACATCACTGCACCATAACTGCATACCATATAACATATAGAGTTATGACTTGCTTATGCAATAAACTAGCTATGACTTTGTAATAAACAAATTGCCAGAAAGACCATAGTCAAAATCTGTAGACTAGAGCACTCACCGAATAGGAGACCCTGTCACTATTTCTTCACTGTTTCATCTACGATTGGCGCGAAATATTTGATAGTTTTATAAACAGCATTCACGAATGAACCAATGCAGTTCTAAGTGTCCCAACAGTTTTAAGTGTATAAATGGAATTTCAAAATTCAAATGCTCAATTTTCTGTCATAAGTAAATTTATTGCATTTCGACAATCAGAAATGCACTAAAATCAGAAAAAGAATGAATGTACACTAAATCGAAATAGCAATTTTTTGATAGATTCAATTCAGATCTTTTTGTTCATTTTTCTAATTTTTCTGTTTTGACAACTCTATATCACTGTCGATTTCAGCCTCTATCTCTCGTCATCATTCCCCGCAAAAATTCTTCTCTGTATCAATTCAGAATCATTCGTCTTGACAAGCATTTTTCTGATGTATGTTATTCCACTACTCGCATTCAAGTTCCACGTTTTAGTCATGAGTTAACAAAGTGAAGGAAAAATTCCGGAGACAGGTGTAAAGGGATTTTAATTGCATTTTCATCCTGCATTGTCGTGGTTCACATTGCAGAATGGTCATTCGGGTACGAGGTCAAATCCTCATTTGCATTAGTCGTCAAGACAGCAGCGGACAGCATCCGGTCTGGCAAGGATGTAAGTCAGACGATGATCGATGATGTCATCCACTGGGTCTTTCATCAGACACTTTCATCCATGATTTCTTGAAAGATCCTGCTATTCGGAGAAAACTCGATAATTCTACAATTTCTTGACAGATCATGCAAGAAGTCATAGGAATTCCATAAGTTCTTCTCTGATCTTGCAAGAAAGCGTGGGAATTCTGTAATTTCATGGCAGCTCTTGTGAGATAGTAAGGGTATTCCACAACTTCTTCTCTGATTTTGTAAGAAAACGTGGAAATTCCGTAATTTCTTCTAAGATGTTTCAAAGTAATGCGGGAAGTTTATAATTTCTTTTCAGATTTTGCATTATTGTACGGGAAATCTATAATCTCTTCTCAATTCTTGTAAAGTAATAGGCGGATTCTAAAACTTCTTCTTAAATGTTGCAAGATAGCGTAAGAATTCTTCATTTTCTTGTCGGTTTTTGTAAGATAGTGTAAGAATTGAACAACATAATACTGAATTGCATCCTCAATTGAAAAATGGGAACAGACCTGAATTCATCCAAAATTAGGAAATCGTCAGCAGGTCTAGCTCATATCTCTTGGGCTGCTGTCATACAGAATAAGGCGTCTTCCGTAAGGCGTGATGAGACAATTTTCATCTGTCGTCTTCCGGCTTCCATTGTCCGTCTTCCACGGACCGCATTCACGCCAGGGAAATCCATTTCCGATTCAGTCAGCGATATTTTTTACAAAACCGTTGCTATGACTACTGTCTAATCTCTTCTCTTCCTCATCTTTGTCCTCGTTTGACATGTTGAACAAAGAACTGTTTTCTGATGCGCTGCTTCTCTTCGTAAGTCACAGCTCCCTCAGACGTCACTTCACGTTGCTATAATTTTAGAATAGTCTCGCGGCTGATGCCTGATAGCAGATGGAAATAAACTTCATCAGCCGCATAATTTCGTGCGTGCCTTGTGTCCGATGGACGTCTCATGACTTTTAATGTGTGACAGCGTGATGGAAGATGGAAGATAACTTGTGGCTGACGGCTTTTTCTGTATGATAGGTTGTATTCTTTTACACATGCAATTAAAGGGAAATCCCAAATAGAAGATGCCTTATTCTGTATGACAGCGGCCTTACAGTGAGGTCGATTTTATGGCATTTACAGCTAGTAAAGGGTTGCAAGTTTTCCTAGTTTACTCGACTGTTTTTATCTTTGACTTTATGTGCTTGATCTTGTGAGCTGAAATGTCCGAAAACTGATCCATTTCTATTGGCTGCTGACATCATGTCGGAAACATGAACATTAAAGAAAAAATCTACTTTAACTATACAAATGCAATTTCAATTAGATAATGCAACCAATACTAAGAATAACGAAGTCCATTAATCCATCTCATCCTAATGCGGCTGGTACATAAATGTATTAAAGAAAATCAAATTGGACTTTATTCTCACCTAGCTCAAATACTACATATTTTCTTTACTTTAAATTTGAAAATATTGCTTGACTTCTCATTTGGATAACTCAAGAAATTGAAAGGTCATTTGGATATTGGAAAGGGACCGTGATATAGCGATTGGGTTTGTGGATGTGGAGAAGGCACACGACACGGTACCCAGACCCTTGGTGATGGCAACGCTGAGGTGGATGGAAACATGTGTCTTGCCACCAGTGACATACGGACTAGAAAGGATGGCACTAACTGAGCAGCAGCAAAAGATGTTGCAAGTGTATGAAAATGACTGGATAAGGCGCATCTGTGATGCAAAGTTGGTGGAGAAACGAAGAATGGCGGAGCTGAAGGAGGAAGTATGATTGAAGAAAACGGTGACACAGAAAGTGGTGGAAAAGAGACTGAGGTGGGCAGGACATGTTGTAAGGATGAGAGACGAAAGGGTAGTGAAACAAGTGGAAGAGATGGATGACACAATGCCAAGAAGGGGAAGGCCAATGATTCGTTGGAAGGACTGTATCAAAAGATACCTGGAACGCACAGAAGAAGCGTCAAGATAGCACGGTATCTGTGATTCTGTCTCGGTTAAATTCTAATTTGTCAAATGCAGTAATTGAACAGTTGAATGTCAATCTTGTCGAAATTTAAAAATAAGTAAATACAAGTCTTTTATTTCGAATTTTACTGAGTACTGATAGTGCTGTGACCTAATATAATCTTTAGTAGAACAAACCAGAAATCATCTTTCTTGTGGGAAAGTCATTGTTTGATTTCTTCATATGTACGATGATTCTATGAAATCAAAGCACTTACAGGTCTTACTTTTCTTGGGATATTTTCCACACTGTTTATCTTGTCAATTTCAATAATGTAATTACATGGTGGAGAGGAATTGAAAATAAAATCTTATTGGTCAACCTTTCAGTGGTACAGAAGTTCTGACTTCAAAGTTGATCGCATAATTATAGCAAATAAACTTTAGACATGTGCGTAGTTTATTAGCTTGGAATTATCTATCTAACTTCCTTGCAAAATCAATATTCTCTTCTGTACGTTCAAGTATCTTTAGAGATATCAATCTCCCACAATTCATAAAATATGTGCGCAATGTCAACATTGCTTTATCAAAAAAATCAAAGTACTTGCAGCCGTCAGATGTACAATTTCACTTCCACTAATTCAAAATATAAAGTTAACACACAAGTCATCGATAAGGTCAAAACTCTACAGATAGACGATGTTCAATTCATTGGTGTCTATACGTCAGCTACATAATTATTATGTTTGTGTATTCTAAAGCATCTTATTTTTTGCCTTCGTGTGCAATGGACAACAGCAGTGACATACAAGGAATTTTAAGTGTTTCATGCTTTGGTGTATTCATGAAAGACGGGTCTGAATAACTAAGTGACATGTTCGTCTTGTTTCCACCATGTTCTCAAGCAAATGAAGCCATTAATTATGTAGCCCATGCTCGTGAAAGCTTCGCGCAGCTTGAAGTTGTATTTGACATTCCTGATCTCATTTTAAGGTAATTAGACTTGATATCATTTTACAGATGTTTTTGGAAGAGTCCTTAAATTCTAATAAGGTATGAGAAATATCACAGAAAATGACAAGAACTGATGTGATTAATCTTTAATATAATGAATTTTATCTTATCTTTACTTCTATCTTTACTATTGATTGATTGTAAGTGAATGATTTATTATTGTACATAGTTTATGTGTAGAGCTGACAAAGAGCTCATTATCCATAATGAATTGAAATTATGAAATTCAGGAAGGGTTTATAGCCGAAACTTTGTTTGAGCTTGAAATGTGCCGTGAATGATAGTATTATTCATTGTTGGAAAAATCATTTGGTCTTATTTTTATTAAATGACAACAATTAATTTCGACTATATTCTATAGCCATTCTCAAGTTAAAATAAATATATAAAAATGTGCAACTTTCAAAAAATAGGATGCAAAATGTCTTTAGGATTATGGCAAGAAATAGCAATAATGATACAGCACAGTGAGCAAAGCATCATTGGAATACCACCCCAACCTCCCAACCAAAACTTGGCAAATAGTGAAAATGTTTAAACTTTTTAAAGTACGAGGATGAGCGAGTCAGGGCAAATGAATCGCACCATTAGAAAGTTCACACCCTAAATCTGTTTTCATGTGATATGGAGCAATAACGGCACATCAGCCTTTAGGAGAACCGAATCTGCGCACAAGATCTCGGTGTCAAAAAGGAACATCTCTAAAAGGATGATGAACTTTCTTGTCTTCGAGATTCATTCATTTTCCTCTGTAGTCACTGACATTTCACATTTCTGGCAGAACCTGCTAAGAATCCTGCTGACTGAGTAGCGAAAGAAATTTGCCTGTGTGAAGATGACATTTGAATACATGAATGAGTTGCCTCCCAAGGAGATTGCATAACAACATCGCACTACACTGTTAATGCATTCACGTTCCTGATTAAATCTTAGAATCTGTCCATCACCAGTACTTTTTCCACTCAGTTAACGCTTTGGCAAGGAGGAAAGGTCGTTTATGTCTTGTGCACTGAACCCGTGTTTTCATGAGAGGAAGTTAAAGGTAAATCAGATTGAGATTGTATGAAGAAGATCCTCGTTTCCAAGTGGAAAAAGTCATTGGAGGTTTTCTTGTTGGAGCATGTGACAAGTGATTTCCTTGCAGGTACCTCACAACAGCCGCGTAAAACATTCGTTAGGAGTCAAACATGTGAGTGTCCAAGAAGAATAAGAAGTCAAACTAGAACTGCCAATCAGGGCCAGGCGGATTCCGCGCGCCGCGGTAGCCCGCGGAATCTCCTATTTCGAGCAGCAAATGCGGAAAATACAATTTCGTGCGGAAATATGCGGAATAATCAGTTATAAGCGGAAATGTGCGGAATATGCATGTATTTAAACATCAAATATTTTCCAATGTTACACCCTGTCGTTGCATTGCATGCACGGCTGAGAATTCTAAACGCGAATCTAAACTGAACGAAATAGCAGCCGATTAAAGTTGACTATTTCGTTGCCACTGAAGAATGGCAGTATGAAGCAGGCAATCCACGACGCATTCTATACGCGGAATTCCTTGGAAGTCTGACTTTGTACAGTGCATGTGTGACTCACAATTCACATCACATCACTTCATACAGCAATGGAATTTCTCAATGCTGTTCGTCTCTTTGATCCCCAGCAGATGGCTGTAAACATTTTGGTTGGTAAACGCGACATTGTCAATTTTTCTTTGATACCAGGTCTCGACGATCCATCGAGCGCCTTGTTGAATGAGTGGGCAAACTACACAGCAATCTGTCTACGGCCTCACCCAGAAGAAGGATGTCCTGAAATGCAGTTGGATATTTGGTGGCGTAGCCATTCAGGTGAACTTCCTTTGCTGTCCAAGTTGGCTCTGGATTGTATTTGGATGAGGATCAGTTCAGCTGAGGCGGAACGGAGCTTCTCCTGCTACAACAATATCTTTTCTCCGCTACGACAGTCTCTTAGCGACGAAAACGCCTCTAGTTTACTGTATGCCTATTACGATAGATTTTAAGACGCTTCGATTTTAGACACATTTTGTTTACATAACTTGCGTAGTCAATAAAATTCGTTATATGCTTGAAAATTGCCTTCTCTTTATCTTGAATAATAGCGTTTTTATATAAATCGTCAATAAAGTGGAATAATTTTTTCGAGCGGTACATACTCGGATATTGAATGGTGAATGTCCTTGGAACAGAAAATGGACATCACCAGTCGACTCAGAATATATGAATTACTATTCAATAGTGGTCTTGTTTTTCGATAAGATGTCATGATATATGGAATAATTTTTCGAGCGGAATTTAACGTATCGTGCCGCGGAATCCGCCTGGCCCTGCTGCCAATGTTTCAACTTTAAAAATCAATCATTTCGCTTTGTTTGAGTTAATGTGACTAGAATGGACAGTAGCTGTTTCTTCATGGTCATTTCATCTTCTGAGCTATGCGCTGATTGGTAGATCTTTAGAGGAAGCAAATTACTGAAACATGCTACAGTTGTAGATTCTTGCTGCAAGGCGATTTAATGCACGTTATTTTTATCAAAGTGCTTTTATATATGAAGAGAAATGATAAGAACAGTGAATATTCACATATCACACTGATAAGTTTCTATTGTCGCAAGGTAACGGTTCAAGAAGTCACAGTCCAATGTGTTCGAATTCACTTGCACCCACAATTATGAGACTGACAGGCATGACAAGTGTGATGTAGCACATTGAACCGATTTCTATGTAATTACTCAAACTCTACCTTAACAATTCAACCGTTAGATCCAAAAATGAATTAGTTTCAAACATTGAGGTATTTTGAAATTGTTCCTTGATACACAGCGGTAAGATGAACATTTCAAAGATTAGAAAATACATCTGAACTGCTGATATCCAAGCAGAAACGGTCTTGGATTGCAGTTGTCTAAAGAGAAAGCATTTAAAGACGTACTCTATTTGATCATTTTATGTCATAGAAGTCCATTCTCTCCATTATAACAACAGGAAGTTAATCATAAAGTTATCCACAGAAAGGATAGAAAACACAAAGGAAATAGAGAACATTCGTGAAAGTTGACAAAGGATGCTTCTTGTCCAAGTCATGGATTTCTGTCTAAATGCAGCAATCTTGAGTAGAAAGTGGGCGTTATGAATCTATGACAAACCGACAAACCAATGAGACAATGAAGTTCTGCCTGTCGATAGTTTAGAAACGCTTTCAGAAATAATTGGTAATGCGATCCGATATCTATGATTCATACAGCGCATACATCGAGAAAATGATGTTAGTTTGGCAGAAAACTGTGGCGACAATTCGGTTACACCCATAGAATTAGATTGTTTAAGCGCATCACTTTGCTAGAAGTGCAAACTGATTCAAAACGATGGCACATGCAGGAACTTACTAAGTGGGCAAAAGAAATTTTTAATACCTTAACAGAGATAGGACAAATAGTCGTGCGCCTTCACGAGTGCCCTCCACGAGTGCGCCTCGGATTGTTAGGAATTCCTTCAGATTCATTCGAAGAATTCAGATCATTGTGTAAAAGTTTTCTCGATAATGTTGGGCCCTCCGATCATCATTAAAAAAGTTGCAGGCGCACGAAAAAACATTCACAAACTTCTCTGTAGAACTTGACATCAACTATGTCTCTTTGCTGTGTGATCCGGTTGATAACAGTCACTGAAACTTCACACAATTTGGTGTGTTTAATGTTGAACTGGCCGCTTATTGTTCGATTGCTATGGTATCATCTAACTGACTGTCTTCGATCATCAATTACCAGACGGTATTCGAAAATTGTTTAACCGCCGCTCTTCGAACATAGCTTAACCGTAGGTCTTCGAACTTAATATAACCGTCAGTCTTCGAGCACCAGACGGTCTTCGAACGTCATTTTGCACCCTCCTGACCCTAAATTTCATGTTTGAATGAGAAACATTTTGAAGGATTGATTCAGTTTGGAAAACGAATGCCTAACCTGACAATAAATGCGCATTTCCGTGACACGTTGCGAGTAGTTCTCTCCCCTTAACTTGTCACAGAATTGGAAGACGTCGTAGAGGACACAAGAAAGCGTTTGGTGGAATCCTCTCCCCTAGTGAATTATTCAGGACGAAATTGAGACCGACAGCAGCGAGGATGAAGTAGAGACAGGAAATGAAAAGAGAAAAGAAAAATTCCTAAAGAAAACAAACCAAAATTAATAACCTGTGGAGTTGGGATGATCATCCACGAATAGAATTGATTGGAACTCGAATGGAGATAATTCTTGATGCATTAACTCCAAAATGATGCCAATGAGACGGAGAGCGAAGAGCTCCTACCAGTGGCGCCTACGAGTATTTGCAATTCTCACGTTTCATCGGCGATAGTACTTCCAAAGACGGTCTGCAGACGACAGTAAACAACCATGGACACTCTGTACTGTACGAGATACCTCAAGGCAGTCTCCAGACGACAGTCAGCAACAATGGACACTCTGTACTACACGGGATACTTCCGAGCGGTCTTCAGTCGTCAGCCTACAACCATTGACACTCCACACTACATAGGGTATCTCGAGGTAGTCTTCAGTCGCCAGTCAACAACAACGGAAACTCTGTACTACACGGGATACCTCAAGGGTTACAACAATGGGTACGCTACGCTACACGGGATACCTCGAGGCATCTTCAATCGTCAGCCAGCAACCATGGACACTCCACACTACATGGGGTATCTCGAGGCAGTCTCCAGTCGTCACTCTACAACCATGGACACGCTACACTACACGGGATACCCTAAGGCAGTCTCCAGTCGTCAGTCAAGAACCATGACACTGTACACTAAACGGGATGCCTCTGGACGGTGTCCAGTCGTCACTCTCCGACACATGGTATTGGTGATGCTCCTTCAATGTAGCAACTTACATCGAGATGGAATGATGAGTGATATCGTCAGGCCATGAGAGGCATTGAACAAGAATCTTGAGACCCAGCTGATCACTTGCGCAACGAGCGACTGTGGTGCACATGGATGTGCTATAAAGGCTGAGCTAACACGGATCGAAACAGGCTCTGACCAGTCATTGCCAATCAATCTCTAGCCATTCCTATCAATGCATTAAGGGATGGTTCGGTCCTGTAGCAGTTTTTCCTGTGTGCTATTAATCCACATCTTACCTTTGGTTACTTCTAAAGTATTCTTAAGTTTTCCTGAAAATATTTAGATTTGGTCCATTTATAGGCCATTTTCTGAGGCTCTTTTTTGAAATTCAGAATTTTCCCACTATTGCAATAATTTTGCATGATGACTTTCAATTTCCATTTTCACCATGAGTAAAATATTTTGTAAGTATGACCACATGCCCACAAACCATGCCATGAAGGTCCTATCATAGCATAGACATCGAATTGTTCTACTTCAGCAATCACAATTGTTTTCGACGTCAGACAAAGGTTCCTGAAGACCGATCGACGGAGATAGACTTGGAAAATGACGTCTGACTGACCGGATTAACTTCATTGCTTTCACAGGAATCGATGTCACTTTGTCAATGTGCATCCTTTCTCTCTTTTGTTTCTCCCAGTGAGACAATAAACTAGCGACATTCTAGTGTGGTGAATGATGTTTGAATCACTTCATTGTAATGTCTATCAAATGACTTCCTTCTCTTCCTCTTCAAACTTTATAAATCTCTCAAATGGCCCATCGGGAAGGATTAACACAGGATTAGAGCAGTGAAAGAGAAAGAATTAAGAAAGTTAGCCTCAAATCACTTGGGAAGGAGAACGTGATGGTAGCTTCACTTCAAGATTGACTGATTCTCAAAGGAGATCCAACTTATTGGAGTAATGAGCACGCGAAGTTCCATCGATTACAGCATGATTGAGATCCTAGCTGTACGCTGAGAAAGAAGTTGTTTTAATCAGCATTCCTTCAATAGTATCGTTCTTGTCATTAATATCGCTATAATCGGTCAAACCGGGAAACATGCGGAAATCACACTTTTCGAAAATAACCAATTTCATGATTATATTGCAAGTTGGTCATTCAAGAGTACGAAATACATGCGCTGTCATAACAACGGTACCTAAACGATGATGACCTCCAGTGACAGTGGTTAGGTACCTTCCGGTATCTACTCAGTCTGCTTTGCAAAGATACACATTTATGTCCAATTGACTCACGTTGCTAACATTTGTCATGAGTATTTCCAACTGATTTTGCTAATTTAAACAAATTTGAATGAAATTTCATATGATTCCGTCCACCAGACTACAGTTTATCACCTGTAGTGTTTGAAGCTATTCTATAGTTGATTACTCCTTATCTGTTGTCATAGATACAATCGGAGCTTGTAAATGTAGGAGCTATAATATTTACTGTAATTTACTATAATATATATGGATAGATATTTCTCTTATATGCTCTGTCCACCAATAGGTCTGACAGCAGCAGGAACTCTTCCTGCTAACGGCAAGATGCTTCCCACGAGTTCCAAACAATCAAAGAGCGAGAAGCAAATGACAATAAAGATGTATAGGCCAACGAGTACGACAAATAATGAATAAAGACTTTATCGAGTACCCTTTCGAGTCCCCTTCAGTTATGATCCTTGATTTTAATACACATGTACAAAGGATTGACAGATCTGTGGACAGCAAAAAAATTAGATTTCAGCTGTATGCGCATAACTCGATGCAATCCATGTAGAGCTGTTCTGTAATGTTTTCATTCTTGGCTACTCACTCTTGTAATGGAAATGAGAGTGCTTCATCAAAACAGTTGCAGAGCTGTTGGTTGAAGTTGTCTACAAAAATACCAATCAAATTTATGCACAATCTAAAGTACCTTTAGTACCCATGCCGTCTGAAATAAGTTGCTTCAGAAGGACTTGAATAGTCCTAACCCAGGTGAAAAGTCGAGAATACCAAGTATCATTCTCTGTAGAGCTACTGTAATCTGTTACCTCCTAAAATCGAAGAAACCTGTATCCTAAAGCGCCATACATTAGAAGGAAGTTGCGTTGAAATAGAATGCTGACATACTAAAGAAACAAAAATCCTCGAAAACAATAATGCGCTAGCCTCCTAAAACGCCTTGCTGTAGGATTATTTTATTAGTTACGAATAGTGTCTTGCTTTAGTGTGTGATTTAGGAGGTGCTGGTTTACATTGTGTTGCAAAACATTGAGATACAGATGTACATGTAACTGTCATTACAAAGTGGATGTGTGCATGCGCAAATCAATATACTTTAAGTATATCCCAATTGAAACATTGCTTAGCACAATTCTGTTACTCATTTGTTAGTCATGTTATTTGACATCTTTGATTGTATGAATGCTACATACAGGCCTTATGTGTATAAAACTAGCTTACCAAGTTAATCAAGCTTCCTTTTCAAGTGCACTTGGCTTTAACTTACAGTATCTCAGGTTACCGATATTTCTCTCGTACAATTCAACGACGGTTAATTCGATGACGGTTAAATATGAAATCACTTTGATGAGGAGATAGCTTACACCATACTGCTTGACGGCAGGAATCCGTCAGGAACCTGACGGAATGTCAGGTTTCAGCAATTTGATTATTTGGAAGATCGAACAATACAGACCAGCACGGCACCTAAATAAGCGACTAAAATGACCATCATGAAACAGCTGTTGCCCAGTCTAGTTCCACTAATAACTGTTGCTATGATACGCGATGCACTATGAATACCAGGGAAGAAAATGTCATTGACTTCCAATTTACACACAAGTTAGCAGCAATTTTTGCATATTAACCATGATCAAGTGAAACATTGGATTTCTATGATTTTGAATTATTATTGTCATCAATAAACGAAACTCGGATTTCTATGCTGAAAGGATGCGAAATTCTTCTCGCTTGTAAGATAAGCTACGCAATGAATTTCCGCATGTCTATCGTTGATTTTCAATGTCTCTAAGACGCTTTGTCAGCAGGAACTTACTAAGTGGCAAAATAATTTTTTGTGCTTTACATAGATAGGAAAAACAGTAGTGCTTTGCATGCGGATTGCTGTGAATTCCTTCAAAATGCTCCGATCGCCACGATTACTTCAGATTCGGAGATTTGAGATCATTGCGCCAAAGTTTTCTTGATAATGTTGGGCCCTCCCATCATTAGTTAAAAAGTTGCAGGCGCACGAAAAACCGTTTACAAACTTCTCTGTACAACTTGACATCGACTGTGTCTCTTTACTGTGTGATCTGGTTGATAACTGTCACTGAAACTTCGCACAATTTGGCGTGTTCAATGTTGAACTGACTGCTCATTGTTCGAGAGCGATGGTATTATGTCAGCATAAACGTTACATGTTCCAATGCTACCTTTCTAGTCAAACAGAAGAAGAGAGGACCTGTCTAATTCAGTGCTCAAAGACGCTTTATCAGCCTGTGTTACTACACTATTTTGTTATTGCAACCAGTATTCCAACGACGACAGCTTAATGTTCGTCAATCCCGTGTTAAAGTCGGTACTCAGTTTTGCTAATAATTAGCTTTCAAACAATCCAGTATTTGACTTCAGATTTGACTCAGTTTTACGTGAAAATTACTGTCTAGCGTAACACTACTCTTATGTCTGACTTTTATTTCTTACATGGTCTCAAGCTTTTCAAATAGGACTGCTTCTCCAGGACACGGAATGACAGAGGCGAATATGGCTCATTTGAACATATTGAACAATCTTCCAATTTTGTCACTAGATAATGAATCGGTGATGTATCCAATGAATTGGTCAATCTATTTAACTGCGTGATCGCATTGTAATTATAGATGCAAATCTTCCGGGTTTTGAATAGTAAAGAAGCCATATGAAAGTGTGTTGAAGGAGATATGTTTATCATTGCGTTCTGAATAAGTACAATGTTTTTACATATATGTATAGAGTAAGGAAACATCATTTTTTACCTCCACATTCACGGTACAGTGCACATGAAATCGTCAGCCTGCAGTCTGGACGCGTTATAATAAAACATGTGACAGTTACAAGGAAGTCAGAATATATGCCAACGCTGTGAACTATCTAATATAAAACCAGCGGGAATTATTATTGAGTGTCAAATAAATCAAAACTCAGTTCCAATGATTTTGAACTATCGTGTTGGATTTTTGTGTAGTGTACGGCAAGACGAGTTGTCCATGTTTACCCATGTGTAATTGAATTACACTATTTAAACACTATACAGATGGCCTGATATTGGAATTACGTTATTTGATCACAAGAAATTTGGAATATGGGAAAAGAAGATGATATTAGATCCGAAGAGGAAGATAGGTGATGGGGTAAATTTCTGCTCCCTTGTGTGGCGAGTTAATGAGCATGCTATCTGTGATTAGCAACTCATCTGCGTAAAAAGAAAGTCTGCACGAAATCTCTTGCTGGAAGTTGTTTATAGATCAGCTCTACTGTCATCATTGATCATTCTTCAGAACTTTACTGTCAAGAGATTGAAATTTAACTTGAAAATTTACTTAAATAAAATCTGTTTTGTAACTTACTGCACATTTAAAGCAATACTATCAAAGTGACAAGAAGAGAAATAATTTTACATGCGGCAGCTGTCAAATATTCATTAATATATAGATATCAGATAAATCCAACTATTTCGTGGAGGTCTCTTGTACAGAGTTGATCATAAAAAGCGAACCACCTAAATTGTGTCAAACTTCAATCGATTCTCCTGCCTTTCAATCAAGGGTGCATTGTAGGTGCATAATTTACGGTAAATATCAAAAAATCTGCTAATGTTTCTGTGGCAGCAATAACTCTGATGCACTTCTTCTTCAAGTATTATCTAGATATCCACGGATAAAGATATCCAAAATCTCCACTGAAATCCAGATATCTGAATTTTGCTCATGTCTATCTTGCAATTATTGATGTCATTGAGAATCGTTGGATATATCAGATAACCTCTATGGCAGAGATATGCGTATAGACAATCGACTCGTCTCCACTTCGAGGTAGTTAGTTAATACATAGATAGCCGCGTATGACGGTGGCGTGACTGCATAGCATCGAGCTCGCTATCCCTCCGAAAGATATCAAGAGTCGCAAAAGCTTGTTGCGGCAGCCCATATCACATAGAAGTCTATGCATTTGTAGCGCACCTCAGTGAAGACATGCGACATGGATGGAGCAGAAAAACGAGTCAAAGATATCACAGATAGTCACAGCCACATCATGGATAGTTGCTCCAATGCGGCAATGCGACAATGCAGAGTTGTTGTAAGAAAAATGAACACAGCAATCGAGTCCGCATTAGCGGACGAGATTGCTGTGTGAATTTTGAGTGCAACAAAGCATTGCTATAAGTCTATGTTGTCTGTACGGAAGTCTATGACAATGTCGAAAACTGCACGGCGCGATATTGCTGTGTACCTTTGGTATTGCATTGGATACTTTTAGTAGTAATCATAAAAATCATCAACACAACAATGTCGCTTGACTAAAAGCAATGCCCGCATTGCGCTCACGGTTGCTATTTGCAGCATTGAGGAGTGGTAAACAATTTGATATTAATCGTCGCAACAATTAATCTTAGAACGTTAGTTTCGATAATGTCTATAGTAAATATTATTTATCTTTATATGACCTGAACTAAATCCACAAAGTTGTACAGTAAAATAGATATACAAAATCATCGAGTTATGTGGACAAGTGAAGCGGCTAAAACTCAACAACAATATTGTATAAGTGAATTATTCCAGGGAAGAATCATTCAATCCGCTTTGTCACTAGAAAGTCGATATGAAAATAATGTAACATGAATCGCCTACTCAGTTGGACAGCATCGGCTCTTCTTTCAAAGCTGAATTGGTATTTCTATGTCAACATGACGTGTAAACGAAGATCGATTTGGACATGGCTTTTGAAGCAATTAGAGAAGTATGGATTCACGTGAATTTGAGACAAAAAGCGATTGATAAATCCCCAAGGAAAACCTAACTAGAGCTGTCGAAGTATGAGCGCTTATCTGTTGAAAAACAGATGAAAAATTTTCGTTAACTGTCAAATAAGAAGATAAAAATATTTTCAACGATTTCATTTCACACAACGTGTGACATTTCCTGGCAAGTTTTCAGTTCTTATTTAATGAGATTTAAATGATCAAATTTAAGTTGAAAAAGTGCTTCGGTAATTTACTCATGAGCAAACTGGAGAAGGAAATCTATTTCACACAGAGATGAAAATACTCCATGCAATGATGAAATGTGTATTACCGCATAGTTTGCAGCGCATTCACCATAATTGAGCGAACTATGTTCTTTGAAGCACGAGACACGAGGCGTCGAGTGCTTTAAGCAACATAAACAGTAAGTTCAATTACTAGTGGAAGCACGACAAGCTAAGTGGTATTATATTTCCTGCATGATACATACATAGATTGTCTATGTCTGAACCACCTTTAAAATGCACTTATAAAATGAAAAGAACTACAATACCATGATGGAAATTAGAAGAAAAAGCAGCATGGAATAACATTTCAATTTTGTTTGAAGTTTAAGTGACAGTTGGCATGTAGAATAAGCCAAAAGGGTAAGTCAAAGGCTTCTTTACATTCGGTGGTACTCAAGATAAGCCACAAGTCGCATGCCTTTAGCAATAAGCCAAAACCGTTTTGCCATAAGAGGTGCCTTCGCAAGTACACAACGTGTTTATTTTTCATGACAGATGGCACATGTGTCTTTGCTTCTGTTTGAGATATATATCATGTCATTGTCTGTCTCTATGTTCTTACGGTGGTTGGAAAGTTTCACTTATAATCATCTTCGAAGCTCTTACATGTTGCAGTGTTGAAAAAGGCACTGAAAATAATCGACAACGACTGCCAGCCTTCCCTCGTGGCAAAAGCGAACGAGATCGGTTGTAAACTGTTAAGTAAGGCGTCGTCAGATTCGAATCATCCTTTACAAAATATGTTCAATGAACGAATTCCAACTCAGCGAAGTCACAGTTTCCTTTATGCACCACAGGGTAAGACTTAACTGTGTCAGTCCTCTTTCACCCTTTATTATGATCGCTCAAAGCTCTAGCTCTTTCATTGTCTTTTACCTGCTCTACTGTTGTAATGCGCTTACCGAATCATTGCCCATGATACAATAAAGCGATCATCATTAATATTAATTTATCATCTGTCATGAATATGTCTGTCATGAGGTATACTGTCAAAACGTCGATGAGTTATGGAACATCGTGAGGCAACTTACTTGCGAGCGCTGGCTTACGGCTTGTGTTATGAACCTCCGGCCTAAGAATGGCATGATGAGAGCACAGTCAGCCTCACAAAATTCTATCACATGGATAAGTCTTCTTATTGACTAATTTACATGTATAACCAATAGCGAGGCCCTTAGAATAAGTATGTACACAGTGACTATTTACAGGGCCTAATAACAATCTGATTACATAGTGCGTTGCTTGTTTATAGAGCTACTACTCCTTGCATGAAGCACTATCATCTGAAGGTTTCCGGGGCGCAGAACGAGCATTCTACTACAAAGCCACAGCCGCGGTCAAGTGCATTCATGTGCGTCAAATGCATTTGGAGAGTCATGCAGTTCGACTAAAGAGATATGCAGAATAAAGCATTGATTTTACCTTTTTATTATCTTCTTGTCGAAGGCAAATTTAAAGTATCTACCCATAGTCGTAATATCGTAAGAAAATATTGCATCAAAGTATACTTTTCTTCAAAAATTTGTGCTCGTCAATGTGAATAAGAATTTTTATTTCCATCATTAAATAATCACCCATTCCTTCACATAAAGCAACACTTTTGTTATCATTCTTTATAACCTAGCCATCATCTACAAATACATCTATCAAGTATATAAAATATTGCCACTGGCCTTCGCAGGAATTAAGAGCGAGATTTTTTACTCAACGTTTCGAGATTCTTTAGCGAGAGTGCCAAAATATCATTTATGCACAGCAGTTGAACAAAATTTCAAAATGATAAACATGAGAATATAGACATAGAAAATTGCGATATAGAAATATGCACAAGATCATCTATCACGGAATAAAGTATATACAAGGCTAATCAAAGCAATCTAATCAAAGAGAAATGTAGAAGGAGTAAACAATCAACTATAAAATAAGAAATTAGACAACAAGAAAAGCGAGCATTACTTATTTTATAGTTGATTGTTTACTCCTTCTACATTTCTCTTTGATTAGATTGCTTTGATTAGCCTTGAATGTACTGTATTCCGTGATAGGTGATCTTGTGCATATTTCTAGATCACAATTGTCTACGTCTATATTCTCATGTTTATCATTTTGAATTTTTGTTCAACTGCTGTGCATAAATGATATTTTGGCACTCTCGCTAATGAATCTCGAAGCGTTGAGTAAAAAATCTCGCTCTTAAATCCTTCGAAAGCTAGTGGCAATATTTTATATGATTAATATAATCCAGGAATGGTCAACAGAAATATTAAACATATCTATCAAGCCCTAGAAAATTGTTTCACTCAGTAGTCACAAATTTGGCTGATAAAAATAACATTAACAATTTTTTCTAATCACTTAACATCATTCTGATTTTACGGAACTACAAACTGCTTTGCTCGAGTAGCAGTCATCGATGAGATCGCTTGGATACTGATATGGTTTTGAAAGTGATCGGCATTCACAACCTAATATTTTTTGATTTATTTGTAATTTGTTTTAATACAGAGGAGCATTTGCGATCTGATTTCAGACAGTAGAGAACCGATGTACTCGCGTGTCGATAGCTTTCATTTAATGATGAATATCATCTCTCATCTACTATTCAGCATATGAAATTCATCCCAAGTTTAAAACCATTTTTAACAGTCATTTAATCTCTTCTCATACTTCCATTTTGCCTCTTTTTCAATTAAATGAGATGCAGTTTCAATAAATGTGAATCTACATTGGCTGGATGATCTTGCTTCCTATTCAAAGGTTAACAAACTCTGTCCAGTAGATGTCATATTCTCCTAAAATTTTCTGTGGTCATTTGTCCAGCCTTTCTAATTCGGCATCATTTTGTATTGCGTTAGACACATGCACTGTGATCGGATAAATATTATCACAATTTGCAAATTAGTTATCCTATGTGAAATGGCTCATGGGAATGTATTAGCCTAATCTGCATTGTGCATCAGATTTGAAAATATCTATGTTAAATCTATTCGCATAATAACCTGTGATACGATTATTATCAATCTTTATAATCAATCGATCGGTGCCTAAACAATGTTCCATCTGTCTGTAGAGTAGGCTAAAATGTTCCGTGTATGTCTGTCCTTTCTCATTATTTCCCTTTACTTATAAGACAGGTAAAAAGTGCTGTACTTCTGTATTGACGTCATCTTATGTTGTAGGCGACGACTGTTGCTTACATGTTTCCAATGATAAATAGAAAATGAAATGAAAACTCACCTTAATTATCCTATTGATATTCCTGAGGCACGACGACATGGAGGAAGGAAGACCGACCCTTTTTCATGAAGAATGACACAATCCTCTGGTAAAGATAAGAATATCAATTTATTATCCACTTAAATATTTATTATGTCATCATTCATTGAATTAGCAATTTCTTAATTATTCGAATAGAATGCAAAATTGAGACAGTAAATGAAATGAACAAACAAGAGACTTGATAAAATGGGGAATTACCCATGATTTTTCAAGGTCATTAGAGGTAACCATAGAAATCCGACAGAGACTAGAACGGCCACGGATATTGAAACAATAGAACACCGTAGAAAAGTGTTTTCATGACAGCGGTACCTAAATGTTGGCGGTGTCCAGTTGACAATGGAAAGGTGCCGTCAGCTTGTCACATAGAAATTGATAACAATAAAGCCTCTATAATGGAATTAAAGCTTATATGGTGGCACAAATAGTGGCACAAAAATCGCACACATTTTCACTTAGATACACTTGTCAACGGAGGTACCATTGAGCTAGAATCAGTCACATGTGGAATGCTAAGCTTTTCATTGGTGGTTTATGCCTCAACTTAGCTCCACCGCGGATGTGATGCGACCTTGCGTCAATTTCCATTCTAGTCACCTTCAGATAAACGATCTATTTCTATTGCTTATCAGTATACTTTGTAAATATTTACGATTACTATCATTTCTTTCTATACAAAAAAGCATTTTTAAAAGTAATGTGCAATAGAGCGTCTTGCAGCAAGAATCCACAACTGCTGCATGTTTCAGTAATTTGATTCTTCTAAAGCAATCGGCTCATAGTCGAGTGGCTCAAATGTTAATCAACAAATATGTTGTCCATTGGATAGTCCCACTTACTTGAACAAAGCGAAAAGTCGGATTTCTACGGAGGGAACTATTAGTCCGGGAGCTAGCGTGAAGTTGTGCAGGGAACGAGGTAGTACATAAAACTTTCACATAGCATAGTACACCTCTAACCTACTGCAAAACTTCGCGTCTGCCGGATCAGATCATTTGCTTTTCAGAAATAGAGAGGATAACACAATCCTACGTATTTCCAATGGTAAAATTGTGACATTTAAAGTCCATTTTTTCGAATTTTTGCTCATAAAAGTTACACAAATTGGTATTTTGTTAAACTGGTTATTATAGAAATCATCTACAGATCATGATCTTTCAAATGAGTCATCATTCAGTGACAGAGGATGAAGTAAAGTGTACAAACAGACACTTTTCGTTGGTGTAACTGCAAATTTTAACATAGAAATTTCAGGAAAATTGTTGATATACTTTAACGAAAAGTGTCTGTTTGTACACTTTACTTCATCCTCTGTCACTGAATGATAACTCATTTGAAAGATCATGATCTGTAGATGATTTCTATAATAACCAGTTCAACAAAATACCAATTTGTGTAACTTTGATGAGCAAAAATTCGAAAAAATGGAGTCAACACCTTCAATGTCACAATTCTACCACTGGAAATACATAGGATTGTGTTATCCTCTCTATTTCTGAAAAGCAAATGATCTGATCCGGCAGACGCGAAGTTTTGCAGTAGGTTAGAGGTGTACTATGCTATGTGAAAGTTTTATGTACTACCTCGTTCCCTGCACAACTTCACGCTAGCTCCCGGACTATATCCACAATTTAATGATACAGTTTTGTGATGATGCTTTCATTTAATTACATGTGCTGATTAATGTATACACTGCCCGGCGCCGTGTAAAGCATTAATTAACATCATTCGGTCATCGTGCTGCTCCATGTACAGTATGTCCGACAACGCAGCAGCAGTAAAAGTATAAAAGCATGCTAATTTCAATAAAACTTGGAATTTATTTTCATGGAATTTTATCGAAGCAGCTGAACATTTATTTGCCGAAATCATAATTTCATTCAGAAGATCTTTAGTACAATTGTAAGTTGTCTTTGTTGATAGGTTACAATTTCATCATTCTTATTGAAAGAACATCCGGGAAAAAGAAAGCAAACGGGTCAGCCCAAATGAATGCCTATGCAATTTGATATCTGAATACAAACCAGTCTTTGGCTACGGTTCAAAGAAATAGATTGTCGTCGGTGATATGTTGCATGAACATGGGTAGTCTTGCATGTCTGCATCTCTGTTGGTTTGTTTGGCCTCGTTCATCAGTCTTGATTCAATCTTCAGATCTGAACTAAACCTGGTGATGTCTGTATCGTTGGAGTTGTAATGATTAAATTAACAATTTTGTTTGTGCATGCAACCTTTATACCTCCTGATCGCTAACCCATGCTATCAACCCCTAAGCCACGGTATCCTATTTTGATAATGAAATCATCGAAACAGTAGGTCATTAACATCTGAGGGGAGCATCGCCGCATGTTCTTCATAAAGTTCTGCCAGTGTCCTGGAATCGTGGGGTTGACCCATTTGTTCGGGTCACTTTAATGTATGCATTTCTATTTAGCAGCCAGCGATGAAGTGATAGCGGAAATGAAGCATGCGGAGTTACACAGCGTGCCGGCCACTTGCGAAGTTCACTGCGTTCAAATCCCATCAGCCTCGATGTCTGCTAAAAAAGATCAACAGCGAAATGTGCGGAAGGGCTCTGATGTAATGATGATCTGACTCATCTTGTGGCAATGCAAGAGATTGAGCTCAATGTCAACTGATGAAGTAGTCTGCTATTTGTGAGGCCCACTAGGCTTATGGCAACAGTAACAGCCATCAACATCGAGCTTTAACTGCGAAGTCATCAGAAAACAAACTTGATCTTTGAAAAATCGTCTATTCTTGCATGATGGAAATCATCATATGAAATACACAGACCAACATCTGTAGACATTCATGCACTGAACAAAATTATTCATTATCTTTCTCAAAATCTTCACGAAATGCGATTCTATTCATTTCTATGGAACATAAGGACAGAAATTGACAATGAAAGCAATCAATATTGTCGAAGGACGTCGAGAGGTTTTCGGATATTTGTTGCTATCACAAGACCTCTCAGCTCCCTAATTTCAATTTGTCAATCAATGGATTAGTGTTGATGTTGAGAGGTATCATTACATCAGATATCTTGACAGAAAATATACAATCTTTGCTGTAATCTTCACCTCAACGTCTATTAAATGCTCAAACACTTCTGGGTAAAATTACATTCATTTTCTGGAAACTGAGTTGACAATTAATGATTGATATGATAAATTCTAACTCACGTTTCCTGATATCGTTGAGAAAATAAGAAGCTCAGTAACTCCTCGTGTCATCCAATTAAATGGAATGTGTGAGAAAGCTTTAACCTCAAGTATGGGATTCTTTCCACTGACTATAATCCACATTATTCGCTTTAACGACATCAAGCTCTGGACAGCTGGACGAAAAAAGCAAATTTGAGTGTCACTTTGACAAGTGGAAAAGAAAATATCCAACGAAGCGAGAAAATCTCTATGATACGGAATAAACCGAAACTTGCACTCGAATACCGGATTGTTGGTGCTATTTCTCTGATTCGATATCTATGTGTATGCGTGTATCAGAGTTGAACTGGCCGGTGCCGTGCCGTCGGTGGGCAGGTACCTCTGCAACCGGCAGGTTGAAGCTGACATGTGGTCGCCATAAACCGTTAGACATCATCAGATTTCTATGTAGCACAGTACTCTGATAATATGCATGTGCTTTGTGCGTGTTTGGAAAAGATTGAGTAGCTAAGCGCGTAGAGATTTATTTGCCAATCTAATGAGTTACATACCTACGCTATAATTATGGCAGGGGCCGGGTCTAAGTAAGCACCTGATCCTAGAACTATGCGAAGAAAGGGATCAATCACAAGAATTTCATGATTTTGCTAAAGTCATGATAATGCATATATTTCTGTACACTGCAAAAGATGAATCGACTGTGTGCGATATTTGTCAGGTTAAAATATATATTCTTTTCATCTAGATGTAAATACCTGCTTAGCGTCAATTGGAATACACGACTCGTATTCTATCACAACAACAACACTTCACAAGTATACATCGCCCTATGCCTTCTTGCTAGCTTATAAAACTTTTTTTCACTTCTGTTAAACATACAGACATGACTTTTTTATCGCAAGATAACATGCTTCGATTGATTCATTTGGTAGACATCTCCGGTATTTTGCAAGTTTCGCTGAAATCAATGCATTCAGTAATCATCTGATTTTTCTGGTATTTTCACAAGACTTGCCAACATTATGCTGATTGATGAAGTCGCTGTATTGCCCCATCAATCGTCGTGAATTCGGTGAACACATGTTCACTTTCCATTGGTTGCAGGTGAATAAAGTCTGATTTGAAATTTAGATAAGAAAATGTGATGACTGCATCACCAGATTGCTGACAGATTATCAGTGTAAGGACAAGCAGTGTGAAAACTGTGCATGTAACCGCCGGAATTGCTGATTTCTCATCGTGTGATCGTAGTTAGAGATGGATTCGTACTACACTTAGTATCAATTAGAAACTGGTATAATGCTGTCATCATTTCATTGCATTTACTGCCGCTAAAGAAAATCAGTGAAATAGAAAGTGCAGTGGTCTTCCTTTCAAGACAAGAGCTTGCTTCAGACAAGAATGACAGGAGACTCTCTTCCACCTAATGTCGGTTGATGAGATGAATGCAAGTTTTAAGGCGACAAAGTTGCTGGATTATCAGCGGTGCAGAATTGAAAGGCAAAGAAAATACATTGCTTTGTGACTTAAACTTACATCATGGTTTTCAACTGAAAATCGACTTTTAATTGATCTCATTTATAGATGATGAGCTTGGCCTCTCTGAGAGTCTAAGTCACACTCACACTTGCAAGATTATAACACATTCTTCAATCTACATGTAAAGTACACAGCATTTCTTGATAGCACTTGCAGCATGTTATGGTAATAATAAGATGACGAGACGACTTTGAAATCAAATTGTAGAGCTAACGAATCGAAGACTTTCTCGTCTTTATGTTTGCCTTGATCGGAAGCTTTTTGTAAAAGTACTAATGAAATGGTACAATCTGATGACATGACATCATAGCTATCGAACAATGTGCAGCCATTTGAACATCAAGTGTGAAGGTTCAGTCAACTGGCCTCTTTGTCCATTGGCTTCTCGGCAAATAATTTCAGCAGAAGGCCAGTCGATGCGGTGGTCCTATTGGAAGGAATGCTCTGCTAAGGCGGATTTGTCGGGCTGGATCAACCGCAATGCTAATTATAATTTGCCGAGAATCCAATTACAGGAAGCACTTGTTCTTATAGGCTTGGCACCCAAACTGTCTTGTCTCAATCGTTGTGAGCACAGAATTAGACAGGTCGTCTCTTCTTCTGCTTCACGAGAAAGAAAACATTGGAACATGTAGCGTAAATGAAATGGCACAATCTCCTGACTAAATACCATAGCAATCGAACAATGAGCAGCCAGTTCAACATTAAACACGCCAAATTGTGCAAAGTTTCAGTGACTGTTATCTTACTGGATCACACAGCAAAGAGACACAGACGATGTCAAGTTCTACAGAGAAGTTTGTGAACGTTTTTTCATGCGTCTGCTAACTTTTTTTAAAATGATCGGAGGACCAACATTATCGAGAAAACTTTTGCGCAATGATCTGAATTCTTCGAATCTAAAGGAGTCGTGGCGATCGGAGCATTTTGAAGGAAATCACAGCAATCCGCAAGCGACGCACGACTATTTTTCCAATTTCTGTAAGGTATTAAAAATTTCTATTTGCCTACTTAGTAAGTTGCTGCATGTTCCATCGTTTTGAATCAGTTTGCACTTCTGGCAAAGTAACAAGCTTAAACAATCTAATTCTGTGGTTGTGAGCTATATCTATAATGCCTGTATCAAGATATCTGATTATTTTTCTCTCTTTCATCTCTTTATTTATTATTCTACATTGGCTTTCATACACTTTTATTGACATTTTATGTATAATTTGCATAAACATTGTACATATACCTCGGTTGTGTTTTAATATGCCTAGTGTGTTGTTCTTATTGTTTTTCATGATTATTGCTCCTCAATCTGAAGCGATTCTGCCGTTGAGCTTTGTACACATCACATGAATCGATATCATTATCCATCTAGGAACTAGATTGTATTATTGATTATACAATTTGTACTTCATGCATTGTCTACTGTCATTCTCACCTGAAGACGCGGTCTGGATAAACCATGAAATATAGTGTGGTCACATCATTTTTATTTTGAAATAGATCGTCCGTGAACATTTTTATTTTGAATTTTTTATGAAGTTGTTCTTCAAGAAATGCATCATCTGAAGACACTGCATTAGCAACGGCATAAGTAGCAGGACAAAGACCTCTAAATTCCATCAGTACAATTCATGCAAAAAGAAAGTTGACTGTGAAATATTTTCAGTTGACTTTTTCAATCGCTCGAAGATAGTTCGAGGCGGAGCATTATGCAAACTTGAAATGCATTCCAATAGTTTTTCAACTGCGCTGTGAGTTTGTCTACAAGTACAACTATCGTGTGCACTTGAGGTGCGGTTGGCAGCATAAATTCAGCTCATGATCGCAGAGCTGTGGGTCATTCTACAACTCGAGTATTCCTCATGGGACAGCGAGCGGGCCCCATCGTCTGACCTCTTCTCCTCTCGTTCATCCGTACGCGGAGAGCGGCATCTCACAGCAACGATAGCAGATCAGTCAATTAAGCAACAATACGCGCAGTTAAACAGATGCCTTCCCAATGATTGTTCAACTGAAACAGCGTTCCTCGGAAATCTGTTAGCCAAGAAGCAAATCTCATGCAGTCACTGTACTTTGGGGGAAACTCGCATAGTTTTGTTTTATTAAAATGTACGTTAGATGACGCCGCGTCACTGAGACGGCTGTTCGAGTTATGTGCAAGAGAAGTATTTGTCACATATTCTCAGAATATTCTCAATTCAGTGACTGAAAATATTCAAGATGTTGATCAGGGCATGGGCAGATAGCGACATTGTTTTATTAATTTGATTCCAAGGTAAGTTTTGAGTTTTTATAATTAAATACATGGACGAAAATCTGCTCTTGAATGCTTAAGGGTGAAACGAGTTGAGGGGAACATAGTAACAATACTTCTTTTTCAGCCTCCTGTAAAATGTCTTTGTTAATCTCAAATCCCATGACTATGAACTGGAATTTTCACATTAAACTGTCTTATAATCATATATACACGCATGTGCTGCATGTAACCAGTTTTTTCAATAAACACGTATATATAAATCTCTTTTGATTTCAAATCTGATCAGTATCGATCGTTTTGTTAACATGGAGTTTGATCTGTCATAGTTAACTTGCCGGTTGATAATTCCGTTCCTTTGGTACTGAGCTGTATTGACTAACTATGGTGCATGGATATTGTCTCGCCTTTGACATAGCTTATGTAGAAGTCTGTGCATGGCCAGTCAACAAACCCAACATAAATGTAAACTATAAATGTAGTATAATATAATCGCAATTGGCACTATCGTCCGCCGAATTTCCATCGAAGTTGTTGCATTGACTTAAAACACCACATTACTGTTCGGAAGAAATACTGTACAATGTGCAGAAATTCAGTAATGAAAAAGAACACTTCTATATTCCCATATACAACAAACAGAAAACATATTTACAAATAGGCCTACTTTTAACTTCACTAAATAAACACATACGAACTGTGTAATTTATAATATATATCAGGGGTCATCTATGATATATTACACGTTTGTGTATTTTGCTAGATTTTGGATATTCTTCTGTTTTAAAAGACTTTTTAAGAAGTCACTGAAAACAGACTCATGGGATTGCTGCTGATACACAATCGCCGCTATAGACAATAGACATAATGTTGGAACATTAATCAATTTATGGACAAGTGCGGCACCTCCACAAATAGGCTTGACGGATAGACTTGAACCCTGGACCTTCTGCGTCTCCGTACCGAGCTGCAGACTTAACACACTGAGCTACTCTACCACATCCACAATCGGATCGCACAACAAGCAAGTTGTGATGAATAAACTTAAAATAAATGATTTATATTGTCAAAACAAAGACAGTGAATAATGCCAAATGTGAGTAAAATATTGCTGATAGTTTTTTCAATAAAAATTCTTCAACAGAAAGAAAAGTTAGGAATGGCTTCGAATGTAAATTATTTCGTTTGTTTTACAGCACAAGAGATGAGAAATGCCAGGAACTAAGTCTCACCAGATGGTGAAGGCAATTTCTACATTCTAACATTCAAGTGAACCGTTTGCAACAAGTTGGAGCGCAGTTGTCTCATCACAAATGCGCCTTGTTGCTTTACCAGACCAGATTTGAAATGGTGAGGCACTTGGGAAATCAAACTCGTGAGACATACCACAGTGTGAGACAACAACTGCCATTCACGGCCCTTCATCCGACTCAAATCAGCTGCGAAGCAAATCGCAGAGATGGAAAACATCCACTTGCATAAATAACAACATTCAGCTATTTTTGTAGATTCATCTCATCTGTCTTACCTCATCTCTTTGAGAACGCAGAATGGACCGCTGGCTTGAAAGATCACCACGGCCAAGAATCTAAATGAAATTGTAATGTAAATTCACCCAAAAAGGTTAGTTGCGATGAAAATCTATGAATAGGATCAAAATAAACAGGGACCTCTGTCACATCTATGAAACTACAATAGAGAGCGATCTGTCATATCTGTGGGAGTACAATAGACAGAGACTTTCTCATATCTATGGGACTGCAACAGACAGCGAACTCATTCATGTTTGTGGGCCATGCTGTGGGACTGCAATAGTCAGTAGACTCTGACATGTCTATGGGACTGCAATAGTCAGTAGACTCTGACATGTCTATGGGACTGCAATAGTCAGTAGACTCTGACATGTCTATGGGACTGCAATAGTCAGTAGACTCTGACATGTCTATGGGACTGCAATAGTCAGTAGACTCTGACATGTGTATGGGACTGCAATAGTCAGCAGACTCTGACTTGTCTATGGGACTGTAGCAGACAGCGAACTCTCTCATGGTTGTGGGCCATGTTGTGGGACTGCAATAGTCAGTAGACTACTCTGACATATCTATGGGACTGCAATGGACAGCGAACTCTCTAATGTCTATGGGATTGCAATAGATAGCGGACTCTGTCATATCAATAGGACTATATCGGTCTTTGGTCCCGAGTGTATCTATTGAACTAGAGCATACAGCGAACTCTGCCATTGTACCGTCAGGGAGGTCAATGATGCAGCGTGAAGGTTAGATAGCAGTTCTAACGTTCATATAGACATACAAGTACTCGTAATTCCTCATTTCTGCTAATTATAGATATACATGAACATCTGATGAGATGACCGCGGCAACTTCTTTAACAATCTTGAGATTAATAGACAATTAACCTATTCATATTTCTTCAAAGAAGATTGTAAGGATATCATTGAGATTAGAAGCAATATATTAATGACAGAACTCTGCTTCAATGGCTAACAAATTGAAGCTATTTCTGTTGCTTCGGATTCACCACGGCATTCTATTCAGAATGAACTCAATCATTGCTGCAATTCACTTTTTTTTGTCTTTGTTGAATATGGATTGATTGAAATAGCACGAGAATCAAGTATATTACAGCATCACAGATGATACAATCTTGGAATTCAGTTTTCTGCAATTTCAAATTGCTAGCACGTGGGATAGGAATTTGGCCACTGGTCTGATATCGCAAACGGTGACGGATTTTTCTTATCAAGTTACATGAAACATATTTGAGTCCAAATGGTAAACTTTTGAGAAACATGTCCGCGGATTCAGAAGAAACTGTAAATATACGGAAATAACAATAACAGACTGAAAAGTGATAACAATGGGTTTGAAATGCTACGCCAAGAAGAATATGCATGTTTGCAAAGATGATAAATACATTCACAGCTTTCGGTTTTCACACACAAAACAACCAATGATGTTCATTATTGAACTGGAGGCCTATACTGGCATCTGAGCACCGTCATGAGGTACTCTGTCAGGTAGAAGGAGCAGCCTACGCTCTAACTGTGCATAATCATGGATATGTTTAATGAAACCAAGTACATGTATTTTGAAGTTCATCTTTCTTTGCCATCGGTCGGGATTCATCAAAAGTATAAAATGTGCGGTATAAGATATATAACAAAATGGCTTTTGATTTCTCTTTTAAAGAAACAAATTGTTGTGCTGATCGATTAGAAAATACGTATTTTGAAAAAGCTCGTTCAATATATTTCGGCAATGTATTTTCTATGTTCTGATGATAGCGACAGTTGGCTGAAATACATCGGCTTATAGGGAAGAGATGCTAATTGCAGCATCCTTTACTTCAATTACCCGATTAGAATGAGAAGAAAACGAATCATTTCTACTTTTGAATGAACTTTAAGTTCATGATTCGATCTGCGGTATCATGATTCAGCTTACGGAATGGATAAAAGCCCACCATTTTTATTCAAACGTACTTCTTAAGCGTGATACGAAGTGAAACAAAGTAGCTAGAACGTTTTTCCGAAATGCACTCAGTGAACATTTTAAAATAAAAGATCCATACTATTTGTTTGAGTTATGCTTTTAAAGGAAGATACAAAGTGACAATGTTTCCTGTTCTTCTACAATCTTCCTTACATCTAAATCCAGGCTATGAATGAACCTGCAACATGACCGAATTGCAGGCTAGAAATATTTGTTTATGATGAAATGATTATATTTCTGTGTTGGAGATTTCATGCTAATTAATTCCAGGGACATCCATGATTAATATATGATCCATTGATATTGGTATCTATTCATATTATGTCATAATTATTACATAATTTCTCTGTGGTTCCTGCTTCACCCAAGTCCAGTGGTACCAGCGGTTCCCGTTCCGCATCCCTGGTTGAAGCACTTGTTCAGCTAACTCAATGCTTTAAAAGAAAATCACAACTTAAGTTTGTGACGCAAGTAAGCAAATTATTGATGATATATTTTCAATGATATGCTCGATCCTTGAAGAAGAAAACAGCAGATAAAGATTATCATTATACTTCAATATTTAGGAGCACTTCCATAAAAATAGCAGCGTGTAATCAACTCTTTGTTTATAGCAAAAACATAAATCAAGCTCTCTTTTCTTTAACGGTCTACAGAAACGAGGCGGACGACCGTTTGAAATTACGCGTCCACGCAGTTTCTACCGACGACCGTTGATGCCGCGGAACGACGAACATCGTCCATTTTATACATTTCTCACTCCAATAGAGATCTGCCGCAAAAGAATGGGTGATCTTTACTGCTTGCTATAAATATGACTGTGATCTCACGTCGTTTGGTTAACTCTCCTACCAACCTCAAGGCCATTGTCGTCTTTAAGCTCTCATTCGAGGAGAATCACCAGCATCTCGGCATTCGACCAGAGGAAGCGAGGGCCAGCTTTTCCACAATCTACGACATGACAATCACTTGAATTTTCAATGCACGTGTAATGCTGCTATCTAACTCTATGACATTAAAGAAATTGAGGGGACATAGGTATTGAAGCAATGCTACGTCGTAGACATGCGTTGTCATGACAACGATGCCTAAACGATGACGGCTTCCATTGGTTGACAGTTTTGGATGCCGATGCCGCACTTCATAA
Source organism: Prostheceraeus crozeri (assembly GCA_907163375.1). NCBI lineage: Eukaryota > Metazoa > Platyhelminthes > Polycladida > Euryleptidae > Prostheceraeus > Prostheceraeus crozeri. The sequence continues at coordinate 256,326 of CAJQUW010014582.1, read as the reverse complement.
GGATTCGCGATTATTATCATTTCTCTTTTATTATAAAATCCTTTTGACAAAATAGCTTACAAGATATCTATTGCCTTTAGACAGAAGCCTATGATTATTGCATCTTTCAATCATTTGATTCTTCTTGAGATCTAGTAACATGGACCAAGATCAATGCCTAAATGAGCGGCTGAGCTGACTATCAACAAACCGCCATTATCCATTCTAGTATCACTCACATCAACAAAACAAAAAGTCGAATTTCTATGGATTGTCGTATCCTCCTCTTGCTTGGAGTCATTTGTACATGTCAAAATCTTATCATCCGATGCTTTAACTTCTTATTCTTAACATTACCTGTCTGAGATTCTGGGAACGAGTTCATGACATGGAGATTATCGTAGCAGTCATCACATCTGACCCGTCACGATTTGTCACCTAATTGTTTGACTGATTCGACAGGATACTTGTCTGCTTTATTGCCTCTTGGTATTCCGAAGAATTGTCAGAACTTTTTTTAGAAATATTTTTCCCATTGACATCACCTTTAGTCTGATTATTCAAAAGTTGGAACTATTAGAGGAAATTTCTGGAAATACTATCAAAGTTCTAAACTAACTTTAATTTTGTTTGCGGAATGAACATGTCTGTGAATCACATGTGCTTGATGGGAGTCCCGTCGATAATCTTACTAATTTATAAACTCCTAACGTCTTCTCCGTTCCCTGCAGTTCATTTGCTTTCACTACAAAAATATTTTGATCAAAATAGATCCAAGCAGGCGGTGCACTGAACTTTGTGTAACATGTTTGTCTTTTTTGTAGAGTCTTGCAATATAGCATTCTCCGTATTATCCCTGAAGATTTATTAATGTTAGCATGGATTTTAATAGTTTCACAAAGTCTTTATAAGTGTTGCACATACATGTACAATACATACACTAAATCTGAACATTTTTCTATCATAATCTGCAAGCTATGCGTTATTAGGTTAATGACAACTCCCATTAACATAGAAGTAGTACACTTTCTATGGTATTGTTAATTTCTATGCCCATTAATGAATCCCTGAAAGAGTTCCTCTCTTTATGTCCATTAATGTTGTTGATACGATATCTATAAAGGTACTGTTAGGATCTCTCTCTTTCTCTCTCCATGTCATCTGACTTTGATAACTTGACTCCTTTGGCTTTAGCACTTCTATCGCATCCTTGTACTTCTTGTCAAGACAACTCATTGCCATCAGATTCTCTTTTCATGCTTGATGCCCTCAATTGTAGTTCCTCTTGTTTTATAATATTAAACACACACGTGTCTATTCAAACGTTGAGAATGTCTATCGTGGTGAACTTTTTAGAGTTATTTACCGAACTTCTCAAAAATGTCAATTTATCATCTCTGAGATTTGCTCATTAATGAGAAAGTTTATCTGAAATCCCGCGAACTTGTAGCAACACTTTCAACGGAAGATAAAGAATGTCAGGTTCGTTTTTCAGTTTACAAACATTCACACCACCAAGTGTAGGCGAAATCCGAATAGATTTGATTTTCTTGTCGTCTTTGGCGAGTGTGTTTGTCTTTTCTCTTTTCCCATTAGTTTTAAGTCTATCTCTCTACTTTGTCTCTCCCTGGATAGATACTTGATGACCACTTAATCGTCCACACTCCAATCTATTTGGTGTTTGTTTCAACTTGATAGAAACTTGGAGATTCGTCATCAAATCTATGCGAAATGGAAATGTGACCAGACATTGTAAAAATACAGGAAATGATATAATTGAATGGGAAAACAAGTCATTTTTAGAATCATTGTGGAGGAGTATTCGGCAATGTGCCAAACAGCGCAAGACAACATTTTCAGTGAAGTGTGATACTTTCTGTGTTTTGATCACTGACAAGTATATGTCTGAAGCAAGTTTTACAGTATCAGGAGGCATTATTATCAACTTTTGATAATCGAAAGCACTGACTCAAACAATTGATGTTGCTTGATATCAACTGATCCAGATAGTGACATCAAATTATGCAATATCAGCTACTTTGTTGTCTAGTGTCGGTTGACAATATCGTTATAGCTAGCTTTTTATGTATATACTGCTTTTATTGACTGGCTATGGTAGATATAAACCCCGCATACGGTTCGGTTTATATCACGCCATAGCTAGAGAATAAAAAGCAGTATAAACCTCGAAAGCTATGTAGCTATAACTATATAGAGTAATCCCGAGCAACACGAAATGACGGCTATTTTAGATTTGCCATACAATTTCATTTCGTCATCACGTATTGAATGAAAAACAATAAGACAATTCATGGTCTTGCTTGATCTCTGTGAAAGAGTATACGGTTAACTCAAACTACTTTACTTCAGATGAGTTCACATAGAGATAAATTAATTAGGAGGATTGCGCCAATGGAAAGAATATCAATATTTGTAAAACAAACCATCTCTTAGTTTTACGTAAAATATATTTTAGCATTTTTATTTCCCTTAAAATTCGCCAGCCATAGTTACTGTTTTGCCATTTTATCATAGTCAAGGGACTTCTAATGAACTGTATAGCCCGCTTGCTTTGCAATATTCGCACATGATGTTATTCAACCAACCTATATTTCATTACAGTCGCCAAGATGTCAATGTCTTCCATGACATATGGTCACGGATATCTTGGATATTTCTCTTCAAATCTATGGTCTGATTCATTGGTCCATGGACATCTAGATATAGCATGCAGCTATATCTAGATATCCATGATTGATCCGTTTTAAATGCATTCCAATGGTCAAACTCGGTGTCTATAATCAGCAATGAAGTCAAATAACAGCTTAAATCGTCGGCGCGTAGCGCCAGACGATTTAGGCTGTCATTTGAAAGGTAGCATGCATTGTTACTGAACCTAAAATCGATGACATCAAAAAACCAAGATTTTGATCTGTAAAACACTCAAATCTATGATAATTTTCTATAAAGCCCATGTAGCTCAGAACATTGGAGTATGCCAAGCTTAAGATATCTACGTGTCCAAATTGTGAACCATAGGAATCTCCTCAATGCCATTTTCACTAAGAATGCAAAGATGGACGGTGAAATGTTCCTACCTCAATGCCATTACATTACACATTAGACGACCTCAATTATGCAATTAAGAGATATATAAGCGATCTTCATAGAAAAATAACAGGTGAAATATCGGCTGACAAACTAACTTACTCAGCAACAATAGCGATGCCTACTCGTTTATACTTATCGAAAGATGACTCACTAGTGCTCCCTCTATCTACATCGCGAATGCCGCATAGACATCTTACTAACATCACCAAAATGTTTAACGACAAATTGACTAAGCAATATGCAACAAAATGAGTGTAGTGAAATCATGCAACTCTCGCGGTCTACTCCAACAATATACATCTCAACACGGAGAAGTGAATATTTCGTACAACAGCAGAAAGTATTTGAGATTCCCCACAGACACATTTATCACGGCATTTGTGTGTTTCATTCAAGTAGATTTTGATTGAATAGAATAATTCATGAACAGTAAATCTTGTCATTGATGTATCTCACTTGGCATACATCTCTGCCCTGAAACACTCCTACAAGTCGCTGTTTGGAAACCGCTCATTCCGAAAGGCCTTGAAGCGAAACTTGGAGTTGGAGATGAGGTTGGCGATCTCAGGGGAGTAAATCGGATCCTTATTTCCTTCGAGCATCTTTATTGATGTGGCCCTAAGTTGTGCAGTTTCAAATTTCAGCAAATTCACTCCGCCGACTTCCCTAGAGAACGCGGGAGCCTTGAAATCGATGCTAACTGGGAGAGACATTGAAGAGATAACACTTGGAAAGAACTGAAGTACACGAACAAGTATTACAGTCGACTCGACAGGTCAAATATTTACTGATCCTGTGCTGATGAAACTTCCACTCCTTCGTCAATGTCACTCATTCGCTACAAAGAATTGGAATGTTATAGGGAAAGTTAAATATTCTGTTATATATTCTACTTATTTGTCATTTTGCCGATAGTTGGGAAGGATCAGCATAACACATGAACGGCTGACGTTCGATCTCCAGCTGTGACACTGCCCATAGATGTCTATGTCCTGCGCTCGAGAGGGGGATGAACAGACAGTCTTACAGCACAAGAGAATAACAACTAAATGGAGGGCTCATGTCCTCCCTGTTGTGGTGACACAGTGGATAAAGACACTGCCTGTAGATCTCTATGTCCTGCGTTCGAGACGGGGGTGAACTGACAGTCTCACAGACGCAAGTAACAGTTACGGGGAGGGCTGACGTCGTCAATGTTGTGATGACACGGTGGATACAGACACTGACTATAGATCTCTATGTCCTGCGTTCGAGAGGGGGTTAAACAGACAGTCTCAGTATGGGAGAATAACAGCTACGAGGAGGAATGACATGCTCACTGTTGCGATGACACATGGGATACAGACACTGCCTATACATGTGAATCCCCATGTCCTGCGTTCGAGACGTGTCATGAGTCTCATCTGTCCTTCAGTCCTTCTGTCCATTCCTTCAGTCTTATCATCGATTCTCTAAACACTTGTCGGTGTTAGAATTCACAATTCCCATCTGCTATGCCCGCATCAAACCTCCTTCATCCCTCCCATGATAAGAGCCTTTGCTTCCCAGTCTAAAACACTTTCTCGCTTTTCGTAATGTAAGGGATGAAGTTTCAGACGATTCCTTTGTCGAGAGATCGATGATCTTTTTTAATGAAGAAAGTTTTCGTTCAGTTCGAGCGCCCTGTCAATGCTTCCTCTATCGCTCTTTTCGCCGATGAGAACTCTTGCCTGCAATCAAAAAATCTAAAGAAAATATTCTTGAAGGACTGCTGCGATTTTTTCATTAACGCAGATTGAAGGCAGTTTATCACTGACCTTCTTGTTGACCGTGACTTGTCTGAGTTATAGACTCAATATCCGCTCACTTCCATCTGATACCGGTGTCCCATCTATCAATTATCTCTAATATTGTCTTGTGATGGGGCCTGATGAAGACACTCGTCAAAGCAGCGACTCGTGTGCAAAATGGAAAATAAAAGTGAATGTGTCAGATAACACTTTCTGCAGTAGCCTGAATGCACTCGGATCAAAACAGTGTTGCAATGGCGATTTACGTACGAATGTGCATCGCGTTACCTTAATGGGTCCAATTATTTGAGTCGCTTTCCATTGAGGGTAAGATGAATTAGTGAACATCAGCAAACTTTTCGGTAACATGATTTGAGTCAGCTTCACATCCTCAAACATATATTCAGATTTATATCTCATCCTTATATCCATTGATCAAGAAAGAGCTAAATTATTAGCATCAGTCGTTGCTACCACAACTTTAAGTCATCAATAAGTTTGTGTTCTGTGATTTTGAATTGGTGTTCCGACCATGCCTGATCGGATACTAGTATATGACTCGTGATTCATTGAATTGATATCTGAGACGCTTTGACAAAATATCATTTCGATTGTTTTATGCCCAGTATACGTATATCAAACTTTTTCTGATCTCAGAAATCCTCTGAAAGACCTTGAATAAATTTCTGTAAGAGATCTTAAGAATGGTGCATAATTCGCAAATAGATAAGAAATGCGACCTCCACCAGTTGAATGAATTGGACTTCTGCTGAGGTCAAGGTTAATCTTCAAAGCTTTCAGCAACTTTACACATTATTTTTAATTTACATATTTTATAAAATCCGCATCATTTTGCACTTTACACTAAATTTATGATGGAAAGAAATCATTAAAAAAATTACTGTGTGTATTCACTTATTACGATAAGCCCTAATTTTGATAATTATTCCCTGAAGTATATTATGAGAATATATAAGATATTATATATGAGATATTATAAAGAACATATAACTTCGAAGAACGGCACTAATAGGAGCAGCATCCTTTGAAAAGGCATTCAAACAAGTTTCAAAAAAAGACTAGGGAAACACTAGGCAACTAGAACACCGCACTAGGGATTAAACTCAGGTCTCCGGGACGAAGAGCGAACACTCTACCACAAGGTCACTGCACCAGGGATTGAACCCAGGTCTCCGGGAAGAAGAGCGAACACTCCACCACAAGACCACTGCACCAGGGATTGAACCCAGGTCTCCGGAAAGAAGAGCGAACACTCTACCACAAGACCACTGCACCAGGGATTGAACACAGGTCTCCGGGAAGAAGAGCGAACACTCTACCACAAGACCACTGCACCAGGGATTGAACCCAGGTCTCCGGAAAGAAGAGCGAACACTCTACCACAAGACCACTGCACCAGGGATTGAACACAGGTCTCCGGGAAGAAGAGCGAACACTCTACCACAAGGCCACTGCACCAGGGTTTGAACCCAAGTCTCCGGGAAGAAGAGCGAACACTCTACCACAAGGCCACTGCACCAGGGATTGAACCCAGGTCTCCGGAAAGAAGAGCGAACACTCTACCACAAGGCCACTGAATCGACTGCTCAAGTTGGCTTTTGCACTTGATGCTTGATGATATACGTTGTTCAATTTCTTCAAATTCTCTCAATATGAGAAGTGGTTGAAGCAGAAGTGAAAAACTGATCATTGAAGAAAGAGGAGAAAGGAGAAATGACAGAAGAAGTTTCATTAACTTCCCTTTATCTACTGCGCTACAGAGCTCTCAATTACCCCAACAAGACGGTGCTCATTGTTGCTCGAGACTCACACGGGAGGTGTTGAGCGATCGGAGGTCGTCTCCTTTTGTCCAGCCTCGACAGTTGGATGTGTTAAATTGCAGCAGGAATGACAACGATCGTGAGAACGTGTTGACGGGGAGAGTTCGGGTCATCAGACTGTCGGAAATATTATCATCAAATCAAGAGAATATCAGTTCAAGCTACACGTGCGTCATTGGAGTCAACTAGCAAACTAGAAGAAGTGCCTGTTCAATGATGACACATAGAAAATGTTTCTCGATCAATTTTCAACTAACAACCATCCGATGAAGGCTTCAAATACAGTAACCCGAGGAAGGTTTCAAATACAATAATCCGAAGACTGTTGGTACCCGAAGATTTAATGATTAAAGCCCTATCCATATGGTTATTGCTATTATCAAAGTTATAGCTCAATTGACGGGGATTGATGTCATTTTATTTTTCTTTAAATTGATATACATGTAATTTGTGCTCCTCCCTGGAGATCTTCCATTAATTTGCAATAGATTCTGAGCGGCGTTTAATCTACTAGTAGATTTTATTATTTATCCACACAGCTAGGATAACATGCATACATACGAACATGAATACAAATGCCGACACTGCATAGGAATCGTGAAATAAATATCTTTATTTCTATGCATGTGTTGAAAAGTTGATATTACCCTAGTGCTCAGAGTGCATAAGCATTACTTTCAGTCCCTGTTCAACTTTGCAGTCATTGGTCAGCACTTAACAGTCCGTGGTGAACTTTTCAGTCTTTGCGGTCAACACTTTGCAGTTCATGGTGAACTTTTATGCTGACAAGTATATTCACGTCATGATTTTATTTTCTCTACATTTTATTTTGATCTTAATTACGTTGAATAGCCTTGACAAGTGCCTACATCTAACACTTAAAACATAGGAGCATCACAGTGTGCTCAATTGAATCATATCGACCGAATGCAGAATCAAAAATACGATTTATTATTAACGTAATCTTCAGCATAAGCTAGTTGATGCTTCACTACGTGCTTTTGATGATCGGCAAAAATTTGGTTGTGCAATTCTGAATTTTGACTTGACAAGAGCATTTGACTGTGTTGATCACAATATTGTATTTGAAAAGATGTTGAATATACACTTTCCGATCGAACTTGTTGTTTGGCTTAGATCCTATTTTGAGCACAGAAAAGCTGTTGTAAAAATAGATGGGCTCGTTCAGTCAATATTTCTCGGGGTGTCCCACAAGCTTCAGTGTTGGGACCTTTCATTTTTTGTCTGTATATAAAAGATCTGCGTTGTACATCTGACGAGAGTACTATGGTCAAATATGCCGATGATGTCAGCATTGTTGTTCCATTTTCCAACGGTAATGCATCTTGTATTCGTAGCGCTATTGAAGATGAAACTTTGAACGTTGCACGATGATGTTCATTAAATATGTTAACGTTGAATACCAGTAAGTCTAATGTCATGCTTGTTTCCCGAAATCCCATATTTTTTGATGAGCCACTTTCTGTAAATCCAGTTTCTATGGCAAAATGTCTAGGTGTTATTTTGAATGACACATTAACATGGGACAATCATGTGAATTACTTGCGTGTAAAGGCCTGTCGTCGCTTACATCTTCTTCGCCGATTAAAGCCTTTTGTTTCCACTACAAAGTTTCATGACATATATTTGGCAATCATTCGATCAGTTTTTGACTATGCTTCCCCAGTCTTCGTTGGCCTCAATAAAAAAGATAACAATGTGCTTGTAAAAGTTGAAAAGAGAGCCCATCGCATTATGTACAATGGTCTATCAAAATGTGACAAATGTGATGTTGTTTTAGAACATAGGCGAATTAAATTGTCACAAAATTTGTTCTGTGTAATTGAAAGTGACTCACAGCATTTGTTGAGCGATCTTTTGCCATGTAAATTAGCTATTTCAAATAACTATTCCTATCCTATTGTTCGAACAGAAAAATTCGCTCGTTCCTTTTTCCCTTTTATGATTCAGCATTATATAAAGTGCTCTTTTAAGCATAGTTAGCATATCTTTCAATGTACATGTACGCATATTGTGTGATTTTGCAGCAAATTTTTTATGTTTACTGTTTCATATTACTTGAAGTTCACTTGAATGTAGTTGTAACACTCTGTATAGATTTTCATTTACGAGACATAAACGCTTACTTACTTACTTAACATTACCGATATTTTGATATTCTGTCAGATAGCTGACAATATTCGAAAAAAATCACTCCTTCGATATTCGTATTTTTTACTACAGTTATTTTCTTTATTATCATTTCTGCCGATTATCATTTTAGCTAGAATCTGCTAATGAGCGGAATTATTTTAAATGCATTACAAAATGACATCAAAGATCTCTAACAACAGATGGAATGCAGACGAGCCCTGGCATTCACAAGTGCGACATTCATTCATGGAATTATGACAAAGTTATCTGTAACTTATCTGTGGAAATCATAAAAATAGATTGCTTATTTGAAGTTGGCTAGAATAGAAATTGGACTGAAGGTCGCGGCAAATCCAGAGGAACTAAGTGAGGGCATGAATAGCCGATAGAGTTACATTTGTGACTGATTCTAGCCCAATCATGCAGTGGTTGGCAAGTGCCTGTAAGTGAAAATGCGTGCGATTTTTGTGCCACAATGTATTGCCTACTCGATTAAGAAAGAAGAATTAACCCAGTCGCCCTCAAAATTCCATGCTGATGTCCCATTAACGAGGAGGTAAGTTCTATGTTCTATCAAAAGTTCCTTTCTTCTATCTTCTTTCTTCGGATAGGCGACAGACTGTGCGCATTGGATCCACCTTGAGCAAGTGGTTCAGTTCGCCAAGCGGGGTACCCCAAGGAAGTGTCATCGGCCCGATTTTATTCTGCATGGTGATCGACAGTTTTTCTACGCAGCAACCAAACTCGACCATAGTTAAATATGCCGACGACTTGACAATCGTGCAATCACTACGATATGCCGATGACGACACCCTCCAACTCGAGTGGGATCACTTGAATTCATGGTCTGCTGCGGTTGGGCTTCCCATTAACTTCACAAAGTGTTCTGTGATGAATATAGTTACGAAGAGGGGCTTTGGTGATCCTGAACCTTAGCGAAACAACGACGGATCCACGATCAAAACTACAAACTGCGTCAAGATCCTGGGTGTACACATCAGTGACGATCTAAGATGGAACGTGCACATCAAGAGAGTTGCATCAGCTGCCTCTCAAAGGCTGTATATCCTCTATAGCCTCCGAAGATCCGGGTGCACAACAGAGACTCTCCGTAAGGCATACTTTGCATACGTACGTTCGATTGTTCTTCACTGTTCTCCGGTCTTCGTAAATGCACCACAATGTCTTTGGAGCAAATTGGAGAACGTGAAAAGAAGAGATTCAAAGATCATCGGAGTGAAGATGGATCCACCACTCAAAAGCGTTGTTGAGAAGACTTTCTCCACTCATGTAGGGAAAGTGATGTCCAGCGACTCTCACCCTTTTCGTGAATTTTTCACAAGCAAGAACCGTCTGCTGAGAAGCAACTGTGAATTCCGCCTACCGCGTGCCAAGACTTCAAGATTTCAGAAGTCATTCATTCGATTTTGCAAATAGCTTCATGACCACTTTTTATACATAGTTGTGACTGATGTTTTTTTTATGTATCTACCTTCTGTAATTTTCGGATGTGCTGCATCTACCGACTCTCAGTAGACCATTGAATAAAGATTATTATTATCATTCTGTGAGGATTTAATTGATTAAAATGCGCTTTCAGAATTTTAAGAAGAACAATATAAAAGGTGAATGGATATTTTGCATCATTTGTTTTAATGTATAGTTGAAATGAGCAAAAACGAGGCATTCAAATTTCAAAATTCAAACACTTGAATTTCTCATCAGAAAAGTTTTTCTTCCATTTAAAACAGATGATGGATTCAATTTTGATAAAATGCAGTTGTCTTTATCATATGCAGCCATCTCATCAAGTAAAAGTTAACGCACCGAAAATTATTGATGCGTACCAAACTTATATTCATCATATTGCGAACTTTCCTTTCATATCAAGAATGCTCCGTCACGAGGAGATTTCGATCAAGAGAGACACAACCAATTCTCTAATGTTAGAGAGATACATTAGAAACATCAATTACATGATCTCCTAATCTTAGTTACCGTCTGAGATTGTCAGCTTTCTATAGATCGTCTTTATCCATTATGCTCTTTGTTAATCATTGTCGTGGAATAAGATTGGATTTCGAACCGGTATCATTTCTGCTTTGATAATTTGAGTTTATCCACAATTATGTCGTTGATAATCGACATTTGATAGCATGCGGATATCATTCAGATGAAGTTACAATCATCAAAGGACATGAAGTGGATGATAAAATTCTTTTCTACACTAAACTACAAAATCAGATTTCGATCAAGTGTCTCATACAGCGATTGAACTATTGTTCTCAAGTTTTGTGAACCCAGTCGTGATGAGATTGTTATATTTGAAGAGAAAGCGCTGGCAGGAGAGAATCCATTTATCTGATCCTTATACGGCGTCACTTCATTACACAAGATCAACTTTCTGCGAATGAGGAGAGGATACTATCGATCAGGTGTCATGCCATTGAGGGCAGCATGTTACCGACCAGGTGTCATGCCATTGAGGGCAGCATGTTACCGATCGAGTGTCATGCCATTGAGGCAGGATGTTACCGATCAGGTGTCATGCCATTGAGGCAGGATGTTACCGATCAGGTGTCATGCCATTGAGGGCAGGATGTTGCCGATCGGGTGTCATGCCATTGAGGGCAGGATGTTACCGATCGAGTGTCATGCCATTGAGGGCATGATGTTACCGATCAAGTGTCATGCCATTGAGGGCAGGATGTTACCGATCGAGTGTCATGCCATTGAGGGCAGGATGTTACCGATCGAGTGTCATGCCATTGAGGGCATAATGTTACCGATCAAGTGTCATGCCATTGAGGGCATGATGTTGCCGATCGGGTGTCATGCCATTGAGGGCATGATGTTGCCGATCGAGTGTCATGCCATTGAGGGCATGATGTTACCGATCAGGTGTCATGTTATTTTGAGGGCAGGATGTTACCGATTTGGTGTCATGCCATTGAGGGCAGGATGTTACCGATCAGGTGTCATGCCATTGAGGGCATGATGTTACCGATCAGGTGTCATGCAATTGAGGGCAGTTTGTTACCGATCGAGTGTCATGCCATTGAGGGCATGATGTTACCGATCAAGTGTCATGCCATTGAGGGCATGATGTTGCCGATCGAGTGTCATGCCATTGAGGCAGGATGTTACCGATCGAGTGTCATGCCATTGAGGGCATGATGTTACCGATCAAGTGTCATGCCATTCAGGGCAGGATGTTACCGATCAGGTGTCATGCCATTGAGGGCATGATGTTACCGATCAGGTGTCATGCCATTGAGGGCAGGATGTTACCGATCAGGTGTCATGCCATTGAGGGCATGATGTTACCGATCAGGTGTCATGCCATTGAGGGCAGCATGTTACCGATCGAGTGTCATGCCATTGAGGGCATGATGTTGCCGATCGGGTGTCATGCCATTGAGGGCAGGATGTTACCGATCGAGTGTCATGCCATTGAGGGCATAATGTTACCGATCAAGTGTCATGCCATTGAGGGCATGATGTTGCCGATCGGGTGTCATGCCATTCAGGACAGGATGTTACCGATCAGGTGTCATGCCATTGCGGGCAGGATGTTACCGATCAGGTGTCATGCAATTGAGGGCAGTTTGTTACCGATCGAGTGTCATGCAATTGAGGGCAGTTTGTTACCGATCGAGTGTCATGCCATTGAGGGGATGATGTTGCCGATCGAGTGTCATGCCATTGAGGCAGGATGTTACCGATCGAGTGTCATGCCATTGAGGGCATGATGTTACCGATCAAGTGTCATGCCATTCAGGGCAGGATGTTACCGATCAGGTGTCATGCCATTGAGGGCATGATGTTACCGATCAGGTGTCATGCCATTGAGGGCAGGATGTTACCGATCAGGTGTCATGCCATTGAGGGCATGATGTTACCGATCAGGTGTCATGCCATTGAGGGCATGATGTTACCGATCGAGTGTCATGCCATTGAGGGCATGATGTTGCCGATCGGGTGTCATGCCATTGAGGGCAGGATGTTACCGATCGAGTGTCATGCCATTGAGGGCATAATGTTACCGATCAAGTGTCATGCCATTGAGGGCATGATGTTGCCGATCGGGTGTCATGCCATTCAGGGCAGGATGTTACCGATCAGGTGTCATGCCATTGCGGGCAGGATGTTACCGATCAGGTGTCATGCAATTGAGGGCAGTTTGTTACCGATCGAGTGTCATGCCATTGAGGGCATGATGTTACCGATCAAGTGTCATGCCATTGAGGGCATGATGTTGCCGATCGAGTGTCATGCCATTGAGGCAGGATGTTACCGATCGAGTGTCATGCCATTGAGGGCATGATGTTACCGATCAAGTGTCATGCCATTCAGGGCAGGATGTTACCGATCAGGTGTCATGCCATTGAGGGCATGATGTTACCGATCAGGTGTCATGCCATTGCGGGCAGGATGTTACCGATCGAGTGTCATGCCATTGAGGGCATGATGTTACCGATCAGGTGTCATGCCATTGAGGGCAGTTTGTTACCGATCAAGTGCCATGCCATTGAGGGCATGATGTTGCCGATCGGGTGTCATGCCATTGAGGGCATGATGTTGCCGATCGAGTGTCATGCCATTGAGGCAGGATGTTACCGATCGGGTGTCATGCCATTGAGGGCAGGATGTTACCGATCAGGTGTCATGCAATTGAGGGCATGATGTTACCGATCAGGTGTCATGCCATTGAGGGCAGGATGTTACCGATCAGGTGTCATGCCATTGAGGGCATGATGTTGCCGATCGGGTGTCCTGCCATTGAGGGCAGGATGTTACCGATCAGGTGTCATGCCATTGCGGGCAGAATGTTACCGATCGAGTGTCATGCCATTGAGGGCAGGATGTTACCGATCAGGTGTCATGCCTTTGAGGGCAGGATGTTACCGATCAGGTGTCATGCAATTGAGGGCAGTTTGTTACCGATCGAGTGTCATGCCATTGAGGGCATGATGTTACCGATCAAGTGTCATGCCATTGAGGGCATGATGTTGCCGATCGGGTGTCATGCCATTGAGGCAGGATGTTACCGATCGGGTGTCATGCCATTGAGGGCAGTTTGTTACCGATCGAGTGTCATGCCATTGAGGGCAGGATGTTGCCGATCGGGTGTCATGCCATTGAGGGCAGGATGTTACCGATCGGGTGTCATACCATTCAGGGCATGATGTTATTGATCAGGTGTCATGCCATTGAGGCAGGATATTACCGATCAGGTGTCATGCCATTGAAGGCTGGATGTTACCGATCAGGTGTCATGCCATTGAGGGCAGGATGTTACCGTTCAGGTGTCATGTTATTTTGAGGGCAGGATGTTACCGATTTGGTGTCATGCCATTGAGGGCAGGATGCTGCCGATCAGGTGTCATGCTATTGAGGGCAGTTTGTTACCGATCGAGTGTCATGCCATTGAGGGCATGATGTTGCCGATCAGGTGTCATGCCATTGAGGGCATGATGTTGCCGATCGGGTGTCATGCCATTGAGGGATGATGTTACCGATCGGGTGTCATGCCATTGAGGGCAGTTTGTTACCGATCGAGTGTCATGCCATTGAGGGCATAATGTTACCGATCGGGTGTCATACCATTCAGGGCAGGATGTTATTGATCAGGTGTCATGCCATTGAGGCATGATGTTACCGATCGGGTGTCATGCCATTGAAGGCTGGATGTTACCGATCAGGTGTCATGCCATTGAGGGCAGGATGTTACCGATCGGGTGTCATGCTATTGAGGGCAGGATGTTACCGATCAGGTGTCATGCTATTGATGGCAGGATGTTACCGATTTGGTGTCATGCCATTGAATGCAGGATGCTGCCGATCGGGTGTCATGCCATTGAGAGCAGGATGTTGCCGATCCGGTGTCATGCCATTGAGGGCAGGATGCTACCTACCGAGTGTCATGTGAATGAAGAGAGGATGCTACCGATCGAGCATCATGTTAATTACTAGAGGATATTATCCTCCGATTACCATGGCAATTTGTTATCTACCGAGTATCATGCCAATAAGGAGAGGATGTTACTGATCGAGTGTCGCAGAGAATTGCATAACTTGAGACGAAAATGAGTGATGAAGTCTATGTATTTCGTGCAGATACGTTTTTCAATCAAAGTAGTAGTAATATAGATAAAACATTTCACGCATTCGAAGTCAGAATCTGATCGAAATCTTGTAATATTTCCTCATGAAACAATGAAATTATGCTATTTCTTTAAATATTGAAGAGCAGGAAGTTATTCCTGATGCGTGATGTATTGAAAATCCACATTAGTGCTATCACAATCTGCAATTTTTCTTGTGGCATTACGGTACGCTCTTCACCAAATTAATTTTAGTTATCATTGTCGTAGGATCTTTTCAGTTTACTCACCCCCGCACTTTTAAGGTATTTAAGGTAAAAACAGCCTCTTCATTCCACTATTCTCTCTTACGTCACATTTGCACGATACAAGAGTCCTCTTGAATACAAGATCAAAACATAGCTATCTCATCTGATCAGAAAAATTCGGAGGCGGAATTGTGTCGACATAGTACATGTCGTGAAATTGAATTTGATATTCTCTTTGATATTGACTGTCTTAGATATTCTTTTAAACCATAAGATAGTAACTTTTGAAATTAACTGCTCATCAGTAATAAATATGAAAATAGCATCAATAACTCTTGATTCTTCTCAATAAACTCCTATAAATCAGATCTCTGGTCAAAACATTTTTCGTGGAATGTTGAAAGCTCATATCTGAAGAAGAATTACATATCTATGGCAACTCTCATTCATTTACCGATATTTTGGGAGCCTTGGACTTAAATTGTGAAAAATGTCTTCATGAAATATCAATTGATATCGCGAAATGAAAGAATTCAACTTCAAATGAAGTTCAAAAGATATTTTATTCATCGGTCATATTCTCCTGAGGTCGTGGCCGGAACGGTCCAACTCGAATCATTTTGACTCTTCTTCTACATTGATTTCACGTTTTTCAATCATTTGAATAAAATGTAAACATCTCTTGAATCGCAAATGTTGTAGTAGCTCTTGTTGACATGCAAATCATTCAGTACTGTTATCCCTTGATGATGAATTTGTTTGCAAAGTAGTCACTATTATTTTTCCAGTCAAAATGATTTCAATTGAAGAGTTTGCAAAGTGTTTGCAGGTCAAAGAAGGTGAACCAACACAGTAGACGTCTCTCTCTCTCTCTCTATCTCTTCATTTTCCTATAAAATACATGTTGAAAGGAAAAGCAGAGGAAGCAGCAACAACTACTGCTATTCTTTTTGCATTTCTTCTTATTAATATTCTGATTTTTCTTCCTTATCTTCTTTTTGTCTCTTATTAAACTTCTTCTGTTACTTTATCATCATCTTCACCTTCTTTCTGCATGTCTATTCTTCTACTAATAACGCCTCTTATTTTCTTCTCCTTCATTTTCCCTTCTATGTATTACTACATCTCCTTCTATCGGGGCTCCTCTCTCAAAATTCGATATTCAAAGGCTACAGTTCAGCATCTTTCTCTCTCACTAACATCTTTGTCTTCTTCTACTGTCTGGGCTCTGACTCTCGGTGCTGTCTCTTTCTTTTCTTGTCTGTTCTCTCTATCTATCTCCCACTTCTTCTTCCATCTGGCCTCTGACTATCCTTTCTCTCTTTCTTTTTTCTCTCTGATCTCTCCGCCTGTCTCACTTCTTCTTCTTCTTCTATCTGCCTCTGACCATCATTTCCCTGTCTTTCATTTCTTCTCCGATCCCTCTGCCTCTATCTCACCTCTTGTTCTTCTATCTGCCTCTGATTATCTTTTCTCTGTCTTTCATTTCTTCTCCGATCCACCTGCCTGTCTCTCACCTCTTGTTCTTCTATCTGCCTCTGACTATCTTTTCTCTGTCTTTCATTTCTTCTCCGATCCACCTGCCTCTCTCTCACCTCTTGTTCCTCTATCTGCTTTTGACTATCATTTCCCTCTCTTTTCTTCTCCGATCCACCTGCCTCTCTCTCACCTCTTGTTCTTCTATCTGCCTCTGACTATCATTTCCCTCTCTTTCTTTTCTTCTCCGATCCACCTGCCTCTCTCTCACCTCTTGTTCTTCTATCTGCCTCTGACTATCTTTTCTCTGTCTTTCATTTCTTCTCCGATCCCTCTGCCTCTCTCTCACCTCTTGTTCCTCTATCTGCTTTTGACTATCATTTCCCTCTCTTTTCTTCTCCGATCCACCTGCCTCTCTCTCACCTCTTGTTCTTCTATCTGCCTCTGACTATCATTTCCCTCTCTTTCTTTTCTTCTCCGATCCACCTGCCTCTCTCTCACCTCTTGTTCTTCTATCTGCCTCTGACTATCTTTTCTCTGTCTTTCATTTCTTCTCCGATCCCTCTGCCTCTCTCTCACCTCTTGTTCCTCTATCTGCTTTTGACTATCATTTCCCTCTCTTTTCTTCTCCGATCCACCTGCCTCTCTCTCACCTCTTGTTCTTCTATCTGCCTCTGACTATCTTTTCTCTGTCTTTCATTTCTTCTCTGATCCCTCTTCCTCACCTCTTCTTCTATCTGGCCTCTGACTATCATTCCTCTCTCTTTCTTTTTTCTTCTCTGATCGCTCTGCCTGTCTCACCTCTTCTTCTATCTGGCCTCTGACTATCTTTTCTCTGTCTTTCTTTTCTTCTCCGATCTCTCTGTCTCTCAATTCTTCTTCTTTTATCTGGCCTTTAACTATCCATTCTCTCTCCCTCTTCCTCCTCGAACATTAAACAATTCTGTTAGTGGATAGACGAATGCATTGAAATGACAGAGACAGCAATGTTGCTTGACGAGCAGAATGCACTGAACATTGAGGGATAATTGTGTATGAATTATCCACTAAGGGCGATATGAAGTTGAAGAATAAACTATTTGTTCAGTCATTGAGAAAGATTAGAAACACAAGTTGAACGCACTTTTCAATTCAAACTGAACATTGATGACAGATTTTGTGGATCAATGAATTTCAGTGTGGGTCAAGTATTGCTCAATCACATGAGTTTTTCCAACCAATCTGCCATCCGTTCACGAGAGCAATTGAGACAGTAAGCGGGTTAAGCGCTAGGAAAACTTCTCGCCAAGTTTGAAAATCCGTTCTATAATGTCCAAAACCGTACAATAAAGTGATGGTTGACTTAAAATCTCTACACTGATGTTCAAAGCCCAGAAAGTTTCCTTTAAATCACTATTACTACTTATAATTCAAAAGCCTATAATTGGCTTAGTTAAAACCCGTCCGATTATCCCTATTTTTAAGAGTGAGACAGAAAGTGAGGTTGTCTATATTATATCAGCCTTTGTGTGTCTGTGTGCGTCGATTTCAGTGTCAATCTGTCTGTGCATGTCGATGTCTATGTCCGTCTTTGTTTGTGTATGTCGATATCCTTGTCCGTCTTGTAATGTGTATGTCGATTTCTACTAGCATATTAGTCTACGTCTGTTTGTGTATGTTGATATCTATGCACATCTTTGTCTGTGTATGTTGATGTCTATGTCCATCTTTGTCTGTGTATGTCGATGTCTATGTTAGTCTATGCCTGCTTATGTATGATACTTATGTTAGTATACTTATGTTATTGTCAATGTATATGTTTCTCTGACAGTGGAGAGAGAGAGAGAGATGCATTGTGATTTCGGTTTTCGAAGATCACTGAGATCACAAATTGGAATCGAACATGTGTACTTTCTGTTTTATAGATGTAGGCTAGAAAACATCAGGATCAAAAGCCCCTAAAACTCGCTGCTCCAAGAAAGAATACACCCGCCTCGCTGTCTGGCCAAACGATGAAAGTCGATTAGACAAAAGAACGAAAACAAATCGCCAATTGATGAAAAAATGACGACCGCTAAATGCACAAGAGTTTGATCGATTTTCAAAACTAAAAGCCATTTTGAGACATTTAAAACTTTAGTTTCAAAATTCTTGAAAGCGCAATAAAAATTGAATATTCAGGGTTGAAATCTGATTTTCCATTATTTAAACAAGGGAATGAAAAAATGCGTAGAAAACATTGAAAATCATGGCAGAAGTTCCTAAGTTGTTGTGACAGAGACATGAAACGTCAAACATTTGCAGATGATTTCACTGTTCAAAATGTCACAATCCTTAGAATTTCTATTTTTGATTGGAGAAGAAATCACTACGTTCATCTGACGACTTAATGACTTCTAGACGAAAACTCCGCACTTAGTGAGTAGTGCGGACAATTTATTGAAACAGGGAATTTTACAGTCACAATTCAAATCATTTTCTTCTCCAAACAGTAAACATTTTCCTGAAATTGGTTCGTTTATGTCTACATTTATTTATAGAGCACCGATGATTGAGATCCATGACGGATGAAAATCTAGCTAACTTTAGATCTCGACTGTAATGAGAATTCCATTTGTTTGTTTTAACTTTCCAACGTGACCATAAACATAGCAATCGGATCAGGGAATATTGCGTCGGGAGTCGAATGGATGAGTGTGGGCGGCCCATCATCTAGATAGCAATTATACAGAGACGACATGCGTTCGAACATAGAAATCCGACAATCTAATACAAATGATAAATATACTTGCTTGTGTACGAATAGCAATGAAAGGTAAATTTCACGAATGGTGTAGCTTATTGTATATATCATATTGCTGTGTTGCTGTGCTGACATGTTTGTAGATTTCAAATGTAGCTATACATTCGACACGAAGGTCATTTAAGTTCACCTACAGTTACGGTAGACTAAACCCCGTTATGGGCATGAAGCGTATTCGTCACTTTCTCGAACACTGTACTGACGCCGAGGAACTTTTGTACACGAGGGACGTCGCACATGATAAATTGAGAGCGAGAATGGACTCGCAAGAGTCTGAGAACTTTGAAGCAACGATGTGTACTGCTTCTTATTGAAAAGTGGTTCTGAATGCATGTGATTTTGTCTTAAAATCTGATGTGCAATGTAACCAGGAGAGTTCGGACTTTGCTTAAGGCGAATGGCAGCCATAGATGGTGTCAACCTGCGTGCCTTATTTAATTCATTTGCTCACTGTTAATCCTGTCGACTTCAATTTGTGCACCTGCCATGAGACCATTCGACTGCCTTTGAAATGTGTTCATCGCTAATTTTATGTCAAAAGTGTGCCTGTTCGTTTGTTGTCTCATCACCACTGAGGATGAATACCATGGCATTTTAGTACCTTCAAAATTCATGCATTCTTTCACGAACATCAGCTTCATCTAAAAATCTATTTAATATCCAGTAACACAACCTGCTCCCTATGACATAGT
This sequence comes from Prostheceraeus crozeri, assembly GCA_907163375.1. NCBI lineage: Eukaryota > Metazoa > Platyhelminthes > Polycladida > Euryleptidae > Prostheceraeus > Prostheceraeus crozeri. The sequence goes on along the minus strand of CAJQUW010014582.1, from coordinate 236,167 downwards.
ATCAATTTATGACGATAAAAGGACTTGAAGCGTACAATGATGCGTCTTGCTCTTGATCACAGTTTGCAGAATTTACAGAGCTTAAAGAATACCTGCTTGCCTTCGTATTAGCCTTCTAACTTTGCTTGTTTGCTTCATTCATCGGAGCTCCTTCCAACTTGTGATTGAATTTCAATCACCCACTCCGAGGCAGGAATTGTAATGATGTCATTTAATGAAGTACACGACATTCCTGTGTCAGTCAATTATAATATCAACTTTCTCAGATCGTCTCATAATCCATAAAGGACAGGCTCTAAGGTGCAAAGTTCTCGTTAACTAGCCTTGTGAAAATATCCTTCGATCGCCCGGGAAATTGGAGAGTGGAAGGTCAGTTGTACTGATAAGACGAAAAGTCTGTTAGAAAAGCCAACGATCAAGTATCTAGTTAGTCAAGAGATTATCGGGAACATGACATTCATTCAAATGAGATAGAAAGAGAGAGGCGTCTTCCCATAAATCAGACAAAAAAACAATCGCTAGCAATTAAAAGAAGGATTACCAAATATTTAATGAAGTTTTTAAGAGTCTCCTCACAGCCGCATTGTCTCTTTCAGTCTTGGGAAACTATTGTAACGGTATGTGCAAATGAGTTTTGATCATTAAGATGATATTCAATTTGTTTGAATGTTCAAATAATCAATCAACTCGCAAGGGACGCAAAGTGAACTGCAAATCCTGTGAGGTTATGCGAAAATTAACATGTTGCTTTGATAATAGGCAGCAAAAGTTATTGCTCCTTAGAGACCTGAGGGGCCCAGTAGACCGCGGAGCCATAATTTTCTGTTTCACCTTTTCTGCTGATATTATATCAACACTGTCATCTGTCACCTCCTAAAATCGAAGAAACCTGCATACTAAAGCGCCACACACTAGAATTTTAGCAGGTTGCGTTGAAATAGAATGCTGATATACTAAAGAAAACAATAACCCTAGTGCGTTAGAATCCTAAAACGCATTCCCATATATAGTATTCTTTTAGTAGTTACGAATAGTGTCTTGCTTTAGTGTATGATTTAGGAGTTGCTGGTTAACAGTGAACCGCTCATGCCCATGTAAAATCATCATTTTTGGCGAAGATTCTGTATGTGATATTTCATTTCATGGTTGATTGGCAGAGGGGGTGCACTGAAGGATTGTGAAGAGGACCCTTCAGGTCTCAGAGGGTGAAAAAAGTCCTTTCAAAAATGTTTACTTTCGGATGAAAAATGACTCTGTACATATCCATGATGACTCATATTGCATGAAATGTATTTATTCATTGTTTACATCATGATCATGTATGTAGGTTATGCTAGAAGACTGCAAAATGCAAGCATTTTCCTTTCGCACATGATCGCGCGTGACTATGGGCAACTGAGCATTAATCAATGTTGAGGATGAAAGCTATCATTATATCCACAGTTGGACACTAGCAGTGGACTGTTCATAAAGTTTTCACAACAGCAATTCATGGGTTTGAGATCTCCACAACTGTTTTGAGAGCCGAAAAGTGAAATAGTTATGACTCTGGTAGGCCTATTTCCGAAAGATGGATAAAATCAAAATAATGAACAAAGCAAGGATTCTGCTACACGAAATAAATCAATCTGTAGAAAATTACGTATGCAGCTTTATGCAGCAGCAAGCATCGTGAAACTGCCTCCTAATGCAGCTGTCATTGTGCCAAATACATTTTTTCGCATACATGTATGCTTCCTAAGACGGCTGAACACAGACTTCCTAGACGCTTGAAGTCATAGACTTCGACTTTTCGCAAGGACAATGAACACGATGTGTTTGTTAGTCTCTACCTGTATATGTTTATATATACCCAGCGGGATTTGACACCATCAATAAAAGATGCAGCAGTAAAGGGACGCTTCTACCAGTAATCGATAACGGAGTGATCTTATTATCGATGACGTCAGCTCATGTGAAAGACAAAGTAACGCTTGCAAGTAACAATGTAACGCTTGCCCTTCTATAGTCGAAGATGCCCTAGAAATTCGACTTTTCGCTTTGTTTAAGTCAGTGAGGCTCGACAACAGCGATTTGCTGATGGTTATTTCAGCTGCTTGACTAGGGGCCGATAGATAGATCTTAAGAAGAATCTAATTACAGAAGAGTGCAGCCACAGAACTAGATTGTTTAACCACATCACTTTGCTAGAAGTGCAAACTGATTCAAAACGATGGCACATGCAAGAACTTACTAGGTGGGCAAAAAGAAAATTTTCAATGCCTTACAGAAATAGGAAAAATAGTCTTGCGCCGCTTGCGGATTGCTGTGAGTTCCTTCAAAATGCTCCGATCGCCACGATTCCTTCAGATTCGAAGAATTCAGATCATTGCGCAAAAGTTTTCTCGATTAGGTTGAGCCTTCCGATCATTATTTAAGAAGTTAGCAGGCGCACGAAAAACCGTTCACAAACTTCTCTGTAGAACTTGAAATCGACTGTGTCCCCTTGCCGTGTGATCAGATTGGTAACAGTCATTGGAACTTCTCACAATTTGGCGTCTTTAATGTTGAACTGACTGCTCATTGTTCGATTGCTATGGTATTATGTCAGCAGATTGTGCCATTTCATTAACGTTACATGTTCCAATGTTTCCTTTCTAGTCAAACAGAAGAAGAGACGACCGGTCTAATTCTATGTGTACGCCGTTTTAATCAAGTAGCTTCATATTGAAAAAATGATAATTTTTTGCTGCTGAGAAGTTTGCTGCTGTCATGACAACACACGTCCACGACGTAGCATTGTTTTCAATGCGCATGTCAGTACTAGCTAGTCGAATTTCTATCGATAAAGCAGTGTCGAATCCTGTTCTACAGATATCCATGGTTACCGACGTAGCATTGTAGGCTCAATAAATGATGTCGAACGCAAATCGAATTTATGGAAGTGCATGTATGACCTTTCGCATGTGTTTTCACGAAAAAATGTCAGGCCGAGTACAGAATGCACAGCAAGGAGTATTTAGAAGATCGAATTCTAGTTATCCGACACTTGTGTAATTGAGCACAAAATTTCCCGCTTCTTTTGACAATTGCTAAACTTGAATCTCATGAATATACTACAGCTGCAGTTAATATCAGACGACGCATTGTCTGGTTTATTTTCTGTGATTAAGTTTCTCTGTCTGAGTGCTCAATTTCAGTAATTTTCCGCCGATCTTCCAAAGAAGGCTTGTCGGTGAGAAACTACTCCAATCTAACACTGTATATTGATCTTTCAATTTAGTCTTCAAATCCTTGAGTGTAAAAATCAGTCAAAACGAGTCGATAAATTCATTTGGAAAAACAATCAAGAAAGCGGAACAAGTAAGAAGTCAGCTAGAGCTTTTATTTCCTCTCCTCTACCTCGGATTGAAACTTGTCATTTGTTTGAACTCGATTTCCTCCCCGTCCTTCAAACAGCTTGTCATTTGAATGAGATATTTACTACAAGAATGGCTGCATGATGCAATCATGCCTTGTGATACATCCAATTCATTTCGGCGTGAACTTTATATTTACTTTGAATTGTCAAGTGGAGAGAGAGAGTTGCGTCAAGAATGGATCATTCAAATTATATTATTATTACCCATGAAACTTTAATGCGGTGGTGTTGAATTTAGCTTGTATGAAGAGTTGACGGTTATGAGGGGAAGGCATTTTTTAGGAAATTTTCCTCATCAGTGGATAACTAGCTGAAAATTAACTGGACTGATGTCTCCCCTCGCAGGAGAATTGTTAATATATGATTTTTTGGACAGGAAAGCAGACTGGTAGTAGTCAATGTATATCTTTTACTGCGCTAGCGCTTAATAAAAGATATGCAGAGAATTGTTAAATCATGTATTTGATACTTAGTTTGCAGATTTTATTCTAGAAAACATTTTTCGCTTCATTGTTGGCCAAAATCGCCAAAATTAAGTCAAAACATGAAATTTATTTATTTTCTAGAGGCTTTCAGACATCAAATACTTGATCATGTGACTCACTTCAACTTTTACATCGAAGTTGATGCTCTGAACTCAATGCTTCCAATTCTATATGACCGCAATTTGACAATCAAATCAGGAGCCATCATAGATATTGTAAGCTACTACGGGTCATTCTAGCGATGCTGATTAGTCTTTGCAGAAGAAAGTCGATGTCTACGACTGTGAAGGAATTTGCTTCTGCGTTGCGTAAAATTTGCATGTTTGTGGGGTTAGCTCAAAACTCATCGGAGCATGTAGTTCGAATGAACCTAGCGAATATCAAAGCTAATTCTCTCAACCTTTAGGTAAAAAGAGAATATAAGATGACTTGTTCACTTCGAGCAACTTCACGAATTTCTCGAAATACAGAGATTCAATTATAGAAAGCGGCATCATGTATATCAATGTGAGCCGACTTATGAAGCTTGGATGTGTGAGATGTGATTGGGGAGAAGTTACAATTTCACTTAAGAAATGGGAAAGTTTCATTAATTGACAATTTGACAGATGCATATAAATTGTTCCTTCTCTTGAACGTCTTCTTCTACAACTAGTCCGGCAGCCAGAACGAGTTTCTGCAGGGAACGAGGCCGAAAGTGAGACTTTCACAGAATGATGTACACCCTATACCTACTACGAATCGGCACGTCTGCCGAGTTCTAGTGAGTTCCTCTTCTTGTCAGACAAGATCAAAGAAAATCACATGTAAATCCAATGGGACTCAGATTGCAGTATTTAGCTAAAATGAAATTTTCTATGTTTTCTCTGATTTAACAAAACGTACTAAGCCCAGAGTCACAATTTTTGGCATGAATGTCTTCAGATCATTTCCTATCATTTCCATGCACTCCTGTCTATAAAGCTAAGCACATTTAGATTTGGCGAGCCTCTTAATGTCGGCAAACACAAACATTTTGAGCAACTTTATCCACTTTTAAGCACATTCTCGCATACATTCCCGATTAGATGCATGATAAAAGCACATGCATATAATAGGAAATGACCTGAAGACATTACATGTCAAAAATTATAACTCTGGGCTTAATACTTTTCGTTTAATCAGAGAAAACATAGAAAAATTCATTTTAGCCAAAAACTGCAATCTGCTTCCCATTGGATTAACATGTGTTTTTCTTTGATCTTGTCTGACAAAAAGAGGAACTCACTAGAACTCGGCAGACGTGCCGATTCGTAGTAGGCATAGGGTGTACATCATTCTGTGAAAGTCTCACTATCGGCCTCGTTCCCTGCAGAAACTCGTTCTGTCTGCCGGACTAAACTGATAAAATGCCACCATGAAACCTCCTGCTGCGCAAGAACTGCAAATTTGGCCAGAGTAGATGGAAAATCAGGGCAATAGTGGAATTTGTTCATCTGGAAGTACGATCACTTTGATATCTGACACGGAGGTCCAGAACATACGGAATCAATTCATATCATCCGTCAGTTGCCAAGTCCGATGCGAAAGGAAAATAAACAGAACTATCATTGAATCAGCCTTTCAGAGTTATCAGCAGTCACTTCAATGACCATAATTATCCCTGTTCGAAGGTGAACCAGAAATCAACTTTGTCAAGAGAATTCACAAGATATTCCGTGATTTCTATTCGCAACATGTACAGCTCGCTTGCATCATCCAATTGTGTGGATGATTCATTGTTTCTCAATTTTAGTTGTTTATTCCACTGTTCCCTGAGTTAGTAATCTTCATTAGATTTTGAGCGTTTAATCTGTTAGTAAATTTCATTTATTCATAAAACTAGGAAAGCATGAATATACGGTTTTTACAATACCGGACGGTGCAATAATGTGCTTTATAATAATGCTTCAAAAATATGCTTTATCCCACTTATCCAATCTGCCCGTATTAGCGGTCATGTATTCACCTCGCCTTCAGATCGCAGAAAACATACCTTTTGAAACTCGTAGATTCTAAACATTTTTCTCTCGAAATCACTGGATAATAGATACTAATTTGTTTTTTATGCAGAAATGGCGGTATGAATGACTGATTCATATTGCTAAGTTACTCTTGTTTATTTCTTAAAAATGAAGATTGACATTGTTTTGTAACTGTTTCTTTTCTAACATCTCTGAATTCGTTAATGTTGAACATCTTTCACGAGCATGTGCAATGTGCTGTACATATTAGAGTAACTCCGAACGACAGATCGATTGACGATAGATATAAGCTATTTAACCCTCAGAGACCTGAGGGGGGTCCAGTGGACCCCGGAGCCACATTTTTCTATTTCATTTTTTACGCTGACGATATATCAACCACTCAAGCCCATACAAAATCATCATTTCTGACAGTGAATCTGCATGTGTTATTTCATTTCAATTGAATCAGTAGAAGTATGCCAGATAGGCCAAGGGGGTCCACTGGACCCCCCCCTCAGGTCTCAGAGGGTGTAGAAAAGCCATCACAAAATTTTTGTAATTAGATGAAAAATGATTTCGAACATGTCCACGATGGTGTATAAAGAGTGAAAGTCATTTATTCATTGTTTGCATCATGCTCGTAGATGTGCAATGTGTTGGATGATCGCAAAATGTGAATATTTTGCTTTCGCACATGATCTCGCGTGACTGGTTGGCCTATATGAACAACTCGACATAAATTGATGTCCGAAACGAAAGCTATCATTATATTCATAGTTGAGCACCAAAAACTGATTGATGACAAACTTTTCACAGCAGTAATGATAAGTTTGAGATCTCCACAGCTGTTTTTGGTTCTAGAAGTACAGCAATTTTGACTCATTTTAGGTCTATTTCTGATAGCTTTGGATAAATTTGAAGGAATGTACAAATGGAAAGGATTAGCTGCATGAATTAAATCAATTTCATCAAAATCAACTATCTGAGGCTTTATGGTGACACAAAATATCGTAAAGCCGCCTCCTAGTACAAATGATGCTGTACTAAATGTGGTTGACTTACAAAAACACCATATTTTCGCACGTGTTTACTGAGAAGGCTGAAAGTCACTCAAGGGATTCGTTATACCGACCTGCTACACGCAAACATCATTGTTTTACTTAAAATCAACTTTCCTAATGTTTTGATATCGATTTAAGCAGGTAAACTAAGAATATGTTAAAGGGGTCCTCTAGACCCCCCTCAGGTCTCAGAGGGTGTGAAAAAGCTCAGGTCTCTGAGGGTTAAAGAAATCGTCGTGCTTAAGTAGATATTTAACCGTTTTCAGATCCACTCAAATCCTTCATCGGGAAAAGACAGACGCACAAAAATATGTGAAAAATATATTCTTTATATTTGGGAAACAGGGAGGTCTCTTATGGAGAGAGAATGAATGGACATCGATTTGAAAGCAGACGCAACGGTGAAAATAGGGAGCCATAACTTCATTGTTAAGAACATGGCCGCCAAGAAATCGAAAGAATTTGAATCTAAACAAAATTCACAAGTCAATGATGAAATATTATCGTTTTGGTTTAAACAAACAATTAACTGTAAATCGCTGGATACGAATTTACAAACAAATTGACACCAAATCACATGCAATTTGAAACCAACAATTGATACGAGATTCTCGTATTTTACACTGATTACTGCCTTTCGTATATGTTCGTATGCGTTTGGCATGCAACAATGCGAACAACTCGCTCTGTGATTGGCTGATTAACAACAACATACCAAAATATATTTCAGTATCCATCCTTCGTATGTGTTTGGCAGTGAGCGGTTTACAGTGATGAAAGATGATCCCTTTGTTTTAAAATAGAAACATGCTTTACAGCGGTCACCTTTATTTGACCCTGAATCTCCTATTTCTGTGACCAGCATGGCGGCTGATTGATTTTTTATTGCCAATTAATGCAATCTGACATCATGCAAAGCTCTTTACTGCTTGTGCCATTTGAATTTTTTATAAATGTATTAGTGAATGTCTTTCTTCCTGATGAAGAATACGAGTGTCTGTTTCACCCCATCCATGGGTGCAGTGCGGCTAGGGCAGTTCGGCGCCCCACAACCTTCTTTGATCCTTCATTTTCTAACAACGGAATATTCTGGGCCACTGCATAGCCATTGAAAAAATCACAGTCAGACACATGTCTCATTTTATTTCGCCGCTCAAGTTTTCATGAACGATTTACCAAGTCACCCTTGTAGCCTTGATTTCGCTATTTAACTTTTCAACAGACCTTAATTGTTGGAATTTATCCTCATTTTAAAACATCTTTCCTCTAACCTGAAAGCAGCTTTAAAAAGACAATGGAAACCGAAAGAATATGTCCTCTCGTGGCTTTGAAATCATCGATCAGCGACAGACAGGCAAGCTGGAGTGGCAACTTCACGTGATGCATTGAATTCAGGAGTGTGGATCTTCGTGGATACATGCAAAACTTCATTGACTTCTTGATCGTTGATTTCCTCTTCATTACCGGATAATATATATCTGTCTAAATGTTTTTCATAGGTCTACAGGTTGGGATAAATTGTACACAACACCATGCATATTGTATATGCGCAGTCCTTAACTCATCAACTCTATGTGTCAGTCTATTTCTCGTCCCTGTTATAGGCCTACTTGTATTTAGCATTTACGCATGGTCAATTGACAATAGCTGTCAAGTAGTTCTATACTTTTGGAGAGCTACTGGTGAATGTAAAACAATAAAACCGTAAACAATATTCAGATGTAGTCTATCCGAAGTGCAAATGCTTACTTACATGCTTAACTTACATTATCATATATTTGGTCAACACATACATTAGGTAAACATCACATGTCTTACAAGTTTTTCTGTGAATAAGGTCGAGATCGATGACCGCCCAGCCACCTCTTTAAATAGGACTTCACCCTGTTATCCAAAACCGGTTGAATACACATATCTGCTTGATTTGATAACGATGTTCGCAAAGATTAAACTTTAAGGTTGTGACATAAATATTGTACTATTAATCAGAGATGCGGAGTCCTATCATTTTGATAGGACTCCGACTCCGCGGGTCGATAGGACTCCGGCTTTTGATAGGACTCCGACTCCGGGTGACAAGTATATAAAGCCCAGTTTTTTGAAAAACAAACCGGTAGCCTACATCATAGATCATTATAGGCTTAGCTGAACCAATGTTGGTGATCATTTCTGTATCAATTATCAATCATTATCGATGAAAGTTTAGCAAATGTCGCTTTAAGTTGGATGCATACAATTCGGCTCCTCCCATCTTTTTGATGTGTGCTTCACATTGTTTTTCTCCAGTCTCTACCAGGCAGGAAAATCCCACATTTTTCTCCAAAAAATATGAGTACACTTTCCATTTTAATATGCGCTTTGGAGGAGAAATCACACACGATTAACGTGAGGGTTAAAGGTAATGTTCTCAAACAAACTAGTATTTCATTTTTGTCTCTGATATGACCTTTGGTGCGCAGATGTGATCGAGGCTAGGAAGGCTTGTCTTCTCTACTAAATCACCGAGTGAAAAGACAATCCTTTTTTCACTATCATGGTTCATTCCCTCAACTATTACAAGCTTTGCATGCACTGCTGTCTCTGTACTTTTGTTTGACGGAGAAAGTTGACATCAAGACACTGACAGCTATGTACGAGGATAAATGATTTGTTTGTATTATATTTCGGGTCTAGTTATAGGCCGGAGTCCGGAGTCCTACTCCGACTCCGACACCAGCAAAAATGATAGGACTGCAGAACATCCAGAACTACTTGTCAGTGACATTAATGTCTAGATTCTGTACATGAAAAGTCCTTATCAGTATTGACCTTATTATTATGAATTATTCCTAATGCATAGAGATGTGAATCAGCGACCTCTCAAGCGTACAACCTGATATAATTGGAAGATTCACCGCATTGATAGCAAGTTTTCAAGGTTACAATCCTTCACCCAGTCCCATTTTCGGGGAGTCAGCTCAGTTTCATGTCTGCTCAGCGTGACACTGATATCCTGACGCATGCTTCATTACCTCAGCCGTACAAGTGCATCTTCGGAAAGCTGTCAATGATAATTAGTCGACGTTGTAACGGTATGTCATCCGCACTCTATCATAATCACTAATTAATCTTTAATAATCCCCATGGACAGGGATAAGCCAACATTATCAAGCTTTTAATGTCAAATAGCAAACATGTGAACACTTTCCATTAAACTCTTGCAGACGTTGTCCTTTTACCGTGCGAAAGTCTAAACATTAACGTCAGCTGTTGACGACATCGAGCCGATCTTTTTACCGCGAGCATAACGAAGCAAGTCAACAAGGAGTTCGTTATCGAATCAGGGACACAAAAGAAGAAGGTGAAGGAAATCTTAATCCGTTTTGTGTGTGAAAGTTTTCTTGGTATCGTTGATCGACAGTTCGATAAATAGCGAATGATGACCTCCTTTCTGGAGATTAGCAAACTGTTGAGATCAAAACATGATTGCTGCAGAGGATTATCCTGTCTGGAAGGATTTGTTGATAAACGTCAAGATGGGAGGAACTTTCTGTGACTTGCAGGTGGATCTTTGATGTCGGGATTAAGTGTTTGATCTGTGATGACCATAGACAATGAACATCATGAAAATTCTACTTCAATCAATACAGATCCATTGCAGAAATAGACTAGAAACTTGCGGAAATAATATGCGGCATGGAGAGAGAGAGAGAATGCATGATGCGGTTAAAGAATTGAGTGGCTCTGATGATACCATGCATTGTGGTGGTGCATTGTTGAAAGATTATTGAGCATACTTGAAGTATCATGTTGAGCTCCGCTCTCGAGTTTTTTCTTATTCTTAACATAACAATTTCTATCTCTTCTATTGTAATGTTCAGGACATTGATTAAGTGAAGGCGTGTATTCGGTCTGTAAACTACGTAAAGCATGACAGTGTGTTTTCATTTTCTGCATATTTTTAAGTTTTGATCGAGGACATCGAATTTGGCAACTTTGGAACTATAAGGTCAAATTTATGAACAGTTTTGAAAAGTAAACACGCGCACTGTAGCTAGCTTGTTGTAGCCAACGTCCGTTGGTATTCAATTTCATGCCCGCTATTACAATCATTAAAGATGTAGTGTTTTATGATGTTGTTTGAATATTCAATCTATGTGAAAATAGAGTCAATGTGGCATGTTATGCTAGAATTCACCGCTACTATTGTGAATCAATAAAGTTAACTTGACTTGAATTCCCGAGCAATGTTTTAACTCCCTAGAAGAGTCACGTAGAGACTGCATGCGCATTTCACGTAAAACTGGATTATAGCTATGCAAAGCATTTCTCGTTATAGTAAAAATAGGTCGTTAGCACTGACATACCCAAAGAAGGCAATGCCCTCAATTACATCCTTCATAATTTTTGTTCAATTCTGAGGACATCTTTCTATTCTATGCCCACTCGATCTGACGCTGCAATTTTCATACTCATTACTTTTATACAAATTGTGATCATTAAAATTTAATTTACATATAATCTCAATTATATTACAATGCATGGGTTATATCATACCCTATACATCATAATGAATGTGCCATTGATGACAGCGGAAATCAAATATTTTAAAATTTGATTAATCTATGTACTATGTCCAAGCTATCTGCATTCCTGCGCAATTTGGGCTAAGTCAAGACGAACCATGACGTCGGGAAAGGTTTGTTGTAGTCATGCGAAGGGAGTAATTTTCTTTTACTCAGTTTTGAATTAAATGAACATCAAATTGCCACGCAAAAGATGTGCGACTGATGGGACTTGAACCAACGGCATTCCAGGTCATCCAGACATATTGCTCTACCAACTGTTGGCTGAATAATGTCAACCACAGGCCTCACTTGATTAAAGCGATCAATTCAATTGACATAAATGAAATTCTTCATCATTTTCTTCCTGATATTAGAGTCAGTTTCTGAAATATTAAGCTGCGAAAATTACCAAAATAACATTGAAAAGATTATACCTCAGAATTGGAAATGAGACAATCTCCTAAAGTTCTCATGTGTCAATTAATTATGAAATCATCTCCAACTTCCACTAAAATAGAAATGCATTGAAAACTTCATTAACAGAAAGATGATGTGACTTTTCCGATTGGAAAATGAACCCATCTTATTAACATTTAACGACACTTTGATAGACAAAGACCCTTTCAACAAAATGGCATCGACATCCTCAGGAATAATCAGGAAATCAGTCTATCTCGACTACAAGCCATCGTAAGAAGAAAATGAGGATCTAATTTAGTACTAGTGAACATCATTTGAATAATAATCGTCATCGGTAGTGCATTACCATCAAAGTTCTATTTGATGCTCTGCCAAGCAATATCCTTTGCATATGAATTCGCAACTTTGACGATTCCCATTTATATTGACTCAAGCGTGATTGTTGAGTCATTTACCAAACAATTAGTCACTCTAGTGTTGTATTTATAGAATATCACTTGATTACTCGATGATGAAGTCGAGTGCTGCGATGGTGCAGAGGCTTAAAGCTCGGTCATTTGATCCTACAGTCATGAGGTCGAGAGCTGCCGCAGTGCAGTGGTTAGAAGCTCTGTTATTCCATTCTACGGTCATGAGGTCGAGTGCTGCCGCAGCACAGTGATTCAATAGTCCTGAGGTCGAGCGCTGCCGTAGTAGCTGATCCTACATAGTCATGAAGTTAAGTGATGCCGCGTACAGCTAATCCTACTGTCCTGAGGTTGAGTGCTCCGTAGTAGCTGATCCTACATAGTCATGAAGTTGAGTGCTGCCGCAGTGCACTGGCTAGAAGCTCTGTTTTGCGATCCTGTGGTGGTGAGATCACGTCCTGCATGTAGTGAGAGTGGCTAATGCTGAATTTCCCAACTGTTTTATTGAATGTGATCGTAAGGAGACGCTAGCAGTCCATATGTACATGTAGATAAATCCTTCAAGAATACATTAAATCTAAAAAATGATTTAGTATGATTGATTCAGTCGAATAGGTATTGTAGTAAACACGGTGCATCGAAATGTCAGATCGGTTAAAGAATTGTCCTGCATATTGTTGATTATAGCAGTAATGTCCCTCACTGAGGTATTAATTATATGAAGGATAGAGATTCACATACGTGAACTACACTTAAAAGGTGAATGGGATGGACTGATTCTTCTAGAATAAACATTCTGAATTCTCATTGAAAACAGATGACTCTGAGCTAACATAAAAATTCAATGATGCACGCGAACAAAGAATATCAAATTAAAAATAGAAAATATTTGATTACTGCTTTACGTTGAACCGTAGCTTCAATAAACAACGTCAACATTCAAGAATGTTTAATACATGAGAAGACAGCTTGCAAGTTCATAAGAAATCATTCTGAATTTGATCGAAGTGTCAAACACGATTTGTAGTCATTGCTAAACTTCTTGAGACTTTGAGGACTTTCCTAACTCTTGCAAATTGCATTTTTACACATTTGATAATTAGTTTCTTATGGCGTTTTACTTTTCATTGTATTGATTTTGGACTAGAAATATTACTTCTAAGTTATGCACATTATACTCTGCACAATGCATCTCCACTACAGCGATGCAAAGAGAGCTTTGTAAAGACTTCAATGATACACATCAAGCGGTAATCATCAAGAGTTTCTTTAAATCAGGACCGAAATAAACCAAAATATTCAATGTATTAGTAAGAATTATCTGCATATCTGTCAGATAAGCAGCATAATTTTTTACCATCTTGCGGATAGACTGATGTTAGGTTGCCAAGAGATAGACAACAATGAAACCGTCTGATTAAAGCAAAGTTAAAATCAACGAACTTGAACCTAACAGCATCTTAGTTTAAGCCTTAAACTTTGCCTATTATCCCTTCATTTTCCCCATCATTACATAGATCACGATGATACATGGTGAAATCAATTAGGAAAAACGTCTGATTAAAGCAAAGAAATTAAAGATCAACGGACTTTAACCTAGGCACATCTTAATTAAAGACGTCAACTTCGCCTAATAGTGGAGCCTTTCATTTACCCCATCATTACATAGATAACGATGTTAAGTGGTGAAATCAACAAGCAAAATCATCTGATTTAAGCAAAGCAATTAATGATCAACGGAATCTAAGAGCATCTAAGTGAAAGCCTTCAATCCAAAATACCAGTCATCGAGTTTAATGTGATTTTAGTACATGCTGCTTTGTTGTACTTACTTGTGTTTGTGTTTTTATAATTGTAAGTAATTGATCTTCTATTTTAATATGCGGTTTTATCCATTATCTGTTGTTCTTTATTATTCTCTGTTTTTAGCTATGTTACGGATGGTGCATTGAGAGCGCCATATCTTCTTATTGTGTGTTCTATGTATTACCCTTGAAGCTTCTGCTAAATCATGTGACGTTTATGATTGCCACTCCATGAAAATTGACACTTGCTACAACAGCATCTCAACAGTGTATTTGTCTCTCACCTGATGAAGGCTTCGGCCGAAAATTTGTGATTTAATTGACTTCACTTTAATACATTCGAGTTCTGAAAGCCTTCAACTCTTCCTAATAGTGGAACCTTTCATTCTATCACATTAATGCATAGAAAAAGGAGCTTGTCATTATCGTTTGTCCAAAATGGTGGCAAAAATAGCAGTTCTCTCGAGATACTTTTTATGGTCAGAGTTAGAAAGTTATAAGTTAAAATGGCTTTGACAGGGCCTTCGGCGTCCAGCGCCTTCTCTCGGTCGATGTAATTGGTAAAGTCGGCAGCCTGTGTGAAGGTTAATAAAGAGTTGAGTGATATTAAGAAGTGTGTTATGCGTCAAGTGTGAGGTGATTGAAGTGTGAAGACAAACTGTACTGCGGTAGTTCATGTTTTCTATTGATTTTCGGCTGAAGCTGTGTGATTGCTTTTGATTCGGTAAATGTTGTGTCGCGAGTCAGTTGAGCTTGTCAGTTTATCACCATCTTGTGCACAGATAATGATCGAGAGAACCCCGTCAATAGCGGTCAGTGGAACACACTCGTCTCTGATTGACTGTCTCACTTGTATCACCTCAGTGAGCCAATCACCGTGTCAACGTCAGCGATCTTCGCGGTCCACCTCCTTCCCCAAACTACCTTACCGGTCTCTGCCTCTGATTGGTGCGCAGGTTCCGATGAAGGGCCGAAGAGACGCGTGCGCAGCTGGCTGGCGATCCGATTGCTTGGGCTGATGAACGCAGGTGGTCTTGGGATCGGTCTGAGTGCAACAACAGCAGGACAGAGAAGGCGTGCAGTGTCAGCACCGTTGTCTGTCAGCGGCGAAGTAGCTTGATTGTTGTCTGAGGGGTCAGCGGTGTCAGAGGGGTGAAGCGATGGAGTATTGGGATGCACTGGAGGCGACATTCAAGCAGGCATAATCCTCGGGATGGACTCCTCGTGGTCAGGTGAAGTTCAGGGATGAGCGCCGCGCCGCGAACCAGTGACAAAGACTCGCAGGAAGACTGAGAGAAGAAGGAATCACCGCCTGCTGCTGCTCCTGCTCCTCCTCCTCCTCTCTACAGACGCTGTGAAGCGTAGCCGATGGAGGAGAAATTGAACAGAGGGAAGAACACGACGAAGCAATTGAGAGCGTGATCCCAGGTGTTGTCCGAAGACAAGGAATCAAGAATCAAAGAATGCTGCTGCAGATCTGACTGCTACAGCGAGAATGACATTCTACTGCATCCAGGAGACAACATCCGGACTTGTGTCGTTTAAGGAGCCAAAGAACGTAGAGGGAAATATCCGCAATTATGATGAGAATTTCATTGATAATCAATCCGAGCTCATTGAATCAATAGAGTGGAGAGCGGAGAGAAGAAAAGAGGAGGGTACGAGGAGAAAGGAGGAGGGAAGTAGAAAAAAGGAGGAGAAAGGAGAAAATAAAAGAGGAGAGCGTAGAGTGGGGAGAAAAGGAGAAAGGAGGAGGGAAGAAAATTGGAGGGAAAGAGGAGAAAGAAAAAAGAGAAAATGGGAGCGAAAGAGGAGAGAGGAGGAGGAGGGAAGGTGGAAATTAAAGAAGAGAAAGTGAGAAAAAGAGAGAGGAAAAGAGGAATGAAGAGGAGAGTGGAGAGAAAACCAGAGAAGAAAAGGGGAGGGAAAGAGACAGAAAGGTGGAAGGAAAAGAAGAGGAGAAAAGAGATATGGACAGGAGAAAGAAAGAGGAAGATGAGAAAGAAGGAGGAACGATTATAAGCAAATGAGCAGAAAGGAGATATAGATAGGAAAAGGAAAGAAGAAGAGGAGAATGGGAAGAAGGAGGGAAAGATGAGAAAGGAGAGAAAGAGTGAAAAGAAAGAAGGGAGGAGGGGCGAAGGAAAGGGAGCTGTCAGACTGAGAACATCAACTCAATTATGACAGAAAAAAAAGATAAAATACATCAAATTTGATTTTTAGTTGCCATCGGTCAGGATTCATTCAATTTGAAAGGAGCAACAAAAACAATTTTCTGCGACCGTGTGGCAATTTATTCCCAATATTTCGGCTTATCCTTTATCAAGGGATGCAGAAAAGGAAATTATAGAGTAATTTATAATTATATATATTTATATAATATTTATAATTATAAATTTTATGATAATTTCCTTTTCTGCATCCCTTGATAAAGGCTAAGCCGAAATATTGGGAATAAATTGCCACACGGTCGCAGAAAATTGTTTTTGTTGCTCCTTTCAAATAAAATACATCGAAATGGGGCACAGAGAAATTTACAAATGCTCACACGAACAAAATAAGCTTATATACAATTTTATGATACAGTTGATACAAATCGATTAGAAATCAGTTATCTCGATCTTTCTGCTAGGTTTAGTTTCCAAAGATCTGATTTGTATCTGATACTGTCATTAAAAAGTTGCTTTTTAATATTGAATAATTACCCCCAAATTGAAGTTTTCATATCAAAGCGAGATCTTCAACAGGCGGCGAAAAGCAGTCGAAGACCTAGCAAATTAGAGATTTTTCGCTGTAATTAAATTTGTCAGTTTATATTGATGATGTGATGATCAGTTTATGAATATTTAGCTTCCACAAAATGCGCGTAGGGAATAGGCATTCATTTCTTTACTGCAATTTCAGAGTTGCCCTTATCGACTATAACGGCTGCCACCCTGTACTGGATTGATTTGATCAAGCATTTCGTTGCCAACAACTAGTAATGTTTTCAGGCTATGTACTTCAGGGTTGCAACCGGCCGGCAGGTTGATGTAATGAGGTCCATGTCGACAGTTGACGACATTCATTCTAGAATAAATTGTTTAATCAATTAATTACATGTACAACATTAAGAGCGCGTAAATGTAGCATAATTATAATAACCGGCAACTTATGCTTGTATTAAAGACCACACTTTATCTCAAATAAAGTTTCCAGAGTTCTTTTTTCTAATTAACGGCGTCATACGGGAGGTGATTTTTCACTTTCATGATTGGAATCAAAATAGGCTCTCCCTGCCTTTTTTAGACAATTTATTGAAATTAAAATTAAAATATGAGCGTTCAAACCCAACGTTTCGTCCGCCGCGGACTTAATCATGGGCAACAAAGCCCAGCCATTAATACAATGGGTTTATATACAGCTAGTGACAGCTCGTCAGTTCATGCTTCCGATTGAGTGTCGGACCATACGATTTAATATAGTTCGCTTCAGCGATCCTGGTAAGAACAGGGTCGCTGAAGCGATCAATAAACTCAATAATAAAATCTTCTAACCTAAGGGTCAAATTGCTATGAAATTGGACAATATGATCTGAGATGGCACTTTTATTATCTCCATTTGAAACGCTTCTACGATGTTCAGCATAACGGTCAGCAAACGGGCGATTTGTGGAACCTATGTAATACTCGTCACATGCAGGGCACGTGACGTTGTAGACCACATAGCGCATAGAACAATGATATTTATTCGGCAGTTGGAGACAAATACTGCATTGACATTTATTGTTAGGCCTATAACTGTTCAAATTGCTAATGGTATTTCTACCTGGCTTATTTACAATAGCTATTGGCAAATCGTATTTATTTGTTAATTCTATTTGTTCTATTCTAATTCTCCATTTGTTTGTTCTATATTCTAGCCTGCATGAATTTGGTAAGCATTCTGTATTCCGCAGCCTATCTACTGTAAAATTGTCCATATCTTGAATAATGTCACTGCTGGTATCGATAGTTGAACACGTGAAGCATAGAAATGCAATGAATGATGGATATCAACGCAACAGTGGATCGTGGATAACTGTTAGGTAAGTTAGCAGTGCGCGATAAATTTTGGCAAGCTCTTCTACGTCAACTCACATCATCAATCTAAACTCAAAAGATCTGAATTTAAACTGCACTGTTGAGAATTCTCAATTGAAAATACTAATCACTGGATTTCCCTCACAAGTGAAGATGTAAATCTTATTTCAATGAATCATTTCAAATCAAATTTAATGATTCACCTCGAACTTTTGGAGGCAAAACATTTCGCAACATCATCCCTCAGTCAGTAATTAGATTGTTCATCTCAGAACTTTTATCTTTAGAAAAACTCTTATTTGTATTGGAACCGTTGACCGCTCAGACCTTTCTTGTGAAGGCGGGTGTAGATATACGCATTATTGTTGTCATTATTCCATGAAAGTTTGCTCGCTTTCATCATTTTGATTTCCTGTAAACTTTATTACAAATTATAACGTAGATCTGCAACTCATTAGATAAGTAAATAAATCATCACTCGTAGGCCAACATGCTATCAAAGGGTGCTAATCCGGAGTACCGGAAGGCTGACCATTCATGCATTTCATGCATGCTGTGTGGAAATTGAATAAGGTCTATGACGTAAAAGACTCAAATAACCGATAGAAACACCAGACGACGTCCCAGACCCGACCGGCCAGTTTTTAATAAGTCGGCCGCCGGCTCGGCTCCGACCGACTTTTCTTAACACCGTCCCAGCCTCGGCTGGCTCAATTCAGCATCTTATGTTGGGAAAATTTTAGGTTTAGGCATCTTGCCGGTGCTTTCACAATTAGTCTCATTGCATTTATTTACCTCATGGAGTCACAAGACAAGAATCTGCAACTATTTGATGTTTTAGTCATTTGAATAAGATCTAGTAACATTGACCTCCATCCAGATTAGTTCCTAAGTGTGCCAACAAACAACTGTTTCCTATTCTAGTCCAATTACAAAACGGAAAACGAAGAGTCGGATTTCTATGTTAGCATCTCTCCCCCTCTCAATGACTGCTGATTGGATGACGTTTTAATTATGCACCAAGGCATAAAAAGAGCGCGTGGAAGTTTGACTATATTTAAAATGCACCTCCTTACTGCAAGAATCTACAACCGTTGCATATTTCAGTCATTTGATCAGCAAGATTGACTGCATGAGATTCATTTGAATATCTGCATTGACCATCATTGATGGAAATTCATTTGTTCACAGTATACTTGATTCTCATTGTTAATTACAAGCAGAGATCGTCTCAATAGTTGATCTTTCTCGATCTCCTTCCACACGATACTTCTCCCATAGATGAGTGACATACAAAGATGTGCACAGAATCCGAATTTACATAGAAAAAGGCATTTGTTCTCAAATTGGTTGAAGTGACATATTCGAAATGAAGTCTCAAAGAGTGACATTTATAATCGTGATGATGAGACAGATCCTGTAGATGGCGACAAAGTACGTGTAGTTGTAATCAGCCGGCTCCCAGCGGGCTCCCCGACTCAACAGTAATTGCGGTAAGGTTTGGCTGGAACCACGGATGTGATGGAAAGGAAAAACCCCGTACGATCGATGGCAGAAGAAAAGGCTGAATGAAGACATTCGGCCAACATTGGGCTCGGAAGATAATTGAAACGGCAAGGAGAAGAAGGTAGAAGTCAAATAGGACAGATTGAAGAAAGATTGAGGACTCATTTACATGCAAATATTTTGACATTACCACTATTCGTGATGAGAATTTCGTGGGAGGGATACACATGCAGTGAAAAGTTCAATACCAGGGCAACTTTCATGTCCTCCGGCGCTTGCGTAGTTTAGAAAGACGATGAATGGAGTGGTGGGGGGAGGGAGAAGTGGAAGGAGGAAGAGGAGGAGGGAGAAGAAGGATGAGAAGGGGGAAAGGAGAAGGGGAAGGAGGAAGAAGCAGAAGGATGAGAAGGAAGAAAGGAGAAGGGGGAAGAGGAAGAAGCAGAAGGATAGGAAGGAAGAAAGAAGACGGGGGAAGAGGAAGAAGAAGGATGAGAAGGAAGAAAGGGAGGAGAGGAAAAGAAGGAGAGAAGGAGAAGGGGGAAGAGGAAGAAGCTGAGGGATGAGAAAGAAGAAAGGAGAAGGGGGAAGAGGAAGAAGAGGAAGGATTAGAAGGAGGAAAGGGAGGAGAGGAAGAGGAGAAGGAGAGAAGGAGAAAGAGGAAGAAAATGAAGAAAGGAGAAGGGGGAAGAGGAAGAAGACGAAGGATGAGAGGGAAGAAAGGGAGAAGGAGAGGAAGAAGACGAAGGATGAGAAGGAAGAAAGGAGAGGGGGAAAAACGAAGAAGAATGAGAAGGAGGGAAGAAAGGAGAGGAAAAGGAGAAGGGGAAGAGGGGAGGAAAGAGAGCAAGGAGAGGACGACTCCCCTTGCTGTGCCACTCGCACGAATAATGTTAAGAATGTACCAAAAGTTGTTGATTAAATGCAAAACTCGCAGCTGGAGGACACGTGTTTCAGATTTGATTTTCGTCAGCTTCAAATTGATACAAAATTTAACTGAGACAGCAAATAGGGGTGGGAGAGAGCAAACTTATATACCAGACTGACAAGAGACCAGATTATTCGTTTTGAATTATATTCGTTGTCACTTGCAGAAACTATGGATTAGAAATATTGTCTGATTGGCGTTATGTAATTATAGCTAGCTCTTGAGGTTTATACTGCTTTTTGCTGCTATGCGTGATGTAAGCTGATGGCGTAGGCGAGGCTGATATTACCTTCAATAATATCTAAATAAAAGCAATATACAAAAAAAATAAACATAAAGAAAACATATGTTAACCGACACTAGACAACAAAGTAGCTGATATTGCATAATTTGATGTCACTATCTGGATCAGTTGATATGTATATATGTATATCATGGCTTAAATAACAAAATTTAATTTAGGCAGTCAAAAACAACAGGGGCAATTAAACATCCCGGAGGGAGAAGCGAGGGATGTTTGATGTACATGACCAATGCGAAAGTGAAACCTGCTATAACTAGATGATGATTTATGATATTAGTTTTAATGTCTGTTCTGTTTGACGTTGATTAACCAAGATATTCTTGATTTATAGAAATCTGAGTAGACAGTCCCTCTCATGGGTTTAAGTTCCATATCGCTATCACATGGATGGGAAAATTGCATAATAGAGTTACACAGGCATGGTTTAACAAGCAACATCAACCGCTTGAGTTAGTGTTAAACCATGCCTGTTTACCTCTACTATGTAATTTTACTACCTATGTGATAATGATATGGAACGTAAACGCCTAAGAGAGGCTGTTTATTCAGATTTCTATCATTCCCCGAGATCTGTTTACTCGGATTTCTATAAATCAAGAATATCTTGGTTAATCAACGTCAAACAGACATGGTTTTAAACTATATCATAGCTAAATCTAGCTCATACCAGGCCTCACTCTCGCGCAATTGCCCTTGTTGAGACCTGCCAAACTAGATTTAGCCATGATATAACCTTTACATATCAATTTTGATAATCGACAGAAAAAGTCCTGGAAATGGATAGATAGAAGCATCATGTTACAGCATAGAAATTAACAATACCATAGAGAGTCCTAGAATGGAAATTGCATGAAAATTATGGCACACACCGGGGGAACTTAGTTGGTGCAAAATGCAAATTGTACGAGCTGGTTTCCATGTTTTCTGGCTGGCAATTATATTTATCAAGACAATTTGTGATCTGGGCTGTTGCCCTTTGTCCAAAGATCATGTTCAACAAAGCAATAATGAATTTAAAAAATACTGCGGTGACTGGATAACAAAGAAGGAAATCCTTTAAAACGTTCTGTACGTTCATCATTTTGAAATATCGGTCCTATAATCTATCAAGAGTATAATCAGACACATATGCAGCTTGTAATGTCGGTTTACAGAACATACATTACTCCATCTTGAAATCAGAGGCCAATAAATCTTCGAGTATTCATTTTACTTTTAAGGGCTCCCCTGTTCTTTATATTTGAACCATTTTTGAAATCTCCGCATGCATTCGAATATCAGCTGCCAAAATATCATCACACTATATCACATATGTCATTTAATGATTAATTGATGATTTCCAGCGACATTCTATCTAACCTAGAAATGATTGGAGGTAAAGAAGCTTTCAGTGTGTTTATTCCAGATAAGTGCAAGGTTTCTTAACCGCTTGACGGAGAAATTATCCAATAATTAGAAATTTTATCTGTGAATTCTTGAGATGTTCTTACAACCAGTACACCGACCACTTTCAATTATGACAGAACCAAATTTTAATTCGTATTCCAGTATTAAAAAATTGTAGAACAGCTGTCATTGGCTGCTACAAATAGATACAGTATATTAAACCATGGAATAGTTGGCTATTTCACATGAAACAATGCAGCCATATCACTTAAAATTCTCCTCATGAAGATCCTGTAATTTGCTGTCAACAACTTCCACAACAAACTTGGCAAATAGTTTGACTATGATACAATGTTTAAGATCGAATCTTATCTGCAGACCATAGATGTTTCCATGTGCCATCATTGTACATAGGCAAGATATCAAACTTCCATATTGGTGTACTATTGTATACTTCTATGTGTTACAGTGAATACCAAAGAATTGACGAATATATATGGAATCAATCAATATAATTCAAGCAATTTCCGTGCTGATATTGCAAATTATCAGGTAAGAGATTTACATAGAACACGTCCTCGGAGGTTGATCTTATAGTCCGGCAGCCAGATCGAGTTTCTGCAGGGAACGAGGCCGAAAATGAGACTTTCACAGAATGATGTACACCCTATGCCTACTACGAATCGGCACGTCTGCCGAGTTCTAGTGAGTTCCTCTTCTTGTCAGACATGATCAAAGAAAAACACATGTAAATCCAATGGGTCACAGATTGCAGTTTTTGACTAAAATGAAATTTTTGTATGTTTTGCTATGATTAAACGAAATGTACTAAGCCCAGAGTCATAATTTTTGGCATGGAATATCTTCAGGTCATTTCCTTTCGTGTTCATGCACCCCGGTCTATAAAGCTAAACACATTCAGATTCGCCGAGCCTCTTAATGTCGGCAAACACAAACATTGTGAGCTACTTCACCCACATTCAACCGCATTCTCACATACATTACCGATTAGATGCATGATAAAAGCACATGCACAGCATAGGAAATGACCTGAAGATATTCCATGCCAAAAATTATGACTCTGGTCTTAGTACTTTTCGTTTAATCAGAGAAAATATAGAAAATTTCATTTTAACCAAAAACTGCAATCTGCGTCCCATTGGATTTACATGTGTTTTTCTTTGATCATGTCTGACAAGAAGAGGAACTCACTAGAACTCGGCAGACGCGAGAATTCGTAGTAGGCATAGGGTGTACATCATTCTGTGAAAGTCTCATTTTCGGCCTCGTTCCCTGCAGAAACTCGTTCTGGCTGCCGGACTATTAATTGAAATGTATTGCTTTCCAGACAAAGTTGAGAATCAGAATCAAAAACCTAATTTAACATTGATTTTAGATTTCTATGTTTGGTGTAGATGACCTTTGTCTTAGTAAGGTTTGAACTTTTACTACGGTCATATTTCCAATTTGTTCTGCGCAGTTTCGAAAAGGAACAATCAATTTTGTTTCATTGGAATCAGATATTGTAGAGTTGTTCATGCCGTGCGGTTGACAGCAATTTAATTTTCTTATCCAATAAGATTCTCTTTGGAGTCGTTTTTGTCTATCATTGCAATGTTTGATCACATGGAAAGAAAAATGTTCTAATTTGCAATTAAAAGAATTAAAATGCTTTGCTATGCTTAATCTGGTTTCAAAAGAGATGGCTGAAGGCGGGAGGACCATAATGAATCAATAATGTGAAAAATATCAGTTTTCTCTCCCGAGTAATTTAGTGCCACTAAATAATTACGAATAAAATTTATGTACACAGCCGACGTTTCGGGTCCAGACCATTTCTCAAGGCAAGGCAGCAATAATATTCAATATTCAATGATAATAATATTATTGCTGCCTTGCCTTGAGAAAGGGTCCGGACAAAACCAAAAACAAATCCAAACCCCAAATATATCATTCTGATATCTTACCCAAATCTTTGATTTTAGTGGAAAAGATAGTAAAATAGTTGTTCCCAACGGTTCATGAATATATTGCAGAATGAGCCAGCGAAGGCTTTTCCCATGGCAACTCCGGACGTTTGGAGCCATAAATTATCATCAACTTGAAAGTCATTGTTATTTAGTATCATTTTCATTTGTGTCAAAAGTGTTAAGTCTGGTCTCTTTTCATCACGGTATTCTAGAAATAAATTAGAAATGAGATTAATAGTTTCTTGAACAGGCACCATAGTGTACAAAGACTTTACGTCAAGTATAAATAAAAAAGCATTATCAGGAAGCTCAATTGTTCTGAGTATGGCTATCATATGTAAAGTATCATGTAGATAACTCTCAGATTTTTGTGCAATGGGCTTCAAGAGAAGGAGGGAGAGGAGGAGAAGGGAGGAGAAGGACAAGAAGAGCGAGTAGAAAAGAAGAGATGGAGGAGGAGGGAGAAGAGAAGAAAGAGGCGAAGAAGGACGAGCAGGGAGGGAAAGACTAGGAAGGAGAAGAAATGGATCAGATGGAGGAGGAGGAGGAAGAGAACAATGGGATATTTCTGATGGCATAAATATGCAGTGAAAAAAGTTCTATTTTAGGACAACCTTGGAATGAATTGGTTTCATTGACTTCTGCAAACCAGAGATGCCAACATCATGCTTGTTTAAATGAAGAATACTTCTGATAGTTCAATTTGTAATACTCATCGGCAGGATATCTATGATTAGAATTTAAATTAGGATACGAACGGATTTCATTCCTTGACTTGTGTTTCACTTGAGAGAATTGCAAATGAAGGATATTTGACTAAATAAGGACGCATCCTTCTTGAATGAAGGATCTCCTGCATGGGAGGAATTCGACAAGTCGATTGATGGCTCTACTGATCTATAGAATTAGACACCCTGGTCACAGGGACTTTTATAGAAGAAAATGGTAAGATTGGGGTGGCTCCAGTTTGCAATATTCTGAAATGAATAAGAAATTTGTCTTTGAATTTCCTGTAAGATCCCATGTGGCCTTAAAACCTTTGACTTTGATGTTCCGATGATTCAATCGTTGGCGCATGCTCGTTCAATGTTGTCATCAGATTTTTCCAACTTCTGTTTAGATACTCAGTTATATTAAGACAGATTTGCAATTAGCAATTGTTAGTGAAATATCGACGGACGTTCATTAAATATCACTTTAAACACACTACTGGCAAATCGCCTAAGTTAGTGCGCCTGCAATAATTAATAAATGCTGCTTTTTTGCAAACGCAATGCAAATAGAATAATTGAATATTGAGTTGCATCCGCAGTTAAATAATAATATTTAATTATTTTATTTACATTGTGTTTGTTAAAAGCAGCATTTATTTCATTATTACGAGCGCACTAACTTCGGCAATTTGGCAGTAGTGTGTATAAAGTGATATTTAATGAATGCGCGTTGAAATTTCACTAACTTGCTAATTGAAAATCTCAAATTAACCCGGACATAGCTGTGCAGGGAGCTGTGTCGATGTTGAGAGATGTGAGCTTGGCCTGCTGATGTTTCCTGATATTGGATGAAGTGGCAGCTATTCAGGTCTGTTTCTATTTTTCAACTGACGATGCAACTCAATATCTAATTATTCTATTTACATGCCAAGACAGTCGAACAGAATTAGTCCGAGAGTTACTTCTTCATGAATTCGAGCACAAGTTTCTTATTATTTTTAGTATGTAGATCGTCACTCAACAAAGGCAAAACGGCAATTCTTAAGTTATTCTTCCAGTCGTCTTGCAAGTTATGGAGCGTCATAACTTTGTTTATGTATATCTAGGAACACTTAATAACGTAATGATCTAACATTCATTTCATCACTCAAAATGATATCTGTCCTTTTTATGATTATGATTGCACTTTTAAGGCAGACTCTTCAAAAGTAGACAGAAATGCAATATGCTTCGTATCCGCCAGCTTGCTCGAATTGCTGTAAAAGATAATGAAATCGTCATGACAACTGATGTCATTGTTGTAAGCAAGCATGCAGACTGTTCTGATCACAAAATGATATTCACAGAATTTATTACAGGTGCAACAGGTTTTGATTCTTCATAAGACCTAGCAACATTTGCCTAGATCGATGTCTGACCGAGCAATTGAAATTATCATCAGCAAACAGCTATTGTTCATTCTAGTCTCACTAACTTGCGCAAAGCGAAGCATCGGATTTCTATGGATAAATTTGTCAGATGAAATAAATGCTGAACAATAGCACTTTTGTTGAATGGACATTGAACCGATTCATAGGAGTTCATAATTCGTGCTGATCTGAAGAGATGAAGTGGCTCGCTAGAAACTTAGGCAATCAGCAAGAATGACCGAAATGTATCGCTCACATAGTGCAGAGAAATAGATTGTTTATATGAAGCTGACTAGAAAGGAAATTGACTAAAGGTTGCCCGCCACATCCGGGGGAACTAAGTTGGGGCATGAACTACCAATGAAAAGCTTAGAATTGCACATGTGATTGATTCTAACCTAATGATCCAGCCGTTGACAAGTGTATCTAGGTGAAAATGCGTGCGATTTTTGTGCCGCTATTGTGGATTGTATGAAGCTTTATTTCCATTCTAGAGGCTTTATTGTTATCAATTTCTATGCACAAGTGGCAACGTTTATGTTGGAACACAGTTGAAGCCAAAACTCGATTTGAAGAGGAAAGGACGATTTCTATCTCAATTCACAATCCTCTGTTAAATTCACGTCTTCATTAAATAAAACGCATTGTACCTATAATAAATTCAGTTTTCAAAGTGTTCAAGACAGAACAAAATATACACCGATAAGTGCTTATTGGTCTATCTCAGATTAAGTTACAAGTAAAAATGACAGAGCCGTCAGCGTCCAGTGCCTTCTATTGGTCGATCTGCTGTCAAAGTGCCTTTGTTATCAAACAAAGGGCATTCAGCTACGATGGACAACATCATAGACAGTGCCAATGACCGCTGATCAAAGCAAATTCACGACAAACTAAAAATTATTCGAAGCAGTTAGTATGCTGCCTTCAAACAGTTGATCCGACGGGTCTATTTTTATACAAAACTTGTTCACAGTGGTCTGAATTCTTCCACTCATCATTCTCACCATGACCGTGGGCATCGTCATTTATGTCACATGCTGTCAGGATTGTGTAGTAAGTTGAAGCTGTGGTGAAATTACTGAACGTGGAAATCATTAATTCTCATAATCTGTGAAATTTTGGAAATGAGTTGCTTATCGAGTGTGAAATGATTTCCTCCAGTTTCTCTCTTGTCACTACTCTGACAGTCAGATCCATCCGCAAATAATGTCCCAACACTTACAGAATTGCCAACACGGACTGTTCAAAGGAGACTGTTATTGACCTCAAGTAGCTATCCGCGTCAATCAAGGTTATGGGAATTATCGGAATCCGTTGCAATACAGAAGTTGGATAGGTTGAGTGTATAGTCATGAAACTTCCATGGATGAGATGAATCATTGGAGCCATTCATTAATTGTTGAGTATATTAGAAAAACATCCTAATCTGCGCAGTGTCCTGTGTTCAATCCCTGGTGCAGTGACCTTATGGTAGAGTGCTCGCTCTGCGTCCGGGGGACCTTGGTTCAATCCCTGGTGCAGTGACTTTGTGGTGGGTTACCGTACATTCTCTGTATCCGGGAGGCTTGCACTGAAGCTTTGATCATGTCAAACCATAAGAAATAGATAATTTCTGCATTCCTATCTATCGCTTGGAGCTTGGAAGTGGTAGGTGAAATTTATGAGGCGTCGGTAGAAATGGGTTAGCCTCATGTGGTCACGTTCAATGCGTGTAGTACCCGTCTGGAACGTAGCCCAGTTCCAAGTGACTTTCATTTCGATTGTCAAATATTTATTTCAAAACTCTTTGAATGGCCTATTTAATGACCTATTTTGAAAAGTATTTTTCAGCATGTGATGACTTTCAATGAAGCGAAAAGTTTTTCCTGTTATCTTGTTTTAATTTGCGCTTATTCAATATTCTAGTAATGATAAATCCAATAGTTATTTTGGTGTCTTATCCACATAATTTGAAAACTTTGGATATCTTCACCAAAACTTCACTGAAAAGTGCACACGCTGAATCTGCTTTACAGTGGTTTTCATATAATCCCTTGCAATTCTATAGTGTTGAACTTTGGGGGCAGTAATATGGATGCATTTTATAGTTTGATTTCGATTCGCTCGAACCACAAGCAACCACGCCACACAGAAGTCATATACATCTTTCCTTCCGTGTTTGAAACAACTTTCAATTTGCGGTGATTCATGTCAAGTAATTGGAACGTATAGAAGAAACAATGCAGATTATCTTTAATTGTATTGGACGAAAAGTCTTGCCATTAATAAGATGATATTTCCAATAGTAAATCTTCATCGCAGTTGCACTGTAAATGGTTCGTAGACATTTTGAATAACTGATTATTATTTGGCGAAATGAGAGAGAGAAAATCATTAAAAGGATCTGAGTTGTTCACGCTATAACTTTCTATTACATTAGATTATAGCATGAGTTAGATGACTAGCTTAAAAGGGCGGCTGTTTCATCATTTTTCATTAAATTATTGTAAATGTTCGGTCTGATTACTTCTAAAAGACGTTTAGAATTCGTTGCTCCGTGCATCACATGAGTACCTGGTTTATCCTCAATCGTTTTGTGGGTATGAATGAAGATGACTAAGTTTGCATTCTGTCATGTCCTTTTCTACTTCACGAGATCTTATTCATATGAGGAGGAATAACTAATTAAAGCTAATATTATCTAAGTCTACAACACAAGACAGACTGGGCGGTTGGATGCTTCTAGCAGATTAAGAATTGAAAGAAAGGGACTATTATTCTGAAATTTGAAATTAATTTTAAAGGAGATCATTACTTTCAATCTGCGGAATTAACTAGAAAATCATTCTCCTATAATTATGCGAGTTCATTCACAGCTGCAAAAAGTAGGGGTCAAATCGTCTGCACCCTCCAAGTCTCCTCCAGTCAGGAATATTGACCCAATCAGCTGCACCCTCCAAGCCTCCACTGCGTGGAGTAGTGACCCAGTCAGAAGCATCGTCCAAGCCTTCAATGTGAGGAGTAGCGACCCAGTCAGCTGCACCGTACAAGCCTCAAGAGTAAGGAGCAGTGACCCAGTTCGTTGCACGATCCAAGACTCCTGTGTGAGGACTAAGGTTCAAAGAACAATGTTTCAACACGGCTTAAAAACAAGTTTTTTTGAGAATTTCTCATTATTGTGCTTTCTTAAGACATTTGATATAACTTTTTATAATAACAAGAGCTAGTGATGGAAGCTTAGATATCATAGTAATGTTAGTGCAATTGTTGCGTACATTTATTGGTATTTGGGGTCATTCAATGGGGAGTGAATCCACTTAAATAAAAGTTGTGCTGTCCTTGAAAATATAAACAAAACTTCTCTTTTGGCAGTAATATTCATTATACTTAACTTCCGAACTCACTCATGCTAGCACAACAATTAACAACAAGACGGCGGAGGTTGTTATATGCTAGAAGAAAAACAAATCGTGTCAGATTTCAGTTGGTCTACTCAAGAAGTCTTTCATTCCGCCCTGTCTATCAATTATCAGTCGTTGAGATGCAGTCGTGTTTCAATCTGCAATAAACCGGTGCTATTATTGAAATCATCGACTTAAATAGTCCAAGTGTAATGGCCCAGTTTCCCGATTATTTGCAGACAGAGACAGATGGCATCATCTACCGAAATCAAGATGGACATCCTAAGTCAGGGCAAGGTAGTAACGCCGGATACCTCTCTGGGAGAAGTCGTGGACAGTATTATAGAAGCGAAATGACTGTGGGTTTTGCTTGTTTAGGTGCTCGTGTGGGCGTGGGTTGCAACTTAGCATTCCTTAAAATTCTAGAAAAATTTCTTAAAGAAACGTCAGCATAACAACAAAAGCGAAGCAGACAGAATGAAATTGGATACGTGTAGACCGACCGAAGAGATGCTAAATCCTATGAAAACAGATGTCGCCCGTTGCTACGGCATATTATGTTCCTCTGTGCAGCAGAGTTGCAGCTCAGGATTCTCTTTTTATGTCTATTAAAGCTAGCAATGACGTTGAGAACTCACTCAATCATAAAGCACAAAAAACAAAAGAAACATCATTTTTTGCTTGAAAAACTTTTAAAAAAGGACATTGATTTTAAACCTAGTGAGGAGCAGGGACCCTGTCAGTTGCACGTCAAAACATCCTCAGTCAGGTGCACCGTCCAAGCTTCCTGTTTGAGGAGTAGTGACCCTGTCAGTTGCACTGTCCAGGTTTGCACTATGAAGATCTTACCTTTACAAGTCTTTTGTAAACCGATCGCTCAGCGCTTTCGCCAATTATGCCTCTTCTTGTTGCGTTTTTTGGCGAAAGAAATCATAATTTCTATCATCTTCATACTATTTTAAGATGACATTTTTTTTCAATCAGCTAATATAAGAATATTCGCTGAAATTTCTGATGAATGAGATGACAAATCACAAAAGACTTTGAAATTTCTTGCAATTGTCATTGACCAAAGACAAATGGAAAACGTGATTCAAAATTCCTCCATAGCAAGGAAACAAATTCAGAAGTTTTTACATCGATTTTTAAAAAGTCAGTTAAAAATGTTTCCATTCATCTATATTGACAATCAACAAATATCGAGGAACAACCTGGATTTTCTCATTTAATTCCATCCGAGGGAACTGTGAATTTGTTCAGCAACTTTTTCTTCTAATACCCCGCTTCTCTTAAACGTTTATGTGAATGGAGAGGAAATATGATGAATTCTAATAAAGAAGAATTGAAGTATTTTCGTTATTGAACTTTGTGGCATTCCAGCGGTGAAGAAAGGTCAACTATGGTTGAGAAAATGAAACGATGCCAGGATCATCTTATCACCGAGATAACAGAATTTGCGTCGGTTTTGGTGTCACAACGCTTTATCCTGTCTCTCAGGTCACATTTAAATGACAGAAAATGGTGTGTTGTATCTCATTGACAATTATTCATTCATTTCAGCATTACTTTTAAATAAATTGCTTATCGGATGTACATTTAAGATAATGATGAAAGCGATCAGAATATAATTGTGGGCACATTGTATTTATATAAGAAGATGATAATAATTAGCAAAGCTGCTGCTTTGAAAATTACTGTCAGCTGCAAATTTTCGCCTATCAAAAAAGGGATTAACATTTCAAAATACATATTCGTCTACATTAATATTGAAATACCGATGTTTGATATGTTTTGCACTCATTTTCGTTATTGAGGCTAGGTTTCTGAAATAACAGGCAGCAATTTTCAATACTATAGCTTGGATAATTGCTGTCACGCTTTGTCTGATTTCATATTTTTGTTTTTCTTGGAAAGAGCCAAATTCCAGTGATGGAATGAACTTTATTTTTATAGACGATTAATTTCAACTATTATCTGTACTGCCTTCAGGTAATGAGTTTCTGAAAATAGAGAATACGATTTAAAAATCAAATAGGGATAAGTGATAAAAAATTACAAATAATACAAAATTGTGTAAAAGCATTTTAGGGCAGGTGTGGAAGAGTGGGAACTATGTGCAGATGTTATATACTTTTGTACACATACCATTCATGTACAATAACGATGGAAATCTGAAAGTATAATAATAGTGAACTGAAAACAGTGAAGAACTATGGCATAGATATGATTGATGCAATGACAGAATTAGATTGTGTAAGCGTATCTGTTTGCTAGAAGTGCAAGCTGATTCAAAGCGATGGCACATGTAGGAACTTACTAAGTGGGGAAAAAGGTGTTCAAGTGTTCAATACCTTACAGAAATAGGAAAAATAGTCGTGCGGCGCTTGCGGATTGCTGTGAATTCCTTCAAAATGCTCCGATCGCCACGATTCCTTCAGATTCGAAGAATTCAAATCATTGTGCAAAAGTTTTGTCGATAATGTTCCCCCCGATTATTATCTAAAAAGTTAGCAGGCGCACGAAAAAAAACTCACCAACTTCTCTGTAGAACTTGACATCGTCTGTGTCTCTTTGCTCTGTGATCTGGTCGACAACAGTCACTGAAACTTCGCACGATTTGCCGTGTTTAGTGTTGAACTGGCTGCTTATTGTTCGATTGCTATGGTATTATGTCAGCAGATTGTGCCATTTCATTAACGTTACATGTTCCAATGCTTCCTTTCTAGTCAAAAAGAAGAAAAGACAACCGGTCTAATTCTGTGGATGCCATAGTGGATTGCTTTGAACCAGTGTGCGTGCGCACGACTTCAAAGCTATTTATCATTGTTTGACGATATCACCGACACCAATTAACTGTGAGAACCCAAGAAACCGTCATCCATCTGTTCTTCGAAATTGGCACGTGTCAATTAGCAAACTTGACTGGACTTCAACATTGGTATCTCCCATTCCATCATTGAAGAACATAGAAATTGATAACGATGAAACCTCCAGAATGGAAGCAAGGTCTGTTTCACACGTGCGACTTTTTGCAGCGTGATTGTCGCTAAAATTTGGAATTGGCCTTTCACATTGGACTTCGATTTCTGCGACTGTCAATCATCGTACAAACCATTTTGATCTCTCGATTTCATGAGACATAGAAAGTTGATGTGTCTTAGACTATTGGAGAAGGATTTGAACCAAAATTACTCTGAAGGCAGGCTTCAGTTGCATTTATTCTTGCTTTCATCGAAATCAGCAGGAAATTTGCTATCAGAATATCTCAACTTTATTACATAATTCACTATAATACTCGAAATTGGCATAAAACATTCATATTTCAGCAATTCTGCCTCGCCGTGTACTGTGTAATAGACATGTAAGCTCATTTGATAGACATAAAAATCTCAGCAACCTATTCAATCAGTTCATCGATGAAAGTGGTCAGTTGCGTCATCTATTCTTACCACAAGTCAGCAAATTTTCACGAATCGGCCACTTTTATCATATCAACATATCAACATCAAAATAGTCACTTTCACAATCTACTTTATCTATTGTCAATATCCGCTGTTCTTGCAATTGTTCCAGTTTAGCAAATCAATGAGGCATAGTGCATATGGGCATGGCCCTCTGGGAATCTCGCATTTTATGAAAATAATTCTCTCCGTGGTGGAAGCGATGCGAGTCATCAACTTCTTCATATTCTGGGAATCATATTGGTGAGTGAGTCACCAAAATCCGAGCACTGACGGATGAGAACGAAGTCGAAATGTAAATTGGTGACATGGACTGACTTCAGTCATCGTCGATTGCACGCGCAAATGGAGGGCACTATTGTTTGACGTATGCGAAGGTCAAAGACCTCAGCACTTTCGAACTTCAAATGTATTATTTGTGATAGAATCGGTTCTACTGAACGAAATTTAGCAATTCGGAATGTATTTCAATCACCGTAGCATACTGCACTCAGAAATGTTCTCAGATTGACGCTATGTTCCAGATCGCTAGTCGGTTAAAATTCAAAATCGCCTCAAAATCGCCTCAAAATCGCGCGATTTCCAGACGATTTCTTGCAGAAATTTATCCATTTTTAAAACGTGCGACATGTGTGAAAGGCTCCATAGACTGTAATGTTACCCTGGAATCCGCGCGACTATGTTATTGTTCCCCATGGACATAGCGTTTCAATTGTCTCTGTTGGCCATTGTTCCAAGGAAAGGGGATTGCGAAGGCAAGAATTTCTCTCCATGGTGGACGCCATGAGCGCCATCAAGTTCTTCATACTTTGGGGATCCGTTTGATGTGTGGATCATTGATGGCTGAGAACGGGGTCAAAATGTAAATTGGTGATAATGACTGATTTCAATCATTGTTGCTAGTGCTAGTCCGGGAGCTAGCGTGAAGTTGTGCAGGGAACGAGGTAGTACATAAAACTTTCACATAGCATAGTACACCTCTATCCTACTGCAAAACTTCGCGTCTGCCGGATCAGATCATTTGCTTTTCAGAAATAGAGAGGATAACACAATCCTATGCATTTCCAGCGGTAAAATTGTGACATTTAAGGTGTTGACTCCATTTTTTCGAATTTTTGCTCATAAAAGTTACAAAAATTGGTATTTTGTTGAACTGGTTATTATAGAAATCATTTACAGATCATGATCTTTCAAATGAGTTATCATTCAGTGACAGAGGATGAAGTAAAGTGTACAAACAGACACTTTTCGTTGGTGTAACTGCAAATTTTAACATAGAAATTTCAGGAAAATTGTTGATATACTTTAACGAAAAGTGTCTGTTTGTACACTTAACTTCATCCTCTGTCACTGAATGATAACTCATTTGAAAGATCATGATCTGTAGATGATTTCTATAATAACCAGTTCAACAAAATACCAATTTGTGTAACTTTTATGAACAAAAATTCGAAAAAATGGAGTCAACACCTTAAATGTCACAATTTTACCACTGGAAATGCATAGGATTGTGTTATCCTCTCTATTTCTGAAAAGCAAATGATCTGATCCGGCAGATGCGAAGTTTTGCAGTAGGTTAGAGGTGCACTATGCTATGTGAAAGTTTTATGTACTACCTCGTTCCCTGCAGAACTTCACGCTAGCTCCCGGACTATGCGCCCATTGGCTACAGTATTGATTGATTTACACGAAGTTTGAGAACATCTGCACTTTGGACTTCAAAGATATTATTCCACATAAAATCGGTTCTACTTAACGAAAATTAGCAATTCGGAATGCTCATTAATAGCCACATCATGCTGAACTCAGAAATGTTCTCAGTTTGAGATGATGTCAAAGATCATTGGTCGGTCAAAAACCAAAATCGCGCGATTTACTCGCGGTAAAATGAAAATGCTGGATATATGTGAAAGGCTCCATAGGCTGTAATGTTAGACAAACACCCGCGCGACTTCCGCCATAGAAATTGACAACAATAAAACCTCTAGAATGGAAATTAAGCTTCATGCAATGCACAATAACGGCACATAAATCGCACGCATTTTCACTTAGATGCACCTGCCAACGTCTGCATCATTGGGTTAGAAACAGTCACATGAGTAAATCGAAGCTCTTAATTGGTTCTTCATGCCCCAACTTAGTTCCCCCGGATGTGCCGCGACCTTGAGTCAATTTCCATTCTAGCGAACTTCAGATAAACAGTTTATTTCTATGACTTCTGCGCTGCAAAACGTCGCATGTGTGAAACAGCCCTAAAGCTTCATGAAATACACAATAGCGGTACAAAAATCGCACGCATTTTCACTTAGATACACTTGGCACCGACTGTATCATTGGGTTAGAATCAGTCACAATGCAATTCTAAGTTTTTCGTTGGTGTCTTATCCCAACTTAGTTCCCCCGGGTGTGCCGTGACCTTGAGTCAATTTCTATTCTAGTCAACTTCAGATAAACAACAATCTATTTCTATGGTGTGGAACATATTCCTAAATGTGATACTCATTTGCAGACGATTTCATGAAGATCACGTCAGTTGACCAGATCGTCCGGTCATCATGGAAATCGGAATACCTCCAGTCACATAAATGTCTGTCACAATGCCTCTTACAAGTAAAAAATGTCGAGGAAAACACAAACGGCGAGGGGATATTTAATATTTTTGGAAAACTGTGCGAATCCGAAAATGTCAAAGTAATTTCTGTTTCATTGAAAACAAAAGTTTCACCTCATTGAAACTGTCACTATCAAGTGATGAATTTGACAGTTTTGAAGAAATTCAAAATGTGTGGTTTGGCAGGGGCAGATAAGGAAGATGTATCGGAAAAATGTAAAACCAAACTCATCAATCTTCTGACAGCTGTCACACCATCACCGGTGAATTGCAAAAAATATTCCACAGGGATTTGTCAAAGGGGATGGTTGAGCTCGTTCATTGCATACCACCATGCGGTTGCTGTAGAATTGAAGATCTGCTCCTGTCAAGTTTTGGGCCAAAACTTACGGTCAAAACCCAAAACCCAAGCTCAAGTTTAAATAAATGAATGAAATCAAGTAAACGAAGTGCACTCTTTGTATTTTGTCCTGACATAGAGATGTTTCTATGGACCAAAATTCCTATCGGTCCCATGAGAAGTGTGGTATTAGTGGGAAACGATTTATTATTGCAAAAATTGTAATTAGTAGCCTAAGTACATGTATTACGTCAAAAAGTTTTCTTTCAATTTAACCTACACTGATATACTGACTAATTGAAGATCTTTAATTTAATTATGATTGAATTACACATTGCTCATAGCAAAGCAAGCGTTTTCATTTCATCATTCAGAAATATAAACAAACTTGATAAATACTATAGCTGCGCAGTAAGTGCATGGTTAAACAGATTTAGAATGCGAAATCGGAATGAATTTATTTTTGGATAAATGTCGACTATCGCATAAAGTTAAAGGTGCGAAGATAATTGCGAAGATATAAAATATACGGAATATATAAAAATTCAATATGCACAACTGCAACAAAATACATGTAGGCTTACAGCAGATACAATATGTATGAACTTTCAATGTGCGGTATTGTCAAGCCCAGAATGAAATAGCTAATGATCACAAGTATTTCATTTTTGAAATATTCTGTGAATCCAATGGAAATTCGATAAAATATCAGAACTTTATGCTCTTATCCTGCAGCTCTCATACGATTCAAATCAAAACTTGATCTGTATATACTCGTATTCAGCAATAGTAGAAAACCCAAGTTTTTTTTATAGAAAATCGAAGTTTTGTATCACTTACCCAAGGTCGACCCAAAACCCAAGGTCCAACCTTGCTCCTGTAATGCGGCATTCTTACAGAAATCAACACCAAACATACAATAATCTCGAAAGTAATTCGGAAATATTCTCGTTCTTCGCATGAGGAATGTGTGTCAATGGAAAGATTACATACAGCGACACTAGAGCGGCTGAAAAGGCTCAGAAGAGACCTACCATCATGCGAGCAGTCATCTCTTCTGTAGACAATATGGATATTCGACCTCTAGCTTCATTATGAGCATTTGGTACTTGTGAGTTATCTCCACCCCCACGATTTCAAACTTGTCTAAAATCAGTAAAAATGGATCAATTGTCACAAAATTTCAAATACACGTATTTTCTATCAACGTACAAATATTTGTGCAAATCCGACAAGTACTTTTTCTGTACTTTTTGAATTAGAGACGACAACTTGAAGTGTAGAGATGTCAGCAGCTTGATCTGACTTCGTCTGTTCGACGCTTTATTGTTACTCGTGTGTGCATTGTTCTCTTTCCGTCTTCGTCTCATCCACTGCTATTTGAAATCTTCCCACGGCCACTGCTTTGCCACACCTTTCTTAAGTTAAGCAAATTAATGGAAAATATATGGTCTGGGTCATTATCACATCAAATTGTCGCGACATGACTTCGTTGACCTAGTGCTATCTGCTGAGACGATGAAGGGGATTCCGTTTTAGCAGCATAGTTAATTGTAATAACGAAAAGAAAGCCAAAGCTGCAATGTATGTTGTAATTGATTGAATGTTGTTCCATACAATATTTCGGCTCTCACAGCCAGCCTCATGGAGGCAAAGGCTTACAAAATCTTAGATCACACCGTTTTTCAAAAAGTTTGAGCTATTATCGGTGCTGTAGGTTTCGGTAGGAACCGCCTTTGCAGTGCTATGATCCTTGCATGTGTTGCTAAATCTGTCATAGCCTTTTAAAATCCCATAACTTTTAAATCTGCCTTGAAATTGGCTGTGACAGCCGAAATATTGGGTAAAACAACATTCAATAGATAACAACATACATTGCAGCTTTGGCTCTCTTTTCGCTATTGTAGTTTGGTAACCTACATTATTCATTCAAATTTTATCATTCATTAAAACGTGTTGGAAATACATTTTTTAAATATAAGTCCACCATGTTCTGCGCAGACTTGTGTCAATTACTCATGAAATGTAATTGATAGACATTAGTAATTGCTCTTAACTTAACAGTTACTTTAGATATTTCCGGATCTTAATTTAGATTTTGACAATATTTTTCGTCATAAATCTCTTTTAAAAATGTTGCCAGTAATTGTACCCGTGGTGCACATCTTAGTATAAAATCACAATGTCGTATTCTTATTAGCTGCTATTGTGACGCATTGTCCAGGAGGAGAATAAAGTGATTCATACTGGATATTGAAT
Organism: Prostheceraeus crozeri; assembly: GCA_907163375.1. NCBI lineage: Eukaryota > Metazoa > Platyhelminthes > Polycladida > Euryleptidae > Prostheceraeus > Prostheceraeus crozeri. The sequence continues at coordinate 197,732 of CAJQUW010014582.1, read as the reverse complement.
GAACATTAATTTAAGTGCTGATTGAAAAGTAATTGCAGTTATTCTCAATTACATAGCCAAAAATGCAATTGATTGCAAATATAAATTACTCATCTAAAAGCGTAATTGATTCTAATCACTTGATGCAGTAATATTAATTGTAATTGCGTAATTGCATCACAAGTCTGATTCTATGGAGCTTTATATTCCCTTCTGTTTCTATACGTTCATCAAAATTTGAAGCAACAAATTGTTTTTCTGAAACTTATCAATTCCTCGATGGATTTAATAATTTATATGAATTGATGTCAAAGAATTTATACAGCCAGAGAACATATAGCCATATAGCATGTAGTACACAACCTTTACATACCGTCTACAGCAAGAGAATCGAACATTTTTCGAAAAATCAAATTCAAATTTCAAAATGTAATTCATAGAATGAAGTTCTGTGACCATCAAAAAGCAGATGACACCATTAATTCAAAACTATTTATTTATTTATTCGGACAAATTTATATAGCGCTGTATCAAAGAAGGTTCATTGCGCTGAATTGTGCAATGAAGTCACAAATTGCATAAAGTTATCATAAAATTGAAGAAAAAGCATTAATGAGCAAAAGTTTCTTCAGGCGACGCTTGAAATTCAACAAACTGCTTGACTTTATTATATCATGGGGATGCAGCTCCACACAAAGGGTCCATAGAAGGAAAACGCGCAACCTCCGTGGATATTGTTTTGATGAGAGGTACTTTCAATAAGCAGCGGTCTTCAAATGATCGGACAGAACGGGATGGAATATGTACATTCATTGATTGATTAATGCATGCAGGCGAATTCCAGTAAAATTCTTTATATATAATCATATCAAAATATATAGTGCACCTATTCTGAACTGGTTCAACTGTTTTTCTTAGGAGATATATGGGGGTGGAGCGAAAAAATGACCCACAACGGGGCGTGGACTACTCGACGCTTTATGTCTCCTGTTTCAAATAACATGAAAAGAGCTAGCCCAATAATGGTGAAGACATGTGTACGCGGCATGTTGAAGATATTTCTGTATGCGGCATTGTGGTCTCCGTGGAACAGTGGTTAAGTGCTTGGCCTAGCGATCTTTCGGTCAGGAGGTCGAGCCCCGAAAGTGTCATTGGAAGTCGACAGGAAGGGCATCCGGACTAAAAGATCACAACGCCTTAGATTAAAGTCTGAATGTGGCAGCACCGTCTAAGCCTCCAGTAAGGGGGGATATAGCTATACAGCTATATGGCAATATACAGTGATATTTCTTGACCAGCCTGGCATACACTACAGCTAAGAAGAATGGATAATCCATCGATTACCCACCGCTAACTGGAATAGACGAAATTGCAAATATAGAAAGAAAGCGTTAGTCGAAAGGTAATAAAGTAATTAGTTAAAAAAAACTTTTTCTGCTGCATTTTAGTTAAATGCTTTATTCCCTCGTCTAGTAGCGTCTTCTTTGTGTACACCTTACGACGAACTAGGCCTACCTGAACTGATACAGGTAGATAATGACTTAAGAAAAGTACTTGAACTATTTAATTAAATAAGTATTTTGATGAAGCTGCTTCTAGATAAGTAAAAAACCATGCACTGTTGAAAAATATACCGAAAATTCCGCCTTTAACAAAATTTGTAGCAATATTTTTAATCGCTTTTTCAGTCTCGAGCTGCTCCCTATAGAACAACACGTCTGAATGAAAAGATCCTTCAGCAAGTTGAAATGAAATTCAATCTGTTGATGATTTGTAGTTCAACATTTAACTTCAAAGGGCTTCCTCTCGTCTGACCTTAAGGATTTGTGAATCCATCTGTCAGTAGAGTGACCTTGAGGAAATGTCGATGTACGTGTATCCAAGGGAATTACCCACGCTTCATAAGTGTTGCAGAAGGAGAACATGTTTACCAACGGGTTGAAACACGGCGCCGTTCTCTTCAGACAGATCGAAGAACACTCTTTCATCATCGTGTTTGAATTTTAAACTGTAAACATCATTTCTTTTAGCAGTTAAAGCTGAGATTCATCGGGCTGTGATACGAAGAGAGTTTTGCGCCGAATGACATGAGCGTCATCGTACATCATATTTAGCATATGAAATTTCAAATGGTGGTTTCCAATTGCTCTGTCCTATCAATAGCAATTCAAAATAAAAAATCACCAACTTTGAAATTAACCGAAATTTGGCTATAAATTCTTATCGCCATCTCTAAATGGTCAATGTATAAGTCAAATCATAATCGGCATGTAGAAGAAATTACTTTTGAGCAGAAAGAAGATTGATACATAGAAGTATAGTCCGGCAGCCACAACGAGTTTCTGCAGGGAAGGAGGCCGATAGTGAGACTTTTACAGAATGATGTACACCCTATGACTACTACGAATCGGCACGTCTGCCGAGTTCTAGTGAGTTCCTCTTTTTGTCAGACAGGATCAAAGAAAAACACATGTAAATCCAATGGGACTCAGATTGCAGTTTTTGTAGCTAAAATGAATTTTTCTATGTTTTCTCTGATTAAACGAAAAGTACTAAGCCCAGAGTCATAATTTTTGACATGTAATGTCTTTAGGTCATTTCCTATGATGTGCATGTGCTTTAATCATGCTTCTGATCGACAATGTATGCGAGAATGTGGTTGAATGTGGATAAAGTTACTGAAAATGTTTGTGTTTACCCACATTAAGAGGCTCGCCAAATCTAAATGTGTTTAGCTTTATAGACAGGAGTGCATGAACATGATAGGAAATGACCTAAAGACATTACATGTCAAAAATTATGACTCTGGGCTTAGTACTTTTCGTTTAATCAGAGAAAATACAGAAAATTTCATTTTAGCTACAAAAACTGCAATCTGCGTCCCATTGGATTTACATGTGTTTTTCTTTGATCCTGTCTGACAAGAAGAGGAACTCACTAGAACTCGGCAGACGTGCCGATTCGCAGTAGGAATAGGGTGTACATCATTCTGTGAAAGTCTCACTTTCGGCCTCGTTCCCTACAGAAACTCGTTCTGGCTGCCGGACTAGAAGATAATAAAGTACATTAGAATGGAAGTTTGATATCTTGCCTATGTAGGCTGCAGGCTCATGGAAAAATCTATGGTTTGTAGATCAGATTCGATTTAAAGCATTGTATCATAGTCAAACTATTTGCCAAGTTGGTTGTGCAAGTTGTTGACAGCAAATTACACGATTTTCATGAAGATAATTTTAAGTGAGATGGTGGCATTGTTTCATGTGAAATAGCCTACTATTCCATGGATCACTACACTATGTCTATTTGTAGCAGAGATGGACAGTTATTATACAATTTTCCAATACTGCGATGCGATTTAAAAATTGGTTCACAGAGTAAACATTGGTTCACGTAATTGAAAGTGGTCAGTGTGCTGTTTGTAAGAACATCTCAAGAATTCACAGATACAAATTCTGATCATTGGATAATGTCTCCGTCAAGCGGTTATGAAACATAGGGCTTTTCTGGCATAAACACACTGAAAGCTTCTTTACCTACAATCATTTCTCAAATAAATGAAATGTTGCTGGAACTTTTCAATGAATCATTGAATGACAAGTGATATAGTGTGATAATAATTTAGAAGCTGACATTCGTAAGCAATCAAAGATTTTGAAAATTGTTCAAATACAGTGTATAATGAACAGGGGTGCGCTTTGAAGTAAAATGAATACTCTAAGATTTCTTGATTTCAAGCTGGAGTAATGCATGCTCTGGTGTGTTCTCCCGGCGTTGGCCATAATTTTCATGCAATTTGCATTCCAGGACTTTCTATGGTATTGTTTATTTCTATGGATTGATAAGACTGATTTGTGCTTGGAACCCAACTCAAATAGCTGCTTATGAAATGCGGAAAATTATCTTTAAATATTAAGTGTTCCAGAATATCTATCAAATATTTCCGCAAGACTAAGTGCCTTCAAATGTAATTAACGCAGCTAACAAAAGCAGTATTGAGAAATGACAGCTGGCAACAGCCATGAAACCACACTCATTTCATTCCTCATCTTTTAATTCATTTGCTTGTCATGCTACTTATTCCCAGCATTGATGGAGTAGTTTTCGATATTTTGACGTCAATTAACGCCAAATATCGACAATCCAAAAACATTGAGTTTGATCTATATTTCCAAAAACCTTTTATTTCGATGATTTTTACGAAGTAATAATAATGGCATTTATGAACACTTAGATTGGCCAGACGATCTTACAAGTTGATAAGAAGAAGAAACAGTACCGCCGACGTTTCACTTTGATTAAATCTCAATCAAAACAATCGTGGTACGCGGCTTGGAAGTGCTTGGAACTTTTCTGAAAGCCTAGATTGAGATAATGAAATCCGTGCACTATTTCTTGCTCTTGTCTGCTTCAAATTGATTTCTTTGAATTCCCGAATTACATGAGAAGCACCAATGAGATATATAAAGTACAGGGAAGGTTAATTTTCTCAATCCGCTGAATTTTGTTCAAATGAGAGTTAGTTATTGAGTTAATAGATAAAAGATTCGCATCATTTGAGGGTTACTCATGATGGAAATGAATCTAATCAGCCGTTCATACTGGCGGAATGTTGGTAATATTGTTGGAAATACACTGAAGTTGCAGAGGGAGATTTGGAGATGGTTGACAATTTTCAGTCCCCTGATTATCAATTTATAAAAATTCTTCATCTTGCTGCATTTCTCATTACTTTCAAGCACATTGAATTAGATACTTCGTCCTGTTTTCGGTTTAACTTCGCATCTTGTAATGCCAATGAAATGGCGCATCCTGCTGATAAAATGCCATAGATATTGAACAATATGCTTTCAACTCAACGACACAGCCAGTGCCATCCATAGAAATCCGATGCTGTATAGGAATAGAAGGGACATGCACATTGAAAGCAATGCTTCGTCGCGGACATCGCATCATGTTACGCATGACAACGGTACCTAGACAATGACGTCTTCAAGTAGCTGACATTGGGAAGGTACTGGTACATTGTCAGTGAACTTTGTCAAGATAGATGATCATTTCTCTTTAAATAGTGTCAGTTTGACAGAATGATTAAAGGCTACACTACGAGCACTTACACGAGCGCGAAACACGAGTTTAATCGAGAGTGGTGCTGCATGATTGTCGTCACAGTTTTCTGCCAAACTGACATTCTTTCCTCGATGCATGAGTTGTATGAATCAGAGATATCGGACCACATAACCAATGATTTCTGAACTTTCCAAACTTTCGGTAGGCAGAATGTTCTGATCTGTTTGTCATTGTGACTCATTACGATCAATTGCTACCCATAGTGAGAGAGCTGCTGACACTTTCTTCCATAGAGTAGAGATATGTAGATAGAGTGTCGACTCAAAGAAGTATCTGTATACAGTGAAAATTTTTATATCAAAAGATTCAATTTTTTGCGGAGATTACGTTCCCGTGGTCCAAAAAAATATTTGAGCACTTTTTAAAAAAGTCTAAATTTTGCCAATTTAAATACTACCGAGATGACTCCCCGTTGTAAGTAGTATAAAGCAAGTTGGACATCAAAGGGAATGAATATTTGCTAATAATCATCCCAACTGAGCGGAAATCAAGCTGAATATCTAGGGAATTTCATGCTCCGTATTATAATGGAAGTCTTCATGAAAAACTCGCGATGTTATCCGTGCTTTCTTGGCTGAAATGTCAAGTTTTTAATTGAATCTTCACCGGCCTGATTTCATGATTCACTAAATTCATGTTTCATTTCTCGAATCTGAATGGTGATATCGACCCATTTACATCGTTGAAAGTTAATTGAAATCATTGTCTTTGAATCTGTGATTTTGCCATGCCAGTGGCAACTTTTGCCTGATCACGCTTGAGAAGATTCTCTTGAGGTTCAGCAAGAAAGCAATAGCGCAGAACATCGAGTTGCCAATTTTACAAACATTATCTCACCAAGGCTGTCAGACACTGACCGTCTGTAAAATAATATCAATTCCTTCTGCACTATGCTATCATAATCAGTCAATTTCATTGTAATCTCTTCAAAACTGCATAAATGTACATCTCACATTTGGAAACAATTCTCATCTCAAACAACATCTCCGTTGAGTTCATTTAATAAAATCGAAAGTGTATACACATTGGGGATTTAATAAATGCAGAGTTACCACTCTACCTAATATATTTACTCTATGCTTTCTTCCTAAATTCGCGCACGAGCTTCTTACCATTTTTAATTTGTAGATTGTCACTAAACATCAGCAAAACGACAATACTTAAGTTGTGCCACCAGTCGTCTTGCAAGTTACAGAGCCACAAACATCACACAAGCCGATTTGTTTATATAGATGCATGTACTTCCGAGTTTGATACACTCAATAACGCAATGATCCAGCATACATTTAAAAACTCAAAATGAGATGTCATTTTTATCTACACATTTAGGCCAGAATTTTCCATCATCAGGCAGAAATACGACATTCCACATTACCGCTAGCTTGCTCGAATTGCTGTTAAGGATAATGAAAGCGTCATGACAACCGATGTTATTGTTGTAGACAAACAATCTGACTGTCCTGATCACAAAATGATATTCACAGAATTTATTGTAGGCGCAACAGGTTTTGATTCTTCATAAGACCTAGCAACATTTACATAGATCGGTGTCTGACTGAGCAGCTGAAATTGCCATCAAGAAACAGTTATTGACTTTTGTAGTCCCACTAACTTGCGCTAAGCGTTACGTCAGATCTCTGTGGATAAGTCTGTCGGTTCAGCTAAATACTGAAAAATGGAACTCTTGTTAAATAGGTGTCGAACCGATTCATAGCAGATCACAATTAGCGCTGATCTGACGAGCTGATATAGCCTGCCAGAAATCAAAGCAATAACCAAGAATGACCGAAATGCATCACACGCAGGTGATACGGAGGCCGTCTTGTCGGAATACAATAGAAGCAAGTAGTCATATAGAAGTTTAAATACAAATTGTCTATCTCACATTTACCATCTGCTACGTAATTCACAAAGTCAATAAATATGGAATCATAATCACAAAAATGACAAATCTCATTTTGAGTTTTTAAATGTATGCTGGATCATTGCGTTATTGAGTGTATCAATCTCGGAAGTAGACCTACATGCATCTACATAAACAGATCGATGTTTGTGGCTCTGTAACTTGCAAGACGACTGGAGGCACAACTTAAGTATTGTCGTTTTGCTGATGTTTAGTGACAATCTACAAATTAAAAATGGTATGAAGCTCGTGCGCAAATTTAGGAAGAAAATGTCAGTGGCTTTCGAACTATTAGGCATTTAGGCAAACGTCCATGTTTTGCGAAACACTCTTTGTCAACCTATCTGAATATTGTCTATGGCTCTGTTGAGTTATCTTTCTGCTTGTAGCCAGGTGCTAATTTCATGATTAACTTCCAATTGCTATTTTCATGACGGAGGGAATGAATTTCCATGATACAAGTGATCAATCAGAATACATCCTTAATTGTTTGCTCTTTAGACAATTGCAATCTAAAGACTTTTCTGAGCAGTTCAGACGGAGTTTCTGATCTTTGAAATGTCCATCTTCCGTTTAGTCATGGATCCAAGTTAAAAGATCTCCGTGTCTGAAACCCATTAATTTTATATCTAATTGTTGAATTACTAAGGAAGATTTTCCGCAATTAGATAGAAGTCAATTAAATGCGCTGCATCACACTTCAAAAAATGTGCACTTGTCTTGCTTGTCAGTCTCATAACTGTGGGTGCAAGTGAATTCGAATACACTGGGCTGTAGCTTCTTAAACCTCTACTGGGCGACGAGTGGATGCTACTGCGCGACAGCTTATAATGTGTCATCTCACAGCACGAATTTACAAAAATGCGTGACGGTTGTCGATAGTGTGACGGTTCTATAATGCGTAACGGTCGTCGTGTGTGTGATAGTTCTATGATGCGTGGCAGTTGTGGCAGGTCTGACAATTCTAAGATACGTGAAGGTAGTCGCAGGTGTGACAGCTCAGAGATACGTGACGATTGGTGCAAGTTTGACGGTCGTCGTGAATGTGACAGTTTTATGATGCGTGACGGTCGTCATAAGTGTGACGCTTCTATAATAGGTGACGGTCACTGTCAGTGTGATTGTTCTAAGATATGTGATGGTCACCATCAGTGCAGCGGTCGTCGACAACGATTCACTTCATACCATAACCTCAGAACGATAGATGAACCAACCGGTAGACTCCTTTCAACTCACACAAGAATGATTGCCTTTACATAAACTTTACTTTTCCACATAATTGATAATGATTGTTTGCGATGTGAGAGCGTCATTCTCAAATCAAAGTCAAGTCTGGCGCATTCCCGAAGTACAAGGGAATAGACGGTCAACGATAAACAGATAACCCAGGCGAATAGCTCACTATAAATGAAAGTCTACGACAAAGCATGGGACATCCCATAAAGTTGATTGATGAAATTCACCAACTTAATCGACTTAATTCGTACGAGATGATTTATCTAGCGGGTAACTCATAGCTCAGTAGAATCAGATAATTTGATTTGTGAATAATTGTATCCCGAGTTCGATTATTTAGGATTTGCAGAGTAATATAAATAGTCACTTTCTAGCAAAGTTGTGAATCTGCGTCACTACACCCACAGAATGAAGAGGAAAAACAGACATGATGGAATTATGCATTTAGAGGGATAGGAACTCTCTTTAAAGCCGCATCCAAGCGAAAAAGAGGATTTTTACATCGTTTTTCGACACATCTACAGGACAGCGGAGAAGGAGGATAAATTAATTGACGTAACAAGTTTTGAGAAATAAAACAAGTCAAATACATGGATTTTCGACAGGACTTCTGACACATCATTTTGAAAACATGTGAGAGCGATGTTATGGAGAACAATGTTATCTGTGGAAAATATAGAAAGAAGAATGACTGAATATGGCGGTGGAACGCGGGGTCGGGGCTACTCCGCCGTGATTGATTTATCTTATGTGCTGAGGATATATCAATCGCTCATGCCTATGTAAAGTCATCATTTTTTGACAGGGAATCTGCATGTGTCATTTCATTTTGTAGAAATTCCCGGATAGCAAAATTTTTACTATCAGATGAAAAATGATTTTGTGCATGTCCACGATGGTGCATAAAGAGAGAAATCTATTTATTCAATGTTTTGATCATGCTGGCGTATGTGCGCTATGTGAATATTTTGTTTTCGCACATGATAGTACATGACTGGGCGGCATGCATGAACAACTCAGCATAAATCAATGTTCAAAATGAAAGCTATCACTATATTTATAGTTCAACACTGAAAACAGACTGTTGGCAAAGCTTCTGTAGTAGTAATTATTGAGTTTGAGATCTCCACAGCTGCTTTGAGGTCTTGAAATGCAGCAATTATAGCTCAGTTTAGGCTTATTTCCGGCTAGTAGTTTGAAATAGTCAAATGTAAGGGTTATGCTGCATGGAATAAATCAATTTCAGTAAAATCAACAATCTGGGGAGACATGGCGACAGCAAGCATCGTAAAACCGCCTCTTAGTACAACTGATACTGTGCTGAATGTAGTTGAATTACATAAGCATCTCATTTTCGCATGTGTTTACTGAGAAGGCTGAAAGACTTCTGCAAGGCTATCGACTTGCTGCACGCAAACATCATTGTTTTACTTAAAATCAACTTTCCTAATGATTTGATATCGATTTAAGCAGGTAAACTAAGAATTTGTAAAAGAGGTCCACTGAACCCCTCAGGTCTCAGAGGATTAATTCCATCTTCACCGGGCTCTAGCTTCCCGTCATCAATCCGTGTATAAAATGGCGTCAGACTGTAAACAGATAGATCCCTTCCCTAATAGTCCGGTCGCCAGGTCAAGTTTCTACAGGGGAAAGGCAGAGGTAAAAAAGAGCAAATTTCTTCACAGTATCATTGATGAAGTGAATTTCATATGATGACCAACTTTTTTTCCTGCTGAGATTCGATTAATATCAGGACTGAATGAAGTGCTCCTGATGCCCTGAATCATTATTACACAAGCTTTGAGGTTCATCGGTGGTCATGTTCGAAAAGTAGATTAGTTTTACGATGCACTGACAAGAGTGGACCTTGGGCTTCGGGTCAAAATTAGGTTTTCTTTGCAAAACTGTAGATTTTTATTAATGTAGCATATATAAAAATCAATATTTTGATTTGAATCTAAGGAGAACTACATGACAAGAGCATGATATTCTGACTTTTTATCAAAATTTCACTCAATTCACAGAATATTTCCAATAAGAAATGCTTGTGGTTATTAGCTATTTCACTTTGGGCTTGACAACACAGCGATTTGAAAGTTCCCACATATTGTGTTTGCTGACGGCTTACATGTGTTTTGTTGCATTTATTGATATTGAATTTTTGCATATTTTATATATTTTATATCTTCGGACCCTTAAAATGTGTGTGACAGCCGACATTTATCTAAAAATGCATTCATTCCAATTTCGTTTCCTTGTTATGTTTAACCATGTACTCACTACGCAGTAATACTATTTATTAAGTCTGTTTCCATTTCTGAATGACAAAATAAAGACAATCACTTTGTTATGAGAAATGTGTAATTCAATCATCGTTAAACCAAAATTCTTCAATTAGTCAGCATATCAGTATAGATTGCATTGAAGAAAGCCTTACAGCGTAATACATGTACTTAGGCTACTAACTACAGTACAGTAATTGTAATAAAAAAATCACTCCAAGCCACTAATGCTACTGTTGCTAGGCAAAGACTATTAAGATATTAATAATCACTAGGCCCCTATTTCTACGAAGTATAATCGATGTCTTAGAATTTCTTGGTTTCAGCCATAGAAGTAGATAATAGTACACTAGAATGGAAGTTTGATATCTTGCTTAAGTGCAAATGATGGCACATGGAAAAATCTATGGTTTGAAGATCAGCTTCGATCTAATACATTGTATCATAGTCAAACTACTTGCAAAATTAGTTGTGGAAGTGGGTCACAGCAAATTACAGGATTTTCATGAAGAGAATTTTAAGTGAAATGGTGGCATTGTTTCATTATGAAATAGCCCACTATTCTAATGGCTAATATGCTGTTTCTATACGTAGCACTATCAGTCATTGACAACCATTATCCAGTTTTTCAATACTGGAAAACGATTTAAAATTTGTTTCATAGAGCCATGATTTTGAGTGGTCAGTGGACTGGTTATGAGAGCGTCTCAAGAATTCACAGATAAAACTTCTTAATTATTGGATAATTTCGCCTTGAAGCGGTAAAGAAACCTAGCGTTTTTCTGGAATAAACACACTGAAAGCTTATTTAGCTACAATCATCACTCATAAATTTAATGTCGCTGGAACTATTCAATTATTCATTGAATGACACATGTGATATAGTGCGATGATATTTTGGAAGCTGACATTTGAAAGCATGTAAAAATTTTGAAAATTGTTCGAATATAATGAGCAGGGAAACCGCTTAAAGTAAAATGAATACTCTAAGTTTTATTGGCCTCTGATTACAAGCTGGAGCAATGCATGTTCTATAAACCGACATTACAAGCTGCATATGTGTCTGATTATACTCTTGATAGATTATAGGACCGATATTTCAAAATGATGAGCGTACAGAACGTTTTAAAGGATTTCCTTCTTTGTTATCCAGTCGCCGCAGTATTTTGTAAATTCAGTATTGCTTTGTTGCACATGATCTTTGGACAAAGGACAACAGCCCAGATCACAAATTGTCTTGATAAATACAAATGCCAGCCAGAAAACATGGAAACCAGCTCGTACAATTTGCATTTTGCCCCAACTAAGTTCCCCCGGCGTGTGCCATAATTTTCATGCAATTTCCATTCTAGGACTTTCTATGATATTGTTAATTTCTATGGTTTCAGCTGCAAGTTGTTGCCCAAGCCATCGAATAGAAACTTCATTTAGACCATGGAAATCGAAGTAGACCGAGAGGCTTCAGTGAGACCATGGAAATTGGAATAGACTGACAGGCTTCAGTAAGACCATGGAAATCGGAGTAGACTGAGAGGCTTCATTGAGACCATGGAAATCGAAGTAGACCGAGAGGCATGGAAATTGGAATAGACTGACAGGCTTCAGTGAGACCAAATCGAAGTAGACCGAGAGGCTGACCATGGAAATCGAAGTAGACCGAGAGGCTTCAGTGAGACCATGGAAATTGGAATAGACTGACAGGCTTCAGTGAGACCATGGAAATCGGAGTAGACTGAGAGGCTTCATTGAGACCATGGAAATCGAAGTAGACCGAGAGGCTTCAGTGAGACCATGGAAATTGGAATAGACTGACAGGCTTCAGTGAGACCATGGAAACCGGAGTAGACTGAGAGGCTTCATTGAGACCATGGAAATCGAAGTAGACCGAGAGGCTTCAGTGAGAACATGGAAATTGGAATAGACTGACAGGCTTCAGTGAGACCATGGAAATCGGAGTAGACTGAGAGGCTTCATTGAGACCATGGAAATCGACGTAGACCGAGAGGCTTCAGTGAGACCATGGAAATCGAATAGACTGACAGGCTTCAGTGAGACCATGGAAATCGGAGTAGACTGAGAGGCTTCATGGAGACCATGGAAATCGAAGTAGACCGAGAGGCTTCAGTGAGAACATGGAAATTGGAATAGACTGACAGGCTTCAGTGAGACCATGGAAACCGGAGTAGACTGAGAGGCTTCATTGAGACCATGGAAATCGAAGTAGACCGAGAGGCTTCAGTGAGACCATGGAAATTGGAATAGACCGAGAGGCTTCAGTGAGACCATGGAAACCGGAGTAGACTGAGAGGCTTCAGTGAGACCATGGAAACCGGAGTAGACTGAGAGGCTTCATGGAGACCATGGAAATCGAAGTAGACCGAGAGGCTTCAGTGAGACCATGGAAACCGGAGTACACTGAGAGGCTTTAGTGAGACCATGGAAATCGGTGTAGACTGAGATACTACAGTGAGAACATGTAGGTTTGATGACCCATCTTATTTCATAGAATATTTTACGAAGATTTTCAAAAAAACAAAAGGGGAAGATGTCTATGACGCAATCAAAATTTTTACTGTTAAAGTCAATGAGGAAACTTGAAGTTTTCTGACTTTGATAGTTACCATAATCAATTTTTCGGAGAGAATTCCTACGTAAATTGAAATGGAGATAATGGAAACGACAGACACAAGCTTCCGGGTTGGAAGGCTGGAAAAGATGTTTAGATTGATTGCATGTTTAACTTGAGGCGTGTCGTTGTAAAGTAATTAACCTTGTAAGATAACTCTGTGAGTGCAGGTAAAAACAAGCACCCTAAAGACAGAAAGATAAATGAATTTCCGCCATCACAAGTCTTCTATAGAAGAAGAAAAGTCTTCCATTAGCGATGCATTTATAAATAGATTGTTTTTGCTTGAATAGCTCAACTTTGGAGGTCTATGATCAATCAGTTCAACCGGAAACATGTTTGTTCTCTGACGAGTCAAGTTGATCCGATACTAGTTGATATGGAGACAATCTAATTATCCGAATATGTGAGTTTGACAGCCAAATATTCCTTACACGACATATGGAAAGGAATATAAGAATTAATTCTGGTTAAATGAGAATTGGTGTCCGACGTAGGTCAGCCCGCAGTCGAAGTTACCGAAAAAAGAGGGAAGCTCGAGAGCCGCTGTTCACAAAGCTTCCCAGTTATTACAGAAAGTGGGAACTCAGAAGCCAGTGTCCACAAAGATCCTCAATTACCACAGAATGAGAGAACTCGAAGGCTTGTGTTCACGAAGGTCCGCAGTTGCCATAGAATGAGGAAACTCGGCAGCCAGTGTCCACAAAAGTCCACAGTCACCACAGGATGAGGGAACTCGAAAGCTTGTGTGTTCACGAAGGTTCGCAGTTACCACAGAATGAGGGAAACTCAGCAACCGCTGTTCACAATGGTCCGCAGTTACCACAGAATGAGGGAAACCCGGACGCCAGTGTCCACGAAGGTCCGCAGTAAAAGTAAAGTAGCAAAGTAATATATGCTCCTTGAGAGGAAAAGCTTAACGCTTGTCATTGCCTATCAATGGCAGCTGTCATATTTATAGGTCGATCTTGCTCTCAGGAAAATGTCAAACACTAAAATTGATTTGTTTAATTTTGTGTTCACGCAATTGATACAGCTTATTGTTGAGAATTTCAGACATCGCTGTTGTGCATGTAAAGTTGACAAGTCTTAGTCAAACATTAAAACAAGTAGATCCTGCACGATGAAAGCAGTAGACAATCATGCAATGTGTATAATGGAAATTTCAAAAATATTGAAGCTCTTATAGAGTGTTGTAATTTCGCATTCAATGACCAGTGTTTCCTCGAATAAATTTGATCAGTGAATAAATTCTGTATCTGTGATCTGCATCATTCGTATGCACTTAAATAACTTCGAAGACTTCAATATGATGCATTGGGCATGAATAGTCGTACTCTTATGCAACTATTTTCTTTTTTAGAGGCACTTCCTGTTGCAATATAGCCGCACTTTATTTCGCAATATCGAGAAGTTCCTGGTCTGTGTTGTACTTCAAAAATGCTGTACTCCGAAATTTTTGGGTCTTAATACATGAAATTCTTCACGTGCGTGAAGTTGGTGGAAGCACCCAGCGTAACAATCTTTTATTACAGCGTGATTCTCTTCGAAACAACTTTCGTCAATTTCAGCCTCCTGATCATAAATCAGGGGTCAAATTCCACAAATTAGAAGTCGTTATTGAGAACTTCGAATTTGAAGACAAAAGTGGTTCCGCTAACTTCGCACACGTTAATTCTTCATTGTCAAGCTGGCTACTGTTGCTATAATCACACAATAACTGAATTTAAAGCGAAAGGAAAGACCATTTATAAAAATACTCAAAAGTTATTCTCATGCGATGACTGGCCGAATACTTCTTTATGTACAGTCGTGTTTAGACTTACATTTTTACTTTGCTATATATTGATTCAAAGTGATCAAATCATTCAAGGATTTTTGCAGAAGTTTCACCCTTTTGCGACAACAAATTCAGGACACATTATTCTTGAAAACTCCAGCATGAATCCGTAATTTCACAAGATTGTGCAATTTGTGTCCAAAATGCATGGTTTTATTTGAACAAGAGAATCTCTGAAGTCAAGAAAAGTGCTGGGAAGGACACAACCGTGTCGAATCGCATTTACCCCAAAGACTGAAACTGATTTATTATAGATGTCCATGATTTTCGAACTTCATTCAAGTTTGCAGTTTCTAAGTGCCAAGAATAAAAAGTTCTTTAAAAAATTCATCTAGAACAAAATCCTTTGCTTTAATTAAAACTGATTGATTCTCATTCCAAAGTCAATGAAAACTCTTAAAGCTCTATCAATTGATTGCACATTTGATTGATGTAAACATGAATTGGCAGACAGTTCTAATAGTATATCTTAGCAGTGTATAGTATTTCTAGCGCTTACTTCTAAATCGCTTATCTTACTGGTTCTCCAGCTATACTGCACTAATTTTTCTTCAATTTCGAAAAGGATGGATTTCAGGTGCTCAAGTTGGCCAAAATAATTGGTTTCTTCAATTGGGAATCAAATATAGCGATTCCTCGATGTAAAACTGTTTCATCGTCGGGTGCGTCGAATGCATTTGAAATAACTCTCAATTATTTGAATTAAATTGAATAATTGATGTTATTGATTCTACATGTACGTATCAACTATCAACTGCTAATAACTCACCTTAGGCACGACTGGATATGTGCATACCATAGGTAAAGGATTTATGCCAATCTGAAGAGGGTTAATAACTATGATATGAGGCATGGCACTTTAGTACAAGACAAGGTGGATGTGCCTTATTTCTTAAGGATAGACAGTAAAGCCCACACGAAGAGAAAGCTGTTGAACATCTATGTGAAAGGCTAAACATGAGAGTTCATGTCTATGGCGGATAGAAATTTCAAGGAACAAGGCCTAATTATTCTGTTGATAAAAAGAGGGATAGAAAGCTGAACTAAGGAGTATAGAGAGGCATATTGATGTTCTGACACCGCGGAAGGCTGAGTTGGTCACTGGATCTGGGTGGGGTGTCAAAATATTAAAATACACCGAGCTTGGTTTAGCCGTATTGTACCATGCTCCAGCGACCACTCTATTACAAAAATGTTGATTACTATTCCTTCAACAGAGGGTTGGAAAATGCTGCACGATTGTCATTCATAATAGAAAAATTCTGATTAACACATAAACCGACTTTACATAGTTAAACCTCCTTCTTTACGTCTCTCTAGTGGCATACTGCGCACACTATCACCAAGGTTCCGTAAGTATGTAATGCGCTTATTGTATGAGGATGATAATCATTGTACAAAAGTAGATTCACAAAAAAGATAAGATGATTAATCAGAAAATCGCTTGATTATACAGAAATTACAGAAAATACAGAGAAAAGCACTAATTTGAAACTTGTTTCACCGTTCTCCAGCATGAATAATTATGTGAAAAAAGAGTTTTGTCGGCGTGATGTCAAGCACAGATTTCGACGAAATTTGTGTGAACGAGTCGTTCTCAAAGGCACATAAGCATGAAGTGGATGAGCAAGGGACTGACACTTGAATAAAAAATTTCAAATCAAATATTTGCGCAAGCTGTCGAAATCAGTGATAATGGAGAATTTACACTCTTCATTACAGATGATGCGATGCGTTTGCCTTCGAAATCTATTGATTTCATCATTTATCTCTGGCGTAAATACTCGTAAGTAACGAGACAACACAGCTATGAAAAACTTCAAGCTTTAGAGACATAGGGCTTCAATGTCCGAATCAAACGTAGGCTGACGGTAGACGATTGACTGACAATAAAATGTTTTCAAAAACGAACGCTCCATTTCAAATTGTTGCGTTTGTTTCAATTCATTCCATTTTAAATCAAAGAGATTTCTTTAACGAGATAGACGAAGCATGGTAGAATACTTTGATACTATCTGAATAAACTAATCGAATATTTTCTGATATCACAAATGGCTTCCTATTCATTGGAATGATTGCCAACTATTACTTAATTGATTGTTTATATTATTGATGGCTATGAAGTGGTAATCAATTCCTCATAACTTGAGACATTTGGTAGGATCAGAATGTATTAAAGCGTGAATTTTATAGCTGTTTCTACGTTGGAGTCAGTTAAAAGTCCAGCACTAATATTCGTATCTATGGGAAGTTGTGGAAACTCAAAAAAGCCTCACATACCGGTCAACTCGTTGTTCTCAACGGGAAAATGATTGATATCTACAACAAACGTTCACTTGCCTGACTTATCCTCGAGACCAACATGGATCGAATCGCATACAGAAGGGTGCGACTATCCAAGTGAGTTTTGCGCAAGCCTCTGGTATGTTGTCATCCAGCGAAATTGAGCATTGATGCAACAGCTGTTTATTTTTGTGTATTGGTGGGAAGTATGGCAGTACACACATTCCCTCTGTCTTTCTCTCCCTCTCCCTCTCTCTCCCGAATATGTTACCCGACAAGGGAAATAGATACACTGGCATGCCGCAGTTAAAAGCGTCCTTCCTAACACCACGCTGCGGCTTGCAAAACTTTTATCCAACTCATTCACATGGACGATAATCAAAGACTGATTAGCGATCATTAATTAACTGCCAATTATCAAGTTGATTAAAAAGTTGGAGATTCACATTCCTGCGAGATATTGACGAGGGAGATGGAGTGTTTGATAATTGACATTTCCGGGACAAGATTTTAAATTATCCACAGTTTTAAATAAATAAATTGAATAAGGAAATGTTTGAAAATATTGAAAGTCTAGCATAAAGTGAATCCATGACGGATCTTTTCCGCTAGGAACTCAGGTTGGGATGCTAATTAGTTGTATACAGGATTGTGCGTCAGCTGAACACGTCATAATCGATTAGTCACAGGGCTATCGAGCGGCTGTGTTCCGTTTCCGGTGAAAGTCTATACCAATACTTGACAGCTCACATAGAGTTGAAGCGAACATGTAACAAGAAAACATGAATTAATGAATATAAACTTCAATTTTTTGCATGTTTGTACAGTGAAAATGCAGAAAACGATTGTATTGAACAAATGTCTGTTTACTAGCTATAGCTAGCTTTTATTATCTAGCTATGGTATGTTGCAACCCTGATCAGTGGCGGGCGCATTTAATCGATTCCGCTCGTGCAACGGAATTAATCGTGCAATTTTTTTATTTTGTTAAGTGACTGCTTGATAAGGAAAAGATAAGTCTATTTTTCTATTCACTCTTTCAACATTTAAGATAATTGCGTTAAATAGAATTTTGACACCTCCGTAGTTACACTTCTGCGCGGATGTTCGTACCATGAGATTATGTATGGCTAGGATAAGACAGGGTTGCCGTATGACGCGATTTTTCCATTCCTATACCAAAGTAAATCTTCATGGGAATCCTGTGGGATTTACCACACATCACAGAAGTGCAGTATTTTATACAATAGCATTAAACATGCTCGTATAGTACACGATTTATACGATTACACATGTTGTCAAGTATAGTAGGTCCATGTGATAATGCATCTCCGTATTAAGGCATGTAAAGTTACTGATATGAAACAATAATGTCTGATGTGCATTTATATGCACGCTATGAACCTATCCCGTCAACAATTACACTCTTATATGGCCTAAGATTTG
The DNA here is from genome assembly GCA_907163375.1 of Prostheceraeus crozeri. Classification (NCBI taxonomy): domain Eukaryota; kingdom Metazoa; phylum Platyhelminthes; order Polycladida; family Euryleptidae; genus Prostheceraeus; species Prostheceraeus crozeri. The sequence continues at coordinate 179,010 of CAJQUW010014582.1, read as the reverse complement.
CAAATACTTTGTAAAGCTTCAAAGCTTTAGAATATAAGTCTGAATTGATTAATAGATAATAGGGTTTATTACAAGATTGATGGAAGAAGCGATAAATAGCTACAGCCGTACTGGATAAAACATGAGTGATGTAGAGAGAGAGTAAAAATTGAAAAATGAAAGTAACATGCAAAAAAGCGTCGCCCAAACGTTGGTCGATGCATACCTCTCACAGTCCGCATCATAGTCACCATGAGCTCGAGTAAACAAAAGGCGGATTGAAGGCACCTGATGCCTAGCGCCGATGTAGCTTCTTCAGTGGTAGTGTGATAAAGTGAGGTGCACAACCAGAAAGCAATACTTCATGGTAGACTTGCAGCAGATTCTTTAAAGTAGATTCTCAGTTGCTCTTTGTTTAACACTTTATCAATGTTTTGATTTGTAATGCTGTATTCTCAAACACTTACAAATAGAGTGTCGTATTTGCTAATAGGCCATTGATGGCTTTGACGTTTTATAAGGTAAAGTTTCTCCTGATTGAAATTATCGAATTGTAGTGAAACTATAATGTTCTAGAAATTATACACAATTTGTCAATTAGACTAATTGTAAACTTCTAATCACTGAATCTGAGAAAATCTTGAAATATTCAGAATCACATGATTTTAGCCTACTCGTGCACTGAATCCCACGTTTCGGAATTGCGCAGGCCACTGTCCCTCATCCGAAGTCGATTGTTATTCAAACAGATAGTTGTGGCAACATTATCAAAAACGGTTAATATTTCGCGATACGTAGCGCTTGAGTAAGTGATATCAGGCTTTTCCGAGGCTTTATTACAAATACCCTTGAACATATCCATGCACCAAACGAAAAATCCAACACAGTAAAGATAATGAACATCTTTGTCCTACTTTATGCAATGATTATAATTGGAAAATGAACATCTTCTTTTGAGATGGATTATCAAACTTCCGCAAGTGTCAAGTCGTGCAAATATAATATAAGTTTGCAGATGCTATTATTGTACTGTCTTGTATCAGACAATCTAAGTGAGCATCCTGTAAAGATGTGGTAATTTCTGAATTTTTTAGAAAATCCGGAGCTCCAGTCTACACTGGCCCATTCTGTATCAGTATTTTTTACCTCGATGGACCGCTGTAAACTTAAGAAGGTAACAAATTTAGGCCCAGTGTTTTTCTTTGGTGTCAGCTGTTCGAAAGTTCAAGAATGAGTAGATCATCTGAGGTAAGAAAAACAAAAATATTGCTTTGTAGTGTTTTGTGTTATTGAGTGAACTGCTCTGCGTAGAAGATGGGAAATGTGATGCGTGTATCTTGCAAATAATGTAAACCTTATATGCAAGCTTGCTGCCAAATTATAAAATTAACAATAAAATATATTATTGATAAAATAATTTCTACCGAACTCGTCACAATGCTATTATTCAATTGAAATAAAATACTAGCCAATACAGGGTGTTCGCGGATCTTCTTGCGGATTTTTGTCATAATATTACGGGGAATACCACTGCGTCTTCAACAGAGGTGTTGTACAAATTAATTATATTCAAGTATACTCGACGACTCTCGCTGTTATCATTAAATAAGTCTAAGTTTCATTTCATTAGATATACGAAAATCAGTCATATGGAATGGAGCGCATTGGTTGGTTTGATGGACGTTAACCATGCTTTTCTAATTGTTTTCTTACTTTTACTATCTGACCTCTTCCTAGAGGTAATTGAGATAACTTCAGTTGCCACTTCTGTGATAACATGATCATGAGGTGAGACGCAGTCAGAATTTTGACATCGACAGAAAGATTCTTTGGCAAAAGCATCGCTTCTTTGGAAAAACTGATTATGGAAACTCCTCCCAATGCTCCGAGAAAATGTGTGGATGATTACAAGGCGCGATGACTGTCGGATGTCAAGAGGGCAAAATATCATTGTAGCTTTCGAACATGATTCCATCAATTTGCAAAGAATGATTGATTGAACAAGAAGTCAGGTTTCCTCTGCTTCCCGAATGCAAAGTAGGCTACATAAGGAAGAGTTATCAAACATTTAAAGCATACCGTTTTACAGTAAGCTATCTGAAACCTGAAGTTGTTCCTAATCGACTTCAATTACATCTTTTAGCGACTGAAGGTTTTACATACAGGATCCTATACTTCATCTTTAATATCCGTTTAAGTGATGAGACAACATTCTTTCTCAATGGAAATATCAACCTGACTAACTTTCACTTGATTGACGCGAAACCGATGTGATCATCTTTCATGATTTGCTTTTTTGTGGTCTCATCTCACCTTACGGTTGGGATAAGTTGCCAAGGAACGGAAGAAGCAGTCAACGTCAAAGCGATGCACGGATATTTGACAAAGTACTTCCAGTGAAGACGCAGCTACGAAATCGAACACGGGTGCATCAGTAGGATGGAAGGACCACAACCATTTAGGGCTCTTGAAAACGTGAGCCTCAGATATCAAAATTGAATGATCGTTGGATTGGTCGGGATAGGCCTACTCCCTGTTCATCAGAAAGTCTAGAAGTGCCACTGTTGGACTTCTGGGTATGGAGCTGGATGCGAAATGATATTTAATAAACACCGTACCCAAAACATTTGCATGAATTGAGGCGAGGACTAACATCATTTATTGGACAACATAATTAGAGATTATGTATTAATTATCGAGCTTAACAACACTTTGTCATGTGCCGTGAGCTTTGCAAACTATGTGATGTAGGTCATGTGAAACTCATTTTATTGTTTCTTAAGCAAAGGTATTCAGTGGCATTCAACTTTGGTACCTTAAAGATTGTAAAAACCCTTGCATAAAACCTGTATAAATAATATTGAGTGCTATACGAATTAGTTTGCTCAGATAACTCATATAACGGTGTCCAAGCGGCGGGCTAATCTTGAATATCAGACTCAATGCTTCAAAATTGATGCAAATCGGCATCATTTACAGGATCCTCTTGCACATCATTAGAATCATAGAAATCAACAAAACATGCTTAAGAGCGCCGAATGAAATGCGACATCAGCCTTATCTCGTATCCGTGCTACAGCATATTTCCGTCCATGTGCTATGTTATAGAAGTCTATGATCTTCGCAACAAAGCACGAGAGCATAGGCCTATATGGTATTTCTCCTACGATGATGAAAGTCATCCCAGTAGCCATTTATAATAGAATATAATGCTTACTAATTTAAATTATTAGTTAAAGTCGTCCTAATGAGGACTGATTGCGTTCTCCAATCCGCAAGTGTACAAAGGCAATGCTACTGTAACCATTGGATTAATCAGTTCTTAAAAGAACTCAATGTAGCTTTCTCGTGGCAACAAATTAAAATTGATCAGCTTTGGCCCAATATCTGGTAAAAATGGAAATCTTAAGACTTGTAATACTACTCATTCTTGCTGTTAATATACTAATACCATAGATTCAAAACAGACGTCTAATATACTGTACCAACTACAGATGCTGATAGTGGAAATCGAATAGGATAATGGTCACCACAGGTTAAGGAAATTAAAATGGATATTATAAAACAACAGGAAACCAATGAATAGAAATTGGAAAAGTGGAGGTAAAATATGGAAATACAACGATGCTACTACACCGATTACAAGTGAACTATATCTGACACTACACAAAGCAATGGTAAGAGTGGATAAGTGGAAAGTGGATAATGGAGGTAAACAATAGAACTACAATGACACTCTACTACACCGAAAGCAATGAAACTATACACACTATACCTAAGACTACACATGGAAAATACTATTTCTTCACTTGAATTTGTTATCGCCAGTTTCTTCATCCGTATATAGTACTTCATGTAATTCCACATTTCTTCATTTGAATTACAATACATCGATCACTACTTCAGCTACCGATTAATTGTTAGATGTGAAAGTGTTAATTGTTGGAATTGTTAGAATTGTGAAATTGTTAGAGTGAGTATTGAAATTGTTAGATGTGAACAATTGCAAACCCAAGACAGAAATTCCTCACAAAGTGCTTTTCAGTTCATTCACACACGAAATTGTTCACTGATTCAAAAAGGATATTACGAAAACAGAATCAGAACTTGCGCAAAGCTTGTAGACACGTAAGTTCGTATAAATAGCCCGCATTATTATATTATTATATCGATATCGCACAATATCGATCATATTGTCGCTTCCAGCTGTTCCACGTAGTATTTACGACTACATGTTTATTTTGTATCGTCAGACTCATTAGCCAAAGCTGCTGTGAAAGGGGTATCTAAATGTAGCCCATCGCATTCTCTTAGTGTTAGCATAAACATATAACTTCTGATCCGCGATTATTCAAGTGGAGTACTTTCACTCTTGTTACATAGCAGGTCTACAATTGTCTGCAGGAGGGCTTTTAAAGTTAATAAAATTCAGCATGTCTTAAAATGCCGATGCCTAAATCTACAAACTACATGTATGTATTATGATAGTCAATTGTAGACTACATATCTTGTGAAGTTAAGCAAAATCATAAAAGCAGCAAATGACGTCAGAACTACAGCATTGTTACAGCAACGAATGATTGCATGAATATCATTCAATTGCATAAAACCAAGACACGCAATAACAGTCAAATTTACTGAAGTCTATATCAGTCAACGAGGTCCGAAACATTGTGTTTGAACTGTATGCAATTGTGCTTCAACGTTGAACGCTCCATTTCAGGTAAGATCCTTTAAAATATCAGTTGCTGAATATGATTTGTATGTATGATTTCAGTAAATGTGCGAGAATATTTATGCTTCAATAAAATTCTGGTCCGGACCTCCTAATAATTAGACCTCCTACTAAATAGACATGTAGAATTTGCTTTGGGATACTTTCAATAATTAAAAGGTTTGATAATATGATGTCAGGCCGCTTATATTTATTAATGTTTATAATCTCTCCTCTGAATATCATTCATGTGCTTCTTGCTATAATAAAATAGGCCTATATTCAAATGCTGTTTGTGCAATGTCAAGGTCCTTCCACAGCCATCTTATTCTCTCCAATCATTTTTATCTGTTTCATCTGTAATATCATCTGTAACTATTTCTATAACATTATCATATTCGTAATTGTAGCATTATTTGCCGCATTTTATATTCGTGTTCTCGATTTGAGAAATAAACGTTTTGATATTTTGATATCATAATTAATTCGCATATGATATTTTTCGTTAAGTATTTCTAAGACGGCAGTCATAGGCATTTATCTTTTGAGAAGTTCTGGGTCTTTGAATGTAACTGTCCGCAATCGCCTCCACTCTGAATAACATGTACTATTCCTAACACATCAGGCAAAGCACAGACGGTAAAGAATATGAAACCATGACACATCAATGACTGACTTGAGTTCAAAAATACTCAGTTCATTAGATGTATTGATTCAAACTGTCTGGACCGTGATATTTATAGTATTCTCCCTTACTCTTATTCGTGACGCAAAATATCATGCAATAGTTTAGACAATTTTAAGAAGCTTGTGAGATCGTGCCATTACTTGATAAAATAATGCACTTCTGCACGATTTTGCAAGAACTTGGAAAATGTCTTCCATAGTCGCACAAGAGTATTTTACGATGAAAATCTGCTATTTTTTATTCTCTGTGCAAGTATGAACTTATGGAATTAGTCACGCGCACTATCCATTGAACAATTTCAGTACTTTTTTGTAAATACATTTCAGCTAAATTTTACATGAACTTCAAATATAAGATTTAATGAAAGAACTACGAAGATTAGGATTACCTGATTTTCGTAGGCCTATATTTCGGCAAATCAGACTTCTGTTAAACTGGTTGAAACTTGCAATAAATTTATTGGACGCACGTTTTCTCAGTTGAATTTCTTTCAAATCAGACCATTAATTCTTGCAAAAAAATTAATTGAAATTAATTCTTGTGTTGACACCATTGTTGATGTGTGGGATTTAGGCACCTTTACCCTCTTAGTAGATTTGCTTTGATTAATTTTTAGATAAAACGTTATGTTTCAATCGCCCCATCAAATTTTCTAAAAGTTTTGTTGAAATTTGTACATCGGACGGTCAAATTCAAATCCTATTGAATCGATGTTTTTCATAGAAATAAACATAAAGCATTAATTTAAAGTTTATCATATTTTGTTTTTCAAATTTTTTGTGTGATGAACTTTTATAAAAATGTCATATTTATACGAAAACTCGTATGAAATAATTGAGAAATAGTGGTTTCACTAAGAACGTCTAAAAATGGCTTTACCATTTTAATATTGTGATGAATAAAAAAATAAGTGAAAATGAAAATTAATCTCTTCAGCCTAACGTTTTCAGCTTCATAGCAGTCGCCACTGTCGCTGATGAGTTTGGAACTCGAAATGCTGGGCTGAGAAAATTTACTTAGATTTATTTCTATTATCGATATTTATTTGAAAACAACGCATGAGTGACAAAATGGCTACTTTCTCAAGACGTCTGCTGCAACTTACAATGCAAAAAATAATGACTAAGCTGAACAAATGGCAGCTATCCAACTCTCTATTGATCTATCTGTGGATTCCTTGAATGTGACTTTGAATTGCTTGTCTGTATTGGTTTTATGCACCGCTACGTGTAATTGACTGCATATACGAATCTTTCATTGTTTCAGCTAGCGTATTTTTCATACGCTAATGAGTAAATTTCATGTTTTGACTTAATTTTGGCGATTTTACTCATTTTGTAGAGGCTCTCAGACATCAAATACTGAATCATGTGACTCACTTCAACTTTTTTATCGAAATTGATGTTCTGAACTCAATCATGTTTCAAATTTCATGGCATTCTGGTAAACACTTTCTTTTCTGCAAAAGAAAATGTACGAAAATTGCCAAGTGTTTCACAATCCATAGATATTTCTTGAATTTTACCATTGGATTCCAATGGGAATCCCTTGACCTTACCTATAACCGAAAGCGACTGGCTGTGACACTTAAGGATTTGATTTTTATATTCAGCATTTCAAGATCTACAGACCCATGCTATTACGCCCTTTGTGCACGAATTTAGGAAGAAAGTGTCAGTAGCTCCCGTCCTAAAATAGAAATGATAATAGCCGTGGTTCTTTACAAAGCAACTTGACAGGGAACGGGCATCTAACTATTGTCAACCAATGGAAGCCGCCATCATTTCGGTTGTCATGACAACGCATGTCCACGACGCACATGTAGCATTATTTCTAATGTACATATCCGTTTAACATGCAGTGTGAGATCTGTGCGCTTGGGTCAATGCAAATAGATATGAAAGTTAAGCAAAGTTTAACCCTTGAGTAATTATTCCCGTATTTGGAACTTAAAAATGCTATCGTTTGATTTTAATGTGGGTTCATTACCCGAAAGAATCAATTTGCAATAACTGACGGATCTTCAGTAAAACCTGCCAACAATGGCTGAAGGAAATTCAGAGCGGAGATTACGAACATGTGCAGCAATTTTGAAAGAATGTGACTGCCACATCAGTAATTAATCGGCGATATCCAGTAAACTGACCGTCACGTGATTCCTGACAGATATTATTTCATAAACTGCGACACTTCGGGTTGAAAATTTTAAGCGGAAGTTTGTGCATATAGTTAACTGGTGGTGATACCACAGTTGACTTTTCAATTTCTCTCTCTCTCTCTCTCTCTTGCCCTTCTTTTAAGATGCATGGGAACCTGGGTCGGCTTCCAACTACCAACCGTTAACTGTCGTGCTTGTTTAACTCTTGAGTGTCATACGTTTTGTTCAGTATTTACCTTGATCGCATTGCAATTTGAATTATCTTGAATGTTTTGAGTTCGTTGCATGTTCACGTTTGAACTCGTTTCACGCTTCTTTAATGCATGAATCACTACTTGCTATTATCACTACTTCTACGTCCAACCACTTTTGTGGCTCCGTTACATTGATGACATATTCTGTGTCTGGAACTCTAATGAGTCGACCTTATTTGAATTTTGTAAATTTGTAAATAGTATTTACGATACTATTAATGTAGACATGAAACACAGTATTATCGAAATCCACTTTTTGGATCTTTTATTGTACAAAGGTAATAATCGTATTTTGTACAAAGTTGGTTTTAAACCCACTGACACGCATGCTATTTTGTCACCATCGTCATATCACCCGCGCAGCGTCTTCCGATCTATTGTTTTTGGTCAAGTTTATAGATGGGCTGCGAGAAGTTCTACTTATCAAGATTTTTCAGAGACTAAGCGTATTGTACAGCCTGTATGGATTAAGCAGGGCTATACGCGTAGTGCTATTCGTAATGCAGTAAGGCGTGTTTTTTATTTAACGGGGCAGGCACCCGGCAGGTGGGAGACTGGTTTCTTCCCCTGCAATTGTATTATATGTAAGTACAGTAGTTTTACTAACACTGTAAATAACCCTGTAAATAGTAACTCTTACTTTATTGTACATAGGCTTACGCGTAACTTACGTAATGTTATTTACTTTATATTTTGTAAGAAAGTAAATTTTGTCTAAGCGTATCTCCGAGCATTTGTACCATATCAGCACGTCGCATTCCACTCCTGTTGCACGACACTTTAATGAGTCATGTAGTCCTAGTGACTTTTGTTTTACGGGTCTTGAGCATTGCCCAGGTGACAAGAAGCGTCTTCTACATGAGAACAATTGGATGAAACGACTTCATACCTTTGCACCACTTGGTATGAACATTGAACTGAACCGCCTTGACCGCATGCATTTGGTCTTACCATATATTGACTGTAGCCAACGTGTAATCCAGTTATGTAGGAAGGAACTCAAAGGTGTCGACATTTGCCCTTCTTTTAAGATGCATAGGAACCTGGGTCGGTTTCTAGCTACCAACCGTTAACTGTCGTGCTTGTTTAACTCTTGAGTGTCATACGTTTTGTTCAGTATTTACCTTGATCGCATTGCAATTTGAATTATCTTGAATGTTTTGAGTTCGTTGCATGTTCACGTTTGAACTCGTTTCACGCTTCTTTAATGCATGAATCACTACTTGCTATTATTATCTGCATGAATATTGATTTGCATTGATTATCTGCATTAACATTGATTTGCATGTTCGGTTGCATGTTCTGCTTTATTTGATTGACTCACGCTCACAGCCTAGTTTGCTTTGTGCTCAAATAGCTTCTAATTTGTTGCAGTGTATTTATTGTGGAACTGACGAAGTCATTATAACGAAACCGGTTTTCCACAGTTGCGCTGTTTTTGCTTAATTTTGTGGTCTCTGGTGGATACTTGTGCTGTGGGGTCGGTGTGAGGATCCCGGGGAACTATCTCCCTCTCTCTCTCCCACTGTCTCTCTCTCTCTCTATCTATCTATCTCTATCTCTCTCTCTCTCTCTCTATCTATCTATCTATCTATCTATCTCTCTCTCTCCCTATCTATCTATCTCAAAACGTTTATTAGCCATTTTAAGGCGAAACATTACGGTCGGTGGAATCGGATGAGGTTTGATATAAAGGAGTATGTGAAAGTGAATTGTTTAATGGTAAAATGACAAAAAATAGAGATCAAGATTAAGAGGTACTCTTCAACTTTGACGGAGAAGAGACATCCTGGAACAACTCTGAAATTTCATTCACTGCTTATCAATGCAAATATGATATGTTTCAAAAAGCGAAATTATGAGAGAGAGCATAACAGATTATTCATGGTAATCGCATTCATATTCTATCAGAAGTCATAAGTACAGATCATGTAAATGTTGCGTCATATCATAAAACCCATCTAGGATCTCTCTCTCTCTCTCTCTCTCTCTCTCATTCCTTCCTTCTCTCTGAGTATCTGGCTTAAAGAAGACTTCGAAGCTCCGGCGTGTTCTCGAACTTGTGTTGCTTACGAACATGGCCAAAATTACGCGATGCAGAGGGGTACAAACTTCTCCCTCTCTCAGACTACAAAAATCAAAAATTCAAAAAATTGGGTTTCAGTTCGCCCAAAAAAGATAAAAGTAAATAGTTTAGAAAGGTGCAGATTTTACAAGGAAGCTGTGTGGTAAGCGTCATGTGTGTCAGTCAGCTCACAATCATACGGAAAGGTATGTCAACCATGCACAACAATATCGAAGGTAATATGAAGTCTCTCTCTCTCCAACTCCAATACGAACTGCCATTAAGAGCAATAGAAACCTGAAATCGCTGTTGAAACATTCCTTACCATCGGTCAGTAACCTATTTATGCCTGACTCAGGTCTGTTGGATACCCTTTTGCCTTTGTTAGGAGCTGAAGGAGGTTATATCCGAAAGCTTCTCCGAACAAAAGACTTCTAGGCTTATTTGCCTTTTTGGTATTTAGACCGAAGGGCATGGCGGGGTTCTCTCTCGACTCTTCTCCTGTCTCTCTCTCTCTCACTCACTCACTCACTCACACACTCTATCACTCTCTCTTTGTGTGTGTGAGTGTGTGGGTGTCCATGCGAGAACGGCGTATACAAACAGTGTCTCAATATGATGCAGTTGGCTTAAGATCGGTCTATCCGATGATAAATGATATTATCGATTGTACATCGCCCACCGCTGCCCGTCAAAGCTGGCTGGCAGACTTCGCTACTTTGTATTGACTACCGTCGACATGAAAAAGTGATCGGGATATCCATGTTAAATAATTCAGGACAATTCTAGGATCGGATATTTACATCCATGCGGATTAAAACAAGCCAGTTCTCAAGTAGAGAGCGCAGTCTGTAGTAAGGATCACCGTCTAAGCCTTTTCTAACTTAAACTATGCGCCGTGTGAATTCGGGAAGTATCTACAAGCCAATTTACAGTCAATGATGGTAATTTTGAATAAATTTGCTGTTGATCGATGGAGTTGCGCGGGAAGAAAGTTGTTAACTCATCAAACTTGGACTAAGAAAACTGAAGAACGGCAAATCTTGGAGACATGAGTAGTTCTGTATAGAAATATCAAATTCTCAAGATTTAACTTTTGTAACTTTCGTCAGATGTCGTGACTTTAAATAATTTTTCATGAGTATTTTATACAATCTTTCATATCATTATAGCACACGTTAAGACGAGAAAAGACAGAGATTTCAACTCTCGATATGATATCATAGTCAAGCAGTCCGGCGGGAAAGATATTGTATTCGAAATGCGAATAATCATCTATCTGATGATGTGCCCTTGAATTATCGTCATTGAATCTCTCCTCAATTTGGTTATCGAATTACCGCCACGGTTTTCGAAGAGATTTCTACCAACGTTTCGACAATCATGCATCGACTGACTGAACGCTTTCTTGAGCTGGTAGTAAACTTTCATCAAAATTAATTCAATTAACTTCAAAGGGTTTTATTTTCATGGATATTATTGCCATCGTGTGTAAATCATTTAACTATATCACTTTTCCTCGTAGCATGTTTGAGTATTGTCTGCAGACCTAGCATTTGTGATACATCACCATTTTTTCCTATTATCTGTTCTGCAGTTTAAAATGGCAGATTATTTTGAACCAGTACGCGCAGAATAGTAATCTTACAGCATGGCAATCAAGCAGTAACTTTAATGTGGCTATCTATGGTTGGAAGTAGATTGCTCAAGTCGCGGAAATCCAACTTCGGCACTCTGCTTGTCTTGCTACAACGATAGGCTTAGATTAGCATTTGATGTAATCTGACATTGCATTACTCCCAGCCGTTCCGTAGTCATTCTGTATTTATTCCTCGAATCTAGATGCTCTAATAGGTTTTAATTATCTCTAAAACTAGGATTCGAATTCCACTTTGGACGAAACACAGTTATGGAATCGGTAATCGATGTCCCTGATTTATTCCGGCATCCAAAGCGGGTTTCTGTAGGGATCGAGGCCGAAAATGAGACTTTCACAAAATGATGTGCACCCTTTGCCTTCTGCGAATCAGCGCGTCTGCCGAGTTTTACCTGGTTCCTCTTGTTGTCAGACACGACCAAAGAAAAGCACAATGGGACGCAGACTGAAGTCTGTGATGAAATTAAAATATTCTATGTTTTCTCTGATGAGTGAAAAATGCTGAGTATAGAGCCTTGAGTTTTGACAAGGAATGTCTTCAGGTCATTTCCTGTTATATTTATGTGGCATTATCAAGCTCCTGATCGGCGATGTATGCGAAAATGTAGTTAAATGCAAATGATATTGGTCAGAATACTTGTGCTTGCCGACAATGGTAAGGTTCCCGAATCTGATTACGTTTAGCTTTGAAAACGGGTACATGGACATGATAGGAAATGACTTGAGCTCATTACATGTCAAAAACTGTCTCTAAACTTTGTATTTTTCATGTAGTGAGAGAAAGCACGGAAAATTTCATTTTAGAAAGAACTTCAATCTGAGTCCCATTGGATTTACATGTTTTTTTCTTTGATCTTATCTGACAAGAGGTGGACCAAGTGGAATTCGGCTGACGTGCTGATTCTTAGTAGGCATAGGGTGTACAATTGTACATCATTTTCGGCCTCGATCCCTGCAGAAGCTTGTTCTGACTGCCTGACCAATTTCATACAGATGAATGATAAAGCTTCGTCTGAGAGAATATAACGCTTTTCAATCTCATACTGAAAGTTCTATTTCCTTTTGGGAGCATGGAAGTCAAGTCCGAGAGCACGTGCTTGATGGCTGTGGTTGGGGTAGCGATAGTTTGGTCGTGTTACTTGGCGTCAGGGTTGGTTCTTGTCGGGTTCCTAGCCTCTACGAGCTGGTGCTTGACTGAGGGGGAGGAAGACACCCCTGCAACTGGCAATGTCCCTGATGGGTGTGGAAGATTGCTGCCAGGGTTGTTCTGTTGGAAATCAGCATTACACAGGTGCAAACGGACCGGGGTTACGGAGATTGATGAGGACCTTCCCATAAGAGCAGTTATGCCCCTTTCCGGCTTAATGGAGTGTCCGTGTGTGCCCGCATCCTTTGTAACCAGGGTCTCAAGGAGTGATGCAGGGCTGCTGCTAGTTTGGTGATGAGTGGATTGCGCAAGATTTCTGCTACTTATGGGCACGGTGTCACGGAGATGGCGGTTTCATTTTTGAAATTTCCTAAATGATTTTTCAACGCTAACCCATGTAATTTGACCCGTAGAACACGATTTTGATGGTTAAAAAATCATCGATCGAGGGTTTTTTGAGAAAAATGCAAAAATTCAAAATGTCGGACTCTGAAACCGAAACTGCGTTCTACGAACTTCCATATCAATTTCCTACGGAATTTCTCCATGCATACTCATGTAATTTGACCTCTAGATTACGATTTTGATAGTAAGAAAATCATTGATCGAGGGCTTTTTGAGAAAAATGCAAAAATACAAAATGGCGGACTCTGAAATCGAAACTGCGCTCTACACACTTCCATATCAATTTCCTAAGGGATTTCTCCATGCATACCCATGTAATTTGACCTCTAGATTACGATTTTGATAGTAAGAAAATCATTGATCGAGGGCTTTTTGAGAAAAACGCAGGGTATGGAAATTCTACATACACATGTGGGAAATCCCTTAGGAAATTGATATGGAAGTTCGTAGAACGCAGTTTCGATTTCAGAGTCCGCCATTTTGAATTTTTGTATTTTTCTCAAAAAACCCTCGATCGATGATTTTTTAACCATCAAAATCGTGTTCTACGGGTCAAATTACATGGGTTAGCGTTGAAAAATCATTTAGGAAATTTCAAAAATGAAACCGCTATCTCCGTGACACCGTGTGGGTCCCACTCCGCACCTTCGCGTGTATCTTTTGTCTTATGACGATGTAAAAGTGTGTGAAGATATTCAAAGCATATGGGGATTCTTGGCAATTAATCTTCCGTCTTTTGCTAGTTTCACGCAATTAGAAAGACAAGGAATTCGTTATTGAATAAAATATATCGAAATTATAACCATGGTAAAAAGTCTTCGAGGTGATAATCTTGAAAGATACAGAGAATCTACTGCCTAATCGCTAGGCACATTGTCTTTACAGAAATGAAATGCTAAACCATCTATAATCATTTTAGAATCATAGAAGTTTAATTACATGCATCATAAAGATAGAAGAAATATTAATTATGTCCTGGCATAGGTCAATGTTGAAGATTGATTTCTTCAACTGGTACATTTGCCTGACTCGATTTGCTTTTGTATTCAAGATTGATGCAGAACTTTATGATCTGCCGCTGAAGTTAGCTGCTTCTGCTATACTTGTCTTGTGAGAATGATAGCACACAATGCATGAAGTGCAGTAGCTATGTAAAATCAATAACACAATCAAGTAGATGACTAACGATTTCAATTCATGTGGCCCTTAAAAAGTTAAACGACAGATTCGCTTCAGATTGAGGAGTAGCAAAAATGAAAAGCAATAATGACAGCAATCAAGGCATATCAAAGCACAACCAAGGAAGATGTACAATGCTTATACAAAATGTGTGGAAAAGATTGATAAAATTGCATGAAAAATAATGTGCAATAACAGTTAAAGAGAGGAAAAATAATCAGCTATCTTGATATAGGCACGGTACATGGAGCTCACTATGATTGAGACAAGGCAGTTGTTTAGATTGCCAAACCTCTAAGAACAAACGCTTCTTGCAATTGGTTTCTAGGCAAATAATTTCAGGAGAAGACCATTCGATGTGGTGGTCCTCTTTGAAGTCAAGTTCCGCAAAGGCGGACTAGTCGGGCTGGATCAAGCGCAATGCCGATTTGTGCTGCCTCAAACGGGTTTCAAAGCTGCTGCTAGTTTGTCCCATACTAAATGTCGATCAAACCTATGTCATACAAATTATTTTCGCATTACATTTTCAGTGAAATCTTGCGTTTTTCGAGAAACAATTGAATTCAATGATGATCAAATCAGAAAACGTGAATGAAATCGGAGAAATATTTGCAATAAACAAACGAGAAGAATGAAGTTGTGATCGTATTTAATCTGACAGATAGTCAAGAAATCTAAATATAGAGTCAAAGCTTTTCCCTCCATAAACCACATGTTACCGGATATCCTTTTCTTTATTTATGATACCTATAAATAAAACCTGTTATTTGTTTCCAAACCAAGATAAAGATTCTTCCAGTCTTGCTGTAAACTAGGAATATATATGAATGTTGGCGGATACGGGTGAGAATAGTAGACACTTGGAATTCGTGAACATCTGGCCTGAAAACTGTCTTATTATTTTCCGCAGTGAATACTCGATTCCATTATCAAAACAGCAAGTTTAGATCATAAAAAAATCATTAAGGAGACATTCTTGAAAAACAGCAATTCTGACTTTTAAGTGTTTTTCTTTTCATTGATTCTAAATTAAGACACGTCAACAAGAAGATGCTATGTGGATCTCAAAGTTGTCACGCAGTTAACCGAGGTGTATGTTCTATGTTGCACATTTGTATTTTGATATTTCATATAAAAGTAGTATTAATAGTGTTTATATTTCAGAGATTTTATTGAATGGGTGTAGTCACAATATAAGCCGAACAATGAGTGCACATAATAGACTAACCAAAAGTCTGTGGACTTCTAGCTGTAGCCAACAGAATCTTACAAAATAAATTTTAACAAGACTCCATGGGCTTCTGCTTCTAACCAATATGTTCTTACAAAATCGGATAAAAACTAACAAACTACATGGGTTTTATTTGCTACCAATATGTTCTCATATGATTGGTTAATAACGTATTGTAAAACTGTAAACGGATATATGAAAATTAATAAACACAGTGGCGCAATTGACCAAGAGGCGACTTTGTAGCCATGCTTCATAGTTGCCCAAAATCAACTACTGCTTCTTTGGCCGGCATATTTTTATTGCGACAGTACGCAACTATTGCTCCGTTTTGGATAATTTTAATAAGCACAATTGGGTCCGACATTTTTCAAGTTCAAGGGATCGCTTCTTTGATTCTTTTAGAACAACGGTGATGGTATTATTGCTTCGGGTCAAATTTTCTGACTACTGAACATTCAATTGATTTTACGCTTTTGACTCCTTAGAAATCTGCCTCACTGCCAAGAATGATGTATGAATAAATGGAGAAGGACGTATCTCATTGATAAAAGCAATTTCTGTACCAATTCAAGTAAGATATTTTTGCCATCCATTCAAGGTATGAAAAACGCTGTCAGACTGAGCCTCTAGCGAACCTAATCATCTCTCCTACGACGTCATCTCCTTGTAAAATAACTTCTGTTCTTAAAAGGTGCATCGATGAAAATTAAACCCTTCGACCTTTTTTGCTGTACTTCAACTTTAGATTCCCGCTTGCCAGTTAGTTTCACTACGTACATCATTGATGTACATCAAGCTGATCTGCGGCAATGTCGTCGTTCAAAAAGTAATCTCCAACAATGATTTACTAGAGTCACTGGATGGGGAGGTACAACCGCTCTCACTTGACGACTTGGTAGCCATGCCTTTATGAGACTGGCCGCGTGTATGGAGGTGCCACTTATCTCACTTGACGACTTGGTAACCATGCCTTTATGAGACTGGCCGCCCGTATACCGCCGACTGTACCACCGCTCTCACTTGAAGGCTTCCTAAGCACAGCCTTGTGAGACTGATCACATGTATGGAGGTGCCACCGCTCTCACTTGACGACTTGGTAACCATGCCTTTATGAGATTGGCCGCCTGTATGGAGGCACCCCTGATGTCACTTGAAGATCTGCTAGACATGACCTTGTGAGACTGGCGGCCAGTATGAATTTTATGGGCAAGTGACAATGATGATAATTTGAACTGTGAAGGTATTTCAGTGTCGACAATGTTATCTAGACAATTTGATTCTTCCATCTCATCCACAAATTACTTACTTCTCGAATAGCAATTACTTGAGCATCACCTCAAATATTTTACTGTTGAAATTCTATACAAGCTGAAAAATAATCAAAATTCTGTATTGAAGGAATTATCCTAATTTGTGTTTGGAAGATATATCTCATTGGGAAAATAATTGGAAATCTGGTGAAGCAAATATTCTTAATTGTGACGTTCCTCGGTGACTGGAAACGATTATCTCGAAGAAATACGACTTTACAGCTTCTAATATATGTTTTGAGTTGATTTCCAGGCCAACAGTTCAATTCATTCGTCTGAGCAAATTCATCGACCTCGAACAAGTTTACCGAGAATATTTTTAAATAAAACGATTTCAAACCAAAGACTCATGAGTTTATTTTTAATGATATTCATGGACCGCATATATTTTATGCTAGTCTGACGTCAGTTGGACAAGGTCAGTAGTCGTCACGGAGTCCAATGACGGTCTCCACCTCGTGACACATCCTGGGATGGTGAGGCAGGACTTCCATCTACTTCCCCGTCACGGAGACCAATGATGCTCACAGACAGTCTCCACCTCGTGACACATCCTCGGATAGTGAAACATGATTTCTAATCACTGCACCGTCACGGAGACCAATGATGCTCAAGGGCAGTCTCCTCGTGACACATCCTGGGGTCGTGAGGCAGCACTTCTATCCACTGCACCGTCACGGAGACCAATGATGCTCACAGACGGTCTCCACCTCGTGACACATCCTCGGATAGTGAAACATGATTTCTAATCACTGCATCCTCACGGAGACCAATGATGCTCAAGGGTAGTCTCCACCTCGTGACACATCCCGGGATGGTGAGGCAGGACTTCTATCCACTGCACCGTCACGGAGACCGATGATGCTCAAGGGCAGTCTCCACCTCGTGACACATCCTGGGATGGTGAGGCAGGACTTCTATCCACTGCACCGTCACGGAGACCAATGACATCCACAGACGGTCTCCACCTCGTGATTTGTATCTCCTACACAGCAAAAACCTTCAATCATTGTTGCAGTGCAGTTGCTGTCTCTCAGTTAATCTTTATCAGTTTATCTTCTGTATCACAGCGATTCTCCTTCTGACGAATGGAATTTCTGACCTAATCACGAGTTCTTTCTGATAATCTTCAAATTCGATGAAATTTCGTGTTGTAAGAAATTTGAGCGACAGACGATCAGATTTTGCATCGATATTGCAAATTTTTCCGTTAAAGACTGAAATCTCATTAATTCCTGGTGTATGAAGCTGATGAAGCATCGATAAGTTGGTGGAGGAAGGAGCCAAGGTTTGCAGCAGCACTGGAATGATCGACATTGACCTGCTTGCATTATTAATGAAAGGCAGCACTTGCTCATGTTGTAACGAAGATGACAAGAGGGAATATTCCAAGCATGAACTCAAGTGACCCTCCCAAACAAAGAGCCGTGTTGAAAATCGCTGAATAAAAGGGGAAATGATTGCCGCAATATTCAAATTGATCAAAACCACATTGAATTCAAAATCAATTCAACAAATTGATTTGTTGAATTACAGTTTGATCACAAAGAAGAGGAGAATGCCATGCAAGACACACGGCATTCTATTCATTTATTTCAGCATAAACACGATTTGTAGCTATGAATATCTCATAGAAATCCGACTTTCCGCTTTGTTTTAGCTGGTGAGAATAGAATAGAATAGACAATATTAGTTCAGCAGCCAGAGCGAGTTTCTGCAGGGAAAGAGACCGAAATGACACTTTCACAGGATATGCACCCGATGCCTACAACGAATCTGCACGTCGGCCGAGTTCTATATACAATTAGTTCCTCTTCCGGTCAGATGCGATCAAAGACAAACACATCTTAATCCAGTGGGACGCAGATTGAAGTTTATTTGGCAAATTTTTGTCATTTTGGCATTTTTAGTAATTTCAATAAATCTGGTAAAGTAAGACTTTGATATCATTTTTTGAAATTAATGAAATAATATTGTTTTTCAGTCTTTCTACGCACAAAAAATAATTAGTTAATTGCATCAAATTATTATTGAATGTGAAGGATGCAAAGGAGTTTATATCGGAGAAACAGCATGAAATGCGAAATCAGAAGAAAAGATCATATAAAGCAATGGAGGGAAAAGAAAGATACATTTTTTATGGAGACATTGCTAAGAGTATCATGACAACATAGAACAAAAATTTTCAATGAATATACAAGTGTGCATCATAATAGCACAATGGAACATCAAATAACGGAATCAGTCGACATCAAAAACAGTATACAACAGAAAAGGATCGGCTTCAACCACAAAACAGAGTGAAACCAACCAAACATGCCAACAGTAAAGTACAGGAGAACTAGATAGACATAGAATCATAATGCATTGTGAACTATGGAACTATTGAATAATGAACTATGGAACTACGACAATCAATGAACTATGTTATATGTTGACATTTGCTAGATATCGATAGTAACATTGATAGTTAGCAATTTTGTAACGAGATTTCAAATGATTTATCACTTGATTTCCAAAACCTTTTGCCTATGATTTCTTTCTATCTCAATTGATAAGGCCAGACCGGCGAAATATATTTCGATATAATTTATTGATTATTTCTTGTGCGTAGAAAGACTAAAAGACTGAAAGACAATTTTATTTCATTCGTTTCAAAAAATGAAACTTTCTATGTCTTCTCTTATCAATAAAAAAGCACTAGAAAAAAAACACAAAAAAGTCTAGAGCCACAATTTTTGACATGGAATGTCTTCAGGTCATTCTATATCATTTTCCTGAGCATTTATCTATGAAACTACATACATTCAGATTTAGCAAGCCTTCTACTGTCGGCAAACACCAACATGTTGAGCAATATAATCCACATTGAACCACATGTTTTTTTTCATACATAACCGATTTCAAAAGCATGATATCACATACACATGATAAGAAATCAACTGAATGTCAAAAACTATGGCTCTACACTTAATACTTTTCAGTTTATTAGAGAAAACATAGAACATTTCATTTTAACCAAAAACTTCAATTGGCGTCCCATTGGATTAACATGCGTTATTTATTCTGTCTGACATGAAGAGGAACCAAGTAGAAATCAATAGGCACGCGGATTCAAGGTAGACATTGGGTGTACATTAGGGTGGAGCGTCACTATATGCAAAAATTAATTTTGTCGAAATAAGCTTCGGCCCATATCAGACTTTTGTCTCAATCATATGAAGAGTTTGCAAGCCAAAAATCATTTGATTATGTTTGGAGGTGCCGCCTTTCAATTGAAAAGCTTTAAAAAATTTAGAATTTTTGCATTTTTGCAAGGTTCCAATTATTTTGACATCATAATAATTTCTCAAAAATGCTATTTACTTTAAACTTAATTGCCGTGTTAAGTCTATAGAACATTTTATCACTTCCTTATTTAAGTTGCAGGCCATATTAAATGATATACAGAGTATTTAAGCCATCGTACTAAGAACAATTACAGAAAACGTGAAATTAACAAATTTAATGAGTTCATGAAAATAGAATAAACCGATTGCCCGCCGTCCTTTGTATAACTGTCAAAAACAAAGATTACGGATAAAACAATTATCAAACACCTGCATAACAATGCTCTCGTCTCCTTAACTCAGGGGAAATGAATCATGGGAAAATGCTAATCAAATTATTCATGGAAATGTCGTTTTGATTCAAACTTTGGCATTTCAGATCTTGATTGAATTTTTGTTTCTATGAATCCATGTCTGTTTTTTTCATTTACCAGTTCGGATGCACGGGTCACCTCCTTGATAAATCTTTCCACGGCCTGTGTGACAGGGCAATTTTGGAAGAAACTCCGCCTTTGAAAAAACGTGATTCATTAATTCTTCTAGTGGTATATTACTCAAAACAGATGGGGTGGTCAAAATCACTTTCTCCCAATCAATCATATCGTAGTATTTTCGCCATTGAAGTTCAACGATGGAACTCTGAATTTTCTTACTTCATTGGTAGACCTCGAACTTGCATGTTAGCAGATTTTCAACTGGTCAAGCGCGAATTTCTTCACATTACGGTCTGGATCATGTAGCATTGAGAAAATAAGATTTTCCGGGTTGGCATAAAAAGCGTTTCTGCTCAACACCGCGTCAACAGTTTCCAAAAAACTTCCAAAAATCTGGAAAATTCGATCATTTTCCAAAAATGGGTCGTTCCATCCCATAAATACGGATGAAGTTTGATGTTAAACCTGTACACTGTACATCATTCTGTTAAAGTCTCATTTTCGGCCCCATTCCCTGCAGAACGGTTTACTGATGGTCATTTCAGCTGCTCATTGAGACACCCATCTAGGTCAATGCTGCTAGATTCCGAGAAGTATCAGACTACTGAAATTCGCAACAGGTGTATTCTTGACGTAAGTCAATATCTTGTACATTATTTCATCAAAATGCTGTTATATAAAAAGGGAAATGGTGGTAACCATTAATATTTACAAAGTACACTGATCAGCTTCCGGTGACAGCGAGACCCTCCCACTGTAAATCGCTGGATACGAAAATTACATACAAACATATACCAAAATAACATACAATTTGAAACTAACATCTGATGCGAGATTCTCGTATGTTTACAGAGATCTGGTATGTTTTTCATACGAAATCTCACTTACTTTCGTATGTGATTGGTATGTGGTGATACGAACTATTCTATCTGTGATTGGCTGTTTTAAGATGAAATACTACAGTCCGTTTCATAAAAAGTGGATCATTCTAAAATTTGACTAAATAAAACATGAGTATGATACAGAAAGCATTTTTCATGTTATTTCATGTCCCTAATATATTTAAATGTCCTTATATAATCTGATAAGCTATGATACAGTAACGGTTCTTAAGAAGCCAATATTTTGTGGCCCTACCCTTATTGTCAATGACATTACCAATTCGTCTAGGCATTGATTCGATGATATCGTTGATTTTTGACTGATCTAACTTTCTCCACTCTCTTTTTAACAGTGACGTAAGTTGTGATGCGCCATCTGTAGGTACCAGTGCACGACGAACGTTACGTTTTAGAATACTCCATACATTTTCTAGGGATTCGGATCAGGAGAACGAGCTGGCCAAGATAATGTCCTAAGCCCTAATTGAGACTTGCAGAAGTTGACTCTACTACTCCTGTGACACGTAGCATTATCATCCATAAATAACCAAGTCGATGGATCACCAAGTTGATCTGTCATTTGGCCAATGTTCATTCGTAAAACATTCACATAGCGTTCAGAATTCATGGTTCCTTGCTGTATGTGAAGTTCAGAGAGGCCATTGGTCCAAATGCCAGCCCAAATCAGTAGAGTCGCACCATGTACCCGGGGACAATGTAAATGTCTCGCAATTTCCTTATCAGATTTTATCCATAATCTCAATCGACCATCACTATCCTTCAGACGGACTGATGCCTCATCAGACCAGACAACCCGATCCCATTGATTTCGCCAGTGACAATGACTCATTGCCCATCTGAGATGTCTTTTTGTATGCTGATCTGATAATTCGATCTGAGAGGGCCTCTTACAGCTCTTGAAATTCGACTCAATAAGTCTTCTACGAATAGTGGACTTAGAAGTAGACGAGACTAGTGCAGCCATCTCATTTAACGAGAGACTTGGATCAACTTTAACAAATCTCAAAATTAGGCGGTCTCTACGTTTGGATGTTTTGCGTGGACGGCCAGAGCCCTCTTTACGACAGAGTCGAAAATCATCATTATGCCATCGATGCACGTTTGTGTAAGGGACATTTAGTCGCTTGCTTGTAGCTCGCAAAGAAAACCCCAAAAGGCAAGGCTGACACTTTGCCTTTTGTGAATGCGATCTCGGTGTTGTTCATTTGTGCTTTGTATTGTTTTCAACCGGAAAGAGATAGATTTCTAGCTGAAAGCAATCAGGAGTGCTGCCAACACCACCGCAACGAAGTCAGGAGCTATGGAACATGAAGTCCAGTTAATCACATGTAGCAGGTACATTATTGTTAATGAATAATGGTGCTATACTGGCTCTGATTGACCGATTTTCTTTATTTTTGTTTTGCTTGATAGCTTTTGGCTTGTAGAACAACATATTACATAACAAAGGAAACAAATGTAATTTTATAAGAGTGAGGTATGATTTTGTGTAACATTGCTAAATGAAGATCAAATTATCTACTACTTTTTTATCTATAACAGGAAAACAACTCAATATTCATGCTTGAAATTTCCAACAATGATATTAGTAAGCACAACTGACATATCTTCCAAATTTCAGAGAAATTCGTTCAAGTTTGGCGGAGTTAGACAAAGTTGAAGTTAAGGCTATGTTTAAGGGTGATCCATTTTTTATGAAACAATCTGTAGTTGTTGGCATGTCTTAGATACGAGACTCCATGAAAATTTGTCCTCATTCGTATGCCTTTCGTATGAAGAGCTTTAAGTCATCTAGCAAAAAATTATATATGTTGAATACCACTTTCAAATAATTTCTGTCAGTAATATCATGTCTTTAGTATGAGCAGCTTTAAGTCTCATAGCAAAAAATATGTGTGTATTACATACTACTGTCAAATAACGTTTTTCAGTAATACCAGTCGTGAATATTTTTTGTTTGATAGAGTGGTGTTTAATTAGATTAGATTTATTGTGAATTTTATGCTCCACGAGGTTGTCGCCGTTGCTACTTGTCTAACAACATAAACAGGACGTTTAGTTAGTTCTACTTTATGAACCAAGACGAAATACATCAAGTTATTTTAACGATATCTGTAGTGAAATCATGTCGACTTATATATCTTAAACATAACTATTCTTTCGTTCATGAATTATAATGTGTATTTATTTCACATTGATAATATGCTTAATTTCAAAATTGCATAATGCATAATTGTTGATGGTTGAATACTTATTGATTATTCATGAAATGCCTTAGAATTACATGTATTAAAATCGAATTCATTATTGAACGTATGACTCTTGAATGTCATTATCTCACTACTTACAGAACAGTAGTAACATTAGTGTGATCTTTATTGACAAAAGGTCTTAAATCAACATACTTTGGACATGATTGATGCTTTCTTTTAACATTGTGCTGGTATGGTTTTAGTATGCAAAGCATACCACATTTGAAATAACATACGAAAAGTATACAAATATATACCAAGAATATACAGAAATATACCAAAAAAATATTTTGGTATGCATCCTTCGTATGTGATTGGTATTGAGCGATTTACAGTGGGAAGCTGGTCAACCGACGTTCTCATGACAACACATGTCCATATACGTTCTAGTCCTTTATTACTATAGAGTGTCGAATTTCTATGGAATATCTCTTAAAACGCTGGCTGAAATCTCCTTTGCGGGTAGATCCATCTCATACAACAACATTTTGTGCAATTTTTGTCTTTTTAACCTTGCAACTTCGTTTTGTTTGAAAATTTACATAATTTTTCACTCTGAATTCGAAAATTATTGTGACGACCACACCAAATGAGTAGTTTTACAAGTTTTGTATTACCAGGTGTCTTCTGACCGATAATTTTGTAGTCTCGAGATTTGAAAATGATAATCATTGTCTTTTCAAACAAAGTTTCACATGCATGATTGTATTATGGTTCTTGATTGTTCTGCCAGTTTTCATGAGATCCGGATGCAAAATGTAGTTTCAGCAACAATTTGAAATTTTGAGAAAAATCAAGTCTTTACGAAAGAATAGAGGACATTTTTTTAATTTTTAATTGCTCAATTGTGACGATCCAAAGTTGATATTTTCCTTTTGGTGCAACAACTAGACTCACAAATGATGTATTTCGTCGTATAAGGAAAGTAAAAGCTTCACTTCTACTAAGTTGCGAACTGTGCATCGGTCAGAAGACAAAAAAATGGTATCGGTCAATAGACAACTTTTGGGGAAAAAGGCTGATTGAAGAAAGATCCCAAATAAATGTAAATGTAATGTTGAATTATGGTCTGATTGAAAATGCGGCTCATGCGCTTTCGCATGATATATAACTTAATATGTATAATTTATGTAGATCACAACGAAATTTCTTCCCGAGGATAGAGTAGGGGCAGACTTTTTTGATACTTTTTCTGCGTACTTTTTATAGAAGAACTTTTTTGGATCAATTTGAATTTATCATGAGCTAATGCACATGCTTTTGGGTATGCACATGCATGTAATTTTATGAATAGTCATTGTGATACTTATGAAGTCATTATTCGGAATAATAAAATCAATTTTAAAAGTGCTTCTATATTTTAAATAGAATTTCATACATAGTTATTTTAGAAATTCGAATTTTAGCTTTCCAGTGGTTTGTTTACAATTACTCATTTAGCATATAGGCCTACACGTTAAATGTACATAGCCTAGATGTGCCGCATTCTCTCTGGCATAAGCCCCATGAAAATAGCAACAGTGCTAAAAATAGGATAGAGGCCCCATCTGTAATAAACACTCCCTCTTCAATCCAAGCCCATCTCCCACACACAAATTATTTAAAAATTGACGCCCGGGCTTAAAATAGAAGGAATTTAGTGCTGAATGCAATGCACAATGCAAGTAGGCCTACTGCATGCAGCTTTCAAATTCAAACTGTTCAATGTTTTGTGACAAAATGATAAATTAAATGATAACGTGGAGTGTATCATGACGCATTTAATAGCTTCATGAAAGGACGTGATTGATTCTTCAGTTTTCACTACTGCTAAACCCTCTTGATAGTGATATAGGAAGATGTTTGAGTAGTTTATGAGCATGTATTCTCGGAATACTAAGTCAACCACAAGTGGTGCAAGCATTGTGGAATAGCACGTCTTTTATCATTTTATTCAAAAAACAGTCCGTTTCATAAAAAGTGGATCATCCTAAAATTTGACTAAGTAAAACATAAGTATGATACAGAAAGCGTTTTTCATTTCCCTAATATATTTAAATGTCCTTATATAATCTGATAAGCTATGATACAGTAACGGTTCTTAAGAAGCCAATATTTTGTGGCCCTACCCTTATTGTCAATGACATTACCAATTCGTCTAGGCATTGATTCGATGATATCGTTGATTTTTGACTGATCTAACTTTCTCCACTCTCTTTTTAACAGTGACGTAAGTTCTGATACGCCATCTGTAGATAGCAGTGCACGACGAACGTTACGTTTTAGAATACTCCATACATTTTCTATGGGATTCAGATCAGGAGAACGAGCTGGCCAAGATAATGTCCTAAGCCCTAATTGAGACTTGCAGAAGTTGACTCTACTACTCCTGTGACACGTAGCATTATCATCCATAAATAACCAAGTCGATGGATCACCAAGTTGATCTGTCATTTGGCCAATGTTCATTCGTAAAACATTCACATAGCGTTCAGAATTCATGGTTCCTTGCTGTATGTGAAGTAGTTCCAGCAAGGCTGACACTTTGCCTTTTGTGAATGCGATCTCGGTGTTGTTCATTTGTGCTTTGTATTGTTTTCAACCGGTAAGAGATAGATTTCTAGCTGAAAGCAATCAGGAGTACTGCCAACACCACCGCAACGAAGTCAGGAAGCTATGGAACATGAAGTCCAGTTAATCACATGTAGCAGTTACATTATTGTTGATGAATAATGGTGCTATACTGGCTCTGATTGACCGATTTTCTTTATTTTTGTTTTGCTTGATAGCTTTTGGCTTGTAGAACAACATATTACATAACAAAGGAAACAAATGTAATTTTATAAGAGTGAGGTATGATTTTGTGTAACATTGCTAAATGAAGATCAAATTATCTACTACTTTTTTATCTATAACAGGAAAACAACTCAATATTCATGCTTGAAATTTCCAACAATGATATTAGTAAGCACAACTGACATATCTTCCAAATTTCAGAGAAATTCGTTCAAGTTTGGCGAAGCTAGACAAAGTTGAAGTTAAGGCGATGTTTAAGGGTGATCCATTTTTTATGAAACAATCTGTATCATCTTCCTGAAGTCGCAATGCACAAATAAACAATTTCGAAGAGCATCAGCAATTTTGGAAGTATCAATGGTTTTCTACCTTCATTTCTTATACCGGGTTTTCCGGGGTTAAAAATAGACGCCCATGGGCTTAAAATAGAAGGAATTTGGTGTTGAAGAGCGGCCAAAATTGCATTACAAAGATATTTCTCCAAGAAAAACAATCAAGTTGTTTACTGTGCCTGGCGCAAAAATGACATTTTGACGCGGCTACTATGAAAACACTCAAAAATAAAAAAAATACTTGGTCACTCAAAAATTGCCAGCAATGGTAGCACATTGTTAAAATGGACACCTTTTGACACGTATTCCATTCTTTTGCTCTATATCCTCCATTCCATTCTAGAAAAGTTATCCACAGGTCCGTACCTTCAGAAATTGGAACAGTTCCATCTCTTGATAGTTCCTATGTTTTTGGATATCCTTTAATTCTGTCATAAATGATGATGATGAGAAAATCCACTTGAGAATTATTTACCTGATTCAACAAAACCTTCACAAACTAATTAAATCATTGAATTGGCAAGATGAGCGAAATTTCATCAACTTGGTTAAGAAATGATTTCACACTTTGAACAATCGGTTTCCGACTGCCAATATCCGCTACTGCTCGGAAATTCTCACAAGGGAAGCATACACTTGACAAAATTGACATTTTATGCTCTTTTTCTCTCTACCTACTCCACATTGCGTGCATAACGTAGTAATAAAATGCCAGGGAATCGACAGTCAACATTAATTCCTCAAAATGGGATCAATAATATTTATTTCGACTTTAAGGAGTTTCACCTCCGAGTTTATCATCAAACGTTTCACCGCAGATATTTGAACAAATTACAATTTGAATGAAATCATTTAACTCTAATCAAGTGGAAAAGATTTAACTGCAGATTCGATTTCTCTGTCTTCATAGATTTATGCGAGAAACGTAAGATATCTATGTTCTCGGAAGGGACGTGAGACATTATGATGACACTCTTCTGTCCACAAAGGTCGAATATCTATGTTCTCAGGATGAGGCATGAGATAGCTGTGATGACTCTTCTGTCTAGTAAGGTCGAATATCTATGTTCTCAGGAAGAGGCGTGAGATGACTATGATGAGAATGACACTCTTGTGTCCATAATGGTCGAATATCCATGTTCTCAGGAAGGGGGACATGAAATTACTATTAAGGCCCTCCTCTGAACCGTGTCAGCAATGGATTGCAGAGGTCAGATATATCTGTTGTCTAGGGAGGACTTGTATTTATCAGTTATCTGAAAGGGTCATTGGATAAATATGATATCACCTTTCTTGATATTACAGTAGCGGCTATGGGGTGCGGAAGATAACGGGTTTGTCTGTCTATGGGTCGACTGGTGCTGCGATTTGTTTGTGGGTCGGCTTCTGGGGTTTGATGCGGATTAGAAGCGCGCCAGGTTTAATGACGGTTATTCATAGAGTCGGCTGCGGTTGTCTCTGGGTCTCTGTGGGTCGGCCATTTGGGTTGGCAGAGGGTTTGCGGTTCGGTCGCTGGCTGGGGTTGTCTGTGGGTCAGCGGCTGTGGCTTACTGCGAGTTAACTGTCAGGCACGCTTGCTGGGGCTACTTATAGGTCGGCTGTGATTTGATCTGGGTTGGTTATCGGTCGGCCGATGTGGTTGGCAGCGTGTTTGGGGTGCGGCAGGTTGTCTGGGGTTGTCTGTGAGTTGGCGGTACGGCACATTAGAGGCGGCTGCACATGGTTTGTTTGGTGACTGATTTTTCGCTGCTCGTCATATTTTTGTGAATAGATTGAGAGATAATGGATCCTCATGATTCATGTTGTTGATGACATGCATCTGCGACCCTCATGAGTCTGGAATCCGTTTAACACCTCACCCCACCCTCACCTGTATCAGGAAATCAACTCTGCATACCAATCAATGATGTAGGGACATTATCTCAAACCTGGATCATTACTGCTGATCACTTTCACATTTTTTCTCAATAATAGCAGCAATTTGACAAACTCGTCTAGAGAGATCTGCTTTTCCATTACAACGGGATTTCAGAGACTAATTTTGTGGCAATTATTTTGAAAAATAAACTTTCATCTTCCTCGCAATTACGTGAGGTGACCGCGCTCTGTCTCAGGCCTCACACACTCTTTGGTCTCTGCGGCTCACGCAATTGGCGCGCGCGTTTGAGTTCCCAGCTCAAAGTCGAGACGATGAATAATTTACGTTTGATGCGTGAGACACACGCCGATGCCGTGAAGCTAATTCAAAATGTCTCTGTGTAAATGATCAAACTGTGAGGGTCCTCTTCCAAAGTCAATATTCAGAAGAAATTATGGGGAAACTTTTACAACACAGAGTTGCGATAATTGCAACAACAGGCAATTTTTATTCCAGATGTTCAAAAGAAAAGAAATCGTGGGTTGTGTTCATTTGTATCTAAGTATCGACTAATTATCCTAGAAATATGAGATTATTACTATTCAGACTCCACTAGTATAAAAAGCTACCATGTGTTGTCTAAGATCAAGGCAAAGTATAGAAATCCGACTGTCTATAGTCAGAGGACTAGACATGCACATTGAAACAATGCTTTGACGGTACCTAAACGATGGTGACTTCCAGTGGTTAACAATGGCTAGCTACTCTTACCTAGTCAGTGTGCTTCATAAATATTAGCGTTTTCGCAGGGCGGTGTAGTCAAAGCCGGGAGGAATAAAGCGTGCGTCTCTGTAACATGTTCATTAAGACTGACAGGTGCTCAACTTAGACCATTTGACATTATTCGATTTCTATGTTGCACACAGTGAGCTTACCGGTACTCCGCATAAGCAAGAGTTCCCGATGAAGCGCAACGATGTTGATTTTCATCAATTTCTATCCAAAGTGATCCTCTATCAGGACATTAGTCAAACATTTGTACTCTGATAATATATTCTGTATGCGTATGAAAAGATTTAGCAGCAATACACGTGATAACTCATTTACGACAAAGAATAATTTTGCGATAGATAATGTAATCTAGCGAACACATCGTTTTGAATCAGTTTACGCCTAAAGTATCTAATTCTGTGGATACATCTGCCAACGTCTGTATCATTGGGTTAGAGTCAATCATATGTGTAAATGTATGCTACTGCTGTTTGAACTGATTTCTACTTTTTATACTAAATGTAATTGTTTAAGTTCTACCCCAGAAACTTAAACTTAATGTCTTGATGATTTTCCAAAGAGAGAGGCCACAATTGCCAAAGAAAAATTGGAAAAGGACATGTGCTCATAAGGTGACGTCGACGGACTTTTGCCGAAATGTTGAACAAAATTTCCCGCTTACAGACTTGACATGACTCCTGCTTGTAGCTGACATGGCATAGTTGCTGGATTTGCAAATTTAATTAACCCTCGCCCTACTGGGGTTTCTGACAAACGCGCCCTACTGGGGGGGGGGGACTTGCTTATTACCGTAACTAAAGGTTCAAGTTAAAAACAGAATACACCAAATGAAGGCTCTTATGATGACGACCAAGAATATTATGATAAAAAGATGTAAGAAGTAAAACATTGAGATTAGAAATATCAATGTACTTTAGCAAGTTTGTATTTTGTAATCTGGTCAAATTGCTAAAATTTCACGATTTTGAATTTTGAATTCAAATAGTCGAAGTCTAAATAGAATCTACAAAGGAATTATCATTTCTGTTCAAATTGAAGCGAGAACACTTTGTTTTACAAATTCGAATGGTTTTGATATCAAGAAAGACACCTGAAAATATTCAAAGCGAAAATAGTGCAAACAATAGAAGATATTCAAATACTTCAGAAATAGGGATTTAGAGAGATGACATCGGACTCAGAAATTCCATATAATTGCCACATGTGGAAATTTGGGGATTATATTGGAATTAATCTTCAACGGATCTTCACTCTGCATTTCATGCTAGAAACTCATGTCGCACACACACCATTGAGTGATGGACGTAGCTGATAACTTCTATGTGATATTGCTTATCTACATGTACTTGATATTGATAACCATGACTAGTGTACAACTAATGTATATTGATAACCATGACGTTAATCTTCATGTTTTATCTCGTTTTGCATATTGAAGTGGTGCAAAGCAACTTCTCCCGCTCGTAGACCTAATTTTTGACATGACCAACTCAACTCAAAGTGCTTGAATGATGTGGTTTGATGATAATCAACTTGATTGATAAACAGATAAACTAATAGACTGATAACTTGAAATAGTATTGAAAATGAAAATAATGCAGTAAGGATCGAAGTATTTCATTATACATGCATCCATTAATTGATACATCTGCATGAAAACATGACTACAGAAAATAAACAATATTTTCCTCTCTAGAAATTGGTACAATTTTAGTCTTCAACGCTTTTATAGAGTTTTTTTATTTTTCCGACGAAAGAAGAAGCGAGGGAGTGTAAACCAGTCTGTAACTGACAATGTGGCATCGACTAAACAGCACACACTAAAGACATTTTGTTTAATTTTCTTTACGGTCTGCCCTCCATTATTGTGATGTGATGTCAATATAATCACCATGGCGCATAAAGCAACCTTTAGCCCTCTGGCCAGAAGGAGTAGCCACAAGACTCGCCGGCCACCAATTTTAAAAAGCAGTAGTATAGGCTGAATATTCTTTTATTCCATACTTTTAAGTACACATTTGTGCTGCACTGCTGCTGTACCGTACGTGCATATGAAGTGGTCGCATTACATAACAAAATTTTACATGTAAATATATATATATATATATATATATATATATATATATATATATATATATATATATATATATAGCAGTATTGTGCGCAACTAATGTGTTTGATCTTAAGGAATGATAATATACTTTCTACAATTTATGTGAGTATTGAAGAGCGAATAGGCCTATAACAAATCATAGAAGTTTTTCTTTAGTGCAATTAAACGGTAATTTGACTTTTTTTGTGATTTGACCGACATTGCCCTATTTCATCGAAAAACAAAGGTCTGTAAGTGCAGTGCAACTACCTGCTTGAAGGCCGCACAAGATAAAATTGATTTTGCAAGAATTATTGATCATACTAGATGTACATGCGTGCACATATGTCACCTAAACATATACGGGTTTTAAAAGCCGTGCTTCGGCTCCACAAATGGTAGTCGTGTGGTAATGCCAATCGAATATACGAAATATATATTAGCACACATGCAGGGCATCGAATGCTATGTGACTTAGCATATACTCGCGCAGATAATGACCATTTTACGCTTATACAAGAAGGTATTCCTTACAAAAGGAGCTTGGTTGGATAATTCAAATGTGAATTTTAGTTTTTTGTGCCATCATATTGCTCATTTAGTACATTAATGGTTTTGCAAATTCTAAAGAGGATCCCTCACCCTTAGATGCACTTCTCAAAGTTCTAAGTGATTTTCACATCATCGATTCAAATAATGTCCGCGGGCCACTTTAGACATGAGAATCGGTGGCGGGCCACTCGTTGCCCACCACTGTCTTAACCGGTACATAAAGGCACATAATATCAACTATATGCTTGTTGACTTCTAGACAATGTATGAGCTCGAAGAATAGAATTTTCTATGCTCCATCATTGCACTTTAAAAGGTCATCCAACCTCAATTCTAATTAACTTTTATCCATCCTTCTATTGCTACAATGGAGCAGCTGTGATAGCAAGTATGGATCTGTTGTCATAACAACGCGTCTCCTCGGTGCATTATTGTCTTCAATATGCATGTGCGTTCTGGTCCTTTTATATTATCGAATTTCCAGATACAGCAGTCGAGGCTCAACTCTTGCCTTCACTGCATTTCCTCTGTATCCAGCTACAGAGTACACCTTGTACTCAATCATTCGATGCCTGACTCTTCATAAATCTTGTTAATTTCAATTTTGCGTTCCAAGCCTCTCGCGAGGACAGGAGAGCTCGAATCGCCAGGAGAATTTCCTATTGATCTCTGGCAAAGAGGCTGCAGACAAACATGCACCGAATCGCTCCCGATCTGCACGAGGAATCAGAGAGTATGACCAAGACAAAGTAACCCAGATGTTTCGCAGCGAAGTCATCATTTAATTTTAATGAAATCATTTTTCAGAGACTTTTATATGAATTTCTCCTTCAACTTTCAACACATTTGATTGAAATGAGCGAAATTTTAATCACAAAGAAGGAGGACGTGTCAGACTGTTTTCAATTTTTCTCTTGGAAATGGAACTTCATACTTTAAAATATAACTCTACTCGGTCTAGCCCCAACGATCAGCAATTAGGCTAAATCCAAGCAAGCACCTCATGCGTAAAAATGCATTCAACCATAGAAATCAGAGATATTTCCATTCGGTTACTGTCCGGTGTAACAGGATTGCAACCGTTTATAATAACCAATTGCATTTCTCGAGTTTACATTCCGATGTCTAGTTGTACCAAAGATGTCGACATTTCGGGCACAGAGAATATAAGACGTTGGGCGTGTAGATTCGCCCTCACTGAAATCAACCACTGTGCAAGATGTGAGGAATCTCATTGGAACCCAAAAGCAATATCTATGGTAATTCAATGAATGAAGACATTCTTCTATATTCCTGAGCAATAGCTGAGCGATGGATTGTTTGGTTCTTTCTTTTGAAACTAAAATGTACATTTACGTAGATATTGCTTTGCATTTTACGTTCGATTCCTCTATGACATCCATGATCAAACAGGAATGATCGTGACACCTACTAATTTAAATTTTGGGGCACATTTAAATTTGTCGTTAGTCCACCTACTTAGCCGTAAGCTTCTTAGAAGCACCTGAGCTACAATCCTTGTTGAACTCAATTGTTGGGCTCGTTCTTACATTAATTAAATGGTTGACCGTGAATGAATATCTTTTCATCTTTGTGTTTATCTAAGATCGGCATACTAAAAGTGCACCAACGCTTGCAATTGGCCCTTAGCTTAGGACACAGGTACGGAGTGTGGGATGCATGACACGCTTGGTCACTACCATATAGTATCCTTTGTCAGACAAACTTTGGTCTTGTGCTTGCCGTCCTCAAAGAATGGCATAAGAAAAAGATCTTAAAGATCTTGGATTTAGATCTTAATCCAAACCCTATTGCGACCAAACTTGGTTAATGCAGCTATAGAATTCTACAAACTAACATCCTCCAATTAAGCTTATGCTGCCATTCACAATTTTGACCTTAGAGGGCTGCAGCTTTGCCGCCATTCACAGTTTGGCTTGAGAATACTGCAGCTTTCCCGGTATCTTGCACTTTGGCCTAAGAAAGCAGCAGCAGCTTTAACGCAATTTACAGTTTGGCCTAGGAGAGCTGCATCTTTGGGGCCATTTACAATTTGGCCCTGAAAGAACTTTAAATTTGCTGCCACTTCTTGCAATTTGGCCTGAGAGATACCGTCATTTACAATTTCGCCTAAGACGACTACAGCTTTGCCGCTACTTGCACAGGACTGCAACCTTGCTGCCACTTCTTACAAATTGACCGTACAAAACACAGCCTTTGCCCCATAATCGATTTGATTTGAGAGAACAGCATCTTTTCCGCACTTACCATTTGGCCTGAGAGTATTGAAAATTTGCCTCCACTATTTACAAATTATCCATGCATAAACTAGCCGCCATTTCCCGATTGACTTGAGAGAACTACAGCCTGTGATTTGATTACTTATTGCACTTGGATAGATAAAGCCTCAATCAATCGATTGTCTATCAAAAGAATATTTCTGGATTGTTAACTTTGCATTGACATCGTCATACTATTCATGCCAATGTTTACTTATTTATGATTTGCATTCTGAAATTGTACCAACCGTCCCAATTGACTGCCTATTAACAACAAGGACAAGTGCTCCTTTCTATCGAATTCCGTACTCGATGTCTACACAGGATGAAAGTTGCGACAGACAGAAAACTTTCCCCGGGACCCGCAGCAGGTGTACTCACCGAGACGAATTTATTTGAAAGTCGAAGAGGCACAGAAGTAAAGGGAAGGCGCACAACGATGTGAAGGCACACAAGGCCCTCTCAACACAATTAACACAGAAAATCCGAGGGCGAAGGCGGTTTGAGCGTGTGTAAGCGACAACGGAATTGCCCGAACTGCAATGCGTCGAGGAATGGGCGAGGATGGAAGAGGAGGAGGCCGTAGCGAGTGTACAGACGTCACGAAACGCAGCTTCTGTTGTGGATTTCCCTGCGTCCTAGATAGAAAAGATCTTCTCTTAACTTGGCGAAACGAATAGCACATGTGTGGAACACACGCGGGTAGACACACACACGCTGCCGCGCACGCGCCAAGTGAGAGAGGGATCGCGCAGACGGCAGCAACGCTGAGAGGCGGATCCCAGATCAGGCTGGACGAGGGAGAGAGAAAAGGCGTGAAGACGCAGCTCACGATGGACGTTTCTTCGAGACATTTGTGAGCGTCAAAGTGCATCAAGTACGGGCGAGGAAGATGTCCAACAATATGATAACAAATTAAAGGAGAAACTCACAATACTTCTCTACCTCCTGCACCTCTGTGTCTCTGACTCATGGGTCAAAGCACTTCTCCACGCGTAAATTACCAAGTAAATTACCCAACCTCGAGATAGGATGTCACAAAGCCACAGGTGATCATATGTATAACTTATAGAGTGTATTATGATAATTGGATTGAGACATTTCTTTCCCCAATGCCTAGAGGAAGCAATTGATCGATCATTCAATTAATTTATTATCGTCTCTAGGCAGTAAATCAAGCATTTTGCGATGTGGATAAATAGATGTGAAATATATATGCTATCAGATTTGCGACAAAATATCAACCAGTCACAGAAGAACTTTACTATTAAAACTGAGTTTGCTCATCTGACAGAAATATTCAGAAAATTGTATAAATGATAGCTTATCTGATATGCGCAACAGTAATTGGCGCTACTGTGATGCGAATTTGGCAAAATACTATTATCATTAATAATCTAATAATAGCTCTTATTACTGGCAGATTAAATAAAGATGAAATGAAATAGAACAATTACAGCTTTCTGTTAAATTGAGAGTGTAATTCAATGAAGAGAAAAGTCATTGCGGAATAAATATAAAGGATCGAACTCTTACATGCCATTTTAATTCTATATGTGCAATGGTTGACCTAGGATGATGTGACATCTATCAATGGGTTTTAACACCAGCGCTTTCTACACAGGAAAAGTCATGGAAAGCAATGTCTGGGGGAGACATGTCACAATTTTCACAATATTTTATTAAAGGACAGAAGACTACTAATAAAAGTTATATATAAAAATTAATCAAATATAAAATCTTAATTTTTGCACTAGTGTTTCCGACATCTTTATCCGATAAAACATATTAAATATCATCCCCATCGCAGTTACAGGGCTTTACATTCAAACTCTTCATCTATAAATGCAATTTTCATTGCACTTTTGCTTGACAATGACACAGCAATGGTGTTGGAGGCACAGGTGCAAAAATTAAGATTTTTTGTTTGATTTGTTTTTATATATTTTTGTAAAATTCATCAGTAATGGGCAAAAGACCGTTCCAGGACACCATAAAATTCAAAAAAATAGTATCTTTAAAAACGACATAAATTCATGAATTTGAACCCTTTTTCAGGTTATTAAGACTTAAATACATGAATTTAGTCCATTCAAAAAGTACCATTTTTTCAAAAAATGACATTTTTAAAAACGACATAAATTCATGAATTTGAACCTTTTTTCAGGTTATGAAGACCTAAATTCATAAATTTGGGCGTTTTTAAAAATACCCAATTTTCAAATTTTTCAAAATCTCAAATTTGAGAATTACAATTTTCACCCCCAAAATCATGACCGTTCCAGGACACCGAAAATCATAAAAGTTAAGAATCTCAAATTTGTGATTATGATCATTTTCTTGCTCAAATCATGACCGTTCCAGGACACCGAAAAAATCATAAAAGTTAAGAATCTCAAATTTGAGAATTACAATTTTCACCCCCTTAAATCATGACCGTTCCAGGACACCGAAAAAATCATAAAAGTTAAGAATCTCAAAATTTGAGAATTACAATTTTCATTGCTTAAATCATGACCGTTCAAGGACACCAAAAATCATAAAGTTAGTTTTTTTAAAAACGTCTTTTAAATCCGTTTTTCAGGTTTTTAAAATATATCATGTGACTAATAATATTTCTTTAACAGGTAGCGGTTAATGCAAAATGAAAAACACATTCTTTTTTCTTTTTGAAATATTTTATTCACATATATGTGCAAGTAGTTTAGATTACAAAGTAAATATATGACATCTAGAAAAATGTTACATTCATAAACTGGGAATGGCATTCCCATTTTTCTATTGTTACATAAAATGATTGACAATACACACCACTACGTCAAATAATATGCTAGAAGTCACACAGTATAAGAAAAAATAAAGAATGTTTCATTTATAAGCTGCGAATGCTCATTCCCATTCTCTTATTCCGTCTCACAAAATAAAATGTTAATGCATGCTACTCACATAATATAGCAAAGTCTTACAATACAAGAAAAAGCAACCACTGTTTCATTTATAAACTGCGAATGCTCATTCCCATTTTTCTATTCTGTTACATAAAATGATTGTCAATACATACTACTCATTTTGTGTTTGGCGCTCCTGTATATGTTGTGTCTCTAATTGCTGCGTTAGTCCAGTTGTCATATCAGATGTTTGATTGGATTCTTGGGAAGAAAATATCCCTGAGCTAATTTGAAGCAACTGTTCCTCTTTTTCAAATTCAAAATAATCTTCAAAATACTTAAAGTTTTTGAAAACAAAGAATATACTTAAAGTACATGTTTGAAGCTTTGTGTTAGCTTGAGAAAGGCGATATAATTTTATCAAAAACGTTACATACCTTCTTGAGAATTTAATGTTATATTCACTCTCCAACTTTTGAGTAAAGGCTACCATTGACAAATGTTCCATTGATTTTAATTTAGATATCACAAATCCTTGGCAAATAGCAATTGATAAGGAAGAATTATTGTGTACTTTTTCTTGAAAAATTAGAGAATGTAGAGTTGTAACACAGTTTTGGATAGTGCATGTCGCCTGTGCACTCACGTCGAGCTGTCGTTGGATTAGTTGTCCTGATGAAAATGAGTTTCTTATTTCAGAAAAAATCTCATTTTTCTTGTCCTCTTTTTCTGGTTTTATCTTCTTTTGAAAATAGAATTCATGATTTACAATAAGAGTTTTGAAAAAATCTATCTTCTCATCTTTGATGAGTGGAAGTACTTGATCACAAAATTTGAGGAATTCGCGATGAATAGAAGCACTCATTTTTGACACAGCTTCGATATTTTGGGTCTCGGATAAATTGTAAACAGTCAACAGTCTCGTAGAACGCTCAGAGAATGAATGCACGCAGTAATTAGAGCACGCAGTAAGACTAAAATTGTAATACTTGGAATAATGGCAGCAGCTGTTTCTGAGAGAGAGAGAATCTTTATGACCTTTGCCCCAGCAAGCGACTAAAGCATACCCGCATTGGCGCTATTGTCTGCCACAAGCCGCCGCAGCTGTCACCACTTCAATGTTCAACGTCAAAACCAAGTCAAGCGAAACAAAACGAAGATTATCGACTTCTTCTGCAGAAACTAATTAAAATGTGCATTAAGATGCATTTCTTCCCAAAAAGGATATTTTTCGTGGAATGAAGAGTAGTTTTTTATCCTCATAACATGTACGATTGCATCGGTATTGGGCAGTAGAGCTACACTGGAGTAAACAAAAAATTCAATTGCTAATCTACGATTCATACTGGCAAACAATTCCTTTGTTCTCTCTCCCCTCTTCGTCTCGTCCTCTCCCAGAGCTTTTGGTCTGACTGTGTTCTTAGAAATATACGGCAAACAAACAACTGCGTATTTCTATTTAAATCAAAATTCAGAAGATTGTATTCAAAATATTTATTCAAAATATTTATTCAAAATATTTCTTTAAAAATGGAAGAAACCGCAAGAATATATCCTTCAATATCATATGAACGTAGTTCTACTTTAATGGACATTGTAAAGATTAACATTGAAAAAATGAATAAAGAAAAACACAAAGATAGAGTTAGGTATATGAAAGATAAGGAATCTCAATTATTATTAAGATTAGAGCATTATAAAAAATTAAGAAAGAGATGGACTAAAGTTAAGAATGTAACACAAGGAATTGGCATATTCTTAACAATAAGTTTAGGTGCTTTGACAATTGTTATATCTTCAGGTGTTTTAGTAATTCCAGTAGTTGCTACAGCTTTAACAGGTACGGGTGTTTTTGCAACTTCACTTGTTACAATGTTAGATAAATCTTTAATAACTAAGAAACGAAAATCATTAAAAACTAAGCATTTACATATTAAAGAAGTCTATGATAAACTACATTACTACTTTCAGAGAGTATGTGATGATAATGTTATTACGTTAGATGAGATTGAAAAATTTGATCAAATAGCTAATGAAGTAAATCAAATATCATTTCAATCACAGACAGAAAAAGTTAATGATAAAAATAAAAAGGATGGTAAAATTTCTAGTGATGGTAAAACTTTTATTGATGATAAAATTTTTAATGAAGAAAATGATAAAATTTTTTTAGAAGAGCTAAAAACTTTATTAGACAAAACTTTATTAAACAAAACTTAATACGAGAAAATTTTAAACGAAAAGATGTCAAACAACAAAGCAATAAAAAAATAATTTGTTCAGTAAAATGTTTTTGCTGTATTCCAATGTTACCACAAAATTCAAATATTATATTTTAAAAATGGATAAAATTAGAGCTGATAATTTTAAAAGAATAAAACAATTAGAAGAGTTAATA
Organism: Prostheceraeus crozeri; assembly: GCA_907163375.1. Taxonomy (NCBI): domain Eukaryota; kingdom Metazoa; phylum Platyhelminthes; order Polycladida; family Euryleptidae; genus Prostheceraeus; species Prostheceraeus crozeri. Next base: position 139,337 of record CAJQUW010014582.1, on the reverse strand, counting down.
AAACAAAGAAATATTATGAAAGAAAATCATCTTCAACATAGAATGATAAAAGCTGGTATTCAATCTGATATGTTTGAAAAAATGCAGCAAACCGAGCAAGTAAAAACTGATTTTGAAAAAACTATGAAACCATTTAAAACTCTTGAAAAAGAACTTACAAATAATGATAAACAAATTGATATAACAGATCCAGAGCACAAAACTATATTAGATGACTATGGATTACTAGAATCAAACATTAATAAGAAATTACCAAAATCTATGCAATTTGAACATTCTATTTCATTTATAGATGGAAAAACAATACCTAGATTTTATCTCGGACAAAAAGAAATATTTCCACAACCTTTTCGAGGTTTAATTTTTTCACCAGATAAATCTCCTTTTAATTTAGATAGAAATTTTGTTAATCTTTTAAGAGGAGCAGATTTAAATAATTATGCTGTAGAAGATCTCATAAAATATAAAGCTATGTTAGACAGAGTTGGTGCAGTAAAATCTCTTAGACGTTATAAACAATTAGAAAATTTATTATCAACGGGAGTTAAAGTAGGGAAAGGTTTATCTGAAAAACAGAAAACTGAAACAACTGTATTCTTACCAGATGATCCACAAGAATTACTAAATAGATTAAATATTTTAATATCTGCAATAAAAGAAGGTCATAATTCTAGTTTCAATGAAATTCATGCTATATTGAAAAGACTGTTAGAAAAGAAGATTCTAAATGAAGAGGATTATAAAAGTATAACCGGACATCTCTGATGTCCTCCAGGGCTTCGCCCGTAGCTGAAATATGTTGTTGTTTTTCATTTTTTATAAAAAAAATATTTCATAAAAAAATATTTATTTAAAATTTTAACTAAAAAATGTGTTCAGCAGATTTAGACAAAATTAATAATCATTTAGAAAATTTGACAGAGATTTTGGGTTCATCAAAATTTAGTACGACGTTAAAAATTATAACAACTACTTCATCACACACTTGTAATTTAGAACCCATTCTACATTTGGAACAAAATAAAAATTATCAAATTGCATTGACTAGTTTCTCTACATTTAACACTATTCAAAACGTTATCAAAGATGTGAATGATCAATTTAGATATTCTACTGATAAAGGCAAAACATGGAAAATACTAACTTTTCTTCCTGGTTCTTACGAAGTTGAATCAATATCAAATGAAATTAAGAGACATTTAGGTATACCATTTAAAGATAAGAAACAATTACATTTTGCAGTTGAACCGGCAGTTAATAAATTTTCTCTTACTTTAGACGAAAATCATCAAGTTGATTTTAATCATGATAGATCATTGTCAAAGCTATTAGGATTTAATAAACAAACCTATAGTCAAGGTTATCATTTAGGTGAGAAGATTCCAAAAATAACTGAAATAAATTCAATTGTTGTACATTGTGACATTATTGAAGGTGGATATATAAATGGTAAATTATCAAATTTAATATTCAGTTTTCCAGCTTTTACTGTACCCATTGGTTATAGATTAAATGTAATTCCACAAACATTAATATATTTCCCTATTACAAGAAAAACTATTAACAACATTGGCATTAGAATCACTGATGAAAAAGGACAAGAAATAAATTTTGGAGGTGAAGAGATTATGATAGATCTTTTGGTTCGGGAGGTATAAACTCCCGTTCGGGAGGTATAAACTCCCGTTCGAGAGGTATAAACTCCCGTTCGAGAGGTATAAACTCCCACGCGAAGCTAGAGAAGTTTAATTTTCTTCTTCTTTAGAAACAAAAAATAAAAAAAATAAAAATAAATTTTTTTATTAAAAAATGAGTGAACTACCTCCATTAAATAAAAAAAAACTTAAATTTAATCATCATCCAAATTTATCTAATAAAGTTTTGTCAGTTATTTGTGGAAGATCAGGATGTGGAAAAACATATCTATTATTTAAAATTTTAACGACTCCAAATTTTTTGGATTATAACAATCTTATAATTTATACAACAACGGCAGAACAACCCGTCTATCAATTTTTAAAATATGGATTTGAAAATAATCTTAAAAAAACAGCAATTGCTTCATTATTCAAAGAATATGAAAAATCTGAAGATGAAGAAGAAATAAGTTCGTGGTGTGAAGAAGCAGCAAAAAATAATCAGTTAGTAGAATCTAATAAAAATAACCATATAAAGATACAATTAATAGATGATAGTGGTAATATGCAAGATCCTAGTAAACTAGATAAAACAATGAAACATTGTGTAATTTTTGATGATTGTGTTAATGATAGAAATCAGTCAGTTCAGAGAAATTATTTTACACGAGGTAGACATAATAACTGTAGTGTATTTTATTTAACACAAAGTATGTATTCATTAGACGGAAGTGTTATTAGAAAGAATGCAAATATATTTATACTATTTGAAATAAATGCAAGAAACTTAAGTGATTTGTTAAGAGATTTATGTGTAAGAAATAAAGATGAATTTAAACAATCGTGTAACAATGCTTGGTCAAAAGATTATGGATTTATCACAATTAATATTGATAAAAAAATTCATGAAAGAGTTATAGAAAATATTTTCGCGGAGTGATAAAAAATATACAAATATAGTGTTTTAATATTTTATTATTTTTTATTTTATGTAGATATCAAATTTGTCTATCTTAGAAATTAGAAAATTAAAAAGGTTCAGTAGTTATTCCATCAGGTAAAATTTTTCTTTTATCATCAAATGGATCTAATGCTAATTTATGTTCTTCTTTTAAATACATGTTATGTTTTTTGAATTAAGTCTATAATTACATGCTGTTTTTATTTCATTATTAAATAATGCATTTTTATAATCTTGAAATGTTATTTGATTAGCCACTGATGCCTTTGAAATTCCTTTTAATGTTTTATGTGTTTTAATATTATTAGTTGTATCATAACAGTAACATTTAGATTTTAAAAATATAGCTTCTGTTATGAAATCTTCATTTCCTTCTAATTCATCTTTTACTTTACATAAATCAGAAGGATGAATGATATCTTTTATTTTATTAATTTCTTCATCAAGTGTAGAATTATACGGTATTGTTAATTCTAAGAAAACAGAATCGGTATCTGTAAAGTGTAATTTATAGTTTTTGCCATAATCAGGTGCTAAATAATCATATATAAATCTATACATAAATAGTTTAGCTAATTCTAATATAGTGAAACCAATGAAATTAAACTTATCATGTTTTACGCTGATTCGACGTAAATGTACAGCACATAGTTCATCACTAAATCTAGTAGTTCTTTTATATGTAGGTTTCCTTGTTAAATTTTGAAACCTATCTTTATCATAAACTATTTCAATATTTTGTCTATTACGCACATTTTCTAAAGTCTTACCATAAAATGCATTATTCATTAATTTGAAGAACACGTTTCCAAAATCATCTTTATTTCTTTTAGCTATTTTGCGTTTTTCAATATTGAACTCTATATAATTTTTTAACCACCTAGATTTTTGATAAAATAGTTTTCGATGTATTTTGGTGAGAATCATTCCATGATCTAAATACCAATCTAGCATTCTTCCTTCAACAACATACTTTCCTTTATTGCTTTGTGTTAACATAAGTTTTTTTGTTGGTCTGTATTTTTTAGGAATTAAAGATTTTTGATAATCTGAAAAATCTTCTATATTAGGAATTTTGTTTTCTGGACAGAAAGGATAATATTTTGTTGCGTCTTTTATATAATCAGGGTATACTAAATCAACTTCATATATATAACCATGATTATAATTTCCATCATATGTTTTTTGATAATCTAGAATATTACACCATGTCATTTCACCTGTTGGTAATTCTTGTATCATGCAAGAAGAATATAAGCTATTAAAATCATAATATAACAAATAGTTTTCTCTCATGAATTCATCAATTGCTTTTTCACGTTCTACTCCTTCTCGTTTCGTTCGAAAAATTTCTAATATTTTTTCTTTTTCTTCTGGAGATAAAGGTTTCATTATTCCATATTCTTGTGGATTTACTTTCTTATTATAACATTTAACATATCTATTACCTAAAACTGATGAAACTCCACCTCTAATTCCAGATTCAAAAAATAATAATTTATCATATGTATTTTCTTTATAATGTTTAAGTTTAACATTTGTATGTTTTAATCCTGCTAACCATGTTAAACCTGGTGTAGAATAACAATAACATGGATCTATTCCGTAATATTCTAAACACATATCACGAAAGTTTTCAAAAAGATCAGCTAGTATTAATACATCCATCTGTAGATATTTCATTGTATAATCATACATTGTTTTACAATTTAACTCTCTCCAATTCTTTTCAGCTTCTGCATAGTCTTCGTCAGATAATTTTGATTGTTTTAATGTTGATTTAAATTTATTTATTGGAGGAAGTTGTTCTTCTTCCATAATTTTATTCACAGAATTAAAATCTCCAGTTATGTACTCATACGGAAATATTCCTTTTAAAGGTTTTAAATTATATTTATTTAATATTTTACATTGTTCAGATTTCAAAGTTTTTCCCATAACATCTAATGAATAAGGAGTAAAAAATCTAAATGCATCTAAAATTCTAATACAACCTAATTGCATTGAAAAATATTCTTCTTCTGTTTTACATAGTACATTTATTTGTTGTTGTTGTAATTTTTCAGATGAAAATAAATCTTTCATTACTAGATGGAAATCATATTTAGAACCATTATAGAAATATAAAGGAACAAAGTTATATTTAAATTTATTAGCATTAAGATTACAAGAATTATGTGCTGCACCTCTATATAATCCATTTAGATGATCATGATCTTTTACCTTGACGGCAGAGCCGTCGCTTCGCCTATCAAGATATCTACCTTTGCCATTTTTATAATTTTTTGTAAATTCTCTTCCACAGTAATAACATTTTGTTTCATTAATAAAATTTAATTTTTCTTTTTCTGTTAATGGCATCATCGGTATATTTGTTTCAAGCAATTGTGAAAAATAATTTTGTAATTCTTCTACTTTCTTTGTAAACATTTCTGAACTATCTTCACCATAGTATTGATAATATTCTGATTTAAATAATTCAGGATAATTTGAATGAATGTACATTCCCCAACATAATGGTTTTTGTTCAAATAAATATTTTTCTTTACTTTGTTCAGATGCACTTTTTTCATAATTAAAAACCGAAGGTTCTAATTGGCCCGTACCATTTTCAGAATTATCATTTTTAGAATCGGGTGAAGCCCTGGAACTTTCCGTTTTATTTTGTGTCATATTAACATTATATGCTTCAAAATCACAATAAATAGTAAAGGGTACTTTATTTTTAAAATACCATTTATTATATTCTAAATAATCATCTTTAGGAAAAGTATTTTGAACTGCTTCGTTTTGTTGACAATTCTCCAAATGTCTATTCATTTCTTCTAAAGTTCTAAAACTTGTCATACATTGAAGACAAGGAAAATTTTTATTATCTGAAGTTTTTGTAAATATAGAAACATCTTTACACAATATAAAATGACCCTGATAATATAATATATTCGCTTGTGCTGGTTGTTTTGACTGTTCTAGTTTTTCAAATTCATCTTTATATATTTCATGTGTTTCATTAATTTCTTTTGTAATATTAAATGTATTTTGATAATAATTTTGATTTAATATTTGTAGCTGATAAATATATTCTTTATCATATTGTTCTTTATATTGTTGTAGACATTTTTTTAAACATTCATTTAAACGGAGCGAAGCTCCTCTGGCTTTAGCCGATTCTTTATTTTCTTCATTATTTAATTCTTTATTATTTAATTTTTTATTATTTTCTTCATTTAATTTTTGAATTGTTTCTATCTTATTTTGATATTTATGGTGATATTCTTGTAGTAACATTTTTGTTTGTTGTTGATAATCTATTTTACATTTTTGTAAACTTTCATTTAAATTTTCTAATTTTTGTTGATATTCTGAAGATAAAGATGAATATTTGTAATTATAATCATCAGTACGTCCTTTATAATTATTATGATTAATCATTATTGGTGATAGTGTTTTAACAAGTTCAAATTTTTCAGTACATATTATATTTCCTTGGTAAAAAATATTATGATGCATGTAATTTCCTCTATCATTATATACTATTTCTGATTGGCATAAATTTTTATTATTCAAATAAAATTTTTTTGAATCTGAGTAAAGTGGAGTAATTTTACCAATAGAAACATAATTCACATTTAATTCAAAAACATTTACTTCTATTAAATTTTTATTCTTTTTATGAAACTTTTTTTTGACCTATTATAATCATATGGAAATTCATCTAAGCCATCAGAAAGATCAAATTCATTTATGTATTCTTCTTTATTATAATGACTTAGTCTTTCTTTATGATATTCTGCAGGATGTAAATGTGCTATAATACTCCACAGAAAACAATAATCATCTTCATTTTTTATGTTGATTATTTGTGGTGAACTGAAAGGTAAAGGAACATAACTACCACCAGTATTATTTTTATATTTATCAATTACTATTTTCTTAGATAGTATTTTAACAAATCTCCAACCAGATTCACGTAACTGGGCTTCAATTATACAATTTTCTAATTTAAGTATCATCGATTGAAATATGGGTTGTATATTATTTACATTATGAATTTCTTGTGACTTTGTAAAATGTCCTTGTATTATTTCTTCAGGAATTCCATCAGGTCCATTTTTTGTATAAAGTACTTCTACATTCATATAACATTTGAAAGATTTCTTAAATATATTATAAAAGTTGGTTAGAATATCAGAAAAAGTTTCATCGGTTTCATTATATTCAACGCCGAAGCCCTGGAACCTTCGGTGCGAAAAGACTGATTAAATAAATATTTTATATTTGCTAAGGCTTCATCGTTACGTTCAGCTTCATCAAATTCATCAGTATCGCTAAATAAATATCTTCCATCTGTTACGGGCGAAGCCCTAGAACCTTCGGTTTGTATGGTCTCATCTTCACTATTAAAAACTTTTTTATATTCCGAATGTGAATAATCATCAAACATTTTTTTAACTTTTATATCAGTAGGCAATGTTTCTAGATAGTTTTTATAACTATTTAATTTTAATATATTTCCTTCATCAACTCGTTCTACATTTTGTAAATGCAATTTACTATTTAAATGAGATTGATAACTTCTTTTTGTTTGCAATTTTTTTTTACATAAGTTACAATAAAACTTGGTATTTTCCATTTTTTTAATTTTTTTAGAGAAAATTTAAGAAAAAAATTTGTGTTTTAATTTTAGATATAAACATTCTAATATCAAGGACTTGAGTGTTATTTTATATTATTATATATTTCACGTTCTTTAGTTATTTTTTTCTTTATCACATTAAGTTTTATCATATTAAGTTTTATCATATTAAGTTTTATCTTATTAAGTTTCATCATATAACGTTTTATCAAAAGATCATTTAAATTTTTTTTCACTAACTATTGATTCATCATCATCATCATAAATTGTTTCTTCATCATCATCATAAATTGTTTCTTCATCATCATCATAAATTGTTTCTTCATCATCATAAATTACACTTTTTGGTATAGGATGCCCTTCCATGATAGGATACCATTCTCTTATTGGAATATCTAATTCTAAATTACATCTTTTATCTGATAATAATATAATAGAGAAAAATATTGGTCTTTGATCTCTTTTGGAAAATTTAATAACACCACCATAATCTGAATCAGTTTTAGTTTTTATTAAAGATGATAAAATTTTAAATTGATTAGATGTAAATCCTAATTTAAATTTTGTAGACCCGACACATAGTTGTCTAACAGTATCTTCAACTATGCCATCATTATTATTTTCAATTGTAAGAAAATGAAATTTAGATAAATTTTTATAATTACTAATATTTTTATAATCTTTTTTACCATTTACACCATTTTCAGATGTTTCAGAATCATCATTATTATCATCTATATTATTATCATTATTATCATAAGATTCTTTAAGATCGGGCAAAGCCCTAGAACCTTCAGTTCGTTTATTATGATTATGGTCATTGTTAATAGTATAAGGTGTTGTCCACATATAAATTTTCTCTTGTTGAGCTAAGCCATTTATGTAAGATTTTAACAAATTAATATTTAAGTTTGAATATAATCCTATATACGTATCATCATCATATCTTTGCGGCATTTCTAATGTTTCTTGTTTATAAATTGTGTCTCTATAATAAACTTGACATAATAATTCTTCATTATGTTTTTTACTCTCTATGTGAATGTTATATTGATTTTGTTCGTCAACAAATAATCTAATTTTTTCTTTCGAAAAAGATTTTAATTTTTTAACTAATTCTTTAATATTGATATAATTAATAATTTTAGTTTCTATCCAATCAGTATTACTAATCGGTAACACTGCTCTAATAAATCCATAAACATTATTATGACCTATTATAACCATATTTTCTTTATTTAATTCCACATAAGCTACATCATTATATTTACTAACAATCTCCATAAATTTAATAAATGGATCACCTGGAAAAATACAATAATTGGTTTCTATAGAAGGTAAACCTTTAGTCTGTTCTCTAAATATTTCGGCTTGTAATTGAAATAAAATATTAACATCTATACATGGATTTGTAATAGTATTATTATTATTATTATCAAAACATTTATTTTCAAATCCCGTTGATCTCGTCGAATAAGAAGAACAGGATGATGCGGACGAATATAATTTTTTTAAATTTGGGGTTTCCATTTTTTTATTTTTATTAGAAAAAATTTTATTTTTTTATTTTTATTAGAAAAAATTTTATTTTTTTATTGTTAAAAAATGATGTTACCAAATGTTGGTGGAGGTGCATATATCCCGAATAATCGTGAATTAGAAATAGAGATAGAAAATTATATTATGAAAACTGGAGACGTTTTATCTGGTCCATTGCATCTTTCTATTCTTCCGCAACAAAATACAGAGTTAACAAATAAACAATATGTTGATGCACAAATAAATGACTTAAAAGAAAAATATATAAACGATGTTTTGGTTCCACTGATGAATGAATTGAAGTTGCTTAAACTTAATGACAAATCATTAAACGAAAAATTATTAAAACTTGATAAAAAGGATAGAGAGCTAGAAGCAGATATAGCAAAACTTTTTAAAAAGATTTCTGAACAATCAAAAATTTTAATATTACTTTCTATAAATTTAAAATCTGCAGTCATTAAAAATAAACATCAGATAAAAATGTTAAAAGAACAATTAGAAGATGAAATAGAAAAACTACCTGAAAGAATTAAAAAAAATTTAAAGCAATTACAAACTACATTCCAAAAAAGTGTTGATGAATTGAGTTCTAAAATTACTCAACAAATGAAAAAGATGAATAGAATAATAAATGAAGTAAACTCACTTAATGAAAAAGTTGATAAAATGAAAACTCTTAAAATCAATTTAGAAAATGAATTAAAGAAAAATTTACAAGAAAACTCTAAAGAAAATAAAGAACAGTTAGATGCTGTTAAAAGACAATTAGATGTTCTTAAAATTAAGTTAAATGCTCTTAAAACGGCGTTGAAGATTAATCAGCAGAAAATGCAAGTTAATAGAAGAGAAATTAAAGTACATCACACGCTGCTTGACGCAATAGATAAAGTGCAACAGGCAATTAATAAAGTTATCTCGAAGTTGTTGTCCATTCACAAACGTAAATCTTAACACGTAGATATTTTTCCCAAAAGTCAAATTTAATCCTAAAAAATGCCTATAATTTATAAACACAATCTTAAACATTTTGCTTCAAATCAAAAAATTGCTCATGAACCACGTATGAATCCTGTTTATCATTATGATAATAGAGAAACAGTCGGAACAGAAAAGTTCCTAGGCACCGCAGGTGCCGTTCACAACGGAAGGAGCTGGGATCTTCTCTGGTATTGGTAGTATCGTTAACTTAATTAAAAATAATAAAGATTTGATTACATCTGCTGCAAAAGGAGCAGCTGCTATAGGTAGTACAGCTAGTGCAATATCAAATGCTGTCAAGTCTCAAAACGAATTAAAACAACTAGAAGCTATTCGTAAACTTAGGAATGATTCCGAAGAACTAAAAAAATTAAAAAAACTTTCAGATGAAACAAAGAACAAAATTGCTAACATAGCTGTTGATGGTGATAGTAAACATAATGAAAATAAAAATAATAAAAAAACAATTAAAGAAATAAGAGGTAATGGCGTGAGCAGCAACCTTCGGGCTAACCAGCAAAGCTGTAGCGGAGCTGGTCTAGCAAAATTCTAAAATTATATTTTAGTAAAAATTTTTTTCTATCTGTGAGAAAAACAAAAAGTCAAATTATTTTTTATAAAAATGTCTTCGCTTATCGAAAATAAATTTAGATTAGATGATCCTCCGTTCACCAGTTACAATCAAAAAAAGAATGACTATATAAGAATTGCTATGAATCCCGGATCTTCCAGTAGAGTAAACACTGGAGGTGATTTAATTTTTGAAGTTGATAATCAGCAGAGCTATTTATATTTACCTGATTCATTTTTACACTGTGAATATTCTTTATATAGTGATGCTAATTTTACAACACCATTACCAGAAACCGATAATATTGCATTAGAGAATAATTTTTTTCCAAGATTATTTACACAAATGCGTTTAGATGTTGCAACTCAAAATATAGAAACAATAAGTGATTCTCCAGGTGTAATTGATACAATGCTTAGATTTATAACAATTGGTGAAAATAATAAAAAGTATGAAATCGAAGGTTGGTTTCCTGATACTAATGATGGTATAATTGTTGATGATTTAACTCACGCTGGAACAGATGCAGCAGGAATTGCGAAAGATGTAGAAAATATTGCAAAACATTTAAATAAAACAAATAATGAAGCATATAAAGAAAGACGTGAATTTAACAAGAAAAGTAAACAGACAGTTAATTGGTCATTGTCTCCATTATTCGGATATTTAGATTATGATAAAATATCATATCAATTAAAATTTAAATTAATAATTCATCGTACAGCAAATAATGAATTAATCTTTTTTGGTAAGACTGGGAAAAAAGCATATTTAAAAATTGATAGACTTGAATGGTGGATTAAGCATATTACTCCTAGTTTAGAGGTTGAAACAGCTATTGCAAAAAGATGAAATACTAACAAACCAATTCCAGTTAATTTTCTAAAGCGTACTGCTAGTTCAGTAACTTTTTCCGAACAAAGATTTAACTGGCATTTTACTAGAACTGCGAATACTCCAAGATATTTATTACTAACATTTCAAAGAAATAATTCTCCAAGTTTTGATAAGAACAATAATATTTTTCATATTAATACAATTCGAAGTTTACAAGTTTCATTAAATCAAACCCGATATCCAATTGATCCATTAAGATTCGATGATACCAATAATCAATTTATGGAAGGATATGATTGTTATCGAAATCTTTGTACAGAATTTGGAGTTGAACCACAATTAACTCCTGGAGATTGGAGACATTTATATCCAATTTTCTGTTTCGATTTAAGTGCACAATCTGAAGATATTATTAAAAATGGTTGTGATGTAACAATTAATATTGAAAAGAAAGATTCCACAACTTCATTGATGGCTTATGGTTTATTGCTAGAAGATGTAAAATGTTCTATTGAAATTCTTAATGGAAAGATGGTAAGGATAGGCTAAAGCCAGAGGAGCTTCGCTCCGATAAGTTAATTAAAATTTTTTCATAACTAGAATAGATTAAAATTTTTGGTAACTTAAAATTTTTTGGTAACTTAAAATTTTTCATAACTAGAATAGATTAAAAAAATTCTTAACTTATAATTTATTCATAACTAGAATAGATTAAAATTTTTGATAACTTAAAATTTTTTTATTAAAAATGTCGCAAGCGAAAAGTAATAATAATAAAACTGTTGAATTAAAATTACGTAATATTGTTGACAAAAATACCCCTAAAACTATTACGATTAACAAAAAAAAGTATTACATAAGTAAACCAATGATAGAGAATATTCAATTACAAGAAGAAAAGAATGGCGGGATTCTCCCATTAATTCCACTAATAATAGGTGGCATAGCTGCAGCAGGAAGTGTTGCAGGTGGGACAGCTGGTATTGTCCAAGCAGTAAATAAAAATAAATCAGAGAAGGCAGAATTAGAAGAACAAAAACGACATAATAGAGAGTTAGAGAAAGTTGCTAGGGGTGAAGGAGTAGTAGATAATTTTATTAGTAAATTAAAATTAGTTGATGAAGGAAAACGAGTTCTTAAAAATATTCTCCACAATGTTGATGATTTAATTGAAATTAAAGAAACTAAGGATGGTTCTGGAATATATCTAAGTCCTAGTATGATAAGGTAATAACCTCAGAACCTTTGGTTCTTTTCGGTAAAACTTTTATTTTATCTTTTAAATTTTTTTTATCTTTTAAAATGAATTCTACAAATTCCGAAAATTTAACTAAATTAAAAATTTCTAATTTAGATTTATTGAATTATCTATTAAGCAAAAATAAAAACTCAAATTGTCAGCATATTGGAGGTGACAAGAACAAAGTTCCATACCACTTCGGTGGTGATATACAAAAAACATTAGAAAACTTTCCTGGATTTATTTGGAGTAAATATTCGAAAGAAAAACATCTTCCTGGTCATTCATATACTGGTCCAGGAACTCGATTAGATATCAGACTAGATGAGAATAATAATCCAAAACCAGGTGAAGAACCAATAAATAGAGTAGATGCCGCAGCTTACAGGCATGATTTAGCTTATCGAAATCATGATCTAAGTTCTCGACATGCAGCTGATAAGAAGATGATTCAAGAATTAGATAGTATTCAAAATCCTACATTTAGAGAAAAAATTGAAAGAATGTTTGTTAAGAAAGCTTTACAAGCTAAAATATTATTCGGTCAGGGTTTAAATGAAACGACAGCAAAGCTGTCTGAGAGCAACGCTCGAACCTACGCCTCCGAAATTCATAAAGAATACAGAAGGCCTAAATATTTATTGAAGGTAAAAGTATTTAATAAAGATGATATTTGGAGTGCTGATCTTATTCATATGCCGAATGAAAGGGACTACAAATACGCATTGACCGTTATAGATTTATATACACGATACGCTTGGGTAAAGCCTTTAAAAAATAAAAGTGGTCTTTCAGTTAAATATGCGTTTGAAGAAATCTTTAAAGAAAGTAAGAGAAAGCCAAGGAAATTGTTTGTTGATAAAGGGTCGGAATTTTATAACAGAAACGTTCAGCCACTATTTGAAACTGTTTATTCAACTGAAAACGCAGGAAAAGCTGTAGTGATAGAAAGATTCAATCGGACGTTAAAAAATAAATTATTCAAGAAATTTACTGAGCAAAGAAATCAGAAATGGTTGAAGATATTACCAGGAATTGTAGAAGAGTACAATAATAAAGTTCATTCTGGTATTGAAGAAACTCCAAAGAATGCTTCTGACGACCCTGATTTGATAAGAAAAAAAATATTCGAGAATAATAATTTGAATGAGAGTAATCCGAATTTGCAGAAACTTAAGCCGAAATTTAAAATTGGAGATAGAGTTAGAATATTTAAATATAAGAATAAATTTGAAAAAGGCTTCGTCGGATACTGGACGAAAGAGATATTTGAAATTTCTAAAATAAATCAAAGTTATCCGTTTACTTATGAAATTAAAGATTTAGATAATGAGGATATCAGAGGCCGTTTTTATCAAAATGAATTACAACGAACTGAGCTTTAGCTTTTTAATTATCATTATTATTATTATTATTTTTATTATTCAATTCTAACATAATATCAAGAAATGATACTCCTTTTTGTAATTTAAATAAAACATAAAGACATAATTGACCACAGTAAGTAGTTCCCGGTTTTTGAATTTGAAATGTATTATAAGTTCCATTTTCAAGTAATTTTTTAACTTCGTTTGTAGGTGGAAGACCGTATGAGTCAAAATAGTAATTATCTCCATTTTTATTAGACATACCTGCTGACCAATGTACGCCTTTTTCATCTGACGTATGGAGATTGGTTACGAAATTTACAGTTATTGATGGAACTTTGTTCCGGGAACTGAAGGTTCCTGTTGGCTTATTTTTTAGGAATTGTAATTCGTCTCTCATTAGAACATGAAAATTCTTTATTCCTAATTCATTTGCGATTTTCTTTAGGTCGAAATTTGTCGTAGTTTGCGTTCCATATAATTTAAAAAACTTATTTATGTTGCTCATTTTATAATAAAAAAATTTCTTAAGGGACCCCTAGAAGACAGAAGGGAGGGGGTAGCAGAACTACGTTCATATGATATTGAAGGATATATTCTTGCTGTTTCTTCCACTTTTGTTTCTTCCCCTATTAAAGAAATATTATTAGTCACATGATATATTTTAAAAACCTGAAAGATGGATAAAATTCATGAATTTGAAATTCTCAACTTTTATGATTTTCGCTGTCCTTGTACGGTCATGATTTTGGGGGTGAAAATTGTAATTCTCAAATTTTGAGATTCTTAACTTTTATGATTTTTTCGGTGTCCTGGAACGGTCATGATTTTGGGGGTGAAAATCGAATCTCAAATTTGAGATTCTTAACTTTTATGATTTTCGGTGTCCTGGAAGGTTCCAGGGCTTCGCCCGATTGTAATTCTCAAATTTGAGATTTTGAAAAATTTGAAAATTGGGTATTTTTAAAAACGCCCAAATCGGAGCGAAGCTCCTCTGGCTTTAGCCGATTTATGAATTTAGGTCTTCATAACCTGAAAAAAGGTTCAAATTCATGAATTTATGTCGTTTTTAAAAATGTCATTTTTTGAAAAAATGGTACTTTTTGAATGGACTAAATTCATGTATTTAAGTCTTAATAACCTGAAAAAGGGTTCAAATTCATGAATTTATGTCGTTTTTAAAGATACTATTTTTTTGAATTTTATGGTGTCCTGGAACGGTCTTTTGCCCATTACTTTAATGTGAGGTGAATACCATCAAAATTACCTCCCATCATCATGGAGCAATATGAATTTACTGTTTTCTGTTGAGCAATTGGTGAGAATTACTTTTACATGTAAGAGCTTAATTAGAGCTCTTACCAAGAGCCGTCCATATGATCTTGATGTTCAATCGTTCCCAAACATATCACACACAGAATTAGATTGCTTAACTATCTCAGTTAAATATAAGTGAAGACTAATTCAAAACGATGGCAAAAGCTGGAACTTAGTAAGTGGGCAAAAAGGAATTCCAAATACCACACAGAGAAGGGAAAAAAGTCATGCGTCGTTGCGGATTGCTGTGAATTCCATGAAAGTGCTTCGATTGCCACGATTTCTTTAGATTCGAAGAATTCAAATAATTTAGCAGAAGTTTCTCCATAATGTTGGTTCTTCTGATCATTATGAAAGAAAATGGCAGGCTCACGAAAATTGGTTCACCTGATGATTTCATCAACCTCTTCACAGCATTCCCCACTGCATACACTGAAAGTAGCTAGACAGCGATGTGTGTTTTGTGTGTCCGAAGTGATATTACAACACGCACGCCACTCACTGGCTGCTGTCCAAAATCCGACTGACGGCTTAGTGTTTGAGACTGTTTGCCATTTCCAATAGTATGCGATATACGACACATCCCTTCTAGGAGCACTGAAGGAGCACAGCCGAGCTGTCTGATTCCGTGGGCTGTGCCAGTTTTCACCAACTCGGTCATCTTGTTACTAAATATGGCAGTTTCCACATTGAATTCCACATTTTTTCAAAAATTGATTTTTGCGATCTGTTGGAAATTGATTGTAGCTGACTTCGATAAACGACATAGTTTTGCCAGCCACCGCATGCAAAAGTCCTAAGAGAGTGATGGATGAGTGTTTGAGTGCATTGGGATAATCAAGTCATACTGAAGGTTCGCCAGGCAAATGAATGATGAAAGACTGCTGTGGATGATCTCAAGCTCTTTCATTAAACTCGGAACTCAGTGTAACAACAAAATACAATGCGGTAATAGAATATATATAAAACAAGTACTAATACTCAGTAGAAATAATGAAAGTTCAAAAATACAGCAGAAAAGTAAAAAGTCAAAAATTCCAGGTATTGCTTCGTGGATATGCATTCGTGGTGATATCAACTCCGTCCTCTGTCAGCAGTGTGGAAACTGATGTCACAAGCGATGCAGTGGACTCAGGTCTCACAATATCCTACTTGAATCCATGGAGGTAGAAATACAGAAGATGTCGAGACAAGCCAAGTAGACAACGAAGAAATGGAAATTGTGAAGGAATTTCACTACCTTGGTGCTGTGCTTTTTTGCGAGGGCGTCGCCGAACGCGCTCATCGTTCCATAATCGCGTTGGCCTGGCTCAAATGGAAGGACATCGCAAATCTTCTTAGAATCCGCAACATTCCACTCAAGTGCCATGGCAACGTCTATTATAATTCTTGCATCAGGCCTATACTTCTCTACGGTGATGAATCTTGGAACCTCACTCAACATCTGGTTCAACAATTGCGTTCATGAGTGGCGTCTCACTGATCGGACAGACAGCGCTGCCGTGGCGAGCAGGTGTGGTCTCACACCATTAGAGGACGTGATCAGAGAGCGAATGCTATGTGAAGCGGAGAGATGAGAAAGAACCAAGCAGACAAGTGCTAGACGTGTTAATCGAAGGTCCCCGTCCTCGTGGAACCCTGAGAAAGCATGGCTCTAAGTCGTCAACGAAGAAATGGTGGAGCTAGGATTATCTGCGAGTGATACTCAGGACCGTGCTTGTTGGAGAAGTCTGATATCGTCCAACCCTCCATTGAAGAGGAACAAAAGATGTAAATAGGATAAAGTAAAGTAAGTAACGATGAATGAACAGTTCTCTTATTAGGCTACTTCATTTGTGCATTTTCAATGCTCCATAAGACATCTGAATTGATTATTGACAAAAAGTGCTTTTTGAAGGACACATTTTTCATGTTCTCACGGACAAATTTAATGAAATTTGGATTGGCTATCAGTAGGGTACTTTTTTTCATGACCTAAAAATTTTTGAAATATGATTTTAACACACGAAAATATGCCTTTATATGACCTTAAGTATAATTCCAAATAAACACGAGGCATCGTTTCATTAAAGAATAGCAAATTATTTTTGTTTTTGTACACTGTGAAGCATTTTTCTATGTTGTCAGGCCGAAACCGTCGATTTTTTGCTAACAGCTTTCCTAACATAGAGAAAATCGCTCAACCAATAAAGTTGTTGAGTTCTGTAACATAGCGTAGAAAAATGGGCTGATGGCTTCCTCTTCCATGTTAATGATACATGCAACATACCTGTTTTTTGCAAGCGTTTCTGCAATAACCGTGAATGCCGACGATATCATTGGATAAAACTTCTTCTAGTTTCAACAACTTACTTCTTGTGCTTCAAGCATAGTAAACTTTGCACTTTCCAGCTTGGATATCAAATCTGGGACATTAGCATATGATTGCTTTATATTTAAGTTACTTCTGCAGGGTTGTGTTCAATGTGTGACAGTGAGTATATTGAAGACATAATGTCACACAGCATCGCTTGCGGCGTTGCGTGGTGCAATGCAGATTTTTAGAGATAAAATAAAAGAATCAAGCTTTGTATTATAATATGAATGATTTGATAGGGCCTGACTGTATTTGTACACTTAAGTCATTCATCAGCTGTCATTATCAATATTGTAAGACTAGTAATTCATATATAAAATAAGAAAATTTGGAAGTATGACCAAATATGACGTAACAAACATAATATGACAAAAATGTGCAAAAGAAATAAGTAGAAACTAAAAGTCAAAAGAATTAGGAGTGGCAGTTATTTCAGTTTTAGAACAATATGTAAAAAATGTCTGAGGTCGGTCCAGGGCAGGCAAAAGAGGGCTAGCTCAGTACGGACTTGATTATGATTGTCGTACGTGTATTATCATAAATATCAGATGCCATTCACTTACCTGCAGGACAATCTTGATTTTTCGGAGCATCGGAATTCGCACTGCCATTACAATAGAACCCACTTGCACATGAAGAACATGACGGGAGATTGGTGACAGTTGCTGAACCACATACAATAGTTCCAGCCCTATTGCAGGCATAACCTTTCGGACAAGGAGAACATTTGGTAGCTAAAAATGAAGGTCCATATTGGCCACGAGGACATTTCAAGGGAGCTACTTGCTGTGTGTTCGGACAGTAGTGGCCTTGTGGACAAGCTCCATAATCAGCAGTTGTCTGACTCGCGCTGTAAGATGCCGCTTGAGCTTTTTGACGAGACCAGCTTCCTTTACTCATTGGTCCAGTGTAGTTTGATAGACCTGAAATGATAATATAATATTCAGCATGTTATGATCTCAAAATCATTAACTGCAATCACTATGTCAAAGTAAGCGAATAGAGTGTAGAATCGTTATAAGGAACACTGGTTCAATAAACGTCAGATCATAGATTAAGTATATTAGGTAGAGTAGAAACCCAGTAGTAATTAAATTCGCAATGTGTATACAGTTTCGATTTTATCAAACAAACTCGAGTTGAGACTCAGTACTAAATATGAGATGAGCAAATTTTTGCAGTTTGAAGAAATTACCACGGAATGAACTGATCATGACAACAATACAGAAGGAATAATAGTATTTTACAGATCCTCCGTGTCGTGACAACCTTCGAGAAGTACTGCTTGTTAAATTAGCAGTTCGATGGATTAAATGCTGCGTGATTATATCACAAACTATGTGCCACTGAAAGAGAAAATATATTTCAAGACAATAATCACAATTAACCTAAAAGGATGTAAATGGTTCCACATTACTATTCTAATTCAAGAAATGAAACACTAATTTAGTGAATCACAAAATTATTCCGATGAAAATTGAATTAAAGACTTGAAATTTCAGCCAAAATGCACAATGAGATTTCATCTTTTCCATGAGGACTTGCACTGCAATGCGGTTTATGAAATTTCCATGATAACCAGCTTAATTTTTGCTTAATTAGGATACATGTTTGTGAATGCATATTCCTTTTGATATCTTATGAGTTTCATGCTACTTACAAAGTGGTTTCACGTCGCTGGTATATAAACGCAGGAATAATTTCCAAAAAATTAGCTTCTTAAAAAGTGATCAAATATATTTTCAGACTGATACTCTACCTCCAAGGTTAATATCCATGTTGTTAGTTTCTGAAAACCAATTCTCGAAATGTTACTAATGTCAGTGAAAAAAAACTACGAATTAAAAAATCATCGTACTGAATGCATATTCGATCGCATGCAAAATAACGATACGACCAGTTAGCGTTCGCTAAACGGAACATCCTACATGCAGTATTTAACGATGGCCATCGGTCCACAAAGTACCGCATATGAATATATTATTTATTTGTCTCTGTGCATGTATTCTAGACATCCTATCGCTATATTTGACATGTAAAGTTGATTATTGCACGCGCGGGAAATAATATTTACTCCAATACACTGGAAGGAGCGCAATCTATATGTATGTCAATTATAAATGCTCTTGTCCTGCTTTGGTATAGATTAGATCATGGACTCCTAGATATATAACACCTGGACTGAAAGCTGAAATTCATTTATACACTAGACGGCCAGTTTGACTCAATAGCTGTCAATGGTGGAAAGCAACTAGTCAAGTGAAAACGAAGTGTCTGAAAGAAAAACAAGCTGAAGTTTCTGAAAATCGGAAGAAAATGGGGTTGCAACTAACTTATCATCGTTATCACTGAATATGGAATATTTACTATATCAAATCAAGCAATGGTTTGACATTACGAAGTGAGCAAGCTTGTGGTCTATAGAAAAGTTTCAGGAACAACAGCTAAAAAGTCCACATCGGTCATCTAAAACGTGTTACATTTGGGTGTGGAAATAATTCGAAGTCGCCGATTCAAATGAATAGAGCTCTATGAATCTCAATGAGAAATCAATGAGTATGATACTATAAAAAGCATTCCATCCAAATTTTGGCGAAATTTTGATGCGCAAAAGTTAACTTATATACTTTATTACTAATTAGATATTCCGAAGATAAAGACATATTTGATCATTCACTATTTAGGTAATCGTCAACGATGTAACTTTGCAAAATTGAACAATTGTGACATTCTTTCTGATTACAGTAATTTTCGCATTTTAATATTTTACAATAAAGGTCAGATATCCGTTTAAATCAAAGAATTCACTTGGTCATGAGGTAAGGTTGCAAATATGCCCGAAAAATGATGAAATCATTCCCGATTAGATCAAATGTTTGAGTGCTTGAACTCTTTAATCGAGCAAGTTAAACTGTTGAGAAAAATAAAATTTAAACCTTCTTAAAATCAATGGTAATTGAACATATTCATACGTGTATAGCCCTCATCCTGCAACTTTTTGTAAGATCCACCACTGTTGCCATTCCAGTCTACGAGTTGTGCATCTCATAAAGCGAATCAAATAAAAATCTCCGAGAGATAACAGTACCAAACCATGACGCCGTCATACCTATATTTCTCTTGCAGATATTAAAGAGGCAATTCTTTTCTGAAGTAAATTAGCCAAAGGACCTGATTAATCATTTGTGGAATATACGAGAGGCGTGATTGTCCCTTTCTCTACTTCCAAAATTCTCTCTTCCTACTGCCGCATCTTTTCATTCTCGTGTTCTTTATACACTGTTGTAGGGAGGATTTGTTATTCTTACATAAATAAATGACATCCCATTCTCCCCAACAGCCCTCTTGCAGTCATATACCTAACTACAGCATCAAGCCATCTCCTGTGCCACGCGGTGACAGGACATTTGAGGTCGCCGCCAGTGAATTTAGGAATTCTCTCAGCCGCATTCCCTTACTTCCGTCAACATCCCGAGTAAAAAAGGCTTGTACTCAACCTTCCGTATATAAGACTACTGTAGAAGGCAGCCTTAGAAATTGATCTTTTTTCTTTCATCATAAATACAAAATAATAATTTTTTTCTGATTTTCTTTCAATATATCCATTCATAATCCATCGAAATCGATTTGCGATTTGATGAAACTTCTCCACCACTGGGGCTTGGAGGGCGCAGGCAGTGTCACACTTTAGATGGAGCACTGCAATGCTTTCAGCATCAACGCCCTTCCTACCGACTTCCAATGGCACTTTCGAGCTCTACCTCTAGACCAAGGATCGCGAGACCAAGAACTTAACCGCTGTGCCACTGAGTGTCAGCTGCTTAAGTTATGATAATCTTACCTTTGCCAAAGCAGTAAAATCCGCCAGGACACGGCAAACATTGACTTTGAGACTTAGCACCAACACGAGGGTTGTATGTTCCAGAAGGACAAGTTAATTCAAAGGTCAGCACGTTTTTCGCAGAGCTAGCTGTGCAGTAACGTCCTTTTCCACACAATTTCGGTGAAACTCCTCTCGTACATAGGTATCCAGCCTTGCAAAAGGAGCATACGCTCATTCCTGGTTGAGGAGCCATATATCCAGAACCGCAAGCTGCCGGAACTGATGATCCATTTGTGCAAATATAATTCACTGGACAGAAGCCAGCTGGAGGATTCTTCATCATATTGCTGCCACTGCAATAATATCCTTTGTCACATGAGCCACTGACAGCGCTCATCGCGTTCCCTGCGCAATATTTCCCTGGGCCACAAGCCTGGCATTGTGAAGGCAGATATTGAAGAACATTTGGATTGTATGTCCCGAAAGGACACGGAATCATAGTATATGCACCTGTGACAGTACCTGAAACAGAACAAATTCAAATGGACATACAGCGTCATGTGTGAGAGAAAATCTTTCCTTTGTACTTTTGATTGTTGTTTCAGTGACAAAAGAATTTTGTGGTCGTTGATTTGGTACTTCTATTCCCCCCCACAGTTTTGTTGTTGACACCCAGAAGTGTTAAATCGTCAACGATCTTCTCTTGCTCCTACTTGTTTTCACTAACTGGCATAACATTGAGTGTGTAAAACTCCAATTATCTGACTTGTAGAACATTTACAGCCTCAGAATTAGATAACTGCTCGTCATTTGTCTGTAGACAACAATCACACGAAGTTCATGATCACAGCTGTATCTTGTATTCTAACTGAGTATCCAAGGTACCAATGCTTCATCTCAGGGTTCAAGTAAGACTTCTCAGTGGTGTTCCGCTATTACTCAGTGACAGATGAAGTCTATTCTAAACCCAATTTGACTAGCTTTGGCGAAATTTGATGATTTTGGATAACTTGAAAAATGTGGGTGGGGGAAAGAATGGAAGTGCCCGCTTCAGACTTTGTACAGAAAAGTAAGAGCAATTGACTGATTAATATACAGCAGTGTTCGGATTTAGTAGCATGTCATCGTGCTGGTAAAATATGTTATTAAATCCAAATTGTTACTGAACCCAAATTTTCAAAAAGATCATGTCATTGATAATGTTTTAATGAAATAATGGCACATTTACGGCACCGATTCAGACTTAAACAGTTATCCTGTTCTCGGCATGCTTGCCTCCACTGCACTTTTCTCCCTTGAATTCCAATGTTCTATTCGGTAGCACCTTCCACATAAGTCTGCATTCACATTTCGCATCTGTTTGAACCATTCATGTGGCAGTCGATCGAGTTCTTCGTAGTTGCACTTCTTACTATCACATGCATCCCAGATGTAGTGAAAAATATATAAATCTTGAATCTTGAATCTTACTGGACTTTTGTGTATGTTTTCACCAGCCTCGAACTGCTGGAATATAGCATCCTTGTTTTTCTTGATAACAGAGGCAAGAAAATGCGCAATATTCAATCGCTTTTGAATGATCGAACCTTTATTCAAATGTAGAATTACGGAATAATTGTCAGAAATTGATAGTCGAGTTCCCTTGTTCGTTGGTGGAAACATGATGCAAGCATACAAAATAAGACGATAATTGTGATGATATGGTTTCTTCGATTTTGATTAGAAGCCGGTGATTGGTCTTTAATTACGCGTGAATTGAGAGGGATGGGATATCAGTCATCAATGAACCTGATGATCGCATCATGACATAATCTGCATACCTGTTTCCTCAAATAACATCTAGAAGTTTACATCTCAATTAAACCTGATCGCCGTAGAATAGGGGACGTGCGCACAAAGACTTTCCGTTCGCAGGTGGTCAACATGTTACAATACTCAAACGACTTCATCAATGGTGCAAATAAGAATGGTTACTAAACCCGAATTGTTACAAAATTCGATGTTATTAAACCCGAACACTACTGTATTTTAAGACAGTTGAAGTAACAAATAAAATCAGAACGCGAGGCCTTTCGTCCGCTCGAAGTCGTCTGTTGACGCGGAGTTGGTGTTAATCACATGAACATAACTTACTAACGTACAATGTGAGACGAGGACAATAACCTAGCCGGTAAAAGGACAGCAAAGCTAT
The DNA here is from genome assembly GCA_907163375.1 of Prostheceraeus crozeri. Classification (NCBI taxonomy): domain Eukaryota; kingdom Metazoa; phylum Platyhelminthes; order Polycladida; family Euryleptidae; genus Prostheceraeus; species Prostheceraeus crozeri. Next base: position 115,881 of record CAJQUW010014582.1, on the reverse strand, counting down.
TGTAATGACAACCGAAGGCCAATCACGAACTGCTTCTGAACGCACAAGTCAGGAGCAATCGCTTGTATGGCAAAAGCTTCCATGAAACAAAATACACTTCTAACATCGGATCTACGCAAGCGCTCTCTGTCTGACCTCTCAGGTGTCAGAGAGCATTTTAAGATTTTCTGTCGATACGATGTTAGAAGTGTACATGCTTTGCACATACTGAAGTAATTTCATTTCATGCAGTTTTAGAGTATTCAAGAGTAGACCCCTACAAATTGTGAGAAGGACATGTGATAGACAACTAAGCACAAAATCTCTTTTTATTTACCTGCTGGACAATAATATCCACTTCTACAACCTTCACCAGTTGTATTAGCCGCTCTGACTTTGATTCCAGCGGCCAGAACAGGATCGTTTTTCGTAGCCCTGCCGTAACAAACATGTCCACGTTTGCAATTTCCAAAAGGCTGAGATTGACCTCTTGTCGGGCAATATTTTCCAAGGTCACAAGGAGCACAATCAGACATGGCTTGAAGTCCTAGTCGATAACCATAGTATCCAACCGGACAGAAACTAGCCTGCGTGGAATTCGCTAGACAAAAGTATCCATTTGGACAAATCAGTGGTTTTATCATACCCTGAAATGGATATACACACAGAATTAGATTCATCTGCGCGCGTCGTCGGTTTCCTAGAAAGGAAGGGTTATATGTAACCTTAATATCGAAATGGCATATCACAGAATTAGAAAACTTGCTCCTTCTCGAATGGATAATTCGTGTATCGCTTGCTATTGGAAATGGTTAACAATAAGGTGTCAGCAGAGGGCACCAGAGCCAGTGAGAGATGCGTGTGTGCTGTGATATCACTTCGCACACACCAACACACAAATCGATGCCTGGCTAACATTCGATTCAGCGTATGCATTATACAGTGAGAAATGCCGAGGAGAGGATGTCAAAACATCAAGTGTGCTAATTTTCGTACGCCTGCTACTTTTTTTAATAATGATCGGAAGGGCCAACATTATGGAGAAAACTTGTCGGCAATGATCTGAAATGTTCGAATCTGAAGGAATTTTGGCAATCGAAGCACTTTGCTGGAACTCACATTAATCCGCAAGCGACGCACGACTTTTTTCCTATCTCTGTAAGGTATTAGGAATTCCTTTTTGCCCACTTAATAGGTTACTCGATGTGCCGCTAATTTCGTATTAATCACACTTCTAGCAAACCGAATCAGATAAACAAAATATTTAATTCTATGGATGTACATTATATTAGGTAAAAATATCAATGAGAGATGAGAAGTCAGTAAATAATTCAAGAATTGCAGACAATATGTTGTTGCATCGTTCAGTCATATTTACGAGTACACTTAAACAGTCGTAAATGCACAAGGATGTACAAGTGCTTTATATATTGAATAAGGGAATTAATAAAAAAATTAATAAATAATTTTTATAATATATAAATATAATATAATAATAATATATTTTATATTATTATATATTATATTATAATATTTTATAATATAATATATAAATAATTTAAATACGAATAATAAAAATTCCATTTTCATTCGTTATTTTTATATTGAGAATTTTCCTCCTACATTCTTGTCAAATGAATTCACTATGAATTTATCAACATTACTTGCATTAACAACTGGATTTTGTTATTATTGATTTATCTGTTATTAGATATAAAAATGCTTCTCATTTTTCTTGTATCCTGCAATGTGACCTGAGTGGGGGAGTTGAGGCAAATTCGATAGTCAATTCCCTATAATATACAACAGCTTCGAACATCAAATATCAAAATATGACTTGGGTAATCGTAACAATGAATTGAAATTGCATATATCATAAAGTAGTTTTGGAATACTTCAGTTGGCATTCGACCATTTCAAAAGTTACAGATATCGAATGAACTACAAGTGAAGCGATGACCGGTTTCGGACACACCCGAAGGTGCGAAGTAGGACCCAGAGTAGCGACAATCTAGCCCAATCCACCAAGTACCATAATAGCAACAGTCAGGCATCACCGTTGGAGGCCCTGATATGTTACAAAGGATGCAGGCATACATGGACATTCCATTAAGGGAAACAGCTGATTTTATGGGAAGGTCTCCATCAACCTCTTTAACCCCGGTTCGTTTGTACTTGTGTCGTGCTGACTTCCAACGAAGGCAGCACTATCAGCAATCCTCCATATTATCAGGGACGTGCTCACAAGCGCTGACTCTGGCGCCACATTTACACCATAGAGTGGTAACTCCGCATTTATTGACTCCCCAATGTGTATACACTTTCGATTTTATTAAATGAACTCAAGGGAGATACAGCTGTGGTATTGTCACCAAATGTGAGATATGCAAATCTTTGCAGTTTTGCAGAAATTACAACGGAATTGACTGATCATGATTGCAATGCAGAAGGAATGATGGCATTTCACAGATTCTCATGACAGCCTTTGAGATTCAATGTTCGCTAAATTAGCAATTCGATGGGTTCCTATTACTTTCATGCTCAACCTCAAGGGTATTTTCTGAAATGTGATCATATCACAGGCAACCTGCCACTGGCACAACAAAATCACATAATCAAAGACAATGATTTAAAATTAACTTTGAAAGATGTAAATGGTTCCACATCACTATTCATATTCAAGAAATGAAACATGAATTTAGTGAATCATAAAATCATGCCGGTGAAAATTGAATAAAAAACTTGAAATTTCAGCCAAGAAAGCACGAATAATATCGCGACTTTTTCATGAAGACTTCCATTATAATACAACTCATGAAATTCTCTCGATAATCAGAGCTTGATTTCCGCTTAGTTAGGATACTTTTCAACAAATATTCATTCCTTTTCATATCAAACTTGTTTCATACTACTTATATAGGAGAGTCATGTCGGTAGTATATAAATTGGTTAATTTTGACTTTTTTCAAACCACATTTTTTGGACCACGGGAACGTGATCTCCGCAAAAAACTGAATCTTTTGATATAAAATATTCACTGTATACAGATACTTTTTTGAGTCGACACTCTACTTATGTATCCCTACTCTATGAGTTACACATTGCCAGTTTCAGGGGTGTCTCCCTCAGTCATCAGTAGTAGCTCGCAGGGGCCAGGAACCCAACAGCAACCAACCCTGACACCAAATAACTAGACCAAGTTATCTCTGCCCCAGACACAGCCATCAAGCACGTGCTCTCGGACTTACGTGCTCCCAGGATGAATCTTATAGTGCGGTCTTTGCCTGCTGTCAATGGAACTGTTCTCCATGGTCAGCAGATCGATTCCCTGGAGCCGGAGTTATCTCAGTGTACGGTTTCAGAAGCCCGAAGGTGCGACGTCCGGAGGCCTTGATGTTACAATGGATGCAGACATACAAGGACACTCCAGCAGACGTTACTGTGTTGCCTTCCCGAACTGATGCGCTTCATTAAAAAGTCTGTTCATGATTGTGTAGAATGATGAAGGTTAAGAAGAACTTACCAAGCTGCTCACCTTTACTGCTCACCTTTACCGGCCACCAATCCCAAATTCCTCCAGGGTGGGCCGTATCGTCCTCTTCCATTTTACTCGATCGAGGGCCAGATTGTGGGTTATGCCTTTTCTCTCCAGATCTTTTTCTATGACCCTTTTCCATGATAGGGGTGGACGACCTCTTCTTCGTCTGCCAGATATCGGTTGGTGCAGTGCTGTTTGGGTTATATGATCGTCCGGTCTTCTTCTGACGTGTCCGTACCATGCAAGCCGCTTGTACTCTATGAATCTATCGATGGATGGGATCCTCATCTTGCGTCGAATCTCTTCATTCTTAACTCGGTCCCGGAGGGTTAAACCTTGGCATCGCCTGAGCATCTTCATTTCCGTCACCATCAGCCTTTATGTATCTTTCTTCCTTGGTGCCCAACACTCTCCCCCATAGGTCATTGCCGGTCGTATCATAGCCTGGTAGATCTTTGATTTTAGCTTGAGAGGAACTCCTTTGTCGTAGATAACTCCTGTCACTTGTCTCCAACTTTTCCATCCTGTTTGTATGCGGTTTTTGATGTCCTGCTCGCAAGATGATGTTACGTCTAACAGTGAACCAAGATACTTGAACTTCTTAACTGATGGGAGCGAGGTTCCATCCATTTGGATTTCTTCATCGTTCGCAGCGGTGGAGAGGTATTCACTCTTACTTCTGCTAATTCTGAGACCATTACTTTCCAGGGCATTGCGCCATACCTCCAGCCTGCTTTCTACCATTGTTTCGGAATCCCCACAAATCACCAGATCGTCAGCGTAGAGCATTTCTTTTGGGGGACTGCTCTCCAGATGCCCAGTTATCACATCCAAGACCAGTAAGAAGAGATATGGACTCAACGCCGATCCCTGGTGCAGCCCAACAGTGACCTAAAAGGTGGAGTGCAACCATGCTTGGTTTTCACAATTGTTAGGGTTTCTCGATACATTTCCCGAATCAGAGTTACATACACCTCCGGCACTCCTTTCCTTCTCAAACAGTTGAACAACAATGCTCGAGGAACAGAGTCGTACGCCTTTTCTAAATCCACGAAAACTGCCCTGAAAGGCTCGTTTCCCTCTCTCAGGTTCTCCATAACCGTACGCATTACAAACAAGGGATCTGTGGTGCTATATCCAGGTCGGAATCCAAACTGGTTGTTTCGTACATTTGTGCACACTCTCAACCTCTTATTAATTATTCGCTCTAGGAGTTTGAAGATGTGGCAGAGCAGTTTGATGCCTCGATAGTTGCTGCAAACTCTGTGATCACCCTTATTTTTATATATTGATGTTAAAATGCTCTCTCTCCACACCGCCGGCAATTGTTGATGGCCTTGGATGATCTCGTTGAAATGATGCAGGCACAAGTGTACTCCTTTCTCTTCTAGCACTTTAATAGCTTCTATGGGTATGTCGTCGGGTCCGCAACTGCGCCTGCCTTTCATTTTGCTCAGTTCTTTCTGGAGTTCATCCTGGGTAATTTCAGCGATCGGACCATTCACTGCCAGTTCTGTGTTAATTTCATTATGTGGTCTTTCTTCATTCAGCAATTCGCAGAAATAATCCCTCCATATCGCTTTGTTACTATCGCTGGTCGTCTGAATTGTACCTTCAGAGTCTCTCATAAAGAAACCTTCGATGTTATCTTTGCATTTCTGGCTTCTGGACTTCGCTATCTTGAAAATCAGCTTTTCTCCCTCTTTCGACTCCAATTTCTCATACATTCCTTTCCATGCCTCTCTCCTTGCTTTGGCTACCGTCTTTTTGGCGTGCTTCTTGGCCAGTTTGTAACTTTCTCTATCAGCATCAAGGTTGGAGGTTTTCCATTTTTTGAAGCTAACCTTCTTGGCTTTCAAGGCACCTTGGACCTCGTCCGTCCACCACCAGGACTCTAAGTTACGAAAGGTTCCACCGCGTGTCACTCCACAGATCTCCTGCCCACAACTCCTCAGGATATTTGTCACCTCCTCCCAATTAACTGCATCCTCTATACTCCTCAACGTGAGGCGCCTGAAGCTTTCTGCTGTCTCCTCGTCTGCTAACTTCCACCACTTGATCTTCATCTCTGCTTCTTTTTGCTTTGGTTTCGCCAGTGCTACTGACCGATGGTCCATAATCAAAAGCTTATGCTGTGGGGCAGCACACTCATTTGGGATCACTTTGCAGTTTTGAATTGCTCTTAGTTCGTCCGATGATATTAGAAAGAAGTCTATGACCGTCTTGTTGCCACCGCTTTCATAAGTCACTTTCTGTGCATCGTTCTTCACAAACCAGGTGTTAGCTATTCTGAGGTTGTTTGCCTGGGCTAACTGCATTAGTCTATCTCCCTCTGCGTTTCTACTGCCAAATCCGTGACCCTCATGGGCCTCGCAGTTGTTCCTCTGCGCCCCAACATGACAGTTCATATCAGCACCAATGACAACTTTACATGATACTTCGAATCCCGAAATTATGTCTTCTAGCAGGCTCATAAACTCCTCCTTCTCAACATCTTGGCAACCTGTTTGGGGAGCATAGGCACTTATTAAAGCATAGGTCTTCATATTGCCAGGGTTGTATATCTTCATCCACATGAGCCGATCATTCACCCGGTTGACTTCTAGTATCTTCGACCAGTGATCTTGTTTTACTGCTATTCCAACTCCATTCTTCTTTGCTGTTTCACCTGAGTAGAAAAGCTTAAATCCGTGGCCAATTTCTCTCGCTTTAGCACCGGTCCACTTTGTTTCTTGAATGCACGCAAAATCCACTTTTCGCCTTTCAAGCACATCAGCTATTTCCATACTCCTACCCGTCATAGATCCGACATTCCATGTCCCAAAACGCCACATGCATGGTGTCTCGCGTTCTTTGTTTTTGTTTTTGACAACTTGCTTCTTTAGCCGCAGTCGTTGTCTGTTCTGCAGTAGCTCTTGCTCACTTGCCACACTGTCTGGGCGATGACAGCGCGCGTCGCTTGCGGGGGACGCCCTAGCCCTTATCGATTCAATGTTAGAGGACATTTTCATATTTGCTTTGGCTGGGGTTTTTACTGCCGGATGCCCTTCCTGGCGCAAACCCTCCTCCTTTCTCGTCCTGGACTTGGGACCAGGCAATGGCGGAGAATTGCTTGGTTTTAAATCAGAGTTTTCCTTCTCCTAGATGGACTGCCTGCCAAGCTAACGAGCTCCATCTGCCCTTGGCAAGGGTTATTTTAGACTGGCGCCCTTAACTCGCCAGTGAGCCGCTGTTGTTAGCGTTACCCGGGGGGGACCACGTGGAGGTAACAGTCGGCTAATGGCCCATACTCGTGTAGCTATTTCGATGGCTTGAGGACGCCACTCCACAAACCAGCTACGTATGACCAAGGCCTTTCCCACCCCCCCCCCCGGGGAGGAGCCCCCCCTTTCCCACCCCCCTTAAGAAGAACTTACCAAGGCATTGCAGTAATAACCCGCAGGACATGGTTTGCACGTTGACTTGCCAGGCTCGTCTTGATATGTTCCCATCGTGCATTGTGTTTGTTTTGATGCTCCAACAGTTGAAAAATGACCTGAAAGAAGTCGAAATCGAAATAAGAGAAGGGATGAAGTTTCATTATTGCAATTTTTCATCATTTTCCTTATGCAGCACTTTATTCTCAAAAATGTGAAGTTCTCGAATATTAGAATCTTTAAGGAGTTTTGAATTTAGAGAGGCGTTGATCTAACGATGAGGAGTCGGTACTTATGGGTTATCTCTTCCCCCCCCACATTTTCAAAATTCCGTAAAAATGCATCAAATCCTCACAAAACTTTAGGTCCACGTAAGTAAGGATTTTTTCTACCCACATGCCAAAATTTGTGCAAATCGAGCAAATACTTTTTGAATTAGGAGCGATAACTTGAAGTGCAGCGATTTCTGCGGCTTGATCTGACTTCTTCTGACCTCATCGTCTAAGCAGAAAGCACTAGGTCAACAAAGTCATTTCCCGACAACTCGTGCAGTGATAATGACCAGGCCATATTTTTTGCAGTAACATTTGTAACTTAAAAAAGGTGTGGCAAGGGGGATTTCAAATAGGGGGGATTAGTGGTCGTGGGAAGATTTCAAATAGCAGTGAATGAGATGAAGAGGGAGAGAGAACAATGCATACACGAGTAACAATAATGCGTCGAACAAAAGCGAAGTCAGATCAAGCTGCCGACATCGCTACACCTCAAGTTATCGTCTCTAATGGAATAAGTATTTGTTCGATCTGCACAAATTTTTGTAAGTCGTTAGAAAATGTACTTAAGTACGTCTACTTGAAGTTTGGTGACGATTGATTCATTTTTGCAGATTTTAGACAAATTTGAAAACCTGGGGAGGGAGATAACCCATAAGTACCGAGGACTCTTGGAGCCGTCATTTTCAACTCACCCGGCATTGTCTGATATTGTCGAGGTGAAATAGCACCTCCTGTACAATAATATCCGGCAAGACAATCACCAGTAGGTCCGTTTGTTCCTGGACTCGAACAGTATTTTCCAGCTGGGCATGCCTTGCAGTCCTGATTGTTGATAGATCCAGTAACATTATTATAAGTGCCTGGACTACACTGTGTTCCTTCGAATGATCCAACTGGACAGTAATATCCAACAGGACAAAGTTCTCCAGTAGGTAATGATGGAGACGATTGCGTTGCTCCTTTGATACATATATAGCCAGGATCACATGGACCGGTAGGTTGACTGATTCCTGCTGCATTACAATATTTTCCAGGATCGCATAGTGTGCATGCTGTTTGGGATGTCAGACCTGAAAATGGGTGAATAAATGCAAGAATCTGCAGTGTTGCTCTTTTTTTCAGTTCTCTTGGCTTTCTGTATCCCTAATTTTTGTCTGGTTCAAGCTTTACGTTTTCATATTGTTTATGTTGCTTCGGAATTCCACAATTTAGACATCCGATAGGACCCGATCTGTAAGAATTTACTTTCAATTAGGGTTGCACCGGATAGTGGTTTTGTTATCCGGTAACCGGATAGTTCATATGTTAACCAACTATTATGTAATAAGATTGTATATTGTATATTTACAAGCATGTTGTTCGCTTTTACCGTAAGTATCTATTATTTAAAACAGAGAAATTGAATGAAAATTATTTCAAGTGGAGGCTTCTCTCATTTATTGACATAGAAAACGTCTCCTTTATAGCGCGAGATTTTGCGACTTACGTACATTGCAGACCATTCCCTAGCGACTGCACTGTGTAGCCTCGGGCAGTATGTATATTATTAAGAGAAATGCTCACAGACTTGTCCTTGACACTCTGCAATTTGTATGATATATACGAATATATATTTATCGGAAGTTCCTTTTACAAGTAAATGCGAATGAAACTTAATCTTTAAGTGCATTCACCAGTTTATTGAATCGATGGGTATCAGTTCATATGGTTGGGGAAATAAATTGATTACGTAGTCAGAAGTCTTGTTAATTGCTTTCAAGGAATAATTTTGGATTTTACCTGGTGCACCTCCATAATATCCAATCGGACAAGCCGTCGGTGTAACACTACCAGCTGGACAAAAGAAACCCCTAGGACATTCTTTGCCAGTTACACTTCCAACACCGCAATATCTTCCCGCAATGCATGTTTTGCATGATGCACTAGTCGGAGTTCCAAATACAGAAGAATATGTTCCAGCTGGGCATGGGGTCTGAAAGATTAAAAAATCAGAATAAAGTTCCATTTGGATTACTTCATGAATTTGTGAGTCTTTCGGTATTACGAGCACCGGTATGTTACGCTGACCATTCACAAATAACGTGATCATATTGTAGTGCATTCGTTACATGATATCAATTCGTTGTGATACAGGCAACGTGAAATAGATAATTCAGTCAAGACAGCTTGATTATGAAATACTAGGGATATACCCAACGATCAGTTCGGCCGAATCTCGATTTTCGAGACTTTTGGTCGAACTACCGAACTTTCTTAAATCGAGACATATTCAGAAAATATTCTTCTCATATAATGTTATCCATCTGAAATAGGTTCTCAATCATTATTCTCAATTAAGGATTTCTGAGCATCATTTTGGTGGGCCATATTAGCCTACGTAGTAATGAGGAACGAGACACTAATACCAATGCTCAAAATACTATATTGAAAGCATTGCCAAAATCATAAAGTAGGGATATATAGGTAGAGTGTCGACTCAAAAAAGTATATGTATACAGTGACAATTTTTATTAGAAAAGATTCAGTTTCTGGCGAAGATCACGTTCCCGTGGTCCAAAAAATTATTTGAGCACTTTTGAAAAAAGTCAAAATTTTGCATATTTAAATACTACCGAGATGATGCACTCTTGTAAGTAGTATGAAACAAGTTTGATACCAAAAGGAATGAATATCTGCTAACAAGCATCCTAGCGAAGCAGAAATAAAGCTGATTATCAAGGGAATTTCATGAACCCTATCATAATGGAAGTCTTCATGAAAAAGTCGCGATATTATTCATGCTTTCATGGCTGAAATTTCAATTTTTTACTTCAATCTTCACCGGCATGATTTTATGATTCACTAAATTCATGTTTCATTTCTTGAATCTGAATGGTGATGTGGACCCATTTATATCTTTCAAGGCTAATTGAAATCATTTATTTTTAATGTGATTTTGCTCTGTCAGTGACAGGTTGCCTGTGATATGATCACGCTCAAAAAAAATACTCTTGAGGTTGAGCATGAAAGTAATAGGAACCCATCGAATTGCTAATTTAACAAACATTACCTCTCCAAGGCTGTCATGACACGGACGATCTGTACAATCATATCATTTCCTTCTGCTTATTATATCATGATCAGTCAATTCCGTTGTAATTTCTTCAAAACTGTATAAATGTGCATATCATACATTTGGAAACAAATGCGACTGTATCTCCCATAAGTTCATTTAATAAAATCAAAAGTGTATACACATTGGGGATTTAATAAATGCGAAGTTACCACTCTACCTAATATACTTACTCTATTACCAAAATAAATATCAAATTATATATTCACAGAAGGAATTTCAATACGAGTTATGGTTGGATTATGATGCAACAACAGGCGCATCTCTCCTCTCACTGGTAGTGGACGAAAGCGACTGCCTTCCCAAAGTTTTCCAGTCTCAAAAGACATTCGCTCCGAGCTAACTACTGATATACAAAAACTGACTGTTTTGATATAAAAATTTTCACTGTGTGCTGACATTTGTCTTGAGTCGACACTCTACCTTCTATACCTACTCTATGGCTCGCACCTTTTGAAGAGCTCAGACTCACTAGAGTTGGGCCTGCGCTGGGATCCAATTATAGTATATTTAACTCAGTTTTCATTACATGCCCCAATGAAATTAGAGGATTCGTGTTGTCTTTGGCTCATAGTGTAGTCTTGCACATCAGGTATTCAACTAAAAACATCATTTCAATAATTGACTATGAAAGTTCCAGGGGCACTTATTAGCAAGTTCACAACAGAAATTGTAACTGCAAAATAATTGATACAAAGAACAATTCGTCAATCTAAAGAAACCACATAGATTGAAGAGATTCTGAAGGAATTTAAAGGAATTTGGAAGTGATGAAAGACTTAATTATTTTTCTATCCACGATGAGTTCAAGATTGCATTGACATCCTTTACTTTCATGAATTGTGGGCAATTTATTTCTGCTAGTTTATTTCAATCAATCGATGCATTGCAAACGACAAATTCTTCAAACTGCTATCAAAAGGCAGATTGAACACATTCGTAATGGTCTAATAGAATTCGAAGTTGGAGGAATTAGCGGTAAGACAGTTTGGTGCAATAAAAGGTTACAACCACGAGCGCGAGTTTAATCGCGAGTAGTGTAATCGAATTGTCGCCACAGTTTTTTGTTGAGCTGACAATCATTTCCTCGATGTACACGTATGAATTGGATGAATCATAATTATCAGACCGCGTGACCAATGATTTCTGAAAGCGTTTATAAACTATCGACAGGAAGAATTTCATTGTCTACTTGGTTTGTCGGCTTGTCATAGACACATAACGCTCAATTTCTACCCAAGATTCCTGTATTCAGACAGAAATCCTTGACTTCGGAGGAAGAATTCTTTGTCAACTTACCCGAAGTTCTCTATCTCTCTTGTGTTTTCTGTTATTTTTGTAGCTAGCTTCATGATTAACTTTCAGTTGCTATTGCTATGATAGAGAGAATGGAGTACTATGACATAAAATGATCAACTACATAGATCACGCTTTTAATGTTTTTCTCTTTAGACATCTATCAGCAGTTCAGACGAATCTTCTAATATTTGAAATGTTCATCTTACCGCTATGTATCGGGGAACAAAGGTGAAAGACCTCTATGTTTGAAACTCATTCATTTTTGGATCTAATTGTTGAATTGTCAAGGTAGAGTTTCTGCAATGACATATAAGTCGGTTTAATGTGTTGCATCGCACTTGCAAAGAAGTCGCGCTTGTCATACTTGTCAGTCTCACAACTCAGTCCTCCCCAACGTTTGTCTCCCCTCTACAATTTCGCATGCATTTTTGTAAATATTTTCATCTGTATCAGTACCTTGTTCCAATATATATAATTCCGATTATAATGTATGTTTGTTTATCTCTGTTATGAGCCCAGGGTCCCATGGGACCCTGCGGCTATGAGGCCCCACCCGGGTAGGGGGCCAAATAAACTTATTTCCTCACAACTGTGGGTGCAAGTGAATCAGACCACGTTGGGCTGTGACTTCTTACACCGTCACTATGTGACAAGTGGACGGTACTGTGCGACAATTTCTTATTGAGTTACCAATTGGCAAAGAGTAATTATTCATTAGAAAGCAGCAAATAATCACATGTTAGTGCAAATACTTACCTGTTTTTGAGTATAAGAGCCGATTAATGACGGTAGACTACCGAAAGGATTTTTAATATTCGTCGGACAATAATAACCAGGCATACATTTTCCGGTTGGCACAGTAGCACCTTCAATACAATATTGACCAGCTGGGCAAGCACTGCAATCAGTAACCTTTGCAGCGAGTGTAGTCTGTCTATATGTACCAATGGGGCATTTCACAGCGGCATATGACCCTGAAAATTATATAAAGAATCGATTAATATCCAATGGTATTTTAGTAGCTACTAAGTCTATAAATCAAGGGTATTGGTGTCTTATATCTCTAAGGACCTTCATTGTTGAGGATTAATAAATATAAAATCACAACACTCATTAATGAAAAAGAGTCTATCACTTATGACTAGGGCACTTTTTTTATGACATATCATATTTTGTCCTATTTTTAAGGTAAGGGTGTTTGTCATATTTTCTGTATCTGATCATGTTTAGTCCTATTTTGGTCATTTTCGGTAGTTTTAGACTGCTAGAGTTGCCGGGAAGAGGAGATAGAAAATGACCGATGCATGTAGAATGACACAATATTGGTCTTCTCAACAGCGCGATGCAGTTTGAGGACAGTTCCAATGCATGCATTGCCTACAAAATGAATGTTACTGGCGGCGCCAGGATTGTCGTCTGTCTTTCCTTACCAGCCAACCGCTGCTTCGGTAGAGCGTTCTTCCCCATGTTGAAGAAGATTCCATGCCAAGATAGGCCTTTTTTTAATATCAAATGAAGTAAATGACATTACTGTTTTGCACAACAAGCTGTAAATATGTATACTGTCGTAAAGGTTTGAACTAAATCGTTTTATTTGTTTTAAACTGAACTTTTTAACTTTTTGCCTGATAATGGAAGCATAATTTTTGCTATATTTTAAGATTTTAAAGTCATATTTTGGTCAAATTTTGTGTTTTTAGGTCATATTTTTTCGATAGTTAGGTCATAAAAATTTGCCATATTTATGACCAATAAAGAGCATAAGAAAACCTGCGTCATAAATAGCACGGTCGCTAAATATTGGCATGGTGAGTGACAAGCATTACCATAAAAGAAGATCTCCTTTAAATTACGAGGTGCAGTGCAAGTGTGAGAAATTCTTTCGTACATGAAGGGATAAAATTGATTGTGGAGAGCATTGCACGGAATATACACACCCATACTTCAGCAAAACGAATGACTATGACAAGGACGAGTTGCTTTAATCATATATATAAACGCGAAGATATTTCAATTTCAAAATAATAGTATTATTAGTATAAATTAATTATAAATGAGGAAACCTTGTTTAATTCGGAGGTATATTCGGTTTATGCATGTCTCTCACTATTTTCAGTTGAATGCATAGCAAGAATGAAGTGAATGTGCCCTGATTTTTAAATCGTAGATATGACCCAATCTACGTTTCCCCGATGTAGGTCAAATCTCTATCACAAGGCCACAGCGCCGATGATGACAGCAGTAACGAATACGATCCAAACTGCCCCGTTTATTACTTTTGAAACATTAATTTCGGGTAATTTGCAATGAATGAGCGCTGGATCAAAATGTCATGTTAGAAGATCCTCGATGGTGGGATTCGAACCCATGGTTATTCAAGTTATCTAGACCTGTCGCCAGGATCTATTAATATGAAAGCTTGAAAAACGAATTTTCGCAAGAGCATTCAAAGCTTCTATTCAAATGGTGACAATCTACATTATAGTCAGAATGTGCTTCGTTAAAACGCAGTGGAATAAGATAGAATAAGATTATATGAAAATGAATAATCACCCTTTTCAAATACAACTGTTTCCTTCAATAGTATTCTACGCTGCAAGAATGACCAAGTATGAAGCTAGGTGTGTCCCAGAGTTCAGATACCTGCTTTATGCTTGTGGTTCACTTTAGGTGTAGAACACAAATGATGCATAAAAGTGCAGACAAAGCATATTTTAGCACTTCAAGTTCGTGCAATACGGTAATTATTGTTAATAATTTCTTCTGATATCAGGAACCTGCGAATCGGCAAATTTTGAGTCAAATCGAATAATTTAACATTTGAAAATGACTACTTTAGCTTTTTGATATACGATTTACTTAGCCAAAGGCTATCGAAGAGCACGTGAATTCTCCATATGACAAATCTTCCATATTGCAAGCACCCATAGACAGTTGTTAGTTACTATCAAAAGACGCCACATAAAAATTTGAGGACTTGTTATGAGATAAAGTGCGATAGAAGACCTTGCAACCACCGGAGTGGTGGACAGCAGACGAGCTATAAGCGAAGACTGTGAATACGATATCAAAAGAGTGCAATCTATCATCCATTAATGCTATCCAGGCAACGAAATGTCGAGATAAATGGAGAAAGCTGTTCATGTATTAATTCTTTCATTCCGTTGGAATATAGACCAAAGGAGTAGCCAATTATTTCATTAGTAGGCCAACGAGACGCTTGTACCTGCTTATTCTCAACAAGCTCGTTAATCAATTTATTGGGAAAGAAAAAGCAAACAAAAATTCCTCGTTTTGACAAACGAGATTTCTGCATTTGTTTTGTCTTGATGAGTGTCTCAATGCTCGGTTCCACTTTTGAATGGTGCAGCGCAAATCAGATTCAAGGTTAATCAGGCGGTATGGCGATTGATCTCAACCATGCTGGAAAACGCCGACTCGCACAGGCACGTGAAGGGAAATGCAGCCAGTAGTGTGAGCGTGACCACAGTAACGCGAAGAAACGAACCATGCATAGTAGCCCAGAATGCGTTTAGGCTCTTTTCTGCAAAAACTGCCTTTGCTGCGGAGTCACTCACAAAGTAAAGAAACTGTTCTCCAATGTCTTCTGCTTCCTCCAGAAGGTTGTCAACTCGAAAGCTGAAGGGGTCCCTGGTTGATGAACTGGATTGGTGAGGTGTCGCGTTTGAAGTCCGGAAAATAGCACTGTTGAGGTGGATAACGGCTTCGTTCTTGAGAGGTAGGTGGAAATAAATGTGTGAAATTCCCAACTTGGCAACTCCGCCATTGAATTCCGCACCGTCTAAGAACTGCTGTTCTGTCCGAGTTGAGTACTTACTGCGTAGGTTGACAACATAGCTTGTTACCATGAACTTAGTTTGCCGCCTTCTCATTATGTAGGCCCTTGAAATACACCTACATGGACATGCTCTAATTTGAATTGAACTAATCAAATTATTTGAATATCAAAGTTAGCGGTGCTGTGACCATGTGGTAGAGTGTTCGCTCTGCGTCCGGAAGACCTTGGTACAAACTTTGGTCGAGTCAAACCTAAGACTAAAATACGCACTCAGCACAGAAAGAATGAGAGTGGGATAAATGACAAATAACAACTCAGACACATGGAAGAAAGGCTCCGCGTCCAGTGTGCGTCCGAGTATAAACAAGGTTAATTTATTTATTTATGCTACGAGAATTCATTACTTTCAATACTACTCGTACATTCACTAGAAGCACAAGTGAATTCAAAACTTTACCTTGTACGCAGTACCAGCCAGGGTTGCATGGCATTGCATTGGTGATCGAAGATAGGCCAGCTTGACAAAGATATCCACCAGTACAAGGAAACGTCAGCATCTTCTTATAATTCATGCCAGCCTGAGGACAATAATAACCTCTCTTGCAAGCGACACATTTATTCTGACCAGCCAATGCGTAAGTTCCTTTAGCACACGGAACGGGAGTGATAGTTGCGAACTGACATGTATTTCCGGCTGGGCATGCAATGCATTCATTGCTGAACTTTGCACTAGCAGTATTTCTGTATGTTCTAGGAGGACATTGAGTAGGATAAGCTGAACCCTTTGGACAAAAATGACCAGACGGACAAGCAGTGCAAACCGAGTTTGATGTAGCACCGATAGAGTTGCTATACGTTCCTGCTGCGCATGGAAACTCGTTACGATACGTCGTTCCTAAAGGACAGTGATAACCAGCCGGACAACGACCTGTAACTGCCATTTCACCGCCTATGCAATAGTATCCTGCAGGACATTTTGTGCACATGATGCTGCCAGAGGTTTGTGTACTTCCATAATAGCCAGGGCTGCATGGAATTCGGTTGGGAACGTATGTATCACCGGTGCAATTATATCCAGACGTGCAGGTCAATGCATTAGTCGTCGTAGCAGTCCCTCGCAGACAAATTTTATTTGCAGGACAAGCTGTGCAAGCTGCTATACTTTTCGCATTCGTCGCAGTGCTATATGTACCTGCTGGGCAAGGATGTTGTGTCCAGAAAATTGTCCCCATTGGGCAATAATATCCAGCTTTACATGGAGAAGTAACTACAGAGGTTGCAGGCTTTGGACAAGTTGATCCCGCGGTACAAAGTTTACATCCAGAACGATCTGCAAGTCCAACTGTTCCACTGTACGTTCCAGGTGGACATGGAAGCTCAACGACTCTGGGATCATTCATTGTGCTGATGGGACAATAGTAACCTACCTTACATGACGTGCATGCTGCATTAGACGTTGCACCGACAGTTGCCGAATATTTACCGGCTGGGCAAGGATTTGTGTAGGCAGAATCCTGTCCAGCTTTGCAGAAGAAGCCAGCGGGGCATGGAATTTGACTCACAGAGCCTTGAGGACAATAGTTGCCCGCCGTGCATGTCAGACAATCAGTTGCCAGGGCTTTTCCAGTTGTGGGGTTATATGACCCAGCGGGACAAGGAAACTCAGTAGAACTCTTCGTACCAGGTGGACAATAATATCCAGCAGGACATGTAATGCCTACAGTTGCTCCAGGCCCTAGACAATAAAGACCTTTCGGACAAATCTTACAAGTCGATCTAGAACTTTGATTAGTAGCATTGCTGAATGTGCCCGACAAACATGCAACGTAAACACTTCCACTACAGTAGCCACCTCTTCTACAAGCTCCTGATGCCGGAGTTGCTGAAGTCGAGCCATAATTGCAAACATACCCCGTGGAGCAGCTTTGACATGATCCCATCCCCAATGTACTGTATTGACCAACATTGCAAGCTTTTCTTTGAGAATAAAGAGTCGTAGGACATTCGAATCCCGCCGGACATTTTGAGCATGCTGATGCATTCATTTGTGAAACATATTTTGCTGCACACTTTGTAGCAACGCCATTCGTACAGTAGTAGCCTGCTGGACAGGGTTGACATTTATAAAATCCGTCTAACGAATATGTTCCTGCTGGACATATAGTTTGCTTGCCTCCAGTGACTGCACATGAAAACGTCTTGGGACAGATAGTGCAGGTATGTGCACCCGCCGCCGAATACGTCCCTGGATGACATGCAATCTCCGTGATATGGTCAGTAGAAGGACAGTATTTCCCAGCAGCACAATTTGTACACTTCACCGAACCATAGTCAGAATATTGGCCTTTGGTACACTGCTTTGGAATTTTGGACACACAGTAGTAACCTGAAAATTTAATGTTAGAATTTAGAATGAAAACATTAGTAGACTAAAAACCTAGAATTTGAAGTGGAAGTCTACTCAATTTCGCATCAAGGCGAGTGCGTAAAGTTCTACCGATGAGATGACAAAAGTTCTGAAATCCAGCAACGTTCAGTCAGCTGGTATACACTCTGACGCAATTGCGCACAATAACCATGAAAACTCAATTATCAAAAAAATGAAAATTTCTTATTTCTCGATAGATCAACTTCAACTGATTTTCGTCAATATCATACTTGCACATGTGCAATTAACATCAATGAAATTAAATAAACGATAGATCAAATTGCCATGCAAAAGATGTGCGGCTGGTAGGATTCGAACCTACGACCAAGGTTAACTAGACCTTTGCTCTAACCAACCGAGCTACGAGCCACTTATGCAACTGTGTCAATTGGTAGGATCAAACCCTCACCACCACACATCAGTTGTCATAGTAATTATAATCAATGGATATATAACTCGTCACAATTGTAACCGCCGCATTAAGGCAAGGTAGCGGGGATCGATTGTCCACCAAAGCATCTTAAACCATGTCGTTTGGACGTAACGGTCGTTTAACGCTTTCGTCAGTTTGGACGAAAACGGATATATACAAATGATTTTCATTTTTTACATAGTCAGTGGCATTTGCTTATCACTAACAGTAACACTAATAAATATGAGACAAAAATCTATTACAAATAAATAGTCACAATTACGTGTCTTTTAAATGAAAACATTAAACCAACTAAAATGCTATGTCAACTACTTGTAAAACGTGTCAAAGCAATGCCGCCGTTGGCTCAATCTTCGACATACTCTGATATAAGGTAGGATTATCTTATGATAAGTCTTCATCTAAAATCTCGCCAGCTAAGATATTTTTTCCAAGCACGCCCCACTGGGGTGCGAATTTCGCCCTCCTCTCAAACTATGATTCCAATTTTGCCAAACCAAACACCAATCAAAAGGTCATTGAAAGGGCATTCAGAAAAACAGCGTCATTTATATTTTTAAGGACAACCCTGGGTTGAGGTGAATGTCTAAGATTAAAAAATCCAATTTTCAACAAATTTCCACAAAATACAAGGATAATGATAGAATCGTTAAGAAAACGAACAGCTTCTTGAAGAGTCATAATTTGATCACTGTTCAGTCCGAAAAATCCAATAGAATCGTTATCACTGATAAAGACAGCATAATACAGAGGACGGAAAACCTTCTACAAGATGCTTCTACCTACAAGTTAAGAATCAAATCAAAAAATAAAGCTATTGAAAACCAGGCGTACGTTGTAAGTGTCATGGCAAGCAAGCGATAGATTATGAAAAATTATTAACTTCCGGAAGCAGTCCAGCTAAATTTCGGGTCTTAATAAAAGATCATAAAGATAAAGTTAACAACGCTTTTCCCTTACGACCGACAGCTTCAGTAATCAACACGCCAACTCAAAAAATTGATTGGCTTACGAGCGTAATTTCAAACCAATTGGTTAAAAAAGTGCCGGCTCACTTAGATAGCTCAAAATCACTGATTAAAACATTAGAATCACAACCTAGCGAAATAAAAGACGACGATCAGATTTTCATCTCATTAGACGTAAAAAACCTATACCCTAGCATCCCGATAGATGAAGGGTTAAACGCTATAGAAGAATTTGCTTATTCCCACTGGGATCAAATAGAAAATTATGGATTTACTGTGAGTGATTTAGTTGATATGCTGAAATTCATATCATATAATTATGAGATATCGTATAACAATAAAATTTACTTGCAATTATAGGGCACACATTTTTCACCACCTTTTGCGATAATTTTTATGAATTATATAGAAGCAAAAGCAATAAAAATTTTAGAAAATAAGTATAAAATTCAACCGAAAATCTTTAAAAGATACATTGATGACATCATCTTGGGTCTGCTCCCCAGAGATAATGAAGCCATATTTTCGAATATTCTTAATACATTTAATTGAATTAACAAAAATATTCAATTTACCATTGAAGTACCAAAAGATAGCGGTCTGAACTTTTTAGACATGACTATTTATATAGAAAATAATCAAATACAGTATAAATAGTATAGTAAGCCTAACCATTCTGGCATTTGCCTTAGGAAAGATAGTTGGCTCCCACACCATATTAAAGACAATTTTGTTATCAACAGTCGTAGATATGTTTCAGAACGCTGTTCAAATCCGAATGAAGAAGTTGTTGCTTTAGATATTATGAATAAAAGACTCTCGGAAAATGGCTTTCAATCATATCAAAAAAGCAGAAAAATAAAACCATTGGATAAGCCTCTTAATTGGATAGACTTATCTTTAGACTTTGTCAGCGATAGCTGTAATAGAAAAATGAATAAACTAAAGCGTAAATATGGTCTGCCCATGGGAATTACAGCCAGACCAGGCAAGAGACTACAGAACACAATAAAATCTAAAATAGATAATAAAGACTTTTGTCAATGTGACATTTCTAAACAGATCGGTCCCAAATATAACTGTAACGACAAATATTTAGTTTACGAATTTTCGTGGAAAATCTGTCACATAAAGTACATTGGCCAAAGTAGTCGACATTTTCGATCACAGTATAATGAACACGAACGTAGTGTCAGAAATAGAGACAAGAAAAGTGCCGTGAGTAATCATCATCTAAAACACCATACCGCTGAAATGATGGACATTCATTATTTCAACTGCAGTATTTTGGATAACCAGAAATCGGCGATATCTACTAAGACGGCTGAATCTCGCTGGATTGCGTCGAAAATGCCAAATTTAATGAATAGACGTCATGAGCTAGTGTGAGGAGATGTCAAATCCAAGACCTGAGTATATAACCCGCATCATGTAGCCGTGTCAGTGTACCCTTGAGACAGTCTTTAAGACGAAACGCGTCGGGTCACTTTATTTCATTTTCAATAGAACCTCGTGACATAATAAGGGAGAGATCTTATTTTTGATTTCGATCAAGCAATGGTGAAATTTCCATTAGATCACTACTATTTGAAATAGAAAATGACAACAAAAACTGATAAACCGTGCACCAATCGAAAGATCTGGTCAAAGTGGCTATTAAATGATGAATTTCGCTATGAGATTACAACAAAGTCATTAGATGAGGTCAAAAGTCGAACAACTCAAACTTCTAGTTAAACTCAAATCAAACTAAAATTATGATAATCAAAACGAGGAAAAGAAGTTATTTTTTCTCGACCGACATTGTATTATAAAATTAAAGTGTCCGACGTTTCGTCATAGACTTAGTCATGAGCAAGAGAAATGAATTACAATAACATGGTGTTGAGAGCAGGGCTAATAATAAGAAGTACATTTCTTTGCCCTTTGTTAGTGATTCCAATTGCAGACAGTTGACTACTTTTGTTCATCGCACTGGTTTGTCGGATGATTTGAAGCTGGTCTGCACATAGAAATTGATAACAATGAAATCTCTAGAACGGAAATGGAGCTTCATGCAATACACAATAGTGGCACAAAAATCGCACGCATTTTCACTTAGATACACTTGCTAACGGCTATATCATTGGATCAGGAACAGTCACATGTGCAATTCTAAGCTTTTCATTGGTTCTTCATACCTCAACTAAGTTCCCCCGGATGTGCCGCGACCTTGAGTCAACTTCCATTCTAGTCAACTGCAGATAAACAATCTATTTCTATGGGTCTTAACTTCGAAATCTATGAAGTCTATTGTGCGCCGGCCGCAAACAGTTAAGAGCTGCGATGTCTCTAATTGCCAATTCTGTCAATCATGCATCTCCAAAAGTCCGATATCTTGTCAGGTGAAGAATATTGTTTACCTAATCACCTGCAATCACAGAATTAGATTGTTTAATCGTATCACTTTGCTAGAAGTGCAAACTGATTCAAACAGATGGCACATGCAGGAACTTAATAAGTGGGCAAAAAGAAACTTTTAATACCTTACAGAGATAGGAAACATAGTCGTGCGTCGCTTGCGGATTGCTCTGAATTCCTTCAATATGCTCCGATCACCACGATTCCTTCAGATTCGAAGAATTCAGATCATTGCGCAAAAGGTTTCTCGATAATGTTGGGTCCTCCGATCATCTTAAAAAAAGTTAGCAGGCGCATGAAAAAACGTTCACAAACTTCTCTGTAGAGCTTGACATCGTCTGTGTTTCTTTGCTGTGTGATCCGGTTGATGACATTCACTGAAACTTTGCACATTTTGGCGTGTTTAATGTTGAACTGGCTGCTCATTGTTCGATTGCTATGGTATTTAGTCAGGAGATTGTGCCATTTCATTTACGCTACATGTTCCAATTGAAGGTTGCATCACGAGTGACGATCGAGGGCGAAGCCCGAGATCGACAAACGAGTGTTGCAACCGAATTGTTACACTCTGTTTTTTTGGACAGAGTAATGTAAGCGATTTATCACCACACTTAGCCGATTTCTATGTAATTGCTTGAACTATTAGGGAATTTGTACTTTATTGTTCCTCAATGAATGGCATAGAAATCGTTTTTCAACCATAGATATCTATAACTAGCAATTTTGGCTGGTCAACAGTTTGCAGATGTGTTTTGGAACGCTATCTTAGCGCTATGATAGCGTTATCCGACAAACTAAGTATTTCAGAACGCGCTATTCTTTATCATGAAGCGCCAATCTATGCGCTATTTATTGAAGTTCTGAGAAACGCTACTTAACACAATAGGAAATTGGTTGTTGTCTGTAATTGTAAATGAAAGCTATCTTATTTTATGCACCTTTTTGGCGGAATGTTTTTGCATGTTTACTACTTGTCAAGTTACAAGAGTTCCAACATCAGTATTAAAACTTATTCAGCTTTTTTTGTTTTCTAATTCATCAATGTAGCCTACTGTCACAATTTCAGATTTGTAGAAAACAATTAATTCCAGATCTAATTTATTAATTTAGAAAGACACATTTATACTGAAATCAAAATCAATTTGATCAATGGATGTATGAAAGCAATTACATAATTTAGTCTTTGGTTTAGGCGGCTCTAGAAGGCTGCTAAGCATCACTTCTTGCTCCGGTCCTTTTCTTTTGTATGCTTCAACAGCATTGCTTCGATGCCCAGTTCTTGATTTTATTAACTGCTCGTCTACATTTTCTCGGAATAGCCTTGTCGCACATGTTACTTTGCCAGAATGTGCCGTGATGTATCCTTTGATATCGGCTATGGATGCGGCCTCCGGCAACAATTTTCTGATGGAATTGACTCCAACGGGAGAAGTGGCGAATCTGGGCTGGTCTGGGATAAAGTTTCGTAGTTGTCGACGGTAAAATGCTCCCGTAAAAACACCCATGCTTCGAAGCCGGCTCACGTAAAGTTTCAATATCTTATATACCGATCGATTGTTATCGCTATCGTATTGTCGAACACACTTGTTTTGTATCTTGCGATCGCGGATTCCACCGGAAAAGACTTTGTTGCCGCGACCCGTGTACTCAACAAATTTCCCATGGTCGTCTTCTGAAAACGTGAATTGCTCCAGTTGCATCTGGCGATGCTCGTCGCACGCTCTGAGCCCGAAAACTTTATACAGTTGTAGAAGTAAACGGCCCGCAATAGTCCATTTCCATCATGTAAGGAAAATGCATTGGTATCCCATAGTTTCGCCTCACTATCCTCTGATATCGGATCAGCTCTCTTGTGATGGGATCCGATTCCCCGAGAAGTGAGATTTCTCATGCAGGCATCTAAAGCACGGACAAATTGCACAAAATTGAAATCCTCCTTATCCATTATATTGCAGTCGGGTCTTTCTTCTCGGATAAATCGGGCCAATCCGCAAACAATATTGTAAATAGTATTAGGAGGATACTCGGTTCCATCCTGCCGTCGGATCTCGAATATAAAATGTTTCCAGGCTCTTGAAATGTCAGCCTTTAGAGCAGTCCACAAATCTGTTAGTTGGGGAACCAAGTAATCATTTTCTTGTGTTGTGGAAGATTGTTGGTTTCTCCAAGTGGCCCAATCTTCATATAACTTTGTGCACCAGGAACTATTTCTAACGGTGTTCTTTGACCGTGAACATGAAACAACGCGATCAATGTCCTGAGACGACGCAATGGAAAATCGACTAGCGTCAAAGCTGTGGTCTGCCATTGTGATCAGATGTGCTTAGGGTAAAATTCAGAAATCCTATTTATATATTAGTGATGAGAATTATTGACAAGTCAATCATTAAAGAATAGATTTCATATCAAATACAATCAGCAACTGCTTTATCAAAAGAAGACACTTATGAAAGAGTAACAATACAACGCTATGAATTTGTATGGGCATTCATTCTGTCTATTCCCTTATTCCAACGCAACTAGGTGTGAAAGTCTTGACTGGCAACAGAATCTATTGTGTTCGCTGTTGTACAAAGAGATTATCAGCTATGTTATAAAGAAACGCTATCTTAGCGTATCTGGATAACAGAACAAGTTGAAATTACGGTTACATTCACAATGTGCAATTACGAGCCATAGCAATCTTGGGTCAGATAATCAACAGATCAATCTATGCAGGCGGGCAGTGTTATTCTACTATAGCGCTAGAAAACGCTATCTTAGCGCTGTCATAGCGTTCGAAGTTAGAATAGCGTCACAAAATTGCGTTGAGACAGAGCCTTTCATACAAACTTCAGCGTGTGCAAAATGTGGAAATACCTTGTCAGACAGTCTGACGCTATCTGTGTTTCATACAACTTACACAAGCTGTGAGGAGCTCGAACGCTATCTAAGAAAGTGATATCTATGGTATTTCTTTATTCAGCAGTTGAAACAAGTGAAATTGCATCAACTGCACTTACATGAGGACGCAATGCAAGTGATTTAGAACTTCATGTTGATGTAACTGAAACTACCACAGTTAATGCATATGCATGGCCAGAGTGTAACAATGCTTCCTTTCTAGTCAAACGGAAGAAGAGACGACCTGTCTAATTCTGTGCCTGCAATATTTGCAATGAAAAGTATTTGGGGGAATCAAAGAGACAAATACGCACTCGCCTTAGAGAACATTGCTTGCGAGCTAATTCCGCAGTATTTCAACATCTTGCTAAGTGTCAATTAAGTGTTATAAAGTGTCAATTAATAACATTTCCGGGACATTTTTACACAGCAATTTAATGAATGACAGTCTTCGCCGCAGGGTGGAGGCGAGTGAAATTCAGCGCCTCAGCCCTGCTCTCAACACCATGCTATTGTAGATTCATTTCTATTGATCATGACTAAGTCTATGACGAAACGTCGGGCACTTTAATCTTATAATACAATTTCGGTCGAGAAAAAATAACTTCTTTTCCTCTTTTTGATTATCATATTGGTACCGACCGATGGCCAAACTCATTGAGTATAAACTAAAATTAATTTTCTGAAATACACTTGTTTGTCACATACAGCTGCAAATAATTGTTGTCCTATATTTCATTTGTTAGAAAATCTTCAATATATATTAAATGCAGAACTAAAAAAGTATTTAAATTTCAAACATGCATACATAATAATCAGATAATTTCAAATTCAAAAACTTTGCGTTTTTTAATATGTCATAACAGGAAACTTTTATGTAATCTCAACTAATTTAATCAAGAATTGATACCAAAATATACATTAGAAGTAAATATACTGAAATCAGCAAAATATTCCAAACATTCAAATTTTAAAATAGATCTCACGACAAAACTATATAGCAGAAATTCATTTTCCTTCAGTCAAACGTTGCATGATACGTAGAAAGCAGTGGCGTCTTCTCCGTACCTGCGAGGCCTTCGGCGCATCCTCAAACATAATTTTCCAACAATTATAAAAATAAAAAGTGTCATTATTCATTTAAATTCGATAGCTTCTCGTGACAGCTGTGCACAGCTTTCCGTCTCAAAGTCAGACTCTCAACCTCAAGAGTGAATAGTTTTGCAGCACGTGCTCGAATCACGGCTGTTTTCTTCGAACAATTAGACACACAAGCTGGTCGTGTGTTCAGACGAAGCATTGATGTTCAGACAGAGCGAAAGAGAGTTGTGTGCGTGTGAGAGTAAGCGCACGCGCCAGCGCCAATATTGACTTTTCCGATAGACATGATGCTTTGCCTTCTCGAATTTTTGCTTTGAAATTCTATGCGATTCTTGATCGAGGCGCGGTATCTAAATGTAGTGAGGGAAGTGCAACCCAATTGTTCCTGGATTCGCTTTATGTCAGAGAGGCCACTACGTCGACAGTGACAGATGGCTGACGTTCAGAAAAGACTGCGATCAGATGATGAGCGTTCTCCAATGAATGCAGAGTAATGCATCTGACTCGAGCACCCAGATCGGTAGAATTCCATAATT
Source organism: Prostheceraeus crozeri (assembly GCA_907163375.1). NCBI lineage: Eukaryota > Metazoa > Platyhelminthes > Polycladida > Euryleptidae > Prostheceraeus > Prostheceraeus crozeri. The sequence goes on along the minus strand of CAJQUW010014582.1, from coordinate 89,714 downwards.
TTTTTACGTGATTGATGTGACACTATGTTTAGTTGTGCAGATGAGATCATAACCACGCCTTTGGACCGAAGGGAATATACTGAAAAGATGACAGTCGTCAAACAAGGTAGGCCAACACCTGATTCGAAAATTGAAAGTGCTCACAGAGAAAGAAATAAGAAATACACAAGACCTTTTTATGCATCAAAATTTCTAACGTGAGCGGCTGACCGGCCATGAGAAACGCAAGAAACTGTTGACCTTGCCTCCTTTTTTTTCGAGAAAATGTGGTCTGGACAGAGAGGGGATATAGTAATCAGCTCCTTTAGTAAGGCGGTTAAGAGACATGAGCAATCACTTCTCATGTGCACATTCAATTGGCCTAAAAAATGTTCGGGAAATTGTTATTAAAAAATCAACTTTTATGAACATTAATGTTGCAACATCAAAGTGTTTGGTACATAAATAATATTTCAATGCCGAGTGAAGGCCTATGGTCAGGGAGCACGCAACGCCACTGGTAGAAAGTAAGCTATTAGAAATCTGTTGGCCATAGCTTGCTTGGTTTGAGAGATATTCGGAAGATTCGCCAAGGGAGGGGGGCGAAAAACGCCCCTCCCCAATGCGCTGAGGGTTAAGCATTAATAGTAAAATTAGAATATAGCAACAAATTTTGCGAACTGATGCGTTAACCAATATTTTTTGTGTTTTTTCTAGAAATCTTGTAGGTATCGACGTGTTAAACTTGCTAAACTCAATATGTCATTCTAATAACAAGAATGTGATTTTCCCTTGATATTATAATAGTTTCTCTGCGCCCCCATTCCCTCAATGTCCCATCTCGCCAGAAAATCATTTTCAAGTTGCAAAAATATTAGCCTACGGGATGTAGCTCTTCCACATTCCTAAAAGCACCCTCATGAAAAGCCTACTCCGCCTCTAACTTGCCTTCATCAGTCTTCAAGCTCCATGGAGCCCTTTTGAAGATCCCAGCCGTCCTCATGAAGCTCTAAGTCGTCCTTATGAAGTCAAGGGACCCTAATGAAAATATTTTCAAAAAATGAGAATATTTGACGATAAAAATATCGTGTAATTTTATGCTCTACACACGCCTGTTCAATTGCTGTCCCTTTCGCAGAGATTTGGCATAATTTGGCGCCTTTCGTAGCTTTCCTTTGTCGCCCTTTGAACGGCGATCACATCAATGATAATAAAAACTTGCTATAGACGATTGATTGCAGATTGCAAAAATGAATTTGATATCAAAGAAATGTTCTAAGGTGCATTACCAGCTACCACCTAACAATTTTACCTAACCAGTTGCGTTTTTAGCTATTAATGGATAGTCCTTTAGCTAGTTTTCATGGATGTAGCCTTAAATGCACTTACCACGTGGACATTGCTTGCATTTGTAACTGGCTGCTTGGTATTGTCCTGCTGTGCAAACTTCATTAATGCAGGTTTCTGCAGTACAACGACTCATCAGACCACTGGTACTACAAATGTGAAGGGCAAACTTTAAATCATGGTGTGATTACGAATGTTCAATTTCAACATGCAATAGCAAACACAAGTATGACACAGATGGCAGGAGTAAAAATCGCCTAACAATCATCCTCCAATGGGGTATTTTGAACTCCTTGGTTCCGTCGAGAGGTTAGCCATTTCTCATTGTTCCAAAGTATAACAAAGTATTCGTGCTCTCTCGATAAATGTTTATTGGTCGATCAAAATGAGTTACAAGCAAAAACAGACAGGGCCCTCGGTGTCTAGCGTCTTCCATCGCTTGGTGTAACGTCGGACTTTGCACTGACGGATAGAAGGCGCTGGACGCCAAAAGCCCTGTCTGTTTTTACATGATTGTTTACATGATGTTGATGTCTGTTTTTACTCATTTTGATCGACTAGTGCACTTTCATCGAGAGAGTACGGATACTTTGTTCTACCGTGGAACACTTTGATAAATGCGAATAGATAGTGGGCGTCTTTAGAAATGTACCGCAGGGACTGATAAAGACAGTGCTTGACGTTAGGAATGATTGAATGCACCAACAGAAAGGAAGACAACGTCAAGAATGGGTAGGAAATAAGGAGAATTCTCTTCTAAAATTGAGGTAAAAGTCTTTATTGCAGGAAAGTTAATTATCATGTTCTGATGAAAGTATAATTTCAGCTATTGCTCGGCATTGTCACCGAGCAAGTATAATTCTGCCATCAATATAAAAGTGCCGACGAAACCGACCAAAATATTTTGGCGACAAAGGCTCGTATTCAGTCTCTCACATATGAAACAACTCTATCGTCAGCATTTTCTTGGGAGCTGATGAGGGGTTGTGGATGTTGGTAGGCATTCTGAACGACGTTCATCTTCGACATTCGTTCTTCCAAAGAGAATTTGGTGCATCGGACACCTGTTTTTGACTTATTAGGATGCAGACATATACGAAAGCAAATCACAATGTATAGTCCAGCAGCCAGAGCGAGTTTCTGTAGGGAACGAGGCCGAAATGAGAATTGCTCAAAATGCTTGTGTTTGCCGGCATTGGGAGGCTTGCCAAATCTGAATATGTCTAGCTTCATAGACAAATGTACCAGAACATGATGGGAAATGACTTGAACACAGAAATTATGGCTCTATTGGATTAAAATGTGATTTTTCTTTGATCCCTTCTGACAAGAAGAGGAACCAGGTAGAACTCGGCAGACGTGCAGATTCGTGGTAGTCATCATTCTGTAAAAGTCTCATTTTCGGCCTCGTTCCCTGCAGAAAATCGCTCTGGCTGACGGACTAATATTTTAATTGACATTTGCCTTATGGAAACATAAACATACTGCACTTCTGACATTTATACTTGACAACTTTCAGATATAATTCATTTTTAATGTGATGTTGTGACTTTGCCTTCGGTTGTTCGACTAATCAACACTATCGGATAGTGATCATGCGTCAATTGTCACACATTGAGCACTTTTTTATCAGCATTAGATGGAGTCCATGGAGAAGGTGTGACAATTACGTCTTCGGCACTATTTGTCGAAGCATTAACTTGATCCTTGTTTGTCAGCATAATCCATAATAATAAAATGCAATAGGATATTTAAGATTCCTCTAACTAATAGATTATGTAGAATATATGTACATTGCAAAAATGCAGTGCAAAACTGAGATTACAACTTTAGACCGCAATAGATTTACTTATCTCCGCAAAAAACAGAATCTTTTGGTATAAAATTTTCAGGGTATGCTGGCATTTTTTGGTCGACACTCTAGCTACTTACTCTATGGATTTACTTATAGAAGAATATGACATGTGGATACTTTCTTGTACAAATCATATTGAAGAAGTGCCTCTTCAACTTAAATCTACAATCAATAAATCAATAAAATTGTGTTTATAACCATTGTGTTACAATGTCTCCATTGGCAATACATGGGGTTTTTCAATCCAAGCTTTTAATTGAAGACAAGCGATCTGATTCGGCAGGCGTGCGGTTTTATACTAGCCAAGAGGTGCGCAATTCCATGAGAAAAGTTCGTGCGCGATCACGCTTCGTGCACAGCTTAATACCGCCTCCCGTATTACTGATCAATAAAATGAAGAAGGGGCCTATTAGTCCGCCAGCCATAACGAGTTCCTGCAGGGAACGAGACCGGAAATGAGACTTTCACAGAATGATGTACTGACTGCGCGTCTGCCGAGTTCATAGTTCCTCTTCTTGTCAGGCGGGATCAAAGAAAAAACACATGTTCATCCAATGGGAGGTAGAATCCACTTTTTATAAGTGAAAATTTCTATGTTAGTTCTCTGATTAAGCGAGATGTACTAAGTCTAGAGCCATAAAGGTTTACATGGAATGTCATCAGGTCATTTCCTCTCATGTTCATGCACCCCTGTCTATTAAACCACATTTAACCACATTCTGGCATACATTGCCGATCAGAAACATGATGATAACACATTCACGTTATAGGAAGACATTCCGTGTCAAAAATTATGACTCTGTGTTTAGTAGTTTTCGCTTAATCAGAGAAAACAGAGAACAAAGAGATTTTTATTTTAGCCAAAGACTGCAATCTGCGTCCCATTGGATTAACATATGAAGAGGAACTAACTACAAGTCGGCAGATGCGCAGATTCGTAGCAGGCAGAAGATGTACATCATTCTGTGAAAGTCTTATTTCCGGTCTCGTTCCCTGCAGAAGCTCGTTCTAGCTGCCGGAATATATAGGCCAGTTGTGACTGACTATGACTATTTAACCTTTGTTTCATTTTCATGTATCTTACCTGCAAATGTATCCGTACGGACAAGGTCGACATTCATCCATTCCCAAGAGAGAATATTTATTCACAGTACATGCAGCTTTAGCGCAGCTTTGACCTGCTGGACATGGCTCACAGACGTTGGTAGTGGCAGGTCTTCGCCATCCTTTTCGACACGGTTGCGGAGGACTTTTATAATTCAAGCATTCGTAATCAACAGTGCAAGTTTTACAAGTGGCAGTACTGACTTGCAAATATTGTTTGCTAGTGCAAGTTGTACCCTGAAATTGATGTGCTTGTCAATTAGTTGTCACAGATAAAATATGAATGACTCATCAAAACTTACTGCACTTTTCGTACATATCCCGACACCCGCGGCTGAAACTGTTCCTGCTGGACAAGCTACTGGAGCAACAGTTCTATCAAGACACTGATTATTTTTTGTGCAGGCTTTACATGTCGATTGTCCCGTGGTGTCCTGGTACTCACCTTGAGGACAAGGATATAGAAAGCCAGAAATACAGAAATAACCCTTCGGACAAGTGAGACACGTGGTTACTGAAATACAAACAAGAGATGTGAGTAGTTCAAATTCAAGCAAGAAATAATTGAATGATAATATGAATTGGAAAATAAATTGAATCAGAATAATGATAATGCTTGGAGAAACGGCATGTTGTCTATAAATTCATTTGATATTTGTGTGATGATTTCTGCAGGTTCTACCAACTATCCCTTTAGATATCGTTTCTAAGAACATTGTCTTAGCATTTACAATAGAGATGGTGAAAGTGCTCTATCGGTTCATGTCTCTTCGGTGCACTTCGACCACACCTCGTCAATAGATGTCTTCATATTGTCCTTTATTGATATACGTAGTACGTCCAATAAGTTTCCGGACAAATGTAGAAAAATGCAAATATTTTAATTCATTTAGTGATGAATCATTAATATGGTATATATAGGCTAGGAGACTATGCAAAGTTTTTTAGAAAAATTCCATTTTTTATTAGTCTGCTGAACCATTTTAAAAAAATTTGAAATTTTGAATATTTTGATTAATTGAAAACAAAAATAATGTTTTTCCTAAGCATGTTGAAAATTTGTCGACGGATATGTGTTGTTTGAACATTTATAAACAAGCATTCTGCATGTAGCTTGATAAAAATTGCAGCTTTCAGAAGTTCACTTTTCAAACCACTTTCTCTCTCTTCGAACACATTTCAACTTCCTGACACCTAAGGTCGTCAAACATTTCAAACTCTTCTAAACGAAATTTACCCACAATTTCGCGGACATATTCCTCTAGATCAGCGTTTTATCCAAATGACTGTCTGTTCACGCAAATGCTTTTCGCTGAGTCCTAAGCAACCAGAAGTTGGTTGAAGAGAGGTTCGGTCTGTACGAGGATAGTCAATTGATGCTCAAATTTTGTCGTCAAGCTTCCAGGTCTTTCAATGAGAAAACGGGAGACGCGAGAAAAAAACACGGATTGACTTTTCAATGCTCATCAAAAGTCCAGGAGAGTCCCAATACTTCCATTGGATACATTCAGCTTCTCACTAAGAGTGGTAATCGATATGCGTCGATCCCTGTTCCATCGGCTCGGACTTTGTGGTTGTAACAGACTCGGTAGGCCTACCTTCAGGCTTTAAGTGGATCATCATTGACACTCTGTCGACCTCGCCTAAACTCTGCTTGCTGCCCAAGACAGGATCGTCGACTGTGAAGGACATCCATCCCTGAAAGCAGCTGCCATTCTGTTCCGTAAATCGTGATTCTGATAGTTAAGAGGAACACGGAGACGAGTTGCACACCTCTTCAATTTTTTCAATGCGAAACTTGGTTTAAGACATTATTGCACAGTTGCAATTGAATTTACATCGAATTTAACTAAATAATGGACGGTTGTGTGGTGAATAGAGTTAACTGTTCGAAATGAATGCTCCATTGTTCTCATGCACCTGAATTCCTGCATATTCAACATACTAGATTCTATAGCACTGTCTACAATCAATAAAATCCATCAAAATATTCAAAATTTCGGATGTTTTTTAAAATGGTTCAGCAGACTAATAAAAAAAGGAAATATTTTAAAACTTTGCATAGCCTCCTAGCCTATATACACCAAATTAATGATTCATCATGTAAGAATCAAAATATTTGCAGTTTTTCTATATTTTTCCGGAAATTTATTGGACGTACCACACTGAATAACCTAATGAAAACTAGTCTAAATGAGAATGACTGGATAAGAAAATTGAAGCCTAAAATCAATCGTGAAGATGAACTGGTGTGAGTGATCATCGTGTTGCCATATTTAAGTGTATTGCTTGAGCTATTGCATGTTTTACATTTTGTTTGGGTCTTGATAAAAGCACTGAGTGCTGAAACCGGTCGACCCGTTTGTATAATTTTAGAAACAAATACAATTTCGGCTACAGGAACGGGAGTGCTATTTTGATATTTTATTGAGCAAAATACTTGACTGAAGAACCTCCCGTGGGCAACCATTAATTTCAAGCAAGATAGCATTCATAGTAGTCCAGGTCCATGAAATTGTTGAATGGTCTATCTCTTTCAACTTGTTTCAATTACGGATATTGATAGAGATCTACAGAATATCCTAACTTTTGTCGAGGAAAGTTTGATGAAGCTTGGACTAGTACCGACTGGATTGACTTCACCTTTCCCTGACATGTGCAAACATGACACACAAACGAAAAGCCTGTCGCTGTTGGCTGAAACTATTCTAAATACACATACTTAGAAATCGCTAATTGTAATAGATGTCTATTAGTCAGTGTTGGGCTCGATGACGGTTTTTCAATAATCAGTTTTTTGATAATTGATTCCATTATCGTGCGATCAGTACAAGTCAAGTTGTGAAAGAGAAAAAGAGAACAATCAAAGGTTACACCACGAGCGATTGCACGAGCGCGAGTTTAATCGTGGGTGGTTGTCCGAATTGTCGCCAGTTTTCTGCCAAACTGACATTACCTCCTCGATGTATGAGTTGTATGAATCATAGATATCGAACCGCGTGACCAATGATTTCTGAAAGCGTTTATAAACTATCGACAGGCAGAACTTCTTTGCATAATTGGTTTGTCGGTTACAATAGACTCATAACACTCAATTTCTGCCCAAATTTTTTGTATTTGGACACAAATCCATGACTCAGGTAGGAAGCATTCTTTGTAAACTTACTCGAATGTTCTCTATCCTTCTGTTGTGTTTCCTATTCATTTTGTAGCTAGCTTCATGATGAACTTTCAGCTGCTATTGCTATGATGGAGAGAATGGACTTCTATGACATAAAATGATCAACTTGAGCACGCCTTTAAATGTGTTTTTTAAGACATCGCAATCCAGGAACTTCTCTGCCTGGATATCAGCTGTTCAGACGGATCTTCTAATCTTTGAGATGTTCATCTTACAGTTATGTATTAGGGGACAAAACTAAAAGACCTCTATATTTGAAACTCGTTCATTTTTGTATTTAGTTGTTGTACTGTTAAGGTACAGTTTCTGCAATGACATAGAAGTCGGTTCAATATGCTGCATCGCATTTGCAAAGAAGTCGCACCTGTCATAGCCTACTTGTCAGTCTTACAACTGTGGGTGCAAGTGAATTACAACAGGTTGGGCTATGACTTTTTCACAGATTTAGAGAGGAACAGATGAACTGCTTTCCGCAATTCAAGCTGACGGCGTTGAAGCCCGCCGATCGGTGTTTACTTTGATGACAATTTGCGATAGACAGGCAAGAAATGTGTTGGTCACAACGGATGCTTATCGCGTTGAGGCGATAATATCTCACATTTTGACAATTTGATGATTATGCTCATGTATGTGACGTATCTGTATCATACAGACTGTATGCTAAGTCTATTTTGAGATAAATTGATGTCGACATGCATCATTCTACAGCAATTCTGTAGGGCTGCTAAGCGGGAATTTAGATTTAGTGAAATGATAAGTCGTTAGTCGTTACAGATGCTTGCTTCAGATATCACAATAAGTGGGCTGCGCTAAATCTGACTAGCTGTTACTTTTTCATGATAATTCCAAACCAATGATGACAATTCATGTTGTGTTCCTCAGTGTATGAACAGAGTATCGAACGGCTAGCGTTTTACTTCAAATCGGCAACGAAAAATTGAAGAAAACATTCAATGACAGAGTTTTCGTATGTGAGCGTGGCCCAATCAATGCTGGAAACGGCTCACGAAAAGTTAACGGTCGTTCAATCCAAAATTGAAAAAACCGAACAGAGAAAGTTGGACAAAAAGAAAGAAACTCTATATGTTTTTAAAGTTCAGCTCATCTTGAAATCTACCTTTTCTTAAAATCATTTATCAGTTTATACATATGATATCTGCCTACATACACGGGAAATCTAGGGATTAAATTGAAACAATAGCCTAAACGTAATTTATGTTCCCACCAAGTTGCATCAGTAGACGATTTCCTTTCCTGGCTTTCCATAATATATTCTAATATTTGATCAACTGTTTTTACCAATAATTATTCTGTAGATATTTCGTATTCCTATAGTTTATCTGTTACCAACATTTTGTAAGTATCGTTGATTGCTTATAAATTATTGTTACCAAATCGATTGTAGTTTATATTATGAAACCAACTTAGGCCTATTGCCAACTCAGACGGAAGAGAGTTGCTATACAGACGGAAGATGCATGTTTCCACTATAGTTTTTACATCGAGTTTATTTTCTATGGATAATTTGTTAACATTCGAGAATTAGTTTTATGTACTAACATCGATTGCACCATTCCTGTTTATTTCTTTTTCTCATACATGTACATATTCGAGATTTATAGATAACCTCAATAAGTTCTCCCATGTTTTGGGGATTATTCAAAATGGGCATCGGTCAATTAAGAACATGATTGAGCAAGCCATAAATTTTAACTATTATCATTTGGAAAACAAATTTAATAAATTTTGTTGATCTTTGTAAGGATCAATAATTTTTCAATATAGCAAATTATATTTTCTTACTTTGCATGAGGTAAATCCTATACTTTCCGATAATTTCCTGGAAAAATCTATTTCTTCCGAAAAATTCCTATATTTCTTATTTTTTTGGGTCTAGTGTCTGATCTAACCTTGGAGTATGGATACATCCTCATTTAAAGAAATCATTCTGCGATGAATAGGAATTAAACTTAAATATAAATGAATTAATCTAAGAGGTTCAATATCTTGGGTACTTTATTCACTAATTGATAAGTATGTGACACAATTTTATTGAGTTTGTTTACCTTGTTGACAAAGAAAACATTTATTATAATCATAGTCATTTATCTATGACTATTGACTAAGAAATCAGACAACGATAGTTTTTCAATTATGTTTACCCTGCAAAAGTCATCGCTGTAATCATATCGCGATTTGTTTCTTGCCTGTCTATCGCACATCAGTGTCTCTCCCGTCCTGTGTTTACTGGCTTCACGCAGTTGTGTAAATAGCTCATCTGTTTCCTCTCTAAATCTGTGGACTTCTTACACCGCTACTGTGCGTCAAGTGAACGCTACTGTGGGACAATTGAAGTAAAAACATTACGTCACTAGGTGGAATGATTTACCACATTATTTCAGTAGAAACACGAAAGAAAATCAGAATCGTCTGTCATTAAGCTATGTTATGAGCAAATTTGTAGGGGATTATCAATCAGTAGTAAACCTGCGGAAGCATTTAACTGTTGAACAGAGTTTATTCGCAAACATGTTTCTGTGGCGTCGGTGGCCACCATCATCAGTGAACAGAGATAAGATTCAATAAAGAGTTAGTTTTTATACAAATTTACAATCACTGGAAGATCAATAAAGTAAAAGTGGCTCTGATTGGATGTTGTTGTTCATCAGTTGATTCTTGTTGGTGAAAGATTTGATGTATAGCGATTCAGCAATTTTAGTGCATGGCGTTTTCATCATTATTTTGAAATTTTCTTTCTTTGGTATATGCTCGTGCATTGAAATTTCGGATGGTGGTCGTCCTTTAAAGTGTTCGTTAATTCTTTTGTGCAAATGGCGACGAGTCTCTCCGAAGTAGCTTTTATTGCATAGCTCACAAGAGTATTTGTATACGAGGGAAGAGCATTCGTCAAAAGGAATTTCGTCTCTATTTTTTACAAAGTTTTGACTTTTCAAGGTGGTGATGGCAACTTTCAGCGTGATTTTTTCCAAACTTCTATTTATTTGCTTGATCTTGGATTTTATTTCGCTCAAAGTACTACCGATGAAGGGAGTATATATATATATATATATATATATATAGTATACTATCGCCACAGAAACATGTTTGCGAATAAACTCTGTTCAAAATTTACGGCTCCTCTCTCTCAAATCCATTTAACTGTTGTCACTCATGTATACCTACTCATTAGGTAGTAATGATAACAAGGAAATGTTAAGATAAATTTCCACCGACAAAAACACGAAAAAAATTACATTCGATGTTGAAGAAATAAATAATTTCTAAATTGTCTTGGGAATTAATTGAGTGTGACAAGAGATTTGGAATTTTAGCTTCTTCCATCCATGATCACCCAAGTCTAATATAAAACAAGGTCCAAGAACCAACTTTGCTCGACACAAAGACCTCCAATAGAATTCTGGAAGCATCAACTAAAAAATACCCATTCAAAGAATTTAAACTTCCCTTGTGACACATTGCATAACAGTATAATAAGACGCTTAATCGTACCATCAATAATCGCGCGATGATAGCTTTCAAAATCATTGATGAAATTGAATTATTTCATGAAAGTAAGTGTTTTGGAGTTTGGACACTCTACATGCGCAAAAGTACTTCACTGAAAGAATAAAAATCAAATAAACGAATATCCAGTGCCTTAGTCTGTTCATCTAATAGCTCCCGCTGAATTTCAATAGATTTTAACGCCAGTTCCAATTTCCCCTTTCTTCCATTGGTTCCAACCCTTTCCTTATCGCGTTTGTTCTCCTTAACTATAGCTTTGAAATGTCGACGACTTTTTCAGGATTTCCAGGACCGGTAGGAGACCTGTGCAGATTGTCATTCATACTGACATCGATGTTTTATAATAACGATGACACAAATAATTCTTCAAACATCTACTAACCTCCTAAAGGAGAGTATGTTCCACTGGCACATGTCGTGGCAACGCCTGAAGCGCATTTACTTCCAGATGGACAGAGAACGCATGTGTCCTTGTTGTTCGAAGTCATCATTCCTGAAAAAGAACAAATGAAAAGCCGTTAATTGCTGGAGCTTGTCACCACAGTAAATTAGGCGGAAGGGCTATGCTCGCACAAGACACTGTGAGGAATTTTAAGTCAGCTGTGATTTCTGTGCTTCATGCACCACATAATCAAGATATCAAAAATCAAATGAGATAAGGGAGATTCTTGAAGTTTGAAACCTCCGACAATCAATGATGCAATTTATTTAAAACAAGAGTTCATCTGACAACAAAGGTATGTCGCAGCACACAGGGGTGTAGTCGTAAACTCTTAGGAAGTATAACGCTAAGAGCTAAAAATACAGCTGAATTTTGGGAAGCATAACGCTAAATTTGACATGTATATACACTAAAAGCCAAAAGACTTGTCGCACATGCAATGTTAATGCGCAAGGGTGACAAGTCCTTTGACTTTTAGTGTATCAGCTGAAAAACGCATATTCGTGCCACTATTGTCCATAACGGACTGTTCGAGAGCTACATTATCGCCCTTTCAGAATTTTTAACCGCTCTCATCCCCTTTCGGCGATTACTTTATAATTGAAGGACTTCCACATGAATCCAAGTAATAATGAAAGCATGCATGCTCATGACAAAATGCAAAAATAGGAAGTTGAATAAGATCTTCATCAATAATGCACATCAAGTATGAACATTTCTGCATTAAATGTTTGCCACATACAGCTTACCATCTTTTGACGTTAATTTGATGACCTTAGGAAGTATAACGCTGATTCGGCCAGAATCTTAGGAAGTATAACGGCGTTATACCGCGTTACCCCTCCAATACACCCCTGGCAGCACATCGAGTATCTAAAGAGAATGACAAAGAGTAAGTCAATAAAAGACACCAACACCCTTGATTTCCCGACCGCACTCGCCCGACAAAGTACTGCGACACATAGTCCGGCAGCCAGAACAGGTTTCTTCAGGGAGCGAGGCCGAAAATAGGACTTTCACAGAATGATGTACATCTTATGCCTACTACGAATCGGCACGTCTGCCGAGTTCTGGTGAGTTCGACTTCTTGATAAAGTTGCTCAAAATGTTTGTGCTTGCCGACATTAAGAGGCTCGCCAAATCTAAAAGTATCTAGCTTTATGAGACAGGGGTGCATGCACATGAAAGGCAATGATCTGAAGACATTCCATGCCACAAATTATGGCTCTGGACTTAGTACATTTCTCTTAATCAGAGATTAAGAGAATAAACAGAGACAAGGAAACATTCACTTTTACCAAATGCACATGTCCCACTGGATTTACACGTGTTTTCCTTTGATCCTGTCTGACAAGAAGAGGAACTCACTACAACTCGGCAGACGCACCGATTCGTAGTAGGCAAAGGGTGTACAACATTCTGTGAAAGTCTAATATTCGGCCTCGTTCCCTGCAGAAACTCGCTCTGGCTGCCGGACTAAGACCTTTGTTGTCAATCTACAGTGCGACGTAGTTGAATGACAAGTTGATATGCTGTCTCGCTACAAAACGAATGCTGACAGCGTTCTGTCAATAATAATTGGACAATAAGCTGTCGATGTCGCTTGGAGATGACTTCTGCCTTTACTCGCATTCCTTTTGAACCGTCAGCGTGGCCTAGTGAAGAAGGTGCGAGCTCGTCTCCACCGCGGACTTTGATTCGATTCCTGGGTCAGGCGAGTGCGGTTGAGGTATCACAGGTACTGGTGTCTCTTATTGACTTAATCGTTGTCATTCTCTTTAGATATTAAAACTTTCACCTGCGTAGATAGGCCTCACACTTACAAAAATGAATTCCTTCCCTACTTTTCAATGCAGCTTTCTTCTTACACTTTTTCATATATTCGTTCTACTGAATTTTTCCAGGTTTAATCAAAATTATAAGGTAATATGGTGCTTTCGCTTCATTGTACAAATTTACCGAAAGATCGCTTTGATATGCAGCATTTTGTACGGGAATTAATCATTTATTTCAATGCATGTGTTGAAAAGTTACCATAGACCTCAGAGCACATGAATATTAGTTTACATGCTCTGTTTAACTTAACAGTCCTTGGTCAACACTTTACAGTCCCTCGTCAATTTTGGGGTCCTTGTGGTTGACACTTTGCAGTTCGTTGTAAACTTTTATGCTGCAAAGTATATTTACGTCATGTATTTAATTTCTCTATGCATTATTTTGATTGTAATTGCGCTGAATATCTTTGACAAGTGCCTAAATCTAGCATTTGAAACATAGAAGCACTACGATTTGCTCATTTGAATCATATCGACTTAATTCAGAATGAAAAATAACAAATGGGTAAACGATTAATTATTGACACAATTAGGCAATCAAAATCATTTTAGTTTTCTGTCAGATTGCTGAAAATATTCGGTAAAATTGACTCCTCGATTTTCGTATCTTTTACTACTGCTATTCTCTTTATTATAATTTCTGCGGTTCTTCTCATTTTTAAGTCGCTATTTGGTTAATTAACATAATGTAACAAATACGGGACACTAAGGCAAATTCTGATCAAATTTAATTCAAAAAGTCTTCTTTTGCAATGCTTAGCAGACTATGTCTCTTCCTATAGTCCATGGATAGAAATATAATGCATTTCAAAGTATGGCCATAGACTTCTGAATGTCATGCTATGGCCGACAAATAGGACGCTAACATCTTCTAGATGTAGATGCATGCTGCATAGAAATAAACTACCATCACTCGATTAAAAAGTCTGCTTTTTCACTACTCAGAGCGTTATCATATTCTCGATCGCTGCGCTCTCTTGACAACGATGTCGCTCCTCGTACTGAAAAGTTGACCTTTTAATCTTCGTGAAGATAATTATAAGGCATCATCCAATATCATACCAGGTGGACAAGGTATCGATGTTCTTCCGGTTGGACAGAAATTCCCCGCGGTGCAGCTGACACATAGTCCTTTGCTTGAGTATTGGCCCGGAGCACATTGCTCCATTATTCCTCCTCGACATTCATAGCCCACTGGGCAAGGGATGCATGCGGTTCGGTCGTTGTTGAGAATTTGTGTTGCTGCAAGCAGAAAAAATCATAGAGTAAGTATGTAGTAGGCAGAGTATCGACTCAAAAAAGCGTCGGCTTACAGAGAAAATTTCATTTCAAAATATTCGGTTTTTTGTGGAGATTCGTTCCTGTGGCCTAAAAAATGTTTGATCACTATTCGAGAAATTAAAATTTTGCAAATTATTCCTGTGTTTATATACTAGCGACGTGAGACCACTATATAAGTAGTATGAAATTATTAGATATCAAAAGGAATGAACATTTACTATCAGGTACCGCATTAAGCTGATATTGGACTGATCATGAAGGAAATTTCATGAACCTCATTATAATGCAAGTTTTCATGGAAAAGTTGAGATCTTATTGTGCTTCTTGGCTGAAATTTCAAGTTTATAATTCAATTTTCATCGCCATGATTTTGTGATTCACAAATTTGTGCTTCATTTCTTGAATCTGAATAGTAATGTGGACCCATTTACATACCTTAATAATAATTAATAATGATCATTGTCTTTGATGAATGACATATAACCTTCAGTGGCAAGAAGTTTGTGATATGATCACACTTAAGAAAACACTCTTATTATAAGGCAGAGCATTGTAGTAAATAGGAACCTTCGAATTGCTAATTTAACAAACACTACCTTTCCAAGGTTAAGTCATGACACGGAGGATTCGTAAAATGAGCGGCAACCCTGTATGTTATCATTTGGTGAAATGAATGCAGATTCTGGCATTCAGTGTTATTAATAGTTGGGAAATTTCGCATTTATCATGAAAGCGCGGTCACTCGAAATATTAGTTGAATATTAACAAAGACTGTCTTAATAAATGAAATCATTTAGCATTTTAGACTTACGGTTAGAGCAAGTTGTGCAAACTCCAGTCGTTGAAACATACTGATTGATTGCGCAAGTAGTTGTGCATTGCGAAGCTCCGGCTGCTGAAGTTGTACCTGCAGGGCACTTACTTGGTAGATTTGCGCCTCCTGTACAAAAATATCCTGCTATACACTTTGTACACGCTGCCCCATTGTAGTAGAATCCTGGTTTGCATAACTGAAACGGGTGACATTATTTGTAGAAATAAATGTAATGTCATCTCAATAACTTACATCACATTGGTTGCTGACTGTGGCACTCATAGCACCAATAATGCACTTCGTCAAACGTCCTTCTAAGCATCTGAAGAAGAATTAAGCAGCAAGAATTAAGTCATTAGTCCATATTTCATTAGCAAAGCATGGTACATGTATGTCCTACGTAAATACCTTTTTTTGATGTTAATCATTTATATTTTCAAAGAAAGTTAAACGGTGAAATCGTTATGCTCTCCCGTAAAACCTTTTTCTAAATAAATGATTCCCATCCCTAGAATCAGACACACTTGGCCTTAAGCATGAATAAATGAAACTTATGATCCATATTAAAAACTTCTGATCCAAAAGGAAATTTATTTGAAGATGATGTACGAGGTGCATTAGCTTGTCTACCGGTAAATAGTTATAGATATCTTGGTTATAAAAATAGAAATGGTGATAAGCACAATTGTGAGCGCTCTTTTATTGCTTCTCTTTGTGGATATGAAAGGCTTGAGAATGTCCGACGCTCTCATTAGCGGCTTTGCTTTTGTTCTACCAACAATATTATCTTCAAATATTTTCACCGCACTCTTGGGTTCATGCAATTAATTTCAACATGAATCGAATATCTCAGTTTCAAGGAAGTGTTTCAAACTTACATTGCTCCGTTTGGACAGGCCACACAAGCACCTGTACTGTCTGTATACTGTAATCCTGTACAGTTTTTATAGCAAACATTGGACACGCAGCTGCAGTGGACGGCGCATGCTGCAAACATGAATTGGAACAGATCAAGGATAGTTTGCACAATTCATTTTCTAAGCTGAAACTTTTGAAACATTTAACAGATGAAAACAGGTGCGATTGTTGTCTCTCATTCCTAGGTAAACACCTAACCCTATTAAACTTAGAATCAATAGGCAAACGGCAGGTCCAACTATTATGAATGAATGAATTAGCGTTTATTGAAAACAAAAATACAAATCTCGCACCTCCAATGGTAATCGGGGAGGTAGACATACAGAAGAAAAAACATTTAAAAACGACAGGTGAAGTCAATTTACATAAGATATCTATTCGTGACGGTCTTAGAAGAAAATCACTACTGGTAAATGAGCAAGTTTGAAGTTCAAAGATAATGTAATTGCTTGCATGAGTTCATTGATTCATTGAATAAAAGTGCACACGAGTTGATGAAGGAATTTAATCTCCGAGTAGTATTAATGTGAGGCAAGATAATTCGTTGACTTCGATTGGATATCGATGGTAAAAGTGACTGTGCTAGATGTGCTGAGTGTCCGAGAGAGATTGCCGGAATAACCTTAGTGTAAGCATCTTCCTACGATCTGAAGTGTCCAAAATTGAACATCTGTCACATATCTTTACATTTGGTCCGTGAAACGTACGAAAGACTCTTCTACAGAAAATCATGAATTTGCTATCAAGAGTTTCACCAGGTGAAACAAAAACAGGTGATGCGTAATCAATTATTGATCAAACAATTGAATTGTATACATGTACAAGTTGGTCATGATTAAGAACACTTCTAAACTAGAAGGACATACAGACGTCTGGAAACGTTTGATACAATGTGATCAAAATATCTGGACCATACAAGCTTATCATTGAATTATTATGTAAATGTTCGCCTTTCATCGTATCGCTTTAAATTGCACACGAATGTATACAGCATCGGTACACTTATACCCAGGGATGCTGTATTTGCTGTGAACAGTATACTAGCTGTTAACAGTAACAGCCCAGCTGTTAGCTGTTAACAGCAACTGTTAACAGCTTTTTATAATTAATCGTATTTAACTAGCTTTGCAACTGTAATTTGCCCTGTAGAATGCTTAACTTCCCTTCCAATATAAATCAACTTCCATTGAAGTCAACAAAGCCCAACTGCAACTAACATTTCAATTTAGCGAATTACATCTACATGTTAGAAACATTGCGTCTTACATTTAGTAGGCATACATGAGTACAAACAAGACCTCCACGACATAAACTTCATATTACACAAAAGAAAACAATGAACCTAAAAAGTTATAATAACGACTATATTTAAGGAAGTCTACAGACTTGAAAACTATTGAATCATAACAATCTTGAAAACAACTTTGTATTGTCATTCTTCATCCTCGCTAGAGATGTTGAGTATTTCATTTTCAATATTATCTGTTGAGATATTTGTGTCATAATTCAAGATGCTAGGCATGTTGTAGCGAATAAACAGTTGATCGTCGAGTCCAAGTATATTAAAGTATATCACAAATTATAAGCTTTTAATGAGGAACGTAAGACTACACGTAGTGTATGTAAAGAACGTTAATCATATAAAAGGTAAGAACATATCTATAACATTTCAGATGTCGTCAAGTTGTAACATCTACAATCTACATTTATCTCTATCATCATTGTTATAACCAGTTATCATATCATAAAGTTGTAATGCAATTAACCATAATAGCATGTGGTTAATTTAATAGCATATAATAGATATAACACATCATATATCATATCAAATTAAGACTATTTGTTGGTAAGAAATATATTGATTTTACCTGTTTTAATCAAACATCTTTTTGCCGTATTTTAAGCACTATGCACGAATTTGCTGTTAACAGCTGGCTGTTAAGCATCCCTGCTTATACCTTCTAAATGAAGTAAAAACATAGCATTCCAATTCATCATTCATTTTTCTCTTCAATTCTATTCTTCTTTCTGATACGGCAAAAATGTCGATCGATAACATCTGAATGCCATTTTTCAGGGACACTTTTTATGATACGGGCTATGAGTTCTTTTTCAATCGAAAGAAAATACAAATCTCTCATCGGACATACTCGTCCCAGGAAATCTTTTAATTCCTTGTAGAGAATGATCTTTCACAACCACAACTATAGACAAGCTAACCGTGGTGAGTGTTTTGAGTAACTACTCAGTTGCGGAAAAAACATCAGAAAAATCACGCATCAACAGGTTCAAAACCCCTGCCTGTTTACTATAGATATAAAAATTACCGGGAAAATATAAATTACATTTTTCCGGTAATTTTTCCGGAAAATTACCGGGAAAATTGGAAAAATATGGAAAAATAAAAAAATTTCCTGTCAACGAAAAATATTCCATCTAAGTAAATTTGCAATATAGTGTTGATTAGGTAAACGATACGGTATCTCATTTTGGTATTCATTCCACTGGGATTTCGCCATGTCTCTTCTAGACAAACAGAGGAGCGAAACGTGTCCATTTCTATGGCTCCAATTATCTCACCTCCAATTCCATCGTGTCTCATTCATCAATAGAGACCGGGTTTCACAGTGAATTATAGTGGCTCTTCCCTGCCGACGCACGCGCATAATTAAAATGTTGTAGGGAAGAGGCGACAAGGAGATTTTGAGGCATTGAATTTTATCTATCTTTCATAACTTTTCTCGTATTGAGAATTTTTAGTTAAATGAATAGACGAAATGATCCTAATTCTCTGATTCATCCGTTTTTCATAGACGAAGTCAATCGCTTCAATAGTTTGAAAGTTAGAGCTGTTAGAGCTATATATTTCAAATACACGAAACAGCTATCATTGTAAAAAAATAAATATAGTAAGCAATTATTATTAAACATGTATTTAGGCCTATTTCACTTACTACAGTCGACCCTGATAATGCAGCACGCTCTCATTCAATATTTAGGTTTAGGCCTTTTTCTGAGAGTTTATATTTTCAGATGACATTCTCGAGAAGTACAACATTGAGGATTCATAGTAGGCTACACGGCGTGACGGCTCACGCTTTTATACGGTTATAAATCTTATAATTAATAAGAATGATTCATGATAATGAAAGTTGAAATATTTAATTTACCATTACAACATTTTACAAAATTTAGGGCTGCTATTAAAGAAATTAAAGCAAAAACGTTTAGTTAAACTTCGCAGATAAACACTTGAAGCTATGGCTGTCATATGCAGTTGTATGATACAAACCGCAATGTTGTTATTCTATCTTTTTCAAATTACTAGTGAAATGATTCATCAAAATACAGAAATTGAACGGAAAATTTACAAGTGGAAAAATATTATATTTTTCCGGTAATTTTTCCGGAAAAATTACCGGAAAATTTTCCATTTCATATCCTTACTGTTTACTGTCTCACCAACAAACTCATTGGTTTCATATAAAACTTGCAATTAAGCACGCAATTTGTCTGGCAAAACATGCATCTTATCTTTATCGATGGAGCGAAACAAATCATTAGGAGATAAGACAGACATCGCATTCCCGTAACACTGGGTAATGTTTGACAGGAGTTTTAACCTTGATGTCTGCAAATCTCGAGATATTACTGGATGACGTTTATCGACAAACGATGTTTCCATGCCAATACATAATCACATCAGATGTGTGTTTGTCATCTTCTTAATATTGAATCTTCTTCCACCATGTAGATTTCGCCACTTTCTGATGTGTTACCAAAAAGCTTCAAATATAGTAGTACAAATATTAATCATTACCTATATAAGAATTAAATTTCAAAAATGGGCCCATGATGACGTCATCAATGTAACGTTTATAGACGGTGGGGGCAATATCATAATTATCTTTACGGATTATTATATTAAGGATTGTAATTTTGATTTCGATGTTATCACCAATGTCTTTAACTCAGTAAATGAACATATTAAGTTTACGATCGATGTTCCTGAGAGTAACTACTTGAACTATCTAGATTTGACAATATGGATAAATATCAAAATTCATTTTTGTCATTATCAAAAAGAAATAGCGTCTGGTTGCACCCTTACTAAAGATAGTTGGGTCCCTAATCATGTAAAGAGGAACTTCATTGTCAACACTTTTGACAGCATCGATAAGAGAAGCAGCTCCAACTCTCTTAGCGTCGAAGCTAAAGCCAAAACTAAATCTCGTCTCAAGCGTAATGGTTTTTCAGATAGAGATTTCGTTACTAATAAACGCTCGCGTAAATCAAAAGCTAGTAATGAAAATAAAGTTGTTTTAAATATCGATTTCATTAGTGATAGTTGTTCTCGTAAAATTAATTATCTCATTCGCAAACATTAGATTTGTAAATAAAAGCAACAAAAAATTATGTCATTTATTTCGCAGTAAGGATAGGAATATTAAACATGATAATTGTTTTTCTTTGTAGTAAACTACCTAATTATATTAATCGCAATGTTCGTTTTGTAGTTTATCAGTTTATTTGTCATTTTTATTCTTCTAATTACATACATGTAGGTAAATCTTCACGCCCACTTCGGTTGAGATTTAATGAACATCGCAGAAGCATCGTGAATGGAGACACAGCAAGTGCCTTGGCTGATCACTGCTTGAAATGTGCCGCGAACAATATTGAAGACTTTGACGTCAGCATACTGCGAATTTTAGATTGCCCTGTCAAAACCAGCATCAGCGAATCACAATTGATTGCTCAAATGAAGCTGGCTCTAAATCGTCGTCACGAACTGGCATCATGCTTTTAGCAATTCTTATATATACTCGATTTGTAAAATTTTAATAGATTTTTGCCATTGAGAAAGCGGCTGGTACGCGAAACGTCTGACGCATAACATCCGCCTTTTTATTCAAAACACTCGCATATTGAAAAAAGTATTGGGGAGAGACTAACGACAAATTATTGTTTTTCTCATATCAAGTCTAAATTCTGACGAAACAGTATATTTACATCACTTCCAGCGCTTTTTATCTCGTTCCATTTCCTTTCAACGATTTCTTTTTTAAGAGTCTGAAGTTTGCTTGATGCAACCAGGGATCCAGAGATTCTAAAGTTACTTTCAAATTATTTTTACAACTCTCCATATCTGCAATCAAAGGTCACGAATGCACCAGTAGTGCGAGGTTCCCGTTCTGCCTAGCTGCAAATTGTAGCCACACAGCTTCAGACCACATGCTTACATTGTTTACCTCTTTCAGTTTACTAGAAGTGAAGTTGAAGCCACACATCCAACAATTGTCAATAATTGATTGCAATTTATTTGGACAAAGAAAGTAATTAATTGAAACTGAAAAATATATCAATCAATTAATTGAAACAGGAATCCAAAATTCGAACAGCTTCTGTTACTTGATGGCATTATCTATTATTTTACCGTAATTTATTCGATCAAGATAATGGATACATGATCTGGCTTACTGCGATTAGTCAGACCAATCAGTCACGCTGACAATTTTCTTACATTCTCTCTCACAGACGCCTGTATGAGAAGCAAAAGACGACAGAGCCGAAATAACATATCAGTTAGTATCAGCAATCTATGATACTAACTTATAACAATTAATTGATTGGAATTGGAAAAATTATCAATCGATTAATTGAAATTACATATCCTAACCAATTAATTGATTGTAGTTGGCTTATCAACCAATCAATTAGTTGGCTCTCATTAAATGACATTCAATTGAAGTCAATTTGTTTTTGATAATCCCTCGCACATCGTCAGACAGGACGCACCTGCGCTCACTCTCTTCTACACATGCTATTTGGTAGAAGCAGCTCAGCTCTGTAGTGCGTACCAAAACATAAAAGCTTCACCAGAAGCATGTGGAGCCTTCACTCAGGATGCTTTTGTCTAAGCGTAGAGCTCATGCGTCTACAAGTTGCCTCGTAAATGCTTTTTTGCTCGCACGCGCACCTTTGGAATCAGCTTCCCCAAAACACTTTCTCTTACCAATACAATCTTGACACTTTCAAGAGGCGCAGGAACAGGCCTCTGAGGTGTACAATTTGACAAGCATAGAAGTTACGATGTTTTTCCTTTTGTAAATACAATATTAAGTAATCTTGCTTTATAAGTAATACAAGCAATCTCTAACAGCGACCTCAAATCCCAGCAATACGTCCTCATGTGTACCCAGAAAGCGTCCATGGTGTTTTCCGCTATTCTGCGAACTTTTGTATCCCGTGATCCTGATGTTCTGCTTCGCCTGTATAAAATCCTCACTTGGAGTGAAATTGGTGTGAAGTCGTCTTGCTGCACAAGACATTGCCTTAATCGAAAAGGCTCAACGGCGGTTTACTCGTTGTGTGAGTAATTCATCGCGGCATTCCTACTAAGACAACCTCCGTATCCTAGGAATACCTGCCCTACAACTCTTGCGCTGTACTTTTGACCTCATAGTTGTATACAAAATTTGTAATTCCCTTACTCCATTTGCTCAAGGAACTTTTTTTGCCACTTCAAGGACTCGCGGACATTACCTGAAGGTCCTTAAAAATCCTTTAAGGGTTCAAGTTCGGAATATTTTTTCTCTCAACGAGTAATTGACGCTTCGAATTTGCTCCCATCATGTATCGTTTAATCGACATCTTTTCGGGATTTTAAGAGGAACCTGTACATGTTGACTCTGTTCTACTCACTGTAAAATAATTTGCCTCGGTGCTACATGCACTCATGAACTTTTTGGAGTAATACAACACACAATTTAAGGCTGAAACTGCGGATATGAAGCTTTCAGCCGAAAAAAAGAAGATTTCATAATTAAATGCTTGGCTTCAAAGATATGATGTCTTTTATTGAAAAAGCCATAAAATTCAACAATACCCAAAAATGGTCAAAATAAGCACATGTTTTCATTCTAAAGAAATACGATTTGTAGATAGAGCACTCTTCATATGTTGACCTTTGTCCAGGATACACGATCACGGATATAGATACATAACAGCTAATTATGAAGACAATATGAGCTCTCGAACGGTGCTTGGTGCATTAATAAACGAAAGGCAGGAAAGCATGAGAACTGTTTGATGGTCAGCTATGTTGTAGACTCTACATGTTCTCTATTGTGATAATCATACTCACAAATTTCTTGAATCGAAAAAAATCCAATGAAGATGATGACAAGTAAAATATACGATCCTCTCATTGGATTTCTGCGAAATAATGCCTCCATAAAGGAAGCATGCGCCTAGAAAAGACACTGATTTGATATACAACGCACACGAAGCTACTAAAGATTTCGAAAGAACTGAAATGACATTAGAATATTGCGTTGCTAAAAGTATACACAGCTGGCTTTTCATTGTTGTGGTTGACTATCCATATAATGTCAGCGACTATTGATGACATTTATTATGACGACGCCATTTGTCCAGAAGCATCTCAGATTGATATTTGTTTTCAGTCAGGTCTGAGTATTTCAGCATTGAAAACCAGTATCACACCTCGTCTTTGTCAACATTTAATCTTGTGAGATCCATGCATTTACAATACGATTAACACAACAGGTTAACTCACCTGACTAAAAAAGTCCAAGATATGCATTACCAAAGCATCACTACTTGGAGAATAGACACTAGACTGATTTATTGCAACAATATTGCTACTCTTATGGTGGTCATAGGACAATTGAACAGTCCGAATTCGAAGATAGAATTAAATCCATTCTATATCGTCAATATGTAGTATATTTTGGAATTTTAGTGGATAAATATGCTTATCAAATTGCATAATCCTATGTTTCTTAAACTCA
This sequence comes from Prostheceraeus crozeri, assembly GCA_907163375.1. Lineage (NCBI taxonomy): Eukaryota > Metazoa > Platyhelminthes > Polycladida > Euryleptidae > Prostheceraeus > Prostheceraeus crozeri. The sequence goes on along the minus strand of CAJQUW010014582.1, from coordinate 65,616 downwards.
CAAATTGATTGCTTTCCTTTGATACATTCCTTGTTTGTGTCTTAACCCTCGATTGTTGTCATTGTTATGTTATTTTATTCATTACTGCTGCTCTTCAATCTGAAGCGAATCTGACCGTTGTACAGGCCACATGAATCAATATCGCTAGCCATCATCATTGTTATTGATTTTGCATACTACACTTCATGAATTGTCCGGTGTCACTCTCGCCTGAAGACGCGGTCTGGATAGACCGTGAAATTTTGTGTGGCAACACTATTTCTATTTTATTTTTCAAATAGATCGTCCGTAAACAGTCCTCTTTTTGATTGCTTTCCATGCACAAGAAATTAATTTAATAAGCTGTCGAATATGCATTGACACAGCATTAACATCTAGTATTTTTCTAAGAATATTTTCAATCTATGAATCTTCTCTATGTGAAGAAAATAAAAACGTCAATCGTAATTTGTCATGAATAAAGCAAGAAAAAAGTCATTTGTCTGCATTCTGTTAGCATGCTTCACAGGGTTCATAGTGCCCCACTTCGAAACTCATTTTCTCTTTGATCGAGTGAACAAAGTGAATCATGAGTTTTTACATGTAACTATGGTGAAAATTTGTCTGCATCGCTATCGGATTGATTATTCACGAATATTTGAGCATTTTTAGCATTAGTTTTTGTGCGCCGTAACTCTTTTCGAGAAGGACAGTAGGGGATCACCGCGAAGAATAGGCCTAGGGAGACATGATAGAGAAACCAGTGATATAAAGCAGAATGAAGTCCCATTTTACATATCATGAAAATGCGGCAACTCTCTTGACAAATTTCATGGAGCCTATAAGATCTAATGGCACTAAGAATAGTTATATAAATCTTTATAATCTGTTAAAAACTGATAAAGAATGGTGAAGGCCAAGAGAATTATTCCCAAGTTAAGATCTAGAAGAGGGTCATCTCCCGATTGCACGTTAAATATCAACATGTAGGCAATTTAATTGAATATAGTCATTCAATGCTGTGACACAACTTAGTAGGCCTATTGACATGGACTGCCCGTGTCTTGCATGTAGGCCATGCGTCAATTGATAATCCGAATGATAAAAGCAAAATTGTACATCAAAACTTTTAGCATTAATGCTCTAACCAAAGCTCTTCTATCATGATTAAAGTGATTATTCTGAGAGCTCTGATGGACAATGAACATTTCTTTCAGAAAATAGTATGCATTTTTCATATCAAGTACAAGCCATCCTTTTAGCTAATGAAATCCTCAATCTATAAATTCTGTTGCTTGAATTTGCTAATTGATGAACTGAAGTTAAAGATTTGACACATATGGTCTAATAAAGTTGAACAAGAGCGTAATAAATAAAGGTGGTTCAAGGGCTGGCACTAGCCGGCACTCTCATTGTAAGCTGGCTTTCGTCAGTTTAAAATCGTAATTTTTCTAATTTTTTTCAGATACTAGTACGGCTAACTTTGTATCCGTACCACTTTGAACTAATTTGATCGAATTTCTCAGTTGTCCTAATGAAATTCAAACGTGTCATCTTATTCGTCCATGCGGTTGACAATTCACAAATAGTTGATGCAAGATTTTCTTAGTAATTCGGTACACCTGCCTTCACATCTGTGCCACCTCGAATATTTAATCGACGATTTCTCGCAATCTGCTGCAATATTTTGAAAAATAGGTGGAGGAACAAACTGGCTTGCTCTCAAATTATGTGTGGATATTGTCTGCGAGAGTGACTCATTCTATTTTCAAGAAAATGATATGGACATCGGCGCGGCTAACTTCATACACGTCTATATTGAGTTACAGTGAATGTTTGATGTATAACAATATAAGCTCGCAATTTACACCGCTTGTTATCGATGTAGCAAAGCAGGATTTCTACGGAAAGCTACAGAAAATTGACATTAAGCATTGTGAAATTAGCCTAAGTCATCAAAGCAGCAAATGACGTCAGAACTCTAAGGTATTGTTATAGCAAAGAATGATCGCATTAATGTCATTCAACTACAATAAAAACTGAGACATACAATAAAGTTTTCAGTCGAACTTTTCAAAGTCAGTTTATCAGTCACGCATGTCAACGAGGTACGGAACATTGATCATTGTGCTTGAGCGTTATGCGCTCCATTTCAGGCAAGATCCTTTAACATGTCGATTACTCAATATCATTTGTATGCATGATTCCAGTAAGATCTACTTTGCTGGATTACATAATTTCTGTACTACAGGTTAATTTATCAAAATATGCAAGATCCATTGAGATCAACTGTATAAAGTCTCATCTTAGAATTCACAAAGGTGAGAGCTTTCAGTATGAAATCATTTAGAGAATTCCATTCGATAGTACGAAAGAAAACCAGTACAGTAAGATAGTTCGAATCAACTTTCGACTTCCTAGGCACAATCTGATATCTGCTACGTGATTGGACACGTAAGGAAATGTGAGATGTATGGATCGAGGAGAAACAACTAATAATGATTATCTGTCTATACGATTATTTTTGATTTTCAGAGATGATATTTTACTGCTTGGCAGACTTACTGGCGTACAGCCAGGGACGTAGGCGGGAGGGGGTGGCGGTGGGAGCGGCGCTGCCCCTTTACCCAAGTAGTAAAAATTGGTGATTGCAATAACTGCTTATACAGTCCCAAATGAACACAACTGAGCGAAGGGAAAATATCTATCATAAAATTCAAGCGGATGAACTATGAAACTGATAATATGAACTCTTATGATGAACTATGAAACATCACATATCAGTTGGATCTACTCTGGAGATTCTCCAATCCGCTGCACTCCATGGTTGCAGTTGGAGACGTTGCGCTCCATTTGTCTAGAAGAGCTGTTCTGAAAGATCTACAATTTGCTGCATTCGTCAGTTGGAGGCACTCCGCTCAATTTGTCCCAAAACAGTTGTTCTGGAAGCTCTCCAATCCGCTGAACTTTTCGGTTGGAGGCGCTCCTCTCCATTTGTCTAAGAGAGCTGTTCTGAAAGCTATCTAATCTGCTGTATTTATCTGTTGGAGTCGCTCAGCGTCATTTGTCTAAAATGAGCAGTTCTGAAAGCTCTCCAATCTGCTGTATTCGTCGGTTGGAATCGCTCCGCTTCTTTGTCCAAAAGGAGCTGTTCTGGCGGTCACCCAGTCCTCCGCAGTCGTCAGTTAGAGGTGGTCCGGTCCATTGGGTCCAAAAAGAATTATTCTGGCGGTTCTCTTATCTCCTGCAATTTCTCAGTTCGAGACACTCCGCTCTATTTCTCCAAAAAGAGTTGTTCTGAAAGCTCTCCACTCTGCTGCATTCATCTGTTGGAGTCATTCTGCTCCTGTATCCAAAAGGAGCCACTATTCTGGTGGTCATCCAAGCGCTTCTCTTCATTTATCTAAATTAGCTGTTCTGAAACCCCCGCAATCCGATGCATTCGGGGGTTGGAGGCGTTCCACGCCATCTGTCTATTGGAGTGTTTCTGGAGTCTCCAACCCACTACATTCGTCGGTTGGAGACGCTCCGCTCCATCTGTCTAGAGGGGTTTTCTGATGGCTCTCGCAAAGATATTTAATTACTGCATGGATATCGACCTACACGCTTTCAAAGATTGATTGCGCAGTGTCAACGACTTTCAAAATGTGATAAATTCATCACATTTGATTTTGATATACATAAGCTTTCAAGAATTTTAGTTGCCGCACATTCTCGAATGTAATCCGCTGCCGTCGGATATATTTTTATTATATTATCTATATTTAAATATCTATATTCTAATATATCTATATTTTATTATATTATTATATTTATTATTATATTTTTATTCTTATTATCTTATCATATCTTATAATTTAAATGAGAGCCCTTTTCATGACGGTTTGCAAGAATAAATATTGAATTTGTAATTGAACTCCATATTTTTCGGTGATCAGATATTAGACATTGTGTACATTGATGACGAGGCAGAAGAGGAAAGAAATCTAAGAGAAAAGTAATTATAACAGTGACGACTAACTTGAAACGTAAACTTTACAAGACGTAGAACCAGAAGCTCAATTTGGGTGACGATACATTGATCACTTTGAATTATCAATTACTTTATCTCGATTTCGATGAGGGTCAGTTGATCGATTGTCGCTTCCATCATTTTGATAAGCCATGCTAAAGATAGCAATACATATAGATTTCTTTAGCAAGCAGTTATATTCATTGATTTTTGATAGGAGCCCCGGAGGCAATTTAATAGTTATGATTCATGTTATGCTGATTATTTAGAAATAAAGATCTTACTTTCTAGCCAACTGTAGAACAATGGTGATTATTGAAAGTCATTGTTTGACAATAAATTATCTTATGTGTAGTCACACTCCAGTTGAGATGGATTTGCAGTAGAACTCGCAAAATCTCATCATTGATAAATTTAGGTGCGGTTTCTATTTGAAGGCGCGTTATAGACTACTGTTTCAATTCGTATGCGGGTACTACTTAGGAGCGGATGGTGCTCGATGGTGAGTTAATGCGGCATGATACTTGTGATAAAGCAGAAAGTGGTCCATTTTCATAATGGACTTGACATGGAGAAAATCAATGCACAACAATCATTTGTTCGGTCATCCATCAATGACATGAAAGGGAAACGAAGGTATGTGAGGGCTTACATCCTTAGGCCATTCCATAGCGGAACAATGTAGAGGTCGATTGTGAGTAGTGGCGTCGCGTGCGCCCAGACCAAAGGCCTTCACTTGGCATTGGAATACTATTTCTATAGCAAACACTTTTTATGTTACAACATTAATTTTCATAAAAGCTGAATTTTTAATAACAATTTCCCGACCATTCTTTAAGGTCAAGTGAAAGTGCACATGAGAAGTGATTGCTCATGTCTCTTAACTGCCTTACTCAAGGAGTAGAGATCACTATATCCCCTCTCTGTCCAGACCACATTTTCTCGAGAAAAAAGGAGGCAAGGTCAACAGTTTCTTGTGCTTCTCACGGCCGGTCAGCCACTCACATGTTTGAAATTTTGATGTATTAAAATGTCTTGTGTATTTCTTATTTCTTTCTCTGTGAGTACTTTTAATTTTATATCAGGTGTTGGCCTACCTTGCTTGACGACGGTCATCTTTTCTGTATATTCCTTTCGGTCCAAAGGCGTGGTTATGATCTCATCTGCACTACTAAACATAGTGTCACATCAATCACGTAAAAAAATTATGGAATTCTACCGATCTGGGTGCTCGAGTCAGATGCATTACTCTGCATTCATTGGAGAGCGCTCATCATCTGATCGCAGTCTTTTCTGAACGTCAGCCATCTCTGACATGAAGTGGAGAGAGGCCATCTCTGGCCTCTCTGACATAAAGTGAATCCAGGAACAATTGGGTTGCACTTCCATCACTATATTTAGATACCGCGCCTCGATCAAGAATCGCACAGAATTTCAAAGCAAAAATTCGAGAAGGCAAAGCATCATGTCTATCGGAAAAGCCAATATTGGCGCGGGCGCTTACTCTCACACGCACACAACTCTCTTTCGCTCTGTCGGAACATCAGTGCTCCCGTCTGAACACACGACTACCTTGTGTGTCTAATTGTTCAGCTGTGATTCAAGCACGTGCTGCAAAACTGTTCACTCTTGAGGTTGAGCGTCTGACTTTGAGACGGAAAGCTGTGGACAGCTGTCACGAGAAACTATCGAATTTAAATGAATGATGACACTTTTCATTTTTATAATTGTTGGAAAATTATTTTTGAGGATGCGCCGAAGGCCTCGCAGGTACCGAGAAGACGCCACTGACTGAGTGCAAAGGTTTGAGTCCACAGCGGCATGTGACTGTAGAGAAAGGGCACCAAGATGTCAGAGATGCCGCGATGCTGGAAAATGTCAAAAATACAGTGCTGCAAAGAACATAGATTGCTTGTTTTGTAATTTGTGGCAACCATGCAGATCACGTCATCTGTGAAAACGTGTTGAATAAAATATTTTGTTGAAAATTAAGTTTGTATGAAGTGCTTTTTGATATTTCTTTGATGTATTATGAAAATGGGTTATGTTGGGCTCATATGTGACATAAATTGCAACGAAGAATGTTCAGTCAAAATCAGTGCACCGAACGTTTAATCGGTGTGAGCAGGTGCGGCTGGCGCTTAGCACTGCTATGAAATCTTCAAGAAATATACGCACTGGGCCTATGATAGAAATAGAATTGCACGATCTGTTTGGAATTTTAATTGACTCTTGACATGAAAGCTGTTGCTGTGATTAATTGGAATCATTAATAAAATTATTTCAATTTCTCTTTTTTTCATGTCTAAACTTCAAGTCTAAACTAATTTAGCAGCAATTCAGTGAATTATACATGTACAATTACATACAAGGATTCAATTATTGTGCTGCATTGGACATAATTTATAGATAGATACAAAATCTAGGGTGATTCCGGGATATAGCTTGATTTGGAATTTAGAATTATGTGGCAACACTGAATTCATTTCATTTCATCATCATTCGATTTATTTTTTTCTTCGAAGTAATAGGACCCTTTAATCGTTTGGTATACGAAAAAAAGCCCGAGGCCCGTACAATTTTGGTCTCGTTGCTATCAAATCCCACACCAGCTGAGTCGGTAATACCGATTGCCTCATACATGTAAGATAGAAATCTTCTGTAGCAAATAATAAAGCGGCAAGTTGATTTTTCATTCCCTATGTTGAGTGGTTTTGAGTCGCGTGTATCTAGAAAATGAGTGATTCGCTTGAGAAACAACGAAATTTCCAAAAGAACTTAGAAAACGAAGCGAACACGCAAGGCTCAAAAAGCAACAATTCAATAAGAGCTCCGATATGCAGATCTTAGAGGCGAAATTGCAGTAGTCGCGACATCAATCGTCGGAAGAAGGCGGCTACTGTAAGAAACTGTACATGTGCGAGCAAGACCGAACAGATCAGCTACTGATTTTGATTTAACTCAGGCATTAACAATATTAGCTTGAGATATATTTTCTCGGTGTAGTCCAGAGAGTTGAATATCTTATGATGATATTCTGAAGGATCAGGGTTCATTCGCGATTCCAGGAACTGACGAAAATTTTAGTTAGCGGATAGCTAAATTTGTTTTTATAAAACAAGGAAAGGAATTAAAAAAAACCACAAACATAGAGTAAGTATGTTAGGTAGAGTGGTAACTCCGCATCAGTGGCGGACGTATGGGGGGGGGGGGCGGGGGGCGACCGCCCCGGGCACCAGGTTTGTGAGGGCGCCACATTGACAAGACAACTTCATCTTATATTCATAATTTGACAAAGACTTCTTATAATTTAGTCTGATCCAAAGTAAGTGGAATGTCCCACTCAGAGATTCATTATGTTTAGAATTATCCATCAATTCTGTAAATGCATGAGCTTACAAATATACTGCATTCATGGAATGTGAGAAACACATGGCAACGTATTTGTTGAGAAATTGAGATTAGGGGCCACATGCGGAGTCACAAAATAATATCAATGTAATCTATATTGTATTCAGGTATAATTAGAATGAATGTTCTATTGAATCAATGAAATAATTTTTTGATTAGACTGACCTAGTCTAAATGGTATTCAGAGAATGAAATTGGTTTTGATAATAGATAATTCATTCAATCTAAAATTGTTAGACATACTTAGACTTGTCTAATATTCTATTGGAACATGTATTGGTATTCGGTAGTATTTTTCATAAGAAAACCTTTTCAATGCTTCCAGCTGATGAAGAACTTAGTTTAAAAATTTTGATTTAAAGGGTTAGATGAAGGTAAGTTGAACAGCGAGCAGTGGCGGACGTATGGGGGGGCGACCGCCCCGGGCGCCGGGTTTTTGGGGGCGCCACAGTGACAAGACAACTTCATCTTATATTCATAATTTGACGAAGACTTCTTATAATTTAGTCTGATCCAAAGTAAGTGGAATGTCCCACTCAGAGATTCATTTATGTTTAAAATTATCCATCAATTCTGTAAATGCATGAGCTTACAAATATACTGCATTCATGAAATGTGAGAAACACATAGCAACGTATTTGTTGAGAAATTGATATTAGAGGCCACATGCGGAGTCACAAAATAATATCAATGAAATCTATATTGTATTCAGGTATAATTAGAATGAATGTTCTATTGAATCAATGAAATAATTTTCTGCTAAACTTTGACTCTGACGTTGACCTGACAGAGGCAGCTAATGCCTTTGTGGCAGACTATCCCGATTCTACAGAGTTGTCTCAAGAAATAACCGATTTCAAGGTTTTGGCAAAACTGGAAACCAATGCTAGCGTAAATGCAGATTTTTTGATGGAACAGGTGCTCGCATTCGGTCCAAATATGCTTTCCCTAATATGCTGAAAGCCATCAGAATCCTTTTGACAACTGCAGTGTCAGTGGCCTCATGTGAGAGATCATTCTCTAAATTGAAGATACTTGCAAATGATCATCGCAGCGGCATGAAGCAAGATCGACTTAGTACACTTGCTGTCCTAAGCATTGAAAGTGAATTGACAACTGCCATTTCAGAGCAAGATGTTCTCAATGAATTTTTCTCGAAAAAGAGGGATCGAGGGGGATTGAATAGCAAATTATAAACGTTTTGGACCAAGTGATAGAACTTTCCGCTTTCTGATCACATTGCAGTAGATTGTAGTTGCTCTGTTCTTGTGTGCCCTGACTCAAATGAAGATTGACAACTCTAAAGATTGTGATTCAATATTAAACTTTTGACAATAATTTTGCACCCCAAAACGGAGAAATCGGACTTATATGTAGTATTACAAAGATGCAAATTACCACAGAAATATTGCTCAAAATCATAGATACTAGTACTAGATTTCAAAATTTGCTAGAGTTGACAATCTCTGCTAGTCTGCGCTGACCCTAAGTCCCCGCGATTGTAAGCTATGTAGGCTAAGTGTCGTGATTATTTCCTTTTTTCTGATACCTGATAATTACAGTAATTTATCAAAACCATCACAGTTGTTTCTATTTAACTGAATGCATGCAGTATTTGGGATGATCAGGTTTCTCTAAAGTGTCTTCATCTTTTTTGAATGAATAGAAGAATGACATCCACGAATGTTATCGACGTATTAAAATGAGCTGTATATTTATTTCATAAAACAGAACAATTATGCACATTGTACGCCAGAGATACCAGAACCGCTCATGTCGATAAGCGGAAAATGTGTCATGCTCCATTATGGTTATGAGGTCATCACAGACGTACAGAGATTTGTCTAGTTAAGCTGCTGTTCTAAGTTAGATGAAATTTCATAGGTAGGCTACTACTACCAGTGTGTCATGTATAATTAATGATCCAACAAAGACCTTTCTTGAAGAGGAATGCACTATTATTTAGGGGCTCAATTATTATAGGTTCTGCCCCGGGCGCCTGATTTCAAAGATCCGCAACTGCTCCGCATTTATTAAATCTCCAATGTGTATACAGCAAAGATATTTAATTGTTTAAAAGGGCTAGTTGAGAAATAGATGCCTAAATTTGAATCCATTTTAGTACGGTCCTTATTGGGCAAAAAAGCATTACGGCAATGGGAAGAAATTGCTGTTTTATCGGCTGTACGGCATGCAATGCGACAAAAAGCCTTGGAAATGGCACATGATGTAAAGCATAATTTACTGATGTTATATGATAAGTTTCAAGAATATTCGTTCAGTAGTTTCTCTGAAAAAAATTTTAAAGATGATAGCGGTGATACAGCAATTTAATGCAGTATCAATTTGGAAGAAAAATATTCACATGAAGACTGATGAGTATGATAAACCCACAACTCCGTCTGTAGAATTCATGACTATTAACAAATTCAGTGAGAATCCGAATATTACACTGAGGAATTGGCTATTAATAAGGCTCAACCATGTCAACAACGCTCTTCGAGTTAGTCACCAGGCTGAAACTACAACATGGATCCATGTTTTGCAAATAATTAACAGAGGGCATTTTAGGTCCAAGTGGAATCGATCATCGAATGTCTGTCAATGTCAAAGATGTTTTCAATGTCCATTGTATAACATGCGTAATATATGTTGTTTGTTTTTATTTGCTTAAGACAATTTTATATCAAATTTTCTGATAGTTCATATTTATTTTTTCTGTTGTATCATGTCATTTCTTACCGCAAAATTACATTGACACGTTAGATTATTGCCAAGCAACGATGTACATGCGCAACCTGCCAAGCAACGATGTACATGCGCAACCATAGCCGGGCTTCGTATTTATTGCAAAGAAACAATCTGCATGATCAAAAGTAAAGACGCGGCTCATTTTTCTGTTCGGAAAAGTCATTTAGTCATGTATTAGGTGAATTGCAAGTGAACTTCACTCTGCTTTTATCCAAGAATGAAACAGTCGGTTTTCATTTGTGCCATTTCTATATAACATGCGCTCTTCAGATTTAATAATCAACTGACATAAAATAATGCAATGAAGTCTAATTGAAAGAATTGTATCAACAGGGTGCTCTTATTTGCAATTGGGTTTTGCAAGACATCTGAAAAAGTAGAATAGACTATTATTTGTTGCAATTTGGACGCTGTTTTCAGACATATATAAAAAATTCCTTGATTTATTAAAATGCGTTTTGGTTCTGTAATTACTAAAAAGAGGCAATGAAAATGAATATTTATTGCTCGCTTACAAATATTTTCAAATTCATGCAATATCAGCTGATTTTCACTGGTTTCGTTGCACACAAGGTAAAAGCACGTCTATTTCCTATCTAGCCCTTTATAATATTAAATATCTTTGGTATACACTTTTGATTTTATTAGATGAACTCAAGGGAGATACAGTCGAAATTGTTTCAAACTGTGAGATATACACATTTATGCAGTTTTGAAGAAATTATAACGGAATTGAGTGATCATGATAGCAAAGCAGGTGGATAGGAGATGTAGTCCGGTATGTTGATGTCCGATGTCTATGGGGGAGATAATTGCCGACTTGCCTTGGCTAAAATACTTATGCAATAGTGCCATCATCACATGACTTTTCCTAGCCTTTAACCATGCTTCTAACATAATTACATCAATGAGCTAGGTGTTTTGGTTGCATTTTTCACCCCAATATGACGAACAGCTAGTTCAAACATTTTGCCAAAAATATTGACTGGAGGAATCTAGATCAATTTTCAAAGTTGCTACAACATACAGAAGTTCTGATTTGACCCTGAAATTACATAAGTAGGCCTAGGCCTACATGTGCTTTGTGGTTTGTTAACATGTGGTTTGTGGTTCATGAATCGGCCCTGATTTCATGAGATTACAGGAGACTAATCTACAATTTAACAGTTACAGAGAAAATCTACAGTTACAGGGAATTGCAAAGGTCGATTTCATGAATTAAGTCTACAATCACTCTAGCTGCAAGCTGTAAACTGTAAAACTGAGAATGTGTGTGAATGACCCACTATTGTGCAAGTGTCTGAAAACTTTCATATTTGTTCTTGTGTTACCTTGTTGTGTGTCTGCTGTTTACTGTTCTTTGTTGGCGTTTGCTATTGTTCCATGCTGTCGTATGATTGAATGAACGTAGTTCACATACTCCCGTTGTGCCATTGACATTTTGTCATCATGTTAAGCAAAGGTTTAAAGATTTCGTTTTTGACTCTGTTGAATCAAAATCAATAGGAGGTTTAAAAACTCTCTCCGTCTGTTCTAATTGATTCATCCCAAGCAAATCCAACACTGGGTCAAAACCATAAGAATTTATTTTTACAGTTTTACAGAGCTTAACAGCACGATAGCTTTTATAGACTGTATTCACAGTTGATTTTAACTCATGAAACTGATATCTCACAGATCATGGCGAAAATTCACAGTCTACAGATCACAATTTTACAGAATACAGTTTCACAGTTTACAGTTACAATTGCAAGAAGACATGAAATCGAAAATTTCACAACTGTAAGTTTCTATTTTACAGTCTGTAAAACTGTAACCTTCATGAAATCGGCCCATGAATGGTTCATGAATGAGCTAGAATAATTCATAAAAACGTGGATTTTCGCCGCTGCTCCCAGCAGATAAACATCTTCATGCGAGTATATGTTAATATCGATGAAAACATCGACAACTGAGAACTTCAATAGGCCGTTTTTTATCAGAGCTGTTCGCAGCTGCATGAAGACGCATTCAAGCCAAGCCATTTGACCACGGATATTAAGTACTCATCGAAATATGACTACTCTCTTTGCTGAAGATGAGTGATCATCGTGATCACCATGATCTTGTTAAGTATCTTTGACGATTAATTCCGTTATGTGGCAAAATCCAGAAATTGTAATGCTTTTTGGAGTGAAATTTGTCTTTTGCAATTTGTGGCCAAGATATGTCTATTGTCAATGTTCTACACACCATTCAATTGGTTTTCGTCTGTTTTGACAGAAAATGTCTTTCATTTTAAGTTTCATGCAGGAGTTGGCGCAAAAATTCATTTGAAATTCAAAAGCACCTCAGTCTTGCATGTCCATGCTAAAAATGCATTTTTTGGATTGCAGTACAGCAAAGATATGTAGTATGTGTAGAAGCGGACTTTAACTCAAGGATTTTTTTAGCACCCTTGAATCAAAAGAAATGTCAGAAGTTGAGAAATTAAGCTCATTGAAATCAAAGCTAAGTTAGGTCGACACACCGGTATTTAGCTGTCCACAACTTTTTCCGTCATCACTTTGACCCAGTTTTCGTCATCACAATGACGCCTCCAGATTTGGATTGACTTCATCAATTCAAACGAAACTTTACATGTAGAATGCTCAACTTATCTTAATTGATAATCAATCGTCGCTTAAGTAACGCTCATTGACATTGTATGATTTTTCTTGAAAAATAGCATATTTTCTCTAAAAAAAGTGACAATTCGTCATCACATCGACGGTCACTGATTGTCATCTCCTAACCAGAAGAAATCCTCAATGGATCAAATATTTTCATGATCAATGGCCTGATCTGAGACTTTCATGAGGGCATAATTGGGATGGATTTGTTATTCGACCTTTTGACTTTGCTTTATGCTTAAAAAATATCACATACTGTCATCACATCGACGCCGTCGATATCATGATTTTCAGCGTCGATGTGACGATGGAAATTTAAGTCGGCATTCTACACTGCTTGATATGATATCATTGGAAGATACTTGATGTACCAACGACGCAATGTCTTATAAGTGCACCGACTTCAAAAGTAAGGCGACGATTGCCCTGCGGTCTACACCTTGCAAACAGCTCATGTGCATCAATCGAGTAGTGACGAAGAAGTTTCCCTTTTTTTATCCTTCAATCAACGAGTCGGTTCTTTCAAAGGAGAGAGTGACAAAAGAAGGACTCAGATTGTTGATCACGAACTCCGGCAACGATTCTGAGGATTTTTAGAGATAATCTAAATGAGGTATCGAAGTCTGAGATAACAATATGAGGATAGCCGAAAGCTTAGGAGAAATCAGCAACTCACGGCAGCTGGTATTGATGATTAAACTATGCGAGTATCTTATGTTATGTCACTCGGCTTTTTAAGTAGGCTACCTTGCAATTTATTTTAATATTGGGTTGTCGCAGAAAAAACAGCGTTGTTTTATTTTTTCAATTGCTTGTCTATTAACTATTATTTATGTTTCTTATTTAGATTCTACATTCTACAATGATCTACAATAATCCCACACGCTGGCTCTATGAGAAAGTATACTTACATAAACTACTTTACACTTCAACACCTCCCTTAATTCAATTAAGCTAATGACAAATAACATCAACTAGCTGCTTTATAATTTCTATAAACCATTCAAATGTTATTAAATTTCATTATTGCATATGCAAGTTAGTAACAACTTTTGTCATCCAAAAACGTATTTCTTCTGAAATGTTAATTAACAGCAGTCACCATTATTATCAATTATATTCTGGCACTTGGAATTCAGCATTTCGAATTCGTGTTCCATGATCTCCCTTGTCATTGTAGCCATGTTGACTGTTAGAAATCCATACAGATCATCTTTTGTATTGAAAGCTGTTCTAGAGCGCCTCATCTCAAGCGTAGGAAAAATAGATCCATCACAAAGGTTAACATTGGGTGAGTAAGGCGATTGTTTGAGCGTTGTGATATTTTTTCTTGTGAGAAATGTGATAGTTTCTTTAGAGACATGAGGTCTAGCATTTTCATGAGAATGAATGGCATTTTCTACAGGAATTGATTTTCTTTCTTGGATTAATTCATACGTATTGAATGATAAGAATGCCTCACTTAAAAGTCACAATAAACAGTCAAATTTACAGTAATACCATCATCAAGGATTGAGAAGTAGGACAGACCACTGAAATTGAGAGGCATCAACACCAAAAACTTTTTATAGGATATGGTTCTTTTGGGAATTTGTTGTCGGTCACCACCAGGAAGAACCCATGATAAACGTGTTTTTGCATTTTCCAAAGGTGTAGCGTAAAACCATTTTTCATCTGTTATTACCATAAATCGCTTGATGTTTCGTGTTTCATTAAATACTTGAAGCATCTCTTCACAACACATGATACGGTGTTGTTTATTGGTATCGGTCAGAAAATGTGGCACCCATTTGTCAGATTGTCAGAGACGAAGCCGATATCTTCAACGATAATACGATGCACCGTGTCTTTTGATAAGCCATATCTTGCAGCTAGTTCTCGTATAATTATCTTGCCATCAAGTTCTTCGATATCATTTTTTATCAGTTCGTTGTGTGTCTTTCTTTGATCAGATTTTGCTCGTCCGCTACCTGATTTTCTTAAGAAATCCTCACGATCACCTTCGGCCTGAACTCTCCGACGACTTATTACGTTGCCCCAAGCAACTGTGATGAATGATATTGTGCATTTTTGTACACTTCATTCCATTGCGCCGTAGTGATTTAATATGTTAATTGCAGTCTCTAGTCGGCAACTTTATTCAACCACCTTTGTTTATTCAATTGACTGTAAGCTATGGAATTTGAAATTTATTGCGAGAGAATGCAATTTTGTAGATATCTTTACTGGAGTTGACCTTCACCCTCATTGTGATTTGACAATCAAACCAAAGACATCAATTCTCTCGCTGTTATTGTATTCTATGTGAATAAACTTGATTATCCTAGCAATTGCACCATGAAACGTAGAAATATATTCAAAATTTATTTTGAAATGAAAACGTCGTTTTTACTGCGACAACCCAATACAATACATGTAGCTGATACTTACATAAAGGTTGATATTATTCTTTAAAAAGTCTCACACAGTCTATCAAGTCTAGACCATAGGAATCTCTTCAGGCATGCAAGTATACCTAGACCTAGGTGGATCGAACTTTATAAAATCTCCATTAAAATTTAATAAGGAATACAACATAGGTTGCAATAGGCTAATTCCAATGCCTTACGAATATCTTTTTCATGCTGCACTCAAATGCTATAGACCTAATGTTGCATTTTGTCAATCAATTCAACTGAATTTTGGTGCTGTTCAGTGGATTAAATGCCATTACTGGTGCCTATCATGAAAATATCACGATGATGTGATCGCAAAATAGTACAGCATGTCATAGGCCTATCTTGAATGGCAATATGAAATATGACTATGAGGTGTAAAGGGGGAATTGTCAGCTTGGCTCCCCACAAACTCCCCTCAGGCTACGTCTTTCCATCCATCTAAGACAGAGGTTCCCAACCCGTAGTACGCGCACCACTAGTGGTACGCGAGGGCTTATCATACAGTACGCGGCAACTGTAGGCTATATGCATCATGATGACAATTCAATATATTCGTATCACACCCAATCTATTAGCAAAAGTGTTGTTCAGCTTGAGAAAATTTGATCAATGACAAAATTCGTTGCAATTTATAATTTTTCATAGTCTCATGTGACGAAGACTTGTCTTGTGCACAGATTTCATCTTGTCACTTCAAACTTTGTGTCAAGTTGCTTAGATATTAATGCTGCACAGGCGAATGCAATGACATATCTGTTGAGCGACTGACAGGTCAAAATCGACTTAACAACATGCATTTTAGATTATGCTTGAGGCTCAACAAGCCAAAATCACGCATTTTGAATTTGCTTGTGGCATAGAAATTTACATTCTACTTTGGCAAGCCAAATGAATTGGATATACTCGTATATTTGAAGTTACTGGTATGAAATTAATTATTTTCATTTGTTTGGAAGAAACATTCCCAACTTATAGAATGACTGTTCTTTGTTTAACGTTTGCTTTGTTCGCAGACATAAATTTCTTTGAAATAAAAAAGAATTATATCTTTCCTAACGTAATTTGAATTTCTTTGAGACGAAGTGGTGCGCGGTGAACGTGTAAGATCTCAAGTGGTGCTAAAAGACAAAAAGGGTGGGAAACACTGTTATGAACATATGCAAACAGTTGATAATGAAAACCGCCGAAGGTTGCATTTAAGTAGCATCTACCATGGACAGCTAGAATACCATCACCTAGATTTCTAGCTGTCCATGCATCTACAAACTGGGGAAATTTTAAAAGATTGTCATTCCATGGTAAAATCCAGATATTTTAGTGTTTTTTTGGAGTGTTTCCTGTCTTTTGCATTTTGTCGCCAAAATGTAGGTCTATTTTCAAAGTTCAACACACCATTCAATTGATTTTCGTTTCCTCAACCAAAAGTCTATCTTCATGCAAGATTTTTGACATAAAAATTCGCTTGAAATTCAAAAGCCCCTTTTGTGCAATACTTTTTTTGGATTGCTGTACCGATACAGCAAATGAATGTGGCATATTTAACCGGACTTTGGCTCGGAGAACCCTTATCACCATTTCCTCAAAGAAATATCGAGAACAGAGAAATCAAGCTCATTGAATTTAGGGCTGCACGTCGACAAATTTGTTCACAACATTCCGCCATCACATCGACGTCGTTTTCATCATCACATGGACGCCTCTAAATTCGAATTATATGTTTCAATTCAAACGAACATGAAAAATGCTTAACTGGTTTTAATTGAAGATCAGAAGTTGCCTATCTAACGTTCACTGATGTTGCATCATATAAGTGACCACAATTCGTCTTACATCGACGACTGCTTATTGTGATCTCCCAACCAGAGGAAATGCTCAAAGGATCTAAATATTTTCCTGATAAATGGCATTCCCTCAGGCTTCCATAATGGCACAATTGGATTTGTCATTCGACCCCTTGACTTGACTCTATCTTTCAGAAATAGCTCAAACTGTCATCACATCGACGCCGTCGATGATTTCCAGCGTCTTCTATCTTCCATCTTCCATTTGGGGTTTCTCTTTAGTTGCATGTAGAAAAGAAGACAACCTATCACACAGAAAAAGTCATCAGCCAGAAGTCATCTTCCATCAAGGTGTCACACAGGAAAGTCATAAGGCGTCATCCATCGGACATAAGGCATGAAATTATGCGGCTGAAGGAGTTCATTTCCATCAGCCGTCTTCCATGAACCGCAAGACTGCTCTAAAATTAGAGCAACGTGAAGTGACATCTGAAGGCAGATATAGGAAACTGTGATTTGCAAAGAGAAGTAATGTATCAGAAACAGGCACGCGGGAACGATTTTTTGATAGGGGGGGGGGTAAATTTCTGGGGCTCTCGGAGCACTATCGTATTCGCATAACACATGTCTACTACTTCATTTCCGACGGAAATCAAAGTATTCTTCGGCAGTAGAAGAAAGAGAAATCGGTAGTTAGAAGCGGAATAGAGGATTATGAGAATTAAAGTTTTGAATTAGCTATACTCCGGTGCATTAAAATCTTGCGATGTAAGTTTAACTAAAATTGCATAATAGACATTCATAATCAATAAAGCTGGAGTATGGTACCGAAAATTAATGGTAATACAGATGATGAAATAAAAGTAATAAAACCTAAAAAATGTTAAAGTCCGACTCTTGGAATCATGAATGGAGCAAAATTGGAATTCACTGACTGCCTTACTGAATATTTGCATCAACTTTAATTATCGTGTAATTTCATTCACATCACTATATGTGTTTGCTTTTTAAATTGAATTTATTCTAATACATCTAGCTTAGATTACGAACATATCTGAATGAATCATTCCATTGATACATTTGTTTCCACATGGCTGAAGTGAAGAATTATGCCATTTCAAATACCATTACTGTGCAAAACTCTCTTATCCATCGCATTACTGGTTTAAATTTATTCGTGTAAAATTCAACATAATAAAAAAAGACATCTGTGTGCGGCTCTACTGAAAGTCACCAAAAACAATGCGCCGTTCTGCGGTCCTTCTGGCGAAGTATTTCATAAAGGTTTGCTGGTCAATCTCATCCAGAAGCTCTTTATGAGTGTGTATGACCGCCAACTAGGTCAATCTCTTCTGCGTCATCCTATTACGGGTCCAGGTCTTCAGCCGTCTGAGAGTGCTGAACGACCTCTCGCAATTGGCGACAGAAGCCGGTGAAGTCACACAAAGTTGAATGAGTCTTGCGAAAGTTGGTATCATGGCCATTGATGATAAGCCGAAACTTCTTACTTTGACTATGACGTCAATCAAAGATCAATGAGGACTTTCTGAATGCCAGAATGATTTGAAAATGGGTTGCTCTATTCGCAGTTCGGACACTGAAATCCACCCTGGAAGTTCTAGTTCCAGCTTTCTATTAATTCTTCTATTATTTAAGATTTTTCTATTATTAAGTATATTTCTATAATTCAGAATTTAATTAATTCTGGAAAAAATTACATCTCATTATGAGTACCCGAAGAAATTTTCGATTCTCTCAACGGTCTGTCCGGGTACGTGGAGAACCACATCATGCATTCGTATCTATTGATCTCCGTAAAGCTACTAAAATTATACAGTGCAGAAGCAACATTTCCTTTTTACGCCAATGTCGCAAAGCTCAAGTTACTCCTAATGGACTTCGCATTAAAAATCCACTGGTCAATACAATTCCATCAGAGGAAGCTAGCAGGCTCCAAGAGAAGCAGAATAACCAATGGTTGCAATTAGCTCTGAATTCTGAGTATCATCGGTTTGATAGACTATATGAGTGTATTTTTCCTTTACATATCATGGATCAACGACATTTGGACCGCCTTGAGAAACGTGTTTCAGCTTCAAAGTCCAAGAAACTGAACCTTATTTTGGTGGAGAAGCGATCTAAAATGGAAATTTTCAGTGAAGGTGTACAAGAAATTTATGGTTTTATCAACAAGTCCACTATTGACATATCTGATGGAATGAAGGATATTTTGAATAAGGGACCTTCTTTTGTTCCACCCTGTTTGTCTAAAAGAGATACAGAACGACAGATTACAGAATGTCATGCAAACGTTGAGATTTGTTTGAGAAAACTTGCTGATGAAGATGTACCCGTGGAAATTAGACAGGAATTTGGTGGGTCCTTCATGAGGATGCTTAACTCAGTGAATTTTGATGATTTGATTGACAAGTCACTTTCTCGTGAATTCAAGAATTTGGCCACATCTTTGAAGGAGAACGAATCTGTCATTCTTCCTACAGACAAGACGTGCCGATTATTGGCCCTCGAGAAAGAAGCATATGATACTATGCTCAAAGAAGCCACCATTGAAACAGGCAATTTTACAGCTGTAAACAAAGTTCAGCCTTCTACGAATCAAATGAAGTTCAACAAAGCTATCATGATGATTGCTAATAAATATGACAATAATTCTATGATCCAAAAGGAGCTCACAAAAGTCAAGTGCTCAGATCCGCAGCCTAATAAAATATATTGCCTACCAAAGGATCACAAAGAGGGCCAATTAAAGGGACGCCCAATCGTTGCCGCAGTGGACAGTCCATCAACTAAATTATCTAAATTAATTTCATATCATCTAAATCATCTACTTCGTTTCATTCCATGTCATTTGAAAGATTGTGACTCTTTTATGGAATGGATTCAATCTCTTACGGTGGATGGTGAATATCTTATTGCATCATTTGATGTGGAGAATCTCTTCGGGTCCATACCTTATCATGATCATGATGGTCACCCTGGTCTGTTGAGTATCATGAAGCAGTTCTATGAAGAATTTCAAGATTCCAGCAATTTTTTGAGGGAATTGCCGCTTCATGACTTTATGGAGCTTTTTCAACTTTGTTTGATGTCTGATACAGTAGTACATGAAAATTGTTTTTATACCCAAAGTGTTGGTTTATCAATGGGAAATCCTGTTGCTCCACAAGCGGCGATTATTTTCATGAATTTTGTCGAGCAGAGCATACTATCTGAATTTTCGGGTGAAACAATTTATTGGAAAAGATATATCGATGATATTTTCATAGTATACTGAGCTCATCTCGATTACACTAATATCCTAAATACTGCCAATCTTATGCATCGTTCAATTCGTTTCACAATGAATCTACCTGACTCCGAAGGATTTTTGCCCTATCTTGATTGTGAGGTGAAACTACACGATGCGCAGTTCAGTTCTAGACTATATTTCAAAGACCGTCATAGTTGAGTCATACATCATTGGAACTCAAATTCATCTTTTGCTTCTAAAAGAAGCATAGTTATTGGTGAACTACGTCGAGCAAAATTCAGGTCAACTGATAACTATTATGATTATTCAATTGACAAGATATTTCAAAGATTTTTGAATAATGGATACCCGAGGTCTTTCATGACTAGAGTTTACAGACAATATAAATCCAACGGTCATCAAACTCAAGAAAAACCAAAACGTTTATTCATCAAGTGTCCTTTTATTTCTCAAGATATCAACAGACAGATCTTGAACACAGTGAGAAGAACTGGTCTAAATGACAAAGTTTACGTTTGTTTCTCTAACAAGCCCGTTAAACAATATTTTCGACCTCCTAAGGAGAGTTCCTTATGCGATTCTTCTTGTAGAAGCTGCAGATGTGCTATCCGTGCCCATATGTGCCAAAGCAAGGGAGTGGTGTACAAAATTGTTTTCAAAATTTGTGGGATGATATACATTGGAGAGACTCAAAGAATGATAACGAGCAGAATTATGGAGCATGCGATGAATATGCATGGAGGCCGAATTGACTTCGAATGGATATTACTGCACAGGCGTCTCATATACTACTAAAAGGAGAACATTAGAGTCGCTATACATCAACAAATTTCCGAAGCAAAATCTGATGAATGGATGTTATGGACTTAACCTCGCTTGTCATTCATGAATTTCATCCTTTTCTTTCTTTTGTAAATAGGTCTTTTCCTTCATCTTACTTTTATATGTATTTAGTAGTATTTACTCATTTTTGACTTGTGCTGTAAATTACTTTTTGAATGTTGCTCACGCTGCACTGGTAGTGGCCAGATTTGCATTGCTTGCATTTCTACATGTTCCATTGACAAAGCCGTAAGGCGAAAATTCTGGAAAAAATTTCAAAGAATTGTCTCTTAAGAGCTGCCTCAGGGTATAACTCTGATTCCTCTGGGTGATCTGTGTGACGCAGACGACGTGGAGTCTTTTTCTCGCGTATGTTCTATGTCAGTATTGTTAGATTGTCATCGTGGCAGAAGTCACTTACTTTTTGAATACGATAGAATTCCTCATCACTTCTCAAACTTACAATAGTTTTCCGCAGCCATAACACTCTCTGCTACTGTAGCACTTTTCGACTGCAAATCAATCGCAAGTTTCTCACAGGGACCAAATATCGCAGACGCAGCGTGCAATCCGAACACCATTTCGAATTTTTGTGACTTCCTTAGTAGACCATCAGCTGTTGACCGAACCAAAGGCTTGAGTGAAGAATCTTTTGATAGCGCCAATAGAAGATACTGAAGCTTGCTATATGACAAAATATCCCGAAGAATTGCTTTGTGACGAATTGCCCATCGAGTCGGGCATATCGATGATATGGTGATGATAGGTTCTTCGCCAAAGATATCCTCCCATTGCTTCCGGCGTTTGTAGGATTCTTTTATGATCGTGGCGCACTGATGAAGGAAGTCTAGCACTAAGCCAATCAGGGGAATTTCGGACGCTACTTCTTGAAGTACAAGATCAAGAGAGTGATTGGCACAATGCACGTAGTGCGAGAGAGCAAACTTCTTTGAGTCTAGCTTGAACTCCACTGATTTTACCTTTCATTACATTTGCTTCATCAAAACAATGTCCGATCAATCGACTTTTATCGATGTTGAAGAGTGTGAGAATGTCCAAAATTGCTGTCGTCAAACTTGCTGCACTGCTATCCACGCAAGCGTAGAAGCCAACAAAATATTCTTGGGGTTGGAAGTCTTCGCCAACTATGCGTATGCTTACAGAAAATTGCTCTTGACCTACAACAAAAACATATTATATCTCTTGTACAAGAAAAGTCCAATTTCCTAGTGTTTCATTTAAATTGCTTTTTTTAAAAATATTGATTTTTGAAAAATTAAGCGATGCCTACTTGGATGTACATTTTTGCATAAAAAAACAGATATTTTGTTGCTCAGAATGTTGTGCACATGTAAAATATCCTACAACATATAAAACTGATGACGTGACGATATGCAATAATTAAAATATGCCTCGCATTCAAAGAAGCTGGACAAGATTGATGGCTTGGATCGAGGTGGTGTGGTGTATAAGCAGGAGTGTGCGGACTGTGAGAAGGTGTACATCGGACAGACAGGAAGAAGAGCCAAGGATAGAAAGAAGGAGCATGAAGTGGACGTCAGGGATATTCGGCTCAGGTCGGCAATCAGTGAGCATTGTCATACAGCGAATCATAGGCCAAACTTTCAAAGCTTTCGAGTTATTGATGTCGAGCAAAACTGGAAGAGGAGAATCATCAAAGAAGGCCTGCACATTATGACTAATGAAACATTCAATCGTGATAAGGGATATTTGGTGGATCAAAGATGGAAGTCTATCCTACAGTGACTACTTCATCAGTATTATACCTTCTTGCTTCCGCAACTTTTTCTTATTTCTCACTTAATTCTAATGCTACTATTCAGTTTGATAGTAGTACGCATAACATAGAATGTTTGTATAGAGCATTTGAGTAATGTCTTTGTGTCAACCACAGAATTAGATTAATCTGCGCGCGCTTCGGTTTCCTAGAAAGGAAGAATTGTATGTAACCTTAATATCGAAATGGCACATCACCAGGCGCGGATCCAGCTTTTTGTTGAGGGGGGGGGGTTTGGCACTATAAAACGGCGTATACTGAAAATTTTTTGGAACAGCTTATTTTCCTGTAATAAATATAATGTACTTACAAATCGGTCTTTATTAAATTCTTGATACAATGCAAAAATGATGTGAAGTATGCAATAATATTGACCTGTATTACTTCATGTACTTAACCCTCGGACGGCCAAGGTCGGTTATATTCCTAGGACGGCCAAGGGTGGCTTGAAAAGCCTCCCTCACTAATTCGACATTATATTGTTTTTATTGACTTAAATTAGTTCAAGTATGGTAACGAAAGCTTCCTCTCTGAACTGTTAGTCATAAAATTGCATTTTCGCAGAAATTATTTCGATTCTATAGCCTAGCCATAACATTTAAACTTCTAAGATCCTTATTATCGGAAGTGAATGAGTTGTCGCGCTCGTTAATGAACTTCAAAGCAATCAGCCAAGCCTTATGTGTGTGTGTGTGTGTGTGTGTGTGTGCGTGGGTGCGTGAGAGAACAAACCGCTTTCGCTTGTGCGTGACAATGAATGACAATGAATCAAGTCATATAGTGTGAATAGCTGTTCATCTCGGCTGTCGCTTCTTGTTTGATCGATCGTGTGCAAGAAAGCATAGCTCGCAGACAACCGAAACGAATAGCTGCTTTGACAGCTGAGCAATCTATTTGTACTGTTTTCGAAGATGGAGAAGACGCAGCATCTGATGAATCGGAATTGCTTGATGTTCAGCATATAAGTGACGTCCACGCCGAAGCTGATGGTGGGGTTGAAGATCACGAATTGGACGTGGACAGTGATGATGAAATCGTGCCATTGAGAAGACGCTTACATGAAACCGAAAGCAGCCTTATATCACAAGATACACAGCAAATGTACATTGATAAAAATGGTCAGATGTGGTATAGCGAAGGACCTGTTCAACGCAGACGTGACGCAGCTAATATCCTGCGAAACTCTGGTGGCCCTACCAGTACCTCAGTGAAAGACACTAAAATGGAAACTTGGCAACTTTTCTGGACTGATGATCTTCTTCAGAAAGTTCTCACGTTCTCTCAAATGAAAGCGGATGCATTGAGTTTACCTATTCAATTCACAATGACATCTCTAAAAGCCTATATTGCTATTCTCTACTTTCGGGGAGCCAATCAAGACAATAAAATCCCAATCGATGAGCTTTGGAATGAGAAATATTCGACTTTCTATCGTACCGTCATGAGTCGTAATCTCTTCAAGCTGTGGAATCGCTGTCTTCGTTTTGACGACATCAATCTTCGGGAGGATCGAAAGAAAACTGACACATTTGCGGCGATGAGGGAAATTTGGGAAGATTGGAATTCACGATTGAGACTATTCTTCGAACCGACGTCGTGTATTTGTGTTGACGAACAATTAGTTGCATCCAAGTGTAGATCTCCACATCGAATATATAATCCTTCGAAACCCGGGAAATATGGGGAGCTCATTCGTTGGTGCTGTGACGCAAATGTTCGCTACTTTCTAAACGGCAGTCCATTGACGAAACGCCCTGAAGATCACGACTCCCTCCTCCTGCATAAAGAAGAAAACAAAGCTAAAAGGTTGGTAATGAATCTTGCAGCGCCTTTTTTCGAAAAAGGTCTGAATGTCACAGGAGACCGTTTCTTCACTTCTCTTGAGCTCGCCGAAGAACTCCTGGAGAGGAAAACTACCTATGTTGGAACTGTTGCAACCAACAAAAGGCATCTGCCGCCTGTGCTTCTTCAAACGAAAGAAAAATTCGAATCTGTCTTTGTTTTTGGCGGTACAGATAAAAAAGTGACACAACAATCGCATCAATACTCAGCAAAGAAAAAAGTATTTCTCCTATCGACAATGCATCACAATTCCACAATTGAAAATAACATCAAGAAAAAGAGCGAAATACAGATGTATTACAACTCGACTAAAGGAGCTGTAGACACTGTGGACGAAATGTGCAAGCATACAACCACACGGGTCCCTACGCGACGATGGACAGTGGTCCATTTTCATAATATGTTGGACGTTAGTGGCGTCAATACCTTCACATTGTTCAATTTGAATCATCCTGACTGGACCCTTCTGCCAGTGGCCAAACGGCGCAGATGTTTTCTCCACTCATTGGCACATGAACTGGCTGCTCAGCATGTGAGTGATAGACTTCAAGATCCTATTGGATTGTCATCTGCAACGATTGATATTTTGAAGAAGTTTACGAACACGGAACGAGTCCACGATGAACATGAAATTAGCAGCCAATGCTTATCTGCTGTTCAAAGATGTTTTCGTTGTAAGGAAGGTGGGAAATCTAGCAGAAATTCAAACAAGACACGTTTCTGCTGTTCCAAATGCGAGGTGCCAGTTTGTGGCAAGCATTCACAGCCTATGAGTTATGTATGTCATCAGTGTTTGTGACTCTCAACTTTATCTGTAATAGCCAATTTGGTAATAATTATACATAGGTTTATACCTCCTTTTCTATAGTACATGTACACGCTATATATGTATGCAATTGATAGTAAAAAATTCTATATTATGTATCAAATAGAGTTGAATAGTTTTGAACACTATCGTTTTTTCGTTATTTGATGTCTAAGTGAGTACCTAAAAATTAAATTTAAATCCATTCGTTTCAAAAATATAATGCTCAAACTTTACAATTCTGATGTCAAGATACATAGGATAAAAGTCATTAACTGTCATCATTCAAAACTCTTTCGTTTATTAGTTATCTTTATTTGAATAAATAGGAGGTTCTGAGAACCACCCTTGGCCGTCCGAGGGTTAATACATGTATACCAAAAATCAATAATATGAATTTCCCTTGATACGGAAGTATTAAATGAGAACATAATCTGTTGGTTTTTAATCAATGATTTTTTTCAATCAAACAAGATCGATTGGCAAAAAAGTTTTCGTGGGTGCTGTTTAATAAAGCGTTCAATTAATTGTTCAGACGATAGACCGGACGCTTCAGGATAGTGCACTGCCATCATTGTCAGTCCCGCCAATCTTTCCTCTGACATGGTGCTTCTGAGATGATTTTTCAGACGTCTGAGAACAGAAAACGATCTCTCTGCCTCTGAAGAACCAATTGGAGAGACGCATCCTACTAGGATAAGCTGTCGGATGTTGGGGTAGACGTCAGCATCAGCATGGTTCAGACAGTCAACCAAGTTTGCAGGAATTGGAGTCGCTGAAGTCGAGTTCTCGATCCATGATGATTTCCAGCGACGTAGTTCTCTCTACAAAGCAAGGAAGACAAACTTTTTCTACGATTGTACGAAATGATTGATCCTTGCAATCATTGTCGGTTTAATCAACCAAAATTTGATAAAGCAAAAATAAATCAATACATGCATACATCTGCACTTTCAGCCATCTTACTAAATTCATATCTACTTGATGCAGTGTAGACTGCATAACTATAAAATGCAAATTAAATTAACTCCGAGGGGGGGGGGTTTGAACCCCATGAACCCCCCCTTGGATCCGCTACTGCATCACATCACACAACTTGCTCCTTCTCGAATGGATAATTCGTGTATCGCTTGCTATTGGAAATGGCAAACAATAAGCTGTCAGCAAAGGACACCAGAGCCAGTGAGAGATGCGTGCGTTCTGTGATATCACTTCGCACACACCAAAACACACATCCCTGTTCTTGGCTTCGATTCAATGTATGCACACTACAGTGAGCAATGCCGAGGAGAGGATCATCAAGTGAACTAATTTTCGTACGCCTGCTACTTTCTTCAATAATGATCGGAAGGGTCAACATTATGGAGAAAACTTGTGGGCAATGATCTGAAGTCTTCGAATCTGAAGGAATTTTGGCATCGAAGCACTTTGCTGGAACTCACATTAATCCGCAAGCGACGCACGACTTTTTTCCTATCTCTGTAAGGTATAAGGAATTTCTTTTTGCCCACCTAATAGGTTCCTCAATGTGCCATCCATTTCGTATTACTCACACTTCTAGCAAACCGAAGCATATAAACAAAACATTTAATTCTGTGGTGTCAACTATTATATCATGACGTAGTCGAAGTGAATTTTATTCTTGGCAATGTGATTGAATGGCCAATAATTGAATGGGTTCCAATAAGTCATGCTAATAGCACATGCAGTTGAAATCAAGAAATTGTACTCACTAAACTTAGAGGCAAATATCACGAAGTGGCATTCCCGGGCTATAAAAAGGCTGACAGGCTATTTCGATAAAATTTAAGGCGATTCCCGAGCCCTAGTGATGCAAATGGAAAATTTTCCATTGGAAAATTTTGAAATTTATTTTTCGATGATTGACGTTTTTGCCTTTATTTTGGAGACTTATTATAGTCGTTTGAAAAGACTATTCAATATTCAAAGTCCGAAAACTTCTATATCATCCCTGTATGTTAACTTTTGGGACCAACTGCACCTTTTCTATGTCTATTTAAGATCTTTCCAAATGAATTTCAGACATTAAATGGATTTCAGATTTCTCTAGCTGAATTTCAGATATCTGTCACAAGCTCAACTTTGAAAAATCTTTAATTCAACTGGAGATCTCCAACTCATCTAGATCATATCTGAAATTCATTTTCGGCAGATCTGAAATCGATTTGGAACTATCTGAACCATCTGAACTAGAGATGGAGGATGTGTATCCTCAAGGAAGATATCGGACAATGCACCATAAGTTTGAAGCTATCATAGATATTCTTTTACTCATCTGAGATATCTTAAGTTTCCAAATATCTCACGAGTTTACAGTCTTCATATCTTCCAATGTGGTCGCTCATGAATGCTGCGTGGACTGTGTGCTTATACTTCATCACATGTTCATCAACACATGGAGTATTTGCATCACTATGATCAACGCGGCATAATAAAGCTGAACTTTCAAGCTAACAATTAGCAAACTCCAAAATAAAGTACATTGTTTTTGCTGCAGATCTTTCACATTGCATGAAATTATACCCCCATTGTAAAGCAAGATTCACGTAATCCCAAACGGTGTCTGTGTGATAATTAAAAATGCCAACAGTTTAGTTGACGGAATAGGGAGTGTATTTCAATATTGTCAGTAGGAGGACACTCCATATTTGATGGAAATATCAGAAAGTAAAAACACTTTTACTTTCTGATTTTCCATCAAATATGGAGTGTCCTCCTACTGATAACAGTTTAGTGCAAGCCACTGGTGGAAACGAATGTTCAAAAATCCGGAAATCGTATTGCTACGATCGCTTTAATCGAAATAATGATGAAATCAAGAGTTTAAGACCCATTTTATTGGTACGCAGCTGCCTCGGCAGTTGAAACGCTCAAATTGTAGGGGCTATCAAAAAAATCAAAACTTACAAAATTTTCCATAATTTTCCAATATTTTCCATAATTTTTCCAAAATTTTCCAATTTTTTCCATTATTTTCCACGGAAAATTTTGATTCAAAATTTTTCGGAAAATTTTCATCACTACCGAGCCCCAACAAAATTCCCGGGCACCCCGGGCTCGGCCGCCACCCTGTAGCACATCATCTAAGATGATTTGATAATCAAAGACATATCTGCAATAATGCTACCATGCTACGATATCTAAATACTTGTCATGTAAGCCTACATGTAGGCTACATCATTTTCCGGTATAATCTTACATAATCAAACGAAGTGTACAATCAGCATTCAAGTCAATCTGTTCCTTTTTCAAATTGTGAAGATTCTGTAGATATAGCAGTTAAACGCATGCAGTCAATTGGCCCACCATCTACTTACTCTGAATTCATCTACCGATTCTTTAGTTTAGAATATAATCGAAAATAGTTGAATTACTGTAAGTATAATTGAAGCGAGTTTGTAATTATGATATCGTCATTTGCAATTTGAACAATTCACAGACATTCGATAAATATGATTATGATACAATCGAAAATCATAATTTGTTTTGAATTTTTTCTTAATGTTATCTGTAGTTCGCAAAGATGGGTGATTTTTGATTAGTTCGATTATATAAGAACCCAACTGTGATGTGGGTACGTCACATCTGCCTCGCCCTCAGCATAGTGATGCAAAGGAAAATTTTCCAAAATTTTCAGAATTTTCCGGAAAATTTTCCATTGGGAAATTTTGAAATTTATTTTTTTCTGATTGACGTTTTTCCCTTTGTTTTGGAGACTTATTATAGTCGTTTGAAAAGACCATGTAACATTCAAAGACCGAAAACTTCTCTATCATCCCCGTATGTTAACTTATGTAACCAGCAACTGCACCCTTTCCATTTCTATTTCAGATCTTTCCAAATGAATTTCAGACATTGGATGGATTTCAGATTTCTCTAGCTGAATTTCAGATATCTGTCACAAGCTCAACTTTGAAAAGATCTTAAATTCAACTGGATATTCATGTGGATCATATCTGAAATTCATTTTCGGCAGATCTGAAATCGAATTGGAACTATCTGAACCATCTGAACTATATAGAAATGGAGGGTGTGTATCCTCAACGAAGATGTCGGACAATAGGCCAGAAGTTAGAGGCTATCATAGATATTCTTTTACTCATCACAGATATCTTTAGTGACCAAATATCTCACGAGTTTACAGTATTTATGTCTTCCAATATGGTCGCTCATGAATGCTGCATGGACTGTGTGCTTATACTTCACTTGTTCATCAACACATGAAGAATTTGAATCATTGATCAACGCGGCATAATAAAGCTGAACTTTCAAGCTAATAAGCAAACTCCAAAATGAAGTACATTATTTTTCCTCCAGATCTTTCACATTGCATAAAAATACACCCCTATTGTAAAGCAAGATTCACGTAATCCCAAACTGTGTCTGTGTGTTAATTAAAAATGCTAACAAAATGGCACAAGCCACTGGTGGCAAAGGAATGTTCAAAAAATCCGCGGACGGAACTCGTATTGCTACGATTGCTTTAATCGAAATAATGATGAAATTAAGAGTTTTAGACCCAATTTATTGGTACGCAGCTGCCTTGGCAGTTGAAGCGCTCAAAGTAAGGCCTATCAAAAAAATCAAAACTTACAAAATTTTCCAAAATTTTCCAATTTTTTCCATAATTTTCCGGAAAATTTTCATCACTACCTCAGCATCATGTGATTTTTCATCAAAATATTTCCTCACAATCATACTATGATTTATTGACTTTCAAACCTTTACAAGTGAATGATAATGAATTATCTGGCTTGGTCCGCTTCTGCTCGAAAATGCCAGTCCTACGCCCATCCCCGCTGTAAATAAATTCATCCTGTGAGATCCCTGACTGAATAATGCGTAATCAATGAAATATCCCGGCATTCTAATTTTTCCCATGCATGATAAGCTAACATTTATCAGATTACTTAATAAGTCAATATAATAGGGGGCCTATTTCATTACTTATAAACTGCATATACAGTAAACTTACCCTGAATATCCGTTGTTCCATCAGCGGTTAAACCAAACATACCCCGTCATTGATGCTCTTGACCATTATTCTTGACCAATTATTCCTCCTTGTCATCCATGCTTCCACATCAGCGCTTATTTCCGGTGCCATTGAAAGACATAGTTGGCGATATTTGCCAGAGTCATTTGCATCACCTCTGAATGCCATACCATCTTTTGCAAGATATTTGCAACAGCGAAACATTAAACCTAGTGCCTTTTTTGCGATTTCGTGATCTTTCTTTATGGACTGATCGAGCAGCTCATTTATCGGAACAGTTGTCGTGGGCTTCAGTTTTTCAACACTAATTCGATGGACTTCCGACTTGAAATGCACTAAAAACTTTGATTTGGTTTTTTCCAATTACGATATCCATCAATGAAAATAGTCGCTTTTGGTTTTAGAATCAAATTTCTCAAAAAGGCGGATTTACAAGGAAACACATAACACTATCTGACAAAACATCGCAATGCAACCACGGATGTTCTTGAAACCAGCTCGAATTAGCTGATCTCTTTTGTGTCCCATCATGCGTCGATGGAAATTCAAATTTAGAGTCTTGATCATAGAGTAGGGTCCTCTATGGTCTGGATGATATGGGCTCTCAATTTGCAAAAACGTATCACTGTCTGAAGGATCGTTTAGCGGAATAACAATTGGAGATGGCACTTCTTCTTCTTGATGACTTTTATTGGAATCACAGTTCTTAAAAGATCTGGATAGAGTTTTTATTTTATTTACTTTATTTTAACAACCCCTTTCTCCCATATAAATGGAGTAGGGGATTCATACAAACAAGATAAAAAGGAGACAGTTCATATACATCATAAAATTCATGGAAACACAAACTAGATACAGTCCACAGACCATCAGGGTAACACCACAAGAAACGATATCAGGAAACACAGTCAAGTAAAATGTCAGCCGCTCCATACTTCAACCACCTTGTGCACAGTTCTCTGCCATACGACTCTGTCTTCTGCGTCGCTTCTTCAACTTCTCCAATCTTCCTCCGCCTTCTGGAAATCTCTTTTGACACAGTCACTCCAACGAATTCTCGGTCTTCCTCTTCTTCGCACACTCATTTCTTGCTCCATTCGCCTGGGTAGACTCTGCTCATTCATTCTTGCCACATGTCCGGCCCAAGATACTCTCTTTCCCACAATCTTCTGAGTCATCGTTCGTTTCAGTCTGACTTCGAGTCTCATTTCTGCAAGTTTTCTTCTGTCAACCAACTTCACTTCACACAACCTCCTCAGCCAATTGCTCTCGCACACTTGCAGTCTATCTTGCTGATCTTTGGTGAGCGCCATTGTTTCCAGACCATATGTGACTGCTGGAATTACACACACCTCTAGCACTTTCCGTCTGATATCTTTGCTGATCCTTCTGTCTCCCAACACTCCTGCCACTTTCTGATAGGCTCCGACCCCTGCTCTAATTCTCCTATTCACTTCCATTTCGCTCCGCCCATCTTCCGCTACCACACCTCCCAAGTACTTGAAACCCTTTGTCTGCTTTAGCTGAATTCCTTGCACCTCAACACTTATGTCCTTTGGCTCCTTTCCGACCCACATTACTTCCGTCTTATCCAAATTGATGCGCAGACCATGCCTTTGGAAATTCTGCGCCCTTACGAAGAGTTACTTGCTTCAATTTAAACTTTTTGCGAGGTGGTTCACTGATGCTTTCAAAAAATGATACTTGCAGATTTGTTCACAGACACAGGGAGTCAGACGGAAGACACACGATCAGATATTGGAAAGAGGTGAGAGAAGTCAGCCGTTGAAATCGGTGGCACAGACAGAGAGTGAAGAGTCATGCGAAACAAGCAAACCGTTAGCGATATACATTGCTATTGAACAATAGGCAGCATATCGGCAGTGTCGACAATTTACAACGCCAATGTATGCGTCACGAATCCATAGCCATCGAACAATAACATTGCGTCTTTATTCATTTGTAAACTGAATTCAACTTCATTCGCAATCACATTATCAACTCTGATGCCAAAATTTTTTCTGTCAATTTTACTTCATGACTGTTTGATTTTTCAGGAGGGGCTAAGCCCTCCCTAGTCCCCTGTTCCCGCGTGCCTGATCAGAAAACAGCTCTTTGTTAACCATGTCGGACGAGGACAAGGATGAGGAAGAGATGAGCTTAGACAGCAGTCATAGGAAGTAGATAGTAGTCACTAAATCGGAAATGGATTTCCCTAGTGTGACTGCGATAGTTGGAAGATGGAAGGCGGAAGACGATGGAAATCGTCTCATCAAGACTTATGGAAGACACCCTGTGAAGCATGTGCAAAAAGGCGAGTGACATGGAAGATGGAAGACGCCTTTTCCTGTGTGTGACAGCGGCCTAAGTCATTTAATCAACACTGCAATTGACAAGACATTTGATCGTACAATGTTTTCTTAAGTGCACCGACTTCAAAAGTGAGGTACCGATTGCCCTGTTTCTAACATCTACACCTTGCAGACAGTTCGTGCGCATCAATGAACGAGTCGCTTAACTTTCATTGGAGAAAGTGATCGGATTGTTGATCACAAACTCCGCTACCGATTCTAAAGAATTTTTTACAGAAAATCTAAGTGATGTTTCAGAGTCTGGGGATTGCATGACAAGATGAGGATAACCGAAGACAAATGAGAGAACAGCAAAGATATTTAATATTATATAGGGTTAAGGTAGGAAATAGACGTGTTTTTACCTTGTTTTGCAACGAAACCAGTGAAAATCAGCTGATATTGCATGAATTTGAAAATATTTGTAAGCGAGCAACAGATATTCCTCTCCATTGCCTCTTTTCAGTAATTGCAGAACTTAAACGCATTTTAATAATAAATCAAGAAATTTCTATATGTCTAAAAGCAGTGTCCGAATTGCAACAAATAGGCCCTAAGAGTGCAACATTCTACTTTTTCAGATGTCTTGCAAAAACGTCTTCAGATTTAAAGAAGAGCACTGCTGACACAATTATTTCAATTAGACTTTATTGCATTATGTTATGTTGATTCTCAAATCTGAAGAGGCCATGCTATATAGGAATAATACAAATGAAAACCAATTGTTTCATTTTTAGATGAAAGCAGAGTGAAGTTCACTTACGATTCACCAGATACATGACTAAATGACTTCTCTGAGCAGAATAATGAACCACGCCTTTACTTGTGATCATTCAGCCAGATTGCTTCTTTGTATTAAGTCCAGTACCTGGCTATGGTTGTACACGTATATCGTTGCTGTGCCCACGTGCACTGGCCCCAGCCACGCGTGATTGCCAAGCTTGGCAATAATCTAACGTGTGTATACAATTTTGTGGTAAGAAATTACATGATACAACAGAAATAATAGATATGAACTATCAGAAAATTTGATATAAAATTGGCTTAAGCAAATAAAAACAAACAACATATACCAATATGTATCTTATACGATGCACATTGATAACATCTTTGACATTGACAGACATGCGATGATCGATTCCAGTTGGCCCTAAAATACCCTCTGTTAATTATTTGCAATATATCCATATTGTACGTTTCAGCTTGGAAAATAACTCGAAGAGCGTTGTTGACATGGGTGAGTCCTATTAATAGCCAATTCCTCAGTGTGATATTCGGATTCTCACTGAAATTGTTTATGTCATGAATTCTACAGAGGGAGTTTTGTGTTTATCAAGTTACACTTCATCAGTCTTCATCTGAATAGTTTTTCTTCCAAATTGATACTGCACTAAATTGCTGTATTACCGGTCTCATTTTTAACAATTTTTTCAGAAGAAGCTACTGAACGAATAATCTTGAAACTTATCATATAATATCAGGGAATTGTGCTTTACATCATGTGCCATTTCCAAGCCTTTTTGTCGCATTGCACACCGCACAGCAGAAAAAAAAATTTCGTCCCATTGTCGTAATGCTTTTTTGCTAGATAAAGACCGTACTAAAATGGATTCAAATTTAGGCATCTATTTCTCATCTAGCCCTTTTAAACAATTAGATGTCTTTGGAAAACAGCATCTCATGGCAGCTAGTCTTGATGATTAAATAAACTCTACGAGTCTCAATATATTGTGACATTCGAGTTTTTAAGTACCTAATTTGTTTTTGCACTATATATTGCATGTATAGCTGATATTCACATAAAGATCGATAGTTTTCAAAAAAGTCCCACATAGCCTATATGAAGTCTTGATCATAGGAATCTCTTCAACATACAGGTAAGCCTAGACCTAGCTAATTTAATTTCCATTCAAATTTAATGAAGAACACAACAGTTGTTACAATTACAATACCCTGCGAATACTTTTCATGCTGCACTCAAATTCTATGATTCAAGATTTCGTCAATCACTTCGATTACATTATGGTATTGGGGATTAAATACCATTGCCATTTATGGCATCATATAAGGATCACGATAATGTGATCGCAAAATATTAGAGTGATAAGTGTTGCTTCGTTAAAAAAGTCTTTGCAGCTATTTTATCTTGACTGCGTCGCGGACGGAACACAGCATTCGTTCAAGAGATGTCGGTGAAAGTAATTCGTTTTAGAAAGATACATTGCACGAATGAACTACTACTTACTATATGCACATATATATTATATGTTTATGATGCAAGTATCAATCGATTAATTGATCAGTTCCATTTGAACTAATTGATTAAAAGGAGCATCATCAAAAGCAAATGAATCGCAATCAATCATTTGCAGAGTGGAAAGCGGCGGAGATAGGACCGTGCCCGGACCGGGGTCGAAGATTTTCAAGATCATTTTCATCAAAGTCCTCTTGAACATTTCCTTTACTACGTTGATGAAAATTGATTTCCACTGAAATCAAATTGAAATTTCAATACTTATTGGCAATTATTACCGATGGTGCGTGGGTAATAATTAGCCTACACAACACTACCATGCTTAAAATAGACCAAAAAATCCTTCTTGGTTCCCACCCTGATGGTTAATAATCTGTGATGATAATGACGTATACCATAAAACTCAAACAGCATAAAAGTTCAAACACCATAAAACTTTTCTTCCACAGAAAGTTCTCATGGCCTAGACGCAACTTGTAATGCTAGGATGCTCAATAAGCTTTGTCGGAAGCATAGAAAACTAAAGTAATTCGTTTAAAAACAGTTGATGATTAACAGACATGATATCAGATGAACATTCAACGTTTTAGAATGGATGAATCACTTATCCTATTCGCTCAATTAAATGAATTTAATTTCAATTTCACTGATTAGGGAACCACTCATTTATTTATTCATCGGTCATAATTGCTGTGACAACTGATATGTGGTGGTGAGGGTTTGATCCTGTTAATTGACACGGTCGCATGACAGCGGCTCGTGGCTCAGTTTGCAGAGAACAGGTCTAGTTTACCCGGGTCATAGGTTCGAAGCCGGTCAGCCGCACATTTTTTGCATGGCAATTTGATATCTCATTTGATTCATTTCATTGTCTTGTTAATCAAAGTAATTTCCCTTTGCGTGAGTCATTAGCTGGTTTCGGGCACCATATACTCGAATGTAAACTCCTTCGAATAGAAACCACACTCTGAGCTGAGAAGAAAGAAACGCAAATGCTATTTCAAGAAGTGAGCTTCGTATTTTTACAAAAATTGATACTGTTGAAACATCATCAAGGAATTCAAATTAAAACAATTGTCTTTAAATGTTGCTCAATTCCTAGATAAGAAGAATCAGTAGACAAGAGCATGGAAATGAATGATATACAAATCTTTATGTGAAGTGTATTCTAATCTGAGGCTAAAAATCTGGTATATCCTCTGAATTTCCATCTATGCTTTAATTTAACACGGAAATCCTGTTAATCCCCGTTTTCATCAAAATGAATGGTAACTCTCTAA
Organism: Prostheceraeus crozeri; assembly: GCA_907163375.1. Taxonomy (NCBI): domain Eukaryota; kingdom Metazoa; phylum Platyhelminthes; order Polycladida; family Euryleptidae; genus Prostheceraeus; species Prostheceraeus crozeri. Next base: position 29,153 of record CAJQUW010014582.1, on the reverse strand, counting down.
ATCTCAATAAATAGCATAGTAAGTTCATAAACTGACAATGACAACAACGATTAACAATAGATGGAAAACAGTAACAATCATAGAGTAAGTATATATAGGTAGAGTGTCGACTCGAAAAAGTATCAGTATACAGTGAAAATTTTTATATCAAAAGATTCAGGTTTTTGCCGAGATTGTGTTCTTGCGGTCCAAGAAATTATTTGAGCAGTTATTAAAAAGCTAAATTTTTGCAAATTTAAATACCACCGACATGACGTCCTTTTATAAGTAGTACTTATGAAACAAGTTGGATATCAAAAGGAATGTATATTTGCTAATAAGCATCCTAACTAAGCGGAAATTAAGCTGATTATCAAGGGAAATTCATGAGCTGCATTAAATGCAAGTCTTCATGAAAACATGGACATCTTATTGTGCTTTCTTGGCTGAAATTTCAAGTTTTTAATTCAATTTTCATCGGCATGATTTTGTGATTCACTAAATTTGTTTCATTTCTTGAATCTGAAAATTGTTGTGGACCCATTTGCATCTTATAAAGTTAATTGAAATCTTTGTCTTTGATCAAGCTATTTTGCTGTGCCAGTGGCAGGTTCCTTGTGATATGATCACGCTTAAGAAAATAAACTCTTGAGGTTGAACATGAAAGTAGCAACCCATCGAATTGCTAATTTAACAAACATTACCTCTCCGAGGCTATCATGACACACAGAATCTTCAAAATAGAATCACTCTTTCTGTATTACTATATCATGATCAGTCAATTCCGTGGTAAATTCTTGAAAATTGCAAAAATTTGCATATCTCACATTTGGTAGCAATACCCAATTGTATTCGCCTCGAGCTCATTTAATAAAATCGAAAGTGCATACACATTGTGGATTTAATAAATGCGGAGTTACCACTCTACCTACTATACTTACTATGATAACAACATTTGTTGTATCTTAAGATACAATTAAGACTGCAATTAAGACTAAATTTAGTCGTAACACCGGTACATTCCAAGAAGGCAATCTTGTCCGGCCACAGATTGTGCACAGCTACTTGTCCAGGTACTATATCTAGATGTCCATGATTAGATCAAACCCTATATCTCAATGGTAAATCTCTTTTCTCAAAAGTATTCAGATAATTGCTTTTGACCATAGCTATTGTTTCCTTGCATTTTAAATCGTTGTGGGGTAGAATTTTGCAGGACGCAATGCACCATTTCTCACAATACAGTAGAACATTTTACATATTTGGCCATGCTCCCGAAATGTGTTCTGCCATCCAACAAACGAGCCGGAATAAAGAGTAGGTACTCATCGTGTAAATATAATCAAACTTTGTAATCGTTGGGCATCTGGTGACTATCTGAAGCTATGGGAAGAAGCATGTAAGAATTCTAAGAACCAAAAGGATGTGAAGCCTAAATTAATATCGAAAGAAATAGTGCTGAAAGAAGCCAGGTCAGCTGCAATCGCTTTTGCAGAAGATGGTTTATACAGCAAAGCGTGTCGCGTGCTAACGTGCAAAGGTCTTGCCCCGAATACAGCAGAGACAAGGCATCTTTCGGAAGAATAACACCCACAACATAAAGCACCTTGCATTCCAAAATTGTCGCTCCTCTCCTGCAATCAGATTTTGACATTCGTAGTGTTCTCTATTCTTTTCCGTCTGGAACTGCATGTGGACCTACTGGCTCACGAGTGGAGCACATATTGGAAGCTTGCAATGCATCTTTACCTAATAGCTTATGTTACTCTTTGCTCTTTCACGAATTTTATTATATCAGGTCGCGCTTGTTGAGAAATTGCACCGCATTATGCCGGAGCAAGTCTCACTGCTCTAAGAAAGTCAGATTTGGAAGAGAGAAGGTCAAAACAATCTTGAAGCCTCAACAGTTCGGAGTTTCATATCCAGGAGGAGTTGAAAAGGTGGTGCACACGATGAGAGAAATTATTTACGCTCATTGGATGGATGATGACTTCTTCATTCTGAAGGTTGATATGTGCAACGCTTTCAACACAATTTCAAGACAATGTGTTATAGATCAATGTGATGAGAATCTTCCTGAATTATTGCCATTCGCAGCGTGGTACTACAGGCAGAATCCGTGTCTCTGGCATCCAACTGGAATGCTGAGGTCAGTTGCTGGTGTTCAGCAAGGAGATCCTTTAGGTCCTTTGCTTTTTGCGTTGGGCTTAAATCGTTTAGTTAATCGTTGAACAGCATCCCGGGACTGGAACAAAGCTTTTGGTACCTCAATGATGGTATCCTTTGTGGTACAGAACAATCCTTATATAATTGTATCGACTTAATAACTAAGGCTCAAACTTGGTCTGGCCTTAGTTTGAACCTCCATAAATGCGAGATATTTTGTTGGAATGATATCAAATTGCTTCCTTATGATGTGGAAGCAAGCAAGCAACCCAATATGGAAATTCTTGGTGCACCGATTGGGAATGCTGAATTTTGTGATCATTTTCTCACGAAGAAGATTGTATCCGCTAAAAAGCTGTTGAGTGCAATTGCAGATATTCATGATCCTCAAATCTCTCTGCAACTTCTTAGGTCTTGCAGCAGGTTCTGTAAATTCGCACATATTGCTAAATAGATGCTGTCCACCATTTCTGGTATCTCATTTGTTAAGAAAGTTTGATTCTGATGTGATGGGTTGCCTTGAAGACTCGGCCTACATCCAATTGACTGATTTGGTGAGCCGTCAAGCACAATTGCCACTAAAATTTGGCGGTCTTGGACTCCGATCACTCGAGCAACATGCGTCAGCGGCATATATTTCTTCAGCTGCAAGTACTGATTCCAGAGGTGTTCGAATGTCAGAAGTGAGGGAAGATTTCAATTCCAAAGTTAACCAAAAGTCTTCTGTGTCGAAGGAAACTCCTCGAAATGAGTGCTGCAGGCAACGTGACTTATCTGAGTGCATAGATGAAGAACAATCATGCAAATTTATACAGGATCTGCCCTCAACTGTCAACCAAACTCGATATATTGCAATATATCTGATCCTCGAGCTTCGGATTGGCTTACAGTCACGCCAAGCCCTGGTCTCGAACAAAACTCGAGTCAAATGAGTTCCAATGTCTTTTGAAAATGAGGCTTGGCTTACCTTTAAATGAAGATAATGTCGTGTGCCCAATATGCCCCGGAAAGGTTTTATATATTTCGGGCTACCATGCTCTGACATGTAGACATGGACCGGACATTGTTCATCGGCATAACAAGCTCCGGGACTCACTTTATTCTCACTGTCGCACCGCTATGAGTCCCAAACTAGAAGAAGGTGCAGGTCTAACAGGCGACAATCATCGGCCAGCAGATGTCCTGGTTCCATCTTGGTCATTAGGACAGTCAGCCGCTTTGATATTACTGAGGTGCACGCGCTCATCCCCAATATAAATGATGGAGCGAGCACTTGAGAGGAATGCCTTAAAGCGGCTGAAGAGAGGAAGCATCTAACCAATGACGAGAAATGCCACCAGCTCGGTTGGAAGTGTAGCCTATTTCGTTAGCTGTAACAGGTTACGGTGTGTGGGGCGATGAGGCGACAGTGGCACTTGAACGGATAGTAGACAGAAAAGTCCTTCAAATGATTGCAGACCACAATGCCATCAACAGCTTAGCAATTCTCTTGCTAGGTCTAATGCAAAGGCTTTGTTGGCCAGAACTATCCGAAACAATTAATTTCGCTTGTTTTCTTCTTATTTATCTAGGTTTTAGGTCTCGTTGAACATTTTGTCTCACTTCATCACTATTTTAGATATGCCAGGGTAATAGGTATTGTTTGTTAAAAATTATGTTTGTATCATTTTTTGATTTCATTATTAAAAACGAAATCGTTGTTGTCATAACAATTCCAACTCAACAAATAGTCTTGCAGAAAGGACTTGCGTCAAACTTTTTTCAGAAGTTCGGGAAACTGTGGCATTGTCGGATCATATTATTTTATGATACTTTGAAGCGAAATTCTTCGGATGAACTCGACAAGTATGACAAAATAATTACTGTGAGCTTCAGCGTGCTGCAATTTTTCTTATAATCAATATTCGATAAGCGATCTCTTTACTTTAATTACTTGTCATTATTAGCTTCAAATGAGTCTCATATCGCAACCGCTGCGCCATTCGTTCTCTTCCTAATTACATCTACTTATTTTCATACGCATCGTAATTACGCAAAAATGGCATGTAATCAATTATCTTGGCGATATAGTCAGAGTGGGATGACTTCATTCTACACTTTTCATCTTGTTTCCCAAGGAGTAAAATAACAACATCCACTCCAAATGGCGAACTCAATGTTGACTATTCTTTTGATTTTATGTGGAATTTTGATACCATTTCGTCACGTTTCTTTAGAAATGCTTCTCGACTATCGGACGTGTGATGGGTTTAACGATCCGATTTGTCCTATTACTCCATACAGAATATTTTTCACAAATGGATGTAACCGTTGCTTTTGTTTTGGAAAAAGAAGAGTTTCTGCTCCAAACTGTCGCTACGAAAACTACTGCTCTCATGAAAAGGAAGATGATTTCGCAGTATGTGACCATATTCGAAGGATTGTCAGACAAAAGATTGTTCCACGTCCACCTTGCTTAACTGGTGAGAGAATCTGTCCACTAAAGCGCAATGCTGTTTTCTACCGGGATTGCAACCGCTGTCGCTGTGTGCCTTCAAGAGGAAATAACCCCATCTGCAACAGACAACCATGTCCTCCTGTACATATGACTGATCGCGAATTCGAAGATTATTGTCGTTCAGAATTCGCACATTTCAAAAGCTATGCGAGAATACGTTGACTGCAAAGATAAATGCCGTTCTAATTAGGGAAGATGAACTTCAATAACGGCATGTTGATATCAATCGTGTGATTTTTCTTTATGTATAAGGTAGGAGTAAATAATGTCATGCTCCGAATTGGGAATCGGTCTCCATGAAATCTTGTGGTAATTATCATAACATGCTGCTGAATTTAGTTTATATTTGATTTCAATAAAATCTAATGTCCCTTTTCTACATCTCTTATACTTTCTCTCGGAACGAAGTATTATTAGAGTGGGTTAGGTATGGGCATGATTCAGCACATACAGCAACTATTTTTCTAATTTTGTTCTCTCTCTCGTTTAATTGCCCTGATGATGTTGCTCATTAATACAATGTAGGTTGAATGGACACCATCGAACTTATATCAACTTGAGTGAGTTCTACATTTAATTCCATCTGTAGAATTTAACAATTTTAATTATTTTATCAAGAAACTATCATTCAATAACTGCAATTAAATTTATTAAATACAGAAATTATATTAATTGAGATGAGAGGGAGATGTTTAGTAATTTTTCTAGAAGTGAGGATGATCTCCACCTGAGGATAAAGCAAAAGCAGATTATTGCTTTAATAGCTGACGCTTAAGTGTTTGACGAGGTTCGACAGCTAACCCTATTTGCTTCACGGGAACTCGGTTTCCTTTTAAAGTCACTATCGAGAAAGAATTCTTTCCAATGTTCCTTTTAGCGATTTTTCTTTGCTTTTTGAACTAGTCATGGGATAATAGTTACATCAACTTCAGTATTACGGTCACAATAGGCTCTCTCGAAAAGATAAATTAACCAAAACGCTTACGATGGTGACTATCTGACTAGCGATGATGATTAAGAACGACTTGATTATGTAACTATTAATATTATTTGCATAAATATTTGATTTAATATAATTCAAGTAATTTTTTGTCATAACTACATTAATTGCATTCCTGCAATCTTCAATATTCCAATAACAATATCTTGTCTTCTGAAATTTTAATTTTCCTCCTTACATGTATAACACTGAAAAGCAGCAATGTTAATTTAACAAACATGATCCACAGAGGATTTGTAAAACACTATTGTTTCTTCTGTATTGCTATCATGATCAGTGAATTCCGTGTAAATTTCTCCAAAAGTGTAAATATTTGCGTTTCCCACATGTGGTACTGTGTCTCAGCTCGAGTTCATTTTAAAAAATCAAAACTGTATACGCATTGGGGATTAAATTAATGCTGAGTTGCTACTTTACCTGTAATACACGTAATAACAATACATTGTGGGAAAGAAACAATCGTAACTACATTTCCGGGAAATATTCTTGAATATCTGTGTTTCAGCTAAACATGCACAGAACGGACATTGTCAGTTAGCCAATTAAAGAGCTTGTCAAGTCAAAATTGTGAAAAATGAACTGAAAACTACATGTAGTACAAGCAAGATTCTATGCGCAACATGTAAATCTTCTCAGTATGCATTTTTGATTTTAGTAAACTGGTTGTTAATAAAAATCTAATTGAAACTTGATAGAAATAAATCTATTTAAATTTGAAAATGATAACCAAAATGGAATCGCTTGTAAAATTATTGCCCACCAACCACAAAAAATACCACAAAATTCAATTTGAAGCTGAAAAAATCATATCTTCTCTACATAAAGTTGAGAAAACTCAAGAATCAAGCCAAAGTTAAAAAATATTTTTAAGATAATTTGTATACTTAAGAAGAGATCGGAAAGTTAGGCAGGCATATTATGAGCTAATTTCCAGGAAGCTTTCGATCCATCTCACTATTTCGGCGGTATCATGCTGACGGAAAGTGCCACGTTTTGCTATTGACTCACCAAAAATACATGTGCACCAAATGCTCGCAATCACGGAAAATTGCTGCTAACATTCGCTCCTTTTTCAAAACACAGAATTTCATAATTCACAAATTTGAGCAAGTGACCGTAGATTTTGGAATCTTCGGTATCCTCATAAAAGGTAACCCATTAAAGTTATTCATACATATACATGAATATGTTGAAGAAATCAATTTCCTTGATGTTCGCATATACGCAAACAAGAACTGTAATGGATTGGAAACAAATATCCATCGCAAAGAAAATTGACAGTCAAAGTCGATTTGTTGACTAAGGTCATCCTAAGCATGCTTTGAAAAGCATGCTATTCCCTTGCCAAGGAAATTTACAACATTAGTTGAGTTCATGTCTGGTGTAAGTGTGAGTGTTACTCCAGCGTCGGTGTAAACTCCGGGGTTAAACCGGTTATGTTTGAACCAGGGATGCGGAGTCCTATCATTTTGATGGGACTCAAACTCCGACTACGGGGGTTGATAAGGCTCCGGGTAGCAAGTATATATAGCCTAGTTTTTTTTAAAAAATACTGGTAACCTACATCATAGATCATTATCTTTAGTGATCATTGCTGTATCAACTATCAGTCATTTTATCAAAAATCGCTTTAAGTTGGATGCATGAGACTCGGCTCCTCTCATCTTGTTGATGTGTGCTTCACACGGTGTTTCTCCAGTCTCTACGAGGCATGAAAATCTCCCATCCTTCTTCAAAAAATATGAGCACACTTTCGACTTTAATATGCGCTTTGGAGGAGCCATCACACACGATTAGCGTGAGGGTAAGAGGTAATGTTCTCAAACAAACTAGTAGTTCATTGTCTCTGATGTGACCTTTGGTGCATATAGGTGTGATCGAGGCTAGGAAGGCTTGTTTTCTCTACTAAATCACCGAGTGAAAAGACAATCCTTTTTTTACTATCACGGTTTATTCCCTCAACTATTACAAGCTTTGCATGCACTGCTGTCTCTGTACTTTTGTTTGACGGAGAAAGTTGACATCAAGACAGTGACAGCTATGCACGAGGATAAATAATCTGTATGTATTATATTTCGGGTCTAGTTATAGGCCGGAGTCCTATCATTTGATAGGACTCCGACTCGAGCAAAAATGATAGGACTCCGGGACTCCGACTCCGCATCCCTGGTTTGAACGAATGACATTTGGCAGCATTTTCAGAAAATTGAAATGTCACGTGCATGATGACGGAATGAAAAAATCGTCATTTTTTATTCAATCACCTGAGAGTAGACTGGAATCAGACAAATTCCATCAGAAAGCAAAAGACAAATGATTTGGGTGCATTTATCATCAATTTCATTACGATTTTGCGGAGAAAACTGGACAAACGAAAGGACGTGATAAGCAAGAGTATCGTTTCTATGCAGTTTAGTAAAGGAAATATTGGTAATTTCTTTGACGGACGAATTCCTTCTTCCCTGAAGCGAACGTTTGTACACCATGTTTCAAATAGCGGTTGAAGACTTCAACTTTCCGTTTGGTCGAGGATCGAAGACGGGCGTTTTCCAATGCAGGATGTCTCGTTGTCGTTGAAGAGCTGGGTATCTTTCTGAATTTTTACTGCCAATTTGTTAAATTTCTCCGACTGTTCCCTGGCATGTCAATATTGAGATGTCATTTCGAGGAAGGCCCTCTGACGTGGGACATCTGCAACGATATAGTTTCGGTTAGCTGTGTCAACGATTGTGCGATTGATCCCATAGAGTTGTCGCTGAAAAGGCTCAAAGAAGAGGAAGTGTATTGAATCGGTACGGATTCCAATTTGTGCCTTGTCCTTTGAGTGTACTGGATCTATGACGGAGACATAGCTTCGACGTGAAGGGACGAAATTCGCTATACCATGTGGCTCTTTCTAAGACCGCGTTGCCAGCGTCCACATAAATGCCACCGTCTTCATGGGCACTGTTTTCTGTACATCTTGTTGCTTCTTATACGATTAATGAGTGATTTTTAATTTCATTGTACGAGTAATTTCGATTCGCACATCTGCATCGAGAGATTTTTGTTCACAATAAATACATTTGGCTGAAACACCATTTTATTAATCTTTTCACTAAATGATGAGAAAAACATGTTGCTGTAATTAAGCCAACTAAAGTATATTCTTTTAATATTAGAATATCCTCATTAACTAGTTAAAACTCGTTTAACAGGGCTAGCTACGATTGTGGTGTCAATTGGAATACAATTTAAACAAGCATGAATTTGCCAATAAAGCTGTACCTTATATTTGTGCCTACAAGTATAATCGCAACAACCCAAGCGTCTATTCACAGGTGATTAAAACGGCAGACTTACAGGTGGGCCGGGTTTGGGCTTGACATTTTGCAACTAGCACGGGTTCGATCGGGCCGGGCCAGAAAGTTCATCACTTCCATTTGGCCAACTTGTAACGATCCATTATATAGTGGCTGCCTTTCTCAATGCTGATGGCCATAGCCAGAACTAGTCACGAGGAGTCAGAAAAGCATTTTTTCATTGAGAGAGTAAAATCAAGTCTGAAATCTGACGAATCAGGAGATTTACATCCCTTCAAGAGTGCACGCTTATTAAAATTGAGATCGTGAAAGTAAATTGAGGAGCGAATTGAGAAATCGAAAATTCTTGTAATCAATTGAGTTCGTGAGACCAATTTTAAAAAATATTTCAATTTATTGAATGTCTTTGATGCCACATAATAAAGTAGACAGTTGAAGTTCACGTGTGTTCTCTAATTCTGGTGAATTACGCTTCCTTGACCTTGTCCAGTCGTCTGAGGCAAAGGGAAGCGAATATCTCCTTGTCAATCTCAGGCTTGTTGATGTTCGACTTTTCTGAAAACCAGGCGAATGAGTAATCCAGCTCTAAATTGCGCATCATTTTTGCAAACCATTTACAAGTCTGCAAACCAGTCACTCAAAGTCTGTGCTTAATTGATCCATTCCAGAGTATGCGATTTTTCAGATCTCACAAACAACCGCCTTCTCTGCTTAGAATCCATAGCAATAATTACAGAAAGATCATTGAAAGTACTTCTCCTTGTGGGGGAACCGAGGTGTAAATGTTGTCCGACTTTGATGTTGGGGAAAATAATAAGTTTAAGGTGGGAAATAATGATCGCACCCGCGGTTGTATAAATAGAAATCTCACCTGCACAACTAGAAATGTTATTTATGCAATAAGGTGCAATGCGTGTGAGGATTTCGGTTTAGGTCAAACGGGAGATATCTTTCGTAACCGTGTGACTGTGGATCGGCAGCAGATTGAAGAATATAACATTCTCAATATGAGCAAACACATAGCTCGGTGTGCTAAACTAGTGCCTAAATGTCTTCAACCTGCTCCTCAATTCTTTATCTGGCAACGAGGAATAACCATTCACAGTCGATTATATGCTAAACCACAACGGAACTTAAAAACGCTGCACTTGTATTCTAATGTTCCTTAGTTTGTTCGTACTGGTATCTTGAATTTGTACTGGTATTTTTACTCAAATTGTAGGCCTATCCTTCATGTATTATTTACTATTTCCTATGATGGCTCTTAAATGAATTCTGTCTAGACTGAGAACCAGTTCTTGTCGACACATATTTCGCTACAAGCATATACAAGTGTATTTCAGCATGTACATGTGCATTAGGCTGCATACAGTACCTGCAACGTCGATGGCATGTAGTGACTTTGATGGGAGCTAGTTCTGAGAATAGCGGTAGAATGATTAACGTATGATCTTTACTTGCTTGATTATGACGTCCTAATGACGTCGTAAGCGCTCATGGGGATTTTGAGCATTGCTGCAGAGGGAATATTTTTTATCATTAATCGGACAGCGTTATTTATTTATGTTTTAGCATAAAGAGTTATCATGAGTAGGCTAGTGTTTAAAGGTTACTGATATTATTCATGTAATAATTTCACAGATTCATATTTGGATGAATGAATATATTCATTGTAACTTCATATGCACTTTGTCAATGGTCAAGTATTTTGAATTGCTTTTAAGTAATTGACAAAAATGCTCGATTTTTTTGAAGATTTTAGAAGTTTGATGAAATCTGTGTAGGTGGGGATCAGGGGCTCCTCGACCGGTTAAGATGAAGGGATGTCCCTCAATCAACGGATCCTGCGATTTATTCTGAATCTTGACCGACATTCATTTTGAAGCTATTGGGATCTGAGGCAAACATACAGCCAATTTTCGATTAATGCAATACAATTTAACGTGAAAAATCCTAGATTTTTATGTGAACTCCCTCGAAATCTTAGTGACAAATATCTTTTAATAGTAATTTTGAAGTTTCTGCCTTATAATTTATTTTCAAACATTTCTGAAAGGCTTAAAACCTCTCAATCACTATACTCACGTGATATATATAGAAACCGGTAGCTATTAACTCCTTAGCGCCGATGACATATCTCACCATGAACAGCGCCATGACGGACCTATCCGTCATTGTCGAATTTCATTGTTTGTTCAGTGTGCTGAGGTTTATTATTAAGTTTGGAAAAGTATTAATTTTTGGAAAGTTATAAAGTAAAGAAAAAATCTTTCACAGAGAGACACACACAGCGCACACCTGCGAATATGCAAGCATAAGTCATCTCTCTTCATGTCTATTCACAAGCTTACTTTGCGCTAAATACAAGCCTAATCAGAACATCTGCATCGATGAATCTCATACATACAATGCAAAGGTCGACTTTTAATGCAGGCTTTTAAATACGCAACTAAACGATCGAGATTCGGACTGAAAACATTAATTGTGACCGATAATAATGGAAGCATGTTGTACAGCTCCCTACACTGCGTAAAGAGAATTTGAATTTAGAAGAACATGTCGGCCTACCTTCTGACCTCTCAAAAAGAGAAAAAAACTGTCGTTTATCTTCCCTTCAAAAGCTTCTTTGCTTGATCGCGGATACAGCACACATTGATAACTGGCATAAAAGCGTTCAGCTTTGTGAATATCTCATGAATATCTCGGTGTTCGCGGTGTGGCTCGCATGAACAGAGGAATACCAGAGGAATTGCAAGAGAAATGACAAGTACCATTCTCTTTCACATTGAACCGGAGCGAAAGCGTTGTATTGGTCATAAAATTCACAGACACAAGAGACGTCTACTTTCTCAGCACTGTCGACAAAGCGGGTGCTATTTAGAAGCAAGGACGTCTTCCGGGAGAGCTATGAAAAGCCTTCCACAATCAAGCGGGATGCTATATGTAAATATAGCAGACCATTGCCTCTCTAATATCACAGCGACTCAACGTAGTCACACTTGGTTCAAGAAATACGGAATATTAATGCACATGATTCAACTTCTATTGTTAAATGCTTATAAATATACTGCACATTGTTCAAAAAACGTCCTCGTACAAAATTTTTTACTCTTTTTCTAAAGCGATTTTTCATAGGTCCTAACAATAGTTTGACGTTTCTCTTTGGTACAGTTGTAGCACATCCCCAAAATTTTCTCTCAATCACTCGATTTTTTTCAAAAAATGGCTGGTTCCCTGCCTGGTGGGTCCTACTTAATACAAACGGGTACTCTTTTTCTAAGCTCGCTCCTGACTAGACATCGTACAGCATCAAAAATTTAAAATATTGCTGCGATAGATAGCGATCTGCTTTATCCGATGGTGCAGATACGGTATAGAAAGATGAAGAAATGAGGTCAGCAGAGTTAGTAGAAAATCACTTGATTTTTGGGATTTTCAAGTTTGCAAACTTCAAAATCGCAAATTTGCAAATGCGGCATTTTTAAGGTTATGTATCAACTTTGCAGATCTAAAACCATCGATCGATTTCATGTAAACATGGAAGCTACTGACAATGCACTATGACATTGTAGTCTACCATTGATGTCAATAGATATACTAACAATGTCACTATAAAGAAATCTGTGGCTATTCTGAGCGGCATCAGATCCTAAATTGTCTCTTCGATTGACTGTGTATGGCTAGCATGTCGAGAGAAGGTTTCAATTACTATGTCATCAATATGTGTGAAGCCTGAATGAAACAGGCAACTGTTGCCGAGAGACTTCATGTTAACTCCTGGATCAAAATTTTTAAGCAGCGATTTTACAAAATGTCTGAAAGTAGTAAGAAAACGGCGAACACCAGATAGCGCAAGATGGCCGCCATCGCTGACGTCCCCCCCCCTCTGGAACGGCAGAGTGTCGTGGTCGGCCGCCGTGGTGCTTCGGGTCTGAGTCCCCCCCTCTGGAACGATAGAGTGTCGGTCGTGGTGGACTTGGGCGACCGCCAGGATTAGTCTTGAGGCTATAGTGTGTGATGTTTTTCGTGCAATCTGCTGAATGTTGGGTTGTAAAATGGGTTGTTTCGAGTGGAAGGAGTGGTCGGATGAGAAAACGGAGGTCGGATTCGTATTCAGCGTGAAATTCTGCATCGGTATGGTGAGTTTCAAGGCAATCGGTGAGAAAAATTTTTCAACATTTTTCGAAAAACGACAGAGTTAGAATTTGGGACGTTTTGGTGTGTAGCGCCCAAACGAAGCATCGGATGAGAAAACGGAGGCCAGATTCGGATTCAGCGTGAAATTCTCTATCTGTATGGTGAGTTTCATGTCAATCGGAGAGAAAAAATTTTCGCTGACGTCCCCCCCCTCTGGACAGCTCGCTTCGATTTTGGCTTCCAGTGGACGGATTTAGTCGTGCCATAGCTCGTTTGAAAGCTAAGAGTGAGACAAATTCAGTGAAACAAACGGCTTGTTCCTATCTGTCTTCGTTTAGATGTGAGACGCCATTTAAGATTTTGGGACATTGGCGAAAAACGACAGAGTTAGAATTTGGGACGTTTTGGGCTGTAGCTTCAAAACGAAGCATCGGATTGGAAAACGGATTTCAGATTTGGAATCAGCGTGAAATTCTTTTTCTGTATGATGAGTTTCATGTCAATCGGAGAGTTTCAAGTCAATCGGCGAGAAAAATTTTCAACATTTTTCGGAAAAACGAGTTAGAATTTTTGCGATGGCTGCCTACTGTAGAGCCAAAACGAAGCATCGGATGGGAAAGCGGAGGCCAGATTCGGATTCAGCGTCAAATTCTACATGGAAATGGTGCATTTCCAGCTCAATCGGAGCGCTAGAACCGGAGATAGACGGATTTTTAGTGTTTGGATGATGGGTATTACGTCATCAGCTGATCGCCACACACTATATAAGCTGGGAACCGACAGAGACTTGTCATTTAGAGGAGAACGATCGTCAGAGGTAGGTCGTCTCTCTGAGCTCCGATGATAGCTTCGGACATTCCAAATTCCGAGTTTCTGTAAGAAACCGACTTAGAAAATTTCATTGCTGATATCAGCTAAGGCGTCAGACTTAGAGGTTCGCCAGGAGATGGCCTTCGTCTCCAGGCCATAAAAGACTCCAAAACTTTAAAGGCTTGTAACTTTGCTTCTACAAGTCCGTTTGACTTGATTCAAAAAAGGTTCGGTCGCTATTGACCTGCCCTAAGTGATGGGCTACTTATAAAATTTCATAAGTAGTGCTAAAAAGTTGAAAAATTTAAATTCACTAGTTTTGGAGGTTTTCTGGGGTTTTCGACCCTGCTGAAGTCAATGAAAGCATTTTTAATGATGTCTGAGCCAGTCTTCTCATGGTATAAGCGGCTTTTCACTGAAAGCGAGCAAGACACGGAGAGTTTTGCTGTAATATTCCACTGACAGGGTGTTCCTTCGGGACGGCGGACGATGCCGTAGTGATAAGTGTGGCAAGGGAATGTGTCATATTTGAGACCGTAACCGCTGGGACAACCCATGTCTCATGTTGGGCATTTGACACAGCTCTCAACGTAGCACTTTGAACGCCAATCGGTTGAGTCTTAGCTATCTTGTCATGGGTGGCCTCTAAACATCTCCATTGCAAAACGCTGGCGAATCAAGCTCTCTACGGCTTGCTATCAAGCTGCTAAAAGTCTGTCCACCTCTTACCAACTCTACAGGTTTTCATGTCTGAGCCAGCCTTCTCATGGTATAAGCGGCTTTTCACTGAAAACGAGCAAGACACGGAGAGTTTTGCTGTAATATTCCACTGACAGGGTGTTCCTTCGGGACGGCGGACGATGCCGTAGTGATAAGTGTGGCAAGGGAATGTGTCATATTTGAGACCGTAACCGCTGGGACAACTCATGTCTCATGTTGGGCATTTGACACAGCTCTCAACGTAGCACTTTGAACGCCAATCGGTTGAGTCTTAGCTATCTTGTCATGGGTGGCCTCTAAACATCTCCATTGCAAAACGCTGATGAATCAAGCTCTCTACGGTTTGCTATCAAGCTGATCAAAGCAATAACTTGGGATGTTTCCTCAAGGTTTTCAAGTATGCTGAGTTCAAATCTGCTATCAGATTTCAAATTTAACTAAGTCTAAGGCAGCTTTGAGGGGTTAGATCCAGCTACTGTTCACTACCTTTGACTCGACGTTGCTGTTACCACTTCGGGGCAGTGACAATGATGTCTTCAGCTGTAAATAGCGGGTATCGGGGAAGATCTCTCACTTCCCTAGTGATCAGTACAAGGCCTTCGGGCTGTCGACGGGATCGAGTGCCACTCACTACACTCAAATCTATCATTCCTCACTAAGTGTAAATTACTGACTATACATTTGTCTTGCTATCAGGTTGTTTTGACTTGCTATCTAGTTGAATAGCCTCTTGCTATCAAGAGATTCACCTCTGCTCATAAAGCACATCATCGCTGTAATACCTCCTTTGCTCGAGCGTTCCTTCGGGACGGCGGGTACTGCCGTAGAGGGATTGTGTTGCACGGGTTGTTCGTCGTTTGTTAGACCGAAACCTCTGAGCCGTTGCTCATGTTGGGCGTTCGACTTCATACTCAACGTGACGCTTTCTCTCACCAGGTCAGAGTACTTCAGCCATTCGACAAAGGTTAGTTTTTATGATATGGAGTAGAGTGAAATGTAATTCATTAGATGTCCCTTCAATGATTGCTCCCATGATAAACGTTGATGAGACAAATGAAATGATTCTCATCTTCCCTTTTCAATGATTGAAATCTACTAACACACTACCGTATAATCGTCCACTATGGGGCAAGACATGATAGAGTCTCCACGCGGTTCGCACTGGGCAGTCTTTAGACTGGCGAATACTATCATTAAGTTGAATCTGCTATCAGTCAACTTGAACGTTGCGTCGCGTTAGAGGGTATATAAACCACTGCCTCTCATTTCATTTCATTTCAATCATGCAGACGCCGAACAGTCAAGTCAGCTCTCCTCGCGGACCGCAGTTAAGGCCGCGAAATTTATTTGAGGAGTTTGTCAGGCTAGAGGAGCAAGACAGAGTTTTTAATAATCTTGCTCGGATTGGCAATCCGATGACAGCAACTGCTGTCAATCCAACGGAATGGCGCTACATTCCACTTTTTAGCCATGTACCAGTTAGTGTGGAAGTCGACAGTGCTACCAAAGAGAGAGTCAAAGACTCTCTCAGTAGAATTGGTAGGGTGTAAGATGACGTTACTCCCGAGAACGAACCACCGGCTCTCTTAAGGGCCACCATGGGGCAAGACATGATAGAACCTCCACGCGGTTTGCCCTGGGCAGTCTTCGGACTGGCGAATACTATCATTAAGTTGAATCTGCTATCAGTCAACTTGAACGTTGCAAATGAAGTTCGGTGTAATACTTCCTTTCGACGGGCGTTCCTGTAAAGGGCGGCGGTGAAACCCGTAGCTATGTATACCGCAAGGGACATTCGGCAATGGTCAATTTGTTAAACCTCTCTGCGTCATGTTTGCAAGTGATTGCCTCTGTCTCAACGTAGTATGCATTCGCGCCAGGGCGACATTTAGCCAACTGTCGAAGGTTGCCTAAAACTATCCATTGCATACGTTATGAGAACCATGAGTTCTACCTGTCTCTATCAATGAGATGAATTGATGAATGGAATGAAATGGGAGGACACTCACGCGCCACACGCAACATAACACACTTCTCTCTTCCGTAGTCTAACAAGCTCTTTACACATGGATCGCAGTCGATTGCTATCCCTGTATCAGAAGTGTAAGCTATCTTAATTTTATCTAACACTATTTCATCTACCATTATCATCCATATGAAATGTTATAAGAATTGCAAGTTAAACTAAGTGTGCTACTATTTCCAAATGAAAAAGTATACATGGTTAAATCATCCACTGAAGCCCCATTCAAGTAAGTCAGTATGAAAGCAAAGATAATATGAAATAAAAATTTATTATGGCATGTATTTCAAAAGGTCTTCATCGTCAATATCGTCCCAGAGTCTGGCTTCACATAGATTACAAAAACAGTTCACTTGCTTCAATCGTTCTTCTACCGCGAGCCTCACTTTGTCGATATACTCCCACTCCGCTATAGTTCGTGGATGGGAGTTAGGGGTGTACCATTCCCATAATTGGTGGAGGAATTTGGTGCTGGCGATCTCCATCACTATTCGTGAGTGTTGTTAGAAAGTGTATCATGGTTTGTAAAAGTTTTACTGCAACACAGGTTGATGTATAGTTAGAAAAGTTTGATCATCAACGTTGTATTCGTAAGTCTAGTCAGAAACTTTATCATGTTGTACAAAAGTTTTATTGCAACACAGGTTGATGTATAGTTAGAAAGTTTGATCATCAACGTTTTATTTGTAAGTCTAGTCAGAAAGTGCATCATGGTTTGCAAAGTTAGTGTAGTCAAATAATTTTACTGTGACACCTGTTTGAGAAAGTAAAGTCTGATCATCGAAGTTGTATTCGTGAGTGTCGTTAGAAAGTGTATCATTGTTTGTAAAAGTTTTACTGCAACACAGGTTGATGTATAGTTAGAAAAGTTTGATCATGACGTTTTATGAAACACACATGTCATGAAATGTAAGCGTTAGTGTAGTCAAATAATTTACCACGACGCACGTTTGTGAAAATAAAGTTTGATCATTGACATTATATGACTGACCGAACTCATCACAGCACTAGAAAGTTTTAGAAGGTTTTATTTACTGCACAGTGTAGATTGTCTTGTAACTTACTTTCACAGTGTTAGAAAGTTTTATTGGAGACAGTTGCCAAATGTTTCCCTATTAGAAATTCAAACTTCATGACTGTTAGATTAGCTTCATCAGGTTTAGTAAAAGCAGTTTTCTACTGCAGTAAGACTGCGAGTTTAGAATGTTATATGAAAACAGTGTTCATCACAGCGCTAGAAAGTTTTACTGCGCTGTGTAGATTGTTTCACACAAGGTCTTATAGTCAGCGTTGAATGTTTTATAAAACCAGATGTTGTCACACACGTTGAGTGTATGAGAGCTAGTTCCATGACATTGAATCGCATGGATTGTAAAGTTCATAATCCAAGGCTAGGCTCCTGTACGGTTGGATTTAGGGTTTTATATTACATGCGTTAACCGTTCGTGTAGAATATGTGAAGCAGATGTTCGCTTAAATGCAAATGTTGAAATAAGTTTGTAAGAAATCTTTGACAGGTTGTTGTGAAACGTAGCGAACGTTGAAGAAATGTTTCTGCAGTCACACTCGTTAGCGTGCCAGCTTTACTAAATGTATTCTATTCTCCAATGAGGATTGTTATCTAATGAGAAATAAGCCTTCCACAGTGAGAATCATTCCATCGTTGAATCATACAAGTGATGGACGCACATTCTCTCTTTGGGATATCATTTTCAAAGTGAATGGGCTATATTATGGTCAGCACAAGGATAACAAAATAGCCTCTCTCTCGATATACACTGAATCCATCCTATATATTCCAAAGCCACCCAACGTAGATGACATTATTGACTTCCTTAACGGGGGTGGTACGAAGCGCAAGTCGGAGAAGAATGCTACCTCCAAACGCAAATCAAAGAAGGAGAATTACTAGTCCTTTCCTAACTCTACCCTATGACAATTCACTTATGTGCTTTGAGTGTCGTAGACGTGGTCTTATTAGATACATTTTACTTCTTCGTTGCCATCATATCATTTGCGTATTTTGTCGTGAAAAGCATCGATGTAATTCTTCATTTTGCAATATGTTATAGAACGCTTCCTTAGATGTGTAAATTTCCGTTTTAGACTTCTATCATCATTTTTATGGATTGTGAGGGTGAACCTGTACAGGAGCTCAGTGCTATTGCTATGAACAATTGGACATATCAGATTGTTAGTGTCTATCATCAACATGCCAACTGCGATCCCAATGTTGATCATTGGGCGAGAAAACACATTCATGGACTTAATCTGAAATATTTGCAAGACTATGGCTTTTCTTGTGAGAGTGCTCTTCTTATTGACTTTAAGCGATGGTTAGCTGCTTTCAATGTTATACGCATCTTTTGTAATAATCCTGGTAAGGAGAGGAAAGTATTTCCCAATCTAATCATTGATGATATTTTGCTCCCGCCTTGGGATAGTAGAGTGAATCAACATTATCATGAAGTCACGAAACGTTTTAAGGATTTGTGTGTTCCTATTTTGTCTATTCGTTGTAGTGGCTACGTTCATAACCAATGCTTCTTTCCTCCTTACCTCAACACTGCCGAAGTCCTGTATGGTTATCATTGCTCGCTGTATGATAGTTACCAGCTGTATCTATTTTATCTCTTTCAAACCATTGATTTATAATGCATGCTTGTTACCGTTATTCAATAAATGTTACTATGAGAAGAGTTGTTGTTTTCATGCAATGAATGGGTTAGATAAAGGGCGATCATGTCTTTCTCAAACGACTGTGGAACATTGATTTCCATGATGAAGATTTAAACAGTTAGATTCGATGACGAATAAGATTTACTAGTTTGCAAGTTAGACTAAGCGTTCTATTATTTGTAAATGAAAGATATAGTTTCAACAGTGTGTACGTTAGAAATAAAGTTTTATCTGTTTGTAAAATGAGATTGTAGGATTTAATAGTTTGCAAGTTAGACTAAGCGTTCTACTATTTGTAAATGAAAGATATAGTTTCAATAGTGTTTATGTTAAAAATAAAGTTTAAGCTGTTTGTGTGTTAGAAATAGAATAAAGTTTCAACAGTTTGTCGATTAAAAATAAAGTTTCAACAGTGAGTACGTTAGAAATAAAGTTTTATCTGTTTGTAAATGAGATTGTAGGATTTACTAGTTTACAAGTTAAGAATAAAGTTTTATCTGCTTGTATGTCAGAAATGAAATAAAGTTTCACCAGTTTAAAAGTTAAGAATAAAGTTTCAATAGTGTGCAAGTTAAAACTAATGTTTCAATAATGCGTATGTTAAGAATAAAGTTTTATCTGTTTGTATGTTAGAAATAAAATGAAGTTTCACCAGTTTACAAGTTAAGAATAAAGTTTTATCTGCTTGTATGTTAGAAATGAAATAAAGTTTCACCAGTTTACAAGTTAAAAATAAAGTTTCAGCCGTTTACAAGTTAAAAATAAAGTTTCAACAGTGTGTACGTTAAGAATAAAGTTCTATCTGTTTATATGTTAGAAATAAGAATGAAGGTTCACCAGTTTACAAGTTAAGAATAAAGTTTTATCTGCTTGTATGTCAGAAATGAAATAAAGTTTCACCAGTTTAAAAGTTAAGAATAAAGTTTCAATAGTGTATGTTAAGAACGAAGTTTCATCTATTTGTAGGTTAGAATTAAAACAAAGTTTCAACCGTTTACAAGTTAAAAATAAAGTTTCAATAGTTAACACGTTAAAAATAAAGTTTCAATAGTGTATATATTAAGAATAAAATTCTATCTGTTTGTATGTTAGAAATAAAAATGAAGATTCACCAGTTTACAAGTTAAGAATAAATTTTATCTGCTTGCATGTCAGAAATGAAATAAAGTTTCACCAGTTTAAAAGTTAAGAATAAAGTTTCAATAGTATGTATGTTGAGAATAAAGTTCTATCTGTTTATATGTTAGAAATAAAATGAAGTTTCGCCAGTTTACAAGTTAAGAATAAATTTTATCTGCTTGTATGTTAGAAATGAAATAAAGTTTCACCAGTTTACAAGTTAAAAAATAAAGTTTCAATAGTGTGTACGTTAGAAATAAAGTTTCAATAGTGTGTATGTTAAGAATAAAGTTTTATCTGTTTGTATGCTAGAAATAAAACAAAGTTTCAACCGTTAACAAGTTAAAAATAAAGTTTCAGATTAAAATAAAGTTTCAATAGTGTGTATGATGGAATTAAAGTTTAAGCGCTTTGCGCGTTAGAAATAAAGTTTCAGCCGTTTACAAGTTAAAAATAAAGTTTCAACAGTGTGTACGTTAGAAATAAATGAAAGAAAAGAACTTCATCGTATGAGTATTCAAAGCATGTTTTGTAAATCAAATGTGTATAGTCCTGACATGAGAGAATCAAATGAACTTGACAAACGCGTTTGTCAAGCTTGATTCTATCATGTCAGGACTATACACATTTGATTTACAAAACATGCTTTGAATACTCATACGATGAAGTTCTTTTCTTTCATTTATTTCTAACGTACACACTGTTGAAACTTTATTTTTCAACTTGTAAACTGTTGAAACTTTATTTTGTTTCTAACATATAAACAGATAAAACTTTATTTCTAACGTAGACACTGTTGAAACTTTATTTTTAACTTGTAAACGGCTGAAACTTTATTTCTAACACGATTCTATCATGTCAGGACTATACACATTTGATTTACAAAACATGCTTTGAATACTCATACGATGAAGTTCTTACTTTCATTTATTTCTAACGTACACACTGTTGAAACTTTATTTTTCAACTTGTAAACTGGTGAAACTTTATTTCATTTCTAACATACAAGCAGATAAAATTTATTCTTAAAATGTAAACTGGCGAAACTTCATTTTATTTCTAACATATAAACAGATAGAACTTTATTCTCAACATACATACTATTGAAACTTTATTCTTAACTTTTAAACTGGTGAAACTTTATTTCATTTCTGACATGCAAGCAGATAAAACTTTATTCTTAACTTGTAAACTGGTGAACCTTCATTTTTATTTCTAACATACAAACAGATAGAACTTTATTCTTAATATATACACTATTGAAACTTTATTTTTAACGTGTTAACTATTGAAACTTTAGTTTTAACTTGTAAACGGTTGAAACTTTGTTTTAATTCTAACCTACAAATAGATAAAACTTTGTTCTTAACATACACACTATTGAAACTTTATTCTTAACTTTTAAACTGGTGAAACGTTATTTCATTTCTGACATACAAGCAGATAAAACTTTATTCTTAACTTGTAAACTGGTGAACCTTCATTCTTATTTCTAACATATAAACAGATAGAACTTTATTCTTAACGTACACACTGTTGAAACTTTATTTTTAACTTGTAAACGGCTGAAACTTTATTTCTAACGCACAAAGCGCTTAAACTTTATTTCCATCATATACACTATTGAAACTTTATTTTCATCTGAAACTTTATTTTTAACTTGTTAACGGTTGAAACTTTGTTTTATTTCTAACATACAAACAGATAAAACTTTATTATTAGCTTGTAAACTGATTAACCTTCATTTTATTTCTAACATACAAACAGATAAAACTTTATTCTTAACATACACGCTATTGAAACTTTATTTCTAACGTACACACTATTGAAACTTTATTTTGTAATTTGTAAACTGGTGAAACTTTGTTTTAATTCTAACATACAAGCAGATAAAACTTTATTCTTAACTTGTAAACTGGTGAAACTTTGTTTTAATTCTAACATACAAGCAGATAAAACTTTGTTCTTAACATACGCACTATTGAAGCATTAGTTTTAACTTGCAAACTATTGAAACTTTATTTTTAACTTGTAAACTGGTGAAACTTTATTTCATTTCTAACATACAAGCAGATAAAACTTTATTCTTAACTTGTAAACTAGTAAATCCTACAATCTCATTTACAAACAGATAAGACTTTATTTCTAACGTACACACTGTTGAAACTTTATTTTTAATCGACAAACTGTTGAAACTTTATTCTATTTCTAACACACAAACAGCTTAAACTTTATTTTTAACATAAACACTATTGAAACTATATCTTTCATTTACAAATAGTAGAACGCTTAGTCTAACTTGCAAACTATTAAATCCTACAATCTCATTTTACAAACAGATAAAACTTTATTTCTAACGTACACACTGTTGAAACTATATCTTTCATTTACAAATAATAGAACGCTTAGTCTAACTTGCAAACTAGTAAATCTTATTCGTTATCGAATCTAACTGTTTAAATCTTCATCATGGAAATCAATGTTCCACAGTCGTTTGAGAAAGACATGATCGCCCTTTATCTAACCCATTCATTGCATGAAAACAACAACTCTTCTCATAGTAACATTTATTGAATAACGGTAACAAGCATGCATTATAAATCAATGGTTTGAAAGAGATAGATAGATACAGCTGGTAACTATCATACAGCGAGCAATGATAACCATACAGGACTTTGGCAGTGTTGAGGTAAGGAGGAAAGAAGCATTGGTTATGAACGTAGCTACTACAACGAACAGACAAAATAGGAACACACCAATCCTTAAAACGTTTCGTGACTTCATGATAATGTTGATTCACTCTACTATCCCAAGGCGGGAGCAAAATATCATCAATGATTAGATTGGGAAATACTTTCCTCTCCTTACCAGGATTATTACAAAAGATGCGTATAACATTGAAAGCAGCTAACCATCGCTTAAAGTCAATAAGAAGAGCACTCTCACAAGAAAAGCCATAGTCTTGCAAATATTTCAGATTAAGTCCATGAATGTGTTTTCTCGCCCATTGATCAACATTGGGATCGCAGTTGGCATGTTGATGATAGACACTAACAATCTGATATGTCCAATTGTTCATAGCAATAGCACTGAGCTCCTGTACAGGTTCACCCTCACAATCCATAAAAATGATGATAGAAGCCTAAAACGGAAATTTACACATCTAAGGAAGCGTTCTATAACATATTGCAAAATGAAGAATTACATCGATGCTTTTCACGACAAAATACGCAAATGATATGATGGCAACGAAGAAGTAAAATGTATCTAATAAGACCACGTCTACGACCAAAGACAATGGATAATATAAAGACTGTAAACTCCGCGAAAATTTGGAAACTACTCCTCAAAATGTGTACTACTCGTTGAGGACAAGACAGCAGTAGTATGCAATAAGTCTATAACTTGCTGCAGTATAGAAGTCGAAGGTACCTCAACCCATGGAAATTAATAATACCATAGAAAGTCCTAGAATGGAAATTGCATGAAAATTATGGCACACGCCGGGGGAACTTAGTTGGGGCAAAATGCAAATTGTGCGAGCTGGTTTCCATGTTTTTTGATTGGCACTTATATTTATCAAGCCAATTTGTGATGTGGATTGTTGCCCTGTCCAAAGACCATGTATTTTCATCTAAAGAATAGTGAATTTATAAAATGCTGCGGCGACAGGATGACAAAGAAGGAAATCTTTAAAACGTTCTGTACGTTCATCATTTTGAAATATCGCTCCTATAATCAATCAAGGGTATAATCAGGACTCATATGCAACTTGTAATGTCGATTTACAGAGCATGTATTGCTCCAGCTTGAAATCAGAGGCCAAGAAATCTTCGAATATTCATTTTACTTTAAAGGGATCCCTGTTCACTATATTTGAATAATTTTCAAAATCTCTACATGCATTCGAATATCAGCTTCCAAAATATCATCACACTATATCACTTGTGTCATTCAATGATTCAATTGAAAAGTTCCAGCGACATTTCATTTATTATATTGAGAAATGATTGTGGGGTAAAGAAGCTTATAATGTGCTTATTCCAGAAAGGCGACAGGTTACTTAGAAACTTGAAGAAGAAAACTATATAATAAGACTTTTCTATCGGTGAATTTTTCAGATGTTCTTGCAAACAGCACACCGATCCACTTTCATTATGACTCTGTGAAAAACCAATTTTTAATTCGCATTCCACTATTGAAAATAACTGGAAAATATTTGTTCAGTGGAAATGCTACAAATAGACACAGTATATTAATTAATCATGGAATAGCAGCATCCATTTCACATGATACAATGCCGCCATCTCACTTGCAATTCTTTCATGAAATTATCCGGTGATTTGCTGTCACCACTTCGACAACCAACTTGGCAATCTAGTTTCACTATGATATGATGCTTTAGATCGAATCTTGATCTACAAACATAGATTTATTCCATGTGCATCATTGTGCATAGGCAAGGATATCAAACTTTCATTCTAGTGTACTATTAATCTACTTCATGCGGCGAGAAAAAATTTTCAACATTTTTCGAAAAAACGACAGAGTTAGAATTTGGGACGTTTTGGTGTGTAGCGCCCAAACGAACCATCGGATGAGAAACGGAGGCCAGATTCGGATTCAGCGTGAAATTCTGCATCGGTATGGTGAATTTGAACGCCATCGGAGAGAAAAAATTTTCGCTGACGTCCCCCCCCTCTGGACAGCTCGCTTCGATCTTGGCTTCTAGTGGACGGATTTTGTCGTGCCATAGCTCGTTTGAAAGCTAAGAGTGAGACAAATTCACTGAAAGAATCGGCTTGTTCCTATCTGTCTTCGTTTAGATGTGAGACGCCATTTAAGATTTTGGGACATTGGCGAAAAACGACAGAGTTAGAATTTGGGACGTTTTGGGCTGTAGCTTCAAAACGAAGCATCGGATTGGAAAACGGATTTCAGATTTGGAATCAGCGTGAAATTCTCTATCTGTATGGTGAGTTTCAAGTCAATCGGAGAGAAAAAATTTTCAACATTTTTCGAAAAAACGACAGAGTTAGAATTTGGGACGTTTTGGTGTGTAGCGCCAAAACGAACCATCGGATGAGAAAACGGAGGCCAGATTCGGATTCAGCGTGAAATTCTGCATCGGTATGGTGAATTTGAACGCCATCGGAGAGAAAAAATTTTCGCTGACGTCCCCCCCCTCTGGACAGCTCGCTTCGATCTTGGCTTCTAGTGGACGGATTTTGTCGTGCCATAGCTCGTTTGAAAGCTAAGAGTGAGACAAATTCACTGAAAGAATCGGCTTGTTCCTATCTGTCTTCGTTTAGATGTGAGACGCCATTTAAGATTTTGGGACATTGGCGAAAAACGACAGAGTTAGAATTTGGGACGTTTTGGGCTGTAGCTTCAAAACGAAGCATCGGATTGGAAAACGGATTTCAGATTTGGAATCAGCGTGAAATTCTCTATCTGTATGGTGAGTTTCAAGTCAATCGGAGAGAAAAAATTTTCAACATTTTTCGAAAAAACGACAGAGTTAGAATTTGGGACGTTTTGGTGTGTAGCGCCAAAACGAACCATCGGATGAGAAAACGGAGGCCAGATTCGGATTCAGCGTGAAATTCTGCATCGGTATGGTGAATTTGAACGCCATCGGAGAGAAAAAATTTTCGCTGACGTCCCCCCCCTCTGGACAGCTCGCTTCGATCTTGGCTTCTAGTGGACGGATTTTGTCGTGCCATAGCTCGTTTGAAAGCTAAGAGTGAGACAAATTCACTGAAAGAATCGGCTTGTTCCTATCTGTCTTCGTTTAGATGTGAGACGCCATTTAAGATTTTGGGACATTGGCGAAAAACGACAGAGTTAGAATTTGGGACGTTTTGGGCTGTAGCTTCAAAACGAAGCATCGGATTGGAAAACGGATTTCAGATTTGGAATCAGCGTGAAATTCTCTATCTGTATGGTGAGTTTCAAGTCAATCGGAGAGAAAAAATTTTCAACATTTTTCGAAAAAACGACAGAGTTAGAATTTGGGACGTTTTGGTGTGTAGCGCCAAAACGAACCATCGGATGAGAAAACGGAGGCCAGATTCGGATTCAGCGTGAAATTCTGCATCGGTATGGTGAATTTGAACGCCATCGGAGAGAAAAAATTTTCGCTGACGTCCCCCCCCCTCTGGACAGCTCGCTTCGATCTTGGCTTCTAGTGGACGGATTTTGTCGTGCCATAGCTCGTTTGAAAGCTAAGAGTGAGACAAATTCACTGAAAGAATCGGCTTGTTCCTATCTGTCTTCGTTTAGATGTGAGACGCCATTTAAGATTTTGGGACATTGGCGAAAAACGACAGAGTTAGAATTTGGGACGTTTTGGGCTGTAGCTTCAAAACGAAGCATCGGATTGGAAAACGGATTTCAGATTTGGAATCAGCGTGAAATTCTCTATCTGTATGGTGAGTTTCAAGTCAATCGGAGAGAAAAAATTTTCAACATTTTTCGAAAAAACGACAGAGTTAGAATTTGGGACGTTTTGGTGTGTAGCGCCAAAACGAACCATCGGATGAGAAAACGGAGGCCAGATTCGGATTCAGCGTGAAATTCTGCATCGGTATGGTGAATTTGAACGCCATCGGAGAGAAAAAATTTTCGCTGACGTCCCCCCCCTCTGGACAGCTCGCTTCGATCTTGGCTTCTAGTGGACGGATTTTGTCGTGCCATAGCTCGTTTGAAAGCTAAGAGTGAGACAAATTCACTGAAAGAATCGGCTTGTTCCTATCTGTCTTCGTTTAGATGTGAGACGCCATT
This sequence comes from Prostheceraeus crozeri, assembly GCA_907163375.1. Taxonomy (NCBI): domain Eukaryota; kingdom Metazoa; phylum Platyhelminthes; order Polycladida; family Euryleptidae; genus Prostheceraeus; species Prostheceraeus crozeri. Next base: position 1,935 of record CAJQUW010014582.1, on the reverse strand, counting down.
TAAGATTTTGGGACATTGGCGAAAAACGACAGAGTTAGAATTTGGGACGTTTTGGGCTGTAGCTTCAAAACGAAGCATCGGATTGGAAAACGAATTTCAGATTTGGAATCAGCGTGAAATTCTCTATCTGTATGGTGAGTTTCAAGTCAATCGGAGAGAAAAAATTTTCAACATTTTTCGAAAAAACGACAGAGTTAGAATTTGGGACGTTTTGGTGTGTAGCGCCAAAACGAACCATCGGATGAAAAAACGGAGGCCAGATTCGGATTCAGCGTCAAATTCTACATGGAAATGGTGTATCTCCAGCTCAATCGGAGCACTAGAACCGGAGATAGACGGGTTTTTAGTGTTTGGATGATGGGTATTACGTCATCAGCTGATCGCCACACACTATATAAGCTGGGAACCGACAGAGACTTGTCATTCAGACGAGAGATTGCCAACGGTAAGTCGTCTCTCTGAGCTCCGATGATAGCTTCGGACATTCCAAATCCCGAGTTTCTGTAAGAAACCGACTTAGAAAATTTCATTGCTGATATCAGCTAAGGCGTCAGACTTAGAGGTTCGCCAGGAGATGGCCTTCGTCTCCAGACCATAAAAGACTCCAAAACTTTAAAGGCTTGTAACTTTGCTTCTACAAGTCCGTTTGACTTGATTCAAAAAAGGTTCGGTCGCTATTGACCTGCCCTAAGTGATAGACTACTTATAAAATTTCATAAGTAGTGCTAAAAAGTTGAAAAATTTAAATTCACTAGTTTTGGAGGTTTTCTGGGGTTTTTCGACCCTGCTGAAGTCAATGAAAGCATTTTTAATGATGTCTGAGCCAGTCTTCTCATGGTATAAGCGGCTTTTCACTGAAAGCGAGCAAGACACGGAGAGTTTTGCTGTAATATTCCACTGACAGGGTGTTCCTTCGGGACGGCGGACGATGCCGTAGTGATAAGTGTGGCAAGGGAGTGTGTCATAGTTTAGACCGTAACCGCTGGGACAACTCATGTCTCATGTTGGCCATTTGACACAGTTCTCAACGTAGCACTTTGAACGCCAATCGGTTGAGTCTTAGCTATCTTGTCATGGGTGGCCTCTAAACATCTCCATTGCAAAACGCTGGTGAATCAAGCTCTCTACGGCTTGCTATCAAGCTGCTCAAAGTCTTTCCACCTCTTACCAACTCTACAGGTTTTCATGTCTGAGCCAGTCTTCTCATGGTATAAGCGGCTTTTCACTGAAAGCGAGCAAGACACGGAGAGTTTTGCTGTAATATTCCACTGACAGGGTGTTCCTTCGGGACGGCGGACGATGCCGTAGTGATAAGTGTGGCAAGGGAGTGTGTCATAGCTTAGACCGTAACCGCTGGGGCAACTCATGTCTCATGTTGGGCATTTGACACAGTTCTCAACGTAGCACTTTGAACGCCAATCGGTTGAGTCTTAGCTATCTTGTCATGGGTGGCCTCTAAACATCTCCATTGCAAAACGCTGGTGAATCAAGCTCTCTACGGCTTGCTATCAAGCTGCGCAAAGTCTGTCCAACTCTTACCAAACTCTACAGGTTTTCATGTCTGAGCCAGTCTTCTCATGGTATAAGCGGCTTTTCACTGAAAGCGAGCAAGACACGGAGAGTTTTTCTGTAATATTCCACTGACAGGGTGTTCCTTCGGGACGGCGGACGATGCCGTAGTGATAAGTGTGGCAAGGGAGTGTGTCATAGTTTAGACCGAAACCGCTGGGGCAACTCATGTCTCATGTTGGGCATTTGACACAGTTCTCAACGTAGCACTCTGAACGCCAATCGGTTGAGTGTTAGCTATCTTGTCATGGGTGGCCTCCAAACATCTCCATTGCAAAACGCTGGTGAATCAAGCTCTCTACGGCTTGCTATCAAGCTGATCAAAGTCTGTCCACATCTTACCAACTCTACAGGTTTTCATGTCTG